>OU342654.1:12546500-13806000 GCA_910589605.1 Chrysoteuchia culmella
ATTGTTTTACCATTTTGTTTGTTGGTCCTGTATAGTGATGTTAGGGTCATAAGATGAGACACAATGTTGTATAGATAGGACTAAGATGCACAGCTCTTGACGTTTCTCATCGTCATCTTTATCGCCATAGCCGCATTGTTTTACCATTTTGTTTGTTGGTCCTGTATAGTGATGTTGGGGTCATTAGATGAGACACAATGTTGTATAGATAGGACTAAGATGCGCAGCTCTTACCGTTTCTCATCGTCATCTTTATCGCCATAGTGGCATTGCCTTACCATTTTATTTGTTGGTCCTGTATAGTGATGTTGGGGTCATAAGATGAGACACAATGTTGTATAGATAGGACAAAGATGCACAGCTCTTGACGTTTCTCATCGTCATCTTTATCGCCATAGCGGCATTGTTTTACCATTTTGTTTGTTGGTCCTGTATAGTGATGTTGGGGTCATAAGATGAGACACAATGTTGTATAGATAGGACTAAGATGCACAGCTCTTGACGTTTCTCATCGTCATCTTTATCGCCATAGCGGCATTGTTTTACCATTTTGTTTGTTGGTCCTGTATAGTGATTTTGGGGTCATTAGATGAGACACAATGTTGTATAGATAGGACTAAGATGCACAGCTCTTGACGTTTCTCATCGTCATCTTTATCGCCATAGCGGCATTGTTTTACCATTTTGTTTGTTGGTCCTGTATAGTGATATTGGGGTCATAAGATGAGACACAATGTTGTATAGATAGGACTAAGATGCACAGCTCTTGACGTTTCTCATCGTCATCTTTTATCGGTCATAGCAGCACGGTGAGACCATTTTGTTTAATGGTCCTGTATTGTGTTGTTGGGCCATGACATGTGCCATAGTGCTGTAAAGATAAGGTGCCCCTTCTAGACCAGCAGTGGGTTCACTGTCGATCTCTTACGCAGCCTAACAGGTAAGACGAGATGGACCTCACTTTGTTAGCAAGCATGCTTAAACTAAGTAACAGTTTAAGGTTTGAGTCTTGCTTTTAGAGTTTTGTTTGAGAGAAGTTTCATTTACAGTTATCGTCATTGCTGTCAGTAAAAAGTGTGGAGATGGCAATAAAACTGTAAAATTAAACATTGTAGATTTTATGATACTTCCAATCTTTCAAATATCAAGTACCACTAATCAAGCGAAAGCTGAGAACCAAGTGAGTTCTTTTCGCTCTTTCTGTAAATCACCTTTATTATTTTATGATTTTTTTAAATTTTGCATTTTTCAATGCTATTTTTATAATTTTAAATTTTAAGTAGAAAAATATTGGAAAAAACAACTCGGCCACTAGTGAATTCTCAGATGGGACCTTTCTCACCTTTATTATTTTATGGAAATACGAGGAACTAACTACTGTTTTGCTTAGCGTCGCCTTTTTAGCATATATAATTACTACGATATTGGAAACGAGCCCCAAAGTGTTTAAAACACGTCACAGTTCACCATTTTCAGATTTTTATTCCTGATGCCTACCAAAGCATATTATACCTTATCCTCAGGCCATAAAAGTCATAAACATGAAACCCAAATTACGTGGAAATAAGATACTATCAATTACTATCAATAGATTTTGCGCCAAAACATCACGTCGACACCCGACACTGCGATATATTTATCGCTCTCATCACAGGCCAGTGACGCAATGTTTACAAATGATAATCTTTTTTACGAGTATTGTGCACTCATATTTGTAATGTACATTCTTCTTGCCTACTGCAACCGGTGAACCTTCAAATCGTCTTTAGTTCTACGTAAAGTTGCAGGAAGCTTTCCAATTTTTGACGTGAAAGATAAATAAATCAAAATTATTAAAAATGACGCCGGTCTTCATAAAATCATGAACTTGATGCTTATTAATAGAGAACAAATTTACAAAAAATCGAAGCCACCCCCAACTATTTTTGGATCCATTTTAAGGACCGATTTTTACAGTTATTCAGACCTCTCAGAAATAAAAAAATGCCACCGCACCACAGTGTTGAATGAAGCCACGCGTCATTCTCCGTTCCGTTGACATGTCAAAGCGAGCAGGATATCATTATCAAAGTGATGGTACCAATATAAAAGGTCAACCTAAAGATGCTTAAAAAGTGTTATTTTTTTAACATAATTACTTTGGAATTTCATTATTGCTGAATTTTTTATTCATTCACAAGCTTTAAATTAAATATAAAAAAGTTAAATACTATCAAATTATAATAAAGATTATTCATAACTCTTTGTTCTGTCTAATAAATTATTTACAAACATTACAAAAGCGCATTGTTAGTTTCTAATAATTATTTGAAAACGAGTATACATTATAAAAATAAAGATGATAATGTAACCCTTCAACAATAATTCATATAATTTGACTGTCAGCAATTGCGGTCGTTAAACTGTCAAATTAGGCCAACTCTGTCCAGGTTGTCGTTCGAAGAAAAAGTGCAATTTTCTTTTATAGTCGTGACCTGGAAGTTTTGATGTTATTGGTGATATTATGCTTGCTTTTCCCCTTCCGAAACATATAATGACGTCCCAAGTTGTTTAAGTTGCAACTGCTGCTCAGTTTTATTTGGGGGAATTGGCGTCATTCGTGTCATAAAATTTATTGGAATTGTAGTATTGTTGACAACAGGAAACAACATTACATTAAAAAAAAAATGCGTTCAACTTATCCTTAATTGTGTGTATCGACATTGTGAGGCCTCGCAAGGCAGCCTCGCGTTGTAGAGACGTCTTTGCCTTGCGAGACACTTTTCGGTCGCTCGGCTCTGTCGGCTAGCTGTACTAAAAGGGCGCCCAGAGCCACATGCATGTGTGGGTGTGCCTGCTTCGATACATGGAAGAAAAGAAGAACATCGTAAACTTGTGGGATTTGAGATTTTAAAGGTACACTGAAGTGACGCATGCTCGGCGTGGCTCGTGATGACGCAAATTGAGTGCACTGAGCTCCTTCTTGATTACTGATCATAATTATGAGCAGCCTTGTGAACGACCTAGCGATATCGATACAAATGTTTTGATAAAATCCTAGAAACATAAAACAGCGTCCATCCCAAATATAACCCCAAAACCTCTGACATTGAATCGACTTTCAAAAATACGTCCATGACTTATGTAAAGTCGGGGGCTTAGATTCCAAACTCGAAGATATTGAGCTTGTATCAAATACTATTTCATAAAAGGTTTTAAAAATGGAGCACCTACAATATTTCAGCGTTCAAATCTCTATAAATCGTCTAGGCGGTAACGAGCCCGCTGCGGCGGCACTCTCTGCGGATACGTATTTTATTGGATTCACTGAAATGTTTTTCAGGTCCATAGGATTATTTACGATCGTCTGCGCTGTCGTGTCGATGCAGATTTTTGCATTTTAGGTGAACGTTGGACACACCTTCCTTGGTTTAAAAGATGTCGCAACCGGATTTATTGTATTGTATAAGGAAAATCGTTTGAAGTCGTGTCTTTATTTTTGAATTCTTTACATATAAAGATTTAATTTCAAAATTGATTCATTGCATGAGAAGATGATCCAGTTATGGCTATTATAAACTCCTGTAAGTAGGAACGTTTAATAAACTAAACGTAATTACAACAATCACGCCTTTTTCTCGTTAGAGGTAGGCAGATATCACTTCTTTCTATTCGAAACGATCCTTACATACCTACATACCTATCTCACTTGCTTCCTGACAGAGTAGCATGCGCCCCGCTACTTCTTAATGACACTTATACGTCGAGATATATGTCTGATGTGACAGACAAATTTACCCGTGAAAAGTGTCAAGAAGGAAAGAAGGGTGAAAGAGTTTTGTCAAGGTGCGCATGCTACGCCTTTTGTACTCTCATCACATACGTCATGTTTTATATAAGACTTTTGCTAGAACAAGGTTGACCTTTATGTGGACTCAACCAATCCCATAATAAGACACCACTCCTAAGTCTAGGCACATTTTCAATCTCTAATGACAATATTGTCATTAAGGATGGTGGTAAATAGCATTATAATTAATAATAGAAGTTTGCCTTCCCTCTAATCATTTAGGACAAAAACGTCCTCTGTCCCTACTAATCACTCCGTGGGTTTGTTCGTCTTGGATATTAAAGATATTAGAGGGCAGTCACAGGTGGCCCGCGTGATTAATTACCAAGAGAGAGAGCGGTGATTCTGCCTGAAACTATCCGCCTATAGTTACGTAATCGAATCACACACTAATACGTAATGGAGACTAATAAGAGAGATAGTTTTGGTCACGGCTTCATCATGGCTGTGCTTGAAATAAATTATAGTGTATTTTTTTCCAGATATATTGCTTGGATTTTTGAAGTGAAAACTTCTTTAGCGGCGTTGAGCACTTTTTCTGTAATGGGTATAAAATCTTAAACTCGCGTCAGGACACGTGACCTGATCGAAAAAGCGTAGGACGGATGGAGAATGTTGAGGTGACAGGTTGACTATGGTCTCGGTTGCTTAGCGACAGACTGTTGATAATGTCTTTTACTTGTCTCTTGTTTTATTGTCAATATATATTTTTCGATTCTCTATAATAACTAATGTTTTCTTATATCTTATTACCTAACTTAACGTTCACTTTAATATGGTTTGTCATGTTTGTGTACGATAGCGCAATAAATGAATATTGTATTCTACCACATAAATGATAGTACTTTTATACTGATAAAGCAATTGGTGCAAAATTATTCCCTAACCATTCCAAAATATCAAACATGCTCAACGTTAATAATCAAGTTTTCACTTCTGCCGGCACTCCCGGAGTGCAACCCGTCTTTTTTTTTTTTATACTTTTTGTACTTAGATCAGATAGATTAATACACGATCCTAAAGTATCTTAAAATAGTATTTTTAAACTTTTCTAAAAAGTCCATACGTCCATAATGTCTAATAAATAACAAGATTTTTACCCATTGTATCATTAGTGTTACAAGTTAGTACATCAGACATACCACTTAGTGCTCACCACACAGAAAGTCCTTTCTTATAAAAGATGGTCACAAGTAAATACAACCCTGTCTGATTGTCCAGTAAACAACACACCTACAAAAGATTTTCCACATTTAAACCTGAAAGACAAATAATGAGTATTTATTTAACTGGCACTGATCTGTCGCGTTCGGTAATTTCTCCATGTGGCGCAGGTGGCGGGGTGATTAATCTGGTGGCAGATACGCCACTTGCCTTGGGTGTACGATCCTAAAGTGGCTGTTAAATAGTATTTTTAAAATTATCTAGAAATGCTTGGGTATCATTGAGCTCTTTTAAGTCAAAGGTTTAGCAAAAATTACAATAAATAAAGGCATAGACTACGCAAGGCTCGTTTGTAACTACTATGGCAAAACATATTAAAATAAAATACATTTAAATAAATCTGACCAGTTTAATGATGTAATGTGTGTAACATTTACCAATTTATTCGGTTAGATATTCCAAAACTGTTTAATTTTTAACCGTTTTAGAAAAAAAAAGAAGTAAGTTCAATTCGTCATGTTTTTTTTTACGATTTTATGTACGAGTATGTTTACCGATTACCTATTAAATTAAACCACTGGTTGCCCGCGTTTTCACTTGCGTGGCTGATTATCAAACTAAAAATCGTTTCAGTATCCAGGTTCGTCGCTGTTGTAGCAGTCATACAGTATGAAAATATAAAAATCATCTATGGTATTGCGTAGGCTAATCGTATTCATCTGACAGTTTATATTGTATGTCATTAGTGTCAAATTCCATACAAATTGCAGCTGATCGAACACGATATAAACTTATGGTAAATTTTAAATAGAAAAATATTGGAAAAAATTAACTCGGCCACAAGTGAATTCTCAGACGGGAATCGTTAAACACCTGCAAAGAGGTTTCTTTCGAATGCAAGGATATTCCTAGCATTGATGTGACAACGCTGGCCTACAGCGTATTAAAAATATAAAAGTATTCAGCTATAGCTCAGCGGTTAGAGCATTGGACCGGATTTCCAAAGGTCGCGGGTTCGATTCCTGTCTGAAAATTCACTTGTGACCGAGTTAATTTTTTCCAATATTTTTCTATTTAAAATTTACCATAAGTATAAAAATAGCATTGAAAAATGCAAAAAATACAAAAATCATAAACGATATAAACTGTCAAATGAATACGATTGGCTTTACGCAATCGCACCCCAGGACAGTGACGTAATTGGTTGCTAGGTGATTTTAAGTTAGATAAACAGCCTGCCGTTCCCATGATAAATCTATTTATTCTCGTCATAACAACCTTCGTCGAACTTACAAAAACAAAATTTTCCCACTTCTTCTTTTGTTCTTACCAAGACACTTAGCAATTCATTTTTATTTACATAAAATATCTTTACTATTACTAGCTCTAATATTTGTTTGCAGGTTGTGTTTGTATTAACGCACGGAAGCAGGCACAGTTAGTAAGCGTGATTAATCTGCGGGCAATACGCCTGCTGGGAGCAAATGTCATTGTTCTTTCTTTCGTTTTCTGTAATAAACAAGCTGTCCTAATACGACTAAAATCAGTAAGAATAAACATTACTTAATAAACTATAAACTTAAAAAACTCTGATAGTTCCCGTTTCTATGGAAATTCTGTTTTTACTCGTCATAACAACCTTTCTCGAAATTCAAGGAATTAATTTAAAATATTATTTTTTGCAGCCAGTTTTTAGTTTTGCGCTTATCAAGACAATTAGCGATTCATTTTTATTCAAATAAAATATCTTTACTATAAACTAGTTGTGATATTTGTTTCCAGGTTGTGTTTATATTACCGCACAGAAGCAGGCACAATTGGTGAGTGTGATTAATTTGCGGGCAATCCACCTGTTAGGAGCAAATGCCACCACGATAACTTAAGCAAACATGCAACGTAGTAAGCTAGGACAGAGATTACTAGTTATATTTGTTAAACTTCTTTAGCTTTCTGTAATAAACAAGCTGTCCTAATACGACTCAAATCAGTGAATAAACATTATTTAAAATATTGACTGACGCGTGGTTCCTGTTCCCATGGAAATTCTGTTTTCCTCGCCATAACAACCTTCCTCGTATTTCAAGGAATAATACCGAATTGAAAAATAAAATGCTTTTTATGCAGCTTTTTTTTTGTTTTGCGCTTACCGAGACAAATAGCGATTCATTTTTATTTACATAAAATATCTTCATTATTAACTAGCTCTGATATTTGTTTCCAGGTTGTGCACTGAAGTGACACAGTTGGTGAGCGTGATTAATCTGAGGGCAGTATCGCGGTGCAAATTCCACCGCGATACCAGTAGTAAGCTAACACACAGATTACTATTTGTTTTTCTAATTCTTTCGTTGCTGGTAAAAAACAAGCTGTGCTAATACGACTCAAATCAGTGGATAAACATTATTCATTATACTATAGACCGTCCCGTTTCCATAGAAATTGTTGTTTTCCTCGCCATAACCTTCCTCGAATTTCAAAGAATAATACCTAATTGAAAAAAAATGCTTTTCCGCAACCGATTTTTGTTGAGCGCTTACCAAGACATTTGGGCCGACTTGCGCCAAGCTAGACTAAAATTTACCCAGAGTTAGTCCATACAAAAGTAGCACTAACTCTGGGTTGAATGTGTTAACCGAGCTTGGCGCAAGTGGGCCTCAGCGATTAATATTTACTTACATAAAATATCTTAACTACTAGCTCTGATATTTGTTTCCAGGTTGTGTTTGTATTAACCGCACAGAAGCAGGCACAGTTGGTAAGCGTGATTAATCTGCGGGCAATCCGCCTGCTGGGAGCAAATGCCAACGCTATACCTCAAGCAAACATGCAACGTAGTAAACTGGCACAGAGATTACTAGTTATATTTGTTTAACTTCTTTCGCTTCCTGTAATAAACAAGCTGTTTTAATACGCGTAATAATTAATATGAATCAACCTTAAAATCTTTTTATCTGTGCAGTCGCAGCAATACCGACCTGGATGAGGAGAAAAGGCCATAGCTCGTGACAAACAATTTCAGGTCAAGCATTTTTTCTTTTGAATGTCATGGCATGAAAAGAAAAATAAAAACCCTCGGCTCTACAATGCCGTTTTCATGGCAGCACCCAAGGCCTTCCACGCCGTTTTGAAACTAAAAAGATCAATGTCGAATATACAAGGGTATGCGCGGACGAATTCATGCCATTCCTCCAATGTTATGGCTGCCAACAATTCGGCCACACCAGGATCAACTGCCATAGCAAAATGGGTATCTGCTCATTTTGTGGAGAAAAATATCCCTTCGCAAATTGTCCAAGGGCGACGAGACTAAGATTGTTGCTACAACTGTAGTAGAGAGCACAACCTACGAGCAAAAACTAGCGACAGCACTGCGCACAGAGCAAATTCAACCCACAGCCCACGGTACAAAACTGTATTTAAAAAAATAAAAAGTAGAATCAACTACGGCCCATACGACTAAATTAAAATGTTAAAAAAAATAAAATAAAGGTAAACAAGAATTCTGACGCAAATGTCAGAAGAAATCCCGTAAATTAAAAATAATAAAAAAAATGCCTAAAATCAAATCGGTTGCTTGCTTAGTTAGACTTCAATAAAGGACAACCAAACACACTTTCGCATTTATAATATTTGTTAAGATTAGAATAAGGATATAACAAATCATACGGCGAAAAGAAAAAATAATTATCAAATATTATAACACAAATATAACTTACTTTGCTTTTAGCAACTAGAAAAAACATAACTGGTTCGGGTGAACACTTTGTTTCAGTAAAGGTTTTTGATCAAGTTGACTTAGATGCTGGCATTCTTAAAAATTCGAAACACTGATATAAGTATTGATACCATCGATACCCAGGTTTCACCAGAAACGAAAAAAACTGATGAACAAGAAGTTATTCATAAACTAAGAGTTTTATATTAATTTAAATTGCGCAATATTTAAAAAAAAGACGGGTTGCACTCCGGGAGTGCCGGCAGAAGTGAAAACTTGATTATTAACGTTGAGCATGTTTGATATTTTGGAATGGTTAGGGAATAATTTTGCACCAATTGCTTTATCAGTATAAAAGTACTATCATTTATGTGGTAGAATACAATATTCATTTATTGCGCTATCGTACACAAACATGACAAACCATATTAAAGTGAACGTTAAGTTAGGTAATAAGATATAAGAAAACATTAGTTATTATAGAGAATCGAAAAATATATATTGACAATAAAACAAGAGACAAGTAAAAGACATTATCAACAGTCTGTCGCTAAGCAACCGAGACCATAGTCAACCTGTCACCTCAACATTCTCCATCCGTCCTACGCTTTTTCGATCAGGTCACGTGTCCTGACGCGAGTTTAAGATTTTATACCCATTACAGAAAAAGTGCTCAACGCCGCTAAAGAAGTTTTCACTTCAAAAACGTAGTCCTCTTTATGCTCATAGTTTATCTCAAAGGATTAACATATTTTGTCTACGAGCCTTATTTATAGTCAGGCCAGAATATTAGCGCGACCACTAAGCTTCTGACTCTAAAAGAGGCAACAGCAATTATGTTGCCCTCATTTTGCGGTGAAAGTTCATCAAACGTTTATATTGAACCGCTAATCGCTTTTCTGAGTCCTACCTGTTCTTCTTTCAGCCTATTAATCCTACTAATATTATACAAATGTAAAAATATGTCACTTCGTTTGTTTGTTCCTCTTTCACGCAAAAACTACTAAATGGATTTGGATGAAATTTAGTATATTGGGACTTCAAGTAGTATGCTAACACATTGGCTACTTTTTATCCCAATATTCCCACGGGAACGGGAATCACGAGTGTGAAACCGCGGGCAGTCGCTAGTTTCTAATAAAGTATTTTCAGACTCAATTGTAACCCTACTTCCTACTAATATTCTATAATAATTGTGATAGTTTGCATATTTGTCACACAAACTCGCGAAAACGGCTGAACCGATTTAGCTCATATCTGGCGCACAGATATTTTATAGTTTGGATTAAAAAATTAGATAATGTTTCTTGGAAACGGCAATCACGCTGATAAAACCACGTGCGGCACTAGCTAGTCTATAAATTTTCCCATTGTCTAAACATAGAAAGATTTATACACGACTATGAATACCTTAAATCATGAAAATTTATGATTTACGTTGGAATGACACAAAATAATAATAATACTTTGTAATTTTGTCACCGTAACCAATCGCAAACTCTAACTTATACGAAAGTTTCCTGGAACGGTAAAATTGTTTTCAGTTATGACAATTTCCAACCCTTGGGTATTGTTCAACAAGTTTCCATTTTGCTCTAGTGGATTAAATCGTAATTAGATAGCAGTAAATATAAAGGGACCTTATTTATAAACCTTAATATAAGCACATGAGGTTTAGAAACCCTGGCTCTCATATTTCGATTATATTCGATAGATTTCCGTTAATTATTAGGATTATTTAAGTGCCTGTTCGCCGTAGTTTCTTATTGAAATGTGAAGACTAGGCTAAAAATGGTTTTGTAAACAACAACAATAGACGCCTTAAATTACCCCTATTTATGGCTTCAATTGAATTATTCTATAAAAATATTGATAAGTCAACGACCTCGCGAAAATAGAAAACGTTTCTTACACCTATATTCTAAGTCGTTCCTCCAAAACTTACTCGTCCTCGACTTAACGAAACCTCACTGAAAACTCCACGAAATCGGTATTCTAAGTCGTAACTCTGTAATTATTACACTCAAGTGAGGAATAATTTGTGTGGAGGAGATTTTTTGCAACTATGAAATTGAAATTAGTCGAATGAGTTTGAGTGGAGTGTAAAAATTTTGGAGGAACGACTTAGAATATGAGTTCAAACAAAATATTAATGACACAGAACTGAAAATTGCTAAACAAATCCACCAAACTGCATTACATTAAGAGACATTACTGGTCCCTTCGACCACTTAAGCAACCAAGAATCCCATTTGTATGGATATGAAACCAATAGAAACAAAAGAGGGTTCAGAGATTTTAAATCACTCCTAACTTTTCATTCGTAAACAAAGTTGGAGCGCAGATGCCAAAATCCAATAATAGTGGGGAGCGATTGGAAACCCTTGTAGGGGATGAATTTCCCCAAAGTATTAAAAGCGGACACTAAAGTCACGGAATACAAAATTCATCGATACTGCTGTTTGGCAAACAACAAGCTAAGGGGAGTTTCTATGGAGATCCCATCTATACTAATATGTGGCCGAGAAGAATACCAAAATGCTTACGCTAGCTATATCCGATCCGCAATAAAGATAACCGTTTTATTTGTAATAAAATAGAACTTTAACATCATATTGTACTTATACCTAGAAGTTACTTTTAATGAAAAGTTAATTCTTGTTTATTTACCGCTATGAAAAATAATTCACAAGAATTCTCTACCACGTTAATGAACAATAATGTGGAGTTACTGTAATATTCTTACTTATTCTTCAGGTAAACTAATTGAAACCACAATTGGAGCTTGCCAATGAGTAAGCAATACGCAGAACGCCGCCTACACATTAGGTCCTTGGCAACGGTATAAACATAAAAGAGCTCTTAACTTGTAATTAATGTTTCCTATGCTCCAATATAGTGGCGCAACTACAAGCCACGTTGCGGCCGCACCCATTGCCTTAATTTGAAACGATTTTAACTGCGAAATTGTATTTTGTTGAAAACTGCATTATGATGTTGCTAGTGTAAACTGAGTGATATTAAAATTCTAACTTCATGGCGCTTATTTAAGTTAGTAGTTCACTTAATGAGATGATGGAGAAGCTATTGCAAGATTATATTTATGGCATATGTAAATAATAACTATTTTGTGTCGTTAACATTATTATTATTTTTTTCAGGTAAACTAATTGAAACCACATTTGGAGCTTGCCAAGAGTAAGCAATATGCAGAACGGCGCCTACACATTAGGTCCTTGGCAACGGTATAGACATAAAAGAGCTCTTAACATGTAATAAATGCTTCCCTTACTCCAACAAAGTGGCGCAACTACAAGCCACGTCGCATTGCCTGCTCCCATTGCCTTAATTTGAAACGATTTTAACCGCAAAATTGTATTTTGTTGAGAACTGCATTATCAAGTTGCTAGCGTAAACTGAGTGATATTAAAATTCTAACTTCATGCCGCTTATATAAGTTAGTAGTTCATTTGATGAGAGAGATATTGCAAGATTATGTTTTAAGGATAGAGAAGATATTCGTTACGAAGCTAGGCTGGCGAGAGTAATCGAGCCAAATAGTCCTAGCATCGCTCGTATAGACGCAAAACAGAAAGAGCAGACGTCGAGTCTCGAAAATCGTCCTTTTTCTTGCGATAAGATTGCAAGGATTGACGTCCTGGCTGCCTGGTTTAGCGCAGGGGTACTAAGCCCGCCTTCTGCGCCAGAGGTCCCGGGTTCGATCCCCGGACAAGACAATTTTTTGTGTACATGAACATGTCTATTTGTCTTGGTCTGGTCTCTTAGCCTTCATCATACCTGATGTTAAGTATTGATAAGGCTGAAGATGGAAGCGAGCCTCTCCCAAATACTCAATCACTAAGGAACTGGCTATCTTATCTCTAACTGCCAGAACACAACAATGCTGAAAACATTGTTGTTATGGCGTCAGACTTAGATAAGATGATGGTATGCAGACGGACTTAGAACAAGTCCTACCACCAACCAAACTGAATTCAATATGTACCCCAGCTGGGAATCGAACCCGGGCCCCTGGGTCAAGACCACAGACTGAGGCGGTTAAAATGGACAAAAATCTCGCTATGGCCCTATGTCACAAGCAAAAAAAGCTTAACCGTTATCGTTATTATAAAGTGATTTCCGAAAATAAGAGTACAACTCGTAATCATAGGTAAGTATATTCAGTAGTTAAGGTCTACTTCTTCTTCTTCATTCGTTTTTTAAGAAGGACGTCATCTAATTGACAAAATATACATATTGCTATCCTTTGTCATAAAATGCATCTGCGCATTTGCAATTTCACATGAAGCCGGTTTTATTATCTTGAGTTATTGTTAGTAAAGTCCGTTACTGGAAAAGGTTTAGATAAGATTAATCTTCTATTGAATAAATTATATAGAATACAAATTGAATAACGCTTTGTGTCGAGTAGACAATAAGTTCGCGTTATACATAATTGAATTATGTCTAGTTTCGAAATTCACAATTGTAATTTTCTCCACTTCGCAACAAAACGAGAACAGTGGAATAAATTGATACCCAAACAAAACAGATTAGCTCCCAGCTGCCGTTGAAGTGCCAAATTTAAATAATCACGGGCCCTAAGCACTGAATACTGATGACAGTATTCAAATTGTGTGGAATTCTCTAAACAAGAAAATTGGTCGTACAGCGAGACCGTTCTAGATGATGCCCTGTATCACAGTATAAAAATACACAATATTTTTTCTTCATACTAAAGTTCTGATCGCGGTTCATACCCGACCCGCCTCGGTTCGGCGAGACGACTGTGGCAAGACTTGCGCCCCGCGGCGCGTGGTGGTAAGTTTTGTACGCAGCATGCATCTGGTAATGGCTAATCTATGATGACGGGTAAAGCCCTATCGCGTGTTGCGTAGCGCGCGGCTGCAATAAAAATAACAAACTTTTGTCAAGAGAGAGTCTAAGATACTTGATGATTCTATTACCTTTGCGAGACCGTTCTAGATGGTGCCCCGTATAGCTCCCGCGATGTCGATTAAGGCAATGTTAATGCCATTTGTTTGCTAACTTCCCAGACGCGAGACGCTCCAAAATGTAGGTGTACGGAGCTACGTACGTTTGCAGAGCTCCAGTGCAAATATTGCGATTCCAAAACGGAAGAGTGGCCTTATCTTTGGCTGACATTCAGGTTCGTTTGAAATTTTCTCTCGAGAACGAGCACCGGAAATGGCACCAATCGGGCAATTTTAACGAAATTAGAGAATTAACTGTGTTATTCTTGCTGTAAAAATGATTTCTGAAATATTAATGTTTGCCTTTCTTTGGTCCAAATTAAGTATTGCTTAAATAAAAAATGCAATAATTTTACTTTTATATTCTACACATGCCCGTCATAATTTTTATTTAGACAGATTAGAAAGATTTTTCAAGGTCTAAAGTTTTGTTGCATACAAAATGTATTTTGTTTTTACTATGTTTTATTCCACGGTTTGACAGCGTGGAGGATATTTTTCAATATTTAATTTCAATTAATACACGCGTAAACCTTAGAATCGGAAACGAAACATTTCTGCAATAAAATGATGTTCAATTATTAAAATATTCTAAAGCCCATATCATTAATGGTAGTTGCACTTTGATAAAAGTTGTAAAGAACTAATATCTTTTAGTGAATAGGAGTACAATGCACTTACATAATTCATATGGTGTACCTAGAACATTTTCGTTTAATTTTGTTCTTCACAAAACTTTTATTGGGTCTGGCAACAATGTTTGTTATTTACACATTCATTAATACATTAAATTTTAGTTTAATAATAATTCTCAATGTAATTTCATCATCATCAACCCGTAGACGTCCACTGCTGGACATAGGCCTATCCTAAATCACGCCACTGAGCGCGGTCCTGAGCTCTTCGCATCCAGCCCCTTCCTGCCGTCTTTCGCAGGTCATCACTCCACCTAGTTGCAGGGCGCCCTACGCTGCCTTGCCTAAACGCGGTCTCCACTCCAGAACTCGTTTGCTCCTACGGCTGTCGGTGAACAGCCTATTGCCACTTCAGCCTGCTTATCCTTTGAGCTATGTCAGTCACCGTGGTTCTCTGTCTGTCTGATTTTATCTTTCAGAGAAACACCGACAACACCGAGTATAGGACAATGTAATTTAGAACGATAAAAATATAAAGCCTAATAAATACTTTCTATTGTGTTGGAAATATGCGAACCGCATGAAATAAAAAAACAATTCAGTCAAAAATTATTAAAGTTAAAGAAATCATTTTTTCACAAATAAAACGGTAAAAGCTCTGGCATTGGTTTTGTCGTTCGAGATTAGCACGATACATCTTCAGCTACTCGTAGATAGTAGAAACGTACGTAACAAGCTATCTACGAAAGTTAACGTAACATCAGAATCTCAAACCGCTTGCCGTTTTAAGAATCCGATAGCATAAATGTTAATGTCAGTCCTAAACTCACCATTTCACGCTTGTCCCATTTGACGAAGGTGATATAATTATGACGTGTTATCTAATATCGGAGGCCGTAAAAGCTGCGTGTCGTGCCATCACTCGCGTTATAACTTTTAAATCGAAATCCGAATCTCGAAGAAAGTTACTCAAAGATTCACATCGATTTCGAACTTTTTTCGTGTTAACTCACGATGCCCATCTATAAATAAATATTATTTTTTATTCCTTTACATTTGCAGGCGATGGGATCACCACAGCTGACGGCTGAAGGCGCCTCGAGTTACCTAAGTCACTTTATTCAAACTTTTGCCAATTTAAAAGGGGACCTTTGCTTAGATACAAAAGTTTCCGCTAAAACCTTTTGCTTTGTTACAAGGCGGAATAATTGTGGCTAATAGTAATCTTGTTTTAAGTTTGCTCGAGTTACTTGACCGTGTAATGACGATAAGCTAGAGAACAACTTGATGGAAACGGTTTGCTTTACTATCGGGTTAAGTTTCGTATTTCTATAATTATATTATTGAATTAAATACTATACCTACTGTTAAACTACTACAATATTAAGAAACATATAAAATGAATATCTGGTTCTATTATGATTAAATATCATTAATTATATGTCTCAAGAGTTTAGAATCAATATACAACTTAAAAATAATAATTCGTTCTAGTTTTTATTATCTTAAAATATCTATCATAATGTTTAAAGAGATTAAGGGATTCATTGATTGACTAACTTTTGCCAGATTTTCAGTAGCATGCGTATTTATTAGTATTTTCACATACCTACTTACATGTAATGTATAGTGTCGTGTCGCTGTGTAGTGTCGGCTTAGAATAGCACTACCCCCTATCATCCCTTGGGTGGTGTAAAAGGCGACTAAGGGACTCAGCTTTCAGGAGATGGGCAGCAGCGTCTCCTAAATACTTGGCCATACTGCGATCGCCAACCCACCTGCCAAGCGTGGCGATTATGGCAAACTTTTGGGAGAGGCCTATACCCAGCAGTGGGTGTTATAATAATATGGCTGAGGCGACTTACATGTAAATTTAAATGAGAAATAATGAAATTTTCGAATCATCTTAATGCTCCTTTGCATTCTAATAACTAAGTTCAAGGAAAATTCCAATCCCTTTTACTACTAACTCTATTAACTAGCATCACCTTCTAAGTCTGCTGTAAAAATGTAGTATTCTCTGAAAAAAAGTCAGGATTAATAGACCGATGCCGACATTAATATCGGAAAGACGCGCCAGCCTCTGCCGGGTTAAATAAATGAAGTGAGTAATAATTAATTGGACTTTCGCCCTATTTTCTGTTCGGTGACAATTAATTTCCGGCGTGGAGAGAAAAGAAACCCTTATCAGAAACGTTGCTCACTCTCCGTTTGGTCTGAAATAACAATTAAGTTTATGTCCCACTTGGCTACCACTGCTTTAAACTTCTTAAAATAATGAGCATTGTAGAAATAAAATCTAGTAATTAAATAATCAGATAATGGTAATGTTGACATGGGAATTTGAAAACAAAAAACGAATACACGACACTACGCTCTAACTTTGCAAGCAAAACAAAGAGATTCGAGTAAAAAAAAATATAACTAAAGGCGTTTTCTAATATTACTTACGTTAGTTAAGTTATCTTCGCACTCTAAAGTGTCAACTAATTACATAATGTAACTGGTCGGTAGTGGTAGTGAGAAAAGAAACCCTTATCAGAAACGTTTCTCACTCTTTGTTTGGTCTGAAATGACAATTAGGATTAGATCTTACTTGGCTACCACTGCTTTGAACTTCTTATAGTGAAATAATGTAAAAATTCAACAAAGAAAAGTCAAATCAATGAATAAAATAATCCGGATGTGTCTGGGTAGCAGCTCAGCCAAAAGAAAGAAAATCAATTACACTGCACTGCACTACACTCGCCGCCCCAGTCTTGCAAGCAAAATAAAGAGATTAGAGACACATTTGTTTTTTGTGATAACTAAGGGTGAATTCTACTGTTACCTACGCTAGTCTGCTATGATATCGAAGCTTAAACCCTTTTTTATTGTTTACAGAAGCTTATGAGTTATGAACACATAAGGTAGGTGCACCAATGAATGAATCCTTAAGGCAACCTTGAACTTTTAAAATTATCAGCATCTATATCAGAGTCACTTTACTATGTGGGGGCACCTACCTGACGCCGCACATACTACTACACACGGAACTTACCTACCGTGACAACAGATGGCGCTGACAGCAACTCAGAATAGGATACGAAGAACATGTATGGAAACCTACATCTCGCTAGCAAAGTTACAACAGCTACCTAGCGTATATACAACATCCGACGATCATCTGTTGGACCGCGGTCTCCGAACTACCAACACCCAGTCCGGAGGAAGAGCTCAACATTTGACGTTCCTACAAGTGGCTTACCATCTACCACCCTTTTCCGTACTACCACCATCATCCCTACAACTATAATATTGTCACTATTTTGTATTCAACATTTATTCAAGATTAAAATAAAATGAACAATTAATAATTTATTCACATAGTTAATAAGATAATCGACATTTTATGCAAAATACTCCAAAACCAACAGTGAATGAACACCAAAATCTAGTGAATGAACATCTCCAACTCCAGTGAATGAACGTTTAACGGTAACTAGTCTTACCCCCATATTCTAAGTCGTTCCTTTAAAACTTTTTACACTCCACTCAACCTCGTCGTGGGTAAAAATGGTAGTGTGCGCTAGGCCTAACACGGAGTGGCTACGTACTCTTTGGCTCCTCCAGGTCCTTACGGAGTTATGACTTAGAATACCGATTTCGAGGAGTATTTCGAAGAGGTTTTCAATGCGGTTTCGTTAAGTCGAGGACGAGTAAGTTTTGGAGGAACGACTTAGAATATGGGTTGCAGTCTGAAGCATTATTTGTATTATTGCAGTAACTAGAAAAGATTGGTATTAGTGATACATTAAAATATCACAAAACATATATGTATAAAGTATGTATGTTCATTTATTGGTTTTAAATAACCAGTAAATGAACATAGCAAATAGAATGAAATATATCATAGTTCATTCATTGGATTCGTAAAAAAAACTGATGGAACCTGTGAATGAACACCCCCTATTACTAGAATGTGTTAACTTTCATGGTCCAGTAATCAAACACCCCTTCATTTTCATACAACACATAAAATTATAAGTCAATTGAGTTCTACTTATTATAATAGTCATTGTCTTTCTTATTATGCAAATAAGAAAGACATTGATTATTATAATCAACATTCTTTCAATATTTTTTTTAAAGGAAGTCGAGTAACGTGAACGATGCTGATTTTAAAATGCACTGTTTTACCTGAGCCCATAATTCTGTCTCATACAAACACAGATTACAACCGAACGCGTACACTTCAAAGAGTCGTCTTATTGTACTACAGGATTACTACAAAAGTTTGTTTGACCATTTTTACTTATTTAATAAAATTTTACCATTTAGAAAAAAATATCGCGATTGGTAGATATCTTTATTTATTTATTTATTTAAACTTTATTGCACATATACAGCAAATGGCGGACTTAATGCCCTTAGCCATTCTTTACTAGTCAACCTGAAAGGATGTAAAAGAGATATCTTTACTTTTCTTATTTTATTGAAAAAACTCATCTCTGTTCATTTACTGGAGGGTGTTCATTCACTGGTGCACCTACCCTAGTGATCGATAATGACTGCATTAGTTATTAAATTAACGATATTTATCATCTTGTTAGATAAGTTATTTTAAGTCTGTAAAGCCAAAAACAGACCATTTCTTTTCATAAAATATTTGTAAAAGATTTATTCCTGATATTGCACCGGACGAAAAAAAAATGGTCTGGCGTCTGAGTGGGAGAAGGCACTTTAAGTGTTAACATTGAAAAATCTTTGGACGCACTCAATAAATTCCCCTATAGGGGAAACTCGACCAGAGTTTATGGGGCGCATCCACTTTGAAATAGAATGAGGCTACATTCTATTTTACATTAAATTTGGGAAAAAGTTTTATGCGGCAGCGGCATGTTCATCACCGGAACCGAAAACGTGAGTTTTTGTACTATGGTTAAATATATGATTATTATTATCTCCCATTCCTGCTGTTAGAATCCTGTATCTATCATGTATATATAGCACTTTTGTAGCAGTGGAATAGTTTCTTTGATTAAACTTGTTCATTTGAAGCTTATAATACTGGATGTAATTATTGTTATTTACATTTGAAAAAATATGTCTTTACATAAATAATAGCACAAAATGTTTTTTTTTGCTAACGGCGGTGAGACTCTTTGCCTTCATCATACCCAATGGAAGCGAGCCTCTCCCGAAATTCTCAACCACTTATCTTTAACTGCCGGAACACAACATTGCCGAAAACATTGTTATTATGGCGTCAGACTTAGGTAAGATGGTGGTAGCTAGCCAGGCGGACTCACAACAAGTCCTACCACCAACCATCAGCGATTATCAGAAACACATGCAGCTTTACTTATCGTTGAGACGTTGCAACACGACAGTAGTGTGACACGGAGTGTGTACTATTGTTAATTTTAATGCACATTTTTATGCTATTGTTATCGACATTTTAAATAGAAATACGTCCCAACTTTTACAACGGAGCCCCGAAATAATGCCATTCTGCAACGTTTACGCTTGCTCAAAACTCTTGTAATGAAAACATCTACATAATTTAAGCACGCTTGGCCTATGGTTTTATATTTCTTTAGTGGCGCATGCATTTTAAATCATGCAGTATAAATTTTATTATTTTATTATAAAGTAAATTGTAATCCTACTTTCTTATTTTAATGGTAGAGCATATCATAGTACTTATCACGCACATACTGTGCATACTTTTAACGATGAAATGAAAAATAAAAATGCTGTAATATATTTCAAAATAAAATATCTTAAACAAATTCGTATGGTAAAATGAACGCTCTCATAATATCATATCGCGGACCATAACATAAAACAAAATGAACAAAAAGTATCATAATTATATTTTAAGGGTATGCGTGCGTATGCGTGCGGCTGTTGAAACTGATGATAAACGATATCAGCGCTTCACATAATAGCAGCCATCATTTAACCGGCAACCACGGTGCCCAAGACTTTATAACATGCACGGATAAAACCAACCGGACTAAATAATAACGTCGTGATGCTGGCAACAATGATTTATTATATCGCTTTCCTCGGCCGCCCGAATGAACCACATGAAAAATGATCTCGCTTATTGCCACAGCAACTCTGCAGTTGACGCTTTGTTTAAGCACAAATGACTCGCACTATGAAGTTATTTCGTGCGACTTATGTTTTTACAGGATTACGAACGAACGCGCGCGGACGTCGCGATATGACAAATCGTTTGTTTTAGGCCTGACCTCTTTGTCATAGGCATGAGGGTCGAGTCCCCTTATCGGATGCATCTCCGTGTGGGAGGGGCTCAGTTCGGTTTTGCGATCAGATAGATTTGTCTGGTGTTCTTTTGCTTTAGTTCTAACAACGCCTTTATTGCGTGAGTCTTTGATGTCACAGACATGCTCCCATTGTTAACATAGTTTAAAATGAGGAGATAATTAGCTGAAAGGAATTGTGATCCCTCAGACCTTTAAAGGGAAATTAAAGTTATGATAGAAAATATGAAACTTGCTAAAACATATGCCATTATTTGATCGTATGTACACATAGGGAAAAACCGACAAAAACAACGATATTTTGACTTTGTACGCATTAGTTAGTGAGCACAACGAGCAAACAATATCGCTACAAAAACGCTTTTAATAAAGGCTCCGTAGAAAGCTTCCCTTTTTGATGCGTTAATTAACTGAAATAACAAAGTGATTCAGCAAATTTTATCACCAACCACTTACGTTGAACAATCTACCTTGAACAATAAAATCTCAACTCAGCTTACAATTCAGTTTCGTAGGTTTTAAATTATTACGCCTGATTTCATCATACTGTCGTTATTGGATAATTAAAAACTCTTCAGTTTCGAAGCTGACGGTAGAAAATGAGTTAAGTAATCAACGGATAGCCGGTGACAAAGCGGCATGCTTGTGATAAATTCTGTGGCCTACGTGATTGGTAGTCACGATGAGTTCGGACTGTGTGTTTAAACAATAATAACATTATTGCCGCTTCGTTCAATTTGTCTGGGATGTAAATTTTACCCAGTTACTTTTACGAAACAGTTCTGGGTTAAGTAAGTATCGTTTAATGCTTTAAGACAGTCTGAATGAAAGCTAAGTGTTTTTAGATAATATTTTACAGAGAAAAACATGAACACCCCCCACTTTTTGGTCACATTTTACTTTATTTCAAAATAACGGACATAAAAATTTATCCGCAAAGTTCCATCGCGAAATATGACTCAATTTTGAGTTAACGCAAAAAGAAGAAAGGAAAATATGATAAGCATATTTTCCGCGATTTAGGGTTATATTAGTTTTGCACAGTTTCGCCACATTTAAGGCACGTGAGGACGTAAGGGGTTCTGCTTCACAAGGGCCAACCTCAATCTTCCCCGTGTTATTTTATTTTACCGTTTCCAGAGTCAGAGTCGACCCCATTTGTCTTTGTTCTCGGTTTCCTATATTTTTGCACGCAAACTCCATTATCTAATTTAGCTTTGGCTGAATGCCAGGTCGGCATTGTTACTTTTCTTTCGGAGAAAGAGAGTTTTTATTTCTTTACACTATACACCTAAGCGCATTTATTTCAATTATGCCTAAGCTTCAAGGAAAATGAGACTTTAAACGATAGTGTCTCTAAACCACGGCGATTGTGTTCTTTTAAGACTCGAAGATTTAATTTTCTGTGGGATATTATGTTTTAACGCTTTTAAGGAAAATTAGGTTTTAGGACGTTAGTATAAAGGTAGCTTAAAGTTAATTCGTCCTAAGAATGGAGAAAAACTACTAGTATATAAAGAAAAACATACAAGGTATTTATCATAAAATATCTTGATTTGTAATTTCGACTCAAAAATATGCAAGGTTTGTTCTTGCGTTATGTAAAACAATTAAGTTAACTAAAAATTTACCACAAATTTTAAGCTGAAAGCATCCACGTAAATTAAAGCTTTCGATATTGTCAGTTTGTTCTAATTTAAGCCACACAAATAATCAAACATATTTGCGACGCATAATGTGCCCATAACAACGAAATTAAGGTGTAAAAATAGCGTCCATTTATGACGCCGTCTCAATGATCTGATGCTAAATCATACTTAAACATACCTTATTACGTAGCGATAGATATTATTTAAGCTCTCACAACGGCAATATCAGAGCTACAAGGGGATGGGATTCATCATAAATTACGCAGAGCAAAGTAGGCACTTCCATTTTGAGCGTATTACAGTCACGTGCGCACCACGGTATGTTTCTGCCACAATTACCAAATACGCGCAACACGCCCGCGCGTCGGGCCCGTTGGTCGGGTCACTTGTTTATAGGGTGCCTGCTTTGTCAGTTACTACACAATTAGCCGGCTGAGGTTAGCTGAGTTGTGACTATGGCGACACATTAAATGGCCTAGACGAGTGTATCGCGCTTTAACAGATCGTTCCAATTCCACTTTACAACAGTACTACAGACTTCTATTCGAGATCTAACTTCAAGTTTCTACTAATTAATCGTCAAAGATGTTACAAGTATAATGGCTTTAGATAACCTGATTACAAAACATTTAAGAGTCAGTCGCAAATTTTCTATTCAAATTGAATGGAGTCGTTAGTTGTTGAAGCAGAGCAAAGGACTGAAGCATTGAAAGACTTATTAATGAATCCTTCAAACTTAAAAAGTAATAATTCAAATCGCGAGCCCTTAAACGAAATCTTTCAGACATAATAACTATTCCGTCAGGCGAGAAATTAGTTTAATTAATTCAGGAGATGACTCATTGAAAGTTGTTCTAATCCTTGGGGCGGTGTTTGAATTCTTAGGAGTTTTAATTCCGAATCTGCATTTGGGGTAAGTTCCACGGTGCAGTTTGAAAGACTGCGGAGGCCGGGCTCCCTTGATAGTGATTAAAGTAATGCTAATGCCTGTTGCTTTTGACTTTTAATTTCTATTCAGAACAGAGCTGTGCTCGCTCATTCGGTTTTCTGTTTTTCAGTTGAATCCCTTTTTGAATTTCAGAACGTTCGCATCCTGCATAGTAATGCGGAATCGTTATGGCTAAAACCACTCCTCCCTCCCTAAAAGCCCTCTCACATGCACTTGGCGATTTCATTACAGCCTATTTTATCAGATTTCTCATAAGGATGAAAAATACTATTTGCATCAGTATTCTTGAAAAAAATATTGCTAATTCACATTAAACTAAAGAACTACCTAGTGTGAGATAAAGTAAGAAGAGTTAAGTTATATTTTATATTTTATAGCATAATGCCGACCTCACCTAGATACTCACTAAGGAGACGGTACCAGCGTGTGAGTGTGGGGCCAGTGTATTTTCTATTACCAGCGTATCCAGCAAATTTTGTTGATTGTAACAGACCTATGAGAAATACGAGTATAACATATTAGCTCCTGCCCGCGTCTTCTATGGAACTTTTGACTGGGAATAAATCTACCAACTATCCGTGTGTAATGTGATTAGTAAGGCGCCATCATTTTGACAATCACTGCACTAATGAATGTGAGGGAAAATACCGAAATATGTTACACAAAAACAATAAAGTAATGAAGAATTTATTAATTATAATGAATAATAATTACTTTATGGTAAATTTTAAATAGAAAAATATTGGAAAAAATTAACTCGGCCACAAGTGAATTCTCAGACTGGAATCGAACCAGCGACCTTTGGAAATCCGGTCCAATGCTCTAACCGCTGAGCTACCGAGACTTGCGAACCACCGTCGAAATTCTCCAATACTTTTATATTTTTAATACGCTGTAGGCCAGCGTTGTTACATCAATGCTAGGAATATCCTTGCATTCGAAAGAAACATCTTTTCAGGTGTTTAACGATCGATTAAGATGCAACTGCCAATAATTTATGATTTTGTAATTTTTGCATTTTTCAATGCTATTTTTATACTTATGGTAAATTTTAAATAGAAAAATATTGGAAAAAATTAACTCGACCACAAGTGAATTCTCAGACTGGAATCGAACCAGCGACCTTTGGAAATCCGGTCCAATGCTCTAACCGCTGAGCTACCGAGACTTGCGAACCACCGTCGAAATTCTCCAATACTTTTATATTTTTAATACGCTGTAGGCCAGCGTTGTTACATCAATGCTAGGAATATCCTTGCATTCGAAAGAAACATCTTTTCAGGTGTTTAACGATCGATTAAGATGCAACTGCCAATAATTTATGATTTTGTAATTTTTGCATTTTTCAATGCTATTTTTATACTTATGGTAAATTTTAAATAGAAAAATATTGGAAAAAATTAACTCGACCACAAGTGAATTCTCAGACTGGAATCGAACCAGCGACCTTTGGAAATCCGGTCCAATGCTCTAACCGCTGAGCTACCGAGACTTGCGAACCACCGTCGAAATTCTCCAATACTTTTATATTTTTAATACGCTGTAGGCCAGCGTTGTTACATCAATGCTAGGAATATCCTTGCATTCGAAAGAAACATCTTTTCAGGTGTTTAACGATCGATTAAGATGCAACTGCCAATAATTTATGATTTTGTAATTTTTGCATTTTTCAATGCTATTTTTATACTTATGGTAAATTTTAAATAGAAAAATATTGGAAAAAATTAACTCGGCCACAAGTGAATTCTCAGACTGGAATCGAACCAGCGACCTTTGGAAATCCGGTCCAATGCTCTAACCGCTGAGCTACCGAGACTTGCGAACCACCGTCGAAATTCTCCAATACTTTTATATTTTTAATACGCTGTAGGCCAGCGTTGTTACATCAATGCTAGGAATATCCTTGCATTCGAAAGAAACATCTTTTCAGGTGTTTAACGATCGATTAAGATGCAACTGCCAATAATTTATGATTTTGTAATTTTTGCATTTTTCAATGCTATTTTTATACTTATGGTAAATTTTAAATAGAAAAATATTGGAAAAAATTAACTCGACCACAAGTGAATTCTCAGACTGGAATCGAACCAGCGACCTTTGGAAATCCGGTCCAATGCTCTAACCGCTGAGCTACCGAGACTTGCGAACCACCGTCGAAATTCTCCAATACTTTTATATTTTTAATACGCTGTAGGCCAGCGTTGTTACATCAATGCTAGGAATATCCTTGCATTCGAAAGAAACATCTTTTCAGGTGTTTAACGATCGATTAAGATGCAACTGCCAATAATATATGATTTTGTAATTTTTGCATTTTTCAATGCTATTTTTATACTTATGGTAAATTTTAAATAGAAAAATATTGGAAAAAATTAACTCGGCCACAAGTGAATTCTCAGACTGGAATCGAACCAGCGACCTTTGGAAATCCGGTCCAATGCTCTAACCGCTGAGCTACCGAGACTTGCGAACCACCGTCGAAATTCTCCAATACTTTTATATTTTTAATACGCTGTAGGCCAGCTTTGTTACATCAATGCTAGGAATATCCTTGCATTCGAAAGAAACATCTTTTCAGGTGTTTAACGATCGATTAAGATGCAACTGCCAATAATTTATGATTTTGTAATTTTTGCATTTTTCAATGCTATTTTTATACTTATGGTAAATTTTAAATAGAAAAATATTGGAAAAAAATTAACTCGGCCACAAGTGAATTCTCAGACTGGAATCGAACCAGCGACCTTTGGAAATCCGGTCCAATGCTCTAACCGCTGAGCTACCGAGACTTGCGAACCACCGTGGAAATTCTCCAATACTTTTATATTTTTAATACGCTGTAGGCCAGCGTTGTTACATCAATGCTAGGAATATCCTTGCATTCGAAAGAAACATCTTTTCAGGTGTTTAACGATCGAGTAAGATGCAACTGCCAATAATTTATGATTTTGTAATTTTTGCATTTTTCGATTCCAGTCTGAGAATTCACTTGTGGCCGAGTTAATTTTTTCCAATATTTTTCTATTTAAAATTTACCATAAGTATAATAATTACTTATTTATTTTAAATATACATACAAGTTGTATCAAAACACCCAAGTAATTGGAACCCCCATCAAAGACAGACAACTAATGCAAGGTTGACCTAATTTAATTCACCTAAAGGATACACAGGTACACATAATTCCCCGCAGCTCAAAGTAAGATGTTTTAATTAAGTCTAAGACCTCGCGATAAATAACTAGCCGCCCGGCCAGCGGGGACTGGCCCTAATTGCTACTATATTTAATCCGGTAAAATGCTACCCTGATTTCCATAAGCTTCAATTGTTTGTGCCGCTCTATACCTGGATCCGATTTAGTTGGATCATTCCCATTTATGTTTATCTTGAACGACGAACGGTGAATCGCTAAGTTGACGCCCGGCCTTTGATTGTATTTGCACTGCCCTGGAGGCCTACCGCCGTCTCTTAGTGCAGTATTGTTTCAATCTTACCATGCTATTTCGTACTAGGAATCTCTTAAAGAAAGATTGTTTTTTGACGTAAGTGTTGTTTAGTAAGTCTTCGCTTAATCAATTTCAAAGTGGGAAGTGTGTTAAAATGTGACCATTTCAATAAAAACAAAACGTTCTAATGACATAATGGTTTCTAATAGATGATGGTAGGTCCTCTAAAAGGTTTACTGCGACTTGTGTAAAAGATTTTGTGAGCAGTCGAAAACTGAATATGACCTCCACTGCGATTCTGAAAATTCAATTGTTACTTGTGATGAGCAGTCTGTCAATGTTAGTAAGCTAAGACTGTTTATATTTGTTTTTGAATTAAAGTTTGTTTTGAAGCGAAAAGCACTTTGATGAAGTAAAGTAATTTGATAATCTTTTATGCGAATTTTAGTCGGAGAAAATCCATTTGCGACTTGAATAATATTCATGTATATAAAGTACGAACTGATGTTAACATTGTTTTTTACTACTGGAATACACTAATTGAAACTGGTATTTAATTATATACTTGTTTTGTTTGTTTATGTGCTCAAGTGATCTGCTTTTCTTAATAAAAAGGGTGTGACATACATCGGTTTGGCCGAATCTATAAGGGTTTCGTTTTTTGCCTTTAGGCTACGAAACCCTAAAAAGTATCTATAAGGTTATGTGCAATAACATCTATTTAAAAAAAAAGACAAATAAAATACGCAACAACGTGGCATTACATAGCGATTTTACACAGGAAAAAAGACCGAACACAACATACTTACAACTTGTAATTATTATAAAAGTTTACTACAATAATAACATTACATGTGTTGCGTTATTATTACATCCATTAAATCGCAAATATAGATCAGAAACAGTGAATAAAAGAGACCCTTTACAGGTTATGTCTGTTTTTGTATGATGGTGGCAATATTTACAATGCTTTTTCGCCAACAATACAGTCATAACACAGACTGTGTCAATTTTTTCGTAATAATTGTAATATTTAAACGTAAAACTTTCCGATAAACAAAAAATTTTATAATAAAATTAAAACCGACTTCAAAAAACTAAAAAGCAAAAAATAAACCTTTTTGAGTCGGTGCCAGCCAAGGCAAGAAAAATAAAATAGTAGGACCGCAAAGTAGAATGCCTTGGCTGGCACCGACTCAAAAAGGTTTATTTTTTGCTTTTTAGTTTTTTGAAGTCGGTTTAAATTTTTTTATAAAAAGTTTTTTATTTCACAATTTTTAAAGGTAGAACAGGTCCCGTACCTACGCTAATAACCTTATGTCAACTCCTCATTACCTTTTACAAAGCTGCATTTCCCGGTGCAGGGACGTTACTTATTGAGGGTTTATAGCCTGTAGGTATGTTGGCGAGGACCAATAGTAATTTAACAAAAAAGTTTTATCAAAATCCGCTCAGTAGTTATTGCGTGAAACTTCAGCTCGAACAAGAATCTAATAATTACCTGGATGATATAATTGTTTCATGACTTCCATGACATTAGGCCCCATATCTCCGAAGATTATCATCGGATCTCAATGAGACTTATATGGGACCAAATTGACAGTGCACCCGATCGAACAAAAAAACAACTATTAAAATCGGATCACCAACACTGGAGTAATCGGTATACATACATCAGACAAAAAAAAAAAAAATACGGGTTGAATTGAGTACCTCCCTCCTTTATTGTTGAAGTCGGTAAAAAACATAAATTAATCGAAATTTCTTTTTTTGTGCAATAATGAACTCAAAGAAAATGAAATATGACCTATAAAAAATAGTTAAAAAAATGTTTACTAACGGAAAACTTGGAAAATGCTGTGTCGTATAGGACACAGTAGGAAAATGTACTACTATTGAGTTGTGTTACTTTTATTTGAATTGATTCAGTGATAAAATCAAAAGTAGATAATAAAACAATGGAAAGTATTTCAACATGTATTAATAATATTTTGTTAGAAGTCGCTACTTAGTAATGGTATGGTAAGTTTCGAAACATGATTTGGGATGAAGGGTTACATTGCATTTCATGCAATAAAAATTTGCACTTTTATGACAGAAGCCGCAACGCAATGGAACCTCCCTATACTTTACTAAGTGACCATTATGATCATATTGTACTGCCCTTTGTGATGGATCCTTCTGATTATGGGGTTTTTTGTTCTATTACAGCAACATTTTTTCGGAATTTCAGGTGGTCTAAAGTTCCTCCATTTCGTTTATATAATTGCCAGGTATTATGTGTGGGCCATATCAAATCAATTACTGTTGTGAAAAATACTACTTTTTCTTCTCTCGAATACTGTTCCTATAAAGGCCGATATTCTGATCTGAACGGTCAACACTACCCCATATTTTCGTTATAAGCCTTTATTATAGCAGGTTGATCCACAAAAACGTATTTTTTTCAGTTTCTGAGAAAACCGTCTTACTTTGGTGACAGGAAATACTTTGACGACATTACCGCAGTAACAACACTATTGTCGTCTCCAGACTCTTCGTCGGTAACTTCAGCGTTACAATTTTCAGGTGGCATGGTGGTAATGTAGTCTGGAACGATCTCCCCGTCATTTTGCTTCAATTCTTCAATAATCTCATTCAAAGTTACTTAGTTGTTTCCTATAAAAAATAAATATACTTTATAGACACTATTAAAGTAGTATATTAACCTACTGTGTCGTGTGTGTGTTTACGGAACAGACTCAATA
Organism: Chrysoteuchia culmella; assembly: GCA_910589605.1. Lineage (NCBI taxonomy): Eukaryota > Metazoa > Arthropoda > Insecta > Lepidoptera > Crambidae > Chrysoteuchia > Chrysoteuchia culmella. The sequence goes on from OU342654.1 coordinate 12,575,904, forward strand.
TATCGACTTTTCTTCAAAAAATTGTTCTAAAATTATTATTATTATTTATTTCTGAAAATAAACAGTAGTCGAAAATTCTAAAAATGTAACAATGTTAACAAAATAATAACATTGCATATTACGTAAACTTACCTTGAATAACTCATGATAATGACTACAATATTTAATATACTTTGCAAATTTATTTTGCACGAAAACAGATAAGTGTAGCACACGGTTATCACTTTGCAACAACTAACTAAATACACACCTTCAATAAGCGACATAAAAAAAAACACACATTACCCTCAATTTTTCTTATTTACTTTTAAAGTAAGTGTGTCGTTTATGGCACGGTAGGAGTAAGTGGGTACTGAGGTAAGGTAAGGACGTGATATATGTACAAGCAAAATTACAGATAGAGAATCAGACAAACAATAACAAATTTGAGTATTCTTTTAGCATTATATGTATGTAAAAATTTTAATTGATTCTACATCTATAAAAGCTATATTTACATAGTTACCTAATACATACATTTTAAAAACATTTCGTCCACCACACCGATTTTATTATACTCTTTATTGCACATAAAAATACATAAATAAAAATGTTTTACAATATGAGGGCAAAGGTGGACTAATCTCTAAAAGAGATCTCTTCCAGCCAACCTAGAACGTGTCAGAGATAAATATCATAGCAGGTAATGTAAAGTGAAAAGCTATTTGTAACTTGTAGGTAGTGTTTTTTTTTATATAATTTGATTTAATTTAATGTATGGAGAACATTACATAGTATTTTAGAGCATGACGAGATTACAAGTTTGCTTATCGATATGTCGGTAAAACACGCATGTACGTACTTGAATTTTAAGAACTGAATTGTACCGTGTTTTATGCAAATAAATATTACTTACTTACTTACTTACTTTATTTGGAGCCAATTACCTTTGACAACGAAGATAAGATAAACCGAAGTAATTATTGAGTTCATTGGTTCAGCATCTAAAACCAAGGAGTTATCTCTAGGTTAAACTCTGTCAAGTTAGAATTATGTTAGAGCGCGGCCTGCTCCAAACATCCCGTAAATCCAGGTGAACATGAAGCATACTTCCGAATTAACTCCCGGTAAATCTCACTTCATCTTGGTCTGCATTAAGTTGCCAGCCAAGTTTTAACTCACCAATTTATATTTCGAGAAGCGTGCAAAATTGCAACAACGTTCAACGTTGTGTTTATGTTTAAAACTACTTTCACTTACGTTAGAGGTACTTATGCCTATGCAGCTATGTTATCTGAAGGTCATGCCTTTGTAACCACTTCTTGCTTTTGTTCAATATCTCGCCGCTTGAGTTTTTATCTATCGCAATATCCTATCTATGACCATGCTCGTGGTTCGATCCAAAATTTTTCACAGAACTTGTATCAGATAAAATTATTATTACTAGTTCTTCTTCCATCAACTGCAGTGTATATAACAGCCGATAACAGCTGATGGTCTTCTTGTCCAGTAGGACTAGAAGACCATCAGCTGCTATCGAAATCAAATTAGCTTCGTAGAAAATTTGTCTTAATAACTCCCACTGCGATGATGCGTTTCTGGCCACAGTTATATTCTAATCCAACCTCTATCTAAAAAAATTTTGTGTTGTTAGTGCTTATAATCGCTGTAAATAATTTGAAAATAATTTGCTGTAGATATTATTGAATTTACCAGACTTGCCCAGTTGCTTTTTACCCTTATACAAAAAACCGAAGAATTTCGATTTCAACATCAAACAAAAGCATTTGAAACAATACACAATACCTACTAACATATTTTACCACCTTTAAGTCGAGAACAATTCATTACAGCTCCGGTTACAGATAATTAAATGCGTTCGTTAATTAAATGTTGATTTAATACAAATAATTTGCGGTTACGCGAACAAAATTAAACGTATACACTCGACGGTGTCGTCGTCATAATATCCATGACGAGAACAATTTAATTTACTTAAGCTTTTCGCTGAACCAAATAGTCAGTGTATAAAGCAAGCATAAATAATAATTAGTAAAAAGCTCGGCGTCTTTTTGTCTGTTTTGGTTGGTGGTAGGACTTGTTGTAAGCCCGCCTGGCTAGCTACCACCATCTTATCTAAGCCTGACGCCATAACAATAATGTTTTCAGCATTGTTGTGTTCCGGCTCGAGATAAGATAGCCAGTTCCTCAGTGGTTGAGAATTCCGGGAGACGCTCGTTTCCATCTTCAGCCTTATCAATACTTAACATAATGTATGATGAAGGCTAAGAGTCTCCCCGTCATTCATAAAAAAAAAAAAAAAGACGGGTTGCACTCCGGGAGTGCCGGCAGAAGTGAAAACTTGATTATTAACGTCGAGCATGTTTGATATTTTGGAATGGTTAGGGAATAATTTTGCATATTATTATTAATAAATTATTATTAATAAATAATAATAATAATAATAATAATAAATAATAATAATAATAAATAATAATAATAATAATAATAATAATAATAATAATAATAATAATAATAATAATAATAATAATAATAATAATAATAATAATAATAATAATAATAATAATAATAATAATAATAATAATAATAATAATAATAATAATAATAATAATACCGACGGGTCGAGTTGTGAGATGTAGGAAAAGGCGGAAGTCCGTTATCTCACCCCATAGCCCGATATCCCAATCCACTAGCCTCGCACCCAATAGCCCAATCATTTTATATATATTTATGCTCACACTCAAAATAGTCTATGTGCCTGCCGGTGTCCGCACCTTTGCGTGTAGTGGGGAGCGGATGCCGGCATGTGCATCACACATTGCACATTCTATTAAACCTGTCTCAAAGGGCCTCTACGTGTTGGACCCATGTCCCCACGCAAGCCTGGCAAAAGGACCGGGCTTTGCCCGTGATACAATGCCGAGATACATAATAATAATAATAATAATAATAATAATAATAATAATAATAATAATAATAATAATAATAATAATACAACACATAACAGGAGCATGCCCGAACCTGGCACAAACAGATTACACTCACAGACATAATCAAGTTGCCAATATCATTCATCAAAATCTTGTTCACAAATACAGACTGTTACAAGACTCACACAAACATACACCTTATTACAAGTACACACCCAGACCAATTTTAGAAAACAACACTCATAAACTATACTATGACCGAAGTGTCCTTACCGACAGAACGATACATTACAACAGACCAGACATTATTTTGCAGGATAAACAAAACAAAACCACATACATAATAGACATCGCAGTACCAAACACACATAACATTACAAAAACTATCTCCGAAAAAATACACAAGTACACTGACCTAAAGGATGAAGTAACCCGAGTCTGGAGACAAGACAAAGTGTACATAGTCCCAATTATTCTTTCTACCACGGGTGTCATACCGAAACATCTACACAAATCGCTTCAACTACTTGGCCTCCGACCAACCACGTTCATTAATATGCAAAAAGCCGCCATCCTTAATACATGCAGAATAGTTAGAAAGTTTTTAGATATTCCCGAAAATACAATCGATTCTTAACTACCTAATATTACAGCCTCTTTGTGTTGACTCACAGTTCCACAAAAGCTTAACATACCAAATATTTGAGAAAACAAAAAATAAATATAATAATAATAATAATAATAATAATAATAATAATAATAATAATAATAATAATAATAATAATAATAATAATAATAATAATAATAATAATAATAATAATAATAATAATAATAATAATAATAATAATAATAATAATAATAATAATAATAATAATAATAATAATAATAATAATAATAATAATAATAATAATAATAATAATAATAATAATAATAATAATAATAATAATAATAATAATAATAATAATAATAATAATAATAATAATAATAATAATAATAATAATAATAATAATAATAATAAATAATAATAATAATAAACAAATTTATTAAATTTATTAAAAGCCTAAACGAAACAGTAGGCCCAGGCATACATTTTCGCCGCGCCGTAGAGAGGGGATAGCTGTCTACTCTCCATCCGTCCTACGCTTTTTCGATCAGGTCACGTGTCCTGACGCGAGTTTAAGATTTTATACCCATTACAGAAAAAGTGCTCAACGCCGCTAAAGAAGTTTTCACTTCAATAAAAAATAATAAAGAGTCACGTTGTTTTATCAAATAAAGAGCGAGCACAATTCTTGTTTCAAGAACATGTAAACTAACTAATCATATTATTATGTAATACAAATATCAGTGTTTCTTCTTTTTCACTATAATACTATTTGATACCTATTAACGACTTTTTTGAAGTTTCTATTAAATTACTGTTGATGGTTAAAAATATTTTATATTTGATGTTAGCTGTTATATCAAACTTGCTTTATTGGAGTGTGAAATAAAATACTTTCGACTTGTTTATTTCGAATGCGAGATTGTCGGAAACTAAAATCGAACACGGCAAATAGGACGGCGGGCGTCTCAACAATATGATGGATAGTAAACAAGAAATGCTCTAAACGAAAATAAACTGGAAAGTATCGCATCGGGTTATACGAGGAAGCTTGAAAATATATGAAAGTAGCTCTTAGATTTAGACGAAAATAAGTGAGCCTGAGATTGTATAGTTCACCTTTTCAGAATACAAAATCTGAGGATATGAATTCTGTATAAAAAACGCAATAAATTTTCTATTTCAAACTCTTATTTGAGCACGTTTGAAATTGTCACGATTTTTTATCAATGAAATAATACTACTTCTACCACTACTTTGGTTTTATATTCCAGTATCACAACATCGGCAATCCCGAGACCACAATCACGACCACAGGTGCCGAAATGAAACGTCGGGGAAATTAAAAAACCATAACAAAGACGCAAAATTAATCAAATATCAAATGCGCGTTTAAATTCGTAAAAGCTGTTTTCTGATTCTGTTTTCACCAAAAAAATAACCAATTTTGGAAAGAAATATTTAAATTGAAATTTATGAATAATTATTCTATTTTTCTAGAAGTTTCTACGCTGGTATGATTTTTATGGTAAGTATAGTAGTTGGATAAATTCAAGCTTTTAGAAATGCATGTTTTAAGTAAAATTTTTAAAATATACTTACTTTGTATGTTTTGTAATTTTGAGAAATACGGGTGAAATTCGTGATAAATCACGGATATCCATATGCATATATAGGTATACATACTTCTTGTATATATTATTAGATCTATCTCATCTAATAGTTACACACTGCAGTTGGGTAGAATCAACTTCGCGAAAAAGGCTACCAGAAAGGTACAGCTGAGCTGGGTAGCATATAGCTTATGGCAGGGTTGGTTCGGCGAGCTATGAAAAGGGTTGTGCTAGAGTTTTTCCTCTCGGCAGAGAACCAAAATTATAAACATATCCCACAGAATTAGAAAACTGAAAAGTGGCAGTAGGTTAAAATCCGGTGAAACCGATAGCCGATGGAGTAACAAGTTATTTCTTGAGTGGAGACCTCGTGTCAGGAAACGTAGTATAGAACGCCCGCCCTCACACTAAAGTTGGATTTTTTATTCAGTAGAGTAATTTGACAGGTGCCAATGTCACTTTGTAAAAAAATCCTGCTTTAAACTGTTTTTCTAAATGATTTGCACATTTCCAGTTCCAGTTCAGTAAGTATTCATTCCAGTCACGCAGACAAATTCAATATTATCATTATAGCTACATTTAATTCAGCATTATTTTCACTAAGTGACATTGACAACCTGTAAAAAAACTACTGAATTAAAAGTCCGACTATAGGTGGAGCGACGATCTTCGCAAGGCTGGCAAGAGCTGTATAATCGTAGCCTCGGTTCTTGCTCGGTGCCATGCATTTTGCCCATGTAGAGCAGTGGATGATGATGGAATGATGATAATGATGATGCTTTTTATTTAAACTTGAATGAGATAGCTAAACATTAAGTTTTGTTTAGTAGTTTTTTTTGTCATAACAGTGGTATTTTACAGTATATCAATTGCGCACAGCATGACTGCCGCGTCCGTAGACACTTACGCTACAATGACCTGCACTTGGAGAGGCCTATGTCCAACAGTGGATATGATGGGATGATGATTGTGATGATATTATTTACTATATCTGTCCACTATTTTTTTATAATAGGTATCTTATAGCTGTGGTAGTTTCCTGCTAGTTTGCTTAAGCAGTATATCAAATGCGCACAGCATGACTGCCGTGTCCGTAGACACCTACGCTACATGACCTCGTAATGGAATGCAGTAAATCTTCCAGTGGACAACGGGACGCAGAGCGGCGCTCGCAACAAAACATTTTTTTCCATTTATCCCTTTGGGAGACATCGATTCGATTTTGTACATTCATTGCGATGTGACTATACTCGTACCATTGTTGGTGTCCCGTGCTACTCGATGCGAATGATAATAGTGCGTGCCGATCGGTAATTGTGAATCGGCAAATATTTTTACACTCACTTGCGAATAAATTGCATAAATCTACATGTTATTTAAATGTTTTAATCAGCATTTTGCAAAAAGAATATAATTACATTTTCTTTCAATACTCATTGCATTTTGTGATAGCCTGAAATCAAATGTAAAAGATTTAACAATAAATTGAATTGGAATTCAGTAAACTATCAATTTTAAGAAAATATTTAAGGCACGTTCAATTTAGAAACTAGGTGTTTGGTTATGTTATTTATTTACCTAATGTAAAAGCATGGTCGTACAAACAAACATTTTACACAGACACACATCCAATATGCACACGAGTATAAGCTTTCATTCTTTCAATTGTAAAGGTATATATTATAATCATTTTTACGTTTATTAAAGTCTTAAATACTCATAAAAACTGATTTCTTATTTTTTTGTGTAAGCTTTGAATATAATATTTATTAAAATTGGTTCCATTAAGAAAATACTAAAATGTTTGAGTGGATGTAGGTAAAGTTAATTACTGGTACTTAGTTTTAAAAAAAGTACCTCAACAATAAAAACAAATACAGATATAATTCATTGACACAACTATTAAAAAATCATGTTACAAAAATATATTCATATTATAACCAACGAATATGTTACAAAATTTCACATTTATTAATAATAACGTAAGATGATAATGTCCAGATCCAGACGCAAAACCAATGCAAATGTCCATGACATAAAAAATCCCAACTGGGTGTCTACTACTACTAACTACCACGATCAAGCTCTTTAAGTATAACTATAGCGCCAGATAAAATGTATAAAACATCAAAATGTTTCCTTTGGCATTATAAATATCTTACAATAAAGGAGGGAAACCGTTATATGGCTGTTATATGACTGTAATATGCGTATAACGAGCTGTAAATGATATTAAAATTCATCACGGCATTTCATTTAAGCGCCGGCGGTTGTGTAAGTAACGAATGCGTCTCGAGACGCTTTATTCGTAGAAATTTTTATTCGTCAAGCAACAAGGCGACATTGAGCCAAATAACCTGACGCCGTTTTCAGAATAAGGTTCTTTCTAATTTACATTCTGTATACAAATGTGGGTATGAAAATAAAATTTTCGCTTGTGTTTACTTGCGGGGTGGTCTTTTCTCGCATTATGTAAATTTTTATTACGAATTCTGTCAAATTAGTTTATACACGCACGTTTTATCAGACTTTCTACGGGTCATTATTGTTTTACTCATTTTCTCCGCTTATTTTCACTTTGTTTCATTACTTTGAAGTGAGAAAACGAGTATTCGGTAAACATAATTTGTACAGCGGCTAACGTAATCACTTGATTATTTTGTTTCCAACAAACTTTAACAGCCTAATAAAAAAATCGGTCAATCCTGTATTCACAATCATTGTTTATTATTTAATTTGCATGTCAAATGTTGTTTCTTTTATGAAGCATACTTTTTACAATTTTATATACGAACGACGTTTATTTGCATCAAGTCTCGACGAGCAAATTACAAACGTTGCGGTAGAGAACAATTTAAACAACATGTTTTGCCGTAAACTGACATGCAATTATTATGGCTTCCTCCCTCTGATTAAGGCAACATTTTTATCTGGTATTATCAGGGTCTCTCTTATTAGAATAAAAATGGAAAGGTGGAAAACTTACAAAATAACTTTTCATAAAATATATTTCGTAATAAAATTAAACAGTATGCTTAGTTATTCTACTCACAGTCCATAGTGAAGGCGTTAACGTTTTTGTATGGCATTAGTGTAGTCCGTGGCGTATTCCGCTAGATGGCGGGCCGCTGATTTCATACAAAAATCAACCCGTTCACGATCGACCGTGAGTAGAAAAAACTCGCACTAAGCACTCTGAACGTCTTCATATTATTAATACACTGTATTTAAGAGTAATCATTAATCTCGATAATAATCAGTATTTTTAACGTTAAAATGACTCTCTCTTGTGCGAATCTTAAAATAATTGAAGTGGGGTCTTCTAATTGGAGCGGTTGTGTTTAAGACAGCAGCTTCTATTAAAAGCCTCCTGAAAATTTTTGATCACGAGAGGCTATTATCATTTAGCGGCTAATAAATGGGAGGTCGAAGTCGAAGGTAACCCCCCCGTAAGGTATCAAAAATCGTAGTAATAATCGTAAAAAGTTTCAGAGTAAAACGCGCCGTGAATTTGGAAGGCGGTGAAACGATCTAGTCGTTACTGAAACGATTTGGATGCCCTTTAGTTTGTACGTGATTTATCTTTGACTATCAAAAGGTTATATCTAGTTTTAGAAATGTATATATATGTTTAACTTTTTTTTGTTATTTTACTTGAAACATTCTAAGTGCGTAGGTACGGTCAACAGCAACTACGGTTAATACAAAATGTCAAATTTCTACAGTCTTAAAGTTCAAAATCTATTGAAGAAAGGGCAATGCCTAGTTTTGGCGCCTTTTCGAAAATGCCTGCACACCATTCAGACCTTATTATATAGATAGAGTATTTAAGTAAGAACAATAATTACTGAGACAGCACATTTCTAAACTGTGTCCATTCCAAGATAAATGCACTTATTCATCACTATTATTTTCTAGAATAAGGTTAAAAATAAGTCAATGATTTCAATTTTATCTGGCTTGTAAAAATGGTCGTTCATTTTTACAATATATGATATGATACCTAATAATTTATAAAAAATAAATAATAATGATAATAATCTAAATTTACTATTTGGGGGACGGCGGCATTTTACTACCGTCCTAGAACCTACTGAAGTAATTATTAAATATATTGTTAATATTATATATAACAGAATTATTATGTAATAGATTGTGTAAATAATAAAATTGGTGGAGAATTGGAGAATTTCGACGGTGGTTCGCAAGTCTCGTTAGCTCAGTGGTTAGAGCATTGGACAGGATTTCCAAAGGTCGTGAGTTCGAGTCCCATCTGAGAATTCACTTGTGGCCTAGTTGATTTTTTTCAATATTTTTCTATTTAAAATTTATCATAAGTATAAATATAGTATTGAAAAATACTAAAAATTCTAAAATCATAAGTTATTGGCTGTTGCATCTTAATCTATCGTTAAACATCTGAAAAGATGTTTCTTTCGAATAAGGATATTCCTAGCATTGATGTGACAACGCTGGCCTACAGCGTATTAATAGTAGATTGTTTACCAAGGGCTGTATGACACCCATAACAGTCGAGTGTTTTGGCGCCCGAACGAAGTGAGGGCGCCGATAGTTCGAGACTGTTATGGGTCCATACACCCGAAGTAAACACTCTACTTTTCATTTTGAATATGAGGAAAGTAAAAACAAACAGAATATTCTACAATAATATGTAATAAGAAAAATGTTACAAAATTATTTTATAATGTAGCAACATAAGCTGTATAGACTTCTGTGCCTTTGCCTACATAGGTACCTTTGGTAAATAAAAATCCAAAGAGATTACAGATATCGATTTGACATGACATCCTCTATTCTTTTTTCAAATTTATTACAGCCCTAGGGCCGCCACATATCACTTTCAACCCGCATTTTAGGCAAGTTATGAGTTACTTTCAGAATATGAGACATGAAAAAATATAAAAGTAAAGTAAAAAACATTTTACCCGTCCTATTCTACTTTGGCAAAAGTGAAAGCAGAATGCTTACCGTCTTCAATTGATATAACAGAATCGAGTGCCAGGGTCAATCTTCAGTCTTTTTTAGATAAAATTTCAGAACGATTGTTAATTAGCATATATAAAAAAAAAGAAAAAAAGATCAGTAAATGGGGCGTGAATAGAGCTTCAAACCACAGTAATTACAAAAAATCTTCTTCAAATATATAAGATGATTCCAGTATTTTTATGGCGAGTTTAGTATCAATCAAACTACAATATTTTAGTGGGGAAGTTGTGTGGGAAAATAAGACACTAAATTCTACTCGATACTGTCGACATTCTTTCCAAATTTATGAAAGAAAAATTACCAAATGTTGACGAGGTAACTAATTCTATAATTGGTGAAATAGGATCGCTTACTACAACTAAAATAAACGATATTAAAATCCAGCATGACTTACTTTTAACAATGGTTGACGGTAAAATCACTTTTTAAGGCGGTACCCCCACCGAAAGTGGCGCCGCGTTGAATTTTATTTAATATCGTAATTCTAATTCACAATTTTAATAAAACTAAACGTGGAATTTTTAGAGCCCATTGTCTTATATTTTTAGAAGGTATCGCTACATCTCGTCATAGTCATTCGTAGAAGTAGATAGCAAATGTGTCAAAAACGGCCACTTTTAGCAGTTTTGCTATCTACTTCTAGCAGTGACTACGAGGGAATGTAATGATACCGTCTAAAAATACTAGACTATGGGCTCTAAAAATTCCACGTAAAGTTTTATTAAAATTGTGTATTAGAATTACGATATTAAATAAAATTCAACGCGGCGCCACTTTCGGTGGGGGTACCGCCTTAACGAATACATCAACCCAAACATGTCACATTTGTAAAGCACTCCCTTCAGAAATGAATAACCTTGATTTAGTTTTAAACAAAGCTCCATCTACCGAAATATGCAAATACGGAATTTCGTCAATTCATGCAGGGATACGTTGAATGGAGTGTCTTTTGCATATTGCATATAGGTTAGATTTCAAAAAAGTTTTTTCAGGTGAAGGTAAATAATTACTTAACGCAAAAAAGGAAATTCAGTACAAATTTGAAAACAAAATGAACGGATTACTAGTAGATATCGTTAAACAGGGTTCGGGAACAACTAATGATGGAAATACTAGTCGGAGATCTTTCGCGGATCCCAAAAAAACTCCTGTAATAACAAATTGACGAAACTCTCTTAAAAAGATTATCTGTTATATTTGGCGCAACATCATCCGGTGAACAAATAAACGTTGAAGAATTCGGTAAATATGCGTCAGATACTGCTAAGCTGTATGTAGAACTGTATAATTGGTATGCCATGCCACCCAGTGTACATAAAATGCTAATACATGGGTCAAAAATTATACGTTATTTTAATGTTTACCTTTTGGGAAACTTTCGGAAGAAGCATCAGAAGCGCAAAATAAAGATTTTAGAAATATTCGAGAACATCATGCCCGCAAACATAATCGTGAAAACAAAGATATATTGCATAATTTATTGTTATCATCAGAGCCCTAAGTTTTAGAATTGAGGCCAAAAATAAACTGACCAAGAAAACCTTTCTCCAAAGAGATTTTACAGTTATTAATCATGCCAACAAATTCCCAAAAATCACCATTAAACTTTATAGATATTAACAATCTATCTAATGATGATGAATTCATCATCATTAGATAGATTGTTAATATCTATAAAGTTTTTAGTTATTTTACATTTTACCTCATGAAAACATCACAATATCACCCATTTAATAAAACCAATATCAGCTCTTTATCGTCATACAAATATCATGTCTCATTTTACACAATACTGTTTCTACTACAAATAGTCCTTCTCAGGACTCTATATATTTTCGGAACTTTTCAGGACTATATATTTTCGAAGAAGCACTACGAACAGACCTATCGATCATTACAAGTTTCAGCTCACGAAAGCTCCAATGCAATAAAGTAACACGATCTTATCGAAGTTTATCCTCCATACAACAGGAATGTAATAGATTAACAATAATTTTCTAATAATTTTTATATTAGTTAATAATTTTCTACGCACCTATACAATTGAAAAAAAAAATGGTTGATAAAATAAATGTTATTGTAATCTAAATCGAAGTACATAAATAGTTTTTACCAGAAACGAAGTTGATTTTTTCGAAATGCTATTTCTATGAGAGCCGTTTTTTTCTACAGTGCTGGTGGTGGCTTCCAGGCTGCGTAAATTGCATGCAAATAAGGTACATTATGGTCACTTTCCACTGCGAGTTAAACGAACCATTTAGCTGATTTTGATAGAACTATTTACGCATTTCTGTGAAAAGCGAATGAGCGGTTGGGTCTGAGAGAGAACGGAGACCATAATGTAGTTTTCCGTGAAACTCTTTCCCATTTCCCGTTACTTAACTTGCCTCCAATTTGTACCGTCAAGTTACAAGTAATATTTATTGTTCATCTTAGTTTAAGGTTTAAGTAAAAAATGTGGAATGGCATTCTAAAGTTATAGGTTAAATATATGTAGAACTACAACTTTGGTTCAATATTTTGTCTAAGTAGTGATTTGTCAACAATATATACCTCTAGTGTAAAAGTGTGAAAATTAGGAATGTTGTGAAAATTGTCAGTCCCGTGACGAATATATATTCTAAACAGTTAGCAGTCAGAGCGTGTGTGTACTCAAAGTTAACGTAAACATAAAAAAAGTTGGTGCCATCCAGTTTCACGACCGCTTTTCATGTAGGGCTAAAGTCTTAAGCAGCGTCCTACGTAAGTGACTGGATGCGAACGCGAAGTGCGAAGCGGCGTGGTGTAGTGCGAAAAAAATACCGTCAAACATCTTTGAGGTATTCCTCGAAGCGCACCTAAATTCAAGCGTACCCATCAATTAAAAATATTGTAATTCTATTCTTTGAAGCGCATCCGTAGGGAAGGAAACGGAATTTATTAGGATATCGACAAAAGTTTTACTCATTTAGAGGGGTGTTACGAATACATTAAATTGATATATTCTTAGTCGAAAGTACCAGGGTCGCACGAGTAACCAAGAGTTATTTTAGATGTTCTGATTTTATATTAATTATTTTTTATTTATTTATAGGCAGCCAGCAGCTTTTCAAGTAAGTATAACTCCTGGTTGGTTATGCTGCCCTGGTACTTTTTTATTCAATACTTTGATATTTTACTAAAACGCTATCGTAGCGTCAAAAATTCTAAAAAAAACGTGCATTACTTGATTACTGTTATTTTCAGTTTAGTATCCATCACTATTCAAAAATTTGAACAAAGGAGCTCTTCGAGGAATTATTTAGGTGCGCTACGAGGAATACCTCAACATCACCCACGCGTGACGAGACAGAAGATGCGCAGTGATTAGTATTTGTAGCTACTGCACATTATTTATTTCGCCGCGCGAGTGACAAGTTCTTTGCCGGGACTATAGAAACAGAAACCTGTATTTTGTCACATAGTTTTCTTCAATAGGTATCGACTGTTTATTATTTACGCGCCGCATCGCACCGCATTCGCATCAAGATCGCTCACGTAGAAAACCGCCTTAAGCCTTTACGGGAGTGAAAACATACCCCCCTTGTATCTCACGTCTATATAATTTGGAATTTAGGAAGATTATAAGAACAACTTCTTGGTAAACATAATGAGGACGGAATTTTCGCTTCAGGCAAAAACATTAATAAGTACCTACTTTAAACAGGTTAATAAACTGATTCGAACTTGACAACAGACGTTATCATAAAGTAAAAGCTATTCTTGTTATTTCATGTTATTACCTGTAACACAGTGTGATTTAATGAAATTTAATTTCTTTACAGTCTTTACCCCGTATTTCAGTTGGATAGTATTACGTGTGTAGTGACTTAGTATGTACTATAAGAGAAGTTATATAGACTGTGATACTATCCAACACCTTGTATACTATGTTAGCTAAAAATAGATAAATGGACAATCAAAGGATTATAAACTTCCAATATTTCTTAGTAGACCGCACTTGACTGTCTGTTCCCAAATTGTTGGATAGACAGTGTTTCACACGCTCTTCATAACGGGATATCTAATTTAAATAAAAGAATATCTTAGCGGAGGCAGACACATTAACTGTTCTTTTGAAATAACAAGCAACATTGTTCAGACTATTTGTTTTATTTCCCCATCACTCCGGTCTTTGGAAGTACACTCATAAATATGCAAGTCTCGAGTTGTTGCGGCAAGTCGTATTTTCCCACTTTTAGCTGGATACACCTACACAATAGCACCTACTGCGCCGGTGAACTTCCAACTTACAATATCCAAACCTTCATAAATATTCACAACTGCATAAAGTCTACTTAGCGCTACTTTTATCAAATTCAAAGGAAAAGCTTCGATGTTCCTGATAAATTATTTTCTCTGACTACCTTTCTTCACTAATTGGTAACACTATCTAAGTTAACAGAACAAATAGTAAACAACGACATTGTTTTGAAATCAAACCAAAATAAATTGGGTTTTTAGCTAAACATCAACTGGATATATGGAACGGTACAAACTGACGTTTACAACTTATGTTTTTGTCATCAATAAACCTACCATGGAAACTGAATCTTTAAATAAAGAAAAACATAGCTATATTTGGTAGCAGTTATTATGTAAATAGTTAACTTAACGTGAGAAAACAGAAAACAGGTAAAGAAAATATTGTAACCCAGAATATCAACTTTTATTTTGTATTGACTCAGCAAAAAATAAATATTTTATTTTTCTTTTTTTATTTTAAGGAAAGGAAACAAACAGGACTTATGTTAAAGTTATAACACTTAATCTATCATTAGCCAAAATGCGATTACAATGGTGAATAATACATGCGAAGACTAATTGAATTAAAACAGAGAAAAAAATTAACGAAAACCGAACAATCAACAAAAAAAAATACAATTTTGAAAATAAATAACCTGATTTGATTTTTTTTATAAAAACCAGTTTTGAAGCAAACCTTGTTAGTTACTTCTTAATTTTTTTTTAACTTGGGAAACATGTTTTACACAATTAAAAATATCAATATTATTACGTTGGGAAAAAAGTCTTTTCGCATAAAGTATGTATGAACTTGTAATAAAGTCTCCTTGGCTATAGGATTTGTATCTGGCTGCTTTTGGTATCATTAAAAGTTAAAATTTTAAAGAAGATAATTCCAAATTTAAATTAGGAAAATGTGTGATTATAATTTGATTTTTTTTACTGTCAAGATAAGTGAATCTAAAGAAGAAATTCGATACATTTTAAAATTTTACTACAAAAAAATCGGCCAAGTGCGAGTCGAACTCGCACATGAAGGGTTTCGCCTCTCACCCAAGGTTGCCTTTAAGAGACTGCTACGTAGCTATAAGGCCGCCTATTGTGTGTTCCTCTTTTGACATTTTCTCTGTATGTGTTTGTTTTTGTATTGTGTGCAATAAAGTTTCTATTATTACTATTGCCAAAATGCCATTCTAATTTTTCGTCTGCAAAAATAAGTTTGTTT
This sequence comes from Chrysoteuchia culmella, assembly GCA_910589605.1. NCBI lineage: Eukaryota > Metazoa > Arthropoda > Insecta > Lepidoptera > Crambidae > Chrysoteuchia > Chrysoteuchia culmella. The sequence goes on from OU342654.1 coordinate 12,591,546, forward strand.
TTCATAGTGTTTGTATGAATGACAAAAATTATATTTGCGTTTTGGAAAATGTGCTATAGCTCTGAAACTACTAAATAAATTTCGTTCAAACAAAATTTCGTTAAAAGTTTTTATAAAGATACTACATCTTTAATTTTTTTTAAATTTTTTACTTTCTTATTTTTAAAGTTAGAGGGGGGGGGGGGGGACGACGACGACACACGTTTTCCACTTTGGAAGTGTATAACTTTCAAACGGTTGACTTTGAGAAAAAACTGTTTTAGAAGCCTCAATGTAATTTTTAAAGATCTATCTAATGATATCCCACACGTATAGGTATGTTGAAAAAAAAATTTTTCAGTAACAGTTCCATGTATTTTAATTCATTTTTTTTATTTTTGTGTAAAAAACGTAAAGCGGTTTACAGAATACATCTACCGACCAAGTTTCAACTGTGTGATTCTTATAGTCTTGGAATAAAGTGGCTGTGACCTCTTACCACTTTGGAAGTGTATATCTTTCAAACGGTTGATTTTGAGAAAAAACCGTAATAGAAACTTCAATGTAATTTTTAAAGACCTATCTATAGATACGCATCAAGTATGTTTGATAAAAAATTTTTTTTTTTTAATCTTTTTCGGGTTAATTGCTATATTTCTAAAACTAACAACCATATTTCGTTCAAATAAATTTTCGTTGAAAGTTTTTATTAAGATCTACGGCATATATATATTTTTTAATTTTTCACTCTGTTATTTCAAAAGTTAGAGGGGGGATACACATTTTACCACTTTGGAAGTGTACATCTTTCAAACGGTTGACTTTGAGAAAAATTGTTTTAGAAACCTCAATGCAAATTTTAAAGACCTATCTATAGATACCCCACACGTATAGGTTTGATGTATGGGGAGCCCCCCCTAAGTTCATATATTTTTTTATTTTTGTGTAAAAACCGTAAAGCGGTTTACAGAATACCTACCAAGATTCAACTGTGTAATCCTCATAGTTTTGGAATAAAAAGGGTGTGACATACATCGGTTTGGCCGAATCTATAAGGGTTTCGTTTTTTGCCTTTACGCTACGAAACCCTAAAAAGGTAAAAATGCAACGCAAGCCGCGAAAAACGTTTGCGATGTTTATGGACCTAGTGCAGTGTCTGTAAGAGTAGCACAAATTTGGTTTAAGCGTTTTCAATCCGAAAATTTTGATGGCAAACGTCGCTCTGGTCGCCCTATTACGGATAAAATGGATGCCATTTTTGAAAAAGTGGAGCAAGATCGGCATTTCAGTAGTTACGACGTAGCTGAAGCACTGGGAATTGACCACAAAACAGTTTTGGCGCATTTGTAAAAAACTGGTTACACAAAAAAGCTCGATATTTGAGTACCTCGCGAACTCACTGAAAGAAACCTAGTGAACCGTTTACTCATTTGTAATTCTTTATTACGACGTAATGAAACCGAACCATTTTTGAAGAAGCTGATTACTAGTGATGAAAAGTGGATCACGCACGTACGACAAGAACGTGCGAAAAAGGTCGTGGTCAAAGGCCGGTCAGGCTTCACTGACTGTGGCGAAACCCGGGTTAACAAGGTGATCCTGTGTGTGTGGTGGGATTCGAAGGGCATTATTAATTTTTGTTTTAATATTCATTTATTTATTTCGGAATTCAAATGTACATCCATATTTTGTTAGTAACAAAACACTTACAACTATCTTAGTAAAATATCATTATTATATGATTATGAGCTGTTACCACCAGGCAGGACCCTCGATTCTAAATTCTACTGCGAACAACTGATGAGATTAAAGCAAGAAGTTGAGAGAAAGCAGCCGGAATCAACAACCGAAGGGGTGTGGTTTTTTATCGTGATAACGCTATATTTCACACATCTTTAGCCACTCAGCAAAAATTCAGAGAGTTTGGCTGGGAGGTTTTAATGCATCCGCCTTATAGTCCTGACCTTGCACCTTTAGATTTCCACCTGTTTCGGTCTCTTCAGAATTCTTTAGACAGTGTCAGGTTAACATCAAGAGAGGACTGCCAATACCACTTGTCGCGGTATTTTGGTCAGAAGCCCTAAAATTTCTATAGCAATGGGATCATGTCTCTACCTACAAGATGGCAAAAAAAAAATCGAACAAAATGGCACCTACATACTTTAGTTAAATGTAAATAAATTATATTAAAAATGTTTTAAATTTTCTACTAGATGCGAAGAAACTTTTTACCCAACCTATTGATTCTCTGATTAGAAATCGGTTCTTCGAGTAATTTGTTCGGCATGTAGAAAGAGCGAAAACTGAGTTGGAGCGAGCACTCAACCTTAGGTACCTAAATGAGATGCGACCAAGAGAAAAATCAACTGCAATTACAATATTTTATGGATTTTGCATTGGAACCCTACCTATGCTAAAGCGATGTCAGTTTTAAAAGTATTATATGCGCTGATGAAATAGATACTCAAGTACTTTTTTTCAATTACATTTACATTTTTGTTAAAAATATAAGTATAAATGTGTCAAAGAACCTATTTTATTAGCCATTATTGGGGTAAAGTAGGTTATTTTGATTCAGTCGTTACGCAAGCCTCTGGAGGGCGGATAGACGTGTTAATCTCACGATGTCGGGACCATGCGACGATATTATTTTTCCCAGCATCATATCGGGTGATTAATAACGTTATTCCGTCTCCCTTAATGACGTCTTTCGATATCGCTCTTGGCTGAAATATTTGCTCTGTCCAAATGGGTTAATAGAAAGTTGTTTTAGTTGGGTTTGGTACCATTAATAATTATAATCGTTGCGGCAATACGTAGCTTTTGTTATTAACGAATTGTTGTTTGTGACAGTCAAGAATAGTTTAATATTCTGTCTTTTAAAAAAATACAATTATAATCATCAAAATCATCTTCATCGTTAACCATCAGAAAAAATAAGGCCAAGCTCTTTATATAAAAAAATTAGTAAAATGTTTTTTTTTTTAATATGTAAATATCACGTTATTTGTGTAAAAATCAAGATTCCTTTGAAAAGTGAATGGCCAAAAAGTAGCAATCTTTCCAAAAGATTAAGCTATAATATCTGTAAATAAAATGATACCTAAGTCCATTGGCTGGCGACTTATCGAAATCATATTTCAGAAACGTGAGGGTGCGCTGTAGCTTACCCTTTTCTAACGCGATGTCTATCGAGCCTCCTTCAGATGTAGCACTTGAACACTAAACACTCGAGAAAGTTCTATCTCAAGTATTCAGCGATGTTAAGTGGCCCCTAACTTTGATACGACTTGATAGATTTTGGACGTTTGTTTTTTTAGATTTTTTAAGATTTTTAGCAATGAAGATACGAAGCTTTGTTTGTTTTTCTAAACATTTACTTACGGAATTAAAAAACTAATAAAAAAAAGAGTGGAATAGTAAATGATGCATAGCCACATAAATTCTTCATTTTGCAATACAAAAATTTGTATTAAAATTCTGAACATTATGTGACCATTAAAATTATTCCCGAGTGCGTAAAGAGGGACGAATATTATCGTTAATTCAAAGTTTAAATAGGATAAAATTTTAAAATAGAAATAAAAGTTACTTATAAGAGCTAGCGCAGACGACGGATAACGGAGGACCTTTTGTCCGCGACACGTCTTTATTGTTAACCAAATAAGATTCAACTTAGACCGCGTATATCCATGAAAAGTACGCGATAGTCCTCGTTATTTATTCAACTTTATGTTCTTAGTAATAAGGTCGTGTCGCGGACAAAAAGTCCTTCAATGTCCGTCGTCTGCGCAGGCTATAATAAAAATAAAAACCAAACTTAAACTACGTCTATATGGCCAAAACTATGGCAATGTGGCTATTTAAAGTTTTTTTTACATTACCTCTGAAGTATTCTAATGACAGAAGGTCGGTTTCGTGTAATGGTGAAATAATTTGTTCTAATGTGTAAGGAATGTAGCGGTAGGGACCACCGCGGTTGGGGTGGACATTATAATTAGACCAAGGTAAGTTAAAGCGCTATAAATTAAAAAAATCCGGACAAGTGCGAGTCGGCCTCGCCCACCGAGGGTTCCGCACCAATTTGTAGGATAGTTCAGAAATCGAGTCTTGTAGTTTCTTCCGAATTTTACCCGAAATTCAGTGTCCAAAAACTAAAGACTATATTTTTTATGATTAATTACAAATGTATTTTCAGATTTTTTTTCCTGTACTTGTACTAAAAAACGACATTACTTGCCAAATTTAATAGTTCTAGGTCTAAGGAAAGGATCTTATGAATTTTGATTCCCAAGAGTGTCGAAATATACGTTTTGCGGCATAAACGGCCTTGGCTTTTTTAACGTTAATTTACAAGTTTGATTTTATTTTACAGCTTCAAGTGATTATAGACCGGTTTTAATTACAACTCGATACCTCCATGCGTTAAGTTAAGTTTTTCCCGAAATTGAGTTCCCAAAATTACACACTATGTTTTTATGATTTAATCACAAATGTATAGTTGCCAAATTTCAAAGTTCTAGGGCAACAGGAAGTATACGTTTTTGCGGCATAAATGGCCCTACCTTTTTTTTGCGTTAATTTAGAATTTTAATTTTTTCACAGCTTTATGAAATTATGAACCTGAATTTATAGTTTTAAATTCAAGTCGATTTCTCAACGAGTTCCCGAGTTTTTCTCGAAATTTAGTTTCCATAACTAAATACTATATTTTTATGATTTAATTACAAATGTACATTTTCAGTTGTTTTTCTGTATTTGTAGTAAAATACGACATTACAAATTTCTGAATTTTTGATCAACCGGAAGTACCCTATGAATTTTTATTCCCTTGAGAGTGTCGAAATATACGTTTTTTTGCGACATGAACGGTCCTATCCTTTTTTACAGCGTCACCAAACTGTTGATCTGAACATATGATTTAAATTTTAGCTCAATACCTCCACGCGTTCCCGAGATAACCGAAGACAGATTGACGGACGGACAGACGGAAAACAAGTGATCCTATAAGAGTTGCATTTTTTTTTTGAGGTACGGAACCCTAAAAACGAACTAAACCTTTATCCTACTCGTTAAAAAAAGTACTAGCTTATTTAATTTGACCTTGTTGGATGTGTCTTTTGACAATTCTTGTACTTAATTTAAAAATATGATGAAAAGGTTACCTAGTGTTTTTATTATTAGTGGTTTAATATTAGTAAAATTATTGTTGTTTTACTTACAACTTGCAATACGATTTAGAATGCTATTCTCACACTGTGTTAAAAAGATAGGTTTTAAAATAATAATGTTCTTAAAAACCCCAATCACTAAGCAAGTGAAACATAAACAAAATTAATATATGATGATAATACATTAATGCAATACCTATTTAGAGACCACATTATATTTTATGCCAGAAAAGTTACCTATGCTGTGTAAGCTGTGTTAAACAATTAATTACCTCCTTGCATGGAGCTTCTCAGTTTTTCGTAAGAAAACTACTTGACTTGAGCAGCGTAAACGCGGCACTACCCTTTTCTAAAGTATTGTCTATATCACATTGTCACGAGCACGCGGCGACACGAGATATTCGTGGAGATATAACTTTATTCTTGTAATATTTCTCTATGACTCATGTTGTTTGAACGGCAAACTACTTCGAGGACACAAATAAAATATTTGCTAAATCGTATTTGCTGTCTCAGTTATCGACTAATAGGTTTTTTTAATCAAATATACTATTTTTGTATTCTGACATCAGTTCTGCGGTATCGTTTGAAGCGAAACCGACTTGTAATAGATCGTTCTATGTATTGATAAGCATTTCTCGTAAATTTAGACGAGTGATGAAGATTTTATTTGCTAACTAAACCTTAAAAATAAAACTTTAAAATACTGCTTATTTCCCTTACAAATATTTGTAAAGTAAAATTAAATTATTATAAATAAACTTTAAATAGGGAACTTTGAAAGTTTCTTTGATAAGTCTTTCAAAGAGTGAATTAAAAAGAGTTGATTGTCTATTCATATTGTCATGACGTCATACGCGTTCATTGAGGTATACGTAGGTACACCTACGCAGGTAGGAGTATGAGCTTTCAGGAAACTAAACGTTGTATCATAAAGAACAACTATTATTGGTTGGCCTATGCAAATAGTCTCTATTTATGGACTCGCTAGACAGATATATCCTTTTCTCGACAAATAAAACCTCCGTATTGTGCCAAGTCGGTGAAAGTTGCAAACCTCTACATAATATATCATGAGTCGCTGACGATGCGATAAAATAATATGATCCTTTTTCTTGCTTGATCAGAAGTTCATTGCATGTCGATATCTTTTGTAGAATTTGTATAGTTTGATATTTGCAATAAATTTAATGTCCTCAGATTTTATTTTAGTTTTCTTTTTATTTAGATTCAGTAAGATAAATTGAAGGATGCGTTTTGTTTAGAAATATAAAATAAACGCAAAATTCAAATCAATATAAGTATCACACAACATCACATTAAGGCGCTACTCGGAAAAGTATGGACTTTTTGATATAAAGCTATAGCACGGTTACAGTTGTTACAAATTTGGTAATAACATATATATTTCTTCATACCTTTATCTAGGGCGGATGAGGGGATATGATGTTACGATGTACCCATTACATGCACAACGTAACTCCTCGTCTATTTTACCATCAGTCCAAATGGTAATCTGGCATAGGTCTCGGGGGTGAGCGCAAGTCGTGTAGATCCTTTAGACAAGCCTGATTGTTAGCCTGCACGTGGTTGCCGCCTGCTTTTGGTCTGATTCCCTCAGAAACAGACAAAACTGAAACAATCAGACGTATCCTCCCCCAAATCCACTTTCAGTCCACACCTCCTATCCTTTCCCTAGTATCCCGCTCTTCCCTATGACCGATCCCTTACATCGGTCATCATCTCTGCCGGCACGGTGAGGGGCGAACCGGTGGAGTATTAGCTCCTCCTGCACTAAGGCCTGTGCAGTTGAGCGCCGTAAGGGGGGATGAAGGAGTCCTGGAGGGTTGAGTGAAGCAGGGTCGGCGGTAGTACCTTTGCGACACAACACGCCCTCTTTGGTCTGAATTTCAACCGAAACGGTAGCCCCTCTGGGTAGCGCCAGGGGGGAAATGGTCATGCGTCCCGTCAGAGGGCCGCGGCGAGGGGGGGAGGGCTCCAGCTTGCTGGAAGGTTAGGGCCATGCTGAGGGGGTAAGACCGGGAGGACTCACTGGGAAGCCGCTTTTGAACCGGTAACCCAGCCTCCCGTTTTTTTCGAGCCCCTGATGTCGCGCCTGAGTACCAACTCTCTCCTCCTATATCCAGACAGTAATCTTAGTACACCTGTTTCGTCGAGTTTTCTCCGAGCAGGGTACTCCCAAATGTGCGGGCTCCATGGAGGGTGGGAAGCTGACTGGACGAATTCTAAAACACTTTACAAATGGACACCACAGAGTTCAAAACCGCCACTAATACTAGGGCACACCCCTGCGAGAAGACTGAGAAATCAGACATCTCGCAGGACTCTAACATAGTGCCTCCCGTAGGGCAACCTGAGGGAGCCACTCAGCAAGGGCGAATCGATCGACCGGTACCCCATGCGATCACACCCACACCCACACCCGAAGAAGAGGAACTGACCCGCGATCTCAGCTGCAACTGGACGCTGGTTGGCAAACCAAAGACCGGGACTCGCCCTGCAAAGGGAGGTAGCTCTACCCGGCCTCTGGCTGACACACCACGGACCAAGCGGCAGAAGGAACGGGACAGGATGCGGAGGAAGAAGCAGCGTGCAAGGGAAGCCCTTGCAGCAGCCTCGCAACTCGGCATCGGTCCTTCCTCCGGGAGCGCGACTTCGGTTTCAACAGGGGAGGCTGGGGGCGCAGGACGGGGAAACCTGCCGGCACCCCCCCCCACCCCTGGCGACCACCGACGCTAACCCGGGGTCATCGGGCACAAAGAACACGAGACGGGAAAACCCGCCAGTGTTTAAGCAACCACTCCCTTCCACCAGCTCCCAATCCGGTAAGGCATCGGGGACATCGGGTGCTGCGAAGGGCAAGAGACGGGGCAACCCACCTCCCCCCAAGCCAACCCGAAGCCCTTCCGATCCCAACCAGGGTGGGAGCCACTCGCGCAAACACCCGGCCACCAATGTCGCAGAACGGAAGCCTAAAGCCAAGAGGGCTCGCCTCGACGAGACTATCTCTCCTCGAGGTGATGCCAAGAAGCTGAAGGCATCACCGAACTGTGCCATGAGGACCGGTACTGCGTCATACGCTAACATCGTGGCCAATCAGCAGGACATAAAGTTCGCTGTGACATCCCCGGAGAGATACGTCTCCTTGGAGGTGGCACAGCGGATCCAGCATGAACTGCTGGTGGCCCTACACAGGGATGCGGAGGGAGATGCTGGCATACGTCGGGAGGAGCCTGTCACCTTCTGTGGCAGGCCCAATTACCGCGACGGGTGCCTGTACCTCGCTGCCACAAACCTCACCACATTCAACTTCGTTGCGAACTGGGCGAAGGATCACCGCATCCCGGAACTGGGACAACTTGTAGTCCTACGAGCAGAGGACATCCCAAGGCGGTTTCAATGCGGCTTCCTTCTGCCCACAGTATGGAACAGGGACGACAGCTTCATCGGTCGACTCCTAACATACTCCAATCTGGACCTGCAGCCCCGGCGCTGGGTTCTGAACGGAGTGGATAGGCAGGTGGCCAAATCACGAACATTCGTGACAGTGTCGGTGCCGGAGGACATTATCCCCGCCATCATGGCGAAAGGGCGCCGGCTCGGGTTTGAGCTCGGGTCGGTGTACCTTCAATTCCGCAACGCCAAGGGGAAGTATGTCGCGACCCCACCAGAGGACGATGAACGAGACATGGGCTCCGGCATTGACACGAACGCGACGCGACCACCAACTACAACAACAGCCACACCGGTAACGCATGTGACACCCGCACCGGTACCGACGGTGACACCCACATCCGCGACGTCGTCTGCCACGGCACCTACACCCGCGCCAACACCTGCACCTACACCTGCACCCACACCCGCACCCACACCCGCATCCTTACCAACGCCGGGTACGTCAACGAAGCGGGATAAGGACAACGCCCCTCCAGCTATGATGGTGGACTTCTCCGACCCCTCTGCGGGCGAAGTCTCACCGGAGAGTATACTGCTGGAGCTGGGCGACATGGGCCTAGAGGACGACATCTGCGATGATGGCGTCCTCCTCTAAGGCCCAAATTATTCAAGCAAACCTCCAGCACAGCATTACCGCAACGGCTCAGCTCCGGCGCTGGCTGGAGGTCAACAACACAGCAGTCGCTCTGATCCAGGAGCCGTGGATCAGAGAAGGCACCGTGCGAGGATTCTCCAGCTTAGGAGGTAAGCTCGTACATGCCGCTTTAGACGACGTAAGATCCTGCATTTACTATTCTAAAAACTTATGTGCACAACCTCTAATGAACTTCTGTTCCAGAGACCTGTGCACTATAACATTTACACTCAAGGATGGTGACATCAACCGGGAACTGGTGATTGCATCAGCATACATGCCGGATGACAGAAGTGCACCACCGGATGAAGTAGCGGCCCTATCCCGCTACTGCAGAGACAACGACATTGAACTTATCATCTCTACTGACTCCAACGCTCACCATGCTCTGTGGGGGATGGAAAAATGCAACAACAGGGGTAACCAATTAGTTGAATACCTATTAACAACAAACCTAGATATAATAAACGAAGGAAACAAACCTACCTTCGTAACAAAAAGGTTTAGAACAATTATAGACTTAACACTGGCTACGCCTTTAGCGGCAGCAGCAATCACAAACTGGCACGTCTCAGATGAGGCTTCGTGCTCAGATCACAGGTGGGTTCGCTATGATTTGCAGATACCGACCCTTACAGTCATCCCGAGGAGATATCCCAGGAAAACAAACAAACAGCTGTACAGCAAACTCCTAGTGGGAAAACTAGACACCAACCTGGAGGAGTGCGACTTGTCAACAACCACACAGCTAGAATCACAGGTAGTAAAATTCTCAAATACCATAGCACTCTGTTATGAGAAGGCATGCCCCCTCAAAACTCTAACGCCGGATGACTCCGAAGGAAACCACTGGTGGGGTCCTGAGCTCGAACGGCAGAGAGAACTGGTAAGAAAGAGACTTAACAGAGCAATGAACACTTGTAAAGACACAGACTGGGACAAATACAAAGCTGCAAAAGCTGAGTACAAAAAGAAAATCAGATACTGGAGAAGCTCGTCCTGGAGGAAATTCAGCACAGAGATCACCTCCACCAAACAGGCAAATCGAGTTAGAAAGGTGTTAGCAAAGCAGGGTCCTGGTACAGTAGGTAACCTGCGTAAAAATGACGGCACAATGTCCCGTAGCCGGGAGGAATCTAACACTATTCTTTTAAAAACTCATTTCCCAGATTGTCTCCTGTTACAACGACCAGAATGGCAACACGAACCGAACCAGGCATCTGCAGCCAGCTGGCGTCTGGCCGAACAGGTTATTACACTAGAAAAGGTAAGATGCGCCATTAAGAGCTTCTCCCCTTTCAAGTCTGCAGGTACAGATGGCATCTTCCCTGCCCTATTACAATGGGGTGGAGAACCAGTTGTCATTGCACTCACAAAACTGCTACGAGCGTGCCTTTTTTTTTTTTTTTTTTTTTTTTTTTTTTTGTTTTGAGTGAGGGGAATCCAGTCTTTACAGATTCCTGCCTTGAGGATATGCTGGGGTCACCTAGCATACCCGTCCTGGTAGAGACCTAGGAACAAGCACACTATCTCTCGCCACCCCCGTTACCCCGTCGAGCCTAATAGGCTCGGCGGGGTTACGGGGTAGGACTCACCCACTCCCGATCCTCCACCGGGCCAAAGGCCGGATGGGAGATCGGGACTGGGGAGGGACGCCCACCTCGCGACCCCCCAGCCCGTCTCGGAAGACAGACCGGAGGACCGGGAGGGGGGGGCACTACCAGCTAAACCCCTCACTGCTTGCCTTCTCACTGCCACAGGCCACGGGGGACCAGAGTAGTATGCACCCCTTAGACCGGCAGTCCGCCCGATTGTCCGGGCCTCGTCGCGGCTAGAGATGGCCGGGCAAGCGTGGCCATCTCTCAGACTGGTGAGGGGGGACCGTGCGATCCGGGAGACGACCGAAAGGTCGCCTCCCGCATCGCACCGCCCCGCTAAAGGGGGACAAGATGCGCGTAGCGCCGTCTCCTCCGCCCCACCCGTCTTCGTCGGAGACGGTCCGCATGAGCGTCCTCCTCGCGTACCCGTTCCGATGCCTCCTTTTGCGAGACGACGTCCTCGCAAAAGGAAACCGCCGCCTGCCAGGATCTGTCGCTGGCCAGCATGGCTCTTGCCACGCTGGGCAGCGAGAGATCCCTTCCTACTGCAGCCACCAGAGTGCCGCGCTGCGGAGCCCAGGCGGGACACACAGCAAGAGTGTGCTCCGCACTGTCCTCCGAAGCGCCGCACTCATGGCACTGCGGGGTCGCTTCCCTCCTGATCAGGTGCAAGTACTTTCCAAAGCATCCATGCCCGGAAAACACCTGCGCCAACCTGAAGGTCAGCGACCCATACTTCCTCCCGCACCACTCCCGCAGGATTGGACGGATGGCCTCCACCGTTCGCCTGCCAGCCGGATCCGCGTCCAGCAGGGCCTCCCACCTGATCATTAGGTCCTCGTCTGCTCGGCGTCTAGCCGCCAAGCTTTCCGCCGGGGCCAATGAAATCCCGCTACTCAGCGCCTCTCTTCTCTGGAGATACGCCTCCCTCATCACCTGGGCGTCCAACTCCCAGGGAGGAGTTCCTGCCAGCGCGCACGCCGCGTCGAAGGACATGGTCCTGTACCCCCTCACAATGCGCTGAGCGATCGCTCTCTGCGGCCGACGTAAGCCCCAACCAGCAAAAAGTGGTTTTTAAACTATCCCAGGAGTATCATTGCTCTAGGGTTAAATGAGAATTATATCCGCATATAAGTCCGGAAAAAGGCCCACTTTATAAGTCTACTTTTGCTTGTAACGTATTTATAATAGACCGCTTAAATGCTGTTTACACCTATATAGCTTCTGTGATAGAATTACGTCAATGCAGTTAGTCCTGCAAATCTCAATATAAGTAAGTTATAATCAAAAGTGATACTAATACGCTCCTCGCAATGCTTCTTTAAGCCCATGTTTTGTAAACAGTTGAATTGTATCACGCTGTGTTGTGTTCTGTCAATGAATTTTTTAAACAACTTTTCAAAAGAAGTATTTATCTTAATCAGAATTTATAATTGTCAACCATAGTAGAAAATCAAAGTTCTTAGTCTTAATGTTACAATATTCGTTGGGGAATGTGAATTCTCTGTGAAACTTATCATAATTTCAAATAAAATTTTAAAGCGCCTCTTCAAGTTGACTTATTTACATTTTAATATTTATAATTTTATTAAGAAAATACAATGTGGGGCTGCCATTTTCTCGGTGAGCATTTCTAAGTGTGACATAGTGCCATTATAAGTTTAATTGGTTCTATATTGGCGAGGGGCCAAACCCGAAAAAATTCGCCATATAGTTACTGATTAGGGTTCCACATTGATAATGTGGAAAAACAAAATCGATCGAGGTTTCAAGTTATAAGAATATTATAAGGGTTTCATTTAAAAATAGTTTTTATTTCCAGAGGTCTCGGGTTCAATTCCCGAACAAGACAAATATTTGTGTGCATGAACATGTCTATTTGTTTTCTATGTATATTAAATATGTATTAATAAAATAAAGTGAGTATATGAGTATGTATGTATGTATTTATCCGTTATCTAGTTTCCGTATCACAGTTTCTAAATGAAAACTACTTATGGTTCGCGCATATTATGCTGAGGCGCCGCATTGACGGATTTTGAGTACAGTGTACTGTCAGACGTCGCGAAACATCCACTTTCTTCTACTACTCGGTCGAGCTAACATGACACCTGCATGCGATTCTTTTTATTCGATTCTGTCATGCCTGGAGAGTGAGAGGGACGGGTATTAGCTTGACCGAGTTGTAAGAGAAATATCCGGTTGCTACAGCACACTGTGTCGGGGAGCAGCGGGAAGGGGCGAGCCGCATCGTACGCAACCAAAATCCGCGGCGATAGTTCATATAAAATACATACGAGCGATATGAGCGGATTTTTACGCTGCGACCCTTATTACATTAAAAAAAAATTTTTTTTTTAACATTTGATCAGACTATTATTGTGCCAATAGTGCCCTGGGGGTGAAACAGTAATTTGTACGTTTTCTCTATTTGTTTCTAGTAGTGTTCGTGCATCTTTAGGCAAAATATGGTTTATTCTCATATTTATAATTTCAAGCAAGGAGTTTAATGCAGCATTAGAAATATTGAAGTCTAAAGCCCAGTTTTTTTTTATATAGAATAACGCAGTTCTAAATTTTTGTTGTAATCTGATAGTTCTTCCTCATTATCGCTGAATAATTTTTCAGTATTACTTTCGTAGTCCGGACCGCTTCCACCTAAAGTAGTACATCAGTTATCTTGTCCAGAACCCTCAACAGAACTCGCGATGCGTATTTAAATCCATTTTGAATATCGTAGACAAAAACAAATGCAATCTTAATGGCCGATGTCAAATCCTATATTAGGATTTGTAAAACTTTTTATAGTGCGTTTTCGTCTATAGTGGTTGTTTCAAGCAAAAGTGACCTTTTAAGAGATTTAACCAGGATTGTTTGAGACTACTTAGACAATAACACTACAGTGGAATGCCAATATAAATATGTCTAGGCTTATAACGGCTTACGATAAATCTATATGGAGAACATTTTATCTCAATGAGTGCTGTTATAATCTTAGTGATTTAACATTTTTGAAACGCGGGTATGAAATCCACTTAATCCTTAATTTTTTGCCAATGTAAAACCTGACAAGAAACATAAATACTATTCAGTAGTTTATCTGGAATTTACTTATATTAGCCATAAAATATTGGCTTATATTATAAGTAAAGTTAACTAGAGTGATTGGTCCTCAGTGTATTCTATCCTAGTAGATGCTCCTAGAGGAGTCTTAAGATTTAAATGCATTTAAGATGTTATCTTATAGGCGCATATAAGTCTTAGTTACCGGAGTAATAACTCCTGAGAGCAATTAATCTTATGTCATGCTTTTATAGGTGTCTTAATCTAGTGATAGCAACGAAATATGATCCTATATACCAATATAAGTCCATATAATAGGATTAAACGCACTAAAGTAAAAGCAGCACTAATTTATGCTGTTTAAATCGCAGTAGCAAATACCAAAACCATCATCGGAGCTTTATAAGTCCATATAGCATTAAAATATTGCGTTACAGGATTATTTTGCTAGTTGGGGCATCTCCGATTTTCATCGTTGAGCTTGTCGGCCCAGACCGGCGCCCCGTACAGGGCCATGCTCCTCAGCACCCCGGCGAACAGTCTCCGGCAAGTGTCCCCCGGACCACTTGTATTAGGGAGGAGGCGCCCCAGTGCCCCCGCCGCCTTTGTTACCTTCGGGGCCAGCTGCCGGAAATGCTCTTCGAACTTCCAGCGTCCGTCGAGCACCAGCCCCAGGTACTTAATCCACGGGCGCAAAGGGATACGCGCTCCGTCGACCCGGATGTTCGCATCCGCCGGAGGGCCCCTCCGCGGACCATGAAAGAAGACCGCCTCCGTCTTCTCAATGGCCACGTTGAGCCCGAGCATACGGATCCTCTCCGTCACCAGGGAGGCTCCGACCCCCGCCAACCTCCTAACATCTTCGTACGTCTTGCCCCGGGCGACAACCAATGTGTCGTCGGCATAGCAGATGACTGCCATCCGGGGCAAGAGGACCCCTCTCAACACCCAGTCGTATCCGATGTTCCACAGGAGCGGACCCAGAACCGATCCCTGTGGAACACCGCACACCATCTCCTTGGCGACAATTCCTCCATCCTCCGCTGGGTACAGGACCTCCCTGTCCTCCAGGTAGCTCTCCACCACCCTGACTAGGTACGGGGGCAGTCCATGGAATCGGAGCGCCTCCCGGATGACCGAGAAGGGGAGGGAGTTGAAGGCGTTCCTAATATCTAGGGACACCGCAACCACCACCTCCCCCTTCTCCACCGCCTTCTCCACCAGGTCCCGCAGGGCCAGGAGGGCATCCACAGTGGACCGCCTCTTGCGGAAACCGTACTGGTTGTCGGCCAGATCGGGCCCCACCGTTTCAAGGTGCCGGACGATACGCTCCGCGATAATACGCTCGAAGAGCTTCGCGGGCTCGTCCAGCAGCACCACCGGGCGATAGGCAGTTGGGGAATCTAGCGGCCGTCCCTCCTTCACCAAAAGGCACAGGCGCCCCCTCTTCCACCGCCTAGGGAACACACCCGACTCGAGACAATCGCTATACAGTTCCCTAAGCGGCTCCCCAAGATGTTTTAGCGCCGATGGTAAGATGCGCGCGGGGATTCCGTCCGGGCCAGGGGACTTCTTCTTCCCCTTCAGCCTATCCACCACTACCTCCATCTCGGACTCGGTGACCGGCGTGAAGCCCGACTCCACCTGCTACGAGCGTGCCTAGCACATGGATACATACCACACAAGTGGAGGGAAGTCAGGGTGGTGTTCATACCTAAACCAGGGAAATCCGACTACACCAATCCGAAGGCTTTCCGACCAATTAGCTTGTCATCCTTTCTATTGAAGACAATGGAAAGGCTCTGTGAATGGTACATAAGGAACGGAGCTCTAATTAGAAACCCGCTACACAAACATCAACACGCATACAGCCCTGGCAAATCTACAGAATCTGCACTTCACCAAATAGTCGGTAAGATAGAGGCAGCATTTCAGAACAAACTCATCTGTCTTGGGGCCTTTCTAGACATAGAGGGAGCCTTCGACAAGACCACCTTTAACAGCATCGAGGCCTCACTGAGGAAGCGAGGGGTGGAAGAGCAAATCATCAGCTGGGTAGTTAGCATGCTACGCAACAGAACGGTACAGGTGGAGGGAGAGGTTAGTCAAAGAGCCCTTGTTGCTAGGGGCTGCCCACAGGGGGGGGTACTTTCTCCTCTACTGTGGAACCTGGTGGTTGACGACCTGATCGCCCATCTAAACTCCAACTATTTCTACACTGTAGGATATGCGGATGACATCACCATACTTACCTTTGGCAATCAGGCCAGTCTGACTTGTGATGTCATGCAAGCTGCCCTGAAAAAGGTGGAGAACTGGTGCAGAGAACAAGACCTGAAAGTTAACCCGTCAAAAACTGAACTGGTTATGTTTACAAATAAACACCAAGTGGGCAATCACCGCTTGCCGAAACTTTTTGACGAAAGTTTACAGCTGTCTCGTGAGGTAAAATACCTTGGGATTATCTTGGACAGCAAACTCACCTGGAACAGCCACATCGAGCATAAAATTAAGTCCGCCAGTGTCATACTCTGGCAATGCCGCAAGATGGTGGGTAAGCGCTGGGGTCTGTCACCAAAATTGTTCCTATGGTTATACAACGTAGTTATCAAACCCCTCGTGAGCTACGGCTCGCTGGTCTGGTGGCCTAAAGCTGTCCAAACCAACGGAGCGAAGAAACTTCAGGGGCTTCAACGTCAGGCCTGCTGTGCTCTAACTGGATGCATGAGCACTGCCCCGACAGCAGCACTTGAGGTAATGCTTAATATTAAACCATTACACCTCCACATCCAGCAAGAGGCTGCTAAGACAGCGTTAAGGCTTAAACACTTGGGTACACTGCGATATCAGAAGGTAAAGCATCTTAACGGTTTACTGGAGGAATGGCTTGACACCCCTCTGATAGAGGCAGCGTGTGACAAAGTCACGCCATCTTTCATCTTCGACAAAAAATACAGGGTACACCTGGAGGACGAACTTGACTCCAGACAGCAGCACAAGGCCCTCCTAATATTCACTGACGGTTCCAAGACATCATCGGGAGTAGGTTCGGGGGTTTTTTCAGAGGACCTTAACATACAAATTGCCTCTCCACTTAGTCCATACAATACCGTTTTTCAAGCGGAATGTGTTGGTATTACACTGGCAGCACAGGCAATTATATCCAGAGAGGTAACAAACTGCGACATTTATATACTCTCTGACAGCAAGTCGGTACTACAGGCCCTGAATAGTAGTCGTAGCACATCGGGCCTAATACAAGAATGTTACAACACCCTAAACAAAGTAGGTGCTTCCAATAATCTCACTGTCCAGTGGATTAAAGGCCACAGCGGCGCACGAGGTAATGACATGGCAGATGAGTTAGCGAAGCGGGGTTCAGATTCTACCCCTCTCGGACCGGAACCTTTTGCTCCCATCCCGGCTAGCTGGTATGATGGTAAGATCCGTGAGCACACAGCTAACTTGCATCAAAACTACTGGGACTCACTGGAGACGTGCAGACAAGCGAAACAAGCACTACCGCGCGCAGACGCTTGTCTCTCCAGAGCTCTCCTTAAACTCAATAGACCGCTGTTACGTTTGATAACAGGGGCCATCACTGGCCACGGTAATTTTAACAAGCACCTTTTCAATTTAGGTGTCACTGACAGCCCACTATGCAGAGGTTGCATGGAGGAAGAAGAGACAGCTGCTCACGTCCTAATGGATTGTGACGGAGTAGCCCCTTACCGGGCGAAGTACCTCGGCTCACCAGGCAGTCTCCGGGAAGCCGTCTCTGACGTGAAGGCGCTGGGAGCATTCCTGGTTGAGCTGGGATGGCTGGAGTGATCCGGCCTGACACCCTCCGGACGCAAAATAGGCGCAAAAAAAGTCGTCGAGTTGCGGAAACCGCCCGTATTGAATGAAGAAGAAGAAGACCTTTATCTAGATTCGTATAGTTTCAAAAACACGATTTTATGGTTTTGCCTCGACACTTTTTCTTTTCGAAAAGACCTCTAAAATATACAAAACATCAAGATTATTCTTAAATGGGGTTACTCACACTATTGGAAATTAGTTTATTAAGTGGACACCAATAATATTTAGGATCGTATAGAAGCATTTTTTTTTAATTGCTGTAGTTTTTTAATATGAAGTGATTTTGTGTTTTTTTTGCCCAATCTGCAAAATCGGTCTCGCTCTCGTGCGTGTCGTTTTCTCATTGCTATCTCGCTTCAGCATATTTTTTTCGAGTATCGCCTTAAGACGTTATATGGAAAAAGTATGTACTTTTTGTTATAAAACTATAGAATGGTTAGAGATGTTACAAATCTGGTAATAATGTATACATTTCTTCATACCTTTATCTAGATTTGTTATGTACAGTCGGGGAACATTCCGGCTGATCAGTAAAGTTTTTTAGGGGAGCTTTATTTTAAAAAGTAACAGATATAATAGAAAACGTTTATATCATAAACTAGCGGATCCTCGCGGTTTTACCCGCGTGGTGCCCGTTCCCGTGGGAATATCGGGATAAAATATAGTCTATGTTACTCGGGAGAAATGTAGCTTTCTAATGGTCTAAGAATTTTCTAAATCGGTCCGGTAGTTCCTGAGATTAGCGCGTTCAAACAAACAAACTCTTCAGCTTTATAATATTAATAAGTATACATAATGGAAAATTAATAGGTATTTCATTTGAATAATAAATTATTCCTTTAACCTTAGTAATTTCTGAAAAAACGTATCCCAAAAAATCTCCTCTGGTCAACCGGGAAGTTCCCCGATCGTACCAGAAACATGATTTTGCCTCGATACTTTCGAAATCACCCCCTCAAAATACGAAAATTCAAGATTATTCTTAAATGGGGTTATTACTATTGGAAATTGGTTTAATTAGCATACACCAATAATATTTAGCGTCCTGTAGTTTCATTTATTTTTAACCGACTTCAAAAAAGGAGGTAGTTCTCAATTAGGCCGGTATGATTTTTTATGTATGTACACCGATTACGCCGAGTTTTTGTTCCATGCGGAAAAGTTGTCATTTTATCCATAACATTTTTATTCAGTTTGGTCCAGTAGTTTTCATTTTATAAATCAGAATCAGATTTGAGCATATTTGTTGATTTGGACGATGTAATTTATGATCAAACGAACTTACCTGGTACGTGAAGTTCGATCATAATTACTCGATGGGCTTCGTTCGAAGATATTTGCGGTTTTGTCAAAAGCACATTTGACAAAACCGCAAATATAACTTTGTCATTCATACAGACACTATGAAAAACAAAGTTATTTTTGCAGGCGAAAAAATATACTGGCATTTTGGGTGTGTATTTAGTAATAGAAACTTTATGCACACGATACAAAAACAAACACATACAGAGAAAACACACAATAGGCGGTGTTATTGCTAAATAGCAATCTCTTCCAGGCAACCTTGGGTGAGAGACGAAACCCTTCATGTGCGAGTTCGAGTTGCACTTGGCCGATTTTTTTTAATTTTCTCTTTTTTATCCTGTGGTAACTTTACTTCTAATCTTTTTTATCAATAATACACCCCAAAAATTTGGAAGTGTTTTTGGGGGTAAGTATGCTTTTTTCAAAATTAATTATAAATCTTATGGATTGCAATAATAATTTTGCATCATTTATGTTTCATAGACATATCTTCATAAGACAAACCGAGTAAATATAAGTCATCTAAATAGAAAGTGGATAAATATCCTTTGGATCTTAATAGTTTAGCAACAGTTTTCAAGAAAAGGACAGTTTACAAGACTCACACTTATACATAAGTGAAAAACATGATCGGGTACAAAAGACACGTAGAGTGGCCTTAGTTACAAACTGCCACGGCATGTTAGAAAAAATCAATTTCGTGAAAATGTATGGAGCTGTATTCAAACCAAACGGTAAGACACGAAACTCATATAGGTCACCATTCCATTTAAAACGTAAATATTTTCTAGAATGGGATGAATATTTATTAAAAATATGCGTCCTTTAAGTCTATAGTACCCATGAAGCAATCTTTTGATACTAATTTTAAAGCAGTTCTTATCTTCAATTTTGAAGTGTTGAGTGTCAATAATTTTTTTAAGTTGTTTTAAATTCAGTATGAGACGTTGTTTACCATTTCGTTTGGGGATGAGAAAGATGCTAGATATAAATTGACCTTGGCAGGGTTGACACTGTGATATAGCTCCAATAGATATAAGGTTTTCTATAGACATTTTGAAAGTTTCAAATTCAGACCGCGAATACTCGGGTTCTTGGGGAATTATTGTTTGAACTACTGGCTTTGAAAAAATAATTTCATAACCTGCGATCCATGACAGTATGATCGGGTTATCAGTAAGTATAGACCATTGATGGTGGTTGTTGTTATCGTGATGATGTCCTGTATCCTCTCTGCTGCGCCGGCACCGCCATCGGTGTTGTCGTCGGTCTCGGAGCTGTCGCAAATGATGGCCGAAAGCCTTGCGCCCTTCCCGTCTGTAGTGGCCGGCGGTTCAGCGGAAGGGCTCGAGTGTTTAAATTTCTTGCAGCTGGTAAAGTAGATTGAGGGGCGTTTGTTTTAAAAGCGGAGGCTGTTTGAAGCTCGGCTCCTGATTTGTTTATGGTCCTTGATGACTTCAAAGTTTCAGCTAAATTATTGCCGAACAGCATTTCGTCTATTTTAGTTTTTTCTAGTTGGCCTTTCATATCTTTTTTGACAGTAGATAGAACAAAATATCGCCCTAACATCGAATCATTGTGCTGTATATCAGCTAAAATTCGCACTGAGTCCATTAATGTTTTCAACAACTCTTGATTTTTATCATTTGTGGCCAAGAGTAATGTAATTGCTTTACTGAGCGATGACAGGGCACACGACGTTAGTGTTTGTTTATATTCAATACCCTTGCCACGCTTAAGTTGACTTTCTATTAATGAAACTTTAATTTCGTCATTTAGGCCAGGTGCCTCAATTAGCTTGCAATTACTAGGGACTAGATACTTTTCCCTAAGTTTTTTGCGACCTTCTTTAGCGAGTCTCGTAGTGGCGATGTGATTTATCCTAATTGCAAGGTCATTGTGTATATTCTCGCCGTATTCTTTAATATAAGTTGGGTCCTCACCGAGTATTTCCAATAATTCTGGATCTAAAGTAGGTAGGTCGGTCTGTTCTACCATGTCTAGAGGTGATTTGACCGTTCTAACGACTGCAGGTTGCTGCGGCGGTGGGACAGAATGAGTAGGTGTGGGAGGTGGCGTTCCAGCGCCACCAATACCTTGCACGGCGTGTACTTCGGGATGAGGCATCTCAGGCGCCTTTGAGTAATCTTCCGGAACGCACTTATTAGGCTCCATAATATCATTCCAGTATGAGCAGCCGGGTTGTGATTCTGAGACCTCTTCATCAACAGGAAGGTCGCATTCTGTGATAAACATATACTTTCGTAAGTATACGAGTAAGTATATTTTAATAGGCAGTGAGACTTCTTTTGAGCAACACGCAAACCTTAAATCTTTGCTAAGTGAGATATTATACAAAGCGATGGAAATACCCCATAGGTAGATCCGAGTAGCTTGTATTTAATTGTAGGAAATAGAAAGCCCCTAGAGGACAGTCCGTTTTTCAATAATTTCAGTGTTTATTTGCACCAAACTTCATATTATGTGAACATAAAATTAAAATACAACATTAAATAACTGATAAAAATAGTCACTGTTACATACCCATTTCTTTACGAAGCGAATAATTATCACTTTCTGATGAAGAAGACACAGAAACAGTATGACGCCGACGTCCAAGCTTTATTTTTCTTTCTAATTTCTTTAATTTCCTCGCCAAATAATCATATTCCTTGTTTTCATATTCATCTCGTTTACGTTTAGGCATTTTGCAACGTAATTAACTAAAACTTAACTGAAATTATGAATAACGATAACTAATCGTGCGAAACAGCGAAGCACTAAAACGTGAATGACAGCGTGCGCAGGATTCCGCAAGTATCCCACATTAGACATATTAATTTTTTAATTTAATTTAATTTTTAAATCTCCAAATATAGTGCAAAATGACAAGCCTAGGAGTGAAACTACATGTGTTATTATGCTAATATCGAGAACGAAGCACGAGAGTAATATCACGTTACTTTGTTAATAATGTACAATAAACCTTATATAATCTAGATAAATCCTACTGTAGTTTACAAAACAACATATTACAGACACTAAAAAATAAAAAAAAACTGCGTTAAAAAAACCGACTTCAAAATCTGAAAAGGAAATATAAGCCTTTTGGAGTCTAATCGCTATAGTTATTTACTACGAAGTGATTTCGTGGTTTTTTCGCCAAATCTTTAAAATCGGTCTTGCTCCTTTTCTCACTTCTTACTATCTCGAGGCGGGTGGATATAGAACCCACGACCCGTCGCTTAGTAGTCATATTATCTGCGACTTAAGCTATCCAGAACTTTCCAGTCGGTAAGCCCTTCACCATCTAGACTAGACACTAACTTTTCGTTTAATTTAAACATACAACAGAGTTGAGGTACCTGTCAAGTAAATTAATTCGATCTTAATCGGACATTGTGAAATAGGCCCTAAGTTGTGCTATTTTACAACTGAGAATCTAATTCTAGAATAAAGATAATTGATTCAATTGCGATGAGTTAGTGCCCAGTACTGTCTAGTCTATTGCTAGAAAAAGGATTGAATGGCAGTAAAAACGAGAGGTTATTCAAATTCATTGTAGGATAGCTTTTTCCTGAGGTTTTTTCTTTTATTGAAAGGTAACTCTTTGTTCCTTGATTTGAATATTCATCGAAGTAATTGAGATGTATGATTTTATATCTTTTGTAAATCAATCTCTATTATCTATTAAAAAAAATTCAACAGTGCTGATTCACCAATTTCGTTTTATAACAATTCAGACTAACTAATGTCTGTCTGTTAAAAAAATTACGTATGTGTATTTAATATTTCAAATAAACCGGACGTAAACGAAACTACATTTTCATATACATTTATTGACGATACGTACCTACTATTTCGAAAGTTTTTCATGCTAGCTCTACAGATTTAAGAGCGGCTAAACAGTACCGGCTACTCATAGTAGCTACGAACTAGCTACGTGCTACGTTCTACGACAACTACGAAAAAGCAAATCCTGTTAGGTCAGAACCATTCCGATGTTTACGGTCCAAAAACGTCAGGGGGCATTCCTCATGTCGACAGGCGTACTTGAGTACTAACGAACAGTTAGAGGTAGCATGGCCCCGGTCCACTACCGTCCCTAATGAGGCTCCATCGTTAAATAAATTGGATAAAGACGCTCGTGATCTCTCAAGAACAACTTGAACCTCTTAACTGTGACTAGCAATTAACTAAATTAAAAGATTGTTCGTGCTCTCACCGAAACGCTTTAGAGTTTCTTCTCTATCTGCCTTTTATCGTTAATTCAGTTCTAAGTATCAAAATGTCGCTTTTTTTCTTCCTATTTTAAGGAGCGTACGGTCATTATTTCCGCAGTTTCCATTTGAGAGCGTAGCAGTTACTTTTATCTTGACACTAGCTTACGTTCGTGAGTTTTTATGAGTTGTCCACTTCCAACGTGCTTTTGTCTTTAAGAAAATGTACAACTTATCTTGATTTAATAAGACACTAAAAAACCTTTTTGTTCAGAAACAAGTTCTCAAGATGTCTTTATACTTAATTATAATAAATAATAATTTTGATAAACCACACTACTTAGCCCAAGGTGGGTTTAATAAGAACTTGTTTTATGGATACTAGATATAGGATAGACATACTTATAAGATTGAAAAATATATAAGATTGTTTCTATTACGAAATCTAGCCCAACGGCGTACTTAAAAAGACACAAGATTGAATACGCCTTAAACGCACTGAATGGAAATATCACATACGGTGCGGAGTGTACTGTGTATATAACATATTCACACACACTCGCCTCTACCCAAATATATAAGGCACTGCAGGCCACAATAAACAGACATTATTACTCTGAATTACAGTCTATTATTTAATATCCGTTGCGCTGAACTTTCCATCATTACATGGCGACCCTGCCAGTGCTGCCTGCCGGCAGCGCTGAGCCGATGGTTTTTAAAAATTAAATTTATTTATTAAATAAATTAAATTCGTAAAAAACAAAGCTTATCTTTAGCAAAGAAACTGATATATAAAAAAAACTACAATATGCGTGAAAGTGTCGTTTTAACATTGAATAATATTTTTTAAATGTAACTTTAAAGTGATTTTAATATAATTATCAAAGTGAAAATTTTAAAAAAAGAAACAGTTTTTATATATTTATAACTTATTAATTTTGCATTTTACAATGCTATTTTTATGTGATAAATATAAAACAAGAAAATAAAAAACGCAACTAGTCTCATGACGCCCTGACAGGATTCGAACCCGTATCCTTGGAAATCCGGCCCAATGCACTAACCAATTATGCTACAGAGACCTACATACATACATAATTGGACTAGAGACTAGTTGCTTTTTTCTAGTATATTTTCTTGTTAAATATTTATCAGTTTTTATATACTCTGAAAAAACTTGTAATAAAAGAAAACTAAAATGTGTTTGAATTGAACAGTTTTATTTTTCATAATGTGACTTTAAAGTGTGTTTTTTAAAATATTTAAATCGAAGTGATAATAACAAAATAAAAACAATTCTATGAACTCTGAACAAAAATATGGTAATACTAAATAACCAAATGGTGAATACAAATTCCAATGACAATGTGATCGTAAATAATTAGTTAAAAATAAAATGTTGCTAAAGAAATATCTAGGTCGAGGTGATGACCGTGATGAAAAGCTGGGCGCCGGGTGTCGTTCGAGACGGAATTGGTGCAGCAAGGATTTTGTTCCGGTCAATGTGGAAATTGTCAGATAACTATTTTTTTTTTACGGAAACTTATTAAACTTTTAAAAAGTTGTGACTTGTGCGTGAGACATTCATTGAGACATAAAAGTTTATTCTGTAACTTTAGTTCATTGTAATAATATAGTTTTTTGTTTTATATACTTTTGTGTCGTAGTCGTGGTAGTTATTGCAATTTTTTAATAAAAACAGTTAAACATTTTATGAGGTTATTTTTAAGCATTCTTGTCTTCTTTACATATAATTTGTAAACATAAAATTTACACTTTGTTTAATAAAAGTATTGACAAAATAACACAAGTACCTAAACAATTTGTAACCACTAAAAATACTACTTTTGTATTTGGAGTTTATAAGTTTTATTTATATTTTTTTGTTTGAATTATTACTAACTAGCGTAAATAATTATACGAGTAAGTATATTAAGTTATTATTCAGGAGAGTTACATACTGAAATGGAATCAATAATAGTTGATACTTGTTTTAAAATTGGGAATAACGTTTATTTTATTAGGTATCGTGACATCATACCTATTTGCTAATAGTTTTTCGTATTTTGAAAAGTAACTCGAAAAAGACTTTGTGTTTTAATAATGATAATGCTCTGAAAAGTAAATATACAAATATTTCCTTCATACTTTTACAAATAGTTGATATCTTTAGGTGTACATTATTATAATGTATAATGTGTCTTGTGTCCTTATTGGGTCAGATAGAGACCACCAGTTATGTTTTCCACTTTGGTTAACATTACTTTGTGTCAACGAAAACTTACACGTTGGTGCACAAACAATTACTTATAAGGATGGCATGAGGCGGCATTGTTTTATAAGTCTCAAATTAACTGGAATAATTGAGTAACGATAAAACAATAATGTTATTCATTCTTGTAGTCTCTTGTTTAGAATTCTAAAAAATATTAAGTTTTGAAAGTTAGCAATTTCGTTTTTTTTTCTTTGTTGCTTTAGATAATGCTTTTTTGCTAATTCTGAAAAATGTTTTATGTTTAATGTAATCATTTTAAAATAAATTAAGTACTGGAAATGACATGTATAACTTGAATTTAACAAATACAAGAAAAGCACGTGACTATATATGAATGGACTAAGTTAGATTTTTTTTAAGATTCTGTAAATGGATAATCAGTTATAGTTATAATGTTGGCGTATTCGTTAATCAGAGTTTCTCATTGGACTGATCATCAAAATGTTGATACTTTTGCTTAATTCATATTTTGTTAAGTTTTGAAATGTTTACTTAGTTTGTTTTGAATCGATGAAGGATTTTGAGTTAGGTAAAGGAAGAATTATAAAAAGTAAAAATGTAAATGTGAAATGGTATTATTATAAAAAAGGGTATCCTACATTTGATCACGGTAGAAACGAGCTTTCTCCGTGAGAATGTTTGGGGACAGCTCATGATGAAGGTGCGCGAGATACGCAGCGTCAGAGTTAGTCTTAAAAATAAGTCCCTATGTTAATAAAGTGTGACACTGAATGGAAATATCACATACGGTGCGGAGTGAGGTCTAATCGGCCCCAAAGTTCCTCATAGCCGCACTAAGTGTGGCACGGCCGGCGCGGCGGCGCATCTTAGCTTAGTGATGTCACAAGTTTCGAAACAGAAGCACGGTACCAGTCGAAGCGACAAGGTTTATGGGGTATTAGTGTTCCTAAAGTTGTAGTTTGTTGCATTATGAATCGTTTCAACCGTAAGTGATACAGAAAGAAGCTCATATTAAATGAATCAGATTCGTCAAGTGGATCGGAACAGTTTTAATTAAAAATACAAGGTGACTGGTTTTTTAAATAAAACTTTAAAGTCTGAGATTCAGGGCTGCCAGACCTTACTTATTGAAACCAAATGGTATGGTATATGGATTTAAGTAGTGTACCTTTGTACTTTAAGTACTATATGCGTACTAGCTAGCTTGGGCCGAATGCCAATTAAGAGGTACCCGGGGCTAAACGTAAGTTAAAAAAGTAGTTACTTTTTAAGTATCGAATTTATTTTTAAGCTTTATATGGCATTAAATAATTAAATAGCAGTCAGGCTGCAAAACTAACTAAAAAAATTGTGTCTCTTTGTGAAAAATCTTTCTTTTTGCCTTGTTTTAACGAAGAACATTTTGATTGATCTTTAATTTTTAATTTATGAATGATAGTGTAATTAATTTTTTTTGTATGTTATTGTGATATGGATCAAGTTCCGAAATAAAATGATAATTATTAATAAAAAAAATAAACTCTCTTTTATGCCCATCCTTAGTCGAGACACAAATCGCATTTTCTTTTAGTGCTTTGTGAGGCAGAACCGATGTCATTTATACATTTTTATTAATTCAATACCGAAATTTCATAATTGCGGGCGAAGCTAGATTTAGCTTTGACAACTATTGAAGATTTAACCGCCTCTGTGGTCTAGTGGTAACAACCACCGGTAACCAAGGATCCCGGGTTTGATTCCCAGTGGGGGTACATAATGTATTCGGTTTGGTTGCTGGTAGGACTTGTTGTAAGTCCGTCTGACTAGCTACCACAATCTTATCTAAGTCTGACGCCAAAACAACAATCTTTTCAGCATTGTTGTGTTCCGGCAGTTAGTTCCGGAGTATCCCTGTTGTTCATAATAAAAAATAAAAATAGGTTTGCATCGAAAAGACCTCATACGCTCTGGCTGGAAGTAAGAACTGTTAATCATCACGTCATTTGTAAAAAAAATATGCTTTAACCCCTCATCAAAAGGTAAAGCAATATTGACAATGTATTAACTGCGTTATAGTCCCAAAAGCCAATTTAAACCAAAATTAAATATTGAAGATAAACCAGGAGATGTATTGGCGTTATCGGCGACGCGAGATTTAACTCATTATGCGGATTCCTGAGTTGTGACAATATCGAGCTATAAATTAACGGTTGTTTGTTCTCGGACTATAAATCAACGGGGTAAACTTAACCTAGAGGCTCTTGAACGAGCAAATATCATTGGTAGTGAATCATTGAGAGATCACGTGGTAAAAAATAATTGTTTAGGTTTGAACTAGAAATATTTATTTAAAAAAAACAAGTGGGGATTCCCCAGCAATGATAAATGCGCTTGCGGAGCAATCCAAACAATACAGCATAATTGCTCTCCTGTCCTAAGTGGGGGGACCACTGCCTGCAACCAAAGCGACCTTAGTGACCTTAGTGATAGCCGTTTAAGTAGCACGATACTATATCTATAATTTAGGCATCTGCTGTTGATACGATAAGAAGTGTCGCGCTAGACGTAGCCACCATATGTCCTTCCGTGCCTCAATTTCATCCATCGTGATATAATAAAGACGATAATCGTTTATTTAAAATTTCTCAATTTTCGGAAAACTGCAAGCGATAACTACTTCCGAAATAATATAGTTTCACTCTTAGAGCTAGCGCAGACGACGGATAACGGAGGACTTTTTGTCCGCGACACGTCTTTATTGTTAACCAAATAAGATTGAACTTAGATCGCGTATATCCATAAAAAGTACGTGATAGTCTTCGTAATATATGCAACTTTATGTTCTTAGTAATAAGGTCGTGTCGCGGACAAAAAGTCCTCCAATGTCCGTCGTCTGTGCAGGCCCTTATAGTTTATATGTAAGAAAGTTACTGAATATACTTTCTTGACCAAAGCTCCCAGTAACTTCACTCACTTTAACACAACACACTTGCCGCTCCATGAAGGGGTCGTACGAGCATTGTGAAACAATTTTTGCGTGTTACAACGAAAACACTGAGATTTAGCTAAAGCTTAATAAATCTCGGAGAAGAAAGAAAATACCACAAAGCAAATCTTTATCCTGCACCATAATATGACGGGGGGGATTTTAAGCGTGGATAGCAGAGACGGTAGCCCGACGTCAGCCGACGGACCCGCGACCCGAATCACAGGATTAACTGCGTGTAACACAGTGTCAGCCAGTCAAGCAACCAAGATTTACGCCACTGTTTTCGTTCTATATTAAAAGGATTTGCTGCGTTTCATTTTGAGATGGTGACGATGGATTTGTGATTTGTTAGATTAGAATGGTTGTTTAATTAAAGTTGTGCTGTCAACTCAGGGGATTAACTGCTTGTAACACAGAGTTGACCAGTTAAGCAACCAAATTTACGCCTCTGTTTGCGCTCTCTATTAAAAGGATTTGCTGTGTTTAATTTTGAGATGGTAGCGATGAATTTGCGATTTGATAAGGTTGTTTAATAAAAATTGGACTATCAACTTAGATACTAAGGGATTAACTGTTTGTAACACAATGTAGACCAGTCGAACAACCAATATTCATGCTTCTATATTATATTTTAAAAGTTTTTGCTTTGTTTCATTTTGAGATTATGATGACGGAAATCCATGGATTTGTGATTTAAAATAGTTGATTAATTAATTAATTAATGTTTACCCAGCTAAAAAGGATTAACTGCTTGTAACACAGCGTTAACCAGCCAAGCAACCAACTTTTATGCCTCTGTTTTCGTTCTATATTAAAAGGATTTGCGTCGTTTCATTTTGAGATGGTAGCGATGAATTTGCGATTTGATAAGGTTGTTTAATAAAAATTGGACTATCAACTTAGATACTAAGGGATTAACTGTTTGTAACACAATGTAGACCAGTCGAACAACCAATATTCATGCTTCTATATTATATTTTAAAAGTTTTTGCTTTGTTTCATTTTGAGATTATGATGACGGAAGTCCATGGATTTGTGATTTAAAATAGTTGATCTATTAATTAATTAATGTTTACCCAGCTAAAAAGGATTAACTGCTTGTAACACAGCGTTAACCAGCCAAGCAACCAACTTTTATGCCTCTGTTTTCGTTCTATATTAAAAGGATTTGCGTCGTTTCATTTTGAGATGGTGGCGGTGGATTTGTGATTTGATAAGGTTGTTTAATAAAAATTAGATTATCATCAACCTAGATACAACGGGATTAACTGTTTGTAACACAATGTAGACCAGTCGAACAACCAATATTTATGCTTCTATTCATTATATTTTAAAAGGTTTTGCTTTGTTTCATTTTGAGATTATGACGACGGAAGTCCATGGATTTGTGATTTGTTATATTAAAATGGTTGATCAATTAAAGTTTTACTGTCAACCAAAATATCAGAGGATTAAGTGCCTGTAATATAGTGTTGACCAGTCGAACAACCAATATATACTTCACGTTACTATTTTGGGTCAATATTAAATGGATTTGCTCTGCTTCATTTTAAGATGGTGACGATGGAAATGAATGATTTGTGATTTCTAATATCAGAATAGTAATAATATAAAAAAGACATCGAAATTCAAGCGTGTCGTGACAATCTTATACTCGTACCGCACTTTTGAACACATTTTTTTTTTATAGTAAATTGTTGCCAAAATGCTATTCAGTGGTTTCTAAGCTCGGAATCGAATAAAATATCGTATTCAGTAGAACGTTCGTGGGCGATTTGTAAAGATTGCAATTTGCGATAGCTAGTTTGAAAGTCTTATTTTCGTGCCTAGGTGGCATTTTGGTTTAAAAAAACACTAGTTGCTTTGAATTTGTTTTAAATATAAAACCTTAGTTTATCCTTACTTTTAACCTAAAACTATTACCCTCCTGTGCTTAGCCTTTTCAAAGTTGATCATTTGTTTATTGTAATGATGAGTGATTTGAGGTTATAATTAATATAAAAAAACATTGTAAAACTTAAGATTCAATGTTTGTTCTTTAAAATGTAGTAATATTTTGTTCTATTTTAAACACAGCTAAAACTCAACCTTAAAACTATTTAACTTAATGAGACATAACAGAATATAATATACTACTTCCAAATAAATCTCCATTTAAGAAAAAAAAAATAGTCAAATTTTAAGTAAAATATTACGACGGTTATAGCCATGGGCCGACGGGACGTATCAAAATATTGATGGCTATCAAACCGTCAGGCTGGTATTGGATCCAGCTGATTCTGGCAATGGATGCTGTAAGCTTTTAATCTCTGCATTGCGTCACGCCGCGCGGAATGAGGGTTATCGGCCCTCTGGCTGATAAAGGCAGACGAATGAGCTCGGTTCCACAATACTGATCATAAATAATGAACCCATAGAAAAATCTCTAATGATTAGTCAAGGATTTAGCACACTGCAATGGAATTTTAGTTTCTGAGCTGGGTGCAAGACACGTGGAAAATGATATGTTAGCTTCACAACATTTGTGTGTACTGTTGGATTTCTAATGATCGATAGATGGAATATGGACTAGGGACGGCATGGAATAGGGACGAAACTGTCATCCTACCCGCATGGCAGTAAGCATTTCTGTTCCCTGTCTAAATAAGACGAGATGAGTTTCTGCCGTCCTACGCTATCTCCTACGCAGAAACCTGACGGGTCACTGGCTCACTCTGCTACTGAGAAAACAAATTTATTTGTCACTCTGTTTGCAAAGAATTCGCGTCTGGACACCGGCTCTCAACTACTACCTAACTTATCTCTTTGTGATTCAACGATGCTGGAGATCACTATATATAATAAAGAGGCCCGTAGAGTCCTACTTAGTCTGGACGTGAAAAGTCAGTGGTCATGATCTGCATGAGTGTAGAGGTATTTGTGCGCCTGAATTGTCTCCTGTGCTATTATGCTTGTATCCCCTCTCCTATAAAAACAAAAACTGTCCCAAAATGGTGCAAAATTGCCAATGTTTAGCCACTACCCAAGAAGGGAAGTCGTGCGGATCCTTCCAACTACCGATCGCCATCACTTCCATAATGTGTAAGGTTATGGAAAAGGACTGAACGGACAGTTGCTCCCATACCTAGAAGACAATGATCTCCCCAGTGACCGTCAATATAGATTTCGATGAGTACGATCAACGGGGGATCTTCTAGTTTATGTGACGCACTGTTGGGGCGAGGCCATCGAAATGCACGGCGAAGCACTTGCCGTGTCACTCGACATCTCGAAGGCTTTTGACAGGGTCTTGCACGCAAGTCTGACTGTATCCCTGCTGACTTTTGGAGTTGGATAGCAGATTTCCTAACTGAACGGTCGATCAGAGTAGTCATTGATGGCTGCTACTCTGACTATTGATATTGACAGTGACTATTGATGCCGGAGTTCCTCAGGGGTCTGTTCTCTCTGCGACGCTTTTCTTGCTGCACCTCAATAACCTGTTGATACCAGGAATTGCCGAGTATGCAGATGACAGTACTGTCGTGGAGATATACCTGTTACGAAAAAGCCAGCATGTCTGTTCACCGCCAAAAGGAGTCTCTTCAACCTGACTCCTACTTTAAAAAGGTGCATCTGTACCTTTTACCGAGTCTCGAGCTTTTTGGCATGCAGTTGTCTTCTGACCTTAACTTCGGCACCACCATCGCGTCCAAGGCTCTAACTGCAGCCCAGAAGCTGGACGTCCTAAATAAAGTCAAGCAATATTTCACGCCGGGACAGCTTGCAACTCTCTATATAGCTCAAGTCTGATCTTGCATGGAGTATTGCAGTCACCTCTTGGACGGCTCAGCGAAATAGCGAAATACAAACTAGCTGCATTGGACACGATCCAACGCAGAGCTGAGCTAATTGGCGACAAAGAAGGTGAAGGTTGGTGAAGAGCAAGTTTCACACCATAGCTTACCGCCGCAAAGTTGCCTATATGTCGGACTTTTACAGACTATACTCCGGAGAGTGTGCTCAGAAACTGCATGAGCTCATACAGCCATCCCCTTTCTTCTATCGGACATCCAGATGCACTGCGGGCTACCACCCTTTCTTGGTTGACATTCTTAAATGTTGCACAAAGAAGTAGGACTCTCTTACTGCGTTGGTATTTCCGAGTACTTACATCTTACATCTTCAAAGCAAGGGTTTTAAAATATATCGCGATCCCTTTCAATTTGTCATTTGAGAGGTATTTACGAGCTATATTTGATATGTGATAGGGATTGTGATCGGGTCGCTGTATGAAAGTTATTGAGTGAACGAAATAGAACTGCCTAAGCAAAGTGACACACGAAAAAATCTTTTAAATATATGGAGAAGTGTCAAATGAAGTGCCATAATAATATGATTCGTTCCAAACGCAATTGCGACTCTAAGTTACATGATTCCATAAATCGCTATCACAATTACAAAACCTTTTAAGACAATTAGGGGACTGATTTATGCTAATCTGATATCAAACTCTGTGTTATTTTCTCTCATTACGTGGATTTGAATATGAATAATCGTTCTTAAATAGAAAGATTTATAAAGCTACTTAACCTCTCATTGTCTCTCACGAACCTGATATAATTATTTTTGTCCTCTACTGGTTTATGAATAAGAGCCTACAATAAATAGACAGGATAAAAATTGATTGTAACATCGAATGGGCATTTTCCGGGACGATGTTTTGGTTATCGGAAATGAGTAATCGGTTTGAATTTTCGTTATTTATTGTTGTGGCGACAAAATGTGACTTTTATTAGTGAATTGAATCACAATTCAGAAACGTTGGTCGAAATTTTATTTTCTGGTAGATATGTTGTTATTTACTTATCGAAAAGGTAATGTAATAAAAATCAAAAGGTAATGTTAGGTCAGTAATGATGCATCCATACCATTTCCAAATGTACCGAGCAACATCCGTCATCAAAAAGTTACTATAATTTTCCGTATTGTTGTTGATTGTTATCGAATGTTATCGTGTTGCACAATGTTGTTCCATAAAAATCAACTGCGGTGTGGATGCAACTTTAGGTTAATGTCAATCAAAGAGAAGTTTATTTTTCCCGTTAGAGTGAAAGTATATCGTCACTATTTACTTTAAATTATTATTGTTATTTTAAATCGCATAAAAAATCGGTTGTTTCATTTAAAATATTATTTGAACTTAGCTAAAAGCTACGAAACAGCCGATTTGTTTTCGCGATTTCAGGGGTGCTTCCATACAAAAAGTTGTTAGTAATAATGGGTTCTACAAATGGTTTTTAAGTTTTGAGTAAACATAAAATAACGTTGTGAGTAAACAATGTTAGCTGCTGAAACAATAATAAATTTTATTGCAAAATTCAAATAAATAACACAAACAATAACAAATTACCTAGATAGGTACGTAAAGTTATTATACATAAAATAAGCAAATTTTCGGTTTCGGCACACAAATTATAATTGCAAATTCTTTGTGCCGACTAATAAGTTTTTCCTACTTCAAGATTTAGGAAAGTTTCGGCGTCCAAAAGAACACCTCGAACCCATTACTGACCCTTAGCTAGCTTAATCTTATTGCTACTTAGCTGTATTAAAATAACGGTCAGAGCCTGAAATCACGATAACGAGGTTAAAAACGAGAGTTTTTATATACCCCAAATATACTAGGGAGATAATTGGGTAGCTTAGGGGGCTTAACCTTGCCGACCTCATGACAAATAAATGCCGGTACTACAGAGATAGGATTACTGAAAAAACAGCGAGCTCACCTAACGCGGTCATGACTAACGATGTATAAAATTTCCATTGTCATCAATCTCTGACACGACGCCGAGGATTCGCAAACTCTTCACTAATTGCAATTTGAACAAAAAACTAAAAGGCAAAGTCATCGCGCGCTGCAATTTTTAACGCGGCGTTCTTTAAATAAAGGTTGCTTGTTGCTTTTTGCAAATTTTCAAAAAGTCACGTCACAATACTGATGTTTACAACCCTTGTGTACGCTGTGAATAGGGACGAGTCCATAATACACAGCGGAACGCAAATTCCGAATTAATGTTTTCCCTAAAGTTTTGAACTGGATGATCCGCAAAAACTTGAGTAAGTAGTTCGACCATGTTTTCAAGTTTTTAAGGTTATTTTTTAAATAAATGTTTTACAAATATTGAAACGCATTGGAAGTGAATTGATTATAATTTCTATCTCAATAGTGATAATTTTAACTAGAATATAACCAACACATCTGACACCACATTGTCGGTGTCAATCTCAACAGCGAAAAAAAACTGTTGAGAAAGTTTAAATAATTAAAAATCCACTGATTTGAATTATTTGCGTTCACAATACCATTTTATTAGATACATTTTATACTTGAAAATATACTTATTATTTTTAATGTTTATTTCTTTTTAGAATTAACAAGATAAAGTCTTTATTTCCATAAAAACCTTAAAAAATAAGACCTATCTGTTTCCCATCCTAGGCATAGCCTGTCCTGTGGGGAAAGTATACAACGGTATTTTATGTTTACCCTAAACCGTTGGTTAATGGTAGAACTTAGTGTAAGTTCGCCTGGCTAGCTCCACCATCTTATCTAAGCCTGACGCCATAACAACAATGTTTTTAGCATTGTTGTGTTCCGGCAGTTTGAGACAAGATAGCCAGTTCCTCAGTGGCTGAGGATTCCTGGAGAGGAATCCTCAGCCACTCTTCCTCCATCTTCAGCCTTTTCAATACTTAACATCAGGTATGACGAAGGCTAAGAGTGTCACCGTCGTTCATATCAAAAAAAATCAAGACTATTTGTAGGACTCATCAATACGAACAACTTTTTGTATGGAAGCAACCCTGAAATAATAAAAAAATCGACTGATTCATAGAAAATTTTATAATGTAAGTAATCAAAGTTTTTTCAAAGATTAAAACTTTATCAAAGATGTTATTTAATAAACTCAATGAATAGTAAAACAATACATACGCACAATTAAAAAAGTTTCTACAAAAGATAAACATGACTGCTTATCTGGCAATGACAGAAGTAGGCTTGTCGTAGCAGTCGTGAATACGACAGGTGTGGTATTAATAAAACCTTGTACTCACAATTTTTTTTACAGAAATAATTACATGGCATTTTTATTTAGCTTTATTTTGAAATCCTCTTTTTGGGGTCATATTAAAAAAAAGTTATTAGAAAAGGACAGATTATTGAACATAAACACATGAGAAAGCATATCGTGACGCTTTGAGTAGTACTGAGAGTACAGGATCAGAGCCATTTAAAAACTTTATTTTGTTTTGTCTTCGCATGCTGCACTATCAAGATTATTTAACGGCAACCTAAGGTCATTCAACTATGACATTCCGAAAAGGAGATTTTTTAATAAGGTCACTCTCATACATTTACAGAAAAAGCATGAACATCAAAGACTTACGCTTGGTCTTCTACGAAGCGGAGACCAATACTAAATCTATGATTACCATATACGAGTACATAAACAGTAGCAAAAGCATCCAAAAAGCTAAATTGCTTTATCAGAAAGTTTGTTTTATGTATATATTTTTTTATTTTTCTTTTATTTTAAAGTTGGAGCAAAGAATACTTACTATTACTAAGTTGTACTCAATTTATATTTCGATGATATTTTCCCTTTTATTGTCTATACGAGTATTTTGGTATAATCTCTATATTAATCTAAATAGCGACTCTATGAGGTTTAATTATTTGAAGCTCCAAAGAGAGCACTTATTATGAAGGTAACAAAGCAGGGTCAGTGTCTTTAGTAAGTGCTAAAAACTTGCCTTTATTATAAAGGAAACAAAGCAGATCAGATACCCTTGTGGTATGACTATCGTATTATATGTTGTTATGAGAGTACATCGTGCCAAGCGTCTTGCGGCGTCCGCCTGTGAGTGGCGTGCCTGCGTGACTATCTTACCGTATCAGTTTCAGAAGCCACGCCAAGCTTGCTATGACGTCCAGCCATATCGACAATAAATAACTTAAATTTCGAAGTAGATACTTGAAGTAAATCTCTTAATTAATGTTTAAAAAAAACATAATTTCAAACGGGGAACTTCCTGGTAGACCAGTAGAGTAAAAGTAATAGAAAACATTTTTATCACAAATAACAGAACATTAATACGTATTTCATTTCACTAATAATTATTCCCTTAATCTTTTTTTTTCGAATAAATGTTTCCCAAAAAAACCTCTACTGATCGACCGGGAAATTCCACGATTTTACCTAAGGTTTTTGCATTTGTGTACCTATCAAGTATTAAGTTTTATAGATGCTACTTTAATAAATAAATTTTTGTACGGTTATTAAACTATTAATCACACATTAAATGTTTAATAATACGTAGAATAAAAATCACGATCAATTTGAAAACTCGTACTTTTTTCGAAAGACAAAAGAACACGAAATCTTTCCCCAATAATTTTAATGAAATGAATAGAAACATCGCACCTGATCCGACAAACAAGGTTTCATCATGTAACACAAAGTCACGTAAATTAGGTAGGATATATACTAATCCCAAGATAAAACGCTTAAGCTGAACGCGTTACGTCTCGTGTGTAAGCAGCTTTATTCGCTGTAAATATTTCTGTTCCCGTTTTGTTTAAAATGTCTTTGTGTTTCCTTTCTCATGTTTGCATAACTAGCTTGATTCAAATTATCGGATTAAGTGTTAATAATGTAGGTACATGATGTGTTTATAAATAACTACTCATTTAGGGTTGGGGTCAACAATAAAATTTTATGTTTTGATTAGGATATCTGCATATTATTTTCGCTTGTTAACTGTAAATTAACGTTGCAGATTTTAATACAAAGAAGTAGGAATTAACAAAGTTTATAAACATCCAAGCGGTGTGGATGCGACAACATTGAAAAAAGGGAAGATTAATAACCTCAAAACTAGAGCTGAAAACCTGTTCGTCCCTGTAAAGAATTTATTTGATGTTTCAAACTTGGCTAGAACATATTTTATATTTATTCATTGGACACTTTGAAATATGAGTCTAGAGCTCAAACTCTGATTTTCTGTCTTTAATTTTCTCAAAAGTCAATTTTAAAATTAACCATTTACTTTTTTTATTGCAAGGTTGTTTGATATTTACCTTTCAATCTTTTATTTTTTATATTCACTTTTCAATTAATAGGTACTCGAAATAACTATAAGATTATAAGATAAATATATAATTATAAGAGAAAGTTAGGTATTCTCTTATGTATATTACAAACGCTCTTTGAGGTACATTTCCGCACAAACCAAATCAAAGCTTGCGGGCCCGCCGGCGTTTTCAAGTGACAAGATATGTGAATCAAACTTGGCAGTGAACTATCATAGATACATAACATTTTAGTTAAGCCTCTCCGTTTACCCGTGTTTACGTCGTAGGCCAATCGTTGAACTGGACCTATCGAGATCTGCCTGGATACGTCACGATGTGCCGGAATTGATGATTTACCCAATTATTTCATAATGTGCCATAATAGATTATGGCTGGGAACATCAAGACATGGCTGGGCGCATCGAAATTCGTAATGTTTGATTCGTAATGTTTGATCCAACCTTGGTCAGACAATCCAGTTAGGTAAGTCCAACTTTGAGAAAGAGATCTCTCGTCGAATCCAACTCGGATGGGCAGCATTCGGGAAGCTCCGTAAAATCTTCGCGTCCAACTTACCTCAGTGTCTCAAGACGAAAGTCTACGACCAGTGTGTGTTGCCAGTGATGACTTACGGCAGTGAAACGTGGTCGCTAACTATGGGTCTGATAAGGAGGCTCAAGGTGACTCAGCGTGCAATGGAGAGAGCTATGCTCGGCGTTTCCCTGCGTGATCGAATCAGAAATGAGGAGATCCGCATGAGAACTAAAGTTACTGACATCGCTCGAAGGATTGCTCAGCTGAAGTGGCAGTGGGCGGGACACATAGCGAGAAGAACCGATGGCCGTTGGGGCGGAAAGGTTCTGGAATGGCAATCGCGTACCGGACGACGCTCCGTGGGTAGGCACCCCACAAGGTGGACCGACGATCTGGTGAAGGTCGCGGGAAGCCGCTGGATGCGGGCAGCACAGGACCGATCGTCGTGGAGATCCTTGGGGGAGGCCTATACCCAGCAGTGGGTGTCATGTGGCTGAGACGACAGTTCCAATCTACGACGCATTTAGTGCTGTGTCAGTTGAATGTTTACGTGAGAGAAAGACGGCGGCGATACTATAATGCTAATTTTATTACACATGTGAGTACCTAATATTTTTGATTTTATGCTTTTAATATTTCTTAATATTTTATAAGTGTGCCAATTACATTTTATTCGGAATCGATTTGCCCAAACATGACCGGGCAAATCGTCAAACGTTTGGAACGCTTTGACGATATGGCGGGTAAGACAGGCAAATAAAGAAATGCCGGCGTATCGTGATGTGCCCAGGCAGATCTCGATCGGCCCAGTATTATGATTGGCCTACGACATTATACCACACATTTATCACCAAAGTAACAATGACGGACGTGTATCGATTCACCTCAAGAGGTGGGTCGTAAATAAGCGTATAAATTATAGCTATTTAAGGTTGAGAGCAATTTGTAAGCTCGCCCATCGAGTATTGGGTAGAGTCGACCTAAGTGCGTACAACAGGTTTTTGCGGTATGATTTGTGGCGCCCCCGGGCGGAGTTTGATCCGACACGTGCATCCCCTTGTCTGGGAACAACTTGCGCTTAGACAAAATTGCTCCTTTTGGGGTGTGTCTGAAATATGTAAAGGGCGAAGAATTATGCCCCGCCGTGGCTCACCGTGGAACTCCGCTGTCGGCGAGGTGTTAGTAATGATTTGTACTTATTTTGTTTTTGTTACGAGTTTCGATAAACGGTTCCATTTGTGAATTTTGATGTTCAGGATTTCAAATGCTTATATATTTTCTAAATAATAAAGGTAACGGATTTCTTTTTGGTGATTGTTAAAAGAAAACGATCTTGATATCATAAAAAAAAGTTTTATCAATAGATCTTTACACGTAAAAGGCCCGATCTAATGTATACCGGAAAACTATGAAGCGTTTAATTACAAAATCTAGAGATATATTATTATAGTAAGAAGTTTAAAGTAGTACCAGTTCTTACCTGTTTAAAATAGTTTCCATTTTAATTGCTTTTGAAGTTTATGTTGTTTTATATTTACAGTCCTTTTCAAAGAGCTTACAAATCTAATAATTAACAAGAACTAGGAACACTACTTTCATTTTATATTTCTTTGAAGTGTCGAGAACAGCGTCATTGCTAAGATAAATAAAGTGCAGCGACCACGCGCATCTTCGTCTACGTGAAATTAATACTGCGAAATCACTAATACTATAAATAATATATTTTTCTCAAACATGCATGGAAATGTTGTCATTATTTTCGAAAAAAGAATTTTTATCGAATTTACGTACAATGAAAATCAAATCCATTGCAGGAGCGTTTTTTTAATTTTAAACATTACAAAGAGTATTTAACAACTCCAGCACGCCGTTTCATACAACATTGCTGGAGCGCTGTAATGTTCCAAATTCAAAAAGACGCTCCTGCAATGAATTTGATTTTCTTTTAGTAATTATTAAATGTATAATATAAAAAGTATGTTTTATTTCCCTGCATTCTTTTGAGAAAAGCACTATATATGCCTCGGCGGAAATGGCAATTAGTGAAGTCCTCGCCTACGGCTCGGCCTTCAAACTCATACTCGACCTGCAACTGTCTATTTCACGGCCTTTGCAATAATATACAATTTTTGTGCAATAAAAGATCTTACCGCAATTAAGCAAGTTTTTTTTATTTTTTTCTATTTGCAACAACAGCGGAAATGCTAAGCCTCCCATCGAGCTTCTCCCAGACCTCTTCAATCAATGAGGAACTGGCTAACATACTTAGTTATAAGTGTGGTTAGACAAGTCCTATTACTAACCAAACCGAATAAAATTAAACCGTAACTGAAAACCAAACCCAAGACCACTGGGTCTGATACCGGTGGTGATACCACTAGACCGCAGAATCTGTTAGTATTTTGTAATCTGCATTTAGTACGTAGCGATACCTTTTTCAAAAAAAGTTGTTATCTTAGAACAATAATTTATTTTTCACCTCACACGCTCTGAAAAGGAGGATTTGTCATTCAGTTTCCGCGTAGAAATTTTGCGGTTCCAGTTTGCGCATTTTGCGGCCTAGCGCGGTAAAGTACTTTTTTAATTTAATACCTAAAAATATGTCATAATTCGTTCCGAATCGCTCTATTGACTTTTTTGTTATATTTTATACTTATTTTAAATAGCTTTGAATTAATTATAATACTCCGTTTTGGTTTCATTATATTATATTAGTGCATTGAATCATAAAAACAATAACAATAAGATTAAACTATTTGTTATAAGAATTTTATATTAGGCTGGGTGACATTTCACAATAAAATGTTTCTCGCTGTTGTG
Source organism: Chrysoteuchia culmella (assembly GCA_910589605.1). NCBI lineage: Eukaryota > Metazoa > Arthropoda > Insecta > Lepidoptera > Crambidae > Chrysoteuchia > Chrysoteuchia culmella. Next base: position 12,632,533 of record OU342654.1, read on the forward strand.
AGGTGTGTTGCGCTCGGCAGAAAAGTGTTCAGCGTTGTACCTTTAAAATCCTCGCTTCGCTCTGGATTCAATCTTTGAACCACTTGCTACTCTCGTGGTTCAACCTAGGATCCTTCACTTGCTCAGATTTCAATAGAGGTAACTCGCCGCTAATAACCAACTATCCAGTCTTGCATAACAAATAACTATTATTAAAGAAACAAACAGTAAGGTTTTAAGTATTTCCTTCGAGTGTAAAGGTTAATCATTAGGTAAATACTGTTGCCTCAAAACAACAATAAAACAACAACCATTCCTTTATAAGCAGATACATTCCGGACATTTCTTTTGTTATAAATATCTTTTACAAAGTCGTATTTTTTACACGGGTGCACAATCCCACCTCCTTGAAAACATCGTTCATTCGGCACCTATCGCTATAATAAGATAAGGAAAGGGATGTCGTAAACTTGAAAACAAGATTTTTTATTCCGTGGGTGTGGTTAAACCTCCTTCGGTAGATCGGAGAGATTTCCCAACCAACTATTTGTTTGAAGAGAAGGAGAAAAAAGTTATATTGCCTCTTTTTAACTCATTCATCAAAATATTAGCATCCGCCTCTGAGTTTATTTATTTTTTATCTAAAGGTAGATAACAGTTTTACATGGATTATTATGCTAGCCAGTCTTAAAATTACTAATGTTTTAATTCATGCAATTAGCAATAACTTTTTCACCTCGCACGCTCGAAAAAGGAGGTTTTGTCATTCAATTTCTATGTGGAAAATCGCATTTTGCGGCCTGGCGTTGTAAATTACATTTTAATTTAAAACCTAAAAATATGTCATGATGCGTTCCGAATCACACTATTTATGTTAAATTTTATTCTTACTTTAAATAACTTTAAATTAATTTTTATTTTAGTTCCTTAAATCATAAAAACAATAACAATAAGATAAAACAATTTGATAAAAGAATTTTATATTTAAGCTGGGTAAGATTTCGGGTTTCGGAACGTGACATAAACCTTTACTTTTAAATTGTCTTTGTCTTGTATCTCATGTCAATGTCAACATTTACCGAATCGCTTTTATTGGTATTTATAAGTAACAATATATTCCTACTTACAATAACTTTGAACTAACTATAATACTCCCTTTTTATAATTTTATTTATTTAAACTTTATTTAAAGTATAGGGTATTATTTTTCTATTTAAACCGATTCGATTCCCGGTGCAGGTAAGTGATTTATCAAAAATCTTTGAATGCAGTTTAAGGCGATACTCGAAAAAAATATGCTGAAGCGAGATAGCAATGAGAAAACGACGCGCACGGGAGCGAGACCGATTTTGCAGATTAGGCAAAAAAAACACAAAATCACTTCGTATTAAAAAACTACAGCGATTTAAAAAAATGCTTCTACACGATCCTAAATATTATTGGTTTCCACTTACTAAACCAACTTCTAATAGTGTAAGTAACCCCATTTAAGAATAATCTTGAATTTTAGTATTTTTAGAGGTTTTTTCGAAAAGAAAAACTGTCGAAGCAAAATCATAAAATCGTGTTTTTGAAACTATACGAATCTAGATAATGCTATAGTTTTATATCACAAAGACCATACTTTTTCCGAGTAGCGCTTTAACTTATTTTTGTTCCCTTTGAGTAAAATTTGCTTACATCAATATTTAGGGTACTTTCCTTCTAGCTATCGTCTTTTTTCCACCCTGCATATTTAAATTGAACTTTTTGTTAAAATATTTTTTTATTAGAACTTGACCGTGGAAACAATCTAAAAAATTTCCTCGCTGTTGTGAGGTGAAAAATTGTGTGTTGCGCTCGGCGGAAAAGTTTTAGGCGATTTTGACGAGCGAGTGTAACGACGACTAATTCGGATGTCCGGATCTACGATTTTCCGGATAACGACAATTGTGAACGAAACGATCGATGAGGGTAATTCGCCGCCAAATCCAATTTTCCAGCTTTGTATAACAAATAACATTTTTTTTATGAATGAAAGGAGATACTTTTAGCCATAATAACTGATGTCAAGTATTGATAAGGCTGAAGATGGAAGCGAGGGTCTAACACCAGTGGTTGTAGTACTAGACCACAGAGGCGGTTGAAATAACCATATTTCATCCGCCATAGACCACTATGTACACGATTTTTTAGCTTTCTATATACATACAACCCAGAAGGTCTAATCAATTCTTTTTCAGTGCTACAGATATGAAAAAGTGATATACAGACCGACAAAGTTACTTTTGAAATATGACAATAAAATAATGCTTATTTACATTAGTTCTATTCAACAGTATTTAAAGTGTCGTTCTATAAACGACTGGAGTTCCAGAGTTGAGAGTAAAACAGTTTTGTAACCCTTTTTCACTTAGAACCAAGACTAGTTTCATAATGTGACTTGGACATTGTTACTGCCTTTGTGGAACTACAATGAGCAGATTATCTCTTGTCTTATTAACTGTACCGACTGGAACAGATTCTTAGAAAGAGAAACTAATTTATACTTAGAACTTTAAAAATACGTATGATAAAGATTATCATAAGTATTAAAAATGCATTAAAAAATGAAATAAATATAATAATATCATAAATTTAAAAACACAGGCAGATTTCTGCTTTTGGTTTCGCCCGTGTCGATACGATCCATTAGATACAATTATAGTACATTTTAAAATAAAATAAAACTTAACGATAATGCCGCTAATCATGTATGTAATCCTTAATATTTTGTAAATCATATCATTAGTGATTGACCAGTCATTTCTTTGATAGAATGATGGATTCAGTCACATTTATAATCGCTTATTCTAGTGTCTTGTTCAAGAGACACTTAATTAAAAATTTTGTCCTTTAGAACCATAAACCAGAAAAAATAACTAGATACTCTCTAAATTGCTCAGTCGGGGGTATAGTTTAAATGTAAGGACCCCTTAAACTACCAGGTAATATATAGGTATATACGCCAATAATATCAGGAAGGTAATAAGTATTCCCCAAGAAACAAGGCGAGCATAAATTTTGGGAAAGCATGATTTTCGCACGTTATGCAAAACCTTAACCGTTGCCTGGAATAATTTGTGATAGGAAAATGGAATTGTATGCAGAATAATAAAATCCTTCGGACCTTTCGTATCGAACCTGTAATAAATTACGTCGTTGCGTACCTACATCCTGTTTTGATCATTTATCTAAATTTACATCTAACATTTTGCAGATATTACATGAAAACATAAAACCATAAAAAATCACGTGTATTGAATATTCATATTATACTCCGAAATATTGATATCTTATAACATTATAAAAACCATTAAATACATTCGGTAAAATTTGTTAACATTTTGCGTTTTAAATACTATCTTTTAGGATTACTTGTTTTATTTCCATAAAAACAGTACGCGCAAAAATACAAAATAAATGATGTTAACTATAAATTCCAATCAAGACTACAAGAGCTTTTTAAAAGCATCGCAAATAACTTTTACACCAAACTACAGTATAATTATTATTTGAAAACTGCAACAACTAATTACTTAATTATAAACCTCTATACTCTAATTCGTTATTGCTACTGAAGGCTTCCACTTATTGTTGCTAACGTGAGAATATGATCACGATATTAGTAAATCAGTAATGTAGTAGATTTTTCAAAGTCACTTCATATAATTTATATTGGGTACTTATCAATAGTAAAATAGTATCCCCGCGGTCTTTCAAAATATCTTTAGAGTTTAGTTGAAAACAATAAATAAATAAAGTCTAGTCAAAGTCAAAGATTTTTATTCAAATAAACTTAGTACTTTCGAATAGTCCAACAAATTTTTTTCCCTACCAGCCATTCAGGACATCTTTTAACTGATAAGAAGAACGGCCGCAAGAAACTTATCAGCTTTAACAGAAACAACAATATTTACAATGGAACATGTTGTTGCCAAACACAAATTTACAATTTTGAAATATAAGAGGAAATTTTTCTCATATTCAATTATTAGAATATTTTCCTCTTATCCAATTTATAATAGTTATATAATGTAGTTATGTATAATAGTTATGTTTTAAAATCAATAAATAAATATATCCATACAATTATACTAATACATAATACACATAATAAACACCCCGACCAAGACAAATATCGGAATCGAACCCGGGACTTGTGGCGCAGAAGGCGGGTATAGTTCCCATGCGCCAAACAAGGCATCAATGTTAATATATATACCTACTGACGGGTATATCCCGGGTAGTATACAAGGTTATTTTATGTTTACTCAAAAAATATTTGTAAATCTCATCATTATGAACAACTTGTTGTATGGAAGGAACCCATAAAATCTCGAAAAACAACTGTTTGATACATTGTCGATTCCGGTAATAACGATTTAGAGTTAACATAAAATAATGTTGTCTACTGCACTGTTTTTAATAAAATTACCTTGATGATCCACAGTTGATATATGTTTGACGCACTACTTTGATGAACAGAAGATGTTCGGAAGTAGATTTTCCGAATATTCGGGGAAAAAAACAAGTTACAAGATACTAAAGTGAACGTTTTTGGCTGCTTTAAATTTTTTTGCTACTTCGAACTTTATTAAGCAGACTTCATAATTTCTTAATGAATAACATTAATTACTATGCTTAAAACTATTGCCTTCATTGTGAGGAGGAGGAGGATGAGGAGCAAAGAGGATCGAATGATAATTTTTATACACATTATTGTGTATACGAAACAGCGTATAACTTCGACATACATACACTGCATAAGTATAGCATATCAATGTGTCACGCGCGACCTCGCGAGAGAAATTTTCGGTCACCCATCCCGTATCCGACCACATAAAATATAGAAAATACATTGTCTTATCGAAACTATACTACAAACAAAAGCATTTATCTTCATTCAGCATACACATTACTGTGTATACCAAACAGCGTATAACTTCGACATACATGCACTGCCTAAGAGGGACATAGCTCATCAATATGTCGCGCGCGTCGGCAAACTTTCTGCCACAATCACCTGCGAGCTCAAGTGTCGGAAAATATATTGGACTTGTTCGTCTCCAACTATCTGAAGAACCGATTTAACAAGCAATTCAGTTTTGACACTAATGTTACAGTTTAATAGACTTTTGTGACAATATCAGTCAGATTTTCTGATAATCACTTGTCTTATTAATCGGAGGAAATAGTGAGATATATCAAACAACCTTAATAAAAGATGAAATACCCATTTTCTTGAATCTAATGTACCTACTATAAATATATAATAAATCTAAACTTACAAATTCTATATAGCAAGGATACTCCTGGGAATATTAGAACCTAGAGCAACAGAACTAATTTGGGAATTTCAGAAAAAAATTAATCACAACAATAAAGCGGTCGTTTTACTTAGTGATTTGTTACGTAACGTTTATTTCCAAACTTTATGTTGTATAGTCCAAAGAAAAATGTCAGGGAAACGGTAATAAATAAAACTGTCACGGCGAACAAATAAACAATTACGATCATCGGTCACAGACATTCATTACGCAGGGCAAATACCGGGCACAGTCACATAGCAACTTGTTGTCGTATTATTTGGGAAACAGTCTACTTAATTATGATTATTTCTTGATATAATATGTCACTGTCGACATCTGAGGAAGTTAATTAATAATGCCGACCGACCCAAACTGCGTGGGGTGTACGAAAAATATCATTTTATTATCGGGCTGTGTACGCTACTAGGTACTTTTGTTGAATATAATTGTAGTAAAAGTTATTAAAATATACAATTAGTAAACAGCATGGTGTAGGTATAATAGTATAAATGTTTACAACGAATTCCCGCCTAGTATTTTTTAAGAAACTTGAGTGAATTAGTAGATTGTTTACCAAGGGCTGTATGACACCCATAACAGTCGAGTGTTTTGGCGCCTGAACGAAGTGAGGGCGCCGATAGTTCGAGACTGTTATGGGTCCATACACCCGAAGTAAACACTCTACTTTTCATTTTGAATATGAGGAAAGTAAAAACAAACAGAATATTCTAAAAAAATTTTTGTAAGGTTTCTACGATTTTAATTATTTTATAATGCAGCAAAATAAGCTGTATAGGCTTCTGTGCCTTTGCCTACATACCTTTGGTAAATAAAAGTCCAAAGAGATTACAGATATCGATTTGACATGACACCCCCTATTCTTTATACAAATTTATTACAGCCCTAGGGCCGCCACATATCACTTTCAACCCGCATTTTAGGCACGTTATGAGTTACTTTCAGAATATGAGACATGAAAAATAATAATACATTTCGGTAAGTTCCATTTTTCAATGTTTAAGTAGTTTAAATTCGTTCGTTTATTAATCTACCTCGATTTTTCATTGTCATTTAATTTACTAACTCATAACTTTTGTCAGGGACCTGTTTCATAAAATCTTTTAGTGTAATATTATCAGTATTAGCCTCATTAGTGCAATTATTGTACTTATTTATTGTACGTTTCAGAAAAATACAAATAGTTAAATTATTTATTAGATTAGGTTAAAGTATTATTTATTGTAATTGTTGTCAGGGGTTATTCTTTTTCGTCATAAAAAAAATAGCCATAGGCATAACGGGACATTAGGAAAATAAAAAAATTTGCTACTGTCCTTACATTACATACATGACTGTACATTGGGTTTGTAGTCTCTGAATGACGGAGCAACGAGTGTATTAGATCGTTGCTTCACGAACGTTGGTTAGTTAGCAGGAAGGTGGTCTCAAATAATAAACCGCAGCCCAGCGCACAGTGATTTATTATAAACTAGCGGCCGCCCGCGGCTTCACCCCCGTGGTTCTCGTTCCCGGGGAATATCGGAATAAAAAGTAGCCTTTGCGTTAGTCCACTACTTGAAATCCCTACATACCAAATTTCATCCAAATCCGTTCAGTAGTTTTTCTGCGAAAGAGGAGCAAACAACCAGAGAAACAAACTGATATACGAGTACTTTCGCATTTATAATATTATATGTAGAATTTAGCTGCTGTCTGGAACTTGAATCATACATAAGGATTGCGTGATGACATAATACAGCCGGATTGTATTCTCGGAATGACGAAGCAACGAGTGTAAGTAGATCTTTGTTTGAATAGAAAGCTTCATTGAAATTGGTTAGTTAGCAAGAAGGTGGCCTCAAATAATAAGCCGCAGCCCAGCTTACAGTGATTTATAAAAAATTTAGCTGCTGTCTGGAACTAGAATCATACATAAGGATTGCGCGATGAATTGATACAATGGGATTGTATTCTTGAAATGTCGGAGCAACGAGTGTAATAGATCGTTGCTTCACGAACGTTGGTTAGTTACCAGGAAGGTGGCTTCAAATAATAAGCCGCAGCCTAGCGCACAGTGATTTATTATTTTGGCTTTGCGGAACCTCACTCGAAAGCCTGATAAAAAATGATCGCACTTATTAACATCGGCTCGACTCGCCTACATTTTACTTTACCGATTTTTGATGGACCAATTTTATTGTGTCGATATTTATTCGACTATGCACTATTGTGGTGCAGTCATTTATCATCGAACTTATTCCTCGATTTTCGTTGCTAACTGGTGTATTTTAATTTTTACCTGTGATTTTTTACAGTTTTATGAATGGATGTTGATGGTGTTTAATTGCCTAGAATTGGCACACCATTTTTGTTTTGTGCCAGAATAATATTATAAGTACATTGGCTGATGAAAAACGATCAGATATCGCGGTTTTTCGTTCGTAGTAGACCCCCAGGTCCTTCGTAAGCCATGTAATTTCAACGGTTTTACCTTTGATGGTTGAACTTCCTAAGGTAACGTTACTTATGGAGGTGACTTTAGACTCATTTTTTATGTGTAGGTACCAAATGAACAAGGGTATCTTGTTAAGTAAAAAATAAATAAAAATGTTAATCATAGATGGATTACCAAAGGCTTGAGAAGGAGTTGAAAAACCAAAACATTACTACGTTATCATTATTATACCTACACAGAAGACCATACAGAATAAAAATAAATATTTGTCATATTCTAAAGTATTAAAAAACACTATAATATATATAAATCAAAAAGTTATACCAGTGAAAATAAATGTAAGGTCACATGGTCAGTAATTAGTTATGAGGTAAATAACCTAAAAGAACCAAGCAACATCTCTGAACTAAAGATAGGTCCGACTGCTATTGCAGATGCCTTTTATAATCATTTTACTGACAACCAATTTTCTAAGTCTACAACTAAAAGGAAACATATTTATTCAACAATGTCAAATTCCATGTTCCTTATGCCCATGACGGAAAATGAAGTAAGAACTGAAGTGTTAAAGTTAAACAACACAAACGCAGATGGCTGTGATGGAGTTTGCAAGAAAATATTAAAATTATGTATTGATCAAATAATTTCAATGTTGACTTATCTTATTAAAAAGTCGTATTCCCCAGGCACTTTCCCTGATGCTTTAAAGATGTCTGTTGTCAGACCACTTTTCAAAAAAGGTGAAAAAGATAATGTTATATAATGATAAATTACCGCTCTATAACACTTTTGCCTAATTTCTCAAAAATATTTGAAAAGTGTATGCTTAAAAGATTGGTTGCAATAAATATAATATAATAATCAATATGGGTTTCAAAATGACAAATCTACAACGTTAGCTATTTTTAATTTAATGAATAGAATTTGGGATACAATCAATAATATTTTTTGGAATACAGGGCAATTTTTTTACTTGTCAAAGGCTTTAGACTGTGTGCCACATAACCTATTATTAGAAAAGTTGGAAAATATCGGTATGAGGGGCATTAAGGGCTCTTCAATGGCTATCATCGTACCTAACCAACCGCAAACATTATGTTACCGTAGAAAGAGTAATCAGAAATTAATTGCTAGCATACTCTTCTAGTTGTCGTGAAATAAAAACTGGTGTCCCGCAAGGAAGTAATTTGGGGCCTTTTTTAATTGACATATTTATAAATGATATATTTGACATTAACAACCATAAATGTATTTTATACGCTGATGACATTTCCATAATTGTAACGACCGAGAGCAAAAATAATTCAATGTCTAACCATGAAAATGACATTAACAAAACTGTTAACTGAATGGCTTAAATCAAATAATTTAGAAAGCAATTAAGATAAATCAGTATTTATTAAATTTAATCAGTCTGATTATAATAATCACAATTTTAATTTAAATATTAATAAAATTAACGAGGTGACTAATGTAAAATTTCTTGGAATTGTTATAGATATTTTTTTAAACTGGAAACTACAAGTTGAAAACGTATGTAACAAAATAAACAAATTTTGTTATGCACTAAGTCAAATTACAAGAGTTACAAACAAAAAAACTGCTGTTTTATGTTACCGCACGTATGTCGAATCCGTCTTGCGATACGGATAATGGTATGAGCTAATGAGGTACGGATTGGAATAGAGTATTCGTAGCACAAGAGAAATGCATAAGGGCCATTATGGAATTCTACCTGATGAATCCTGCAAACCTTTATTTAAAAATCTAGGTGTTTTGCCTTTCTGGTGCTGTACCTAAGCGAGATAAATGTAATTTTGTGCACCGTTACAAATATTTATTTCCAAAAGCATCTGATGCCCAGCACACTCGAGTCCGAAAAAACAAACATAAACTTGTCATAAAAACTGTACCAAAGACAAAAAAATATAACAACAGCTGTATTACAATGTGCGTTAAGATATACAACAAGATTCCCAATGATTTGAAGGTATTGAATAAATTTCAATTTAAAAAAAGTCTCTTCAAATGGTTGAATAAAAATATTTTTTCTAGCATTAAGGAATTCTTTGACAAATAATAATGTAATTTTCAAATGACATTGCTTGTTAATTATTGTTTTTTTTATTATTATTACTATTCGGTGACCTAAATGCAATATTATTTTTATATTTTATAGAATTAAGGAATGCATTGACAAATAATACGTAATTTATGATTTTGTAATTTTTGCATTTTTCAATGCTATTTTTATACTTATGGTAAATTTTAAATAGGAAAATATTGGAAAAATACGGGAATGGAACCCGCGACCTTGCAAAGGTCGCGTTCGATTCCCATCTGAGAATTCACTTGTGGCCGAGTAATTTTTTTCCAATATTTTTCTATTTAAAATTTACCATATGTATAAATAATACTTTTTTTTGATAGAATCAGGCGTTATTTGGCGGAAATCCATATCTTAGTAGAAAACGAAAAATATGTCGCGTAATTCCGCAAGAAAAAATGCAGATGCAGCCCAGTGACACACCTTGCACCTTCACCGACTACTCTACACGTGTTTCGCCCACACACGGAGCATCCTCAGGAGTTGTTAGACCGTGCCAATCTCAGCACCGAGATTGGCACGGTCTCGGTGCTGAGATTGGCACGGTCACGTTTTCTACTATAAATTTTCTACTATAACATTCCCTATTAATTGTTAACATTTTACTGTGTAGGCCATTTTGTTAATTTTATCTGAATTTATAAATAATTTACATGCTATTTTAAATAGTGAAACATGAGCTCCACAATATTCAAACCTTGTAACCATCATTTTCATACCATGTTTGATGTGAATAAATGATTATGATTATGATTAACAATCGATACTTCTTGTTTTTAGCCCCCGACTCAAAAAGAGAGGGGTGTTATAAGTTTAACTTGTCTGTTTGTGTATCTGTCAGTGGTATCGTAGCTCTCAAACGGATGAACCGATTTTCGTTTAGTTTTTTTTGTGTCATAGATAATTTTATCCCGAGTGTTATTAGCCATGTTTCATGAAAATCTCTTCAGCCGTTTAAAGATCATCAGCTCATTTCTAGTTGATGCGGGGATCTGACTAACTTCCTTATGTCCGATCGATTCGAAATTTGGTATCGTGTTACTTCAATCATATTGAAAGTATATGGCAAGGTTTCCATGACCTGATCAGCCGTTTGAAGATCATCAGCTCTTTAATAGTTGATGAAGGGATGTGACTACGTTCTATGTTATCTATCTTCATCGGACAATTTGATTTTATAATAATAAAAATTTAAAAAGCCTGAAATAAAACTTAAATTTAAAATTTAAAAACCCCCAACACAAAAAACACTCCTAAAAAGTTAAAAATAATATTTATTTACCCTAATTACTTATTTATTACATTTATAAATTGTCACAGACGTCGGGGACCGACATGTACTCATCGCTAGGCACTTGCACGATACTATTCAGTTCATAAATAGCGGTCCCTCGACGTCTGTGAAATTAAAAAACGTGAAAAATAAGTAATTAGAGTAAATAAATATTATTTTTAACTTTTTAGGAGTATATTTATCTCGAGGGTTGGGAGGATCAATGTTTCTGGGTAGCTATCTGCCTTTTTGTCTTCTTACTGTGAAAGAATTATTGTCATTTGGTTCTCAAAACAGATCGTTAAGTAACCAAAAACAATAAAGCGTTATAATATTGGGAAAACATAATGAACTTCCAAAGTACCTACGGATAATAATTCGATCACAAAAATGTCGACACAAACGACACTAAACAAGTCTCCCAGAATTGGAAAATTCCTTTGCCCGAATACCAAATAAATAACTCAACTGAAAGTCCTAACGTTTTATTTCTTTCTTATTTCCAGATTTACCCTATCTTAAACTTTATTCCTGAAAAACTGTGTAGATAAATATAAATTCTCATTTGGCTCCAGCTTGGAAATTAAAGCGGCTAGAAAAATATTATGAGCTAACCTACTTTAGTGAATAAGTCTAAATTAAGATTTATTCAACGCCCAATGAAGCAATGCGAAGTAGAAGCTTTGAAATCCTTACAGCTATTACCGGGAGCGAAATTCTTTGCGGTATTAGAATAGCCGCACCTTGAGAAAGTTTCCGAATATTACCACCATTATTTTGCGAGATGACAGAGGTTGGGCACATATTAGCAAAGTTTGGGGAGACCGCTCTGTGTCATTCGATTCATATTTTTTTAAGTCCACGCGTTACATTTTGATGGGACTTACCATTTATCACACCTGATATCAGAATCAAATGTATTTCAAAATAGAATTTAATTTCTTAGATATAAAAATAATATCTATTTTTATTAAGAAAACCGAAATAGATGACCGAAACCTGTATTTAAATATTTTCACTCCAATAAAAGAAAAAAAAAGATGTTTTTATATCTAATCAAAAGGAGAATAATGGGCAAGTGCCATAGAAAATCCACCCAGCATCAACAAAAACCAAATCCAATATTATCACACATGGTCAAATGCCTACCCAGTTAAGAAAAAACATGTATTATATTTTTCGTTCTTTTTTTGTTTGATACTTCTGTAGGTTGAGACATAGAAAGCAGTTTTAATAAACACATACCAGTTGTTTTTATGAAAACAATATCATGTCTATTAATGTTTGTTTATTTAAACCGGTTCTGTGGCAATAAATATCTATGGCCTAGTGGTATCAAACACCAGTATCAGACCCAGAAGTCCCAGGTTCGATTCCCAGTGAGGGTGGGTAACATTTATATTCGGTTTGGTTGGTGGTAGAACTTGTGAAGATCTATTCGGCGACAACCCAAAAATATATGTTTGACGTTATATTTTCTTTGGAAGTCATCGAATTCACGAAATAAAACTAACGGTTAAAATCTAAATTTTGACCGCCACGTTTTATTTGATTATACCCGATTGACAGCACCTAGCGAAAATAAATTATTTAATTGTTGCATAAAGCAAGACTAAAATTCTAACATTTATATCGTTTCTGTTGGTCTCTGGATGAAATTTGCCCAAACATCTTACAAAAATGGTATATTAAAACTAATGATTGTCATTAAAATTTGTTTAAAAGTGTATATAACTTTTTAATTTTGCATTTTACTGCTATTTTTATGTGATAAATATTCAACAAGAAAATATACTAGAAAAAAATACAGCCAGTCACATGTCATCCCGTCAGGGCTACATCAGACTGGTTGTTTTTTTTTAGTATATTTTCTTGTTTAATATTTATCATTAGTAGTTTTTATGCTCTCACTAAATTAACAACTCGACTCGACTATGTCTCATCGTAGTGAGAAAATCGTTGGTAATAATCCGAAATTTTCATTTTGTGAATGAGAAAATAAATTTGCATTTTCGCATTCATGTAAATTAGCCAAGTCATATTGCCTTACATTTGCGCGATCGTCCTTCTTTCTAAAGCAGAAAGACCAAAAATATTTTTTCTGGTGTAACTCCATCTCTTTTCTACTTAGCTGCATTATACAAGAGTGAGCGAGACGTAAAAGCCACGTTTGGCTCTTGCAATAAAAACATTCGTGCGTCGCGATCGTCGGAAGCGCTAATATGCAAATATGGCCTCGGTCCCGCAAAAACTGCTCTTCCGTTACATTCGTCTAGGTGATAATAATTTCAATTTAAACACCCTGGCAAATTATACACTCGTTAGCTGGTTACACGCGGAATGAAATATATTTTCTGGCAAAAGGATTTTGGTTGGCTTACTTTGATGAGAAAAATAATAAGGGTTTTAGAGATAGATATAGAAAAATGGACGATAGCGTTCTAGTAATTTATTTTATAGAAGAGTTAATTTCGTTCTCCAAGATATTTCGTAATCCACTTATGTTTGGAATTTAGAATTACACAGTGAATTTATTTATTTTATAAGAATTTTCAACTCCAATGGCACATGAACTTTGTAATGATGGCACTGCCGAACAATGGATATTTTTAACCGCCTCAGTGATCTAGTGGCAACACAACCGGTATCATACCCAGAAGCCGCGGGTTCTATCCCAGTGGGGGGTACATATTGTATTCGGTTTTGTTGGTGGTAGGACTTGTTGTAAGTCCGCCTGGCTAGCTACCAAGATCTTATCCATGACTGATACCATAACATTAATGTTATCAACATTAGCCAATTCCTCAGTGATTGAGGATTCCGGGTGAGGCGCGCTTCCAGCCTCATCATTACTTAATAACCGTCTTCCCGGTGCTCATATATTTGTTCAAAGGCACTGTCGTTCATGTTCCTTCAAGGGTCTCTATTATCAGAAAAAGCCTTTCTAACCTTGCAGTGCTAGGTAAACCGCTCTTATATTTTAAGAAGACAATCTGACCGTCTTAGTTTTTATATATGCAGGCAGACATCATCATCCTTCGACAATTTAAATGATACCAATATGATATCGTCAATATTGGCGTTTGCACTTGCACTATAAACAAATATTACATAATTAGTTAAACCCACCAATCCGCATTGGGCCCGCGTGGTGGGTCATGGCCCGTTCTCCTTATCCATCCATAAGCCCCAGCAGTGGAGACATTAAAAATGACTGATGACGACATAATTAATTACGTTAGATCATCGGTTAACTCCGGTAATCAAGCAATTTAGTTAGATAGAACACACACAGCAACGACACAATAACAATTTAGTTTCCCATAAATTTTCTGATTTTGTCAAAATTTGACGAAAAATATTTTGCATTTTGCAAATACAAAATATGTCCTTAAAGTATTTGAAATAAAATACAAAATGCTTTTAAAAAAAAAGCATTTAAATACAAAATGGAAATAGGTATTTTGTTTTTAGTATTTTGTATTTCTAATACTAGTATTTTCAAAATGTCACATCTCTGCAAAGAATATATATGTTACCGGCGACACCCGATTTCAGGACAAATTAATTTGACCTAGAACTATTATACACTTACGCGAAACGGTGTAGCGTAAAGTCATCCTTTACCGTGCGCCGAGTTGTACATAGAAATTACGGAGAATTATAAACGAACATTTAATAAAATGACGTTTGACTATTAATTTCAGTAACACGAGGTAACAATTCTCAAATTCCATAACATTTCATTTAAGTTGAAAAGTTATTTTTGAGAAAGAAAATTTGAAGAACTGTTCTTTCTGTTGTGAGTTAATGGGTATAATTTAAACTTAATAATAAAGACGGACAAGCGGCATTGTTTGTACTTGAAAGGTAAATTTTCGTGCAGCTAAATGAATACTAATTAATCAAGAAATGTGAGCTCGAGATACAAACGCAAATTGGAGAGAGTGACGATCTAAAAGATCTGCCCTGTAATTACTGTTAAGGAGTAATTATCGCCTTAGGAAAATTCTTTTGTAATTATCGTTGCGAGTTCGTAAAATGTTTTGCTACTCTGCAATATAATGAACAACTGAATTAAATGTGTTACAAAAGGAAACGTGATCAATTTACAATTGGGTTCTTATTTTAATATATTATATAATAGTTTGTTTGTTAATGTAAGTATTTGTATATGAAATAATATATTAATTGAATTGATATTGTGGCTTCTCTATTGCATTAGGTCTTGACCTGTAAAAATAGTGATAAGCTTATGCGAAATAAATAAATAAATTAAAAATTAAAAATTATACTAGGTATTTGTAGTTGTAGTAAGTGTAAAAACAAAACGTACATATCTATTGATTGATATTTTGCTTGTATGTTGATGTAATTATACATAAACATTTTGCAGTGTTTTAGATGCTTACTTAGCCTTTTTGTTGGTTAGTATCTAATAAATAGAAAACTTTTTCAGTTCGCTATTCAACCTATTATCTACTTATTCACCCTTTAATTTTTTGCATGCCTATATCGTATAGGCAAACTCCGATGTCTTCAATTCCTCCTGTCTCAAATCTTTAGTTCCAATATTGTTACAGTCTTGCATTTTGCAGCTAGTCTCTTTTGTTATTTAATTGCATTTCCAAAATCATAATACAAAAAAAATCCTTTTCGGATCTCAAAGTCAGCTCCATACGTCATGCATAATCTTGGAGAGTTACAACTCGGCTGCGATTCGCCTTCCGCTCCGTTGAGATATTGTAATGAAATCCTGCCATCTGTTTTATCTCGAGACGTAATATGAACTGAGCCCGCCTGCTTTTCGCGCAGAAAGATTAAAATAATGTGCATCGAAGTTGGGCTTTTAGGCAATAATTTCAATACTTTATACCTTTACAATAAAAGCGTTTTAATAATAACGTGGAAAGTGAATAAGTCGGTGGATAACCTCCGACGTATAACGCCAAACAAGCTACCCTGGAATGATGTAGCACTTTCGAAGAGTACACGCACGTTATTTTTCGATATTAATAACAAGAATTTACATTTTTACTTTACGAGGTGTTTTTATAGGGAAATGCTACAATTTTTTACCACAAATAACATACAAGTGTTCGTAATATATTAAGACACTGGCATTATGGTTCGTGAAAAATTAAGTTACTTTTGAGCTACTCATTATCAATCTTTTTTATTTGATTTTTATGCACGAATCAATATTTTCGTGCATAATAATCAAATAAAAAAAGATTCCTTTAGTCTTAACCTCTTGAACTTCAACTTCAGAAAAATGTAATCAGTTTTTGGGGTTCATAAGAAGATATTGTATTCCATAAATATATCTTCTCGGCATTTTTAATCCGTAAATGGTAAACATATAGGAAATCTTACGCGACTACACTGCCCAAGAGAACGCGTCTCATTTCTACATCTGGGACAACATCTAGGAAAACAAGGCTCCAAAGTCTCCGGCAGCTACAACTCGCGCATCATTATGTCTATTCTGGCTATTATAATTAAAAATATTAGGTTTAGGAAAATTACAATTATAAGGAGTATTACTATTATTATATATAGGATTAGGTTTAGATGAACGACTGCTGTTTGCGTAATTATTCTTATAAGTATATTCCCTATAAGGATAATTCATATACTTTACTTGTTGATCAAAAATGTAGATTTACGTTTGTAGGCAAAATCCGCAGCGACAGTATACCTATTAGCCCTTGGTGGTTCGTGATATTGGTAAGATCTGGATATTACGTTTTCATAATTCTTGCAAACAACTCTAAGTACATCAAGAGATTTGATGTTGGGATTAGAAGCCAGTGTGTTTGCATAACAGGGTAGAATATAATGCAATATTATATCTAGTTTCTCTTCTTCAGATAAGGAATAAGTAAACCGAGAAAACATGCCGTGCATAATGGAAAGGCAAATTGCGATAATTTCGTGATCACCCTGGATACGAAAGCGGATTTCATTGTGTAAGTGATAATCATAGTCTTTACCAGCAAAATCATCCCTTAATAAAGCACATAATTCGTCCTAAGAATGAATCCTACCCATGTTGTAACGATACCATTGTAATGCATCATCAGTAAAAATTTCATAAGACATGGATTTCATGGATTCTTTCGTAGGGAATTCCGCTGGATTGAACAAACTCATTAACCTTTTGTATAAAATCGTGAACACAAGATGATGAATATTTTAACTTTAAGATATCGCTAAATATATTTCGATCACATGTTACAATAGCCTAAGTTACTATAGGTTCAGATAAATTATCAGAATTGATAACAGACTTAGGTTGTGAACTCTGAGGTGACAAGGAAGATAAGTAAGCAAACTGGCTGTTTAAATTAGCAACACAACTTTTATAAACATCGTTTATCTCAGAAGAATTAGTAATTCTAGCAAGTCGGTGATGTATATGATTTAATAAATTTTCCGTCCTGTGAAAGCAATTTTTATCAAATTTCGACTTTAAGTAGCCAGGGAGCTTAGTGATTTTATAAGGGACTCCATAACCTGCTGTACATCATCGACAATGAGACAAATGAGATTCCAAAATGTCCTTGGGTGGTAGTAACTTATTTCATTGCGAAGGTCTTGTACTGATTCGCCGGTACCTCCTCGTAGTTCTACTTCATATTGCAATTCCGCTTTTTGCAGTGATAAATACTTGATAGAACAGGTCGTCGTATCGTAAACGTTAGACAAATGTTGCACAACGAATTAGTCGCAAGCAGATGACAATGCGTAAGCGTGATTAAGACTACACTAAACAATACCAATAATAGAACGATCTAAAATTAACGCACCTTAAAAAAATAATCAAAAGAAGTTCTCAAGAACCATAAATAACAAAATACAATAAATATTTTAGGCAAAAATAGGACAAAACTACTTAAAATTAATCAACATTTCTCAAAAAAACCCAGCGTAATAAAAATATTGAAGATATTTTTACTACACAAGGACGAACGAACACTTTCATACACACACTAAACTATGAGTCTAAAAGCAAACACCAAGGATTACTACTAAATGCGCGAGAAATTAATTGTACGAAGCGGTAGCTACTAACAACAATATATAATATTAACTAGGTACATGCGTGCAGGGGCGTGCATTCCATATAGGCAATTAGGCAGTGCCTACCTCATTCAAAACCTAAATAAATATACAATAAGTGTTAAAGTTATTTTATTTTAGTTTAAACTTCTATTCAACACTCACCCACTAAGATATTCCTTACGCTTAATACTGAATACCTACCGATAGGCAGTCTCGGAATTGCCTACTCGAAACAAGCAGCGTTTCATACAAGAATACAACATATTTATAAAAAGTATTGCTCAAGTATTAACCGCCCATGGCAAGAAGGGCGCTGTTTGTACGTGTAACGTTCTAGCTTAAACTTCCGGAATATATCAGTATAAAGTAAGCATGCCTACCTGACGAATGAATTTGGTCGCGAATTATTTTGTTGAGGAGTTATTTTAAAACTATCATATTTCCTAAGATATTCATTAAAATTTTATGATGTAAAGGACAATTTTGTTCAAAATTAAATACTTGTGATGATTAACGTATTTATTTAGATAAGGATTAATATCATGTTTATGAAAACAGCTTCTCAAATAATACATTAGTTTAGAACAAATTTTATTATCTGAAAAATGGTTATAGTGAGTTAACCATAAAACATAGACATATGCTGTCGCGGACTTTTTTTTAGAACTTTTGATGGGGAACAATTTTGTCATATATGATTATTAGGTAACTTTAACCGTTTACACACCGTCCGCAACGGAAGCTCCCAAAACTAATATTTTTTTCCCGTTTCTGTAACGTTTTACATTAATGCTCTGCTCTTATTAATCGTACCGTGATATTAAATATCTTATTAACTTCCGAGATAAATGGACTATCCAGCACAAAAATAATTTTTCAATTCGAACTAGTAGTTCCGGAGATTAGCGTGCTCAAACAATCAAACTCGTCAGCATTTTAATATTCCTACTAAATATCACGAACCTTATCATTTATGACTAGCGGCCGCTCTCGGTTTCACTCGCCGCGTGGTTGCCGATACCGTGGGAATATCAGGATAATTATAAATATTTGCATACAATGTGGTTTTCTGATATATAAGCTACATATTGCTGTAAAGTTTCATCTTAATCAGTTCAGTAGTTTTTGAGTGAAATAGTAACAAACATTCCTCCATCCAAATATCCTCACAAACTTTCGAACTTATAATATTCGGTAGCAGGATAGGATAAGTGCAAAGTTACTAGTTAGATCTACAGTGCCTACTACGCTGGAAAACCAATGCACGCCCCTGCATGCGTGGGTTCGATCATTCAAATTAGCCTGATGTCGCACAATTAGTTTCCGGATACGGGGAATTCACAATGCTTTATTAAACAAGGTACACAGCGATGTAATAATTTTTAAGCTAATAACGGAAAAATTCGAGCGAACAGCACACAGTTTATGAAATAGATTTTTAGATAAGTACGTGTTGTCGCGCCGATGCTACAGAATGTGTCAATGCACGGCGAGCCAGTGCGTATGACCTTCACAACCGGCCGAACGCTCCAGCTTTCTATTGTTTGTGACAATAGAAATAGAAAAGCGATGCGGTTCGGGTTTGCTTGTAAATTTAATTACATTATTTTGCTATTTTTTTTCGTTTTCGTGAAATGATATTTTTCTTATAAAGTTTTATTTGTTTTTAAATTAGTGAAGTGTTATTAATGTAAATAAATTTTAATACCCTTTTTTAAGTAAGTTTTTATTAATCTTAAAGATTATTTTTAATGAGTACTCTCTAATAGTATAGGTGATATGGTGATATACACAGAAAATTTAAACCGTTACATTGTGTTATTCAAAAAAGCTCTTAAGTTAAGTACCTATGCATATCAGTGAGTGTATTTTACAAGAACCTTTGCTCCTTCCTAGCTCAGCTGTTAAGCACGTAGGCAATCAACTATTTACCACTAACGTTCGTAAAAATAAATTGTATTCAATAAAATATATCCTCTCGTCATTTTTAATCTGTAAATGTGGTTTTATACGACAAACTCTTTAGTTATTATCTGTGTGTATGTATTTCATAAGAACCTAGATACTGAACCTACCTAGCTCAGCTTGCTAAGCACGTACGCAATCACAAATGTTTGACACTAACGTGTTTGTTTGGAGCACGCATTGTGCAGCGCACCGAGCAAAGCACACAGTCGTCACATGCTATCCGTTAGCAATAATCGCTCGTGACACTCTGTATCCATTGGATCATATTGGAAGACACGATATACTGTCGCGTATTTTGTTATTTTTATCAGCGTTTAACTGTTACTCGCAAATACTTTTTAGACCACATTAAATAATGTCAAGATGTGATATTTTATTTTAATTGGCGTTTATATAATATACCGAATAATAAACAAGGTTCTATCAAGGGAATTTAAATATAGCTTGCTGTCACCTGAACATCTTTACCTAATGTTGATCTTCTTCCATCTATAACGTTGCTAGTAAATCAAAGTGCTAATATTTTTTCGGGATCCTTTTGCCGCGAGCTTCGTCCCCTCAAACTGACCATGATAATTGTGATGAATTTATGATTTTGTAATTTTTGCATTTTTCAATGCTATTTTTATACTTATGGTAAATTTTAAATAGAAAAATATTGGAAAAAATTAACTCGGCCACAAGTGAATTCTCAGGCTGGAATCGAACCAGCGACCTTTGGAAATCCGGTCCAACGCTTGTGGAAGAGTTAATTTTTTCCAATATTTTTCTATTTAAAATTTACCATAAATTGTGATGAAACTTAGGAACATTTTATAGTTACTTTAAAGTTTCATCATAATCATCCACGATAAGGTTGTGTATACGGTGTGGTGCTTTGCATTGCAGTATCGAAGCTGTGATTTTGTATATAAATACAATGACTATTGACAGAGTATCGCGTTACTACACCGCAAGGGCAAGCACACCTTGTAGCATGCGCTGTGGTCGCTTTTGCTACGCAACTTATGCGGGAGGTCGGAGCAACTGCGACCGCTAATCCGTCTAACAAGCGTAACGATAATGGAAAATCCCGCTCACTTTAGGAAGGTCTATAGTCGTCGTTTTTGCTGACAGCTGAAGTTTATGACAACTCAGTGTAGGAGTTCTACGATTATGATAAATGCGCCTACTTTAGGCACATTTATCGTATAATCGTAGTGCATTTTTTTGGGTTAAGTAATATTCCATCTCCTTTCTTCATTTTCAGAACAAAGATCGCAAGTGATATGGGCCCGTAGACAAAGTAACATCGTTATGTAGCGAAACGATAATTCGATTCGTTATTGTCTATATTCGCCAATTATCTTGCGGTAAGACCACGTGATTTAACGCAGCTTGTGCCAATCCGCCAATCCCATACATTTAATTCTTTTCGAACTTCGTTATCGTTTTTTTAAATGTTACTTTGGCTAGGAGGGAAGTGAAAAAATAGTACAACCAAATTTTAGTTTAAAACATGATTAATAACTTACAATCTTACTTTATGAAGCTCTCAAATGCACATTATTTTCCCTTAATATAATCGTCGGATACTCCGATAACATATTGGAAATGAGCCCTGGATGCGCCGCGCTATACCCTGATAATGTTCGCAACATAATGCTCTACTAATATGCGATTTGTATTCGCGGTCGCGTTGTTTATGGACCATTGAGATTCGAGAACCTATTGCTGAGGCAATTTACATTGAAACGCTACTTTTGTTTACACGGACGTAACATTAGAACACTGTATTGTACAATCTAACTTTAATTATTGTAGCAATAAGTACTTCAATAAGTATCGTTGAGGTCAGTTTATGAGTGATGTTAATATTTTTTTACTCTCAAGCTGCACCTTTCATACTTTGATAATATATAGATTGGCGTGCGGGTAGATACAATGTTATTGTATACACAAAACGTCAAAACCATTCATAGATCTCATCATTATGATAAACTTTTTGTATGGAAGCAATCCTGACGAAAAACAGCTGTTTCACCCACAGCTGCTTTTTTTTTCGTTCTACAAAATAGTTTTGAGGTTTTGAATGCAAGCTTATCCACTTATTGAGCTACATTGTTTCTACAATTTTGTAACAATTCTCATCGACCTTCGGCATGGCTTACCTACTAAAGGGACAAACAAACAATAAATATTAAATATTAATCATTTTAATCATTATTTATTCACAATTTTGGTCAATTACACGTAGCTGCCTCAATAACGCTTTATTATTTTAAATATTGTTTAAAGTCAATGAAACCGAAGTTAAGTAGTCAATGTTAACAAGAAACAAGGTTTCGATACAAATATCCTCACAATAGGGCAACTTCATCAAAACATCGAGTTGTTTCCAACGTAAATTGCAGTTAAGGAAAACATGTTTATTACAAACCTTTATAAAGGTACTGCAGCAAACGAACTTATTATCATACATTTATGAAAGTTTTATGATAAATGAGTGGAGTTTCCAGTTTTGTGTGCAACGTGAAACGTAGGAACGTATTTCAAGGTGCGCGGAAATAGTTTGTATCTGATAAAAACGGCAAAGTTATCTTATATCTCTGCGAAACAGATGATGCTGTTCTGTGTGAATAATATTTTATGAAAGTCAAGAAACTGTTAGATTTGTTTCCGTAAAAGAAAATCGTTTCTGAACTTATCTAGATTTGATTGTGTATGAAGATGTTGGCAGAATTTTCATACATATTATAACTTTACATAAAAAAACGAAAAGATATGCATAAGTAGGTACACATCAAGTGTCTAAGGATCAAGTTAGTTTTAGAGTATTGCCGCTAAAGGATTTTTATTTCAACTTTTTTGGATCGGTAATGATTCTTGTAATTTTGTAAATTTCACTACTACAATTGATCAATCTTGGTCAATTTTATAGTCTAAATAGTACTTGATCCCTAGACACTTTCGATGTGTATATTTGGCAAAAGACAGTTGTGATGGCGGAGTGAAGTTACTTCGCCTACTGAGTAGGGGGTCGACGATTCCATCCCCGCTCGAGACAAATATTTAAGTAAAGATGTTCATAAAAAAAGCATTTAACCGGATTACCAAAGGTCGTGGGTTCGAGTCCCATCTGAGAATTCACTTGTGGCCGAGTTGTATTTTTCCAATAAAATCATAATTTATATTAATATATTTGAGGCGAGGAGCCCGTGGCGCAGAGGTTCGCGAGCTCGGCCTGCGATTGTTGAGGTTATACAACTTTCGCAATGGTCGGTCACAGGATGGATGATCAAAAAATATTATCTCAAGCTCCTCCGTGCTTCGGAAGGCACGTTAAGCCGTTGTTGGTCCCGGCTGCATTTATAGTCATTAAAAACCTACCAATCCGCATTGGGCCCGCGTGGTGGTTTATGGCCCGTTCTCCTTATCCATCCATAAGTAGGGCCAGTGCCCCAGCAGTGGGGACATTAAAAATGGCTGATGACGTATCGTCACACTACATCATAACCAAATTTGATTCATAAATTATAACACCTTTAGAATCTAACTTAAATTAGTTTACAAAGCGTCTTAGTTGAAACACAATACATCAAGATGAGTTGTTTAATACACCATCAACAATTTAAATTCCAAAGTTATCGGTTATATGGAGAATCAATATGAAACTTAATACCATTTAACAGGCAACGAGCCCAATATTGTTTATAAACTGTGCGGTTTGGTCAAACTTGTAACAATAGTTTATGTCGGCGTCAAAGATATCAGATGCGATTACATTTTGAATTAATACGAAAACTTTTACAAGTATTTGTTACACGTTGAGTGCAATACAAGCAATTTGACTTTATACTTTTCAATCAATGCGTATACAAGCGAAGATTGCATAACATGAACAAAACTGATATAGAATATAGAATGATACACTATATGCATTGCATTACCAATTTTTTTCGAAATTACCTACATATAGTGTGTCCGGTGGCAGATTTCGAATTTCCTTTGCTAATATTTCTTAAAGTAAAAATCATATTGCTGGAATTTTGACGTAATTTGATTTGTCCTTTGTTTTACTGTTAACTAAACATCTCAGTGGACACCCTATATTTGTTACCTTGAAAAAGTATCAATATAACGAAAATGCAATTTATAAATTGTGTGTTAAATAACAAAAATAATGAAAGCGAAAGATTACAAAGCTTTTTTTCTAAAATATTATAATACAATCTGTGAAAGTGGGATTCAATTTGTCGGTTCTGTTGGCGCGGTCGCTGCGTCGCCTTGCCAAATAAGGGATATTGTAGACATACCTATATTAAAAGTCTCTGCTTCCCTTTGCCTTCACAGGAATTATACATTATGATAATTCTTTAATAGATCACACATTTTCCATACCAACAAGATGATTTAAACATAAATAAAGAAGTAAAAAAATCTGAGATGTTTTTTATTTAAATGTATCGTTAATTGCCAGCTAAACACAAGTACCATATAATTATAGTAACATTATAACATTAATTGGTATATACCTCTTAGGGCGAATTCCAACAACGTTACGAGCGACTTTCACCAACGTCACGAGCGGGTTTCACCAATCTCATTAAACACATTTAGGGCTAAACATACATTTAATATGACATAGTCATTCGTTTGAAGTCAAAAGTGACAGAACGAAAATAATATGTTTAGCGCTAAACGTATTTTGTGGCAGGTAGTGAAAGTCGTCCTTAAACACATTTACTTCAAAAAATATTTAAATTGACATTGTCATTTCAGTCATTCGTTTGAAGTCAAAAATAACAGAGAGATGACATGTTTTAAGAGTTTCACCCGAGTTGTTTTCGCAATAACACGTGTTGTGAGACTCCATTTTTAACTCAATCTACCGTACAATTTCTACATAATTACAAAATATATTTACTTGACATTGGCAAAATTCGCGAATTTTATCGTGAGCACGCCATTAATTAAGAAAGAAGAAGAAGAAGAAGGCATGTTTTAAATTTGCTTAGCGCTAATAATATTTTATGGCAATGGTACAAATCGCCCAAAATAAGAATTGCCCTCACATAACTAAGAAATTCAGTGACAAATATAGCGTAAAAGACCATCTTATCACAAATAGTATTGGTACCGATAGAACACATAATTATGTTTTCTGACTACACTATATTTACTGATATAATATGTGTGCTGTGCTAACACAGCATTCAGACAAGGAGCGTGTAGAGAGCGTGTTATTCCCACAGGACTCGCCCGCGAGCATATTTGCATCGAGACAGATCGCCATAGCGTACCGATCTGCATAACTTGTATATATGATTGGCACCACATCTAGCCTGACAGTCGCTCTACTAAAATCACTTTAACTAAGTACAATCGCGTAAGTTACTACAAGCTGATTATCTAATTAAAATCACCTAGCAACCAATTATTATCGTCGCTGACATGACTGTCATATTTTCATTGACTGTGGTCATACTGTATGACAGCCATAACTGCGACGGTAACTATTGCTAGGTGATTTTGAGTTTGATAATCAGCCTGCCGTTAGTCCAGGGCCCCTAGCCAAAGTAAGAATTAAAAAAAGATAACGAAATTCAAAACGAATCAAAATGTATGTGTTGGCGACTGGCTGAGATGCCACCTTTTTGATACGAATAATTTATATTTTCGTAATGACGTTTTGTTTTGCTTTTATTTGTCAGCGTCTCCTTGCCTTGTGTTTTTGTATCAGTTGATATTCTAGTGATTAAATTGGTTTTTAGTCATAAACTGAGTGTTTCCATCATCCTCCCATTAAAATCACATACGGTCCACTTAGCTCTCCAACAGTATGGGTTTGGCGGATTGGCATAAGTCGCGCTAAATCACGTGGTCTTACCGCAAGCTAATTGGCGCAAATAGACAATAACGAATCGAATTATCGTTTCGCTACATAACGATGTTACTTTGTCTACGGGCAGTGGCCGCGCAAAATCTCTTGAACGGCAAACAGTGACGCTGTCATAACGCTGTTAAAGCGGTATTCATTAGGTACAGTCGGGGAACTTCCCGGTTGACCAGTAGAGTTTTTTAGGGAGCATTATTTAAAAAAGTATCACATACAGAAAACGTTGATACTTACCACAAATTATATAACATTTTAACCGCCTCTGTGGTCTAGTGGTACAACCACCGGTATCAGACCAAGGGGTCCCGGGTTCGATTCCCAGCGGGGGTACATATTGTATTCGGTTTGGTTGGTGGTAGGACTTGTTGTAAGTCCGCCTGGCTAGCTACCACCATCTTATCTAAGTCTGACGCCATAACAACAATGTTTTCAGCATTGTTGTGTTCCGGCAGTTAAGATAAGATAGCCAGTTCCTCAGTGATTGGGGATTCCGGGAGAGGCTCGCTTCCATCTTCAGCCTTATCAATACTTAACATCAGGTATGACGAAGGCTAAGAGTCTCCCCGTAGTTCATAAAAAAAAATAGGCATATCATTTGAATAATTCATTATTTCTTTATCTTAGTACTTTCCAAGGAAACGTTTCCCAAAAAATCTTTACTGGTCAATCGGGAAGTTCCCCGATTGTACTGTTCATGCGAGGGGGCAAAGGCGCGCTCATGGCCCATAAAATTTTATTTTATTTTCTGATTTTAAGCTTTTGCACTTTCAATTATATTTTTTCTTTTAAATTCATCTTAATACTTTGAAATATCGCTGCTTGAAATAGATTAATAAAACAACCTGTCTTCTTGATGCGGCTTAAACTGAGTCTAACTAAGGGATATCAGAACCCGACAGGATTAAACAGATAAATGGCCTATAAACTTGATAACGCTTGGGATCTTGAGAAACAAATTAACGCCTGCCTTCAGAAACTATCGCCTATATTTAAAAGACGCTATTGATTTCCTATATTGAATGTTATGATGTAGATGGCTTAAAATCATAACTTAAAACGATTCAAAAAATTGTTTAAGTACTTAAACATTAATAATTTCCGAGAAAACGTTTTCTAAAAAAACTCACCCGGTCAACTGGGAAGTTTCCCGATTGTACCAGCATGTACTTTTAATTAAATAAAACAACTTTTCCGGTTTTAATCGCGCATTTATTTAGCACCGGGTAACGTCAGAAAATCCAAAATAAAACATGAAATAATAACAAATCCGAAAAAGTTGTTTTATTCAATAAACT
Source organism: Chrysoteuchia culmella (assembly GCA_910589605.1). NCBI lineage: Eukaryota > Metazoa > Arthropoda > Insecta > Lepidoptera > Crambidae > Chrysoteuchia > Chrysoteuchia culmella. The sequence continues at coordinate 12,659,886 of OU342654.1, forward strand.
ATATAAGCATTTTAATATTTTAAATTACAAAATCCTATGATAGTTTAGAACTGTTGGCCGAAGATACAGTTAAGATTATTCATAGAGCACATAACGGCCTATTCAGTCCCGGTAACGAAGTGACCTGGAGGGTTCCGTAAGAACGCTGGAGAGGCCATTAAGGAACCCTCCGCTGCGCCAATCTTCTTAAGTATCACCTCCGATTCTTATGGAACTGACAAATTCTATTTTATTTCAACACTCCATGCGTTTCAACGTCACTCAAACGAAACAAACTTTCGAAAGACATGATTGATGAGCAATATGGGTTGAGTATACATTATTTATGTATCCTTAAACTCATTCGCGACTTTCGGAAGTGAATATTTATTCTATTAGAATACTGTATATTCGAGTATACAACGCAGCGATTTAAAACTTAAACATTGAGTATTGTTCAACTTTAAAAGTTTCTAACTTTTCACGGTCCTTAAGCTTAAATACCAGAACTTTTCCGATTTAGTTTCTTTGAGTTTCATTGAAGCGAAGAAGTTTGATTGCTTTAAGTTTAAGACGATTTTTTTAATTTAATCTCCGTTGACGTTATTTTTGGAGTAATACCATGCTCAGCTATGGTATTCTGTTAGGTATAGTCCGCGAGGTCTAAGCTGAGCTTTACATTTGTGTGAGTGCACATAGATAGTTTGTAGGTATCGTGTAAAAAAACAAAAAAGCAACAGGTGTTGCTACTTATACATCTATGTGCACTCAGACAAATGCAAAGTTTAGCATAGACCTCGCGGACTGTAAGTACTTTTGCAAACTCACTCTCGAATTTGCACGTGAAACGTCAGTTTCGTCATACGAAATTTAAAATTCGAATGCGAATTCGAAAGTGATTTTGCAAAAGTACTTATCAGAATAGAAAGGCTGAACGCTTTTTCAAAACGAAAGTGTAAATATATTGCGGAAAGAGGAAAGAATTGTTATTTTTTGCTGTATAGAAAAACAAAAACGTTTTCGGTCTCTATATCGTTCCGTAATCAAATTTGTTACAGGATTAGGTAGAGAATGTGCAGATGGCGCCTGCTAGTAAGTAAAGAGCGAAGTGATAGGGTCCCGATATACGTGTCTCGGTTACTGACGACCGCTTTCACATTTTTGATATTCAGATCAAGCAACCACTGGGAACAAAACCCGAGTTAACTTCAAGATATTGAAAGCTTATGGATTTTCGATGTTGGCGGGCAAAGCGCGATAATCAACAGAAGGGCAGGGCATTACGCCGCTTCGATTTTACCTCAAGAGCTTAAAGTGTGACTTCACAAGTTTTCCTCGTATTTTTCTAAATCGTACGAAAGCAGTAAAAAAATCTGTGAAAATTTCCATTGTATGTGGTATTTTCTTGGTGGTACGAATCGCAGTGCAAAACTGGAAAGCTTTGCGTATACTGGATAACGAAGTTGTATTGCATAAGATAGAATAGCTAGTATTTGTATTTATAATAAATTTTAAATAGAAAAATAGTGGAAAATATCAACTCGGCCACAAGTGAATTTTCAGATGGGACTCCAAACAACGATCTTCAGAAATCCGGTCAATGCTCTAACCACTGAGCTATCGAGACTGAGTTAAGTTTTTTTTTTATGAACGACGGCGAGGCTCTTAGCCTTCATCATACCTGATGGTAAGTATTGATGAGGCTAAAGATGGAAGCGAGCCTCTCCCGGGATCGTCAATCACTGAGGAACTGGCTACCTTATCTCTAACTGCCGGAACACAACAACGGATAAGATAGTGGTACTAGCCAGGCGGACTTCCTACTAGCAACCAAACCGAATACAATATGTACCCCCGCTGGGAATCGAACCCGGGACCCCTGGGTCTGATACCGGTGGTTGTACCACTAGACCACAGAGGCGGTTAAATTATCATAAGTATAAAAATAGCATCGGTAAATGCAAAAACTCAAAAATCATAAAATGGAATTTGTATTTTAATACTCTTGTAGTGATTTATCAACATTGATTCAATTGATATTCAGAACTTTTGACAGAACACTAGCTAAGTCCCTGCTGGCGATATCTGGCTATTTATAGGACATAAAAAAATATGCGAAAGTTGGTTGACTAACTACATTATTGAATGTGTAAATACAAAATATAGACAACATAGTGTATGTATTGATATTAATCTGATTCTAAATATTGTCCCGTATATTAATCGAACCCATGATTCTTGCCGCATTAAGCAGGCAATAAGCAGCAAGTTAGTAGAATTCTTTATTTTTTATAGATTTCAAATTGCCTTTAAAAACAACGGCAGCAGCGTAACTTGAACGTAAACACCTACCTCCATTAGCAGTCGATTTGCAAGTCCAATCGGTGCATGTTTGTTGCACAAAATAACTTCAATCTAGAACTTTTTTATGTATATATGTCGTCGTCTTTTTGCAAGAACCGATTATTTGAAAATTATCGAAGGTATAATAAAAACTGCCGAATTATTGGACCTTACGATTTGTAATAAACAAAAAAAATGGTTTATTTATAAATAATAATTGTCCATCGGTCAGTTTATAAACAAACGAGATCAGCAGAGTTAAATTGTGAACGAACCAGTATTAAATACACCAACGGCACGGTGTAAAATTACCCGTAGTTATCGTATACGTGTTATTGTACGCGGTCATCTGATTAGCCCATGGATACACAGTTCTCGGTCAACAAATTCAGAGTTATTGATGGTTGGTCATTTATTTCTTGGCCCTGAGGTTTCGTTTCTCACATTTTCAATGAATCACTTTGTATGTTAAACAAACCGATAAAAACTGGTATTTAGCACTAAAAACACTCTCGAGCACACGTTGTTTATCTTGTTACGTATTGTAAGCATGCTTTTCTTCAAACGCATACGTACAATATAACGAAGAGATACTGATTATTTATAAATCCAATTGTCCGTTTACAATAATTCGGCGGTTTATTATTTACAAAAAATCGGTACTTGCAAAATCACGGTGACAATATGTGTAAGTATTTGCGTTGAAAACAATTGCTTTTTTATTGCGAAGCTTAAATCGTGTCAACGTTAAAAAACATTTATTTAATTTTTCTTTTTATTAATCTTTGGAAAACAAACAAATGTAATAAATTCATGCATATTAAGCTAAATATAAACTCATTTGCAAAAAAAACGGGCACCAAGGCAATGAACAATTTCAAATGTTAATATTGCTTTGTTTGATAATTAAAGGTAGTTTTATCCTCACAATTTGGTAAATTAATAAGAAAATAATCGTTTTCATCAGTATTTCATAAAATTTAGATACAATTTATGGGAAATTAATGCTAAACCTCGCTAGTAGTGTATGTTCGCTAGTAGTGCTTAAACTCATGAAGTAAAAATAAAAAAGTTTTTTGTTTGTTTTTCTTTAATAAAGTAAAAGCAGATAAATGTTTAGTATCGAGTGTGACCCCCTCTAGCTAAAATCACAGCTTGAATTCGTCTGGGCATGCTAGCGAGTATATCCCGGATACTTGCTTGCGGAATACGTTCCCACTCCGCAGTAATCACATTCTTCAGCTCTCTGATGGTCTGCGGAGCCGGGTGTACTGATCTCACACGCCGTTTCAGAACGTCCCAGACATGCTCTATGGGATTGAGGTCGGGACTTCGAGCTGGCCAATACAAACGACGAATGCCGACCTCTTGCACATACGCATTAACATCGCGGGATCGGTGGGCGCGAGCATTGTCGTCCATAAAAATCGAGTCTTCACCTAGAGCGGCCAATGCGGGTTGTGCATGAGGAATTAGAACTTCCGTTATGTATCGATGCCCAGTCAGTGAGCCGTTTTCAATGAAGACTAACTCTGTACGATCCATTGAACTTATTCGTGCCCAAAACATAACAGAGCCCCCACCATAAGGTGTGATTTCTTCGAAACATGCCTCTGCAAAGCGTTCTCCTTGTCTTCTTAGCACTCGCCGACGTCGATCTTCACCGAACAGAGATATCCTGGCTTCATCAGAGAACAAAACCCTATTCCAATCTTCTTGAGTCCATGATTCACAATTTCTAGCGAACCTAAGCCTGTGAACTCTGTGCTCACGGAGTAATTTGGGGCCGCGGGCCGGGCGGTGACTGCGTATATTGGCAGCGAGAAGCCTCCTCCTGACCGTCCATAGACTAATATGCACTTTTCTTACTTCTTGGAGGTTGTTCTTAAGATCCACATACGAAGATTTGCGATTTCTCAATGCGCGACTCACAAGAAAACGATCATCCCGTGGTTGGGTACATGGTTTTCTTCCAGAACCAGGCCTTCTCTCGACGGAACCAGTCTCCTGATATCGCTGCCAGGTCCTTTGGACTGTCGAGCGACTAACATTTAGCCTCCTAGCCACGAAACATTGGCTGCAACCCTCTTCAAGCAGCGCGATAATTTTGGTAGCTTTTACCACTTTATCTACCATTTTTGATACAGCTAAACAGCAATAAATAAAGCTTTGACAGTCAAGGATATGAAATTAATCGATTAAAATTGAATAAAAGTTATGAAAGTCGATGTTAACTTCTGGAACTTCGCGCCAAAAGTGTAGGATAAAAAGGGGTTTTCTGTAAAAATGAGCATCAAATGAAAATTTGAATTTAGAACGTACTTTTTTAAATACCACAGCATTTTTAAAACCGGCCAGTAACGTGTACAAACGATTGAAACCTTTTTGGTATTGTATCTTTTTAAAGATGAATGAAAATCAAAACCGCCCGTTTCTTTTGCAAATGAGTGTAGTATACTACTTAGCTTCAACCGCGTGGTTCTCATTCCCGTGGGAATGCTATGTTACTCTAAGTCTAATAGTAGCCTATGTACTCTACTACTCTCCGACTTTTAACTAACTTTATGCCAAAAATTAAGTCGATTGCTTAGGGCGTGAAAGAAGGACAAACAAAGACACTTTCGCAATTATAATATTAGTTAGGATTAGGATAGGAAGTTAGAATTAGGGTGACTGGTAAGTTAGTTTCCTATGTTATTTGAGTAGTAGGCATACACTTTGATATAAAACGTGTTTTATAGAATTTGTTAATTACAGACCCTTGAGGGGGTTGTGCTGACAGGATAAGTGACCCTAAGTGTCAAAGTCAAAGTCAAAGTCAAAGATTTTTATTCAAATAGACTTATAGATAAGTACTTTCGAATAGTCCAAATTTTTTTTTCCCTACCAGCCATTCAGGACATCTTTTAACTGATAAGAAGAACGGCCGCAAGAAACTTATCAGCTTTAACAGAAATAACAACATTTACAATGGAACATGTTGTTGCCAAGCACAAATTTTCAATTTTGAAATATATTTAATATAAGAGGAAAATTTTCCATTATTCAATTATAAGAATATTTTCCTTTTATCTAATTTATAATAGTTATGTTTTATGTTAGTATCACATCCATGCATTTTGGTCTTTTAAATAATCATCTACCTTGTAATAACCTTTGCTTAAGAGTGACTTTTTAACATATATTTTAAATTTATGTGTGAACTGACTGACCACAACTCCTGCAAAGATGATGATGATGAAATTATTAAATTATTTAGAACACAGTAAAAAAATAACTAGTGTCCATTTTGCTTAGACGGGATATGAACCTGCAAGCTTTTGATTTCCGGTCTAGTGTTCTCCAAATTGGGCTACCAAGAGAGTCCCGTATGAGCAATATGGAGACAAGACCTAGGTATCTGTAGTTTAGTCTAGTTTTAAATTTTAGTTGACTTACTTTGTATCTCTACTGCATGCAATACCTGCGGGCCTACCTTAGAAACCATCATTTCATATCAAGAAAGTTCTGTTTGCGTTTTGTTTTCATTGACGTTGTCACATTTTGACACACTTCACAATTTGGAGGCGATAATTTGTGAAGTACCCCCCGTGAGCATCATAATATTTTGTAAATATAATTCGATCAAGCAATTAGCCACTAGTTAAGTGCAAACGTTATGTACGATAGTAGCCGGCGGACGTATGAAAATTGCGCACCGGCCACTTCCCGGCCGAGTGGAAGAAGGGTAAGGTAGTCATGATCCCCAAGCCTGGGAAGGATCCCGCCCACCCCGCCAACCATCGGCTCATCATACTCCTGCCCTGCACATCTAAGGTGTTCGAGAGATTGTACCTGGAGCTATTGACGCCGCACCTAAAGCCGCGACCGGAACAGTTTGGTTTCCGGCCTGCCCTCTCCAAGACGCTGCAGCTCACCAGAGTCCTATACTTTCTCGCCACCTGCGCCAACAAGCGCGAGGTCTGTGCGACTGTGAAGTTGTGAGTTAGCTTGCTATACAACCTCCTACAGTCGAACGTCCCCGTACGACGACACGGCGTATATCTCGTCGTCAACGAGTCCCAAGCACGCAGCCGCCAAGCTCCAGCTCACATTGGACTCACAACCCGACTGGCTCAGTAAGTGGTTCCTCACACTCAACATAACCAAGACCCAGGCGATGACAGTCGGACGCCGCCACCAACACCTGCCTCAACTCACCATCCAGGGCCAACAGATCCCGTGAAGCCGCACATCTACATACCTGGGCGTCATAGTGGACAACCTGCTCACAATGCGCCACCATGTTGACCATACGATAGCCCGCACAAAGGCCGCCCGAGCGCGACTACAGTCTGCGCTGCCGAGCCGGCTATCCTATTAAAACAAATGTTTACATATAGATTGCCACCTCAGCCACCGCAGAGAGGGCCCCCACCACGCTACTCGCCACACCGAAATATCGGAAAAATAATTCGCAACTACCTACATCAGGTACTGCCTCCTCAAGATAAGTCCATCGCCCGCTCGCAGGTCGCTCGCTGGGCTTTCCACAAGGGTTCCACCCGGCAGGTCTAGACCGTGCTGAGGGCGATGTGTGTAGCAACTTAGGGAGGGGGGAAAAACAAGTAGTGCTAGTACTAGCGTAGGCACGCCGCGAACAACGACACCCGCAGTGGCTAAGGCGAAAATCGGGCCATCCGCGAGGAGAGAAGAAGAACCGGAAAATCGTAAGCTCGCACGGGGGCCGGGCATCTATAAGAAAAGTAAAGAAGAAATCTCTGCAATCCTGCGTATCATTTTGCTTCGACGCCGGCCGGTCCGATCCTCCCATGGTTAATGCTGTTACAAAGTGTCGGTAACAATCGGGAAAAGTGATAAATACTTTTGTTATGTGTCAGACTTTTATCATCTACACAAATGTATTTTTTCATATATCTAATGTCTTGGTTGTTTTCTCACACAAGCGTTTTCTTATCTGGAAATCAGATTCAAAATCTGTTTTTATTTCTAAGAAAGAATTATTAACCACAATATAACCTCGATCCAGAGTCTATGAAGAACGTACATAAGTTAACTTTGACCAAAAAGGTTACTTAATTAATGAACTCGTGTAAGCCGGCTGGCGTGTCAATTAATAATCGATTTAGGCAACCCTTGCAACCACGGTACAGAGACGACCGTTTTGGTTGCCGGCCAATTTAAATTGAATGAAAAAATTATCGTCTATGCGTTTTTTCGTTTTGGATGATGGGCTAATGGAAATTGGCAGTGTTCTCTGTGGCCACCCGTGCCAACTTTTGCGGAGCCAGCTATCGCTACGCTCCAGTTCGAGTTACTGCCGAGATATATCGCTTCGATTGAATAATGGTCTCATGGCAATTGCCTTCCACTGCCCGTTCGCTTGAATCGATTATGGAAATTGTTGATTTCACTCTTTTCATCTGAACAGGTGCCGCGTGATATTTAAGACGCTGTACGATTTCAGGCAATCTATAATTCGTATATAATTACATTGTGAAAATGAAGATTCTTTGTTTCCTTCCCACGCCTTTTGCATCGACTTTTTTTTGGTCGTTGAAGATTGGAATATGAAAATGGTCATGACTAACGTTTTGTTAATATCGAATACGGGATGAAAGTTACTATGTGGGAAAGGTTTCTTTGGACGTAACAAATTCAAGTAAATTGTTTAAGGAATAAACATTTTATTTTATTTTAAATTATAATTCCTCTCGGACGACGACCGCTAGTCATTATTAAGCACGTAATAATATGAGCTTATATAAGTGTTTTATGTAGTTGCTGCCAAGATTTAATTAAAAAATATTCTTCACAAAGTAAATGTTCCAAAATTAATTCAAAGATAATATTCCAAAGTAAAGTATTCTTTGGATTACCTTTATTCCTATTATTATTTATTCTTATACCTTTAAATTAATTTGTCACAAATAACAATAAAAAATAAATATTGCTTCAAATATAGATATTGAACATAAGGTGGATCCTTATGTTCAATATCCATACAACTACATTTCCACATCATTATAATAGATGAGAAAGCAATAACAGATGTCTAATCAACCGAAACACTGTATACTCTATGTATAATCCTTAGTGCTTCGGCTGTTCATTTCATAATCCAGCAAAATCATGGAGCGCTACAATAAATTCGCATTTGATGGAGATTGTAACAATGTTTATGTGAAACTTCACTCCGCCCGCTGACGGCTGACACCCTTCAGATTCCCAAGTCTAATTAATGCGGGTTCCCCTTTCACTGTCACGATGTTATTACCCACTTGTCACGCGTATAATGTTCATTCTTAGTCCGTTAAAAATGCACAATCATTTCATGACTCAGTTGTCATTCAGGGGACACAATTATGTTGCCTGCATTAATAACGGATTTGTGTCTTTTAAGTTCGTAATCTGGGTAAGGTCAACATCGTATTTAATAATGCAATTATATAAATACATTAAATATTTTCATTTTTCTATATCGTTGAGCCTCCGTCATGCCTGATGTTAAATAATGATGAGACTGAAGGTGGAATCGCACTTTTTCGGTATCCTCAACTCCTGAAAATAAACCGGATACAATTTGTACGAGAATCAAACCCGGGATCCGTTCTGGAGCTGATCCCGGTGGTGTTACCACGACATCACAGAAGTGGTTAAATCTATTTTCAAAAAGCTTGGTTTTAACATTAAACAAATTCAAATATATTCTGCCGAAAAGTAAGAACAACAATAAATTTTTTAACTTATGATTTTTGAAATCCCATCTGAGAATTCACTTGTGGCCGAGTTGACTTTTTCCAATATTTTTCTATTTAAAATTTATCATAAGTATAAAAATAGCATTGAAAAATGCAAAAATCATAAATTATTGGCTGTTGCATCTTAATCGACCGTTAAACACCTGAAAAGATGTTTCTTTCAAATGCAAGGATATTCCTAGCATTGATGTGACAAATATAAAAGTATTGGAGAATTTCGACGGTGGTCCGCAAGTCTAATTCGGTAGCTCAGTGGTTAGAGCAGGGGTGTCCAACATTAATTCTGTGGAGGGCCAGGTGTAGTATTTTTGTAACCGTAACGGGCCAAATGACATGCCTAATAGCAAAGGTTTAAGTAAGCACTCTCCTAGCTATTGATGTCGTCGCGGGCCGGATGAAGGACTTATGCGGGCCACATTGTGGCTCGGGGGCCGTATGTTGGACGGGCCTGGGTTAGAGCATTGGACCGGATTTCCAAAGGTCGTGGGTTCGTGTCCCATCTGAGAATTCACTTGAGGCCTAGTTGACTTTTCCAATATTTTTCTATTTAAAATTTATTATATTTTTTTTACTGTTTATATCCTCGCATTTATGAAATACTAGCAACCGCCCGCCGTTTCACCCGCGTCTTTCCCGTTCCCATGGCAATATCGGGATAAAAGTGGCCTATGTGTTAGTCCACTACTTGAAGTTTCTACATACCAATTTTAACCACATCTGTTCAGTAGTTTTTGCGTGAAAGAGCAATAAACAAACAAACTGACATACTTTCACATTAATAATATTAGTAGGACAACGATAACTACCCTAATCGAATGCAAATTAAATTTAATTTCATTAAAAACAAAAGCAGAATTAAGTGTTTGATTTAAATCAGCAATACCGATAATCTGAGAGGTCTATATATTTTTTTAACTGATAACGTTTTCGTGGTTAGAAACTTCAGCTATTAAATAGCCCTGTCCCTAAAAAGGACTGCCGTTACTCTGGGGACTTCCCTTATCTACATCGGTTAGCACTATATCGTATCGTATCGTAGAGTTAGTTTTTTTACGTCTCGTGTACCTATTAGATTTTTCTACTGAAGATCAAATCAGGCTACGTTCTTTTTTTCCAATCTTGATCTTAGATAATCAGCGAACATCTTTCATTAAGGATATAGGACTTAATACAATTAAATAACTAAGAATATAAAATTAAATTAAATAGGATTAATATAGAATAAATTAAGAACAAGTTTTTTAAATCTATAATGTAGTAAGCAGAACGTCGTAAGCGTGTGCAGAGATAAATTATTTATCTCTGCACACGCTTACGACGTTCTGCTTACTACAGTTAAATACTATGGTGGGGACATAAGTTCTGTCACGACTTCTTAGTGTAGTTAAAACCAGTTTCAATAAAATATTTATTTTATTGTATATGAAAAGAAAGCTTATCTCATAATTATTAATAAATGATTAAAATATTTCGAAATCGCTGGCACGATTTTCGATGCGAGCCTTTGATCTTCGCGCTCACGCATCTCTAAAAGTACGCGTACATGTTTATTTTGGCGGCTGCTATAATGAAGGATGCATTAAGAGGCTCAAAATTTCGGTGTGTTTTAGCGCAGTTCCTCTCTTCTAAATAGGATTGAAATCTGGGCTAGAGGATGGCCAGTCGTTATGCCGAATGAAGTCGATTTTCATGGGCGTACAGATAATTTTAGGTCCTTTTAGCCATGTGACCAGGCCACACCAGCCTGCTGGAAAATCCATCGCTGATATTTTTATATGGTTTGATAAAGTTGTCTACGACGCCTATCAGGACTGATTTTGGTATAAATTGCTCTAGTTTTACATACCCTTTTCAAAGAAAAACACATTTTTAGGCCAAAATACGACATTCCTAGCCAAACTATCACTGGCGAAGAGTAATTTGCCTCGCTGGACCCGAAAAACACATTTGCTAGATTCTTCATTGCTGTAAGCATAACACTTAATTGTTTTGACAGTTACAGTTTCATAGCCATTATAAAAAAAAAACGGAAAACAGGATCGGACCTTGCTTATTTTCTGTGTGCCATTCTAACAAAATACGAAATCGGCCCATTTTTTTTTTCAGGTACGTATCAAGGAGAAGTAATTTTTTTCTAAGATTAGCCTATAATCCCAGGTCTTCTTTTATCATAATTTCTGCGGTCATTCTGCTAAGTCCCGTCTGTAATGCTGTTTTCTTTGTTGGCCCGAATATCTTCGAATACACATCATCACCACATTAACCGCCGCTAACGTCCGAAGCGTACCAGGATGGTTTCATTTTTGTCTCTCCCTTGAATCTTTCCCCAATCGTTTAAAAGTAGCTATAGGCAAAGCTCAGATTAATATTTAAATTATTATCGAGACAAAAAATTTTACTTGTCTTGACAACGAAGTAAACCGAGAAACACGACCCCATCTCCTTTTATCGTTCACTCCATTGTAACAAATTAAGCAAATACTTTTTTTTATTTGTTTTTATATTCCTCAAATGTCTATAAATCGATAATCAAATATAAATTTTAAATATCACTTAAAAATAAAAAAATCGACAGGTGTGACAGTACTTATGACCCGACCGCGTATTTAGCCACATGCTTGCTTAGTAATCCGTAGATTTATAGAAACGGAAATAAAAAGTTTTCATTCATTTCGTTCATTCATGCACACAAACTTCTGTATTGCCAAAAGTTTGATCGGAAATCAACAAACACGTGGGAATGTGAAAAAGACCTTAAATATTTGATGTAACATAAAGAGTCACGTGCTGTGGAATCTCCGTGTTAAGCAACAATCTCAATATTGTGTTGGCGGAACGGCGGAATGAGAGGAATTTCGTATTTGAATGATTTCATTCATCTTTGAAATGGGAAGTCGATCGTATGTGCCCCAAATGGACGTATTGACATGCAAAGCCTTGTGCAGTTTCTATTGAATTGTAAATTTGAATTCTGAGACTTGTGCAGCGGATCTCGACAAAAATAGCTATTATTGGCATGCGGTTACGTATTTTCCATTGTTTGCGGGTCTGATTTATAGACAAACAAGGAAAGACCGGAACATTCTAACTGAATACTCTATGTAATGCTTTTATTTATTTACAAAATGTTTATTTTACTACATCCGTGTATTTTAACATCATCTTCGTCAGCCTTGCGTCACCTACTGCTGAGTGTAGGCCTCCTCATTTGCACGCCATCTGGTTAACCTTTAATCAACCTTTTTCTGGTTAAGTCGAACTCAAACTTAAAATAAATAAATAATTGCATACAAACACTCCAATTATCTAGCCCACGTTGTTTCGGAAAACCTCTGTTATGGATACTAGATAACGGATAAACATACTTATATACCTTTTTTTGTAAATACATACATAATATACGTATTAAACACCCAGACCAAGACAAGTAGACATGTTCATGCACACAAATATTTGTCTTGCCTGGGGATCGAACCCGGGACCTCTAACGCAGAAGGCGGATTTGAACCCTGCGCCAAACAGGTCGTCTTACTTACTTCTTACGTACTTATCCAATGCCTTCGTTTATCACACTTAACTTAAAGGTCAGTGCGTTAAATTACGCAGTCTACGGCATTGTATGAATTGCATGTTTTTATATTAATTTGTCGGAGCAACGAACATCATATATTTACTGAGTCGTGATTGGTGGAGAGCCCTCGAACGCCACTCCCGCGGCGCCGGATTTAATGAGAGAATATTTCATGTATCGTTAAGGCCCGCGTCGAAATCAATCACGATATTAACGATGGTGAAATAAATTGTACGAGCAAATAACTTCACTTCCCGTCATCTGTCTGATTAAAAACGTTTTTTTTTCGCTGCCTGTTTGTATCGGTAACGTTTTTCTAACGTAAACTTTTTTTCTTGGTCAATTTCACTCGGATTGGTTCAGATGTGTTTTAATAGATACATAATCAAATCGATTTGAGGTTAGTAACCAAAATAAATATTGTTAGTGTAATGTGTGGGGGATTAGAAGAGTGGACTGTATTTAAGGCTAAAACTAAATGGAAAATATAGAAATAAAATAACTTGGGTTCAAACTAGATAAAACTTTTATCTTAGCATCGATCTACCATAGACTTATGTACGAGTACCATAGAAATTCTTTTTGGCCAAATTTCACATGGAAGGTTCTTTTAGAGGATCCTACAAAGGCAGTGCCATAATCGCTCTATATTTCTGTAGGCTTAGCGTTAAGGAAAACCTCCCGCATCTCAGAGCACCGGTACGTCTGAGATGCGGGAGGGTTTTCATATACGCATAGGCGTACCTCGCCTGGCGATAAAGCAGCCTAACGCCATGACAGCAGCATCCGCCGAAAGGCTGGAGACGACCTCTAAGTGAAAAGCTCTTGATGTAAGGCAAGTGGGTACAGACACATAACAGTTTTTCAGTTCCCGTCTTACAGCTACCAAAACCGGACCGAAATAATCTATGCCAGAGAAAGAAAACGGTCTTTGATGATGAATGCAGGAAGGTTACCAAACGTTGGGATAACAGGTGCGGCCTTTCTGATTCTACACAATTGGTACTCACGAGACACTTTTTTGATAAGGCTTCTTAGTCGAAAACATTAAGAATGGCTGTCTTATTTCGTTCAACACCACCTCATTATTTCCGTGAGCAGATTTTTCATGTATGTATTAAATAAGAAGCCAAGTTTCCTTCTAATATTATTAGTCGATTAGTCACTTCTGCGCAATCGGCTATCGCATTGATTCTTTCGTCGCACAAAACAACTTTCAGCTGACGAAGTTTACTATCTCGGGGTAACGGACTTTTAGAGCGTTTGATTTCTTCCGCAAAGGACTCTTAACAAGCGCGAAATACGGGAGTCCTTGCTGTTTCTAAGTCTTCTGCCGTTACTGACATTTATTATTAATACGATTGCCAGAGATAGAACTTAAAGTAAAGTGGTGAAAAGCTTTTGTTACTAATCATCCCAAAGTCTCTTCTCCTCGTCTATTAAATAACTTCAGGCCTATATCTTTCCTTCCTTTCCTTTCTAAAGTTTTAGAAACAGCTGCCTACAAACAGGTCTCAAATTTCATCTGCTTTCACTCCCTTGTTAGTTGTTCCCCTTTCCGCCTTGCTCACACTACAAGGCTGCACTAATCAAGGTTACCGAAGACATCAGACTGGGTATGGAGAATCAGATGTTTACCATTATTGTCCTTATTGACTTTCGAATGCGTTCAATATGATGGATCACGACATCTTGATTGCAATTCTCAGATCACTCAACTTCTCGTCTCTGTCACTGGAGTGGTTTTCCAACTATCTCCGTGATCGCCAGCAGGCGGTTCGAATGAGTTCGGACACATCCCAATGGAATAACCTTTCTTCCAGCGCTCCTCAAGGTGGTATTCTTACTCCTCTCCTTTTCTCTTTCTTTATTAAGTCCTTTCCACCCTCGCTTTACTGCTCTTATCATTTATATGAATACGACGATGATTTACAAATCTACGTGCAGTCATCAGTTGAAGAAATTGAGTCGGCTATTTCTCTTATTAATAGTTATCTGAGTTTTATTAACATCTGGTAGACTAATTTTGGGATAGCAGTGAATCAGTCTAAGTGCCAGGCGATGATAGTCAACGGGTCTAAGCAGATCGCCAAGATTGGCTGCAACACTGTACCACCTATTGTTCTGGATAATACAACAATACCTCTCTGCTCTAGCATTAAGAATCTTGGGCTGCATATTGATAGCACGCTCAGTTGGATTCGACAGGTTGCTAAGGTGAGTAGTGCAGTTATCTCCTCTTTAAGCTACTTAAATCGTTTTAGAAACTTTCTTCCTATTAAAGCCAAGATCACTCTTGTTACCTCTCTTATACTTCCACTCATCGATTATGCTGATGTCTGTTATCCTGATCTGAACGAGGATCTTCTGAACAAACTGGACCGGCTTCTGAATAACGCTATTCGTTTTATATTCTTCCTTCGCAAATTTGATCATATCTCAGCATACCGGTCACAACTTCAGTGGCTTCCCATCAGCGAAGACAACTTACGTTGTTTTGTACGCTGTACTACAACAATCTGCATTCTCCCGGATGCTTGAAATCCAGTTTTCTCATGAATCTAATGACTACCATCTTCGCTCTGCTAATACTCTTGCGCTCACTTCTATTCTCTTTCATTCTGGCTATAATTATGTCTGACTCCGTCACTCTGCAAGCTTTGCAATTCTGGAACCGTCTCCCTGACGCTATCAGAAATACCCCAGCAAATATTCCTTTAAAAAAAAGGTTCGTGCTTTTCTGTTGGGTGGGTTGAGTGCTTAGCTTTGTGGTTTGGTAATTTATCATCAACTATGGATGTTTATATCTCATTTTATCGTTGTGTATCTATAATATATATATTTAAAGTATTTTATTTTATTTATTTTATTTTCGTTTATTTGGGAAAATAACAAGCTTAATTATACATTTTAGTTATTTAATTAAAAATGTATTACTCCTAAGGTCAATTACAATTATTTAATTAATGTAAACAGTTAAAGTGCTGCAAATAAATAAAAAAAAGGTAGCAAAAACTAAAAATTGCATTATTAGTATAATATGTATGAATTGATCTGAATCGATCTTCCAGAAGATCGATTCAGATCGGGCATCCCTATTAGTAATGATTTTGTAACCGAATGCATAACAGAGTACGCATCAAAATAGGTAGGTATATATCCAATCGGGTTTCATTATATATTTTTCTGTGTAGTCCGTTTTGGGACAAAAAACATAAATTAGCTAACATAAATTTTAACTACTTGTTATTAAGAATGATGGAAGTATAAAACTTTTTAATTTAAAATTAGAAACATTATTTGAAGTATTTATGAGTTCCTTAAATTTGCGTATAGGTAACGTTATTAAAACACACTGATTTATATAAAATATGACTAATTATCCATATAGCGTACCTCCGCGTGTAAGTAGAGCAATACCTATCTCTTAAATACTAAAAAACACGAATCTTACAATATCATTTAAAATTCAACTGCTCATTTAATTTACTTACTGTTCATCTCGGATGTAAAAAAGCTATGTAGCCTAATGCTTTTTATAAAAGTCAGCTTTTCTTTTGTGGGCTGGGCCATTCTCCAGGGAATTCAATGTTTCAGGTAGGAGTGATTGATGTCTTTATCCAGATGTTTCCAGCCCGAGCCATGTTTCAAATCACGTGCTTTTCGCAATACAAAAGTGTAAAGGCATTATTCAGCATTTCTTTTTTGTTTGGGGTTATTGCGAACAAATGAAATGTTTTCGAAATCATTCTACTAAAGGTGAGAAGTTAAGTGAAAACTCTGCATTTTGTTGGTAATTTTTTGAAGATTGAATACCTACTTTTCCTAATCTAATGCGAACTTAATTTCTTTTACAAATGGTAAAATAGCAATGAATTGCAAGTGTTCCAAAGAATTTATCGTTTTACTGATATATCAAAGTTTGAACACTACATAAATAAGAAAAACGAAATTCCGAAATTCATAATCACGAATTTCATAATTCCAAATGATTTAGATATAATTCCGATTTAAAATAAATCCAATTTTACAAAATTCCGAACTTTTACAATCAGGAAAATCAAAAGTCCGAATTTCAAAACCTACTTTTCCTTTGGAGCTTTTAGAAAATTGTCTTAGAGAATGCTTTTAGGATAATTTTGCAAATATACATTTTTTTTGATAGTACTCTCATGAACAGTACCTACTATTAAGAATGTCAATAAAAAAGTTCTTTTTTTATGAACCTTCATTCGTTCTACGGATTTCACCAGTGCATCATAACACATCGAATATACAAAACAAGTCATGAAATTAATATTTTGTTTACTCGTCAAATACTCTTGAACATACATTACTGTCTCATAAATAATAGGTACTTACATTATGATTATCATCAATAAATAATTATCTTTTCGATCCTGTAAAACATAAACAGCCGTAAACGAGCTCGAAGTAGGGCTATTGTTCTTTCTAAAACGGGGAAAAATTTGACAATAATTTCCAAACGATGCTACCGACAGTCATGCGCCGTCCATTCTTCTCCAAAATTACTACCAGTTGTCAAACACATTCGCGAACCTTATTTTAAAAGAGTCGTGTTCCCGATACCTATTATTTTAACACGTACAAAGATCATATATTCCGAGTTCTCCATGTGATTTTTACGACTTTCGCAAACACATTCGGAATGGTCCTCTAATGCGAACTTAATTTCTTTTACAAATGGTAAAATAGCAATGAATTGCAAGTGTTCCAAAGAATTTATCGTTTTACTGATATATCAAAGTTTGAACACTACATAAATAAGAAAAACGAAATTCCGAAATTCATAATCACGAATTTCATAATTCCAAATGATTTAGATATAATTCCGATTTAAAATAAATCCAATTTTACAAAATTCCGAACTTTTACAATCAGGAAAATCAAAAGTCCGAATTTCAAAACCCCTTACAATCAAAATTCCGACTCGACCATAATCCGAAGTTTCATAATTACGAATTCCGAATATTAAAATTCCGAATTATTACTAATCCAAAATGTTATACGCCTTGTAAACCAAAATATGAAAATAAATAAACACATTAATGGTTTAAGCATGAAGGCAAGCATGCATGCAAGGAAGCAAACAATCAATGAATCAAATATCAATGAATAATTATTTAAAAATCTACTGGAAGGGCTTAGAAGCTTCAATTTGTAGTCAAACTATTGTTCTACTTGTGTTATTTTAATAATTACTCAAATTTATTAAATAGAAACAAGAACTAGAACGTTCCTCCAATAATTATTATTTTAAACACAACTATAAACATTCAACACATATATTGAACATAAATTGTCACTTACCAGACAACGTTAAGCATAACTTCGGCATAACTACTACGAGACACAAGACTGGCCCAAAATATGTGCCTTCTATCTGAGAGGGAGTCAAAAGTGTGTGGGTTCTCTCGCCAATAATCACAACCAATCAGAAATCAGTATGATAATAGCTTTGCTACAGTGGCGACAACCGGTCAAATCCACCTTTTTAATGAAATATCAAAGATAAAGTAAACTATTTGTACTAACAATAATGTAATTATTATTCATCACATCAAAACACATCATTTAGTATTTTAGTGTTCTTACAATAACACTTTTATTTTATACTTATGGTAAATTTTAAATAGAAAAATATTGGAAATAATTAACTCGGCCACAAGTGAATTCTCAGACGGGAAGTCTCGGTAGCTCAGCGGTTAGAGCATTGGACCGGATTTCCAAAGTTCGCGGGTTCGATTCCCGTCTGAGAATTCACTTGTGGCCGAGTTAATTTTTTCCAATATTTTTCTATTTAAAATTTACCATAAGTATAAAAATAGCATTGAAAAATGCAAAAATCACAAAATTATAAACTTTTATTTTAATTATTTATAATAAACAAAGGTTTACATCATAGTTTAATCTATTGCAGTGTTACAAAAATCAGCGTAGATTTTACTGAACATTTTGATAAACCAATTACGACAATTTCCGTTAATATATATATATATATTTTTTTTTTTTTTTTTTTTTTATTTAAAAAAAACACTTATGTCTAATACATAAATTTACCTCGCAAAACCATTTCCATGGTTTGTCTGCGAGTGAAGAGTTCACTTACATCAAAATATATTACATTGATACTTAACAATTACAATGACTTATAGGTATTAAGTATTAAGTACAATATTAATATTTATATTTTATTACAAAGTAATACTAAAAGTATATAATTATGTTTTAGTAATAAAAAAGTATATAATTATGTTTATCCGTTAACTAGTATCCATAACACAAGTTCTTCATGAAACTTAACGTGGGCTAGATAATTGGTGTGTTGTATGCAATTATTATTTATTATTTAATACTTATTCAATATTGTCCAGATAATGTTTTTTTAATAATTTTTTAAGGGTTTTATTATTTTCCATGCTTATAATGTCGCGTGGAAGGGCATTTACCAAGTACGGCAGACGTTTGTCAAGTGTACGGTCACCAAAATAATTGTCAACCCTTGGTACCATGTACCTGCCCCTAGACACCGCTCTGGTACGGTGATTGTGTTGTAGCGGAATCAAACGTTCTCTGCATCCATGGTTGTTAGTTAATATTAGTAGTTTATGCTTTAGGCTAGCTGGTAGAATATTACAAATTTTAAATAATTGATAGTAGTTACCTTTACATTTGTTTTTAGTTTTATTGTCAACCAAAAGTTTTAAAAACCTTATCTGTAATGCTTCTATTTTATTTAAATGGGATTTGAAAGTTAAGCCATAGCTGTCGAGAGCGTAAGATATTATTGAGTCTACCAAAGTCAAATACAATGTTTTAAGGATGTTTGATGGTACTCTATATTTTAAATGATAAAATTTACCTAAAAGTATTCTAAGTTTACTGCAAACCAAATCAATGTGATTAGACCAGGAGAAATGTTCATCGACTATTACACCTAAATATTTTACGTTGGAAACTAACTCTATGGGCAAACAGCTACATTGTATTCCGGGCATGGTATTATGGAGGCAGGGAAACGAGTGGCTTATTATGAGATGATTGCTAATTGGAATGTGAATGAAAGGAGATCGAATGATCATTTTCTTGGTCTTTTGCACATTTAAAACAATACCATTATCGTGGGACCACTTCACAATATTGTCGACATCTTTTTGCACCAGGTCACAGACTTCTGCCAAATCGGTGCCGGCTCGCAGTATACACAAGTCATCGGCAAACATATATGCTTTACAATGTTGAATAACGTTTATAAGGCTATTGACGTGCATTAAATAGCACACTGGCCCACTTCCAGAGCCCTGCGGCAGGCCACAGGCGGGCGCGCGCTGCGTGCTGCGGCCCGTGCCGACCCGCACGCTGTAGCTGCGCGCTGTCAGGTAGTCGCGGTACCAGTCGCACAGTGGCTGGTCCACACCGCATTCCCGCATGGCCTGCAGCAGGGTACCGTGATCTATGGTATCGAATGCCTTTTTATAATCAAAGAAAACTGCCACTACAATTTGTTTATCATTTAGGTAGCCATTAATATCATTTGTAAATGAAGAAAGAAGTGTACTAGTACTTTTACCCGGCTGGAAACCGTGTTGTGAGGTGTTTAATATATTATTTTGCTTTAGATAGTTATTAATTTGATTAATGATACATTTTTCTATAATCTTTTCTGTACTTGGCATTATGGAGATGGGTCTATAATTAGTACATATATCCTTTGCACCATTCTTATATATTGGTCTGACTATAGAATGTTTTAATTGTTCTGGCAATTTTCGTTTTGCAATACATAAGTTAATTAGGTGAGCAAGTATAGGACATAGCTGTATAGCTAGCCGCTTAATATCCATCATGCGTATATGATCACTGCCGGGTGACTTATTAACGGACATATTGTTGATGACTTTAAGGACTTCTTTGGGTGTTACCGATCTCCACCTCATACTGACATTAGGTGTATTTACGTAGGAATTTCTGTCAAGCCATTTTTCGTTACAATAATGCTTTACTTGTGTTACCTCGTTTTCGAATGAGTCGGCAAATTTATTACATAAACTTGTGATATTATTACAATTTTTCATATTTGATATTATTAAGTTATCTAGCGATTGATTTTTATTTCCTAGTAGTGTATTTATTTTATCCCACAATTTTTTTATGTTATTTTTACACTCCATAATCTGTTGTTTCTCAAACTTAAATTTACTTTTAGAAATTTCTTTATTACACTTGTTCCTAAATCTAGTAAACTCTAATCTTTTTATCATGTTCTTTGGATCTTTAGCCCATATTGCAAATAGTCTATCTTTTTCAATTATTAATTTATTTAAATGTCGTGTGACCCATGGATGACTTTGTCTTAGTCTATTTGCTTTTACAACTCTTGCTTTGTAACTCTTTTCGTAAACACAGTTAAATATAGTTTGTAAGCTATTATACAATTTTATAGGACATTCTATATTTAGAAGGTCTTCAAAGTGTATGTCTTGTAGCTTATCTAAAACTAATTTATTATCTAATATATAACGTATGTTAACTTCAGAAGGGGGGCTCGTATTGCTCGGTAATGTATTCCATCGAATTGCTGCTGCAATAAAAAAGTGATCAGAGATTTTGTGTTCTATTACGGATGATTGAATTAAAGCTCTCGGTGAGCGTACAAAAATGTGATCAATACAAGATTCCACAATCTTGTCCACAATAATTTCCCTTCGCGTAACTGTACTAATACACTTACTGAACCCAAACTCATGAAGTAATGTTTCATATGACAAAACTGTGCTATCTGTTCTTTTTAGTAAATTAATGTTTATATCCCCACAATATACAATACTACTATTTGAAGGAATGCACTCTAACAATTGTCTTAATTCCCGAATGTAAGTTAATACTTTGTCACCATTTTGCAGTCGCGGTGGTCTATAGATAGATACAATATAAATGTACTCATTACGATATTGCACCTTGATGACAACGCTCTCCGCTGTTGCCATGTCAATTCAATACCAACTTTACACATTATCAAATATCTATTAGATCGGAAATAACCAACGTAAGAACAATAATAGTCTTGATCAAATAATCAAACCACGTCTTTTAAATGCCGGAAATGTTCAATAATTATGCTTAGAACATGTTTATTCTACAAAATCAGACTATTATTTAACAGGATCACAAGTATGAATCCCAAAATTAATTTATTGACATTAGATTAAAAAAATTGCAATTTACTTTAAAATAAACTTGAATTTTCTGTCACATGCAAGCCAGCAAGCATCCATGCAAGGAAGCAAGCAAGCAAACATGCATGCATGCAAGCGAGCAAGCAATCGTGCAAACAAGCATGCATGTTTTCAAGCAAGCATGCAAGGCTTCTGTCACGGCTCCGGCGCTGCGGGGCTCCGGTGGTCCATCGAATGCATGTCGTCACAGATGGTCTTATGGCGCTCCATCCATCCATCTCGGCCATCTCGCCCCTCCGCGCCTTAGTGGCTCTAAATAACACTCTATGGGTAGGGCAGGGCATACAAGACTACGGGTTGTCGGTTTTGCAGCAATTCATTATCGCCACCTAATCGTGATAAAAAGACTTTATATTTATTGACATATACTCACAAAACAAGATTAATGTATGAATTATCGGAAATATGATAATCGGAATACCGTTTTTGGGACTAATAAGAATCCGGCCTTTTGATTCTTCGTAGTTTCAAAATTCCGAAAACTGAAAAATTTCCGGAATATTGAAATTTGGAATAAAGTGTTTCGGATTATTGAGGTGTTCCGGTCAAAGTTGCATTAGAATCCTATTAAGTTTTCATATCAAGTATTAGTTAACGCAAGTTCCATAACGACAAGAATGATTTTTCGATACAAAAATAGAATGATCATCGAATAAAAATATTTTCGTCTACCACTTTTATAAATAAAATGTTTGCCAAATATTGCTAGAGTGTAACCATAGAGTGGTTCACAAATAAACTGGAAACAAACTACTAGTACTCGTATAAAATACGAGTAAAACTACTCGTATAAAATTTCCAAAAACCATCCACATCCCATGTTGCAGATTACAATGGCGCAATAACGCGAAATATTAAGTTGTACCGTTTTCATCCCCCAAAAGCGGTTTGCGAATATTTTTCGCCTACAACAAAGGATTTTCCGAAAGTCTATCGTGTGATCGCTGCAGTGCGAACACCTATTCGTAAAACGCTCGAGAATTTAAAAACAAAATGGAAGTCGAATTTTCATGGTTTAATGACTTTAGTAAGCTTTCACGTAATAAATAGTCATAAAAAACACATTATCTATATTATTATTATTTTTTACATAAGTACTAACAATTTCCCTTTATTATTAATTCGAACACAATAATATCGGGTACAAAATTTTTCACAATCACTATTAAATATTTGTCATCACTATTAAGTCTTTTTTATCACTAAGATAAATAATTTTCTTTATAAAATTTACCACGTCGTTGATATCAATATGTTACTTTGAATGTCCTAAGTGCCGTGCATCTTAAGATACACCGGGGCCTCTTAACATCCACCAAGGCACAGGGAATGTTCGAAATTTTTGCTTTCTATGACGATTTCGGTCATTCACCGGTGACTGTTAAGATACACCACGAAGACTTGGTGCATGTTCAATATGAATGAAATTATGCTGCCTGACTGATACAGAAAAATAATTATGTAAATATAATTATGAAACATGTGGACATTAAACAAAATGATCAATATAAGAAATATCGTCTCTGGCGCTTTGCTGGTCGCTGCCGCGGCATGCTCGCTACAATCGCTCGGCTCGCGCGTTTTTTGGTCAAAGTTCTAACCTAACCTATCCCAAAGATACTTTCTGTGTCTTCTATTCGACTAAACACTGGCGTTTCAGGCTGTGGCTGGTAACATTCACATAACTTGTAAATCCCTGAAAAGATTCACTGAATCTCCTCTGTGTATCCTAAGATTCATCGGTGAATGTCCGATTCAAGTATAAATTATTAAGAACAATTTCGGACCAACAAAATTGGTGAATGTCAACATACACCGGTACATCTTAAGATTCACCAGTATTGGACATTCCCAGTAACAATATATACCAACTAGTGTTTCCATCTTCAACCTTATCAATACTTAACACCAGGTATGATGAAGGCTAAGTGTCTTCCCGTTGCCCCTAAGAAAAAAATTACCAACTTAAAATCGATAAATTATTCCTTAAAATAACATGCCCTATAAGAGTTGTTTCTCGAGTGGATGACTAGTCGAGCCCTTGATTCGTAGATCTGTCAGTCGGCCGCGACCGCAGCCTACATCGAAACGATTGGCGTGAGCGTGTACGTATTTTTTCGACGTATTTTTTTCGTTCGTATTTCTACTTCTATGCTTTTTTTGTTTCTGAAACGAATCTGTATCGTAGACAGCCCATTTATTGCATTCGTCCCGCTATAGATCCTGGCTAGACTCATATTGGCACGTAAGGCAAATATTGGCACTGTAGCGACATGATATGGACCATATTTTTATTTTAAATAATTTGTGAAAGAATACATTTTCCATGAAACGAATTCATAGAAATTGTGAAGACGAGGAAAAAATCTAGCATGGGCAATGGTACAAACTTATAAACTTTAATTGGTTAAAGTAAGTATCAAGAAATTAATATTATTCTACTTTCTTTAATAGAGAAAATTTCCAGTAACCATTGAATGAGAATCAGTAATATCCATTTATTCCAAGAGATATGTCTTTTCCTAACAACCCAATCTTTAATACTTAGAAATATTTTTGAAAAATTGCTTTCACCTTTGACTTTATCAGTAAGACCGGTGGGCCTGATATTGTAATGTTGCGTTGATAGAGTAATGCGGATGTATCAATCACTGTCAGAAACAAGTAAAATAAAAGCACAAGATATCAGGCCAATATTCTATAGGTATTAGTAGCAAGCTTAGCTCCCACGTTACTCTGAGAACAATAATATTTCATCCGGGCGCCATGATTTGCCGCTTAAGCGATAGGGAAATCGTAAATTCAAAGAAGCAATTTTCTTTGTAGTCGCCTAAAAAGTTCGTACGCATGAACGTACCCACACGAGGCGAGAGAGCAAATGGCATCGTATTGTAATACCATACGTTTCTGTAGACACCCCTACTTTTCAAATTTTCTTTTACAATGCGACGGGGTAATATGCGTTTTATTGGATCGTTTCTCTTTTGAAATGAAATGGAAATGTTGTTATGTGAAAATATTTTTTTTTCTCTTAAAGCTACGCGCGACAGTGTAATTTCAAACATTCGCTTACCTGAATATAAAACAAAAGTAAATATCAGAAGAGTTTTGTCTGGAGATATTGGAGTGGATAATCTATATTTAATGATGTTATACATATGTGACTAAAATATATTTCAGTGGGTAATAACAATAAACCCGAGAATGTAGAAATAGAAAGGAGAAGACCTTTCTTTTTTGTTTTTAGTGGTTTAACTTACATCACATTACGAGAAAAACATTACTTATTTTACATCGCAGCTCCTAAAACAGCGAAAATTGAGAATAACAAACTATAGTGTCAATGTACATGACAACCTATTTAGCATTGCAAATTGAATGGACGAAGCAAAATTGCCATTTATGTCCGAGTGTGTAAATTCAATTTCAGCTATAAAAGTACGACTAACTTGTTAAACAAGTTTACTAAAATAAAAAAGTGGTTGTAAAGTTTCTCTTAATTTTAATGCAAAATAATATAATTCAAGGTACAAAACATCCATTCTAAAAATATATTTTAATAAATTGAATATAAATTTATTCACGTAATCTGTCAAACTTGATGAAGGCTCGTAGTAACAAACAAAGGCGAAATGGAAACTTTCCATCACTACAACAATGAAACATCATTTAAATCAATACGAAACTTGATATCTGCCTTTTGAATAATTATTATAGGCCGACTTGCCCGTCAAATTATTCATCAATATCTTACGCCTCAGTTTCTACAAAGGGAGAGGAACACGAAAATTCATCAAAACTTTATTGAAGCTTAAACAATACATCGGGACGCTAAAACGTCGTAATAGTCCAGAGATTGATCGTCCACGGTTGCAGCATTATCTGGCCAAGGCATTGTTGCTGGCTCCTTTTAATCTGTTTACCCCAGACAATACCCGTGCACCGTCATATCTATAATCTAATTACCGTATCAGACAAAGAGGTTTGCTTCGGCTTTCGCTTTCACTTCTGAAAATGTATTCAATTCATAAACTGAAAGGTGGATTATAGAAGCATTTATTTTCTACTTTTGAATCCTATATGTGAAAGTTTGAATAATTGTTACTCAATAAGGGATAACAGATAAACGGATGTGGATGAAATTTCACACCACCATAGTTTATAGCCTAGCATAAAACAATTGATAAATTTTATTCTGATTTTTCCAGGAAAGCGGGATCTACGCGTGTAAATTCGCTACGGGCAACAAGTCACGAGCGGCCACTAGTGTAAAATAAATTAGAGATACGGTCGAAATAACTATCCAGCTCTACCATTGTAGTATTAAGCCACTTAAACAATTTACGAGAACCTAGAAAAGCTCTCACCTTTATGAGAAATTCAATACCAACAAAAATGAATAAAACTTTCTCTATGTTCACAAGAAATTTGTCTTCAGAAAGCCATAAAAAATGCACACCAAAGAGATTTATTTTCTTTTCAACTTTTCGCGTTTTTTCAATATTGATTCTCCGTCTTGGAGTGATTCACAGTTTTTTTCACAGCTAAATGTACAAGTTTCCGTTCGTGATCACAAAATAAAAGTTTGGAGCCACTTTTGTTAATTCATTGGTAATGCGTTAAGTCTGAATTCTTTATCCCCTCGGAACGGAACGTCCTGGTACGTTAAACTAAGTGGTTTTGTCATTAGTTTATCATAATGCTTCATTTTAGTTCTTGATTTTCAACGTGACTAACTGGAAAGAACCATGTCAGCATTTGAACTTAAAACGAAAAATTTACATCTGTAGGTTTCTTTTTGGTTTAAAGTATTTATTTTATCTGTAAATAAAAATAATATTTATATTTTACACAGGACTGCCTAGTTTTTACTGAATTTAAATGCTAACTACAGAAATTATCAGTATTTCTATATACAGTAAAAAGCAGCATCGCTCGTTTCTAAAAATACGAAGATCACTATTACGCATTCAATATTTATATTCCATCCAAGCTCTGTTTAGTGTAAGGCTAAATGGTGCTGTGTCGAAATATCCCAATTTTATATTTATTTTATCATTGACATCACCTTTTTTATTTCACATTTTACGTTTAGTATTTTATGCCCTTGAGACATTTAGGTACATAATATAAGAGCACACAAGATAGAGGTTTAACAAATCCATTCGTTTTTTTCTAACGACATTCCATTGTTTCAGTAGGCCTGTTTCTATGGAGAGCGGTCGGTAGGCTCGGCACGTCCCGGCCTATCGCAGCTTCATACACTGCCCGGCGACATCTGCACGTTGACGTTATCGACTAGAGACACATTTTAGGGACCCTTGGTAAACTTCATATCTTATACAACAAGAATATCCCACCAATACGCGTTGAGCCAACGTGGTGAGGCACATTCTCTCCTTTTTATTCTATAAGCACTAACTTTAGTGCCCTAGAAGTAGGGACATTAAAGTAAGTGATAATGATGAAAGAAGAATCAACAATTACGGGGATACAGTGGCTATGTTGGCTAAATGGGTTCGTGTTTCAGATACTTCTTTTCGCAGCACACAAATATTCATGGATACCGTTGACCAAGATAGACAACCGTGTTCGGCATGTGTAGAGTGCATAACTGTGTAATTGTAGGCGATATTCACTGGCGCTTGATTTAGACAGTCGTCGTTATACGAGTGTGCAGCTCAAGCGCACGCGAATAACGCGGATAAGCCCATCCTTACAACGTCACTCACTGATAGGCGTTTAAGGGCTTTTGCGTGACGTGTGGACTGGTAATTTCCGCAATTGTACATAATGTGATGTGACAACGCAGTGCCCGTCATCCGGTGAAATGTTAACTAATAGATATAGGTATAAAGACAAGTGGCAATGTCTTCTTGGTCACTTCAATCTTGACGACCTGTTTAGCGCAGGGGCCGCTCTCTGCGCCAGAGGTCCCGGGTTCAATCCCCGGACAAGACAAATATTTGTGTGCATGAACATTTCTATTTGTCTTGGTCTGGGTGTTTAATATGTATTTACAAAAAAAAGTATATAAGCATGTTTTTCCGTTATCTAGGATCATAACACATGTTCTTCATGAAACTTAACGTGGGCTAGATAAATGATGTAAAAAAAAAAAAAATCACCAACTACGCAACGCAACATACTAACAGTATGTCATCGATCATGGTAATTACTACGAAATACAACGGAAATCCTATATAATTATGCACCTTATGCAATTACCTATGACAAGTCAAGGATTTGACTCCTTGGGAAACACATTTTAATAGCTTCAGCAAACAAATTAATATTTTTACCAATCCGTTTGCCTTAATAACTTCAGATTCATAATTGATTCTACCTTCCAATTACGTAATAAGTCTGAGTGTTTGCTCCATGTAACTCCATCACGATTAACACAGTCGTGTCCCTGTAAATGCATATTACTGTTGGCACGTGTATCCATCAGTGGAGCTTGGGCAAGACGCACTCATACTCATAAATGAAGGGGGAAAAACTAGCTCATATTTTCAACACTTATACTTACGCGACGGGATACATATTAAACGTCAAACATACATCCTATTTAATTTTATTAGTGCAAAAAACTTTAAGGTGCCACTTTGAATCGGTAAGACTTTGCAGGGCATATTTGAAGACTTTTGTATATGATGGTCTTGTAACCCGAAATTATTGTTTCCGAATTAATTCTAAGATCAGTGCATCAACCAACGCCAAAATTTTTACTCTCAAGCTTCACTTTCGATGCTATGCCAACCCCGCAAGAATATGGCGTAAGGGTATGCTTTATTTATTGAAATGAAGCATACCCTCAAGCCATATTCGTTAATTATTTAAAATAATTAAAGAATATGGAGGCACATTCTTTAATTTTGCACTCGTCTTTTTTTTTTTTTTTTGAGTGAGGGGAATGCATTTACGCATACCAAACGGTTATGCTGGGCTCACCAAGAATACCTTACTCGTGAGTCCAGCACCCTATCCCCCGCCGCATCTAGTTCAGCATTGTGTCAGCATTATACTGACGCTGGTTTTCAACTAGACAAATAAGCAGGGTGCCCAGTTCTGATCACGCCAAAAAGTAGACTTGCTAGATGTAGTTTACGTCTAGATTTCATTTTAAGAATGTAGTGTTCATTAAGAAAGGGAGTGATATGACTACGACGCGGTATGGAGAAGCAGAAGCGAGCACAGGCATTTTGTACTCTTTGTATAAGCCTGTTGGTCCTGGCAAGCAATCGCGGTCCATAAACAATATCGGCGTAATTAAGTTTAGACAATATCAGTGATTCTGTTAGTCGAATCCTGAGGTCCTCGGATATAAAGGGCCTGATCTGATACAAAACTCTTAGCCTGTAAAAACAATTTTGAACCGTGTCAGCTATATGTTTTTCAAACCTTAGTGCGGCATCCATGTTCAAACCAAGGTTGCGCGCAACGTCTACTCTATCAATAGGTTCACTTAATATAGCAATATTTAAAGTATCCGGTAAAAGATTTTTCATCTTTTTAGTTCCAAATACCATGTACTTTGTCTTGGAGGGGTAAGGACCAAACAATTATTATCTGCCCACATTGCAACAGCACTCAGCTCTTTATTCAGGATTTTGATAGCACTTTCGTAGTCCTCAGGAGGGAATGAGATGTAGACCTGCACATCATCGGCAAGCATGATTTAAGCAGCACACAAGAGCAGGATTTCAATATCCAGCCAGCAGTATCTCAGCATTTCTATAAGGAAATCTCGCTTTGCACATCTCAATCATACCTCCTCGTTTTTTTAGGAGTAAATTTAATCTAAGCGGGAGAAAGGATCCGTCTCAAGAGTGCGCGCATGTGTCTCCCGACGACGTGAGCACGGGTTTACGATTCCTCACTGAACGTTATTATGGGATGACTAGTGATTGCGTTGAAATCCTTAACTAATGTTTTATTCTTCTATCAGCTGACTGAGAGCAAATAATTCTTTCCATGCTGGACTGGGAGCGCGAATATCGTCCCCTTAGTGGTAAAACCGATTATCTGCACTTTTTTTTACACACACATAAGGAAGTTTATAAGTATAATATATGTTTATGTATGTATAATATATAAGTTAATAAGTAAGTTTTTAACACATAGTTAAGGTGTATATTACCTTGCCATCTTGACAATAATTTGAGAATTTATTATAACAAAATTTTGCAAAAAAAAAAAAGTGCAGATAATCGGTTTTACCACTAAGGGGACGATATCATAGAATGCGGCAGCTGCTAACATTCCAGTGCAGGTAGCAAAAGCTTATTAACGGACAGGGCAGATTCGAAAACTATAATATAGGCGATAGGCTGGTAATGCCAAATGTTTTTTTTTCTTGCACTCACACCAATTAACCTAGCCCCAAAGTAAACACTGTAAGGCTTGTGTTATGGGATACTAGGGTAACGGATATAAATACTTATAATTATACATATATAAGTATTTATGAGTAGAAAAAAATATAAACGTCCATGACTCAGGTACAAATGCTCGTATTCATCATACAAACATTTGCCCCTACCGGGATTCGAACCCGGTACCTCAGAGTAGGCGACACCTTGAAACCGGTGCACGTGCCACTCTGCCACGGAGGTCGTCAAATGTGGCGTCGTTGAAGCGTGGCTACGAGAGGAAAGGATAAGGAAATGTAATATATTTCAATCTCCAGCCAACGGAATCTTAGCATTCCTGTTCTGAATCTCAGCATTTCTATACGGAATTCTCGCTCTGCACATCTCAATCACACCTCCTCGATTTTTTATAGGAACAAATTTAATCTAAGCAGAAGAAGGGATCCGTCTCAAGAGTGCGCGCACGTGTCTCCCGACGTGAGCACGGGCTAACGATTTCTCACTGAACGTTATTATGTGTCCGATAAAAGACTTTATCTTGAAACACTGCCTTTGGCGTTAGCCCCTTTTTGTTTGCATACCATATTTATATAACGGCCAAACATTTTACGTAACACAGTTATAGCTGTTTTCAAATTCAAACACGGCGTTCATAAGGTCATGTATGTGAACAGGAATATTACGAAACGTTATGTAACATGAGATAATTGAATAAATGTTTGCTTTGTTCGTCGACTCATATTCTAATAATTTTGTAGTAATAAATACTTCATTACTTGGGTACATTTGGATTGATGTGAATGTGAGTTTGAGTTATAATTTTTTGACGACAAAATAGTAGACTATTGGCAATCAGTTCATTATTACCAAACAACCTTCTACCTAGGTACTATGTTTTCCAGAGAATTTGAGCATAATCTTAAAAAACATATTCGATTTTTAAAATCACTGTGAAATGTGAGTTTTTATGGTTACATCATTTTATCCTAACTAATATTATAAATGCGAAAGTGTGTTTGTTTGTCCTTCCTAAGCCATAACTAAGCAACCAATCGACTTAATTTTCGGCATAGAGTTAGTTCAAAGGACGGAGAGTAGCATAGGTTACTTTTTTCCCGATTTTCCCACGGGAACGGGAACCACACGGGTGAAACCGCGGATGGAAGCTTGTTCCAAACATAATAATAACATTTGCTTAGAACTTAGTATCTTAATTTTATGGTTAAAGCTAACATTACAAATATTAAACAGATACGAAGCCTAAATAACTTGAAGGTAAATATAAGTCTCTTAATTAATTTTAATCAAATATTTCCTTGGACCATAATATCCATACTGGTGTGTAATCTCTGAAACTTCGCCGCCTTGTAAATATGTATTAGCAGCGAAAGCTTCATAATTTCTGGGACAGAACAAAAACACAAAGTCGACGCTCATACTCGTATCTACTTACTATACTTTGAGCTAACACAATGAGGTTAAACAATCTAGCTCCTCCAGACGTCATTAAGTTTTTGCAACTCTTCCTTGGGGACCCAACAAGGATGTAACGTCCCACGAAGAAAATTTTCTTAGAAAAACAATAAATTTTCTGTGAGCCTCGCTCGAGTGAGTTTCGGTGTCGGCTGAGCGAGAGCACGCTCGCCATAATATATTGAATTTGAAACGAACAAACTTTTACGTTCTTCTTGCCGCATGTAAAAAGATTTCCCTAAAATGTTTACAATGCAATAATTCCCAGCTCGTGTCAGAGACAAACGGGATTTAATGTGAGGGCAAAACAAAATATTCTTACTGTTGGGATATATTCGTAGGCTCAAGACTACGTTGTGTCCTATTTCGTCACTTAATATTAAATCAAAGACTTTAAAACACAGTAACTTAATCATATTAAAGGTCTAAGTATTCCCAATGGCACTACGAATATGTTATGTCAGAGGTTCAAAGGCCCGTAAGCCGTGCAACGCCACACAAAAAATCTCATCCGGAAAATCCTGTTTACTTTCTACCTCGCCCCTTCCTCATCAAAATATCAATAAGAGTTGTAACGAAACGTTATCTTTCAAAACGTCTATTGATCGTCGGCAAAACACTTTGTATCATGGAGGTTTACCGCCGGTTGAACCACAAAAAAATATTGGTGAAAAGGTGTGAGCTCTCCTAGCTTAATCCCCGACGATTTGCGAAGACGGAAAAAAGGGTTCGAGGATAGGGCTGGTGCCGAAAGAGTGTCACTGAATTTACTCGCTACATTATGTTATTTGGGAACCCCGCTAAGTATTTTTGCTTTGTTTGCTAAAGAGGGTTCTCTCATTTAGATACTCATATAATCACGGTTTCTTTTTACTACAAACACATAAGTAGATGCGCAGCGCACCATTTTACAGCTACTCAATATTTCATATCACTCGCCAAGTTTGCAGGGACTAGTATCTTCTCAACTCTTTTTTTTGTTGCCAAAACTTAATACAAGACTGAATAATTCAATGAGCAATAAAATATCATTCCGCTTATTTTCTCGTTTACGAGTTTTAACTAGTTTTGGAGACCAAGTTTATTCCTACAAAAAGAAACAGACCGGTTAAAAAAGTCAATCTAACGCTAGCTTTCCCAAGTTTATCGGCGGTGTACACAGTGATTTATTGGCTTTTAAAATTGCCACTTGCTTCGATACAGAATTAGCAACGAAACTTTCATTTCATTCGATTCAATTTACTTGCTCTTTCTTGGAAATGTTATGAATTTAATATCGTTTTTAAAAAATCTGCCACTACCATAACATAACAATAATTGACGTTAACTAAACTGAGCTCTAACAAATAGAGAATTGTATTCTGTGGTACATGTAGCAAGTTAAAAAATCTATGGATTTCATACAAAAATATTTATACCTATACACAATACACATATCTAAGAAAAATCAGAAGTTCTTCTACATTATTTAATTAACGTTTGGAACATTCAAACTTAACTTTTCTGTTTAACTTTCAAAAAAGTTGGTATATCAGTTACGCTCAATTACTTTCGGCCAATCGCCACAAACGCAATAACTTATTACAGTACTGCATTTCAATTTAAAACCAAACACAACTGATGAGTGGAATCGTATCCCATTTTGGTTAACTATTATGATGATCATGAAAGAAGAAAATAGGACGCCTGTTAATGGACATACAAGTACATATCTAAGAAAGTGAATTTAAAATCAAAATAAAATATGTTTGATTGACAGCCCTAACCGAGGCTTAGTCGGTGCGGATCTCCTATATAACCGGGCCGCCTTCTGCACGCATTTATCGTTGCTCAGCCCTATTTATTCCCCAAAATAAATAGTGAGGTGAGTATTGAGAGCATCTGAATCGGAACTTTATTAATACCCTAATCTTTTCATAAGACAAAAACGATGAAGCTCGGTTGATATAGAATGATTATGGGGGAAATATGAAATTTATCATCCTTATTACCTTTAGTATAAAAATACAATGAGGCATTCTGTAGTCAATCGGTAAGTGTATGAAAGTGCTACTGTACCGGTAATAAAACAATAATAATGAATCAAATAATTAAACTCAAAATTTATTTATAAAAACAGTTTTCATACTGTATTCTTAACTGCATGCAATGAAGGCCGTCAGGGCGACATGAGACTAGTTGCTTTTTTCTGGTATATTTTCTTGTTTAATATTTTTGCATGCAATGAAATATATAAAAGAGAAGGGGATTCAGAAAACAGAAGGGGACTAGTCCCAATATCAACTTCGTTAATTACTGACGTTTTGTTATTATTACGGCTAAATACTATGAAGATACCTTCTCATATTACGTGTTCTGAACAACTGTTTATAATAATATGAACCGAAATTTTAAATTAGGATAGATGTCACCTTCGTTAACCCTTAACCACCTAACAGACGTCTCACAGACGTCATCGAGGGAATTATCGAGACTATTTTTGCGCCAGAGTTTCGCATTGACTTCTTCGTTTCTGTACCTTTACTCCAAGCTCTTTGGAACCACGCAACCACTCGCTGAGGATTTACATGGCTCAGGTGAGCTAGAATGCTCACTTGAGCCACGTCTGGTCTGTGAGACGTAGGTATGTTAGGTGGTTACTTGACCTTTTCTTCACTGAGCATTTTTTATCATTCTAGTCTAAAATGGCTCTCATTGATAGTCATAACGAGTGGTGGTTGAAAAAAACCTGTCTGATGACGAAACCATACCTAATGATGAAGGTTAGGTACGTTTTCATCATCAGACAGGATGTAGAGTCTGATTTTGGGTTACATTATGTATTAGAAGTTTTTTTTGCGTCTGATCCGAACTCGAAGAGCTAAATGCAATAGGTGATGAAAAATTTCTCCACCCCACAATTATTATTTACTTAAACTCTAATTGCAGGTCAGAAACTTTCATCTGAAGATGAGATGCCTTAGAGATTTATTCTAATACTAGCTGTGCACGCAACTTCGTTCGCGTGAGAACCGGAACATCGTTTGCAATCCTTCCCGACTAAATGTTTGGTGGTCTTTTTCACCAACTTTAAAAAAGGAAGAGGCTATTGAGTCGCCTATATTTTTACTTTTTGAAAAGAATACTTAACACATAATCTTGTCATCAGAAGTTTATCAATTCGCCAGTACTTACGTACTTTTACCTATTTTTTATAATAAAAGTAAAAGTACCTATGAAAATGCAAAGTAGCATCTTTTTGGAGTCGTTTTTTTTTGTTGTGATGATAATAATTAGATAGCAGATGCCTGTGATTTAGTTTCATCAGTCATATTTAAATGTGGCTTTGTAACACGGCTTCGAAATTAACAGAGTTGCTCAAGATTGTTATTTTTGGTCACCCACCCCGCGGCCGACCTTAGCGAAAGTTACTTAACCACTATAATCCGCATAATTTCCCTTACGTAGGTTGTATACAGCTGGTAAAATAGTATACACGTATAGAGAAATAGGTAATACTCCATAAGAAAGTCTACTGGTCGACTGGGAAGTCATACCATCATAACAATCATGATTGTACAACATGAACCCATTCTTACCCCCTGTACCATTTACTCTATCCACAGAACAAATCAACTTTACGGGCAGGTTTTATCACCTACTAATAAGTTCTGGATAGTTTAATTGACAGATCAGTTTGTTTTATGGAAAAATGACAATTATATGCCACATAAGCTTACCATAACTTATCAGTAGTTGGTGAAACCGACCCGTAATGTAATACCAACATTTCGATTCGTTTTTAGCTATCTAAAGTGCGGTGGCCTGTCTTCGTGACTAAAAAATCTGAAATAAAATCATTTTATAAAAAAAATTCAAACCGACTTCAAAAAGTAAAAAATAAAACTTTTGGAGTCGGTGCCAGCCAAGGTATGCTACATTGCACTTCTATTTCTATTATTTCTTCTTATTCTATTATTTTTTATAAAATGTTTTTTATGTAGTCAACAGCAGGTCAGGCTTACTTAGCAGGTCAGGTACTTTGTGCTTGAGTTTGCCCTTTACCTATGTCGTTCCTTTTAGATGTGTTTTTCGTAATATACAACTTCTAACATTATTACCCAAGTTTAGGGTTCAGTACCTATGAACAGATTGAACAGTCGTCATCAACTATTTCGTATGTCACCACGGTCGGGGCACTGGCCTTTTTTTGAAGTCGGTTAAAAATACCACTTGTATTCGCGACACATTGATAAACTCTTCCTTTTTTTGAAATCGCTTAAAATTTATAAAAGTTTCATTTTTAAATAACGACATAATATACATACAACGCCATCTTTCATGCACGTGTTATAATTAAAATCATAAATATCAATCTACTAGAAGGGTTTAGAAGCTTCAATTTGTAGTCAAACTAATTGTTCTTCAAGGAGTAAATAAATAATACTTAGAAATCTTTCAATTGTTACTCAAATTTATTAAATAGAAACAACAATTAGAATGTTCCTCCAATATATATTATTTGAAACACAACTATAAACATCCAACACATATAATGAACATAAATTGGCACTTAACAGACAACGTTAAGCAATAACTTCGACAAAAATAAACAGTAAGAAACTACTTAGCTTTTGAGACCTTCTGCTTGACTGCCCAAAATATGTGTCTTCTATCTCAGAGGGAGTCAAAAGAGTAGGAGTTCTCCCGCCATTCATTACAACCAATCAGAAATCAATATGAAAATAGCTTTGCTACAGTGGCGCCAACCGGTCACTTTTTATTGAAATCTCAAAGATAAAGTAAACTATTTGTACTAACAATAATGTAATTATTATAAACATTATATATGATTTGTTTTATCAACTATAAATATTTGTATTTCAATATTATTCAGAATTAACAGGAAATAAACGGAAGACTGGGCAGTTCTTGTCAAAACACATCTTTTTAGTATTATATTGTTCTATTACACTTTAAATATTTTGATAAACCAATAATGACAATTTCCATTAATATAATTGATTCAATATGTACCAATTTAAAATTTTATGTTATTGAAATATAGCCTATACGGTAAGTTGAGATACGGACTAAACATATAAACAATTATGTGGACTTAGATCAGTGGTTTTGGTGTGATGCTCATTCAAACACAGAGACATACCCACAGACGGACAAACAAAAAATTATAGAAATTGGTTCTCCTGCTTGTTCTGATTCCCAATATCTATTTTTTTTGCAAATCCAAGCAATGTACAGACACGATGAACTTTGGTTCTTATTATAAGTATAGATAATGTTGATTCTAATGTGTTCTTATTTTTATATAATTGTTTAATATGTAACTAAACAGACTACGAATTGAAAACAAACCCTTTCCTTATAAACTTTTAAAATTGTGAGTTATTTTACGCTGGCGATCTCACAGACTTATGTTGGTGGTTGTGTGACAAAAACATATGACAGGTGGTTTAGGGTTAAACAATCCTGAAACAATATATTTGAGTATACCTAGAATTACTATTCGCCATTAACAGCATTAGTTAACAACCACTCTATTAATTCGAGACGCGTACTATCTTATGAGCATGTTATCGTCAAAATAAACGTCATGTTATTTTAATCACATATCATCATGGAACATATGAATTGAATAAATCGTTGCTAAATAAACGCTGAGCTTTATTGGCTCATTTGAGTTACAAACGTGTTCATATGAAATGTTCAATTATTTCCCACTTAAATGCTAGCTTAGCATAAACGGACGCTAACAAAATGACAAATGACATTGTTTATGTTTTTATATGTTCGCATTTTCAAGTGTTTTTTTGGCTCATGGAGTTGGAGCCTTGATAAAGGTTTTTGGAAGCCCTGAAAAGTGTCTGACGTGAGGTTTTTGCCATTGAGCTGAGGTGGAAGTGGTGGAAGAATCGGATGCATTTTTCAATGCTTTCTTTTAATATGATAAATTTTAATAGAAAGATATTAAAATAAATCAACTCGGCTCATAAGTGATTCTCATGCGGGGCTCGAACCCGAGAGCTTTGGATATCCGTCCCACTGCTCATTGTTGAAATCTAATGACATTGTTTTCTGATAAAAGACAACAATGTAGGAAAGTTGTTAGTGATCTTTCCTGATAAATAACCGATAATAATAAATTGACAGGAAGAAATACAATCACAAATTGTATCTGATAATGTTGAAAGGAAGTTCTCGTAATTGGCATTTAGTTTTTTGATATGAAGGTATTATTTTGTTACGAAAGATTTTTATCTATTCATAGATTGTTATTGTGCAAACTATGAAAAAAAATGTAAAAATAGGGGGGGAGTTATTCCTAATAATTAAAGAATAAATTGAGTTGACAAAAAACCGAACACATGCAAATGTACACAAAAATTATATTAAGTTTTCCTTTCTCTTTTTGTAAGTGTTATATTAAAGATCAAATATGATTTTTATATTTAGTAACATTAGCTCAAAAATTATTTACTTGACACTTTACTTAATATTTCATGAATGTAAACTCATTATTATCCAAACTATACAATTAAATATATCCTTCTTCACGTTGTAATCCCTCTCTATACTTATAATCATCTCAATTTTACTGGTAATTCCAGAGAAAGGCGCATTCAAACACACAATCAAAGGAATTAGGACAGCAAAATAATCCTGTAAAAAATATATCTAAAGAAGATCTCGATAAAGTTATATAAATGCTTCTACCCGGAACTGAACACTGTACTGATGGTGTATGGAAGCCCTATATCATCTTTAACAACATTACAAATCACTCAAGCCACACAAATTTAACGCTACATCACTGTAATCGCTAAGCTTAATCGCACTACAACTTTATTACTTACTAGCTAGTAAGTAGCTACAAAAATAAATAAAATAAATTGTTTAATCATAACAGCGAGGAACATTTTAGGGTTGTTTCCGCGGTCAACTTCCGGTAAAAAATTCTTTAAACATAAAGTTTAATCTAAATATACCTTATTCTCGTTGTTTTTAATGATATAAAAAAGTAAAATAATAAAAAGGGAGTATTATAGTTAATTCAAAGTTATTTAAAGTAGGAATATGTTTTTTTTTTTTTATGATTTTGTAATTTTTGCATTTTTCAATGCTATTTTTATACTTATGGTAAATTTTAAATAGAAAAATATTGGAAAAAATTCACTTGTGGCCGAGTTAATTTTTTCCAATATTTTTCTATTTAAAATTTGACATGAGGTACAAGACAAAGACAATTTAAAAATAAAGATTTATGTCACAGTCCGAAATCCAGTTATAGGTTGTGAAATCACACCCAGCCTAATATAAAATTCTTATAACAAATAGTTTAATCTTATTGTTATTGTTTTTATGATTCAATGAACTAAAATAATATAATAAAACCAAAACGGAGTATTATAATTAATTTAAAGCTATTTAAAATAAGAATCAAATATACCAAAAAAGTCAATAGTGCGATTCGGAACGCTTTATGACATATTTTTAGGTATTAATTTAAAAAAGTACTTTGCTGCGCTAGGCCGCAAAAAGCGATTTTCTACGCCTAAACTGATTGACTCCTTTTCAGAGCGTGTGAGGTGAAAACTATTATTGCATGTACTTGTAAACACATAGAAGTAATATAGGGCGGGAATACTGAGCTGCAAGAGGATGAGAAACAAAGGACATAATCTCAGCTCGTTCAGGTGGAAAAAGACATGCTCACTTACTTGATTTGCTGATGATGGTGATTCTCAGAGATCTCTAGATCAACTCAGCTCGACGGTCTTTGGCGGCCTGCCGGGGCGGTTAGCATAATTGCTTGTTTATTCGGAAAAAACACCCAGATTTTCACTTGAAGGTACACAATTAGTTATTTAACACAATAGCACGTGATTTTAAAGTTAATTAGCGATGTGGATACTTTATTATCAATTTTATTGATCAGCATGTGGATCATGCCGCGGTGAGATTCGAAGGAAAACAATATGTCGTCCAGTACTTCGGACAAATTTCATTAACTCTCTCGCGTAAGTGCGAGCGGGATAGCAATATTTAGTGTGCATATCAAGGAAAGGAACACAATTAAAGGATGGCAAATTATGTACATATTTGCAAGTACATAAAGTCAAAACTTGTAGTTAATACTTGTCCTAAGATTCGGGGGAGGCCTATACCCAGCAGTGGGTGTCATGTGGCTGAGACGACGAAGTCAATACAAATTTTAGACCATAACTTTTTGTTTGTCAATCGATTTAGATTATTCCGTTTTGTCTGAAAGAGAATTCTTCACGAATAAAAAATAATTATTACTTTTTAATTGACTAAAAAATAGGAGTAGATTATCATTTCGCGTCGTAAGTAGGTACACAGGGAGCGACCACCATATAATTCGAGCCACCATACGTATTAACGCGCGGCTACAGTGATAGGCTTCAGTGCGGAGTAAGAACATAAAAATAAATACGGTCCAACTAAACACGTACAAAGACTAGTACCAACAACGGTTGGCTAAAGAGCTTAAGTCATGTTAATACTGATTTCAACCTTGAAATAATTATCCACAATGTTCAAAATGCTCTATGTGGGGTAGCGCAAAATATAACATCTAAATCTGCTAATACAAATCCCCAAAAATTTCAGGCCGAGACCCGAGACCTTCTAGAAGAAAGGAGAAAACTAATACGTGAAGGTAAAAGCGGAACAAACTAATTTAAAGATCTTTGTAAAAGAACTAGAGATCAAGTCGATCTAGAGAAATATCGAAGCATATCGGGAAAAAACCGTTAAGCATAATAATATAATTGACAGATACCAGGACCCAAAGGTGTTTCGTAAAGCCTTGAAACCGGGAACTCAGCAAATAACTAAACTCTTAAACGAAAATAACCAACTTGTAAACGAGCAAAACCACCTACTCGAAACCATTAGGAAATACTATGCTCAACTAGACGCATCAAAAAACCCTAAACCAAGAGAGAGGATGAGAGTTATTATGGAAAAGACGACTGAATATCAGATTCACTATGGTTAGCCTTCATAGACTACAAGAAAGCATTTGATAGTGTTGAAACGTGGCCAGTCCTAGAATCACTACAAAATGCACGTAAAGACCATACGACTCTAATCGACAATGTGAATAAGAATTAAAAGTCAACCTACCACCACTCACGGAGTCAGTTCGGATTGAGCAGGGCGTACGACAAGGAGATACGCTTTTACGCAAATTATTTACTTTGGTGCTAGTGGACATCTTGAGAAGCCTGAACTGGGAAGAGCACGGTCTAAATATATTGGGTTATCGTTTAAAAACCCTTCTTTTTAGCGATGATATCGTTTTGCTGGCGAATCCCGATAAACTTCAAGGTATGATCCAAGAACTCAGCGATACTTCCATCCGATGTGGCCTGGAAATGAACTTGATCAAAACCAAGGTTATGACTAACATAAACTCCAACACAATCATCAGAGTACACTATATTAATTACCATCGAAAGAGTAGACAAATACGTGTATTTGGGGCAGGAGACAGTGACCGGGAAAAAGAACCAAGCAAACGAAATCGCTAGACGCGTGCGGTTAGCCTATTCTAATCTCGAGTTTGACTTCATATCAAAATGAATCTCAAGTCCGAACAAAAGGCACGCATATTTGTTCAATGTATCCTGCTAGTTCTCACTTACAGTTTGGAAACCTGGGTTTTCACCAAAGACATACTGCATAAGTTGAGTGTGGCCCAGCGGGCGCTGGAGAGAAAACTGGTTGGGGTTACGTTGAGGGACCATAAAACCAACGAATGGCTAAGGCAACAGAGCAAGGTCACTGATGTCACCAAACGTGTCTCTTCTGTAGTGGGAATGGGCGGGTCATGTGGCATGCAAGACCGACTCGTGGACCAAACGGCTTCTCGAGTGGCGACCATGGGGTCGAAGCGTCCTCCGGGAAGACTCAGATGCGTTAGGACGACTACGTCAAAAGTACAGCTGGGAAGAAGTGGCTCCAAGTTGCAAAAGACCGTGACGAGACATTAGAGTTTGAAACTGAAAATATCAGTTTCAAACAGGTATCAGCGCAACCTATAACGTGTAATTACGGTAAACTCAAACAGCGAATAAGTCTAAATATATTAATAACCCAATACTTTACACACATGTCGAAATTTCACTAAATAATGTGTCAATCTAATTTGTATTTAAAGGAAACGGGTTCACGGTTGCCCTTTGAAAGGTTGAGTATACAGATTAAATTTGCATATCAATATCATTAAAATAACCTTATGCGATCTTATTGAATTAGTAGAGTCGAATGAAATAATATTGACACGGCATAAATTTGTTCTGAAGCTAATTTGAACTAATTTAACTATCCGTTTACATAAAATTTGACAACCTACGAGTATTTAGAATAAGAAATTGTTTAACACCAAAAGTAAAAAAAAACCGGCCAAGAGTGAGTCGAACTCATGCACTGAGAATTCCGTACCATTATGTACTAAATATTTTAATTTTATCACTTTTATCATGATTTCTGAAAAATCTTTACATAAACTTCTGTTACATAGAATAATTTCAGAGTTTTCACTTTGCAAACTTGGGAAATTAGGGGGGACCGGTATTTTTTTTTACATTTTCATCATAAGTCGATATCTATGCAGCCTAAAAAAAGAAAAATGTTTGAGAATGTGCAAACAGCGCTCTTTTATACATACCCCACATGCCGTAGTAGCCCCACTTCGAATTTTAACCCCTTTCAGACCCTGTTACAAAAAAATATATACTTGGTTATTTCTCTCTTGATTGCAAATAGTTGGAAAAATGACATCTAAAACTATTCCAAATTTCAAGTTCATAGTATTAGTAGTTCTTGAGATGTCCAGCTGTGACAGACAGAGAGACAGACTGAGTCGCACCATAAGCGTTCATTTTTACCATTTTGGTACGGAACCCTAATTAGAAACATATTTCTTACCTTAGCCTACATTTTTCTGGATCGGCGCCGTACTTTTGTACAAAACCATTGTGGCAAAATACCTAGGTCGATTTAACATTACTTATGCGGTTAATGTAATCAAATGTGAAACGATCTTGTTCAGATATCCGATTCATCGAGTAAAAATGTAACATTAGGAATTGAAATATATCAAACGCGACCTCAGATCCAATCCACGTTACC
The DNA here is from genome assembly GCA_910589605.1 of Chrysoteuchia culmella. Lineage (NCBI taxonomy): Eukaryota > Metazoa > Arthropoda > Insecta > Lepidoptera > Crambidae > Chrysoteuchia > Chrysoteuchia culmella. The sequence goes on from OU342654.1 coordinate 12,702,805, forward strand.
ATTAATTAAAATTCAAGATTATTCATAGCAAAAAGCAAATTTTGTAGTGTTTAGCGGCGCACCTGCCCGGGTGTCTTAACGTGGTCGAAATTAATGCGACGCAAAGTCGGCAAAAGTCAATTACAGTTTATTAAAACCGTCTCCATTTATATCAATTTGACGCAAACTGTTACAAATACTGGTAATGTTCCGTCCTTTCATCCGCGAGGCGGGGCTACGCAAGCGCTCCGAACGGCCGGCGGCGGCAACAAAGCGGCGGCCCGCCAGCGCGGCCAGTACGCAGCCGGCGCGCTCCGAGCCCGCAGCGACCGCAACGCTCGCTCGCATCGCTCACCGCTCAACCGCTCGCACGATCTAACACCCGCTCAATTCACAACTGCCCGATGAATATTTAATTGCACCTATTCCGACCGGGTGGATGAATGAGCGAACTCCGTTGCCTCATCGACAGTTATGACAACACATTTCTAATACCTGGAAAACTTTATTACGATGTCACTGGGGTAAAATAATTATAAAATCATGAACGGTCGTAGATTGGTGTCGCGATCGACGACGGAGATTTTTGTTTTGCTTCTACTCATTGTTAGACATGCTGTGACGTCTTCTGATGGTAAGTTAATCTAAAAAGAAGTTAATATTCATTTTTACAAATAACACGCGTTCCTTAAAGAAATTTCATTTACAAAAGCGGAAATTAAGAAATGATCTGCAAACTTTGATTAATTTTAATCTATTTGATAATACTAATTGATTTTACCTGTTTTAAGTCTATCAGTATTTGTACATTTCGGACCTTGAGTTAATGCATTTCCTATGTACCTCTAGTATTATGGACGGCAAGTTTAGACTGTATTTTACTCAAAGTTTGCGGTGCGAGATACAAGAGTTTGTAAACACTTCCCGAGTGGTCGAGCACCGCTCCGCATACACCAAGATGTGTAAGGATTTAGTGAACCACTATTTATTGTACTTGCGAGAGAATATGCCTTAAGCTTTGATATATTTTTCCACAATGTTTTCGATTTCTTTTATACGCGTTGCCAAACGTCTTTCACAACTTTTTTTTTATTTTGGCGCATTTTAGTTCTGTTTTTTTTAATAAACAACTTATGCCATTGTCCTAAACTTTTGAAATTATCTTTTAGTGGGATATTGATTGATAGTATTATTTATAGTAGTAGTAGTATTATTAGCTATTTTTGTGTGAACTCAAAATCATAAACTAAGAAACAGAATTTTAAACTTATAGTGTTTTTTGTTTATGGTTTAAGTTCTGTAAGATAAATCAAAATTAAGTATTTGAATGTAACATTATATGTAATAGCACTAATTATATAATAAAATTAGAGGTTTTAATATTTTTTATGGTAAATAACATAATGATTATTGCTTGATCAGCTTATTCATGTATTTTTACTATAAGATAAAATAAATTATTATTGTTATTAATAATTAAAAACATTTTCATGATTACAGTCCTATAAATTTACATAATCTTAAAACTTCCTACAAATAAAGCCCCTTGAGTAATTTATTAACGAAGTTTACTTCGCTCATAAACATCATTGTCTGCGAAACAATTTTAGTACAAAAAAGCTTGTTTAAAGATTAATAAGAAATTAAGTTGCCGTCGCTTTTATTGAATGTTATAATTAATTATTATTCAACTTTCTTTTTCATTTTCTAATGCAGATCACAACTTATAAATTAATAGTGACAACAATTTTAAGATACGACATTATGTTCAAATTCATTGATTTTACGAGTGTGAAAGGTATTCCTTCAATTGGCAGTTACCAGTTTAGTTTTAGATTGTAAAATATATCGCAAAAAAAACTAAGACACTCAAAAACATATTTTAAGCGAATTTTAAGAAAACCATTGACTGTATTGATTCAAAAAGATAAACACCACCATTTTGTTTTTTGTTGGAGTCAATTAAAAACATTTTGGCAACGATTGCATACGGCCAATCTTCGGATGGAAAGCAATTAAATCACCAATAAATCCGAGATTTATTATTTAAATGCCGATATTAAATTCGCGAGCTCATACACCAAACAATCGGCATATTTTTCCGGCATGCCTGCGCCAACATTGATATCTATAACCCATTATTCAGGGGATTAGCTTTTTGCTGGATGAGTCATATAATATTCAAAAGGGAATTATTGGATTCCGTTAACACCGTCTGAATTATAGATATATCTGGAATGCACATATTCATTAAGCTGTTTTGAGCGCTCAAAGAAAATTAAAATTGGGATAACTGTGTTCCGTACGTGACTAGAAAGATAAGCTGAACCGGAACTGTTATTCCAGAATACGCCTGCTGAATGGAAAGCCGTGTCGTTGTATCAGCATCGAGGATTACCTTTGAGCGAAAACATAACAATAGATCTATTGTAGCTGCAAATTCAGCCAACAAAACAATATAAACGACCCATTTATTTATCTACTATGTGAAGTTACTTCAAGTGAACAATACAGACATACTTTGGTGTCAGCCTCTTCATCTTTATAGATGGCACAAAATTATAATGTCATTGTGATTTTCAAGTTACTTTGTGTATTTTGATTCCTTATATAATTAGGGACTTTGCTTTGGTAAACTTCCTGAAGTCCCTTTGTTGCTTAGTATTTTATTTACTTGTAATATAATTAAGGGGCGAAGATAAAGATATCTTTCATTTTATTTCTTAGGATGTGATTTTGTTACCTTAGCTACATTTTAGCTAATGTATTACATTATAAACATTTTAATCTTTTCCTTTTTATTAAAATATTGTGTAATAGAGACTAATCGGGTGATACCATTGAAATACAAACTTAATACGAGAGGTTGCATTTAACTCGATTTGCCCCATTTAGTACAAATAATTTAAATAAACCGGACAAATAATAGTATTATTGGCCCACTAAAGACCCATATAAAAATAATATCGAAACGGTTTTTTCACTTAATTACTTCTTATTATTATTTGACACTAATATTTTAATTGATTGTACATACTGATATTAAAAGTAAAAGAGGGCATTTTTTTTCAATAACCTTAAAATATAATGAAGCACCCACCCTAACAAAATACCAAGTGAACAAATTGCTTAGCTAATTTGTTTGAAGTCGCGGCGAAGTACACCGCAGGAATTCAAGAGGACGAAGCCAGCCGCAGCGACGGCAATTAAACCGAAACTTATAAAGAGTTCGTTACATATTTTACCTGCACAACAAAAACCGCGTGAGAATCTTAGGGTCCAGTAAACGATCAAAATTTACCAAATTTGTTTGACAAAGATGTTTGTCAAATAAATTTCCGGAAGTAAAAATGCATCAAACATAACCGCAAACGGTCAAATAAATTTGACAAACACGAAAATCTGTCAGAAATTTTACAGAATTTTTTATTCTTTACGGAGCCCTTTAATATGACGTTTATTAAAGTCGGAGGGAGAAGTTTCACTCATGATTAAACTTAATACTGAATAGAAATTACTTAGGGAAAATAATAGTTTGACGATTGGTTACTTATTATAATACGGTTTATATATAAACAAACTTTATTGAGTGATAATTGGACAATATGAAAATGTAACCTTCTTAGTAATGAAGGAATTGATGAGGACGAAGCTACACGATGCGACGGCAATTAAACGAAACACTGATAAAGTTCGTTAAATATTTTACAACATAAACCAATTAGTGATATTAGGGCCCAGTAAAACATCTATTTTTTTTTGGTCAAATTTGCGAGTTTGTCTAATTTATTTGATCGTCGGCAGCTATGTTGACGCGTCTGACTACAAATTTCCATTGGAAAAGAGATGCCAAAAAAAATACCCAGGGTCGCCAGACATTTCTCAAATGTGGTTCGTAAAGTTTAGTTAAGTACGTTAAAAAAATATATTAATTTACTCCAAAAAGCATCGGGTTTAGTATTTATTCCTATCTAATCACCAGACATTTTTTCTGTATTTCACAAACTACGAGTACTAAGAATAATAGGAGATTTAATAGAATTGTATAAAAACTCGTTGGACTATTTTAGATTATTGAATTAGTCAGGTCAAAATATGATAATTGCAGATATACGTTTGCCATTGTTTCAAACCCTAGACACACCACTGCTAGGAAGAGAATAAATAATAAATAATTGCATACAACACATCAATTATCTAGCCCACGTTAAGTGTCATGAAGAACTTGTGTTATGGATACTAGATTTTGTAAATACATACATAATGTGAGAAGTTTCACTCGTGAATAAACGTAAGACTGAATAAATTATGGAAAACAAAAGTTTAACGATATGTTATTTTTCAAATGGTTTGTTGAGTGATAATTGGAAAATATGCAAATTACCATTTTTAGGAAGAGGACGAAGCCAGCCGCAGCGATGGCAATTAAACGAAACACTTATAAAGAGTTCGTTAAATATTTTATAACATATTTATTCGTAAAGGGTCTCTTATTACACCAATTTCAATATCGTATTTTATCTCATTACGTACTTGTGCGTTATTGTAATGTAAAACGCAAGGTTTATCAAGATGCTACGGCTAAAACGAAGGGTACTTTTCAAATCTTAGCAAAGAGTGTTTATGTTAGAAAAGAGGTCAACATTTTATGAATAAAATCAACTTTGATAATAACTTGACAACATTAAAAATGCAACGTAATAATCAATTTTACAATTTTTTTATAACTGCTTTAACAAGTGATTTAAATTTAATCAATTAAGAAAGTCCGAGTTTTATTTATTTCCTCGCAAATATGTTATAATACGTCGTATGACATACGTGCGCTTTGATAATTACAGCCTCTGCTTTCTTAGTAGCAATATCGCCTCGGCTGTGATCTTCAACTTACCGCACTTATATCATAATGTACTATTATTACCTGCACAACAAAAGACACGTGATACTAATATGATACTTATTAAACTCAGAGTGAAGTTTCATTCATGATGTCTGAATAATTGAGCGTACAATAAAGTTTATCGATTGGTTAAAACGGTATAATTACAAACTTTTTTGTGTCATAATTGAAAAATAAGCTAGTTCAACTAATTCAACCTTTTTATTTATTTAAAGCAGGCTTTGTTAAAGTATACACAGATACAACGGTGTTTACAAGCATTTTTTACTGCACGTACTTAACATAGAGAAACTCCCGTCTGAACAATTTGTGAAACGTTGATTTTCCAATGTGTTGTTAGTAACATAGAGAAACTCACTAGGTATGTTGTTTGATAGCATTAAACCAAGTATCCTCGATTCCAATCAAAACACCCTATCTAGGTTTCATACACCAAACTCGAGCAAATTGACCATTCACGTTCAAAATTACTATCTGATTTCACGGACAAAACTCCGCCGCTCCAGTTGCGAACTTACTACCTTGTGTATGATTATTTGCGAGTTGCCAGCTCAAATTTGTTCGTCAAGTCGCCGCCTTTGCTGAACTTGTTCATGCCAGTTCATTGCGACGCCAATTGCCGTATAAACAAGCCGCCCTAACGCGAGCCATGCCGCTCAGAAACTTCCTTCTTTAGTGCTCTCACTACGTTACGTAAAATATACACGTCATACCAACTTGCTTGTTAGGGTCTCGGGCTTTAATGGAAAAGTTTTCAATCAAAGGTTAATGCTACAAGCTCAATATTATCGCTGATATTTGTTCTTCCAAATTACTTTAAAAAATGGTGAGTCTTTATTTAATTCAAGTATGAATAATAATTAATTCATGTTTTTTTAAATTCGGTGTGCTTGATCATTTAGAACTACCCATCGTTGCTTGGGAATAGCTAGAACGATTACATTGTTTTTTGTATTTTTTGTGATGTGAAAGAAAGACTTCATTATTTTAAAAGCCGAGCCCGGCTACAAGCGTTTAGCACCCGCTTAGAATTATTATAACACCTTAAATCAGTCGTCGTCGTTAAATATATTGTAAGCTTAAATAGGTTTTATCTTACGGATACCTATTACAAAAAGTCCTTTTGTGAGTGATAATATCACCGTTTATTTAATGACGTTACTTATTTGAAGATATCACAAAAAAGTCCCGAACGTTCCACTTAATTAATCTCAAAGTAATAAATTCTCTTGGTAAATTAGGAAAGTAATAAGATATGAACCAACAATATTGTACTGAACTGTTACTGTTGTCTAGGTTATTTCAGGAACGTTCGTCATGCTTATAATATGAATATGAAAGTTTGGATGTTTGTTTATAACTCATAAATGGCTAAACGGATTTGGATGAAATTTGGTACACAAGTAGATAAAATAAAAGTACGATTATTACTATTACTTTCAAAACGGAGAGAAAAGTCACAATTTTATCTTGTAACTAAGTACTAATCAAACAAAACTTTAGGACAATTGAACAAAGTTACTACAACTACGAGTATGAGTCAAACCGTTTGTGTCAAACCGATTAACCGAAAAAACGTCAGATTATTCAAGATTTCCTCAAAACTACTGAACCGATTTCAAAATTTTAAAGAAACAAGGAACAAACCCGATGTTATAACGTTTAAATAATTTCGATCGGTTCAGGCGTTCTCGAGTAATCGGTGAACATACATAAAAAAAATATGCGACGATTGATAACCTCCTTTTTTGTGAAAATGTAAGAAAATCAGATGCAAATGCATTCTCCATAACGTCAAAGTTCACAAGTTTATTAAAAAGTTCAACGTTTGACCTGTTTCAGCGCACATTGTAAAGCTTACAAGAAAGTTCCCGCGTGGGCCAACTCCAACGGAGATTATATATCTGCATAGTTTTGTTTTCTTACGCCAGTTTCTATGCATTTAAAAGCAATGGAAATTTAGTTCCTCTTTAGTCTCTTCTCCTTGCCTTACATCGAAATTGTAATGAGCGTAGGTATAATAAGTAAGCGGAGTGAAGTAGGCTTGTTTAATTAACGGCACATGTCATGTTTTTTTTTGCTACGACTCTTACGAAATCAACGATTTTAATTTTCAAAAGGAATCCAAATCCGAACTTATCACGACTGCTCGCAGTGGACTAGCGGCTGCGCGAAACGATTGCTGCGTTTTCCATTCATTCATACTGTAGAGCTGGACCGTGTCAATTGAATGAAAAACGGCTAGGCGATTCACCCACTGGCACCGTGCACCGCCGCGGAGCGCGGGACATCGAATCCCGCGCGCGGCGACGGGCGGAGGAGCAGGAGTAATATTTTGAAACTATCGAATTACTTTTCGCATGCGAAAGCGGTGTAATAAAACTTATAAAAGCATTTATTCGATTGTTTCAAAAATACGACTCTCTCTGACAGACTACTCGGCGCCTCCGCGCCCAGTGGCGGAATCCGTTAGCGGCCCGGTGTTTTGATGTCATGGACAACGCGGTTTTCTATACTAATGATGACATTTGCATATAATTTTCAAATCCGCGCCCCCGCGCTCTGCGACGAAGGGCGGAGCAGTGGGTTAACCACCCTACGCGCCCTTCAGTGAAAATGCGCCCTATTGCAGAGATTCGAAGCGAAGTTTGTTTTTCCCGCTTCATTAGAAAGGCACCTTTATGTTACCCAGCCCACATGATTATTTTTCCATCAATGTTATTAATATTGTTTTTATACGTGATTGTAATTTTTCTACGAAAGAAAAATACAGTCATTTTATCTGTGTAAATTATTTTTCTCAGGATTGCGTGGATGTATCATGTTGAAATGAACACTTAGAATATAATAATAGAAAAATGCCTAGAAATACAAAAATCATAGATGCACTAAAATTATAAACTTAATCTACTACAGTAAAAGTACGATTCATACGACGCTATTTCTACTTTACTTTATTAAAATACAGACTATTTCGTTTGTGGAAAGAAAGCATCATGTCACAAACACGTAAAAAACATAATAAGTAAGTTTAATTGTTTTTATAGAAATAAAAGTTAGAAATGAAGAACTTGGTTTCAGAAAACTTATTTCCGTTTTGTAACACAACAGTGTTAAGCGACCCGTAAACGATATTTTTTTGGTCAAATATCTATAAGATTTTCGTGTTTGTCTTTATTAGACCGTCTGCGGTCAAACAAATTTGTCACATAAATCTGATCGTTTACCGGGCCCTTTAGAGCGTTTACTATTTGTTAAACAAATGAAACATGATGCTGACATATGTGTGGAAAATAATTTCTTTTGAGCTCGGTGTCATATACAATTATAATTCTGCTGCGTCTGCACGTCTTTTCTCCATTGTTACAATAAGAATTCTTAGGATAACAACTCGGTTCACCAGCCCTCTAAGCTGTGAGTCACAAAATAACACTCCCGGACCCTCCGATCTAATGAAGCCAATTTTCTTCGCGCGCACCTAGCTCCTCTGCTTTTGAATTTTCTACCGTATTTTCCTTGTCATCCATCTCTTTCCGCGTTTCCGCGCAGGCAGATTACTTTTGATTTCAAATTCCATCTCCATTGATTTAATAAACAACAAATTGTTTGGTCCGTTCCTATTAACACTAAGGCGAAAAGTACAGTCAAGAATTTGGAATAATTTGCACCTTTTTTTTATTCTGATGTCAAGATATTATTATGAAATCGTAAAGGAAATTAATTCATTTCGAATTGAGGAATGTAACAGCCTTTGTAATTACTAATTAGTCATTATGATAAACTGCTTCAATAATTGTAAGCGCTCGTTTTTAATAAACTGTTGGAATGTCACTGTGTTATGCCCGTTAAGGAAACAAACATCAGAATTTTATTAGTCGGGAAACTAATAGAAAATTCACTCGTGCAACCGAAAGGCTGGCTAATCCAAAACGAATTTCAAAGATGTCGAAGCAAACACATACATGGAGAGTTTCCAACTAGTTTTTTTAGGACCGCTCGTAGTTTGGCGCTCGTATTTTATTTAATTTTTCAGTGAAATCTCAAACATACATAAAGCATCCTTATTTGCCGTAGTTTCGTCTTGGAAATATTTTAAAGCAAATTTTCTCTTACTTAAAGTTTACGCTAGTTGCCTCCGAGTAAGCTGCAATGCAACTGGCATTTACGAGAATATGCACAAATGCAGATACTCTCCTCTCTTTTGGCGACCATTCAAAATCACCGAGCCATGGAGTCAGCGGCTGTAATAAAACACTGCTCATGATTTCATTGTGAATACTCTTATTTAAAATCTAAATAAGACTACAGAGTGAAATTTAATTATGCTAGTATGTACGTGGAAACATTTACAGGGTTTAGAAAAGAGAGATAAGTTTAAGGAACACGGTACATCTAAACTAGACCGACAAGGGCCACAAACTTCCAATGGCTTTTATTAACCTTCGTTTCTTCTTTTATAGGCTTAAAATACATAATTCTCAGTGTTTCTTCTACGACAAATCCCTTAGTAACAGTCTACTAAACTGTGGTTAAACCTTTTTTTCTCTGCCAATGAATATAATCTGTAGAAGTCCGCAAATGGTATGCAACCGACCGAAATATAAACATGAAAGTTTAACCAATTTGTCAGAAGAGTTTTCGCTACTCTTTATTTTCATTCCACGTTCACAATCGCAAACAAGACAGTATTTTTTTCTCTTTTACATTTAAAAAAAATAGTAAAACAACTTTGTTTTACTATTTTAGGTTTGTTGTTGTCTGTACCTGAACTTTTGTACTGAAATAGATAACGATTTAGAACCCTCTTATAACAATGACCATTAGGGGCAGTTTTACTGAAAATGACAAGTAAATCAAAAAGTATTTTTGAGACATACAGTTTTGACTCGGCATTTGCTAGCAGGACACCGATGGACCAATGAACAATGGAATATCTATTGTATATACCAGGGGCCTGAGAGATTAAAAAAGATAATATTGTGTAACACCGTTTTCTCTCTGTCGTCATCGGCCTTCCTTATGGATGGATAAGGAGATTTATTTATTTCTCTATGTATTTTTACTAAAATAAAAATTATTTCTCAAACATGCTTGGAAATATGAGCATTATTTTGACAACCTTCTTCGAGATAAATCGATATTGCTGTACTTGCCACATACCTGCGAGCAGCGGCCGGCAAAAGTTGTATGAAAATCCATATCTGTCGTGTTTAGCGGCCAAATAAATTACTTAGTAAATTCATATCTGTCGTGTTATTTAAAAATGGAACGATCTTTTAATTCGAAATATGGCAAACAAAGCGGTTACTTTTTTATTTAAATTTCGAACTGAATATGATAAGAATATGAATAGAAAGTTGTTTTAGAAAAAAAACAACAAATGACCACTTTAACGCGAGAAAAAATAGTGTTGTTCGTTGTTCGTCTGATTTCAAAAAGTAGTTTTAGTTACCGCGCTTTATTTCAGAAAAGTACTATACAAGCCTTGGCCACAACTAGTCATTTATTCCTCGGCTTCGCCTTAGCCCACATTTACACGTTCGTCCATTTTCGCCTCTTTTGCTGGCCGCTGCAGTAATGTACTATATTTTATATACCTCTTACACGAACTAAATCATATTTGAGGTGTTAATTTCACTGCCGCGCTTAGCTTACCTACTTTGGGATTATAAATACCTAGGTAACTTTTTATCAAATAACATGATTTTATTAAAAATCAGACAGGAAAACGCTTTTATATAATCGTTGAAATGAGTTTTTTGCGACTTAGCAACAAAGTTTTTGCCATCACTGTTATTTTTATTCACGTATATATCACGTATTTCAATTCCAGAGTCGATATTCTAATTTTAAGACGAGATAACTCATCTTTATCTAAACAATTGATTTACAATTTTATTCATGACTAAATCTGATCTTGTATTTAAATATAAAAAAAGCAGACTTGGAAGAAGCTGCAAAGTAAAGTGCTTCTGGATACGCGTGCTAAAAGTCAGTAACTCTGTTGAAAAGCTTTAGTAAGATGCTGCCCGTCTTGAACAGTACCATAGTATAAGTACATTTTTATTGCAGTTTAGAGTATTTTACACTTTTGAAATGTAGTTGACGTCGAACTAAAGAAATTCAATATTTCTATCCACTTAATTATACTTATTTCCTCTTATACTTTGACTCATTGCAATTTTACTTAGGATTAGGATAATATGTGTAGTGTAATGAAGCTAAAAATAACAGTATAAAACCATGGCATGTCAATTCATACTTATGAACACGGGTGCAGAAATATGTCTCAATAAAATGCTGACTCAAGGCATGGCATTTCACGCGACCCTCATCGCTGTTACAAGACTTTCAAGTATTCCATGTAACAACGATTACGTTTCAGAAGCGCTTAAGACTTTAAAAAATGAAAACGTTGTACTTTAATTTTTTTATTGATTCATAAAGTACTTACATACGATTAAATACTTCGAATTACTGCTTAATAAGAAATCTAATAATTAATAAACCACATGATTTCAAGGGCATGGAAACGAGAGAATACATAGGTAAAATATTTCATTCCAGTGGTTTCAGTGGCACTGTCTTGTGTACATCAATTTTACTAACCCTTAACTGTCAGCTGTCAAATTGTGTATTTTTAGGGTCGCCAACTTCTTACTTTTCAAAGGGCGGCAAAGAGTTTGAACTTTTTTGTATGGAGGCTGGCCTAGTTCCGGTCCGCCCTAGGTATTACCAAAGAATACTAACTATTACTATAAGCCGCCATATTGAAGAAAAAATCAAAATGGCGTCACGCGATAATACCTAACTAAATGAACGGGGGACACACACAGAGAAACTAAAATATTTTGTCATAATATAATGCCGTAAAGGGTATGTATTGGAAAGCCAATTTTTTTGGTTTATACCTTACCCTACCCTTATGGCTTTTGGCATACATATTATAGGCCTAAACTTTTTTCTCACAATTGTCAAATGACCTAAAATGTGGCAAAAAAAAAAAAAATGGGTGAAGTATAAATAAACTAATGCATATTTTCACTTCACCATTTTTTTTTTCGCCACAATTTCGCTTCCCAAATTCGTCATTACACATATCCATTTATTATCCCTACTGTTTGAAAGTACTAAATCACGATTCGTACAACAACTTTTCGCCTAACCATTTCCGTATATCAAATCAATAAATTAATTCATTCATGTGACGAGCATGTAAGCAAGCAGGCATGCAAACAGGCATGTAAGCAAGCATGCAAACAAGCAATCATACAAGCAAGCAAGCAATTATGCATACAAGCAAGCATGTATTTTCACGGCTCCAGCGCTGTGAGGCTCCGGCTGTCCCACGCGAGTCTATCGTCGCAGATGGTTTTCGCTCACCACTGTAGCTTCAGCTTGCTGGCCGCCTCGCCCTTCCGCGCCTACGCGCACTTTAATTACACTCTAGGGGTGGTACATACAAAACTGCTCGGAGTCGGTTTTTAGTCGATTCGTTTCTGTCACTGACTAGTATGCAAAACTATAATAGTAATTGTTATATCAAAAAATATGTATGCTAATAAATTTTAGGACATTGAATATTAGTGGTTTTGGTTATTAGGGATTTTAGCGTATAAGCGAAACTATAACTTATTTCCTTATTATTATTATTCAATTATATTTTTTAATGTATGTACTAATTCCTACGCTTTTTAATGGCATAAAATGTTTGCACTTTATTAATTTTACCATCTTATAATACCATTTTCCAAGGAATAAAATTAAATATTCTGATTCTGCATTTTTTATATTGGTATCAAACATTCATATTCTGTCACTAATAAAAAAGGTAGAAGCTATTTGAGGTGGCTCCACTCGGTACTGTATAACTCGAATGAACGCACGTTCGGTCGCATTTCGTGGCGTGTACGCCCGGCAGCATTTCACGCTACCATTCGCAGTTTTCCGATGCGCGATTGCCGCGACAAAATAACGCGTTATTTACGGTTGAGCTGCAACTATGGAGTTCGGTCACGCAGCGAACATCGGTAAGTGAATCTCGCACAACTCTTATTCCGATTTGATAAGACGTTGTGATGCGGAAATTTCCGTTGACTTACAGCTTGGGGTACCTAAAAGATGCATTTTTTTTTGTTGGCTATTTTTTATGGGTTTAATTAGTAGATAAATAAACCTTGACTTTCATCTGCATAAACTGTTTCATAGATAATGATTAAACAATTATTAAAAATTATAGATTTTTGTCAGATGACGCCAGTGTTTGTATAAAATAATGTACAATAACCAAAGACGATTCAATTTCGCACCACATTCATGACTCAAATATTATTTTAACTATCTTCCGCCCGCGGTCACACTTTCCCATTTATAATAACTGTATATATATATATATATATATATATATATATATATATATATATATATATATATATAGTTATAATTGACTGGAAAACATTTGCATTACATTAAGTACGCCTTTTTACCTTTTATTTTTTATCCCTCCGATAAACTGATTTATGTTGTGATAAACAAGGATCGAGTAATTCTTATTAACCATTATTTTTAATATTGGTATTCGTGCATAATTGAGGCATTGATAACCACATCGCTCGTCGGCAATAAGCCGTGAATTTTTATTTATGATAACTTTATTACAGTTTATTCACGGGTTGTTGATATTGTATTTAAAAACCAGGTGTAACAAAAATGCCCAAAAATAATTTAAGGGCAGTTTTTGCTGCTTAAATACAGCTATACAGCGGGACCAATATAAAAAAAAATTTACTCTTACTATAAGAGCAGCCAATAACTATGAGAACGTGAAATTTTTAATTTTTTAATTTTGGTACCAGACAAAAAACTGCCTTTTAAATATTACTTGATAATTTTGCACATCAGCGGCAGTTCACGGCTTCCTTTACTTGGTTCTTAGGTTTTAAATAAACTGTCACTTATTTCGCACCCTTCGGTTCAGCCGCTTAAGCGAGATAAGACAACTGACAGACATAATCACTTCAGGGTTAGTATTTTTTAGAAATAAATTAAAAACTCACCTTGTTTTTAACTACAATTTGTGATCAATTACTATTTCATTATTTCATTTCCATCAATATCAATACACCAGCTTTATTGACGAGAAGAATTAAAATGTTTGATCAACTTGTACTTTTTATAATCCCTTAATCTGCTCAAACTTACGTATGAAAATATGCTACGAACTACACCGTAGCTGTTTACTACAATCTGCTACGACGCGTAGCGTAGACAGCGCTCGGCAACTGCACTAAGAAGTCACAAATAACAAGTTTTATATATTCATTATTATTGATTAGCCAAATGTATCGTTAACTATTGTCTACCCCCACAAACCGACTTTATATCGTGAATCCAATACAATTTCACTTTTCAATAAAAATGCCTAGAGTAAGTAAACAATGGCAAAATAAAAAACCGAAAGAATATCGAGTCAGTGAAGGTTGTAAATTTTATGTTTAATCCGCGTGTAAAAATTCAGCGTTAGCCGCTAGTCCTAATCCAAACTAATATTATAAATGCAAAAGTGTATTTGTCCTTCCTTCACGCCCTAACAAAGGAACCAATCGACTGATTTTTGGCATAGACTCAATTAAAAGAACGGAGAGTAACATAAACTACTTTTTATCCCGATGTCCCACGGGAACTGGAACCACGCGGGTGAAACCGCGGGCGGAAGCTAGTATTAAATAATTGTGCAGAGAACTTAGAAGTCACTAATACGAGTATAGCTAAAATCATCAACTATTGTCGGCCTCACAAACCGGCTTCAAACCGAGAATCCATACAATTGCACTCTTCAATAAAAATGCCTAGAATCACAAAACAATGGCAAAATAATAGAGCGTCCTTCATCAAAGAAGAAATGTTTGGAAGGAATATCGAGTCGGACGGACTTTTGTTTAATCCACACGGGAAAAAGTCGGTGGTAATTATAAGTATTATATAATTTAGTAGAGAATCGTCAACTATTGTCTACCTCACAACGGCGAATCCATACAATTTCACTCTTCAATAAAAATACCTACAGTCACAAATAACATAGCAAAATAAAAGAGCGTCCTTCATCAAAGAACAAATGTCTGGAAGGAATATCGAGTCGGTATGAAGGTTATAAAAATATTTGGTGGAGAGGTTGGCGTTATATTGGCATTATAAATCAGGCTGGCGATAGCGCGGCGCGGCGGACGCGCGGCCGTGCCACGCCGTGCCGTGTCGCCGTGTCGCGCCACGCCGATGCATAAATATCAAACGACACACTCGTCACCGGAATGTGTTGCGAACACGATCGCCTTATAAATACACTTAGCACCTATATATGTGGCTATAGTTTACATGTATTTTTTATCAACTTCAATAAAAGAAAGTGGTTTTAATTTTTTATTGCAATTTTTTTTATTACTCGAAGATTTCTGAAGCTATTGAAATGATTCATCTCTTAAATTTTGAAATCAGTTCAGTAGTTTTTAGGAACTCTTGAAAATACTATCGTTTCGATAAGTACAAGAATAAAAATTATAAACCGACTTCCAAAAGTGAAAATGTTTTAGTAAAAGTGCAATGTAGAATGCTATGGTAACATAAACGGTATAGGGGTTAAATAAACGACCCAACTATTTAAGGCAGTAAATCATAATAACCACAATTTATATTTGCTATAAAATCTCTTTATTTAAAAACACTTAACTTTTAAAAACTTTTATTGATGAAAGTGACTGCGGATTTCACGTAAGATTGAAGTTAAAGTAGCAACAATTTCATGTTCGCTCGGTATGACCTGGTAGCTGATCAACAATGTAACTCTGTCGCAAACAGATTTTGATTGAAATTAACATAATATGTTACAGTTACATTGTTGCTTTAGTAAGATACCTAGTCGTTCGTTAATTTGTTTTTCCTCAAGCATCATTGTGACTGCAGTTTTAATCAAAAATGTATAGCATCAACTTTCATTATCAGGGGCTGTTTCTAATCCGCCTTATCGATGCACCTAACGATACATCCACGAGCCTAAAAGCGATGTCAATTACTGAGCACTGGACGCAAGACAAAAAATACAAATCCACTCGCATGACAGAACCAAGCTTAAAAACAAACCTGTCATTTACTAACTCCTATTATTTATACGGTGACAGTTTTTGTTTAGTAAAAAATAATGTATTTACAAAAAAAAACCTAAATTCATCTAACTTAATCAGATAATGTCTATTTTTGTACAATCTACGAGTATATACGAGTACCAAAGGTTATGTAATTTTAAACATAACAATATTTACTATGTCGCCATGTTTGAATTCGATATCCGTTCGAAGTTTTAGGCATGTAAATACAGTTCCTTAAAGTTATTAAACATCATTATTAATGTTATTCAGTTCTAAATACCAAGAAAACGTTGCACTAAGCCAGTGAAAATACTGCACCCTCGAAAAGAGGGTGTGAATAGTTTTGTATTCAAGAATACGATATAATTTAAACAAATAATTATTAAATGTTATTCTTTAGAAGTAAAAGTTTGTTTGTTTGTGTGTTAAATCAATCACAAGCGGTTGAGCAGATTTAGATAAAATCTTGCATACCGTGATCAGATTTAAGCCAATCTTTATACTCGTACATAGGTACTTAGGTACTCCAATACTGAAACGATAACCGGATACACGCAGATAAAGTAAGCATCAAATTATGATTAATCAAATGTGTCTTTATTTATTATTAACTTAATTTGAACAAGAATCAATAATTTTAAGCTGTGTTCAAGCAATGACTCAATACTTTTGAATATCACAGACTAACGGCAGCCCGCACTTTCACCCGCGTGGTTCCCTTTCCCGTGAGAATATCATAAAATCCTTTTTTAGTGCTCGCCTGCAACGTTAAAGGATCCTGTATGCAATATTACAGCTTAATCGGTTCAGCCGTTTGGACTGTGCGACGTGCGTTGTCGGTCTGTCACGGTAGGTATTGTTTTATTTTTAATAGTATAAATAGATTGAAGATAGGCATTTCGTTAAGTGTTTCAAAGGTGATCTTATGATATTCAATCCGATCCAATTAGTGTTTTGTAAGAAGCATTAAAGCATTATCGTTCATCCAATCAATAAGTCAACTTTCAAATTATAACAGTATCCGTTATTTACGCTCCGTAACATGATCTGCAAACTTCGAATTACTTAACTAACCGAAATTCACGTTACTTGTTTGTTCATTCAGTTTACATAATGGAGCCGAAACTAAAATTAGGCGCAACTGATAATAAACAGCCTTAGCAATAGGATTTCTCAATTGCCTTTATCAACATCTTATTAAAGCGGGCGGGCGAGCTCTCGCATTCAGTTACCACTAATTGTATCCCATGTTTATACACAACTTCAATTTTCTCATTTCGGATGAACGGCAATCCGAAACGCCCGGCCATTTTCGACCATTTACAAGCGTCGATAGCGATACAGTTGTAATTTCCAGTTATATGTACATCAGTAGTGTCGGACTGTTCAAGTGAATCTTGTTGCATTTTGCATAAAATCGATAGTCACGAATGGCCACGTCGGGCCATCGTGAAGCCACACGAGACTCGCCTCAAATTTGCCACAATCGGTTTAGGTATTTTTGGATGGCAATTTTCGTGTTGGAACGTATAATTTGATTTTAAATCGCGCCTCTGGATTTCGATAGACGTTAGAGCAAAAGCAAACAGGCTACTGGCATATTCAAATGAAAATCAAATGAAAATGAATCTACGGGTTCTGCTAAATTTAACTTCATTTAGGAAATTAAAGCCGAACATCTTTTCAAAACTATGGACGTACTTCAAATTTTTATTACTTAAATCATACCTTTACTTGAAAATTGGTCAAGGTTATTTATTAGCATTGTTTGACATAAAAATGCTGTCACTAATAAATTAATTAAAGTCGCAAAACAAGTATAAATCAGAGCCAAAACATAATAGTTGGCACTATGTCAATAGTTATCAAATCCAATAACAAAGCAAAATTGCTTAATATCGGTACTAAAACGTGTCTAAATAACTAATTGAATAAAAAAAATCAGACATATCTAAGACTTAAAACAAATAAGATGCTGTCTGTTATTTGGTAAATAATTTCTTAAGATGGTATCATTTCTAAAGCAAAATGTCGCATCATAAGAAACATTGTTTTCCCTTTAACACCGAGGCATTTGGAATAAGTTTGACAATACGTTTATGCAGAAGCGCATGCGATATTAAGTTCTTAATTAAAAAACTTGAAGGCGTAATCCTTTTAAATAATGAGCATATTTCACGCTAACTGTATTGCTTCACAACACGAGCCGTGCAAATGGCCGCGTCCGTATCTTCGTGGCCGACAGAAATCTAATTAAGTCGCGCGGTCAGCGCTGACTTTCGCAATGGACTGCTCTAATTACCCGACTATTATCACTTGTCTTATTAGTTTCTGTTAATTTTAATATACCTACGCAAAAAGTTTTATTATAACCTGACCTTCCGTCAGAGGCTCCGCGTTCGATTCCTACCATGATGACCATGCCTATTTGTCTTGGTCTGGATGTTTAAGTATAATTTTAGGTCTTTACCTATGAAATTGCCGATTGTATGAAGATTTTCAAAGAAAGTTCGTTTTCCATACTAACAATTTTTGTTATGCTTAAGCATTGTTTGAAGACTAAGCCATCTAATGCTATATTTATATTTAAAAATTATGAATTATTTATAAATTAAATAAAATAGTCAATTTTGCATGCTAACAAAAAAAGAATACCTATCTTTCGAGGTATTTTTCATCGTACAGGAAACGAAAATAATAATCTTAAGATTAATTATTCTTGATCATTATGATCTTAATTTATCGTAATTGTAATTTTATATAAAATGAAGCAATAGATTACCATTTAATCACAGTAGTGAGGTTTTCTAGAAATGTAGGAAAAAGTCGGCAATTTCATAGATAAAGACCTATTATTAGGTAGGTATGTATTAATAGTACTTTATTGCAAAGGCAGTAGATAGGCAAGTGCAGGTCGAGTATGAGTTTGAAGGCCGTGCTAGGCGGGGACTTCACTAATACGAGACAGGCAAATGCCATTTCCGCGCGGGACATATATTTTATAGTGCTTTTCTCAAAAGACTGCAGGGAAATAAAACATACTTTTTATATTATCCATTTAATTTAATTAATATTAAAAGTAACATTAGTCATATTGGGCAATTACTAAAAGAAAATATTATTGATTTTCCCGGTACATTTATGTTTGTTTGTTGAACTTCTGATGAGGTTTGCAGGTGGGCATGGGCATTGGATGTAGTGGTAGATGGCTGAAGATCAAATCCATTGCTAGAGCGCTGTAATCTTCCAAATTCAAAAAACGCTCCTGCGATGGATTTGATTTTCTTTGTCCGTAAATTCGATACGTCGCGTGTTAATTTTTCGAAAATAATGACAATATTTCCATCCATGTTTGAGAAAAATGTAAATAAGTATTCTCGTGGTTAATTCGTCCAAGGTATGCTCCTATGCCGGATTGCGAGTGAAATAGAATGTACCCACTGGTAGCTTCGCAGTACAGATAGTAACAGTCTATCAATGGACAGGGCAGATTCGAAAACTAATATAAGCGATAGGCTGACAACATCTTAGACCCTAACCACTGCCTAATGACACGTCTTTGAGGTGTGCCTATGAGAGTGATAGTCTTACATTACACTCTCAAGCTTCATATTTGATACTCTTCCAACCTCACAAGGGATGAGGTGAGTATGTTTATCCGTTATCTAGGATCCATAACACAAGTTCTTGATTATATTTAAGATTTAAGTTTAATGAAATCTACGCTACCGCTACGACGTTTTATCGATATTGAAATCAAGTGTATAAACTATTTCTACGTACTCACTTCACTCCTAGACAACGTATAATAATTTTAACTTAATAAAGCGCTTATTTCTCTTTTAACAGAAATTCTAACGTTAAACAAAATTTTAACCGCCTCTGTGGTCTAGTGGAAACAACCACCGGCATTAGACCCAGGGGTCCCGGGTTCGATTTCCAGCGGAGGTACATATTGTATTCGGTTTGTTTGGTGGTAGGACTTGTTGTAAGTCCTTCTGGCTAGCTGCCAATATCTTATCTAAGCCTGACGCCATAACAACAATGTTTTCAGCATTGTTGTGTTCCGGCAGTTTGAGATAAGACAGCCAGTTTCTCAGTGATGAGGATTCCGGGAGAAGCTCGCTTCCACCTTCAGCCTTATCAATACTTAATAAGATTGAGGCAAAGAGTATCCCGTTGTTTATAAAAAAAAGTCACAGAAAATTAAATATTTTTGCAATAAAACAGTTAATTGTTCTCAGAAATTTGCGTAAGGCTGTTGGAATCAATAAGTATCCTACTCAATATATCTATATTGAGTTACTTAATAAACTCCTTTAAAACTCTGATATTCATTTTAAAGGAGTTTACTAAGCTTTAGGCTGGGAATACACGTCAGATTTTTCTCTCCGATAGTCGAATCCGATAGTCTGATCATACAATCGGAAGGCACTCGTGCCATACATTTGTTTGAACACTCCACACACATCCGATCCGATAAGCAGATACATGAAATGATTGGGGAGTGGTAATCCTCTGATAGAACTTTCACAGCGGGGTAGTAGCAGGATAATCAAACAGCCGGAGGCGACTCCCGGGCTTCCCTGCACTGTCCTCTAACGCCGAGCGTACTGAATTTTCTGCTTCGCGGGCGGAGTGGTCTCCTGGAAGGGGCGCCGTACGTGTCTCGTCACCTGCGACTTCGGTAATTCCCACAAGCTCCTGAATGTATTTGATTGATTAACTTGATTTAGGAATAGATGGATCAAAGAAAATCTCAAGGGAATGGTATAAGTAATTAAATTAAATAACCTCCAATCCAAGCAACAGGTGGGTTCTCCGAAAAAAACTAAATCTATGGTTCTCTCTATAATAAGTCAATCTAGCTGTCAGTGTCACCTGTCAGTCATTGTGGTTTCTTTTCTATCAACCCAGCCGGTGCATTCCTTTACAAGGAATTTACAACGTAAACCAGTGTAGATAAATATTACTGGTGTAAGATTGCCAAAATCTGAGCCCGAGCTGTACCCCTATTACGAGTTTGCTTAACATGACATTTACAGGACTCGTGAGCGTAGACTATCGGATACACTGCTCATGTCGGTAAAACAGTCGCTAAGTGTGAAAGAGACAGAGCTACATTTAACGTTAACGTTTACTGTAAAGTCAAGTTTGCCAAACTCGTAATAAGCCTACTGAAGCTACCTCTGAATTCTGAAAACCTGTAAGGTTAACAAGATTCAAAGGCTTCCAAAACATGTAATTTCGGCCACTACAATAAAACACTTAAATACAGTCATTTACTAAAAAAAGCAAGTACAGTCAACAGCAGCCACGGCCTTGCACTTTGACCTTGAGAGCGCCCTTACGTCGCTCGTAATAGCGGCGATTTTCGTATTGCAAATGTTCATCCGTACATGCTGTTTACCGTACATCTCTTTTAGATTTTCATCTCTAATATGTTAAATAGTCTTTTGTCATCGTAGCGCTGCGATAAGCTGATAGCCCTGAGCCGAGATATATATACATACGACCATAAAAAACACGACATTACACCTGTTGCAATATATTTCTCTCTTTGCAAAATAGCTGGGCATACGTCAAGAAAACGCTAAGCCTAATACAGATGGCGCTGCATCCGTCAGACCCATAACAAGCAATATGTCATTTAGAATTTGTCGGTTCGGTGGTTATTTTTTCGATATTTAGTGAAATTGTGATATTTTTCTTTTTACAAATAGAATAATGTACAGTGATTGGACTGTTTCACAACAGTTAAAAGAAGAGTTGAAAACCCGAGGATGGCGTTAAAGGGTCGTAAAACGGACCTAGTTAGTAGGTATAATCAAACAATCTCATGGTATTTGGTCCATCGAAGTATATTCAAGTAAATTAAATACAAATTAAGTAATACGTTCAGTTCAAGTTTTCAACATTCTATTCTGTATTTGAAACCATATAAACATAACTTAAAATAATATTTTTATGTTACAAATTGGAGTCTTTTGCCCACAATTTTAACTTTGGAATCCATCAGGATCATAAAACTGAAGATATTAAAATTGAAATATCACAAACGGAGACATACCGTGATGTAAATAGTAGCACTATACTGCCTACTTTACCCATAGCTTTCTCACAGTCGTTCATCTTTGGGAAAGTGGTGGTTACCATTTTTATTACATCCAATTGCCACACAACACGGCATTCTGAGATAAAACGATAAAAAAATAAATGTAAACAACTGTTTGTTTGGATTTTGACAGATGTCGTGGGTCCAACGTTAGCAGAGCCTCTGGCGGCGAAAATTATCAGTTTTCATGCCTATTAGAAGCGCTCTGCTCCGCGTCCATCCATAAACACTTAGGCCTGATGAGCCGACCGTAATCATATTTCAAGTACCCGTGCAATTCGATTCGCTCATTAACCCGTATTATCATGTTAATGCTTCTTATTAATCGCATTGTATAATTAGCAATATTACTATTCAAAAAGCTTTCATCAACGCAAACATTTATATATAAAATTATGTCATGACGATTGGTTCAGAAAGCTAATAGGCAATATTAAATTATTTTGCTTGCTTAACGCAACATTCTATACGACATTACAATACCTAAACAAATCTGGGGAGGTATCACACATGACCTCTAAAAGCGATTATTCCATTCTATTTTTATAGAATAGTATTTTTTCTAAAGGAGTTTATGATACCGGCCCTAAATTAGTAAATTTCAGTCACCCCAAGCATACTCGCACATAATATGCATCATTGTGTGAACTAATCTCATCTCGGTAGACTCGATAGTCTGTATAAGTACTCGGAACTAGGACTAGATTGTAATAAGGGGCGATTGACACCACGGTCCCCCAGGAGCCTACGGCGGTGAGAGAGCAAGTAGTGAGGGGTTTAGCTGGTAGTACCTCCTCCCGGAAAAAAGGACTAGATTTTAATATGTACATCCATAAACACTTACGCGCAAACCCTAATCATACATTTAGAGCTGCCTACAGATTTAAGTACAACGTACAGAATGTTAATCCCACGTTTTAAGCATATATAGATACTTATCAATGAAAGTTATATTTTATATTTTGTTAAGACACCACCTACTCCGCTCACTTAATACGCAATTAATTAATTACACACACCCTTGTACTTCTACTTCTTGTGCACCTTTGTACTCTCTCTTAGGTAGTTAGGCACGTTTTCTACTCAAGTTTCCCTGAAAGAGATTCTAACTTAGAAACGTGATGGCAATAAACAATATAAATTTCAATATTTCTTACACTCACACCAATTAACCTAGCCCCAAAGTAAGCACTGTAAGGCTTGTGTTATGGGATACTAGGGTAACGGATATAAATACATATAATTACACATCTATAACTATTTTTGTGTAGAAATATATATAAACATCCCAAGTAACATTTTAGGTTTTGGATTGATTTTGAATAGGTTCTAGAACCTTTCTATGGAAATATGCTCGTAAGTCTTGATGGTCTTGCTTACCTTAAATTCACCTCAATTTAACCTCCTGAGTACTAAACTGGCCCACGTTTCAGAACCTTTCTGAGAGCTACATCAAAACCTTTTGGTAAAATCGAAAACCTTTCTAATACCTACGCAGAACCCAAATATAACGTCCACAACCTTAATTTAACATTAATTTAAAATTTAACCTCCTATTGACGACTCGACAACCTAAAAGCTTTTTGATGAACATGATTAAATGCCTTTCTAGGGCCTCGGGTTTCAAAATGGTTCTGGATTAGCAATCGTAAATTTAAAATCGTATGCATGATGGCGTCATTTCATTTCATGGGTCCAAGTTTCAAAATGGCTACATAATTATGTAAGAACTGTACTAATAGAAATTAATAAAGAAGCTTGCTGAAGTCAGGAAAAATAAAAAAACAGTGCGACTGGCACTTTATCGTGAAACTATGGGATAATAGTGATGTGTACGAGACGGGACTTTCGTATGAACTAAATTTTGAAAATATTTTAATAAAATAATAATAATAAAATCAGGTCGTTGGTGACAAGTCGCATTCAAATTAAAACTATTATTTAAATATGAAACATTAATTTTAAATCGTATAGCACACGCTACTTGCGGCAACTCACTACAATATAAACAATATAAACTCCTTGAGCCCACTTACACATACGCCTACAGTAAAAACGATTAATTCCTGTTTTAATTAGTAATAATTTAAATAGATAGATTAATGTAGTATTCTTGGATACAACAAAAATATTGTTAGATCACACAACCTCCGCTTCATATAAAGCTACTGATAAAAAATATTAGTAAGAACTTTATCATGGTTTTGTTAGTTTTATTATAAACCAAATTAACTTTTGAAGTCTGCCACACTGTCTATTCGTCGCCACAACATATAATACCGGTTAAAAAAATGTTGACGTATTTCCCGAATAGTACCTTATAAATGAGACGTGAGCATTACAGAGTGAAGCGAGTTTATTTTAGATTTTTTGTTGAGGAACTGGTGAGATCTTTGTAGCCGGCCATCATCCGTATCAATCAAGGAGTCAATTTAAACTGTCGAGGGCTCGCCTCGAGTGTCAAGCGTCATCTGCTTCTATAGTTAATGGCTGTGAATGCCTACCCAACTGCGCTCTCGGTTTGATTTTGAATAGTAAAACTATTCAAAATGATTTGAGGTCCGTAACGAGACAATATTGTGAAAATGTTGCTGACAACTAAGACAAATAAGAAACCTATTTAGAAATTCTGTGCTAAAAGGTAAGCTTATTACTGAAGATTCTCTAAAAGGTTCTGTAGAGACTAGATGGAACGCCAGTTAGCACTTAGCGCCGAATTGCAGAGTCGTTCGGCTCTGGATAGTTTGATAGGCTAGCATTTAGATGTTCGGTACACGCGCACAACTTACGATTTTCGCCTGCGATAGGTAAGCGAAGTCTGTTTATAGCGAAGGTCGAAACGCCTCTTGCGGAAAATAAACAAAATACGAGTATAATGAAGGACTGCATCATCTTCAGTCATTAAAATTATAAATCCCCACTGCTGGGGCAAAGAACTTCCTTAAGGAAGGTTGAGGAGATTATGACCGTCCACGCGGTTCAATGCGGATCAGTTAACACTGCTCAGCTATCGCTGCGTTTAGTCACTGCAATGAGTCACAGAGTTGCAGAAAGTCTGTAAGCGGTTTCAGTTGTGAAACTGTGGGTTAAATTAATGTGATAGTGACATTAGGTTTCATTTAGGTAAAGTGATGATATTGTCATTAGCACGCATGGAAACTGAATCAACTATCTGAACTAAAATAAAAGAAATATAGATATCCATTAATCATGCAATGGAAAAATTTAATACCTGTATTTAAAAAAGATAATACACCGACTCAAACTTAATTGCTGAGTCAGCTAGCGTCTATTTTTATTTTCAAAGACAACTAATAAAGAGAACGTTTTCCTCTCCGTCCGATTTAAAAGAGCCGTGGCTCAAATGAAGCGGGACATTTGGTACGCCATCTATCTTGGCGGGATATTAGCAACAACATTTTCCGATTGTTTATATGTGGTCGGTAAGCTCTTCTTTCATTACAGTCGCAGCCGTCGCTTGCAGGGTAGAAGCTAAGATTGATGTGATCCGATGGATTTGCTCTATTCGCGTGCTCACTCATCAATCATTTGCGGATATTTTTCCGTGTCTCAGGTTGTTTAGCCCGAATAGATTGTTCGGGTATTCGAGCATCGCTCATATCGACATGTGTATCACATTAGGATTGACGTTTACATGATACTGGTACATGCCTTCCTTACGTTTTCGTGTCTAATTTATTGGTATTTACGTGACAAATTCATCGATCCGACTTAATTAAATTCATAACGAAATACACTTCTATTTCATTATCAACCGTCACTGTGGTCTAGTAGAAACAACCACCGGTATCAGACCTAGGGGTCCCGGATGCGTTTCCCAGCGGGGGTTCATATTGCAATCGGTTTAGTTGATGTAAGTCCGCCTGGCTTAGCTACCACCATCTTATCTAAGTCTGACGCCATAACAACAATGTTTTCAGCATTGTTATGTTCCGGCAATTAAAGATCAGATAGCCAGTTCCTCAGTGATTGAGGATTCCGGGAGAGGCTTGCTACCATCTTCATCTTCGGCCTTATCAATACTTAACATCAGGTATGATGAAGGCTAAGAGTCTCCTAGTTGTTCATAAAAAAAAAACATCAGAATTAGCCACCTTCCGAACCACTAAGAAGCTTGATATAATGAATTTTTGGTCACACATCCCGTAACCGACCATTGCAAATGTTGCTCACAGTATTATACAATACAGTACTTACTTATATATTTAAATTCTTTTATAAGTGAGACCCCAAATCAAATAAAGAAGAAAAAATACATTAAGTTTTTTTTCCTGGACGTTGACCGCGGAAGCAACCTAAAATTATCCCCACTTTTGAGGTGTTTCGGTCGGCAGCTAAGGTTTTAGTGTCTCGTACCTTTGAAACCCTCAGTACGCTCAGGATTCAATCTTTGAACCACTCGCGTTGCTTGCTCAGGTTTCAATAGAGCTAACTCGCCGCTAAATCCATTTTTCCACCCTTGCATAACAAATAATTACTGTTATTGTTAATATGAAAATAAGAATCAAATGGAACATAAAAAGTCAATAGTGCGATTCGGAACGCACTAGAACATATTTTTAGGTTTTATTTAAAAAAACCTGCCAAGTGCGAGTCAAGTGAGAGTAAAATATTTTTTATTATATGATGTAACAAAATAATTACGGTTTTCGCAATTTTTCTTTTATCTGTACTCTATGACGTTACTTCGTACCAAATTTCAAGATTCTAAGTTCACGGGAAGTAGCCTGTAGGTTTTGATTCCCGTGCGAGTTTCGAAAATTTGCGGAAATTTGCGGCATAAACGGCTGTATCTTTTGATTGCTTTGGCTTAGAAATTTGATTTTTTCAAAGCTCCAAGGGTCAGTTGACCTGAGTATTAGGTATAAATTTCAGTTTGATACCACCACGCGTTCCTGAGAAAAACGGTCTTGACAGACGGACGGACGGACGGACGGACAACGAAGTGTTCCTATAAGGGTTCCGTTTTTTCCTTTTGAGATACGGAACCCTAAAAAGTACTTTACCACACTTGGCCATTGGAAATGCTATTTTCGGCGCAGAAATTAAATGACAATACCTCAATTTCCGAGCGGGTGAGGTGAAAATAACTATTTCCACGTGTTATTAAAAATGTCTTAGGGATAGATATAGCTACTTAGTATAAACCACAAATTCTTATGATGTATCAAGACCAGTAGGAAGCAAAATGTGAAAATATTGTAGCGACTGCTTATTTTTACCTCAGCCAAGTTTGAACCGTTCAAATTTAGCTTCATTGAGGGTTAGAGCAGAACTGTGTATTTCTGCTCTAACCCTGTTTCGTATCTGACATCGTCATCCCGGTGGTGTAAAAACAGCACTATAAAATATCATGTCTCTGAAACACCAAGTCAGGGTCTAACAGATTTGCTTTTAAAACCACACTGGTACTGAATTAAACTTCCGTAAATATATGCAATAGCTTTTATTCTTCTATAAAAATTATAGAAGATATAAGTAGTTGTTTATTATAATCATGACATATTTTATCCAATCAATCCAACTAATGTTATGAATGTGAGTTTACATGCTTAGAGGTTTGGATGTTTGTTATCCAATCACGCAAACAAGGCTAAACGGGTTTGAATGAAAGGACAATGCCACAAATGTATGGAGGGTTGGCGCCTTTTCTAAAATCCCTGCACACCATTCAAACCTTGTTCAATCGATAGAGTATATATGTACGAACAATAGTTATTGAGACCACACACTTTTAAACCGTAGCCATGCGATAAATGCACCTGTTCAATACTATTATTTCATATATTTAAAGCTGAAAATAACAAAATTTTTGAGATTTTATCAACTTATACCAATTAAAGATTATTACTTATACAATGTATGAAATAATACTACTATATTATATTATATTTAATAAACACCTCATTAGGTTCTAGAATGGTAGCGAAATGCCACGGTCGCGCCCGATTTTTATTGTAAAAATGATCGGTCATTTTTATAAGCTAAATAGAATTGCAATAAATGAGTTAGGTATTTTTTAACATTAATCTAGAAAATAATAGTGATGAATAGGTGCGTTTATCTCGGAATGGATACGGTTTATAAATGTGCTGTTTCAGTAACTATTGTTCGTACTTATTAACTCTATCCATTTAATAAGGTCTGAATGGTGTGCAGGCATTTTCGAAAAAGCGCCAAAACTAGGCATTGCTCTTTGCCACACAAATAGTTTATAGCCTAGATAAAAAAATCAGATAGGTACATTTTTTTACATATAATTAATACCTACATAGTAGTTTTTAAAATAATTTGAAACGAACCGGTACTTTGAAGTTCGATGAGTCTAAAACCGCTCTCAAGGTTAATTTCCGTTTGAGGATATAAAAAAGTGTTCTAAACTTTTTCTCTTTTAATATCTATCAAACAAAATTCAAAGCATAAATGCTACGAACGAGTAAAAATCTCGTATTTCTCCAAAGCCTTTGACAGGGTCTGGCATGACAGCCTAATTGCTAAGCTTTAAGCTTGCGTACCCTCAATCGGTATCTCTGGCGGCCTTTGCACTTGGATTGCTGACTTCCTTCGCAATCGCTCCATCCGAGTAGTAGTGGATGGTCAAACATCCGACCTAAAAGAAATACTGATACCATTTGGTATGCAGATGACACCACTGTAACTAGCAGATATTTCTCAACTGCAATGGCTACCAGTGATGTAATTTAGATTTCAATTTTATTTTATTTGCAATATCTTGTCGAGAGTCCCATGTCGAGCATATGAATCTAGCACTTCAGGAGATCTCAGATTGGGGCAACGCCAATCTTGTCAGTTTCAATGCCACTAAAACACAGGCTTGTTTATTCACTGCAAAACGGAGTCCCTTCCAATGACTCCGACTTGCCAGGGTGTATCCTTGCCGATAACCGAAAATCTGCAACTTCTCGGCCTGAACCTGTGCGATGTTGGATGGAGGCGCAACGGAATATTAAAATAATACAAAGGATCAGTGGTTAAATGCTCCCTTTAATTATGTGCTAAAGGTTTTTAAGTAGGTTGGAAGTGTGTGTGTGTGTGTGTGTGTGTGAAAGAGGTATATAGCACTTACACTACAACTCCCCGTAAATATAAAAAAATATTGAATAAGTTTTTTTTTTTTTTTTTAAATGCTATGTCAATATGAATACATTAGAATAAACACAAAAATATAATTCATACTGCTTTAACTATTAAAAAATGTTTAAATCCGTGTGTTAATTAATCTCTATTAGAGAATTTCTGTGGATGGCCATTCCACATTGGTTACATTTTTGTCATACGTATACCTAACCATTTATTACACCACGTCATTGTACAATAGTTTCATAACATAGTATTTCATACATGTTTGTATATAGTCATTACATTTTTCATATTTTTTATAGTCGACTCTAAAAATATAATATATTTCATTGTTATCATTTTATTTTTATAACATGGTACTTCCATTTATTTATGTGCACATTTCATACTTCTTTTATTTATTTACCACTTTATTAACATAGGGACTTATTTTAAGACTCGCGTACCTTCATTATGAGCTGTCTCTTAACATTCTCACGGAGAAAGCTCGTTTCTACCATGATCAAATGATCCGTGCCCTTATTTAATATTTCACATTTACATTTTCACATTTTTATAATTCTACCTTTTAACTCAAAATCCTTCATCGATCCAAAACAAACTAAGTAAACATTTCAAAACTTAACAATAACATGAATTAAGCAAAGGTATCAACATTTTGATGATCAGTCCAATGAGAAACTCTGATTAACGAATATTCCAAAATTATAACTTTACTTGACTATCCATTTACACAATCTTTAAAAAAATATTAACATAGTCCATTCATATTATTAGTCACATCCTTTTCTTGTATTTGTTAAATTCAAGTAATGCAAGTCATTTCCAGTACTTACTTAAATTTATTTTATAATGATTACATTAAACATAAAACATTTTTCAGAATAAGCAAAAAAAATATTATCTAAAGCAATAAAGAAAAAAAGAAAAATGCTAACTTTCAAAACTTATTAATTTTTTGGTGTTCTAAACAAGTGACTACAAGAATGAATAACATTATTGTTTCATCGTTACTCAATCATTCCAGTTAATTTTATTTGAGACTTATAAAACAATGCCGCCTCATGCCATCCTTAAAAGTAATTGTTTGTGCACCAACGTGTAAGTTCTCGCTGACACAAAGTAATGCTAACCAAAGTGGAAAACTTAACTGGTGGTCTCTATCTGACCCAATTAAGAACAAGACACATTACAAATTATAATAATGTATACCTAAAGATATAAACTATTTGTCAAAGTATAAAGGAAATATTTGTATATTTACTTTTCACTTTTACTTTTACTTCAGCATTATCATCCGAAACTTTAACACAAAGTCTTTTACGAGTTACTTTTCAAAATACGAAAACTATTAGCAAATAGGTATGATGTCACGATACCTAATAGAATAAACGTTATTCCCAATTTTAAAACAAGTATCAACAAATTTTTGTTCCATTTAAGTAACACTTCTGAATAATAACTTAATATACTTACTTATAAAATTATTGACGCTTGTTAGTAATAATTCAAACAAAAAATATATAAGTAAAACTAATAAACTGCAAATACAAAAGTAGTATTTTTAGTGGTTACAAATTGTTTACTTCTGTTAATTTTGTCAGTTCTTTTATTAAACAAAGTATGAAAAAAAGGTTACAATGAATAATGTTCACAAATTACATGTAAAGTAAAAACAAGAATGCTTAAAAATTATCTCATCAAAAATAACTGTATTTATGTAAAAATTGCAATAACTACTACGACTACGACACAAAAGTATATAAAACAAAAAGCAATATTATTACAATGAACTAAAAACACAGAATAAATGTCTCAAGGAATGTCTCACGCACAAGTGACAACTTTATATGTTTCCGCAAAAAAAAATCTAATGATTTCCACATTGACAGGAACAAACTCCCTGCTGCACCACTTTCGTCTCGAACTAGACCCGGCGCCCAGCTTTTCATCACGGTCATCACCTCGACCTCGATATTTCTTCAGCAACATCATTTTTTTTAACTGATTATTTACGATCACTTTGCATTGTCATTGGAATTTTTATTCACCATTTGGTTATTTAGTATTACTCTATTTTTGTCCAGAGTTCATAGAATTGTTTTTATTATGTTATTATCACTTCGATTTAAATATTTTATAAAAAACACTTTAAAGTCACATTATAAAAAATAAAACTGTTCAATTCACACACATTTTAGTTTTCTTCTATTAACAGCTTATCTCAGTTCCTTAGTTTATAAGTAATTTTTTAAGAGTATATAAAAACTTTTTTTTTTACAATTTTCACTTTGATTATTATATTAAAATCTTTAAAGTTACATTTAAAAAATATTGTTCAATGGTAAAACAACACTTTCACGCACATTGTAGATTTTTTTTATACCAGTTCCTTTGTCAAAAGTTTTTTTTCACTAATTTAATTTATAAAACCATCTGCTCAGCACTTCCGGCAGGCAGCACTGGCAGGATCGCCATGCGATGTTGGATGGAGGCGCAACGGAATATTAAAATTATACACAGGATCAGTGGTTAAATGCTCTCTTTAATTATGTGCTAAAGGTTTATATATAAGTTGGAAGTGTGTGTGTGAAAGTAGGTATATAGCACACACTACACCTGTCTTCCAATTTGAACTTTGGCGAGTACATCAACTCCATTGCGAAGTGTGCTGCAAAGAAACTGGGCGTCCTCTCTAAGGCTAGGCGATACTTCTCTCCGAATGAGCTGCTCCTTTTATACAAAGCGCAGACTCGTCCCTCTATGGAGTACTGCTTTCACCTGTGGAAGATTCTGCTAAGTATCAGCTAGAGCTTTTGGAATCGATGAAAACCGTGCTAGGAAACTCATTGGAAACTCAGCATTGGCCACGGCGGAACTTCAGAGCCTCAGTCACCGTTGCAAAGTTGCATGTCTCTCTGTCTTTTATAGATACACTTTTGAGAGTGTACGAGAGAACTGCACGACCTTGTCCCTCCAGCCCCTATCCACCATCGAGGTACCAGACGCAGGTTAGCTTACCACCCGTACGTCGTTGACATTACAACGGTCCGTACCAAGCGCTATGGTGACACATTTCTTATGCGAACCGCTAAAGAATGGAATGCGCTGCCTACTCATGTGTTCCCGATTCCTACACCTTGGCCTCTTAAGGCGAGAGTGAATAGGCATTTCCTGGGCAAGCATGCAACACCTTAGACCGCATCCTGTTTATGAAGCACGATTTTGGTCAAACATTGTCTTATCATCACAAGTAATAACAGTACATAACTGTAGTCTCCTATTTCGGAAGAAAAGAATAGTGTTCTGTGAAACGTACGTACAGTCACGTACAATGACATAGAAACACTGAGCAACCTTGTCACATTACAATATTGAATGACATTTGTAGACAGAGAGAGCTTTGTTTCCGTGTGTGTTAATGCGATAAGGTTGTAAAGTGTATACATGTCATTGCACGTGACGTACAGCAACGGCTTGTGGTTACTTGTGATTTTGTTCGTGATTAAAAGAAGTATAATATACTATGTATGTAATAATATACTATATATACTATACATTATGTCCTTCACCAAGATCTAAAATATATCCGTATGCTTAAAGACAACAGAACAAAACCTTGCGATTTTTGGTGCGCTGTCATCTACTGTAAAAACTTTAATATATTAAATTAATTAAAATAAATGTGGTTTTTAAGGCGTGAAAAGGTAACAGACTGAATTAGTTTCGCATTTATTGTATTAATATCGAAATATGGATTAAATAAAAACTCAACGAGGTAGAATATTACAATCAACAATTCATGAAAATGCATTTTTATTTGGCTAAAATAAAACCTCTATGGTAAAAATACGTGATTTTCATATTCATCAACGAATGTGAAATACTGCAAGGCATTAAATTTCAAATAACAATACCTCACAAAATAAATCAAGTTCACTTGTACAAGCGTGTTCATAAAAAATTCACTGCAACTTCCAAATTTGTTTTTCATACACATTTCTGCATAATGAATGTTAAACCGGAATTCATTGCTAATTGTATACCCTCATTTACAAACAAACTCTTCAACGTCATTAACTTCAATAAAAACTTACATTAATAATTCAAAAGGCGACACAACTGTCAATGGAGCTACAAAATTCTGATTGTACGACGCACTCGACAAAGAATCACATTGTATTGAAGCCCACCCTGAAATCCCGTGCCTGAATACACATTGTATTCTTGGCAAATTGAATGAAACAATAAAATCCGTCAATCTATCAAGTTTCTCTATGTACAGAGCAGGGTAACCGGATTGACCGAAGGCTACGGGCGTGGGGCGATGGTGAGCGATGTTCATATGAATAAGTAACCGCTTGGCCTCTTGACCTATAGAGATGTCATGGCCTCACTTTAATATGTTTCAGGCTGGCTATTGTGAAAAATTAAAACCTTAGACACGAATATTAAATTACAGTCTACCTTTTATTAAGTTCAATGCTTATCATTGTTATTATTATTAACGTTCAATTAATTTAAATTTGTTTTGAGCTCTACCAACTTATTATTTCATGAATATCACGGCACTTAAAAAGTACTACACTAAATCTAAAAAAAAAAACATATCAATTTCATATGTACATACGATATGATTCGATAAGCTGTAAAAATCTGCTGGTATTTTTTAACTGGGGCATTTTACTAACGGTCGATCGATACTAAATTGTCAATATGCAAATACTATCTGCAAAATATGACCGGTGTCACAGACGTCACATGTCACATGATAAACATGGGAAAATTTGGATTTATGTCGGACTGTACTGTACTATCATTTTTGACATTTGATGGAAACAAAAACTCTCGAGCTTGTCATGCTACTCTAAGCGAAAGCACATAATTAATAAAACGTAACAAGATGCCTACTTGTAGAAAAGTGGGAAAAAAAACATACGCATAGATCTACGTAGGGTTATGTGATAATTAACCCAATAAAATAAATAAAACTGTCTTTTTTTTTTCTACATAATCACACTTTTTTATTGATGTAATATTTTTTTTTAATAATAGTTTCTGCTGCATTAATTCCACCCTTTGTGAAAGAAATTGTGTGATAAACTAAATAGTTCATGTGTTGGTTCTGTGTCCTGTATTAAGAATTCCTATTTACTTCTTCTGCTCAAATACATCAACTTTTCAAACGGGATCACAATCTAATCCTTAGATCTTGTTGGGCATTTTTGTTACATTTTATAGGTGCGCTACTCAATAGCTTTTATATTGCGCACAGCCAAGGAGTGGAACTCCCTCCCTGCGTTTGTATTCCGAGTACTTATAACCCGCCCGTTTACAAAGCAAGGGTGAATAGGCAGATTCTGGGTTAGCTTGCTCCATCGTAGATCCTGACTTTACTCTCCGGGCTAGACTAGGATCAAGAGCATGCATAATAAAAAAGGTATTTTAGTAATATCTTCGTTAGTACTGATCAAAGAGTAAAGTAATTATGTACTGACATACTGTAACACAGATGCCTAAACCACTTATTTAGAAATCAGATCAATGTTGGTCGTTTTCTGAGTTGAGATCGTTCTTTAAAAATTACAAAGTTTTACATTAACCTGCTAAAAAGGGAGGAGTTTATAAACCGAACAAGGGTCCCATTAATCACCTATCACATGACAGCTATTAAGTATGTAAATACTTAACAAAAGTATCACTTGTTGCAGAGTCACTTTTCCCTCGGTTTGTGGAGCCGGTCCCGAACGTGACGGTGACGGTCGGCCGTGACGCGCTCCTTGCCTGCGTCGTCGAGGACTTGAGGGGGTATAAAGTAAGTTCAGGTTAACAAAAAGTATATTTTTCATATAGTTATATCCTTCTTAATATAATCGTGGAGTAAAGTTACACCTAGGAATAAAACTGATGTTGACAGTTTTATTAATTAAAAGGAAGTGAGAGGAAACATAAGTTTTTAACATATGTGTACTCCTATACTCCGCGTTTATTGACAAGACCCGTAAGACTTTAAATGCTAATATTTAAGGCTTAATTAGACAAAGTGGTTTAAAATTCGTAGAATTGTAAATACTTATTATAAATGCTTCTTCGTCATAAATTGTACCAGCCTCTTGACTCTCAAATATAAAAAAAAACTTAGGATTATATCTTCTTCATCTTCTTTCTTAATTAATGGCGTGCTCGCGTTAAATACGCGAATTTTGCCAATGTCTAGTAAATATATTTTGTAATATATAGAAATTGTACGGTAGATTGAGTTAAAAATGGAGCCTCACAACACGTGTTATTAAGAAAAGAACCCGTGTCCTTTTCTTAATAACACGTGTTGTGAGGCTCCAAGGGCATCTTTCAACAACTACCACTTCACGATTAACGTCAAACAAATTTTAGTCTGTGAAATATTTATAATAAATTTCGTTTTGGATTGAAATATTTCAGTTTGAAGTAAAATTTATTTTTGAAGTTTCATTTGGCTTTCAACCCTGTCAAGGCTTGTTTTTGTAGCAAAATTGCGAAGAGTACTACTCCAATGTGTAACCTATCCCTATCCTACTAACTACTAATCCTATTCTACTAAAAAGTATTATAAATGTGAATGTTTGTTACCCAATCGCGAAAAAAGGCTGCCGGTTTTGGATAGTGAATAACTTGGATTAAAACATAGGATGCATTTTACAACGACGTTCCCACGGGAAACATTTCGGGTCTGGTACACTTACGCGAAAGACACTTGCGTGAAAGACATTGGCGCGAATATACATTTGCGCGAATGATCATATTTTGTCTACTTGTTTGTTAGTTACAATCTCCATTTTATATTATAATAGTTTTGGTATCGAGTTTTTTTTTTTTGTTTACTTATGTGGTGAAATTTTACATCTTGTAAATCTTGTTAAATTCCGTCTTTATTTACTGAGATAATTTATTATTGTACTAAATAATACTTACTACATTTACTAAATAAAACTTAGAAGCTTGATTTTTACAGTTCGAGGGAACCATGGACCTTAATCTTTATTAATATAAATTTGATACTCCGCGTGTTTCTGAAGATAGAGTCTTTAAACGCACAGAAATATAGACGGACAACAGATCCTGTAAAGGTTCCTTTTTCACGTTTGAGATATAGAATCATTTTTTTTTTCATTATTTTTGGTAAAGATCGCATTCCATTATAAAATAATTATAAATTAAAACAACGGGACTAAAACGCGACATTTGTCATGTAAGCAGTACAACTACTTTCGAGCAAACTGCTTTTCGTGTAAGAGTCTTTCGCGTTAATAGCTTTTCGCGCAAATGGAATCGCGCAAATCTCATGATTCATAGTCGAAACAACAATAGTCAAGTACATGTGACGTCAAATTCATGTTTTGTTTTTGGTTTAGTCTATGTTTATCTCTATCCTATCATGATATGATGTTATGAAAAAAATCATATTAAGTCTGTTATTATCATAATACGATAAATTGTAAAGTTAATGATAAAATAAATCATTTCTAGTCAGAAAATAAATTTCACTCAAAATTTAAATATTTCAACCTGTTTTTAAAAGATTTCATAAATTTCGTATAAATTTAATTTTCATTTCACTGAAATTTTCACTGGACCCATCCCTACTTCTGTCTAAGATACAGAACAATGGCGCACTTTCTAGAGTGTACTGCTTGAATGAGCAACTTGTTGGAGTTAGAACTCCATTCAAGTTGTTGCTCACTGGGCCATCACTGCTTCCTAGGCCAAACGAGTGTGAATCATCAATACGAATAAGAAGAAATGATAGATGACGAAAGCAAAAGGCTTTTCTGCAATGACGTGTAAAAAAAGCAAACGCTGTGCGGTGTAAAATTGTATAACATTGTTGAAAGGCTACTTCATCTTACTCGACACACAGTCCAACTTAAATTATTCAGCAATTATGAACTAGTACCAGTCTTCCCCGGTGACATATCAAATCTGGCGAAGACCGAGCGCAGTAATTCTATAAACGGATACGTAGGGAACTTCACACGACTTGATTGTGCAGCGCACGCGGTAAAGTTTTAACAAGCCAACTTAATATCACTTCGCCAGAATGCACGCCGTACGCTATTAATCATGCAGGACGGCTAGTTAGCGGAATTGCTGCGCTGTGACCGGATTTATAACCGGAATAGGTTTTTAAATTCTATTTTGGAAAAATAGATGCACCGTATTGTGCGCTGTTTAATTTATTTGACGCGCTCTTCATAAATGTTTGATGCGTGAGCAAGCGCATGTCGTAAATATTTCAACGGAAACTGATAACAAATCGAGCAATTGTCGATGAATCAATAACGAAGTTTAATTGCATTTGCAATTTTACTTACGAGTGCTATGAAACGAAAACGAACATCTAACTTAGTCCCGAAACCAACATCTAGCTTAATTTTTTGAAGCTAGATATTTTTCGTTTTAAAGACATGAATGAAATGTCTGCCATCAACGCCTGATTCTATCAAATGCATTATTTTACTGTTTTCAATCAGATAATCTGATCTAGAAATGGCAGGTCACAAGCCTTAAAACGTAATCACTATATTAATTCAAATTCTAATAATTAAATATCGAATCATTATGATTTACACATTACTATATAATAATAAAATACATAGTAATCTCCTCATTGAGGCTTACCAGAAGTTTTTCAAGTGGGTCTCACATGGCCCATACCTCCTACTTAGAGCCTGTAAGCGCAAGCACAGTCAAGCGGCCAAATCCACAACGACGAAGGTCATTTCTACTTTGTAAGGAGATGCATTTTTTTACTGTTTTCGTTTGGATTTAAAATAAAAAACGTAGATCAGAAGTATAGAAATCATTATAGTGATTATTTTAATTTTAATAGTAAAAAAAATCATTTCAATAATAACATTTTCAACTTACGATTAATTTTAAAAAGAAAAATATTGGAATAAATCAACTCGGCCACAAGTGAATTCTCAGATGGAACTTCACTTGTGGCCGAGTTGATTTAGTCCAAGTATAAAAATTGCATAAAAAAAATGCAAAAAGTCAAAAGCATAAATAATTTTCAAATCAATAAAATTTTATGGTAAAGACACAAAGCGTTGCTATAATAAAAACAAATCATTGCAAGTTTCTCATTGAGCTTTACCAAAAGTTTGTTAAGTGGGTCTCACATGACCCATACACCTAGTCCCTCTTCATTAATCATGCTGGGTCGCTAGTTAGCGCAATCACTGTCCAGTGGCCAAATCCACAACGGCAAAGAGGTAATTTTCTACTTTGTAGGGACCTAAGTAAATTTAATTTACTCAAACGTGCGAAACTCGCATGGCCAGCATTCTGAATAAAATATTCATATAAATTGCTATGCTTTACAAATGACACTAAACGTTGGGAAACAATTTTGTTCGTCATGTTATTGATAATTTTATATTGAATAAGTTGATAAACAATAGATAATTTTAAATTAACCACAAAGGAGGTGTAGTATTTTATTATCTTTTAATAAACTAGCTTCCGCCCGCGGTTTCATGCGCGTGGTTTCCGTTTCCGTGGGAATATCGGTATAAAAAGTAGCCTATGTTACCCTCCGTTCTTTCAACTAACTCTATGTCAAAAATCAAGTTGATTGGTTGCTTAGTTAGGGCGTCAAGAAAGGACAAACAAACACACTTTCATTTATAATACTAGTAAGGATTAGAAACAAGAAAATATATACTAGAAAATCGTCTTTAGGCATTTTTAATGTCCCCACTGCTGAGGCACTGGCCTTCCTTATGAATGGATAATAACAGTTGACAAACGTTTGTAAACATTTCTAATGGCCTGCGCAGACGACGGACATTGAAGGACTTTTTGTCCGCGACACGACCTTATTACTAAGAACATAAAGTTGAATAAATAACGAGGACTTGTAGTTTAAGTACTTTCCACGGATATACGCGATCTAAGTTGAATCGTATTTGGTTAACAATAAAGACGTGTCGCGGACAAAAAGTCCTCCGTTATCCGTCGTTTGCGCTAGCTCTAAATGGTAACACTTGGATACAAAACAATTTGAAACTGTTTGCAACAGTTACAAACCCCGGGGTGAGAGCACCTTTAATCTCAAACTTAATCATCATTTATTCAGTCTAGGCTTTTACTAGCAGTTGTTAGTGTCAAAGATGCTACATTTACCCCCGAAATAAAACCTATCTGTAGATATGGATAGGACAATATGAGATAGTTGCGTAGGATACTTGTTTCGTTGGCTAGCAACCGTCGTTATTTTGTTCATGTTAACAACAAATCCTAGCCAACTATCTCAGATAGCCCTATCCATATCTACTGATAGGTTATTTACTGAAAATTTCGGCAGTTAATTAGCACCAAAGTCTAGCCTAAGATCTCTTTCTCCAGGTGGCGTGGGTCCGCGTAGATACTCAGACCATCCTGAGCATCCACCACAACATAATAACGCAGAACCCTCGCATCAGCCTCTCGTACAACGATCACCGATCCTGGTACCTCCATATCAAGGATGTGCAGGAAGTGGACAGGGGGTGGTACATGTGCCAGGTCAATACGGACCCTATGCGGTCGAGAAAAGGATACCTACAGGTCGTAGGTGAGTGATAGCATTATTGTTACGACCTGAAGTTGGTCACATTTTGACAAAAAAAGAATCTTTACTTCTTTAATCTATAACAATGATAAATACTGGTAGATAAATCACAACATGTGTAATATTAACTGAAAATAATTACAGTAACTACATTTTGTTATATTATTATGTACTTAGATAAGTAGGTATATATCGACGATGAAAAACAATAACGACGTATCCCCTTAAAAAGTCGTAACAACACTACGTACGAGTATAAGGTGATAATCAGCTTTTTTTTTGCGTCGATTGGTCTGGATGTCGTTGCGACATGAAATTAAAAAATCGGGCAGTATTTTGAAAACTATGTTTATTTTTTTTGACGTTCCTACCCATAAAACGGCGAATTTAATCTGTCTGGAGATACCAAGAAGTGTTTATATGCACCATATCTGATACGAACTTTTTTCGGGATGCATTTTTAGGGTTCTGTAGCCTAATGGCAAAAGACGGAACCCTTATAGATTCGTCATGTCTGTCTGTCTTATATCCGTCCGTGTATGTCACAGACACTTTATCCCGATACTATTAAGATCACACTGTTAAAACTTGGTTGGTAGATTTATTCTGTAAGCCGCTTTACGATATTATACTTCCTTTCTTACGAAATTTTGAAGGTTCGTATTTTTCTAAGGACAAAGAATAGCTTCTTGTATACTACAATTTTATGGATGATTGAAATCAACCCAAACCATGATAAAACCATAATACCAGAATAAATTTCGGGAACATTCCGGTTTTCACTAGCTTACGCCCCAGGCAAGGTACCTTAGTCAGTGCGTGGACGCCTTTGTAAAGGTTGTGTCTATTTTGCCTTAGTGAAATAATAATATATTCAAATAATGTAATATTCCGGTTCGATTGATCTGTTAATAAAAGTGACCTCTAAATCTTTAAGAAACAACTCACTTTTGTCCCTACCACCAGTCGCAAAAAAGTGCGGATGCCATATTGTGAACAGTTGATTTTATTATGAATCAAAGTCAAAGATTTTTATTCAAATAGACTTATATTAAGTGCTTTCGAATCGTCCAATTTTTTTTCATAACAGCCATTTAGGACATATTTTAACTGATAAGAAGAACGGCCGCAAGAAACTTATCTGCTTTAGCAGAAGCAACAACATTTACAAAGGAAGATGTCGTTGCCAAACACAAATCTTTAATCTTGAAACATATTTAATATAAGAGGAAAATTTTCTCATACTCCGTTATTAGAATATTTTCCTTAGATACAATAACAATAGTTATGTTTTATGTTAGTATCACTTCCATGCATTTTGGTCTTTTAAATAATCATCTTCTTTGTAATAAACTTTGCTTAAGAGCGTTTTTTTTTACATATATTTTAAATTTATGCATTTGGCTTCCTAAAATCTTTACTATTTTTGAGAAATCTTAATGAAAAGTTGAGTGAGCTCGCCGGAAGCGGAAAATTGCAGAATTGCGAAAACCATTAACCCCGGAAGTATGATTTGCCGCGCGTGACCATTGAGTGGTTAAAGATCTTTCACTTGTCACTTCAGCGAGGAATGCGTCCAGCAGACGGTTTGTTGACCCTTAGTTATTTATATAAGTTACCTAGATTTAATTAAATAGATTCTACAGATCGTTGTTGTTTACAGTTCGATGTACTGTTTGTGCGATAGTTAACTTTAATTTCTTTTTATATTCTTCATTCATTCGTTAGTACTTGTTATACAAGAGCTTATAATGACCTGTAAATGACTATCTGTTTCCTAATGTCCTACATTTTGTAATTATAATATGCTGTTGGTTTTCCATGAATAAAATAAATGAATAAATTTTCTATCAATGAAATGAATTAATGAATGAAATTAATCTGGTGATAAGT
Organism: Chrysoteuchia culmella; assembly: GCA_910589605.1. Classification (NCBI taxonomy): domain Eukaryota; kingdom Metazoa; phylum Arthropoda; class Insecta; order Lepidoptera; family Crambidae; genus Chrysoteuchia; species Chrysoteuchia culmella. The sequence goes on from OU342654.1 coordinate 12,744,549, forward strand.
TTCATAATACTATTTAGTAATTATTATAAAATATTATCAGTGTTTAGTAGCTACATACTACTTATTTTGTAATAACTACAACAATTGGCAGGTCACTTGGTGCAACTTGGTCCGTCATATAATTTCAACCACTTACTTACCGAGCTGCCAGCACACCCCGATATCCATCTTCTCGCCCTGGACCAAGAGACGGACCAGTTACTTACCAAGCCCACTCACTTATTGAAGTCCGTTTTCAACTAATTGTGCTGATTTAAAATACCATTTCCCAACTGTTAACATTTTAAAAGTTCAATAAATTTATGTTCAGAAAAGATACACCCCATTCGTAACAGCAGATTGAAACGAATTAGTAGTTACGACATTTTTAAGGTGAGCTATAATCTTATAATTTCCTGATTCAGTACAAACAGCAAGTCAAGATACGACATTTTTTAGGTCAGATATTACTATAGACGAGGGTCGTATCTTAAAACCTTAATTATAACAGAAAAGAGGAATAGGAAATGAATGGGTTATAGACCATTTAATGCAGATTTTTATTTTATAGTAATGCTCTAAAAATTGCATTCACACGATTTACCGTTAAAAATATATTTTTTTTTTCCGAAAATGTTTCTGTTTTTCGCTCTGGTGTAAAGTTAGGGTTTACGATGATACGCCGATATTGTTTTCCGCCATCGATATAGACAAACAAATAAAATGCAAAAGTAGAGTTACAAAACCTGCTCCTAACAGGGGAAATATAGGATGAAAGATTGTATGTGGATTTGTAAAAGATCCATGTCAAAATTTTAAATAATCCTAAAACCTTCTCTGTAATGTTCTCTGTAGGAAACGAACCAGCAGTACAATAAGAGACGTATAACGAACAAATGCTGAAACATTATTTTCCTTTTACAATTGTATGCCTCGTTCATGTACACAATTAGATTATTAGTCAAGAATAAAAGGGCAATACCTTATTTATTTAGAAAATTCCGAAAGAAGCTATTTCAAATTTACTTGAAGATATATCCGGTTTATCTTCAATACTTTGTATTTTCTGGAGATCAAACGGAACACAAATATATTTATACGACGTAAGAAATGAAACACAATATTATGTAATCTTTTATTCATATAGTTTATATACAAATACAGTACAAAAATAAAATAAAAGTTATTTTTGCAAATGTATGTAATAATTATATACATTTTGTGATACAATATAGCAATAGTATACTTTTAAAAATGTGGAAACCGTCAGAACGTTTTGTTTGCGTTTCGATTTTATTGGAGTTGTCACATTTTGATACACTTCATACTTTGGAAGCGATGATTGAGCGAGGACGTCACAAAACTTCCATCAAAAATCAAGCTTTCTTTAATGTAGTCGTAATGTTAATCATAGTACGAAATAGCATAGTAAGATTGAAACAATACTGCGCTAAGAGACAGGCCCCCTGGATCAACAAATAAAATTGTCACCTCATGTCACTATGGCCGCTAGCAAATGGCACTGGAAAACGTCAAGAGCTGTGCGTAATGATAACTACATAGTTTCCAGTGGCGAAGGGTCCATACATACCGATTCCCATCGGCTTCCTTTTTATAAATTCCACCCCAGTGATCCAGTATGCACATCATAACAATTATGTCAATAATATTGTCACTAATTAGTGAAATATACGTGGAGGCTTGGCAGTTACAAAGACAACATAAGGTTTTATTTTACCATGTTTACAAGGCGATTCACCCACTGGCACCGCGCCCCGTCGTCGTCGCGGCGCACGGATCAGCGGATGCCGCGCGCGGCGACGGAGAAGCAGGAGTTGTATTTTTGAAACAATCGAATTACTTCTAGCATACGTAATCGCAAGATTTGCATGCGAAAGCCGTGTTATTCAAAAGCATTTCTTAGATTGTTTCAATAATACGACTCTCTCTGACAGATAGCGCCGCGCCTCCGTGCGGAGCGGCAGAATCCGCAAGCCACCGCGCTGCCGCGCGCGGCGCTGTTTCGCTGGGTGGGACAACGCGGTTTTCTATACAAATTGATGACATTTGCATACAATATTAAAATCCGCGCCTCCGCGCGCCGCGACGGAGCGAAGCGGAAGCAGCTGCTGGCAGTCCACTTGCTGCGCAAAATTCCTTGAACTTCTATCAGTGGATAACGTTGTAAACGTTGTAGGTAATCCTCGAAGCGCACGAATTTTCAAGACCTTTAGTCTTCCAAATGAAAACGGCTGTTTTGTTCGCAGTCCCTCCAGTAATCATCGATAACATGACCTCGACTGACATGGTGGTGCGCGAGGGAACCAACGTGACCATGGTTTGTCGAGCTACTGGCTACCCTGAACCTTACGTCATGTGGCGGCGCGAAGACGGCCAGGAGTTTAACTGTAATGGAGAATCTGGTGAGTTATTTATATAAAATTATAATCGCGCTTGTCCCGAAATCATCAACCACTAGAACTTGCAATTTTTTCTCTTAGCGGCCGGAACACAAACACAACAATTCTGAAAACATTGTTGTTGTCATGACTTAAATAATATAATAAAGGTGATGGTAGCTAACCAGACGGATTCAGAACAAGTCCTACCACCAACCAAACCGGTGGGTTTTCCAATCTATCATTTGAGTACTTATTATTGTGTTAACTGTTCCTTTATTTTTTTATTCGATTATTTATTGCAAAGCAAGCCTATTTGATTATTTTCACGACATCTAATCTATTGATATTCTTGTCACGCCAGTTTCATAGTGGCTCACTACCGCCTCTTCCCGTTAGCATTAAAAGCAATTCCGACTAGTGCAGCGTCGCGAAAAACTAATAAGTAATATACCATCCTCACAACTGTAAACTGTTTTCTCCTAACCATAAATAATTTAAATCGCAAATAACTTTATTCGCCTAAAACCGGGAAACGTACATCAATAAGGACATACCTACACGACGGCTATTTCCTTTTGAATGAGAATGGCGAGTAGACGCTCGGTAACAAAGATTTTCTGTGATAAATATCCGGTCGAAACATTTTCTCCGGACGGTCATTATGTTGACGCTCGCAAAGAAACAAAACAGATGAAAGGAAATCTTTGAAGCGCGAAAGTACGGGTGCCGAGATCACGTGACCGATGCGGACGGCACGGCACTTCGGCGGAACGAGCGACCTCGCAATGAAAATTGAACAGCTGCCGTTTCAGTGTACAACAGATTATTTAAATAATAGGACACAAAACATTCCACGTTAATGCAAGTAATTCTTTGATATAAACAAATGAAAGGCGATGTACGTCATTGATGGTGGACCATTATCTACTTTGCATCGTAGTGCATAAATTATATCCTCTCTTATTTTTTCATATTTTTTTTCAAGAATGTAACAATGTTTTACAAAAATTAAATCTGCCAAACTGCTCAGCAGTTTGTCGACAATAGTTCTCGTCTAGTTTAAACTTACTCTCTAATTATATTATTAACTATAAACTATTCACAAAATTATAGCAACAACAATAGCCAGGCAGTTATTCAGTACCATAAAGCAATATTTTTTCTAGATATACGTATAAAATTATGTTTCCTTGTTTGTCTTTATTATTTAAATAATTTAGTAGTCTATGTACAATCAACGGCAAACACGGTCCCCAAACAATTTTTAATCTCTACAGACAAATCCAGTTTCAACGGCTTCCGTCTTAAAATTCTAAGTCGATTGGAGATACACGACAATTCCGTGGCCGATAACCGTACTCTAAAATGTATAATATTTAATTAAAATAAAATCCATACTTAAGAAAGAAAATAAATGTATGTTATTACAGGTATATGAACGAGTATGCTTACTATCTTTTCATATTTATTTAGTTTTTAATTTTTTAATTTTTATTTTTATTTTTTATTACTATTAGTTATACCTATTGTTATTTTACCATTAACTATTAACTAGCGACCGCAGTAGCCTATGTGTCCACTACTTGAACATACCAAATTTCATCCAAATCGATCCAGTAGTCCAAACTAACAAACTTTTCGCATTTATATTAGTAAGATATTTATTAATTACCTATATATTACGGGCACAATGATAGGTAATGTTTTTTTAACACAATTTTTAGATGATTCTTTGAGTGAATAACTTTAAATAGATCCGGAGGTAGCTCATTATGTAGTGTTGGTATAATCCACCGCCTCATACGTGTGCCAAAGTAGTTTTTGATTCTTGGTAGTTATATTGTCTTTTCTTTTTATGCTTGTTTTTATGGAATTGTTCTATACTAATAAACTAAACCAATAAACGAACTAAGAGCTTTTAAGCCAAGTCAGGTCAAAACTAATTGAAATTAGGATAAAGCCTACTAAAATGTGATAGTGTAAGTACATTATAAAAATACGTATTTTTTTTCGTAAGTAGTAGATTTTTTTATTGTTACTTTTTGGAGGCCCCCTCAATTTTCCTTGAAATCAATGAGCGTTTGTCCTATTGTCTGTACTACAATATCTAATGGATATCAGAATAACTCCGTGCACAAAGGCGCTATTAGCTTAATTAACGACTTTTGCTATGTTTTTCTTTTACTGTCTTCACCTCTATTGATTAATGTCCCTTTTAATGTATTTTCTGCTTACATAACAATGTTGGAACAAAAAGCTCTAAGGCTTGTAATAAATTAATTTACTAACATTGAAACTAGGATAGGTTACTTGGTGTAATTATAAATATATAATATACTAGCTTTTGCCCGCGACTTTGATTGATGTGATTAAGATTACGCTGAGACACATAAATATTTATGTTTAATCAACAGCCTAAACAGAACGTTTGAAGAGGAACTTCGAATTCGAATTTGACTTTTATACAAACTTGCCCTATTTTACCTCTTTAAGTGGTTAATTTTGAAAAATCCTTGCTTAGTGCTCATCTACACCATAAAAGGTATCTACCCTCCAAAAATGGTGTCTCTACTTTCAGCCGTTTGGGCTACACTAACATGACAAGAGTCAATCAAAGCTTCAACCCCTTTTCTCCCTTCGGGGGTGGAAAAGTCAAATACTCTGAGACACATAAATATTAATGATAAACCGATAACCTATACGCAAAAATTTTTGATTTTCCTAACTTCGAAACTAAGCGGGTTTTCATACAAACTTTCATCCCCAATTTTACCCCCTAGGTATAGAATTTTGAAAAATCCTTTCTTAGTGCTCACCTACAAAAATGGTGTCTCTACTTTCAGCCGTTTGGGCTCTACTCTCATGCCACCATTTCTCAATTTGGAATTTTATACATGTACAAGGTTTGAAAAATCTATGGGCACTAGTAGAGGGGACTTACTTTTAACCCTTTGGTTCAGCTCATTTTACTGAAAGGAACATTCCTGAAAGGAAACTTATGATAAATTTTAAATAGAAAAATATTGGAAAAAATTTACTCGGCCACAAGTGATTACTCAGATGGGACTCGAACCCACGACCTTTGGAATTCCGGTCTAATGCCACTGAGCTACCGAGACTTACGGACCACCGTGCACCGTCAAAATTCTCCAATACTTTTATATTTGTATACGCTGTAGGCCTATAAATTCGAATAATATTTACCTATATTGAAATATAATATTTACCTCGATGCGGCACACAGATTGAGATGATATAATCTTATTTGTTTCTTAATGTTTATATTTTATTCTTGTTTGCATGAATGTGTATGCTGTATATGATGAAAATAAACATTTCATAGGGACAAATCATAGGGACAGAATTTGTACTTTCCTTTCATGGGTTTTGGATTTATTTTAAAAAAATCACATGTACTCCCATATGTGCCAATGGTATGAACTTTTTGTTTGTTCCAGTGAACGTAGTGGACGGTGAAAACCTGACAATCTCCAAAGTGTCACGGCTCCACATGGGCGCCTACCTGTGCATCGCCTCTAACGGAGTACCGCCCTCGATCAGCAAACGAGTCGTTCTCATGGTTCAGTGTAAGTAATACCTACTCATCATTATTGGGTACAAAATGTAAATGTTAATGTTAAGGCAGGACCTTTCACCATTTATTAAACTAAAAGGGACGGGCACCGCGGCCCAACTGTTCGATGTTGGAATGTACTATACATTCCAACATCGAACATTATTATTATATTTGCAGCGAGCTGAAAAACTTCAATACCTTCATCATTTCTTCCCTGCTGTCATAACGTATGTCAGGCTTGTGCGTCGTGTGTTTCCGTAATTTTCGCTGATCCTGCATTTCTTCAATGATCAACGTTTTTAGGGCTCCGGACCTCTAAAGAAAAAAGGAACCCTTATAGGATCACTTTGTTGCCCGTGTGTCCGTCCGTCTGTCCTCGTTTATCTCGACGAACGTGTGGAGGTATCGAGTTGAAATTAAAACCATATATTCAGGTCAACTGAACAGTCTGTTGAAGGGGTAAAAAAACCTAACTTGTAAATTAACGTAAAAAAGGATAGGACCGTTTATATCACAAAAACGTAGCTTCCGACACTCTCGAGGGAATCAAAATTCATTGGGTATTTCCCGTTGACCTATAACTATGACACATAATTTACTTAACTATGAAAATTTGGCAAGTTATATCGCCTATAACTATAAATACAGGAAAAAATCTAAAAACTGTACATTTGTTAATAAATCATAAAATATAGTCTTTAGTTTTGGAAACTGTATTTCGGGAATAAATCGGGTACTCGTGGAAGTATCGAGTGGAAATTAAAACTATGTATTCACGATAACAATCTCTTGAAGCTATGAAAAAATCAAACTTCAAACTCAAGGGAATCAAAATTCATTGGATACTGCCCGTTGACCTAGAAGTATGAAGTTTAACAAGTCGTCTTTGCAAGTATCGTCTTTTACTACGAATACAGGAAAAAATCTTAAAACTATGCATTTGTAATAAAATTATAAAAAAAATTAGTCTTAAGCTTTGGAAACTAAATTTCGGGAAAACTTCAGAAAAAACTGCGAGTGCATTAAGCATGATTCCCAAGGATGCAAATCCCCGTCACGGCGACATGAGACAAGTTGCTTTTTAGGGTTTCGTAGCCTAATGGCGAAAAACGAAACCCTTATAGATTCCTCGAGTCCGATGTATGTCACAGCCACTTTATTTAAAATATTTTCTTGTTTAATATTTATCACTGCAATACTCAATTCCTGAACTATTTATAATAATATGTACCGATAAATTGGTGCGGAACCCTCGGTGGGCGAGTCCGACTCGCACTTGTCCGGTTTTTTTGCTTCTAATAGCGACGTGAGTGGGTCGCTTCATTACCTACGGTCAATATTCATTCCCGGTTAAAAGTACTTTCGACGAAGTGGTCAGCTGTGCTATTCTTTAAGCGACTCAACGACGCTGTTGTCTTGTAGATCTCACATCACTAGTCAAATACTATTGAAAATGGTGCCCATGTTGCATCTGCTCGCTGTCAAGGAATAACCCCACTGGAAATAAACTCTCTTTTTTTGTTTGTTCGATTTTACTGGTAACTATTAAAGTTCTGACTTATGCACACCACAGTCTTGCCACAATACCATTAATGGTACCACGGCAAAAAGAAATTACCCCCGTACAATCAATGGTACTACGGTAAAGGAATGCCTACGCAGGCTTCTCGTACAAAAAGACTGAATCCCGGATGCCGGCTGCTACCCTAAAAATCTAAAACAACAATGTCAAAACAAATTAAATCAGTATTTTACACTATTAAGTAAATTTTAACTAAAAACATAACCACTGACTGTAAAATTATTTTTAATTACGTGTTCACATCCTTTATAACTGAATACGCCGTCGGTCGCAGTTAAAATGGTAGGTTAAATCTGATGGTGATTGCACCGTTAAAAACACGATTAACGCTTTTATTCGAGAGTGCTTTAGTGAAAACGTCCCTTCAACCAGAGTATAAAACATGACAGCTTACATAAAATCCGAGATCGTCGTAAATAATTGAATCAGCTTGAACACGTTTTGTGTTATTTTGAACGCTATTTTGTATTACGAATTTTAATTTTGTATTTTTCAAGAGAAGTCTTAATGGTATGGCGTTATAAAAAATAAAATTTAAAAAAGCGTAATTATATTAATAATAAATTTATTTAAATTGTTATCAATTTTGTACTAAGAACTAGTGGTCGCCAACGGTTTGACCCGTGTCGTTTTTTTTACCGTTGGAATATCGGTATAATATTTATTCTATGTTTTAATCTGGCCCATAAACTATATCGTGTGCCATCATCCAAACCCTTTCCGTGGTTTCAGTTATTATTAGTATAGAACTATAAGTATAAAGTCGTCAGGTATATAATGTATCTTATCTTAAATATACGAAAACATCATTCATATCACAAAACACGAATAACTTACTAATCTAAACGAAATCTATTTCAGTGATAGTTCAAAAGTTCAATGGTCTCCTCGAAAATGTATGGATAAACCGTGGATATACCTAACAGCACTAAAAACACTTTGTGATAAAAGGTTTCCGCAGAGTTGTTCCTCTCTCGAAAAATAATATAAGAAAATCCCGACCGCTAATAACAATTAGGCACAAATTAAGTAAATTAACCTATTCACCATAAAAGGTTGGCTTACTTTACGCCCATATTTTAAGGACATTTAAGACAGCCGCGCAAATTATCGCGATATTACTTCCTCATCCAGAAGAAAAAAGCGCTCATTTCTGCCGGCCCGTTACCTCGCCCTCAAATTCTTCCTTTCGTAAGTACGTGAGCATTTTCTCGTCTCAGTTTCTTTGGGAGTCAGCGTTCAGAAATATTATTTTTCTGGAGGTCGGAGTCGTTAACGAGTATTTACGAGGACACGGTGTCTACCTGACGGCGGCGCCTTCCGCCAGATCGGCCGTAATTGCGCCCAATTAGAGCATTACGCTGACGTGAATACGGCACGGACGCGATAAAGCCGATACGATCTACTCGCCTCCGCCGTCCCCGCTCTAACCAATGAGGCTCCCCCTAATTCGCATTCCGTATCTCAGCGCGTTCACACTCCTCTCCATTTCTTATAGGATACGTGAAATGTTCACGTAACTTTCACTCGATTAACCAACAAGACTTCCTTATGAATGCACTGTCAGTTTTCATTATACTTACGCGCCGAAGACAAATCTTTATGGCGGCGTTCCTGATAATGTTATTATGTAGCTATTTCTCGCTTCGTAGCTTCCCTTTTCTTTATTTACATTTTACTTTTTACCTCTTTTGTGGTACACGGGATATTTTTACGTCTTAGCAATGTTTTTATGAGACATTGATTGATAGGTTTGACTGTATCATGTACCTTTTAATTCCCTTCGCACAATAATTTATTACTTTATTTACATACATTGTATAGATAAATACAACATTTATTGATTAAAAACTACCTTCCTAAATATTTAATTAAAAAAATAGCAGATTAAAATAATTTGCTGAACAAATTACAAACAGGTTATTTATGTACACACGACAAAAGGTTTGACTTTACAGTTTGACCTCGAGAGTGCCTTCATATAGCTCTTGATACCAGCGGTTTTCCTATTGCAAGTGCAGGTAATAAACGTGGTGTAGACACGTAGTGACAAAAAATTTACTATCTCGAACTCCTCCATGCTTTGGAAGGCACGTTAGGCCATTGGGCCCGGCTGCAATTGCAGTCGTTAAAACCCACCAATCCGCATTGGGCCCGCGTGGTGGGTCATGGCCCGTTCTCCTTATCCGTATGAGTAAGGCCAGTGTCCCAGCAATGGGGACGTAAAAAATAGCTGATGACTAGACACCACTCGTATAGTAAACTATATGAGTATGAGTTATATTGGAACGCGAAAGTTTAAAATCTTATATATTTACGACTATTTTTGGAGAGGGGACGCCAGCAAGGCCGGACGGGTGATCAGTCTCCCTAGTTGGAACCATTTCACCCATATTTACGACTAAGTATAATGGTAAATATTTTGTATGTAGTCCCGCCAATGCTGTCCATACCGAACCAGCTAGAAGCAGCGTACATCGGGCAAGACGTGACGCTGGAGTGCCACACTGAAGCGTACCCTTCTTCCATCAACTACTGGACAACTGACCGGGGTGACATGATCATATCAGGTAATGACGTATCAGTAACGAATCGAAATAAAAATATCAGTTTCACATAAATAGGTTCTAAATTTTCGAATTGTAAAAACTCTATAGAACGTTTGTTTACTCAGAACCGCAAAACCATTTGTAGTGCTAGTAGTAACTTTTCGTATTGCTTCGCTGAAATCGCGGAAAATGATGTTTTAAAAATTTTAGCAGAGTTCAAATATTTTTTTTTTATGAAACAGCTGTATTTTTAACAAGTATTATAAATTATAACGAGGTCTGTTTATTAACAAAATATTTTAAGTACTTTTATATAAAAAAAAAACTATATTGATCAATAACTTGACCGTTATTATTTTGCGTTCTACTTTCTTAGTTCATTTCATTCAGTGACAAGTTTTTGCACACAACGATATTACGTCATAGGCTGGACATAAGTGGATCACGAACAGCTCATATTTCTGCTAACAGGAAATAAATACGTCACATCTTTGAGCGACGACAGTTACAGCAGGAAAATGAAATTAACGATACGGAAAGTGTCGTCGAGGGACTTCTCGTCCTACCGATGCGTCGCCAAGAACTCGCTCGGCGAAACTGATGGGCTCATACGTCTCGATGGTATGTATTAGCGTCACAATACTATAAACGATTTCATTTGTGATAACTTGCATTAAATAAAATTACCACATTTATGGTTAAAAGCGCGCACAACTAGAAAAAAAAACAGATTTCACCCGTGCCCTTCGCTCGTCTCCCTTCGTCCAAGGCATCCGCGAAGTATTTTATGTTTTTTCCACGAACACCTTGTTCCAAATATGCTCTAATATCTATGATATTTTTGTCGGGCACTTTATGGTATTTATTCTAGCTAGTATATACTTACATTGAATTTCCAAATGGCAATTTACCTTTGTACAATCTGATTAATTTTCCAACATATGTAAAAGTTATCGCTAAAATAGTTAAGACCGTAGGATTCCTATCCTAAGGTCTATCTTATTTTTGTCTTGTGTCAATTACTTCCATTGCGTATCATTTACAAATTTAAAGATATACAAACGTTTAATGATTCCTTTCTTTTACATTTGCACAACAAAACAAGTGACGATTCAACAAAACATTTGCTAATCCGTATAACGAATTTCAATTCTTTTGTTTTCAAGTCCTCCAGGAACGGCAAAATTTGAAATTGGCATTACCTACTGAAAAGTTTAGAACGTGAAAATCTATACTCTTGGGTGGAAACGACCCGGAAACCTATTTCCAGCGTCGCTTCAGTATCATAATATCGTATCACTTTACAACTCGAAGGGGCGGCAATAATATTGCTATCAATAACCAAATTTTAAAATTTTATAGCATCATTTTTGACTCAAAATGTTTACAAGCTTTATCGAAATGAATTATATTACAGGCCCGGCATAAAGTTTCGTTCTGAACTATTATTATCATCATTTACCTAGACTCACTGTAAAACAACTTCAGAAGGTCGAAACTTATTTATGCTGATGGGAATAAAGTAACACGATTATGTACGGTTTTTAAAGTGCTAGTGCTTTTATCCCTATTTGCACGGTGTAATTGCATCAACTTTCCTACAAAATACTACTGTACCAGTTACGGCATTTTTCTTTAGCTAAGGGTAACGTGCACTTACACATATTTGACATGATGTTATTGTTACAGAAATACCAGCCCCATCAACAGTAACCACCACAGTCAACTATGTTCCCACGCATCCACAAAGGAAAAAAGGTAACTTTAATTACGCCGAATGGCCCGTCTCACTAGGTTTCCAACATTGATTCAGACATCTAAATAATTAATGTAGAAACAGCGCCCTAAAGTTTCTAATGAAACCCTTTCCTATCCGATCAATTCCGGAATTCACGATTAATTTTTCATGATCAAGTCAATATGTACCTGCTGGAAAATTCGGAGATTCAATTTTGGCACGTAAACCGCGATTAGAAAAGCAATAGCAGTGAAAAGTTGAGGCGGGCCTTGCGCTTTATACATTCATCGGCTCTTGCAAGCGACCGGAAAAGGTCGATCTGGATTTTGTATTTATTGGTTTTGCCGCCGCGACCCGATGCTTCCGTACAATTGGGTCGTTAGTAATATTATTGTGGGAAAAGCGATTTTGTTTGGGCCTTGACTTCCAATGCTCTCGAATTGTTATAGATTTCGCTTTTCTATTCTTTATAGCGTCATGTTTCGTTGAGGCTCGCAAGTCCACCTCCCTGGTCAGTCATCGAAAAACAAATGGATTTTTATTGCTTCCACTGTTTTCGTTAGTGATTTTTGCGATGTAATTTTGTTTATACGTTCCACTTGTTCACAGGAAAGCACAAAAATAGGTTTCGTGATAGCTCTGCGGAAAATAGAGTTATTGGGGACTACGAGTTTGAAGAACTGAAGGATTCGGGTGAGTTTTGATCACTTGTTACTCTTTGTTTTATCAAATGAAATACGGAGCAGGTTTAATGTTGCAAACTTTTATGACGTATTTTTGTTACACTTAATAAAATATAAAGTAGTTTCTTAGTTTTTATTAAATTGTAGACTGTACACAGCTTAATAATGATTGGAATTAAAATGTTGATTTTCGTATACAGATTACGAATCCACTCAATCTTCTGGCTCTGCTGCCACCACAGGTGCATTCCTATTGACCGCTGCATCGGTGTTTATCGTCAGCTGACATAAACTTTATGAAAATATTAGTACCATATCATAGTGCCAATCTAGCTAAGTAATGTGCTAAACTTTAAAAGTATAACTTAATTGCAGCTAGAAGCTGCGTGTAAAATAAAAAACAAATATTATGTTAATAAAAATATCAACGTACTTAAATGATTAGCAAATTATAAAGCCGTTGTACACACATCGAAGTATTCATTTGTTGATTGTAATGTAATTTATTTTTATGGAATCATGTTGTAAATATATTTAGGTCTATTTCTCAATTTAAAAGACTGATAGTTTTGTATGTGTAATGTGCCATATCCATTAACATATGTTGAGGAGTAGTTGTAGCCCACGCTTAAAATTATCGACTTTATTATGAGGTTACATATAGCTATGCCAAACAAAAAATTGGAAACAATATGTTTGAATTTAATCATTCCATACATCTGTACATATCTAGAAACAGTTAAGAGTAAAGTCTATTCACTTACGACAGTTTTAAATCACTTTAAAAATGATTATTTAGTCATTTGGTTTTTAAACCTTTATTTTATAAAAGTTGCTTAGTCTTCCAATAAAGTTAACTGCTTATTTTTTATGAATTTAAACAATATTTTGTCACGGTATTACGTATAAGCATATCAGCAACCCAGTTATCTGTGAATTACTGTATTATAAACGAAAACTGCCTTAGATCAGAATATACGAAAGATTTGTACATAACTCATATCCGTAATAAAGACAATATGGCGTGCTTTGTAATATATTAAATAGCTTTACGTAACTCATATTCCTGATAGTGTTAAGCTTCCTAACTTTGTTTGGTTATAGTTAATGGCAGTGTTGCTTGAAAAATGACCGCGTGTACCGACCGAAAATTGGGGTATCTATCTATATTTATGACATAAATCGGTAGCTTTAACATAATATATAAAGAACCGTTCCGGGTATAACCAACATAAAAACAGAATTGCAGACTATTATTTATTGTCTCATGGTGCTGATGAATGAAAATAAGGTACGTATAACTAGCTAAGTATTATTTTTGGAACCCCACACTTTGCATTGATAACGGCCAGCTGAATAGGAAAATCCTTTTACTGCCTCTGTAGTCTAGTGGTACAACCACCGGTATCAGACCCAGGGGTCCCGGGTTCGAATCCCAGCGGGGGTTGTATGCGGTTTGGTTGGTGGTAGGACTTATTGTAAGTCAGCCTGGCTAGCTACCACCATGTTATCAAGTCTGACGCCATAACAACAATGTTTTCAGCATTGTTGTGCTCCAGCAGTTTGAGATAAGATAGCCAGTTCCTCAGTGGTTGAGGATTCCAGGAGAGGCTCGCTTCCATCTTTTGCCTTATCAAAACTTTTCAGGTATGATGAAGGCTAAGAGTCTCCCCGTGGTTAATAAAAAAAAAAATCTATTCCGTTACTATGCGGCAAATGCGGAAATCCATACCTAACTATGAAACCAAAAATATCAAGCCAAATCCCGCAAAAGTAAAAACATGTACGATGCAATAAACATACCTTGCACCTTTGCCTTTGGTTTCATAGTTTGACACTTCTTAGTTCTATTCTTAGTAAAGTCATTAGTATCACAGATAATGCACCCGATTATTAGTATCTAAATGTTTCGGTATATAGCAACAGTGTAAGTGCTGTTTAATTATATAGTAGGTACCTATTTCCAAGCAACATTGCCCTCAGTCAAACTGTCGCGACATGGATATTAATTGCTGACCCCTTGCGTTATGGGTTTTATCATGACAGCTAATAGTTATATCCGTCTATCCTAACTGCACATTGTCCTAATTATTCCACAATTGTTTCTTCTTCGACACCCAGGCGACGCACAAAGAATAATTAAAATCATTCTTATTTTTAGATTCGGTAATTATTGGAATTTTTTTTTATGCTGTTTGTTTTTTTTTAAATTTCAATTAACAGTAGAACTTTATAATATTTAAAAAATTAAGAAACTAGTTTAACATATTTCTATGAAATACACCCACTATTGACGCAGATTTACCTTTAGATACAGCAGAAACTTTATATACAATTTTCATTAATTTTATCCTGTCTTTTGCTAACGACGGGGGTCATCGATTAATCCTCTAGTTTCTAGATAATTCTTAGTACTAAAACGGTCGCCATCTTGATTAATCATTCGACTATTATAACAAAAGTAGATGATTACAACCAAATACTTTGTGGAAATGTTTTGTTTCCTTACTGAAATGTATAGTGGTCGTTGCAGTTAGCTGTTCATGTAAAGATACAATAAATGATTTTTATATAATGTTATCTGTTTTATTCTAAACCCTTCAGCCCTTATTGCGAGTAGACATTTACTGTCAACGTTTTCGATAACTATCGGATGCTCTACACATGTCGATAAAACCCTTTAGTCCGTTTTCGCAACTGCGGCTTTACAATTGGCTGCGAAAGAAAAAATATTTTTCACTGTTTCGTAATTAACTTTCAAGCAAGTTTTTTTTGGCTGTTTTCGAAATCGAATATTTTTTTCTCCTTTCGTAGTTAATTGCTAAAAACATCATCATCTTCTTTCACAATTAATTACTAAACAAGAATTAGTCGCACTATTGGAACTCCTTGGTAAATAAATAAATTACTTATATGAGGTTCTAAACTAACCTCCTTCCTTAATAAAGAAATGTGACATTTTATTTATTATATCAATTTAATGAAAAGAGAAAGTTTATACTTAAACCTATTAATTTATTATCAACATATGTGAAATGTTGGATATGAAAGGGCCAAAGCGATAGTTTTCGAAATATATATACTATAACAGTTAGCTAAACTCGTAATCATCAGATTGTAGTATTTATTTTAAATTTAACAGTAATTCAGTGTGTTACCTTTTGATGAATAAATTTGAGTAAGTAATTAAAAGACGAGGGGCGATCGAAAAGTTTCCGGTTTTAGGGGGATTGTGGAGTTAGGTTTATTTGACCAGGTAGCTACTAACTAAGCATCTTATCATTAGTATATATTCCAAATTTTAACCAAATTGGGTCGTTAAATTTTGTGTTGTCAACCTGCAAGCAAACAAAAAGAAATCTACAGTATGGAGAAAATTGAATATCGGGTCATCAGTAAATGCCTTCCTAGAAAAGAAAAAAACCAGTCAGACTATTTTCTAAGAGCTGTAAGTGGTTAACTGGGGTTTTCCCCTAGTAAAACCATGGCTTATAAGTGGTATTGCCTTTTCAAATAAGGCAGATACTCAATTGAAGACTACGCACGTTCTGGATGATTATTGAGGCCGCCACACCCGAAGTTTTAAGAAATGTATGAAAAGACGTCAGATGAAAGATGAAGCAGCAATGGTTAGAGCATCTGATAAAACCATTTAGAATATCCAGAACATTCTAAATGGTTTTATATTATCTTGGGATGACCAAGATCAGCGCATGGTGGGTTCCAAACACGTTTTTCAATTCATCAACGAAAAAAAATTGGATGCTCTCGTCAGTCTTTTGAGCTCTGTAGCCAGAACAGGTAAAGAAGTTAAGGCCCAGATTTTTACTAAGGATTAAACCCGGGTTTACGACTTTAAAACCGAATCAAAGCAGAAGTCGATTCAGTGGCATAAAAAAACCACGTCACCAAAGAAGTACCGAGTCTCATAATCGTTCAAAAAGAACGAGGCGACTGTTTTTTTTCCCCTCGTACGTCTAACATAGTCAGAGACTGTGTTTACATTTTTTGTTTCTACTCTTCCATACCAGACCTCGCTTTTGTGCTTCTCGCACTGTCATTAAGCATACTACATATTCATTCTTCTCCATTCTTAACAGCTGGGGTTGCTCCCTATTTCGATTTTTAATTTTACTTTTTGTTTTATTTACTGTTTGGGAAGACAACTTGACACATTTTATTAATTTTTAACAATTTTGACAACTTATTTCTAATGACAATGTTATTATTTCCTAATATTCTTTATATTTTAATTACTCCTAGAAAACACTTATTTCTTATCTCTATTTTCTAATTTACTATTTTCATATTCTATCTTAATTTCTTATTTTACTAGCTATGGTGCTTAAACAATATTCATCAATATTGGAACATCATATTTTACTAGTCTATTTTATTTCTATTATTTGCCTTTTTAACAATTGGCGACTGTTTTTTTTGGATACAGAAGGTATTCTACTTATTGACTACAAAGACTGCGGTGTTAATTGAACAGGATAATACTATGCTTCAATATTAGGACAAACAAAGGAGAGGATATCGAAGGAAAAGTAGAAGAAGAGGAAAAGTGACCAAAAGCCTGGTGATTTTGCATGACTTTGATTTGTGCGCCGAGTCATGTTGCGACGGCTGCTATTCACTGATGCGGCTCCGAACAATTTCTTTACCCTCTTTATAGTCCAGACTTGTCCACCAGTGACCATTATTATATATTTTTTTAACATAAATCAGGTGCCTGAAAAAAATTGACGTCAAAGAAGTGGTGCATCGGCATTTTTGACGTGAAGGACCAGTTTTTTTCCGATGATTTTAAAAAAAAAATTGAGTGATCTGAGGAATGTATTAGGGTTATAGAAGAATATATTAAAAATATATTTTTTCTTATTTAATTTCTAACTTCTTACACTTCTTCACTGTAAAGGGGGTCTTTACCGGAAACTTTTCGATCACCCCTCGTAGTTACATCCACTCACCATGTGTACATTTTTACGTCGATTTGAATAATATAGACGAGTTGCTCGCTCTTAAATATAATACAAAAAAAACCATAAGGTTTTTTTAATGAAAGAAACCAATAGAAAATGGAGCTTCTAAAACCACAGTTAGTACAAATTAACAGTTCGCAATAAACATAACACATTATTTAAATGTTTAAGTTTATGCTAACTTTGTAAATATTGAAATGGCTGCAATATAGCCGGACATTAATGTTCTAGAATACACAGCTTAAAGTTCCGCCATGCTAACTATGAAATAAGATGCAATAGTCAACAACACAACGACCTAATTTAGCACAAAGCGCTGAGAATACACTGGGGACCGAAATATCACAATTCGACTTCGTGCTTCTGCTATGCTAATATTCGAAGCTCTGCGACAGCAACAAGATGAGACGAGAACGACGTTTGTATATTATTATTATTTAGATGCAAAATCAAGGAGCCTTTGTTTTCGACGCCTAGCGTGTAATCTCAGAGATTAGAGAACAGTCATAATTTTAAGAACACTAATATCACAGTCTATCTTCTCTTCTATACAGTCGTTCGACGAACAGGTTTTCACAGGGAAATCATGCAGAGTTTGCGGGTCGAGAGAGGGTGTTAGTGAGATCGAGCTGCCATACGCTCACTCGGGACAATAACAAATGCCCTATCAAATACTAAGAAAATCTTGTCAAAAGCGGTATTGCGTAAGGTTTCAAGGACGTTGTCCCACTGTTAGTTCCTTATTTAAACTGTGCTAATATTAAGTACTAGGAGTGACAGAAGAACATAGAAGATGCCCGCTGTAAGCTTTCCAGTGCAGAAAATCGCAAATAAACCGAAAAAGTATATTACCAAATATATATTTCGTGCGCGAGAATAATCTACTGGACCTCATTGAATACGAAAAGTCACAAATTTTCCATACATTTAGTTTAATAATATCGATATAGAAAAAATACAAAGAAAGACAGATAAAGAATTAAAAGAGAACAAATCAAAATTGACATTAACTTATCATAGACATAAAAACGACCAGCAAATCACCGCACATTCTGCCACTCGAAAAACTACGAGACAACCTGTCGCCTTCTACGAGTAACATATGGCAACGGCAGAGGCGGCGGCGCTCCTTTTTCCTTGTCCTCCACTTCATCTTCCTTTTTAACTTTCTCCAGAATGTTACTCTCCTTTGGCGCGGGCGGCGTACCATTACTTCCTTTGATTTGAAACTAATGATGCAGTTATCTACATAAAAGCTATCTTTTAATTTATTTTCCGTATCTTGTAGCTTCTGCGGTACTGTTTCGAGGTGGTATGCAATAGTAGCGTTTAGCAAGAAAGGACTACACGCAACACCAAACACTACTCTATGTACCCGTCACTCACCCCATACGCGTACATGCGAAAGAGTGTCAATTTCTTGGGTATCACATCCAACATATTAACCCCTACATACAAATATTTGTTAAGTGAATTGAATCCTTTGCCGACGCTTTAAAAACAGGTCTCACTCTAGTCGTGGCGTTCTCTTCCTTGACAACTGCATGGTGGGACAAATAGTGCCCATTATGGGGATCGCCATCTGGCACTTGCTCTATAATTCCCAACTCTAACCCATTTTGAAAGGCATCGTGATCGTGATACTCCTCCAGATTGTTTGTCTCAACTAATCTTCTTTTCGTAGATTCTAGCCTCTGTTCTGCCATAATTCTATTAGTTAAAGGTTTATCACAATCTTCCTTCCAAAGTAACCATACCTCATATCTCCCTTCATCATTCACGATAATCGATCATAAACTAAATAATTGATTGGCCTTTTCTTCCAAAAATCTGTAAAGGCTCTTTACTTTTTGAGGTGATCCTACTAAATATATTTTCTTCCACCTCGTCTGCAGCCCTGGTAAACTGCCTTCTTGCCACAGTACGCAACTTTACAACTTTACATGTGATGTACTATGACTGCGACCCTCGTTCTATGGTCTTCTATATAATTTACCCTCACACTTCTTCATTTAACAAGTCACGGTCGCCACTTCACCGCACATTTCGGGTAAATAAATCGCACTAAATACTCCTCAAAAGTTGTTTTATTTCAATCACAATTCGACTTCGTGCTTCTGCTATGCTAATATCGAAGCTCTACGAAAGCAACAAAATGAGACGAGAACGACGTCTGTATATTATTATTATTTAGATGCAAAATCAACGATCCTTGGTCTCTACGCCTAGCTTTTAATTCCAGAAAGATTAAGGAAGAGTCATAATTTTAAGAACACTAATGTTAAGTACTAGGAGTGACATAAGAACATTGAAGGTGTCCGCTGCCAACTTTCCAGGGCAGATAGTAAGTAAAAGCTTATCAATGGACAGGGCAATTCGAAAAATTAATTATGCGATAGGCTTTCTATGTGTCACTACTGTTACCGAACAACACCTTAGACCAAGCCATGCCTAATGTGACGTCGGTGAGGTGTGGATTTTACTCTCAAGTAGACCTTTGATACTCTGCTAACCCAGCTAAGAATTTATGGCGTGACGGTATGTAATGTTTACTATTTTATGTTATAACTATAGCATTTTGGAGGACTCTGACATTTACGTTATATTATAATTAAGATAAAACTTATCAAATGAATTTCTCATAATTTACAAGTTTAGTGTATTTTGTTAGAATATTCAGGAAGCACGATGACCTATGACGTGAGACAAAAAACATTTGTAGTCAAGTCATGATTCGTAATTTACTTTTCTGTGTCACATATCCATTACCTAAGTAACTGATGTGAATACATCACTATTATTTCGTGTAATCTTGATCCTATAATTATCATTTGTGTATATGTAGGAAGCCCATTTAGATTTTTGTGATAACTAAATCAAATGATTTACAAGTTATTGAAATTATTTATAGGTGATTTACAGGTATGATTTACAGGTTGCAACTCACAAACGATCAATTTATTAAGTAGCCACTACATTTTTTCAATAATATTCAGCAAGTAACACTCATATGAAATCCAAACGATACAGTTATGTACTAGTAACAATTTGTATTAATCATCAATTATTGAATTTAATTCATTTAAAAAACATTTTATAAAAAAAAATCAAACCGACTTCAAAAAGTAAAAAATAAAACTTTTGGAGTCGGTGCCAGCCAAAGCATTGTACATTGCACTTCTATTAACTATATTTTTTTTGGCCTTAGCTAACTAGCACCGACTCCAAAAGTTTTATTTTTTACTTTTTGAAGTCGGTTTGATTTTTTTTTTATAAAATGTTTTTATTTCAGATTTTTTTGTTACATTATGTGCCGTTACTTACACTAAAAATCAGCCCATACACAACAATGATGTCATCTAGGTATACGACTACTTGCCAAAAGGTGATTGATATTTTTCAGGATTATGAAAAAACTACTAGCCAGATCTTCGTAAAAATTATATGGGACCACACATAAACCATTTTCTTCCAGATAAAAAATCTGTTAACAACTGGCGAAGTTATGGTGCAACATACATAAAAAAAAAAAAAAAAAAAACTGTCGACTTGAGAACCTCCTCCTTTTTTTGAAGTCGGTTAAAAACGGCTTTAAGGAAAAAGATAGTCCACTAAAGACACTATTTTAATTGGTGCTCATGTGGTGAACACCAAATGTTCAAAGCTATGAAATAACTACCTATAAAATAGTCGCTAAAGGTTAAAAAAGTGCAAATAAAGCAATAATGTTGAAGCGTCAGAGTCAATAAAACAACATACCTTTGATGGCGATAAAAAAAACAAACATCGCAACAGAAACACGAAATAAAACGACAAATAATAAAAAAAACTTATTGGCAATATTTCGATCAAATAGCGAGATAGTACCTATACTTGGTATAACGTAATATTGATTTAAAACTTTCACAATTTATTTACAGAATTATCTAAATTTCGGCTGTAAGACAGATAGTTACAAAACATAAACCTACAAAACTACGTTTTATTGGCCTTACTATATTGAACTTTGCAGTTTTAAAATTCATAAGAGCAACTGCCTATGCAAAACGGTTTGAGAGTAGCTTTCTTGTAAAACGTTGCCTGATTTGTCTTATGTTTTCAATACGCGTACATCACGGTTTGAAATCAAAATATTTGTTAACTTCAGGCTAGGCGGTACTTATCTCCGAATCAGCTGCTTCTTTTATACAAAGCGCAGATTCGGCCATCCATGGAGTACTGCTGTCACCTGTGGGATGGTTTCGCTAAGTATCAGCTAGAGCATCTGGAGTCGATTGAAAACCGTGCCAGGAAACTCATTGGATTTTGGCATTGGCCAGGGCCCGTATTCACTATGACCACTTACCGATTCCTTGCTCAAACCACGCGAATGTCGTATTTGGTTTCGGTATTTTCAAAATACGTTTTCTCTATGACACTTACAAATTTTAAAGTTATTTTACTTGTTTAATAATTACACAACTTGTGACTTTCATGTACTTGTACAATAATTCTATAATCTCATGTATAAGAGTATCATGAAGAAAACTACTTTTGAAAATGTCAAAACCAAGTACGACATTGGCGTGGTTTGAGCAAGGAATCGCTAAGTGGTCATAGTGAATAAGGGCCCAGGAAACTCATTGTAAACTCGGCATTGGCCACGACGGAACTTCAGAGCCTCAGTCACCGCCGCAAAGTTGCATGTTTATCTGTCTTTTATAGGATACACTTTGGAGAGTGTGCGAGAGAACTGCACGATCTTGGTTCTCCGGACCCTTTCCACCATTGGGGTACCAGACGCAGGTATCACCCGTACGTCGTTGGCATTCCAGCGATCAGTACCAAGCGCTTTGCTGACACATTTCTAATGTGAACCGCTAAAGAATGGAATGCGCTGGCTGCTCATGTGTTTCCCGATTCCTACAACCTTGGTATCTTCAAGACGAAAGTGAATAGGCATTTCCTGGGCAAGCATGTAACACCTTAGACCACATCCTGTTTACTACGCACGATGATGGTGGTCAAATGCCTGCCCAGTTACTTAAAAAAAAAATGTTTTTAAAATTTTTGCATTTTTCAATGCTATTTTTTTACTTATGGTAAATAAAATTTAAATAGAAAAATATTGGAAAAAACAACTCGGCCACAAGTGAATTCTAAGATGGGACTGGGATGGGAATTAAAGATTATTGTTAAATGGGGTTACTTACACTATTGGAAATTGGTTTAAAAAGTGGACACCATTAATATATAGGATCGTATAAAAGCATTTTTTTTTTAATCGCTGTAGTTTTTTAATACGAAATGATTTTGTGGTCTTTTTGACTAATCTGCAAAATCGGTCTCGCTCCCGTGCGCGTCGTTTTCTCATTGCTATCTCGCTTCAGTATTTTTTTTTTCGAGTATCGCCTTAACTAATATGTATGCAGGTATTGGATACGTATTTACGTATCCTACGTACATATTTTTAAAACCAATTTAGTTCACTGTGAAATGAATCGCTTTTAAACTATTTAATTATGACTATTCTACGAGTTCGTCCGTACCACAAACACTTTTAACACGCAATTATGCCCTTAACAACCTTTAACAACAAAGTAGCAATGAGACCCCTTCATAGATAACAACTATCCCCGCGGGTCTCTTCCCCGTTCTACTGATGTCGTCTGAACATTATGAACTAGCATTTTGCTTCCCATGTGAGACGTTGTGTACTAGTTCCAACTTTGATACCATAACAAATAAAGACTTGCTTCTGGAACTGTTATGAGGACTTTACACTAGTTTTTCCAAGCTAATTCGTCACAAAAAAAATCGTAGATGTATTATTTTTATTTTTATTTAATAATATTTTTTAAGGATTATATTTTAGAAGCTGTATTATATTTTGCTTAAGTTTTACGTATACGATATTGATGAGAGAGGTCATGGTTGAGCGAACGAACCAGAAGTTAAGCCACTTCTCCCAGTGGGGTGACAGTACCCTGGTCAATTTCAACGCCACAACGCCGCAAGCGTGTTTGTTCACCGCTAAAAGGAGTCCCTTTGACCTGATTCTTACTTCCCGGGGTACATCTGTGCGTTTTACCGACACTCTCGCGCTTCTTGGTATGGAGTTGTCATATCAGACCTCAACTTCGGCACCAGCATCGAGTCCAAGTCTCAAACTGCAACCAAAAAGCTAAAAAAGGTCAAGCGATATTTCACGCCGGAACAGCTTTCAACTCTCTATAAAGCTCATGTCCGATCTTGCATAGAATATTTCAGTCACCTATGGGACGGTTCAGCGAAATACCAACTAGCTGCACTGGACACGATTAAACGCAGAGCTGGTAAAGAGCAAGCTTTACACCCTAGCTCACCGCCGCGCCGCAAAGTTGCCTGTCTGTCGGTCTTTTAAAGATTGTGCTCCGGGGAGTGTGCTCAGGAGAGCTACATGAGCTCATACCGCTATCCCCCTTCTTCCATCGGACATTCAGACGCACTGCGGGCTACCCTTTCTTGGTTGATATTCCTAAATGTCACACAAAGCGCTACTTCTTTCATATTGCACACAGCAAAGGACTCCCTCCCTGCGTCTGTATTCCCGATTACTTATAACCCGTCCATCTTCAAACAAGGTTGGATCCTGTCTTAGCTCCTGGGGTTGATTAAGATCAAGAGCAAAGCCATTAATAGCAAAAAATAATTTGAAAATACAGTTTGTTAAAGAGTCATGTTTCTTGTTGATAACGTTTATTCTGTTCATAAAAAAAACTTTATTATGGAATATCTGAAAGGACACGTTATACAGAAATACAGATGCGAGAATTCGTAAAATATAAAAAAAATACTAGAGTAATTAAAAAATATCCTTGACGATACTCAGCTTCGCAAAATAAACATAGAAAATGTCTTGCAATTGAGAAAAGCGAAAAAATATATTCTGCATAAATTCATTACGTTTTGTATGAACACAAGTTTAAAGCGGCGAACAAGAAAATTTGTAGAAAGCCAAAATTCCTGAGAAATATGATCACGCATGAATGTTTTCTGTGTTATGAAAAATTCATAATATAAATTCTTAGTAATGTGGCACAGCACTAGCTTGCTCGTAATTTCCACACAACAAAAGTCGACAGAGCGGCTCGTGAGAATATTTTTCACTTTTGAAATGCTATTTTTCTAACAAAATATGTTCTTTTTTAGGCGTTAACTGCAGCGTTGTAGCGCAAAAAACTGGCCACAGTTTTAATCCTATGACAATGTTCGCAACTTTTTTTCAGATGCCTTTTTATTATGATTATGAATGAACAGCAATTAGATTTTCGCCTTTAGTTAAATAGGTAACTACTGTAAGCGTATAATACAGATAAAGTTTCAATGTAATTGCATTTCACCCGGTTATTTTAGGATCACTACTGAGTAATATTTACTCTCAAAATATAAATAACCACGCGGTAGCACCAGCGTGGTTCCCGTTCCCGTGGGAATATCGGGATAAAAAGTAGCCTATGTTACCTACTCTCCGTCCATTCAACTAACTATATGCCAATAATCAAGTCGATTGGTTGCTTAGTTAGGGCGCGAAGGAAGGACAAACAAACACACTTTCGCATTTATTTAGTTAAGACTTTTTATATTATAAAAAAAAACTGATGCTTATTCATACTTTTTCCCGAAGCCGCTCTTTTGCCTTAAAAAAACTTCGTCAACTTAGTAATTCTTCATTCGTAATATCAAATATTTACTCGTTCAAAATAAAAAAATCTATATCTTAAGCTTTTTCATTTTAGAATTTATAATTTTGTTGTATACCGTACTTCCAAAGGTTGCAGGTTCAAATACCCTTTTGAGCGATATTGAAAGAAGATTTTTGATAAATTTTAAATAGAAAAATATTGGAAAAAATTAACTCGACCACAAGTGAATTCTCATACGGGAATCGAACAGGCGACCTTTGGAAATCCGGTCCAATGCTCTACACACGATGTTATTAATCTAGTATATTTTCTAGTATAATATTTAATTACCTACTTCATTCACTACCCATTCCAATATAACACTACCGGCTCCCAACTATGAAGCTATATTGATTTTATGCAAAATGCAACAACTTTCCGCGGCGAGCCTGTTCTGTATTACTCATAAACTAAGCTTATTTTACTCTGCACAGGCCGTTACGTCGTAAAATAAAGTATCTCATCGTTAACCTATTTATTAACCAAGGCTTACTTCAAGAGTCTACCTATGTTATACAGAACAGAACATATCCGAACACCATACACATTGTACCAATTAAATGTGAAAACGAAGATCCATAATATAAAATATTGTAGATTTAATGACACAAAACATAACTTGTAACTTGTGGAGGTATCTACGGATAATATCACCAATATTAAAAATGTAAAAGTTTGGTTGTTTATCACTTAATCACGAGATAACGGCTGAAAGAATTTTGATTAAATTTGGCATACAAATACGAGTATACGCCCACGGGGATGGTAATCACGCAAGTGACGCCACGAGTATGATTACAATATTGATTACAAGACTTCTGTAATTAAAAAAACAATAATCCTACTCTTAAACGTATACGCTATTATACGTAGATAAAAATCTCGAAATCCGTGATTGTGCGTAACATTGTTTTAGGAAATAAAATGCGAGAAGGTTCAATCAGGCAGACACATTCCGCTTTTTATTGCCGATAACCCCGATAAAAAGAAAAGTATAAAAATAATAAGGAGCCGTGGGGGAAAATAAAATATAATAATAGCACAATGTCACACTCATCGTCCGTCGGCTTCAAGGGATTTGGGGTGTTTTAGCGAGTTGTTATGCGTAGTTGTGTCGGAAAGGGATCGCGGTCAATTTTGTACGATTTGAATTTCATGTTGCCTTCGTACCCATCATAAAATACGATATCGGCGACAGCGACAATTTTGTATACAAGGATTTATCTGCGGCGGCGATGTCGCAGCGATATTGGCCACGTCCACCAATTCCCAAGTGGTGAATCTACGGATTGTGTAGCTCGTGGACTTTGTTAGAGATTGTGTGTAGTTATGTAGCCAAATAAAAGCTTAAAATTTTGGAGGTATTACGTACGACAACATGAAAATGGAATGTTATTAATGAAACATGATATAATAATGAAATGAATAGGGAGAAGCTCGATCTATTTATTACCTACACATGAAGGCATTAGGTACACGTACAGGCAATATCGGATCAAACCGAACGACTCTCAGGAGTAAAGTACTTACACATTTACTAATGATACTTAGCCTAAGCCGGCCTGTAATGCAACAGCATTACGACAAAAACAAAGTACGTAAATAGTGTACAAATATGGCCTGAGTACACCTTTTATTAGAACACGGACTTAATAGATTAGTATTTCTGTGTCCAATATTACAGTATTTGTATATGAATGACATTAATTACAGCACCGTCACCCCGTTATGTAGGTATCGAAGTTTCAAATGATCCAAAGTCAACCAACACACGCAATTTGTCTACAATATACACGAGCTCCTGATGACACGTTGATGAACTGTGACAAGTTGATTAATCCAATTATTTCTCATTGTAAGCTTATCTTCAATTAACAAGGTCTTTGCCAGAGATCGGCAAACCAACTTACTAATTTACTTTTGCACAAACATCAAACGGAGCTACAAATCTTCTAACCCCGACGGGTTTTGTCATAAAGGAACAAACATAAGATTTACTGACAACGACCTTATTAGCAAAATTGTATAGTTCTCATTTTGCGAGAGTAAGAAATAATAAGACATCACAATATGTACAGTGGGGGAACTTCCTGGTTGACCAGTAAAGTTTTATTTAGGTAGGTTTATTAAAAAAGTAATCGATCTAAAGAAAACCTTTTTATCCTTATTTGAACAATAAATTGTTTCTTTAAACTTAGTACTTTCGGAAAAAAAGGTTCCCCAAAAAATCTCAACTGGTCAACCGGAAAGTTCCCTGATTGTACCTGCCCCCTAATTGTCTAATTTAAAATCTATCACAATCATTTTCAGAGGTATTGTGATTGTGATATTTTCGTGTCATATTGCTTAGACAGTTCAATTTCGTTTTTTCCATACCTTTTAAAACGCGTCCCGATCACAATCCCTTTCAAATGTCAAATAGTGACGGCCTGAATAACTTTCAAATTACGTATTGAAAGGGATTGCGATAGATTTAAACTTAGACAATTAGCCCCCAGATTAGGCCTTGTAATTGATACTGATATAAGCAAGCAATGATTCGATCATAATAATAAGATAGCATAGTATTATTCGTGAAAGTGTACGCTACGTATAGCTTATTCGGTTGTTATTCATAATATTCAACAAAAACAATAATCATTGAGCCCTATTGATTGATGACTGTGAGTCTATTACCAAAAATAACGGGAAAAAGGGCAATGTTGATGTTGATTTGATGATGTTGATGTTGAACTCTATTTCTCCAATATAATGTAGCTAAGGGGAACACTTTTACCGATTACAGAAGCCTCTGTTAAGGAGCTACTAAAGGTGAAAAGAAAAGACCAAAGACAAAATCTATAATATTTCTATCAATAAAGACACATTTTTTTGGAAAAAACGAACTTAAAAAAATATTAATCAAATAATATATATAATAATAAGTACTCGGTAAACTGAGAAAAATAATTTTGTACAAAGGTAAAAAGAAAAAAAAAATCGGGCAAGTGCAAGTCGAACTCGCACATGAAGGGTTTCGTCTCTTACCCAAGGTTGCCTGGAAGACATTGCTATGTAGGAATAAGACCGCCTTTTTGTATCGTGTGCAATAAAGTTTCTATTATTTTATTAAATACACCTACCTACCCAAAATGCCACTGTAATGTTTCGCCTGCAAAAATAACTTTGTTTTTCATAGTGTCTGTATGAATGACAATATATTAGTTAAGTTAAGTTAGCTCTCCCCCCCCCCCTCTAACTTTTAAAATAAGAAAGTGAACACACATTTTTTTACTTTGAAAGTGTATAACATTCAAACGGTTGGCTTTGAGAAAAAACTGTTTTAGGTACCTCAATGTAAATTTTAAAGACCTATCTATAGATACCCCATACGTATAGGTTTAAAAAAATTTTTTTCAGTAACAGTTCCATGTATGGGGAGCCCCCCTGAATTCATATATTTTTATATTTTTGTATAAAAACCGTAAAGCGGTTTACAGAATACATCTACCGACCAAGATTTAACTGTGTAATCTTCATAGTTTTGGAATAAAGTGGCTGTGACATTTTACCACTTTGGAAGAGAATATCTTTCAAACGGTAGATTTTGAGAAAAAACTGTGATAGGAACATCGATGTAATTTGTAAAGACCTATCTACACATATGCCTCAAGTATAGGTTTGATAAAAATAAAAATAAAATGTTTCAAATCCCTTCGGGAAAAATGCTATATTTCTAAAACTGACAACCATGTTTCGTTCAAACTAATTTTCGTTGAAAGTTTTTATTAAGATTTTTAAGATTATACAGCATATATATTTTTTAATTTTTTCACTCTCTTATTTCAAAAGTTAGAGGGGGGGGGACACACATTTTACCACTCTGGAAGTGTACATCTTTCAAACGGTAGATTTTGAGAAAAAATCGTTTTAGAAACCTCAATGCAATTTTTAAAGACCTATCTTTAGATACCGTACATACGTGTAGGTTTGATGAAAAAAAAAATTCAGTGTCAATTCCATGTATGGGGAGCCCCCCCTTAATTCATATATTTTTTTATTTTTGTTTAAAAACCGTAAGGCGGTTTACAGAATACATCTACCTACCAAGTTTCAAATGTGTAATCCTCATAGTTTTGGAATAAAGTGGCTGTGACATACATCGATTTGGCCGAATCTATAAGCGTTTCGTTTTTTGCCTTTAGGCTACGAAACCCTAAAAAAGGTTAGTCTTGAAAGCCTTGAAGGTGATGCCAAAGTATACTAACTATAACTAACGTAGTAAATAATACTTAAATTTACTAAAAAAGGTTTATAAAAAAATAATAAGTACTCGAAAAACTAAGAATAATAGTTTTAAATAATATGCAGAACATATTTTTATGTAACATATTTTCACTTTTCTAATCACAATTAGCACTAATTCTATAATAATAACATCACAAATAGCATGAAAACTACAAATTATAGCCCATAGGTATATTGTTGCCTATCACTATTGTAATGTCCAATTAATCTCCGTCAAGTTTATACACACATTATTGGCATTACGTAGGATCATATTTCAAGGCAACAAGGCTTCGGTTTTCGTATGAAAAAGTTTTCTAGCAAATGAAAAGACATTTTCTAACGAACAAAACATATTTTCTGATATCTTGTTGCGTATGTTGTAAAATATATTTTTTTACAATAAGATATATCGAGAAAAGATTTAAAGAGCTGGAATTCTACTTCTAGTCGTTTTCACATTTCATACAATCAAATATAAGAATATAAAAAAGTACCTACCTAGAGTGAATTTCTTTTCTAACAAAATATAGCCGATAAGTAAGTATACTTATTTTGTTGGTTTTGTAAAAAAATCAAAAACAAATGTAATGTAAATAATAATATTTAATGAACCGCCATGCTGCAAACACTGCACCTTCCTCGAAAAACAGCCAAACCTCAAAATTGGTTGTTGTGTGACAGAAGCGGATTTACTTTTAAAAGTCCTTAATCAAAAAATTACGTTATTCAGTTTTGCGTCAACATAACTACTTGTTTCTTAAATTTTGTGTTTTGTGTACTTTTATCTCCAAAAATATTTATTTCCATTTACATAGATAGTATTACAAGTGTACTATTTTAAAAGATCCATCAACACCAGATTATTTACAAGAGCTATGATTTCGTGTCCATCGCATTATGATAAAAGCAACATTTTTAAAACCGCCCAGTCCACCATTTAAATAATCACTTTCTTGCTGCTGTACTTTTGTGGATTGAGATGCAAATGGCATCTGTTTAATGTATTCGTTTAACTAAGTAGTTATTATTCCACATTTTTCTTAAAAAGTGTTGGTAAAATCTCTCATTATATTTCAGTTATTAAATTTATTTAAAGTTTGTTAATGTTATGGACTACACAATGTAACATTAAACAATTAAGTACCTTTTTTTCTTTTCCAATTAGCTAATAACACGTCTAGTAATATGCCTAATTAAGTGATTTTAAGGGAAATATATAAAGGAAATATATTTAAGGGAATAAGAACGTTTTGTTTGCGTTTTGGTTTTATTGAAGTCTTACATTTTTACACACTTTGGAGGCGACGATTCATCGAAGACGACTCAAAACTTCAGCCAAAAAACAAGCTTACTTTAAGAGAGTATGAAATAGCATGGTAAGATTGAAACAATACTGCGCTAAGAAATGGCGGTAGGCGCCCAGTAAGCTGGAGGCAAGTGATTTTGCCGAAAAGACAAAAGCCGACCTGCGACCACATTATTTAGTTAGTGCGAAATCGTTTTGAAAACCTACACTGAAATCGAAATACGAATATCGCGTTTGGGTTCAAAGAGGTTCAGATCATGTCTTAGTTACCCTAAGCTGGTTTTCTTGAAGTGCAGCCGGCTTACCCGCCGCGACTCGGGTTTGTTAGTCGTATACCGTCTCCTGGACAAGGTATATGTTTGAATGAGCATTGGGAAAATACGAGCACTTCACAGTAAAACTTTATAGCAATTTTTTCGGTAAAATGTGTACTGTGCAATTTATTTTTTTATATCCTTAGCTAAAAGTTTGCGTAGACTGTTTTGTGTTTATAAATTCGAAAAGCAAAGGTCTTTTGACAAATGGAACTTTTCTTGCAAACTTAATGAAGCCACACCGCATCAATCAGATTCATAAATAAATTTTCATAAAAAAAGTATACTTACCTACGAACTTCTCTAGGTGCCGTTCCGTTGTAATATTTCACTTTTTTAATATAACTAAATAACAGGATAACCTCCGTTCCGTGGAACTTTGTCACAGACAAATAACAGCGATCAAATAAAGTTCGCACTCATAATGAAAAAGGCATCCATCATAACTGGTACAATTTAGTAAACGAGCGGCTCCTAATTGCTCAAATGACAGAATCCCGGAGGTGCGATGGAAGCCATTAATACTTGTTAGTTCGTAACATAAAGGGAATCACGCCCGTCTTTCGGAAAAATTATGCATTCTCCTCTAACTTATAGTTAGTTTCCCTCTTACGAGAAAGAAATGTGCCTAGTACGTGCCTACCGAACCAGTAATAAACTCCCAGACCAATTAAAAGCTGGTTAGAATACCATTTTGAACAATTTGTGTAATCCAAATAACTTGTCTAAAATTACACTATCTACGGGTTTGTAAGTGTTGTGGTTCTTGATAGTGTTACGTAAGTAAAAACCGGGCAAGTTGCGAATCACACTTATAGAAAGTCTACTGTACAAAATTGTATACACATAATACATTATTGAATATAGATAAATATGTAATGTGATTTCTATAAGTTGACGATTTAAAATTTCAGATCATTTTTTTATATAACATGCTGACTCACAGTTATCCCAAAACGCCAGCATGTTATAATTATTATTAAGACATAAAATTATTACAAGTACAGTCATTTTCATCATTAAAATAGCAAATTATCGTATGTCCATCCAAGAGCCAACATAGATGTCAAACAAAATTAATAAAAAAAATGTAAAATAACATATTAAGATGTCAAATAATAAAAAAAACACACATAAGTACTTAAAACTAACTTAGACTAAAAATTACAAATGTCAATAATATTATGTTAACATTAAATACTCATAAAGTCAAAATTATCAACACAGAACAGTCACTAATATAAACAGGCATTCACTAAAATTACAAATATCATTAATATGATGTCATTAGATATTACTAATAAATTCAAAAGAAATGATTGAAATGTCAAAAATGTAAATGTAAAGAAAACACATACATAAGAATTAACATAAAAGACATGGCTAAGAAACTGCCCTTAATATCAACGTTTTACTAGGGCGTAACATAAAAATATTCATATTTCAATTATTTTGGGTTCAATATTCATATATCACTTTCATGAAACAATCAATTAATTAAAAGATTCCAAGATTGTTTTTGATGTTTTTGTTTGACACGAAGAATTTCCGCATTACGAAATCAGTGGGCAACAAACCTTCTTTTATATTATAGGTTTTGTGTACGTTTTTAAATTATTAAAAAACTATGATATTTTTCTTTTTGTTTGTTGTTAACAGATCACCGAAAACACAATATGTAATTAGTTTGCTTGACCTATACTATACAATTGACAAGTAATGACCATCCGTAATGATACGGCTACGTTCAGACGGCATTATTTTACCCGCAAACCACACACGAGTTTTTTAATCAAATAGACAGTAAAAATATTTGTCTACATGTAAGAAAATATCGTGTTTAAGAAATAATTTTCACGTGAACTCCCGAATTTGTCACCTAAGAGGCCGCGTCTGGCTGCGTTCAGAAAAAATATTGCCTTGAACGTAGCCTAAATGAACTAAATATAAAACGTCAACCTGACAGACGGAGGCGTTTTTTCATGATTTGTTTCATACGAAATACTACTCCGCTATCCAGCATTATATATTTCTAGGTTCGGTGTAAATACATTGCTAGGGCAGTCGTTCATACTAAATTTAACCATCTTCTATCAATTAAAAATATTCTAAAAAAATATACACTATAAAGTGAAATCTCTAATCATATAAAAGAAAAATAAAAGATTGCGTATAATATTATAAATGGCAAAAAAAGCTAAGGAAAAATGTAATCACTGAACCCAAAAGCCAACAGAAGATACCAAAGAAAATACAATGCGGTACATAATAAGTCGGTTAATACAAATAAGCCATTTTCCAACGACAAAAGCTTTGAAATCGTTATAATAAAAGCTAAGACGCCAATAAAATATGAAAGTATCAATTTTCACATGCAGCGTTTGATACGAAATATGGCAGTTAACGGTGTCATAAATTTTTCCAGACAATATTTTTTCAGTCGTTGCTCGTATAAAACGGTGTTTTAATAAAAACCGGATCAAGCCTTCCCGTCTGAATATTGTCGCAGATATTTCAATATTGGTAGGATTAGCAGCCTATTTAAACATCACCCTCAATGGATGGACCGCGTTATTGAAATACAATTTCATTGAAGGCAACCCCAGAAAATATTTACTGAACGTTTTTAATTTGGCGCTAGGTACTTGCTCTCCCTTTACTAAAGTGACAGTTATTCCGTGTCATTCAATAAAAACGTTACGTAATAGACGCACTCTATAAGTATTTTTCTGCGTTTTTTTTTCTACAAGAACACCTCTCAATGTAATTCGTTCACTGCGATGTCGACTATGGGTCAATATTAATTTAGGTATATCAGCAAAGATTAAATTCAATATAAGCCTTAGCACTACATGGTGTTTCTTCCATTTGGTGCGTATAAGTTGATGTTTCAAAATATTTTGATTATTATTGAAAATTGTAATTTTTGTGATATTATAATAATATTTAAAGAATGATGAAAACTAGATTATACCTTAATAAAGTCGATAATTAAAAAGTAATAAGCAAATGAAATATCGAACAGACATGGTAATGAGGAACTAAACGAGATGAATGATAATTTGTAAAAGACGTGAGGAAAGTTGGTGAGATGGTAATGATGTTAAAGAGAAAGAAATCCAATAAATATTGTTTTACAAATTTTATTAATATATTAATAATAAACTAAAGCCGTGAGATCTGAAATCAAACATAACATAACGCAATCTGCCGATGCCGCCCGGCGCCCATTTTAACTACTTCGCCTCTTCCCGCTGGCGTCTATCCTTGGAGAGGCGCGCGTAGCAGCGATACTCCTGCATATTCTGGGACACCACTTCCATGGTCGTCCCCTTATTCTTCTCGCTGTGTGCGGAGCGGCTCCTGTCCCGTGCATTGTCTTCTCCTCCTCCCTTAGGCTGTCTGCCCCTTCTCACCTGGGTCATTCTATGCTCAGGGCGTTTGCCCCCAGCCGTCAGGGGGTTACACTACCTGCATCCCATTACATGCCTGGCCGGTCTTCCACTCTCGACGCAAACCAGGCATCTCGGTTCGCCTTTACACTTCGCACCATATGGCCCGACTCTCCATACCTAAAGCAGAGTCTGCCTCTATCAGCCTCAAATGGACCGCTTCGTGCACCCCATCCCCATGCGTTTATAACTAGCTTCAAGTACATACAACATAATATTTGTATTTTGTATTTTTCCTTTCCTTTAATGCCGTTCAGAAATATTATATTTTGTCAGAAACTATTTTCCATAAACTTTCCAGAATCTCTTCAGCACCATTGACGTCATTGATGCGTCATCCCACTAGCTAAAATTACCCATCGGCAAGGGTAATAGCACCTCGTTACTACAATGATAGCCCGTGAAACGTCACAACACCAACACAGTCGCAAAGCTCGTCTAAAAAAAATACGTTACCTAATGAAATGCGCTTTTTAAAGTATTTTTTTATTTTTATTCTCGGTAAACATAGAATATATTTTTATTGTAAACCATAGAAAATAATCCTTAAATCCGTGTAGTTATATTCGTGGCAAAATCAAACGTTTGATTTACTTTATTGCCTCACAAATATTTTTGCCAGAATCTATTTTCCATAAACTTTCCAAAATCTCTTCAGCACCATTAGGACATGAATACCGGAATCTTGCAATATCATAATATCGGAATCTCGGAACGCGAGTTCCGATATTACAATTCCGATATTGAGTGATCCAATATCGTATTATCGGAATCAGACAAATACTTACATTTGAACTCTTAAATAAATCCGGAGGCAAAACATGGAGGTAAAATATAGACTTTTAAACCTATATTATATCTGTGTGGTGTGTGTGTTGTATAGCGCCGATATCGCGCTTAGCCATGTTCCTGTTGCAATGCCATGCCAGTGCCAGCGCACTGTGCATCATAGCCTCACTATTGATTTTGCTAGTTTTAATACTTTGATCATTTGGGATTTGATATTAATTAAAAGCAATGTACGACAATAGAGGTTAAGGAGGAGTCCATCTAACACACCAACTAACAAGTATCTAATCGTGTGTCCTCCAATTCAAGAAAAGAGTCAAATTAAGATAATAAGACGTCGAACCCTACTGAAGTCGACATAGTGAAAGATCGTAGTAGTAGATTTTCATACTGGGTCGTTTACAACACGGTATTTTCCGGCTTTTTCTGAACTGAAATATTTTTTTTATTGTTTTAAGTCACCATTCTGTGAGGTAAAAGGATATTCTAAATTTCAACTCAATTGTGCAAAAAAAGTAAATTCAGAGACAAGTATCTAGGCTATTTTTTTATTTATTGTATTTTATTGTAGTCAATCGAATCTCATACCTTATTTGTGCAATTTCTATAGGTAATATGCAATTTATAAAGAAAATGTTAATTTCTTTTTAAATATTTGCAATTCCGATATTAGTATCGGAATTCCGATATTGAGATCTAATATCGGAAATCAATATCGGAATTGAAAACCTTCCGATATTACATGCCCTAAGCACCATCGCGACGTCCAAGTTAATGCTTTACCAAACCAAAAATTACCCATCGGCAAGGGTAATAGCCGGTAAGCCAGTAAGGGTAATAGCACCTCGTTACAACAACGATAACCCGTGAAACGTCACAACACCAACACAGTCGCAAAGCTCGTCTAAAAAGAGCATCCCATAAATACGGTAGACGCGATAGCCTTTGTAATCCTGCCGATGACGGCTATGCATAAATTCCCACGTCCGCCTTCGGTGGAGGCGCGCCATTTATCAAGCCACTTCATAAACCGTCTATCGCATTGTTATCGTGTCGCGGTACATTTATTGTTGCTGTTCTATCTCGAATCCTGATTAAATTATCAATAAGAGCGGGAGATACCCCAACCGTAATATACGGCGCTGACGGGAGACCCTTGTTCTGCGAAACCAATGATCTATTTGGTTTTATAGTCTTTTGAGTATTAGTCAATTAGTTTATTGTTAGTTAATAGCAAGATGGCGGCAATAATGAGTTTCCCCCAATATTGTAATGTTCTTACAGTTATGAAATCTTGCTCCCTGATAAATCAGTTACATTGCTGGTTGCTTTACGCTGCATGTAGCGCCATCTGTCATAGGATATTACTTTGATTTTCTTCCAACAAGTCTTCGTAGCCCCCCAACAGCTGTCATCAGAAGTTACGTTTAAGAAGGACGGAGTTAACACTGCATGTTGGGCTATCTGTCACAATTTTAACATTGCTCAATACGATAAATATTAAACAAGAAAATATACTAGAAAAAAGCAACTAGTCTTATGTCGCCCCGACGGGATGACTACATGAGACTAGTTGCTTTTATCTAGTATATTTTCTTGTTTAATATTTATCACATAAAATAGCATTGTAAAATGCAAAATTAAAAAGCTATAATTGCTCAATACCTCGTGACAAAGCCTCAAATCAACTATATCCTTAACCAATAATTAGCCGCAACGTTTTCTTACAAATCCGTACCTATTTTGTTAACACACCGTTCAATTAGTTCTTAAATATTTGAATAATGCTTCATGTGTGTAATAACAATAACTTTTATATTATGAGTTCACTCTTAATTATGGGTAATACAAGAAGCTTAGTCAGAAACACGAAACTTAATACTAACATAATACATAAATGTAAGTATATTATGTGTTCACATGTTTGTTAGGATCCTAGAGTGATGAGATGGGAACAAACAGCTACTAGTAGGTAAATCAATAAGTTGGAGTTTACCTTATGGGATATTTACTTTTTCATAATAATTAAACGCATTTGTACTACAATGGAAATAGGGTTTTTTGAGAACATTAACTAACTACATTTTTAACTATCTATATATTAGAAAAAATCTTATTCAAAGTGTAAAAAGTTACATACGCGCAAAGTTAGCTTACTTCTTGTTTAACGTTTAGTTTATTCGTTACATATGTCTTCAACCCGCGGCCCGCGATGACATCCTTGGCGGCCTGGCATTCGATCGCTAGAGCTCCAGGTAATAAATTTTTGGTCAACCGTCCTGAGACTGACCACTGCGAAAGTTGCATAGCCGCCTACAATCACGCCGAGCGAGCAAACCAATGCGCTACCAAGAGCTTATAAAAATACCTTCAATTATTATTGATATTTACACACTTGTAATGCAAT
Organism: Chrysoteuchia culmella; assembly: GCA_910589605.1. Lineage (NCBI taxonomy): Eukaryota > Metazoa > Arthropoda > Insecta > Lepidoptera > Crambidae > Chrysoteuchia > Chrysoteuchia culmella. The sequence continues at coordinate 12,782,284 of OU342654.1, forward strand.
ATTTTGATTGGGTTGAGGCCCACCGAACCAAAATCAAGGTATAATTTGCCCCTTGACCTCAACTTTTTCACTTCACAACTAAAGTAAATTCATAAAATTTTGTCCATACTTTATACAGCATTAAGTTTTGGCCATTTTAAGTATTTGAAACAGTTGGTTGCGGTGAAGGTCTCTAGAAAAAATATACTAGCATTATTTACAATATTCCCCTGTCATAGTTCGCTAAAATAAATAAACACGCGAGTAGCCCTCGGAGCTCTCCTCTAGATCCATTAATCACCAGCCAGCCCATTTCATAAAGTGACATTTTCATTGTTACGCCGCCCCAAAGTTAGGTACCATCCACTCACAGCCAGAAGTGTTACACTAAAATCACCGCACAATAACTTATTTGAAACTTTGACAAGCATAAAGCATCGGGAGTTTTCCCAATGCATTTCAATACCAACTTCCAATTTAATATAGGTATAATTTGGTATTCACGCCAATTCAGAATGAAAAGTTACTGACATCTCTGCAGTTGAATAGTTCCCCGAGTTAGGAACCGATAGCCAGCTAATACAGAAGTAGCGCAACTGAGTAACCAAACTAAGGAATTATTGGGCCGAGTACTCGCAGCAATTTGCCGTCAGGCAGGAGGCAGCGTTGAGCCTCGGTCTGCTATACCAGGATGATCGTATATCCGAACATATCAATTATAACCACATATTGTGTGACCGAAATTAGTGAGGAATTAATCTATTGAGAAGTAATCAACTAGGAATGTGTTTCAGATTTAACTAACCTAATAAGAAATCTAGCCAAGTCCGTTGTGACAAAAAAAACTCACCATACAAATTTAAAACTCCTTATTAAGGGTGGATTGCACCATCTAACTAAAACGATAACTATAACTTTAACGGTGGAAAAAGTATAGGATTTGACAGCTTTGACATTAACAAATATGTTAAAGTTAGCTGGTGCAACTCAGCCTAAAAGTTATAAAGTATACTTATTTGAACGAAGAAGAAGGAGACTCTAACCAAAAGTTTTATGAGTGACACGATGATAAAATATGAGCAACCCAATATAACCAACCTAATACCAACCAACCATCAAAAGCCTTATAACCTTGCTATTAGATAGGTACTTCAGAAACAGTGCATTGCATCGGAATCTGTATTAACACCACGCAAAAACTAGAACTGAAACTGACAAGTAGCAACAACCGCGACATTACTCGGTTCCTAAAATTTCAAGCTGTAGTGATGACTACAATGTTTCCTTTCACTGCTTAGAAATCGTGCCTACAACAAGTAGGCTGTTGCCCCTGAATACATCAATACGGTCGCGTTCGAACCGTTCAATGATTTATTTATATCGTAAGTGACGACGGGAATGTTCTATGATTGATGTTACAACACCAGGATATATCAAACCTTTTTGTACGACGAAATTGCATATTTATTTTCTTGTCCATCAGATTATCCGAAATGTTTTAGGTACGTAAATGAGAGTGTTTAGAAAGTATTGAACTTTGGAAGTATAACCGTAGATAGAGCATTTTATGTAATACCTATGTACGTTTTGTCAGAAAAAAACGATGCTTGGCAGCTCTTCAGTTTGTAACAGAAATTATTTTGTCATTGACCAATCTATTGCATGAATGTTGTGGGTCGTACCCCCCATGTTAATAAGAAGATGGAGCTATACAATGTGTATACGCTATGGTTAAAAAATATAACCTCAAATTTACTATTAACTCTCAGTAGTGTTTGAGTAAAGACTATTATTATTATGATAGTGTCGATCATTTTCGGCTTTTAAATTTTGTTAGCCTAGTATTGCGCGATAGAGTAACACACGAATAGTCGAGTAGACGTATCGTTTTGTAAGATGCAATGTTTTTTCTTTCTTAAATACTACTACTACGTTTTTTAATAATATACTAACTTTGGCGGGACAATACATATACTATATGATAATATAGTATATGTAAGGAAACATCATGATTTATTTATTAAGCATAGCGATGTTCATAAAAGAATAAGCTTGCCGCTTCAAAATTTCGGCTTGAAAAATGTAGACGCTCGTTTTTGGGGAAAGGCATAGCCTTTTTTAATAAAGTTCCACAACAAGTGATTGAGCTGCCTTTGTATAAATTTAAAATATATGTTAAAAAAACGCTCTTAAGCAAAGGTTATTACAAGGTAGATGACTATTTAAAAGACCAAAATGCATGGATGTGATACCAACATTAAACATAACTATTGTAAATTGTGTAAGAGGAAAATATTCTAATATTAGTATGAGAAAGTTATCTTCTTTTATTAAATATATTTCAAGATTGTAGATTTGTGTTTGGCAACAACATGTTCCATTGTAAATATTGTTGTTTCTGTTAAGGCTGATAAGTTTCTTGCGGCCGTTCTTCTTATCAGTTAAAAGATGTCCTGAATGGCTGGTAGGGAAAAAAATGTTGGACTATTCGAAAGTACTTATCTATAAGTCTATTTGAATAAAAATCTTTGACTTTAAAAAAAAGTCTTTGACTTTGAATATATTAAATTACTTACCTGTCCCGTAAATTTTTAATGATACTTTTGTCTAAGCTTTGTAAGTTATATCTTTAGTAGAATATTCGCATATTGAATGATTATATAGACAAGGGAACGCTACAACCAGTTTCACGAATTCAATCACTTTTTCAGTCTTATTGAAAATAAATAAATTAAAGTTTTAAAAAGTTTAATTTTAAAGAAAGTTATTTTTTTACGCTTGGTTTTTTACGCCAGTACGCTACGTACGACTATCGTTATGACAATACACATCTCCTACGGTTCGCTGCAACACCGCTTCGTGTGCGGACTTGTTAGAACATGTACGCTCTCGTTAAAATATCAAATTTTTACTTTAAATTTATTTGTCAATTACTGCTTATAAAGTAGTCAAATTAATATTATAATACATACTTACCTACTCTTTAACATTTTACTTCATTTAACAAGATTCTGATAAAAAAAATGTGATTTGATTATCTGATAAAGACGACCATTCATAAGTTAGTCATTTCCTGTTTAGTAGATAATAAATTAATAATTATTATGTAAATTTAGTATTCAATTCATTATTATATTGAAGCTTATCGATATTGGTTAATCAAAATATTAAAAGCGATAGTTATAAAAACAATAAAATACTAAAAAGTTGTGTTTTGACCAGACGATTGACAAATGGTCAGGTTTCCGTTTACTTCCTGTTAAACCGGTTCATGATCACATTAATGTTTAAGTCAGTTTAATAGTAAAAATGTTGTCAATATTATTTATACAACGGTCATAGTTTAATGTTTAGTCTGTTTAATACTAATACTGATAATTTGCTCCTGGTCACATAAAGTAATGGGTCTGTGCTTTATTAAAAATAATGCATATTGTTGCGGTCAAAATTGACAATGTGTTCGTATTCAGTATTAAAGTTCTTATTACAATTAAAATAGTAGAGAAAAAAACTCTTTTACATTTTTAATTAAAAACTCTTGATTTAATTAATAATGAAGATAATGGCAGTTTTCCTCATGAAGAACACGACCAGGTACGTAATCATTAAATCTGCAGTTCCCTGGCGTTTTTACTTACTTGTAATAATTTTTGTTTGCAGGCAAATACTGTATAAAGGAGATGGCTAAATTTTGTATGGACGACTGCCTAGCAATGTATTTACACTGAACCTAGTAATATATAATGCTGGATAGCGGAATATTAGTATTTCGTATGAAACAACTTGCAGGAACTTTTGAAACAGTTAAAATCTTGAAAATAAAATCATGAAAGAACGCCTCCGTCTGTCAGGTTGACGTTTTATATTTAGTTAATTAAGGCTACGTTCAAGGCAATATTTTTTCTGAAAGTAGCCAGACTCGGCCTCTTAGGTGACAAATTCGGAAGTTTACGTGAAAAATATTTTTTAAACACGATATTTTCTCACGTCATGGAGAATATGTGGACAAGTATTTTCTGCAGCCACTGCTCTTTTTAATAAAAATAAAAAACTAGTGTGTGGTTTGCGGGTAAAATAATGCCGTCTGAACGTAGCCGTATCATATACGGATGCTCATCACTTGTCAATTGTATACTTAGGTCCACCAAACTTATTACTTATTTTGTGATTTCGTTGATGTTATGAACAAAATGAAGAAAATCATATTTTTTTAATAATTTATAAACATAAATTCTCTAATATAAAATAAAAGAATATTTGTTGCCCACCGATTTCGTAATCCGGACATTCTTCTTGTCAAACAAAAACATCAAAACCAACTTGAAATCTTTTAATAAATTGATTATTTCATGAAAGTGGTATATAAATATTGAACTGGAAATAATTAAAATAGGAATATTTTAATGTTACGCCCTAGTAAGACATTAATATACATGTTATGGGCAGTTGCTTAGCCATCTCCTTTCATTCTTTCGTCCACGTAAAGATCATTGTGATCTATGTTTACAATTCCAAAATTCATCAGCTGAAAACTTGTAATTATAGAAAAATATGACGTGCATCTGAGAGAAAAGGCCCTCAGCCGACAGGAAAAATATAATGATCGATGTTAAATTGATGACAATAACAAAGTAATTCTATTTGATCTTGAAGCAGTTCTTTAGACATCTAGAGGGGACACCTCTGCTTTATATTTAAAAGTAAACTTTAATAGCTATAACTTTACTATTGCTTCTTTGAAGAAAAAAAAGGAGAAGGCAAAATTCAGGATTTGTACAACAACGTGCAGTGTTATTTTTGGAGCGGAACGCACGCTACAAGAGGTGCCAATGAAATAGGATCATGCTTATTAAATTATTTTAAAAAACTTTGCTGTGAATCCAGAGCTACTACAGAAAAAGGTATTGATCTAATATTGTATTCGGATAATTGTGGAGGGCAAAATAAGAACAAATTTATAGTAACGGTATATCTTTACGCAGTGACACATTTAAATATAAAGTCCAAATTACGCATAAATATTTAATCAAAGGCCATACACAAAACGAGGCCAACGTTATAAAACGTTGCAAATTTGTAGTTAATGAGTGTACTTTAATTGATTTCTATTATTTTAAAAATTTACAAGAAGGTTAATTTTAATAAAACCAAAGATGGAAAAAATGTTGTATGGAATGATATAAAAATTATTAAAGTAACAAAGAGTAACCCATTTTCTTTTTTTATTAAACAATCATACAACCAGCAGGATTTTTCTGAAGTATGTATTCGAATTAGACAAACTAAAATGTTACCTTTATAGCAATTAACACTAGTTCAGGCTAATACAGGCAAACAAGTGCTGAGCGAGAATAAAAAAAAGATTTGCGCGAGTTAATAGCAAAAAAATTAATACCAAATTTTTATTCCGATTTTTATGATTTTATCTATACTATATAAGATGCTAAGTAACGGATTCCAAATCGGTTTTTGATGACTTGTGGAGTACTTTTACATACTAATAATGTATAATTAAGATAAAGGTGCTACTTTTGAATACTTTCTTATACTTGTCTACTAAGATTATGATTAGAACATAATGGCTGATTGATAATTTCTTTAGAAGTTCTATTTTCGTTTTGTTATTCATATTTTATACTAGTTACTTTGATAAACCTCTAGTTACTATACTATAGAAACTTTCTCTATTTTTGGGGTTCCTTTTAATTACTAAATGTAACTATAATTGAGATAGGTAGAGGTGCAAATTTTGTAACCTGTCTTGTAACTGTCTACTATGATTTCATAAGAAATAAGACTGATTAATAATTTCATAAGAAGTTCTTTTTCATTTTGTTATTGTATATACTTTCATAAACTTTTAGTTACCATAAAAACTATCTCTATGATAACTAAATGTTTATGAAACCTTTTCGTTCGATTTTTAAGTTTGAAAATGTTTTCATAATTATGTGTCTAAAATAGACCAATTAAGAATGTTGTGAGACTGATTAATTAACCTACCGATAATTTTCTAGAATGAAACCTTATAGTTTTATTATTTGTTGAAAAATACTGTTCATGTTAGATAAACATGATTGTTTCTTAATTAAATTAATTCATTAACAATAGAACATTATTGTCACTAGTTTTTTTATTATTTAATACAAATATAGTTCTTAGATGTAGATTTTACTTTTCATTATAAAGACTGAACTCAAAAATATCTTTATAACTTTTTAATTTTGCATTTTACAATGCTATTTTTATGTGATAAATATTAGCAACAAATGATAAAAAGCAACTCTCATGTCGCCCCGACGCATCCCGTCAGGGCGACATGAGACTAGTTGCTTTTTCTAGTATATTTTCTTGTTTAATATTTATCACATAAAAAATTATATATGAGTAAAATGCATCTTTTTATCTTTTTAATTTTTAGTAAAAAAATGGACGTAAATCTAAAATGTACAACCTATACTCCAGCCAAATCCGATGAAGAATAAATGTAAACAAACCAATTTAGCACAAATTATATTTAGTAGACAGCCCTATAACCAAAAAAACTCAGGTAATATGAACATTTTCACATTTATATACTAACCTTCCAACTGAATTTGGCAATCACTTTCTTTCGTCGATTAATGTTGAAATTGGTCGCGTTGCACTATAACCCGAACGCATTTACTATTTAACGCGACATACACTTTTATTATTCATCTACCCTACTTATGTTTCCGAAGCAATATAGCATTTTAAATTTATTGCATTGTTTTATATAAAAAGTTTATGAATAACTGTTTAATTATTTAATGAAATTATATTAATAATACCGCGTCTTTAATAAAAAGGATTTTACTGAATGGAATAACGAATCGTGAAGATAGAATTTGGTCTAATTAACCAATAAACGAATTGCTAAAATTTTTATAAAAATTGTATACTGTTGTCTGATAGAAAAAGGTTGTTATTATATGCCTGTCAGTGGTTGCTAGGCAACGTTTTGTTAGTAAACATTCTTCATTGGATTTGGCTAGAGTATAGTAGTATAATGTTCATAGTATTAGAGTGACTTAAAATTATTAAAAAAGACCGAACTCAAAAACATCGTAATAATTTTAGTGGTAAATAGACTTAAATTATATATGTTTTTACTATTAGAAAGACAAAAAATTTAAACTAGGTCTATATACTTTTTGACTGATTCATCATTACTTAGGATTAAAAAGACCTAAAACTACAAAACCAAATTTAAAAGCCTGTAATATACAAAATAAATAATATATAACAAACATTTAAACTTCACTTAAAACTTTGACGCCTATACTATTACAAAAATTAAACTAAAATTGTACAATTTAGATAATGTGACATTTATAGCAAATTAAACAGAGCAAGTCCTAATTGCAAATAGTTTATGCGATCTGCCAAAAAAGTGTTTTTTTTTATTCAGTCACTGTAATACTAAGCGTTATTGTTTTATTTCTCTCTTATTTGCAAAATAGTTGGGCAAAAGTTTTATAAAATTATTCCAAATTTCAAGTTCTTGATGTATCGATTTCTGATAGACAGACTGAGTCTCACCATAAGGGTTCCTTTTAACCATTTTGATACGGAAGCCTAAAAAAGAATGTTACTAAGAAATGTTACTATAGTGTTAATGAATATTTTATTGATCATACATATATTGGTTCTGCACACAGAACAGAAAAAACAGTTCTGTTCTGTGGTTCTGCAAAATGATAATTATAATTCTAATTATCATCATATAATTTCTCAGATGAAATACGGCCCCTCTCTCTTCTAGCCCTTATTGCGTGCCCAACAGGGTCCATAACAATGGTCTTACATTATTTTATAACATCTACATGTACATTATGGATTTGCAATAAACTATTGATTATTGAGTATTGAGAATTGTTTTACACAGTTTGTATAAAAAAATAATTAATATTAATACTCCAAAACAATGTGAACGGAAAACCTTGTGGAACCATTTCATTTGCTGCCCACGGCAGAGGAAGTGTTCTGTAATATGAAAATGCTCCACTGTAAATATCAGCCTGTTAAGAACTGAACATCTATGATTTCTCTAATTTTTAAAAGCTCTAGTTTATACCCAACTCTAAGTTCTTGATCTTAAGTGCAAAAAAGGTATTTGTCTCAAAAAGTTTTGATACGAAAAAATTATAATTACTCCAAAACAGTGGATGTAAAATCCTTTTGTAACCATTTTATTTGCTGCCCAGGGCAGAGGAAGTGGTCTGTAACATTAAATCTCCACTATAATACCTATCAGCCTACCAAGAACTGAACATGTATGTTTACCTATCTCATTGTTTTGTCATAATACATGAAAACCGCTCGCTTAAAAGCTTTAGTTTATACTTACTATCTAGGCTCTTAGGCGCAAAAAACAGGAATTGTCTCAAAAAGTTTGGATAAGAAAAAAAGAATGAACAGTAATCTACTCCAAAACAATGTGAACGTAAAATCCTTGTGTAACCATTTCATTTGCTGCCCAAGGCAGAGGAAGTGAAATGCACCATTCCATTTTCTCGACGTAACTACGTTGCACGCTCCGAACAATGGAATGCTTTTAAAACACGAAACAACCTGATTCGAATATTATATGACTTCAAGTTATTATGAGGGATATTAAATACCTCCACTCTAATAAACAATACTGTAAAATTCCTTTAGTGGTATTTTACTTTATATTTGAACCTGAAAGTGTTTTATCGTTAACATTTGCGTGAAATAAAATTTCGTTCTCTCTGTCATTCATTGTCAAATCGTCTCTCAACAAAGAGAGCAAACTACGGCGAGGAGCAAAGAGATCGCCGTGTTCACAGTATACACAGTATACAATAAGGTGGCATTACAGGGTAGAAATAGATAGTGTTACAATACTTAAAATGTGAGAAAGTCTCTCTGTCTGTTTTATTTTAAACCTTTTAATGGGCTAAGGCTCATTTTATTTGGAATTTTGAAAACACATAGACTAGAGCACCCTTTGTCACAAAGGAAAAGTGGGACAAAAAACCTTGAAAGATGCTGTGGCCGATCACAAGTCGATAATAAAAAGCTATTCATTAAAATAATATTATGTGTATAGTGGAATCAAAAGTTCTCGCTTTAAAAACTACAAAAGCAATCACAAAAAACAAACCAAAATTAATTCTTCAATATTTGATTACGTAAAGTAAACAAGAAAAATATACTATAAAAAAAGCGACTTGTCTCATGTCGCCCTGACGGGATCCTAGTGTATTTCTTGTTTTATATTTATCTCATAAAAATAGCATTGTAAAATGCAAAATTAAAAACTTATAATACGTAAAGTAAATTGATTCCATCTACAAGAAAATGAAGTGAAAAATTATTTAGTTGAAGAAAAATCTAAGGATATCATCCATACAATTTAATACAAATTAAATTCTGTATACATACTCATAATGGTTTATTGGTTTATTCGTTATAAAACTTCGAAACGGAACCGCCCGCACTGTAGTAAAGTCAAGCATTTATTGCTCCCTAATTTTCTGAAAAAGAGACTAAAAAAGTCGACATTTACGCTAAACGACTCGTTTGTCCGGGCAACAATCTCAATCCTGTTTGTTCAAACCTTCACAAGAGCTAAAAATACACATTTCTTTTTGTAAATTGCAAGCAGCATACAATCACTATATTTCATTACAACGTTTTAAATAGTTTTCATGTTACAGGAGAATTTAGTTATGTGTAATCAAATTATATTAGAAAGAAAATATGTTTTATGTTTTTAAATATTAAACGAGTTTGAAATAATAAATCTTAATACTTCGGCGAACAACACACGATGAAGTTAATATTTGAGTTATCAACTACTACAAAAACACTCCCTTTTGCGCAAACAGAATAAATAAAAAATATCTATATCATTTGTGATGATAACCGATACATTAAATTAAGATAAAGATCTAAGCAAATCGCTATTTGATAAATAGGTGTAGTATAATGTCTATCTACAAACTTTGCAGTATCACGAACGACAGAGCTTTTAGAAACGTAGGAACACAATTTGTGCGCTCGCTTTTCTCGCCCGCGGCGGTAACGGTTGCATATATTTCACTTATTTTGAAATAGACACAAATACCTCACGGCGACATTCTCGAGTATAGTCGAGATTCTAAATATAACGTTTCTTTAGCCCACATCAATTCGGGCGGTGTGTTCTAATTAGCAACCAACCCCCAATTAAACTACGCTGAAAACAAACGACGTCAAAGAAAAACGTCAGCGCGAATTTTCTCTCAAATCGCTCTCCTAATTAAATAAAAACTTTTTAAGCTAATGGATTTACTGTGAGGTTCATAATATTTTATATTTATATATAAATGCGAATATTTATAGGTACTATGAAAAATCACATCCCTTATCATCGACTGATCAGAAAAGATAGATGGCAGAGAGTTATATTTATTTAAACCTGCAAAGATTTATTCCTGCAACAATCCCAATGACATCAAAATATTGTATTCGAATGGAAAAGTCGAAAAGTGATACTCGATCATTTTACACCGCAGTCTTCATAGTGCGATGGCTTGTTTCTGCGATAGTTTTTTGTTCGACATTTCAATACTTCGATCATCTTACTTCGGTACCTTGTTTCTCCAACTTTTGTTTGTCCGATGTAGCGTTACTTCGAAATATTTGAAAATAGATTTTTATGCGACAATAAAATAACTTACATTGAAGATTTCGTTAGGAATCTTGTTTCTTACTATAAAATATTATAATTGCGAACATATGTCAGTTTGTTTGTTTGTTTCTTACTCTTTCACGCAAAAACTTCAAAACTGGTTTCGATGAAATTTGGCACGAAGATAGTAGATAGGCTAGTTTAAAAAATATGAACTTTTTATCCTGATATTCCCACAGGAACGGGCACCGCACGGGTGAAACTGCGGGCAGCCGCTAGTGAACAATAAAATATTTATTTTGTATAAATAAATAATCAAACATTTATTTATTTTATATCTGTTATCACAAAATTATTACAATGATTGCCAGTCTAATGAAAAAACAAAATTACAAACAAAACATAAATACCATAACATATCTCTTAAATAAATGAGTAAATTATGAAAATCATCGACACAAATATTTATACTCAACCATTTATTTATTTGATAAAATAGTCCACTATCAAAATTATTACAATGAGTACAAGTCGAAGAAGAACAAAACTCAAACGAAGTAAAAATAACATAGAAATATCCCTTTTAGAGCAGTGAGCATCATATTAGATTATTGGCTGTTTATATTTGAGGAGGTTGGTGGCGCATTGGTTCGCACGTCCGGCCAGCGAATGTTAAAAGGTTAAACAACTTTTGCAGGTTAATTGTTATGGTGATAGGTGACTTATCGCTGTCGCGTTGTTGTTGCAAAGATAGGTAATATCCCCGTTGTATTGAGTCCGCGTAGTGGGTCATCGGCCCTTTCTCCTTACGTATCCATCCATAAGGAACGCAAGTGCCCCAGCACTTGGCTGGGCACAGCCAATGGCACAGAAAATGGCTGATGATGATGATAATGTTCTTTATATTTTGTTTGATGTTTTGTTTTTGTACGACTGTACTCATTATAACCTCTTTGTGGTAATTATAATATGGTTGATTATAATTATACAAAACGAATCATTTATTGTTGATACCTAGCGTTATATTATTTTAGCAAAAAAATCTATTGGCATTTTTTCGAAGTAGCGTTACATAGGACAAACAAAAGTTAGAGAAACAAGGTAATGAAGTAAGATAATCGAAGTATTAAAACGAGAATAAAAAAACTATCGCAGAAACAAGCCATCAAACTATGAAGACTGCATTGTAAAGTGATTAATGTATAAATTTTCGAAGAAAGGTGTTTCGAAGACACGTAGGGAACCCTAAATACATTAATATTATTTGATTCACATAAGTTTACTATATAAAATCTTAAAGTTTTTAATGGAGAGTGCTTAATATTTATTTTATAATTATTCCTGCAAAGATACCAGTAACATTAAAATGTTGTATTCAAATGAAATAGTTTTAAAATGTGATTGATAAGAACCAAGATACGAGTAGCACTATATATTAATATTATTTAATTCACATAAGTTTCACCACATCGATAAGTTTTTACAACATAACTCTAACCACGAGTATGATAATATGCGAAAATTTCAATCTTATCGGAACTCTTAGCGTAGAAATAATTAAGTCCGCTTCGGCCCAAAACTCGGAGGGTACCTCAGTAAATTAAATTCGCCCCTGGTGACCACTTGACCCTTGTTGTGTACCATCAGTCAGGCAATGGTAGGCTATCATCAATGCAATGCATACAATAATTAGGAAGAAATAAATCAACCCTGATAAAAAAATAGTCGTTTAATAATGAACCTTATAGCCATTGTTAGAGTTAATGAAATTGGAACTCTTTTGTTTACTTGATTTTGCCAGCAGTTTTTACCTACCTTAACTTAAATTTAACTTAGAATACAGCAGCGGGCTTACCATCATCTATTAGAAACCATCATGTCATATGAACGTTTTGTTAGCGTTTTGTTTTTATTGAAGTTGTCACATTTTGATACACTTCACACTTTGGAGGCGATGATTGAGCGGCTACGTCACGAAACTTCCGTCATAAAACAAGCTTACCTACTTTAAGAGATTTGTAGTACGAAATAGCATGGTAAGATTGATTACAATACTGCGTAAGAGATGGCGGTAGGCCCCCAGTTTCTTAAAGCAAATCGTTATAACTCAATTTGGAGATAGTTCAGTTTTTAGTAACAATTTATCTTATAAAATCATTAAACCATACTTTGTCTAAAAATTAAATAAATACATTTCGTGGTAACGCTTTCGCCTTTTGGGATAAAAGCAGGATAAGTAAAGGAAATCCCTATAATGCTAATTTTACCCCGATATCTCTTATCCTCATGTTTTCGAAAGAAAAACGTTGTAAGCTCTAAAGCTGATTTCAATAGTGTTTTGATTATTTTCGATCATTTTTTGTAAAGACCCATGCAGACAAAATTATAAACTTAAACGTTTTTGTATTAGATAGTTGCCTTAATAAAAAGATGACGGTTCAAAAAGTCTTGAATAACTTGACCTATAGTAATCCTATAATTTTTGTACCATATAACTATTGCTCCAAACGGCTAATCTTAACAACACGGACCATTTTTTTTTTTTCAGAAAATGCCCAACATGTGATCTTCTTATGATAATTTTGATATTACTCGCCAATGCTATCATACACTTAAACTAACTTTTCAGATCTCTATATTAAATTTCATCGACTATTTCACCCATCCCAGATTTATTTTTGGATGTACTTTCTTTCGACACACAAGAATTCATCGCAATCAAGAACTTAAGCACGTTTTAAGCATTATCTGCAACTTTATTGAATAAATATTGATGAAACATACGACAATAGCATGTACAAATCTCCAGTACCGATAATCCAGATTTTCGTCAACAACTTGCCATTAATACCAAAAAAGGTTCGGCCTTTTCCGCTTTCAAGATCGGCCGATAGCGCGTCCAGTCTAACCGGTCTTTAATTTATTCCCTCGGTTATGGCTCAAGCTGTAAATTCGTCGGGTTTTTAACGTCAACTAAATTCGCCAGTCACTCCCTCTATCCCTACAAACCCTTTCGAGTGCTCGGCTTAATTGGATCTTTTGATTTTTTTTCCCAAAATAATTTTCCATCTATCACTTTGCCGCGTGATTTACGCTTGTTTACATCACAAACATGCCCCAAAAAGCCCTTTGAAGCTCAGTACGATCTTCAAATTAGTATTTACATATGGTATCATTTAAATATTTTAATTTGCTACTGACAATTCGCCTTTTAATATTCGCTGTGTATATAACCGAATGTTTTAGACACTCTTTTGATATAACATAAGTACATTTCATATTTTATTTTTCTGACAGAAATGATTATGCTAAAATAAAATGTGCATGGAGTTGCTCGTTTTCTTGTATTGTAAAGTGACGTGTGAGAATGGGCTGTTTCGTTAGTAGATTCGGAGACGCTAACAATAAATTTATTTTAGGAACTTTTGAATTAATTAAAAATGTAACAAATGCAAGTAAGCACTAGAGTATTTTTACACTATAGTATTATAAATCTTATTTTTAAATTAAACAAAATATAGATCTTCGAATGATTATTTCATTGACGTGTACCCGTTCTGTCAACAACAGATTCTTGGTAATAATATTAGCGACTTTGTTTTAACAGCAGCTAAGAATATTAAAATTTGGTGATTCCACACAAAAAATCGATGGCCACAAATAGACAGACAACTTTAGAAGTGATGGAACTACTTACTTGTTGTAATGCGATATAGCGTGGCTAAGAAAGGTAATGTACCTTTAATGTATCGCGTATTTGAGAACATAAAGAGTTATTTTATTGAAATTTTAATGCTACAGACCACGTTTTTTTATATGTAGGGATACAATTTCTCTGTAGAGATAATTCTAAATATTTTAAAGTAAACATGATATAATGACGTGTATCAAGCACACTTACTAAGCCGTGCGCTGAGGTGGGTATCGGCACTATAACATTAGATATTCATGTTAGCTGAATGAGCTGGCGTAGGTATTTTACTATACAAATGCTAGACTAATTAGTATCACGTTGCTCTCGGCTAATGACGTAATTAATTTTTCAAGCATCTCGTTTAATGTATCGAGTTGGGAATAAAGGGAAACGTGCTTTATAAATTTTAGACCCGAGGTCCTTTGATTAAAATTACTAAAGAATTAATTATAAGAAAATTTATGAACTATAATATTATAGTAAACCCACTGCACAAAATGAATTTCAAAAGCATAAATTGGTAGGAGAACTTGATGCTCTTGTCTTGCGTTTATTCGACTCAAGAGAACTTATTACAGACTTGGTCAAGTTTTAATGAAAGAGCAAACTTAATGCGGCGACCGATATAGACCGCGCAAAAGAAACTATCCTTTTGACTTCTAAGATGTTATCCATGTTGACAAAGTTTGCTCCTCAAGCTAACATAAATATTCGCGCCTGAGACGCTCTTTTAATAAAAAAAAAGTAGGTACTGTCATAACAGAAAAAGCTCTAATTACGAGTAATTCAAAGTAAATATAGTCATTTTATTTTAACAAATACTGTTATTAACATTCGACACTCATTTTTAGAGTAAAATTCGAGGGGTTACGCAAAATTCAAATAGCAGAAAAATGTGCAAAAATTATTATATTGCTGATAACTTTATTTTTCCACAATTTAGTGTTACTGTTTTGCATAAGGGTGGAGAAATTAAAGAAATGCGTCTGTATATTTCTTCAATCTTAATGCATCTGTATTTGGCCAAAGTGTGGAAGTCTCGCGTTGACACTGGTCCGGTTCGTAGTAATATTTGCCGCCTTTTTAGCAGTACAAAAAAAAACAAAATATGGACCGTAATTTCTTTGACTTAGGCCTTAACAGCACAGAAAACTGAAAAAAAAAAGAAGTTAACAGGAAGATAAATCGCATAAAATGTATGAAACTTTCGGTACACCAGTCAGAGTCACACTTGGTTTAATAACAACGGAGGCTCATGTTTGTATTGCAATTGCTCGCTTTAGCAGTATGGTGTGACTAATGTTTGATTACATAAGTACAGACAAGTAATGTTCCTGCGATTAATGTGGACAAACTGCGTAATTGCCAATATACAGTGGTTTACTACACGGCCCAGTTAAAGCTCATCGTAAATCAAATATGGATAATGAAATACTGTTGTGTATTCAATACAACCTTGTAATTGTTGTTTAGTAATTAACCTATTGATTTGAGGTATCTTTCTATTTGAAAAAGCCGTCTGTGGCCGTTTATCTTAAGAAATAAGGTTTACTAATGTAAACCTATTGGCTTTGCTTGCTGCAAACGAGAGTAAAGTCAGAATTAGAGCACTGTAAGTATCAATAATTTTAATGTGCTCAATATAGTAAAAGCAAATTTATAGTGTATGATACATATCGTAAAAACTCTCTCTCTGTAGAAATTTTCCTTTGCGATTATAATGAAAAATTAGTTTATAGAAATTCTGAAACATGTTAGCTGATTCACAAAAATAAGATTTATCCCAACATCATTTATTGTATTTTGTCATTCAATGATAAATTGTCGCATGAACTTAATTTAAAAATGTTCGTTTACAAAAAGTTCTACCTAATACCAATTCCGTCTCCGACATGATTGATACGCCATACACATTTCATACAAAGAAAAATGAATTTATTTATCTCGGGCTTAATAGTTGTTGTTTCGAATCTATAATCCGCTCAGCCTCGCAAAGTTTCCTCGGCACCTGTTCGTATACTTATCGCGTGCTGAGGGCTCAGGGGGCCTACCGCCGTCTCTTAGCGCAATATTGTTTCAATCTTACCATGCTATTACATATCACGAATCCCATAAGCTTCGCTTAAGATCCATAAAGTCTTCGCTCAATCATCTCTTCCAAAGTGTGAAGCGCGTCAAAATGTAACAACTTCAAAAAACAAAACGTTCTTACGACATGATGGTTTCTAAAAGATGATGTTAGGCCCGCAGGAAGGAACACCTGTTTTCCCTCAAAAGTTGGCCGTGTCATCGGCTCACTTTCTCAAATAATGTTTACACGTGGCAAATCCGAAACTCACCTTAGACGGGCGGGGCTTCCTATAATCCATTTGGGCGAACAACTGGAGTCATGTCACGAAGATTGATGTAGGTACCTAACGTGTTCCGCACGGTGACTTTATCTTCGCCGGTTTGACGTGTTCCAGAAAACTTGAGCTGGTAATAAGGTATACAATGCGCCCATATCGTGTGCGGAACTTTTACGTCAAACCCACCACTTCGGGACGAGACAATGTTGATCAATCGCGCCGCCTGCGACGCATTACACAAATTAACGATCCATTAACAGGCTCGTGAATGACAATGATGGGGAAGGTTATTTACACTCGGCACTGCAAGGCGAATAATTTCAGCTTTATTACGCCCAAGGAATTTTGCGGAGATTGGAAATGAGTCGGTGCTTTTAATGTCTGTAGATAATTAATGATTCGTTTACAGTTGAAACATGACCGGGAGAAGATCGTTTGTGTATAACGGTTACAAAACGAAGTGATTACTAAGATCGTTATCCTTTAATTATTATCGAGGAACTAAGATTAATATTCTAATATCGATTCAATTTGGGTTATGTAACGTTATACTTAAATTAACCCACCTAATTGAATTAATAAATGTAGGTAGTGGTAACGAGGATCTCGCTGAATATCATATAACTTAAAATTCATTAGGCTTAACAACAACGCTGGCACAACTCTATATACTGAATCAAGAATTTACACCTTGATCTCTATTCTAAGTTTTACCCCTCCATAGCACGTTCTAAATCACTCCCATACATAAGCTGATTCGTACTTTCTGTTTTTATCTAAATAGAAGTTTGTGCATTACAATACGCTTAATTTTTTTTCACTTTTACTCAGTTTCCAGTACACATCGAGCCTTAGTTTTCAAAGTAATACAAATATATGTATCACATTCAGATATTAGGTAAATATGTCATAACCTGACTCGTATTCAGTAGCAAACTAAATCTAGTTGAAAACTACATTACGAAATCCTCGTCCACACTAAGCTTTTGGAACAACCTAGTTTACATAATTCATTGCAGCTTATTTTGTCTGCAGAGGGACGTCTAAAATAGCTCCGTAACATACTCGTTATTTTGCTTCCGTTTTCACACATCGAGAGTAAATCACAATATATTAGGTTCTATAGAGACTGTTATAGGAGTAAGTACCTAAAATTGGTGACCGAAATATTATAATGACTTTTTGGATAAAGGTCGATGCTATAAAGGTTTTAATACTCAGGTTTAAACTATTACCATTGATGTTTCAACTCCTTTTCAGGGACAGCTATGGCTATCAAACATGTAACTAAAGAGAGTGATCGATCAATTGTCGATCTTTAGCTTCAAAACTATAACTAGTATTATAATGTAAGACAGTAAAATATATTTATATATAGCGTTAACTTATTAAAAGACTGCATTTCTTTTTTGTAAAAATATAATTTTAAATCTTTCTTAAAGTAATCGATGCGTACCATCGGGATGATTAATTAAAATACACGGAGGGTACACTGAATGAGGTGTGATCCGGAGCGCGCGCCTAGGGAAGTAACTCCGCTTTTCACCTGACGGAAGTCATAACACGGTCCCAATGTGTTGTATGAACTGAAGGCAGCTGAGCTCCAAGAGTTATAAATTAGACTGCTAATCATAAATAAGTGATATGAAATGGTAGATCTGGGAAATTTGCGTTTTCACACATCGAGAGTAAATCACAATATATTAGGGTCCTATAGAACCTGCTAAATGAGTACCAAAAATTGCTGGAGGAAATACTAAGCCCTTTTTGGATAAAGACTTTAAAGGTTTTCATTTCTATTAGCATTCCCTGACGTTTCATCTACTTTTAAGGGCCAGCTGTGGCTATCAAACATATAAAGAGATCGATCGATCACTTGTCATTACTTAGCTCCAAAACTATAGCCAGTATTTAGGACCGGTTTCACCACCTACTGATAAGTTCTGGATAGCTTATTTGGCAGATGGTTTGACAGTTGTAATATGAAAAATTTTAAATTATCTGCACAATAAGCTATCCAGAACTTATCAGGAAATGGTGAAACCGTCCCTTTAATGTCTTATGTACTGGCTACATACAACATCTTACCTGAAAGCATGCCTGCACACACCGGTTCGCGCAAGTAAGACGGAGCGTGTGGCCGGGAAAACGGTATCCCGTGCAGTCCTGAAAGCGCGGCCTAAGTAATCATTGAAATGCTAAAGAGTTGGACTGCGCAAACTTAGACAGCACGGTATCACCTGCACGTGTGGCCGGGCGTTCAGTACGCGCTTCAATCCGCGCCTCAGTCCGTCAAAACTGTTTCCGATAACATACGTAGTAAATGTATGAAAATGTTGGAATGAAGAACGTTTTAACTTGATTCATAGAGCTCTCTCTCATAAAACTGAGGACTGCGCAGTCATGACGGAGTAAAAGACGGAACACCGAGCGACCGGCACACGTGCAGGTAAGCACGCACAGTTCGACTGCGCAGTCCTCAGTGTTTAGAGAGAGAGCCCTATGAAATGAGTTAAAACATCCTTTGAATAACCTCTTACATCGGTAATTTTCATACATTTACTACGTATGTCATCGGAAACAATTTTGACGGATTGAAGCGCGCACTAAACGCCCGGCCACACGTGCAGGCAAGTTTGCGCAGTCTAAATCTTTAGGCTTTCAATGGTACTACAGGATTGCACGGGATACCGTTTTCCCGGCCACACGATCCGTCTTGCCTCCGCAACACTGTTTGTGCAGGCATGCTTTCAGGTAAGACGTTGCGTGTAGCCGGTACATTAAAGCTTTCTCTTTTTAAAGGGAATTTTTTATATTTTATAACTTTACATAGAAATTTATGTTTACCATCGGGATGATAAATTTAAATACACGAAGGGTACACTGAATGAGGTGTGATCCGGAGCGCGCGCCTAGGGAAGTAACGTCGCTTTACACCCGACGGAAGCCATAACACCGCTCCAATGTGTTGTATAAAGTGAGTAAAGCGTAAGGGTAAGCTGACCTCCAAGAGTTAGAAAGTAGACTGCTAATCATAAGTGATACGATAAGGTAGACCTGGGACATTTCAACGTATCTTAAATAAAATCGGCCAAGTGCGAGTCGAACTCGCACATGAAGGGTTGCGCCTCTCACCCAAGGTTGCCTGGAAGAGACTGCTACGTAGCTATAAGGCCGCCTATTGTGAGTTCCTCTTTTTGAGATTTTGTCTGTATGTGTTTGTTTTTGTATCGTGTGCAATAAAGTTTCTATTATTATTATTGCCAAAATGCCATTATAATTTTTCGACTGCAAAAATAAGTTTTCTTTTCATAGTGTTTGTATGAATGACAAAGTTATTGTTCTTCTTTAAAAAAATACTTTTATAAACTATCATAGTATACAATAAAGAATATTTTATCTTTTATCTTTAAAGTTATATTTGCGGTTTTTGAAAATGTGATATAGCTCTGAAACTACTAAATAAATTTCGTTCAAACCAAATTTCGTTAAAAGTTTTTATAAAATAAATAAAATAAATAAATATTTCCATACAATCACACCAATTATCTAGCCCACGTTAAGTGTCACGAAGAACTTGTGTTATGGATACTAGATAACGGATAAACATACTTATATACTATTTTTTTGTAAATACATACATAATATACATATTAAACACCCAGACCAAGACAAATAGACATGTTCATGCACACAAATATTTGTCTTGTCCGGGGATCGAACCCGGGACCTCTGGCGCAGAAGGTGGGGTTAGTACCCCTGCGCCAAACAGGTAAAGATCTACATCATATATATTTTTTTGATTTTTCACTTTCTTATTTTAAAAGTTAGAGGGGGGGGACACATTTTACCACTTTGGAAGTGTACATCTTTCAAACGGTTGACTTTGAGAAAAAATCGTTTTGGAAGCCTCAATGCAAATTTTAAAGACCTATCTATAGATACCCCACACGTATAGGTTTGATGAAAAAAAATTTTTCAGTGTCAGTTCCATGTATGGGGAGCCCCCCCTTAATTCATATATTTTTTTTATTTTTGTGTAAAAACCGTAAAGCGGTTTACAGAATACATCTACCGACCAAGTTTCAACTGTGTAATCCTCATAGTTTTGGAATAAAAAGGGTGTGACATACATCGGTTTGGCCGAATCTATAAGGGTTTCGTTTTTTGCCTTTAGGCTACGAAACCCTAAAAAGGTGCTCTTCCACATTCATGCTAACGTATATGGTTGCGCCGGTATACAATTCAAATGTGCCGCGTTAATAATTTGTTATGTGGCTGCATCGATTCCAAATTCGATTGTTTAATTTGGTTGACACTCCCCATCCTCACTTCCCTATATTCCATTTCCCTTTCGCACATACCTTGTCTCGCAGGAGAGAAAGCAAGACATTGCTACGCCCCCTAGCGGTGGTAGCTGTCAACGCAAAACGGTTGGCAACACTGCCGGCAGAAAGAAGAATGATTTTGTCTTTGCAAATGGCCGCTCGCGTGTGTGTAATGATTTAGCGAGATTAGTGGTATTTTTCGCTCTGAACAGCTTGATCGGTTATGTGAAGTGTGATCCCGCCGAATTTCCGCAAGAAACTGCAGCAACAGCCTACTCCAGGGACGTCCCAGGCTACCTCCATTTCTAAGCAGCACCACGAGGCGGTCAAGGTATCGTGCCCTTCCTTGTATATTTGTCAACCTCGCGTTCTTTGAAACCTATTTGTTCGTCCGCAATACAGTCCACAAAAATTTGAATAGCCCGCACAACCATTTTGCCCTTTACAATCCATAATTTGGTCCATACGAGCTGGATATTTGTATGTTGATAGTTGTAAAATCGCAGTAGTTTTATTCCATAGGGAATAACGCACCTGATTACCTAGCTGTTTTTTAGTAGTTTCGCCCGCACACTAGGTATTTAGGTTTAGATTTAGGTATCCTACCTTCGTGTATAATAGCACTAAGTAGATATCTAACGCTCGCTTAGTTAATCAGGCTGGGTATCGTGTTCGTTAGCTATTGTATTACATCGCATCTTATAGTTTTTGTTCGAAATACGCTGTGCAGTTTCTATAATTTTCATTGATAAACCGCACTTATAACAATAAAAACGTTGTATAAGTATTAGGTATAGATTCATTATTTGTCATATCTCAGGGAGAAACATAACTTATAGATATTTAGTTGTTTTTCGCATATTATTTCACAGCTTCGACCGCACCGCATAGTGATATTTTTTGTGCGTGGGTAGTTTCGCGTACGCACCCAGGTACACTCGCACACGCCTCAGCGTCTCTGTTCCTCACCGCTTTCATTTAAATCGTTCCTTAATTTTATTCTTTAGTTTGTTGCTTTGACAATGCCTCCGAAAATGATTCCGGAGACACAGTTAAAATTATTACACGCTAAAAAGGATAGCCTTTTTAAGCGTATGCAATTGATTTGCGATTATTCATCGAGGGTCGCTGATGACGCAATAAAAGATTTGTTTTTATCATCAATCGAAACAGTAGATAATTTGCGCTTAGATTTTGAAAATATTCTCGATAAAATAAATTCAATTGAATTGGATTTGGATCCCGATTTCTTATTAAATTATGACGCCATGTCATCGTTGGAAGACTTAGTTTGTCGCATAAAACGTGTCGCTAAGTCATTGCAAGCGCCCGTAGTAGTTACCGATTCGAAACCCAGTTTTGATTTGTTGAAACGGGACCGACCTAAATTACCGCCCATACAAATACCTGAATTTGATGGCGATATAAAAAATTGGCCTTTGTTTTTCGCTAGTTTTGAAAACACAATTCACAACAATAATTCGCTGTCGGATCACGAAAAATTACATTATTTAGTTAGTAAGCTCACCGGTAAGGCAAAAACCGTTTGCGCCGGAATAACTCTTTGTGCCGAAAATTATAATTTGATTTTGAACACTTTGAAGGTCAAATACGAAGACAAACGTTTAGTAACAACCGCTTATTTAGATCAAATATTTAATTTAAAAGTTAGTTCTTCTTGCAATGAACACGACTTAGAAAAATTCTTAGATAGTTTTGCATCAGCTGTTCGCGCCCTCAAAAATCTCAAGGTCGATGACCTCTGCGACTTTTTATTTTTGTATATCGCATTAAAGAAATTAGATTCCGAAACTGTTCGCTTATTTGAAATGGATAAACGTGGTTACTCAATACCAAAATTTGATGATTTAGAAAATTTCGTTCGTCAACATATTAAAATATTGCAGCGAACTTCGTTAAACCAAGGAGTTACGAAAAATGGTAGTAGCTATCGCAGTGGTAAGCCCACGAAGTCCACGCATTCTTTTGTTAATTTTGAACCCACAACTTCACAAGTTTCATATTCGAAAAATTGTTCTTTGTGTCAAGGTCATCATGACCAACTTTATAAATGCTCGCAGTTTAATAAACTCACTCCTAGTGAACGCTATAGATTTGTTCGTTCTAATAATTTATGTATCAATTGTCTCGGTGATAAACATCGTGTTTCACTCTGTAGGTCTAATCATTTTTGTCGCAAGTGTAACGGTAAACACCATACATTATTGCACTTTGAAAATAATGCCGCAGCCGATACGAGCCCATTAGGTACTTCGCACCTCAATGATGGAAAAAAATCGCTTGTTAGGAATGCACTCGCTGTGACGTCGCAGCCGCCTGCGCCTGGCGACTCGGAGCGCTCTCGGGTGTTTTCGTCCCCGTCAGCGCTTAGCGACAGCGGCCTCGCTGCAGTGCGCCACCAGTCGAGCGATGTCGCTTTGTGTTCGCAATCGGGTTTGCGCACAAGCCCTACTACGGTACTTCTCGCCACCGCTCGGGTTATTGTTTACGATGCGCATGGTAGGGGACATAGTGTTCGCGCACTTTTAGATAGTGCTTCTCAAAGTAATTTTATTAGTAAAA
Source organism: Chrysoteuchia culmella (assembly GCA_910589605.1). Classification (NCBI taxonomy): domain Eukaryota; kingdom Metazoa; phylum Arthropoda; class Insecta; order Lepidoptera; family Crambidae; genus Chrysoteuchia; species Chrysoteuchia culmella. The sequence goes on from OU342654.1 coordinate 12,805,879, forward strand.
ATTGTTGTATTCGTCTTGGTTTGAATACAAATAACCGCCCTCCCTGTAACGTTGTGAGAGGTATTGGGGGTTCCACTAAAGCCGTTGAAGGCTCTGTAAGGATAGAAATCCACTCGCGTTTCGATTCTAATGTTAGTTTTTTGATGAATTCGTTAGTTGTCGATAAAGTTACCGAACTTTTACCGACTGTCGCAGTCAATACCTCTTTATTGTCTAATTTTAGTAATTTACCTTTGGCCGATGATACTTACGCGATTCCAGGAGATATTGATTTGTTAGTTGGCGCTTCGATTTTCCCGCACCTCCTGTTGCAGCGTAGGATTCAAAGTCACTCGTCGCACCCCGCGCCTTTCGCCTTAGAAACGGTCCTTGGGTTTGTTATTGTTGGTTCCGCACCCGCTTGTTTAGATTGTAACTCGACAGTGTCATATTGTTGCGCCGTGGAGCCGCTGGACTCCTACGTCCGTAAATTTTGGGAGATAGAAGAGGTGAACGTACCTCTTATTCTCAGTCCTGATGATAAACTGTGTGAAGAGTTTTATAGTCGCACGACTACTCGCGATAGTGATGGTCGTTATATTGTCGCACTCCCCTTTAAAGGTGAGGTTAATTCGCTTGGAGATTCGTTTCAGTCAGCTAAAAAACGCTTCTATTGCTTAGAACGGAAAATGCAGGCCTCTCCAAAGTTGAAGGAAGCTTACGATAGCGTTATTATCGAATATTTGGATAAAGGCTTTATTTCGCCCGCGCTTCCCGAAACTGAAGGGACGAAGCATGCTCCTTCGTATATCATACCACATCATGGAGTTATCCGTGAGGATAAACTAACCACCAAGTTGCGCGTTGTGTTAGACGGCAGCGCCAAATCTAGTACGAATGTTTCGGTAAATGATATTTTGTACAGCGGTCAAAATCTTCAAGGTAACTTGTTTGAAATTATAGTTAATTTTCGCTTATTCGCTGTCGCGCTTTCAGCCGACATTAGACAAATGTTTCTTTGTATTGGTGTTCGTGAATCGGATCGCCGATTCCAACGCATTTTGTATAGATTTTCGCCGCACGAACCTTTACAGGTTTACGAATTTAATCGCGTTTGCTTTGGTTTGAAATCCAGCCCCTTCCACGCTCTTCGCACTGTCAAGCAGCTCGCCGCCGATGAGGGGGACAATTACCCGAAGGCTAAGGAGACTGTAGAGACTGGTCTGTACATGGATGACTATATCTACTCTTTGCAGAGCGAAGATAAAGCTCTCGCAACTGCAGCTGAAGTAATCGATCTTATGAAAGCTGGTCATTTCGATCTCGTTAAATGGTCTAGTAATTCGCTTACGGTTTTAGAGTCGCTTCCACCGTCGCATCGCTTGTCTTCTGTCAAGGAGTTTGATGGTAATGACACTCTCAAGGTTCTCGGTTTGTGTTGGTCACCTTCGTCCGACACGTTTTGTTTGAAAGTTTGTCCTACACCGTCAATCTGTACTAAGCGCACCATATTGTCATGTATCGCACGCATATGGGATGTAATGGGATTCGTAGCGCCTGTCGTCTTGTACGCAAAGCTTCTTATCAAAGAACTTTGGCTGTCTAACTGTGACTGGGACGACACTCCGCCTCATCACATCGTAAAATTGTGGGATCGCGTTAGAGCCGAGCTTCCTATGCTCGAGCAAATAAGTATACCGCGCCATGTCGGCATTTTAAAAAATAGTATTGTGACACTTTTAGGTTTCGCAGACGCTAGCGAGAAAGCGTACGGGGGTGTTGTGTACTTCCACGTTCAAAATGGTGATGACATTTCAGTCCACCTCATCAGCGCTAAATCGAAGGTAGCCCCTAGTAAGATAGTTTCTCTCGCTCGGCTCGAGTTGTGCGCTATATTGCTTTTAGCCCAACTCATAGGTTCAATTGTTAGTAGTTGTCGCAACCGCATCAATTTAGATAGAATTTTCGCATTCTCGGACTCAACTGTAGCTTTGTGTTGGACACATTCTTCGCCCCATCGTTGGGATACGTTTGTTGCAAATAGGGTGGCAAAAATTCAGTCGGAATTGGCCCCACAAAATTTTTATCACGTCGCCGGTACGGATAACCCTGCCGATTGTTTATCTCGTGGGTTAACACCTACCCAAATGTTGCATCATCCGCTTTGGTTTCATGGCCCTCCTTGGTGTCAAGCCACACCTAGTGAATGGCCTGTTAGTCCTTTCAGTCCCGCAACAGTGTCCACACCGCCCGAAGAAAGGAAAACCGCTTTAGTTGCTACCGCTTCGCCCGACAACTCGACTATCTTAGTGATGGCTAGCCGTGTTTCATCGTGGTCGATTATTTTACGTAGTGTTGTTTATATTTGTCGATTTTTGAAAATCCTTCCGCGTCGCGAGCACATTTTTGGCTCTGACCTAAACAGAGCTGAATTAATTGTGCTTCGTGAACTTCAGCGATTTTACTTTTCGTCTGAAATTAGAAATTTAGAATTAAATAAACCTTGTAGTCGCGCTTTTCAACATTTGAAACCTTTCTTGAAGGATGGCATCATTCGAGTTGGTGGTCGTTTGAGCCAGTCCGAATTAACCTTTGATCAAATGCATCCTATAGTTCTCCCACGCAAAGATCATATCGTTGAGTTGAGTATCACCATAAGGTGAATTGTCACGCAGGTCCAGATTTATTAATGTCAATTTTGAGACAAAAATACTGGATTCTTTCTGCACGAAATTTGATTCGTTCTGTGGTTCATAGATGTATTCCGTGTTTCAAACTTCGCCCGAAGTCCATTGCGCCTGAAATGGCCGATCATCGTTCTTGTCGTGTTGTACAGACCGCCAAACCATTCGTACACACAGGTACAGATTACGCTGGCCCCTTCAGGGTAACAGTTTCGCGCGCTCGTGGTGTACGCTCCACGAAAGCTTATGTTTGTCTTTTCATCTGTATGACGACTCGTGCTGTTCACATAGAATTAGCTAGTGATTTGAGCACACCATGCTTCATGGCTGCGTTCAAAAGATTCTTGTCGCGTCGGGGTCCCGTATCTCGAATGTACTCAGACAACGGTACGAATTACGTCGGTGCGCGTCGTAACCTATCTGAATTACTCATTTTTTTACGCTCAAAGCATTTTAACACAGAATTCACGCACGTTTTAGCTGAAAACCGCATTGAGTGGTCGTTCAATACGCCCACTGCAAGCCATTTTGGTGGCAATTGGGAGGCTAATATTAAAAGCTTAAAGTCGCATCTGTTTCGTGTCATCGGTGAACAGATTCTGACATTTGAGGAGCTGAGCACCGTGCTCACTCAGATCGAGGCCGTAATGAATACGCGTCCGCTTTGTAGAACTCTGTCAAGTGATCCCTCGGAGCCGCTTGCTTTGACTCCAGCGCACTTTTTAAACGTAACGCCGCTAAAATACTTACCCGCATTCGATGTTGATGAAGACCGGCTTCATCTTCTCTCGCGTCACGTCTTATTAGATAAACTTTTACAGTCCTTTTGGAAGCGTTGGAGAACGGATTATTTGCATACGCTACAGTCCCGTCAGAAATGGAATACACCATCAAACCCTATCGCTGTCGGTGCTGTCGTAGTTATTTTGACCGAGAATACACCTCCATTACATTGGCCGATGGGGGTCGTAGAAGAAGTTTTCCCTGGGTCAAATGGGGTCACCCGTATAGTGCGCGTTAAAACCGCAACAGGCTCGTATTTACGACCAGTAATTCGTCTTTGTCCTTTGCCTAATCAACAGTAACTTCAACCGCACTTATAATTTAGCTTGTTCGATTAGGTTTAGTTTTATGTAGTTTAACAGCATTAAAATATAGTTAGCAATTTCGCTTAGTTTCATTTGATTGCATTATAGTTTCGCATAGCAGCAAACTATAGAGTTTGTTGTTGTTTCTTTTGAAGGTAACCCTTCAAGCCGGGGGGGAAATGGTTGCGCCGGTATACAATTCAAATGTGCCGCGTTAATAATTTGTTATGTGGCTGCATCGATTCCAAATTCGATTGTTTAATTTGGTTGACACTCCCCATCCTCACTTCCCTATATTCCATTTCCCTTTCGCACATACCTTGTCTCGCAGGAGAGAAAGCAAGACATTGCTACGCCCCCTAGCGGTGGTAGCTGTCAACGCAAAACGGTTGGCAACACTGCCGGCAGAAAGAAGAATGATTTTGTCTTTGCAAATGGCCGCTCGCGTGTGTGTAATGATTTAGCGCGATTAGTGGTATTTTTCGCTCTGAACAGCTTGATCGGTTATGTGAAGTGTGATCCCGCCGAATTTCCGCAAGAAACTGCAGCAACAGCCTACTCCAGGGACGTCCCAGGCTACCTCCAGCTCTAAGCAGCACCACGAGGCGGTCAAGGTATCGTGCCCTTCCTTGTATATTTGTCAACCTCGCGTTCTTTGAAACCTATTTGTTCGTCCGCAATACAGTCCACAAAAATTTGAATAGCCCGCACAACCATTTTGCCCTTTACAATCCAGTATACATATATTAATTTAATAATCTATCTATGTGTTTCATGCGAGCATAATACTATGCTACCTACCCTACACATTTTAACCGCCTCTGTGGTTTAGTGGTACCACCACCGGTTACAGACCCAGGGTTCGATTCCCAGCGGGGGTAGATATTGATTCGGTTTGGTTGGTGGTAGGACTTGTTGGAAGTCCACCTGGCTTGCTACCACCATCTTATCAAAGTCTAACGCCATAACAACAATGTTTTTAGCATTGTTGTGTTCCGGCAGTTAGAGATAAGATAGCCAGTTCCTCAGTGATTAAGGATTCCGGGAGAGGCTCGTTTCCATGTTCAGCCTTATCAATAGTTAACATCAGGTATGATAAAGGCTAAGAGTCTCCCCGTCGTTTATATAAAAAAAAAAAATGACTGATGAGGTTAGTTGCGAGTAATATGCTATATCAGACCTCATAATGGCATGTCTTTGTAAATATGTTTTTAACGTTAGTTGCTATGGCGCATATTTTTTTTTATGAACGACGGGGAGCCCCTTAGCCTTCATACCTGATGTTAAGTATTGATAAGGCTATTAGAGCGGACCGCACCGCATTGCATCGCATGCAATGATATTATAAGTGTGTACTTGAAGCAGTATTCCGTGGGTAGGCCCCCGACAAGGGGGGTGCTGGTCGGATAACCTCCTCGTGGTGCACCCTGGGCACCATCGCAAGTATTATTGCGGTGGTGGCGAATAATCAGATATCATACCGTAACCCTGTACGTTGTGCTGGGCTGGGGGCGCCGCTTTTAATTGCGGGGGCTGCGTGGAGTACACCACTATAAAAGTACAAGATGCCACCGGAACCCTGCACGTGGTGCAGAACCGGGGGCCGCCCGCGTGTGTTATGCGGGGGCTGCGAGGAGTAAACCACTATAAAAATCCTCAAAGGTCCGGCGTTGGGAACGGTATGGCGTCGGATCGCCTGAAGGTGGCTAGCAGAGGTGTTAGCCAGCTACCGGACACCCCTGGGGTACCTCCCGACCCCCCAGATGTATATAGGGTTACCCGGGTACTGGGAACTCTGCCCGGGTGGACCGATTTCTCCCATACTCGTGGGTTCTATTATGGCGAAACAATTTAAAAAACCGTTGGATGCGCAGAAGGAGATAGACAGAGCACAGTGTCCGATGAAAAACATTGCCGAAATTAAAAGGAAGATGTCGGAGTCCGAAATCGAGACCTCTGGTACTGATTGATCGGAGACGGAAACGGAGAGGAAGATGAAGGCTCGGGAAGTGAGGCTGAAGGAGACACAGCGGCGACGGGAGGCGAAAGCGGAGTCCGCAGCAGCTGCTGCGTTGAAAACCGCGGACGCTCAGAAGATGTCAACGCAGAAACTGGTCTTGCGTCCCCGCAAGGATCCCAAGTGCGGAAAAGCCGAGGGCGAAAAAAGCCTCACCCGGCAGATAATGGACCAGGATGGCGAAGGAATGCCAAGAAATCAGCGACAACGCGGCGGAGCAGATAGACGCCGCTGCCCGCGAGATTGGCAGGATCCTTAAGCTCCATAAAAATTCCAGCAGGTCGGGGATATTCAGCGCTTTACGAGGGAAAACGTTGAACTCAAAAGAGACGTTGCCTCTCTGAGGAAACAGGTCAAGGAAATAAAGATGACGCCTCCCCCTGAAAATCTCGTGGCTGAAGGGGTGATTTCGGGCGAAGCGCTGGAATCCCTAAAGCGCGTAATTGCGGAGACCATAGAGGGGTCTTTTGGCCGCAGACTTAGGGACCTGGAGCAGCGTCTCCCTCCCCCTCCTAGACGAGAACCACCACCCTCAGCGGATGCCCCTGCTGAGTTGGCGTCGCCTCCTGAAGCCAATTGTGGCGACGGCTGGAAGGAGGCAACCAGCAGGAAAAGAAGAGAAGGCAAAAGGTAAAGGCAGCAACTACACCTTCAGCCGTGAAAACGCAGCAGAATAACCAGGCCGGTGAACCAGCAGCCACAACCCGGGCCAGGCCGAATACGGTCCGGGTAATTTAAATGATATTTTTTGTCTTTGTCTAATGTAAATGATATGGTCGTCACTATGGCTGTGTTTATTTTATCTGTGTTTGATATACATGCACCTGTTAAGGGTTCTGTAATAAAAAAATACCATCTCCTCCTGGACGACCGACAACATCATGTTATTGAAAAATTACGTGACGAAGCATTAACAAAGTATAGGAAAAGCAAGTCTTCCTCGGTTAAAGCAAGCAGTCTTTCCACCTTATATTATCAAAATCAGCATTGAATTCAGTCATGCAGATATCCTTTATAGGTCTGTACTGTACTATGTAGGGTTTTTTTTATCCTTTCTTATGTTAAACTCACTTATAATTACAGTATGTCCTTCAAAATTTGTTCCCATAGGCTCCACAGTTGTCTGGTTCGCCATGAGATCAGAGCAAATAAGATCTATTAAGGTTTCAGTAGTAATTGAAAAGTGGGTGATGAGAACAATTGTTTAAGACCTAAGCACTCAAGAATAACACTAACTTTCCTTGCTTTATTGTCAGATGTTAATAATATTCACATTAAAATAACCCATTAGGATACAGTGATCCACGTGACCCAAGGCGGCCACAGTGGCGGTGACAGCGCCGAGAAATAGCTCTAAGTCCAACCATTGCCGTCTGTAGGCTGTGCTGAATGCAAATTGTTTGCTATTTATATTGAATATAAGCCACATTTGCTCAACAAAATCAAATTTCAGATCCTTGGGCACTGTCAAATACCGCACCCTAACAACCTTTTCAATGTAAAAACGTACGTCCCCTCCGCGCCCTGAGCGAACGGTGTCTGTTGTCGCGGTGTGTGGTGCAGGCGGTACCCAGGCACAACAGGCGCGCCTGGACGCATCCACGTCTCATTCACGGCGATTATATAGATGGGATACCTGTTAAATATTGGTATGAAGTCATCATGGTTTGTTCCTAGAGAGCCTGCACTATGAAATGCCAATGTCAACGGCTGACGACATTTGCCAGTTCATTCTCTCACGTGTAGTAAACTTTCTGTGAACCAATCAGAATTGGAATTAGCAAGCAACCAAAATAAAGCCAATGAGAGTTGAGAATATCCAATGTCACTAAAGCAACCCGTATTTTTGCAAAAACCCTATCTTTCTCAGTAAGATTGAGAAATGTCAATAACATTGTCTAATTATCCGTTTTTTTGCAATATCCTTAGGATTTTTAAGAAAATTCTATATATCAAATCATCAAACGACATATGCACGGCATAAAAAAAACAAATACAAGTAATATTTAAACCAAATTCACATCCATCTCTCTGATGGAACTCTGTCCTCCTAGCCCGCAACTGCGCGACCGGACCTCCCACCTAAGTATTATTTACTTTTATATTCCTTCAAGGCTCACTGATTTTATGCCTCAGTTTATGGCGCATCCGGCACCGAGCCATAAAAATAGTATTCGAACTGATTGCTGTCGTTCGAGTTGGCTGAATGCGTTACCATTAAAACGTGTGAGTTACGATAGGCTGAAAACATTACAAATTTTGGGCCATCTTTGGCACGAGCGCGTATGAGTTCATAATCTGCCCGTAGATTTCCACTGCTGGACATATTCTTTGAATTATGGAAAGAAGTGTATTCTTGTGTATTAATACCAAAACTCGTATTCAATAATAAATCTCAATATAATTACTATTACCGGATGCCGTAAAGTCGGGAAACTTCCCGTACGACGATGACGTAGTTCCCATTAGAGTTTTTAAAGAGCGTTATTTCAATAAATTATTTCTATATGAAATCTTAATATTAAAAAAAAACGGGATACGTTTTTCTAGAAATATTAAGATTCTCTAAAAATCTAAAATATATGATTTTCTAAAAATCTCTACTACGGGCCTACCATCATCTTTTAGAAACCATCGTCATAAGAACGTTTTGTTTTCGTTTTGTTTTTATTGAAGTTGTCACGTTTTGTTACACTCCACACTTTGAATGAGAAGATTGAGTCATGACGTCACATAAGTTCCATAAAAAAATAAGCTTACTTTATGAGGATCATAGTACGAAATAGCATAGTAAGATTTAAATAATGCTGCGTTTAGAGATGGCGGTACGATTGTACCATGACCTCTTATGCCATTATTTTTATGTTATTTTCAAGCAAGCAATCGAATGATCGTACCTACAGAATGTAAAAATATTTGACGTCATATTTAAAAACAATAATATTACTATTTGATGTTATGTTATGTTAAACGCATGTGCATGTGTCACAGAAAATAAAGTGAGGAAAGTTATTACTAACACTCGCCTGCGGCTCTGTACCATTTTAAAGCTAAGTATATTTTAATGAGAAGCAAGCCTGGTAAGTACACGCTAACCGAGACGGTTAAATTCTATTATTATTAGACATTATGTTCCACTACGTTAGAAGCATTTTACTTAAAGAACACTCATTCCTTTTCTTGGAAATTCTTGAGACTTTTTTTGTTAAATCGTCTGAGAGATTAAAAAAAATGTACGATGGTTTTTGTTTAATTTCTTAAGGTACCTATTGAAGTTATTTTATCATAGTTTATAAAATAAATAGTTTATTCATAAGAAATTTACAGGGTGTTTGTTTGTATTATCATACTTTTTCAATTGTAATTTGTTTAAGAACCTATTTAATTTGACAATAAACTGTCAAATTAAATAGGAATTTAAAATCAACTAGATATTTTATGAGCATTTTAGTTTATTGTAGTAATTGTTAGATTTCTAATAACTTAGGTATGTTATAATGATGTCTTTTATTATTTAGCTAACGGCCGCTTGCAGTTTCAACCGTGAGCTAACCGAGAATATCGGGATAAAAGTATCCTATGTTCATAACCAGCCTATCTACTATCTGTGTACCAAATTTCATCTAAATCCGGTCAGTAGTTTCGGAGCCTATTCAATGCAAACAAACAAACAGTCAAAACGACACCGAACGCCACATTTGGCTTTCGATGGTTTGATCTAAAATGTTGTCCGGAAAGATCAAAACGGTTTGTTACAATTACTATTTTATGAATGCTGATCGTCAGATAACTATTAAAATCTTGCAATGTAAAAGTCGTATTATATATATTATATATTAGGCATTCGGCGATGGCATCCGTATCTTTCATCATGCAAAAACTCGCCTTTCTCCCTGTTATTAAATATTCCGATAACGCAAATATATTTATTTACACCATTATTGTTTACTAACCACACTAAATTAAAGCTGGTAGAGTAAAATTAATTAATGGTGGAGGTAATGTTGGCAATAAATAATAATTGATTGAATCATTTTATCGCTTGTTGTTCATTTTATCGAAAATAAGCTACGTTGCACCTGCTGCAACAAAAACGAAGGTAAAAAATTTTTCATATTTTAGTTTATTATTATTTAATTAGCGTAGGAATTTTACAAGATAGGTAATTTTAAAGGTAAGTAGCAGGGGTGAAAAGTCTATACAATCCGATTCCCATCCATTTAGAAATCCCACCCCCATCGATACACCATACAGTTAAGAGATTTTTTGTAGAAATTTAAGGTCTGGCTTACTTTCTGTATTACGACCCCTCGCTACTGGTAGGTAGGTAATTTTACTAACAACGTGAAACCAAAACGACCATAATTCCACTACTCTATTGCACTGTAATGCAACGCAATGCAAATCAACACCAATTAACTGATATTCTAGGAAATTACAAACCGGCACGTCTCGACAAATAGCAAGGTTTCGCTTTAGTTCTCGGGATACATGATATTTATTGTTATTTTATTATGCCAATTTGTATTGCACTTAAAATTACTTCAGATATGTCGATTACCGAATAAGGCATTGATTATTCATAACTTTATCAGTTACCGTTGTAATTTCAACGAATTACATTTAAATCTATCGTACTAAATATTTTATCACATATCGATGTAACATATAAGAGGACGGCACCTTAGTATCGCAGTGGTTAGAGCGCATGCTATAACAAATAAAGGAGTTTGACCTTTATGTATGGAGGCGTCCAAATCTGTAGTATGAGTGTTTTTTTTTAATGATGTCGCACGATATTACCTATATTATTGAACAGGGGAACACACAGAGGAACAATAGTTATTTATTATGCAAGGCTGGAAAGTAGGTTATTAGCGGCGAGTTACCTCTATTGAAATCTGAGCAAGTGAAGGGTTCTAGGATCAAGGGATCTAGGGTTCTGAGCGAAGCGAGGATTTCAAAGGTACAAGACGCTAAAATCTATTCTCCCGAGCGCAACACACAATTTTTTACCTCACAACAGCGAGGAACATTTTATAGTTGTTTCCGCGGTCAACTTCCGCTATAAAATTCTTTAAACAAAAAGTTTTCTAGACGGATTGTAATTTTACTATTCATTTAGTTCTAAAAGCCAACGTTGCAGAGCGCTGCTGATACATGAAAATTGACCCCTAATTTACTAATTTACGGAACTCCAGTTTACATTGTCTATGTATCTAAACGCATGCACCTTTCAATAATCAAAAGGACAGAGGATCCCAACTGTCCACAATGTAAAGAAAAGGAAGAAACAAGCTACCACTTCATGGCAGAATGACCAATGTATGTATCACTGCGCTGGGAGCTCTTTGAAGCGGACAAGCTAGAAGAAGAGGATCTAAAGCAGTTGACGATAAGTGAACTCAACGGTATTGTAAGAGCATAGGAAGGTTCGAGGGTCCGACGCCGGTGCGGTGGGGTGAACGATAACCCGCCCCCCCCTGTTCTTCAGGGGACTTCTTCACAGGGGAATTGGATGAAATGGTTCCAACTAGGGAGACTGATCACCCGTCCGGCCTTGCTGGCGTCCCCTCTCCAAAAATAATAATAATAATAAATCTAAACGCATACCATAAATACTCAATACATTAACATCGGACATTCTTAACTGTAACAATAAGAATTTATTCTCCCGAAAACTGAAAAATATGTATGTAATGGTTTTAAATTTTATTAAGTTCTTTGTTTGCTATTGTCATTTCTTTTGTTAAATACTGATGTATTACAGTATTATAACGTTAACTTCCGAGTGTTACTTGTACTCGTAGTCAAACCTATAAATAGGTTTTGCGAGACCTATGTAAAGAGCTGTAAATATGATTTTGTAAGAAATAAATAAATATTGCTAAGTAAGGAACTTGCATAATACGATATAGCTCTTGCGACAAAAATGTCCAGAGACACCAATAAAAATATAAAATGGTCGAAAACCTAACTTATTTCATTGGACATTTTCCAGACGGACTGAAATTTTACACTTAATTTAGTTCTAAAAGCCAATGTTGCAGAGCGCTGCTGATACATGAAAATTTTGCCCTAATTAACCCATTTACCCGTTGCAACACACGTAACTCCAGTTTACATTGTCTATTGCTAAGCAAGGAACTCGAATATTACGATAATGGCTCTTGCGAATAAATTATGGGACCACACCATTTAGATACGAAATTGTCTTAATAGTAATTTAAGCTCTACTATTGCTGAACTCTAAATTATTTTAGATTATACTATCTTGCTACTATTGAATCCTAATCGTCTGTAGTTTCTCTTCATGACGAGAAAAATCAGTCATGTTTTTTTTTGTAATCTTTGTGTTGGTTGTACCTTTATGAAACACGATTTTTATTCCGTATAAGTGTTTAAAGAACGGCTTAAATTGTCCGTGTTTATACTTTAGTAAGTGAATATAATTAAGATAGCATAATGCTGTTTAAATGCAACTTTGTATATAGAGTTATTAGTTCAATACAAGCTGCCAAGAACTCAGCCATACCGATGAATATTAGTCCGCTTAGCCCAGGGTTTCCCAAACTATGGATCGCGAGCGAATATTGAGTGGGCTATGTCCTGTAGAACGACATTTAAAAAAAAATATGTCACCTTTGCCCTAAGACAGCCTAGATGTGGGTCCTAAATTTGGAAACTTGTATTAGATGGATCGTAGCCCAGACAACTTTTGGAACCACTGGCTTAGCCTATTATAACACCGTAAGCTTTTGATAGAAGTTATATGTTGAATATGTAGAATACTGGGAAATTCTCATTTACGTAAAGTTTTTGTTTACAAAGCTGGACAAACTTGCGTATGTATGTGTTTTAGTTTCTACTAGTGTTGTGCTCGTTCCTTTGGGAATATCGGAATAAATGCACGCATTGTCCGATTCAGGATCATAATCGATATGGATGCAAATTATAAATAATCGTTTAGCCCAATTTACTCGTTATTTAGTGATAAACAAACTTAAAAAAATTCTCATATATGATTAGAACTGTTCTGTGGTGCCTATGGTATGTGTGCATTAAACTCATTTTAATCCTTACAGAATAACCTTAACTGTAAAAATATAACGACCAAAACATACAAGCATATTTTTTTACGAACAACTTCAGTATGAAAGCAGCTCTGAAATTGCAACAAAACAGCTGTTTCATACAGCTTGACTAAATTTTTCTCAAATTCTCTTCTCCTCATCTATTAAATAACTTCAGGCCTATCTCTATCCTTCCTTTCCTTTCCAAAGTTTTAGAAGCAGCTGCCTACAAACAGGTCTCAAATTTCATCTTCTCCCACTCCCTTGTTACTCCCTTTCAGTCCGGTATCCACCCTGGTCATAGTACAACGACTGCACTAATCCAGGTTACCGAAGACATCAGACTGGGTATGGAGAATCAGATGATCACTATTATTCTTTTTATTTATAACTTTTTAATTTTGCATTTTACAATGCTATTTTTATGTGATAAATATTAAACAAGAAAATAAACTAGAAAAAAGCAACTAGTCTCATGTATCCCGTCAGGGCGACATGAGACTAGTTGCTTTTTTCTAGTATATTTTCTCACTATTATTCTCCTTATATCCATATCCTTATTGACTTTTTGAATGCGTTCAATAAAGTGGATCACGACATCTTGATTGCAATTCTCAGATCACTCAACTTCTCGTCGCTGTCACTGGTTTTCCAACTATCTCCGTGATCGCCAGCAGGCTGTTCTAATGGGTTCGGACACATCCCAATAACCTTTCTTCCAGCGTTCCTCAAGTTGGTATTCTTTCTCCACTCCTTTCTCTCCCTTTATTAACTCCCTTCCACCCTCGCTTTGCTGCTCTTATCATTTATATGCCGATGGTTTACAAATTTATGTGCAGTCATCAGTTGAAGAAATTGAGTCGGCTATTTCTCTTAATAACAGTTCTCTGCGTTTTATTAACATCTGGTCGACTAATTTTGGGATAGCAGTGAATCCGTCTAAATGCCAGGGGATGATAGTCGGCGGGTCTAAGCAGATCGCAAAGATTAACTGCAACACTGTACCACCTATTATTCTGGATAACACAACCTCTCTGCTCCAGCATTAAGAACCTTGGGCTGCATATTGATAGTACGCTCAGTTCCACAGGTTGCTGAGGTGAGTCGTGCAGTTATCTTCTCTTTATGCTACTTAAATCGATTTAGAAACTTTCTTCCTATTAAAACCACGATCACTCTTGTTACCTCTTATACTTCCACTCATCGATTATGCTGATGTCGGTTATCCTGATCTGAACGACGATCTTCTGAACTAGCTGGACCGGCTTCTGAATAACGCTATTTATTCGTTTTATATTCTCCCTTCGCCAATTTGATCATATCTCAGCATACTGGTCACAGCTTCAGTGGCTTCCCATACGTCAGCGCAGACATCTTAGGTTACTCTGTACGCTCTACTCCATCCACAACAATCCGCATTCTCCCGGATACTTGAAATCCGGTTTTCAGTATCTCTGTGACTCTCATGATCGCCATCGTCGCTCTGCTAATACTCTTGCGCTTACTTCCCCTCTGTTTCATTCTGGCTATATATTTGACTCCTTCACTCTGCAAGCCTTGCGATTCTGGAACCGTCTCCCTGATGCTATCAGAAAATATTACTTTAAAAGGAATATTCGTGCTTTTCTTTTGGATGGGTTGAGTGCTTTGGTTTGTGTTTGGTAATTTATCATCAACTATATGTTTTTTTTTCACATTTTATCGTTGGTACGGCTTTTTGTTTAATTATGTATCTAAAATATACATGTTTATAGTATTAGTATAGTATGTATGAATTTGTGTATTTATTTAGTATTAAAGTGATGCACGTATATATATTAATATTAACAAATCGCATTTTGTACCGCTGTCGCTGCTTTTTGTTTCCTTAAAGAGAATACTTTTAGAATTAAGTTCGCCTTTTGTGTTATTTTATGTGTCTTGTGTTGTATTGACTTTGTGTTTATTGTACAATAAAGATTGAAATAAATAAATAAATATTTTTTGTATGAAATACCTGTTCATTTAACAATGATAAAATAACTTTGTTTATACATTCTAATTATGTTTATGATGATATCATAACTAGTTTCAATTTTTTTTTTTATTCCTACAGGTAATGTAAATTGTGTTTTCTCGTTCCCTGTAGAGAAAATTGTTAATTATAGTATGAAACAACTAAACTGACGTTAGTTAACACTACGTACTAATTAACTCACAATGCTGCCTGTTGGCATCGGTACCTAAGTATAAAGTACCTACTCGTAGCAACTTTAAAAAATAACAACAAATTGACGATGCGTTATTTATATTGAGAAAGAGGTAGGTTTTGTTTTTGAAACTAGGCACTCCTCTGTTCTGTCTTATCTTATTTAAATATTGAAGCTTATTTAATAGTTTCTATATAATAAATAAAATATTTTAAGGCTAGACATTATTTTGTTAGAACATCAACTTTCTTTAGGACATACAAAGCGTAGTAACTCAATCCAATTATTAAGTTTTTTTTCTTGTATATTGTCTTGATTAATATTTATCACATAAAAATACCATTGTTGCATTTTACAAATTGAAAAGTTATAATTAGATGTCTGTTTCATCTTAATCGATAGTCAAACATTTGTAAAAATGTTTCTTTCGAATGCGAGGACGTTTCTCTCATTGATGAAACGACGGTGGCCAACACCGTAGAAAGGAGAATATACTAGAAAAATTCGACTTGTCGCCATAGGTCTCTGTAGCATAATTGGTTAGTGCATTGGGCCGGATTCCCAAGGATGCGGGTTCGAATCCCGTCAGGGCGACATGAGACAAGTTGCTTTTTTCTTGTATATTATCTTATTTAATATTTATCAAATATTAACTTTGTATCTTTAAATTGTAAACTTTCTTTTATGAAAATAAATAAATAAATAAAAATTAAAAAGGCTTGAACTCTTTCAAACTTTGAGCTTTAGATTACCAAAATAATGCACCTCCGCATAAACTGAAACAACACAGAACAAAATGGCCAATAAATAAAATTCAACGACACCCTCCCCTGTTTATAAAGGTGGTCATACACATCACATTGTCGCGGCAAATTCCACTTATAACTTTCCTCACAGTCCGTACATCGTGTGCCGCCAGTGGCGTATTGGGAAACTTGTTTTACAGCATTTGTCTTCCATTATTAAAGTCTATAGCTTTTAGAAATCAAAGTACCTATGTTGATGGAAACCGCCATCAAAAACCACCATTTTGGACTAGCGATAACGGATTTTTAGCATGTCGTCAAAAACACAAGTGGTTAGATATGCATCACCTATTGCTAGCAGAGGTCCCGACTTTGATTCCCAGTGGGGGTATATATTGCATTTGGTTTGGTTGGTGATAAGGTAAACAGTCCGCATGGCTAGCACTACCATATGAACTAAGTCTCACACCACAATGACAAAAGATAAAGTTATGATAGCCAGTTCCTCAGTGGTTGAGGTTTCCGGGAGAGGTTCTCTTCCACCTTTAACTTTATCATCACTTAAATGCTAGGCGTTTCTCAATTATAAAATACAAATACTACAAAGGTGCAGTGTAAATTATTTTTAATAACTTTCTGCAGTAGTCGTTGGCCTTAAACTTTTTATGATTATTTAAAATCTAGCTGCTTTTTACCCGCATGTGAAAATAAAGCTATTAAGCATTAAGCGTACCTATAATATTTTTTATAGTAAAATATTAGAAGAAAATTCGACATGGCCACAAGTTATTCTCAGAACGGTTTATCCCAATATTTTTCTATTGAAAATTTATAAGGATAAAAATAGCATTAAAAATGCAAAAACTTAAAAATTACAAAGCGTATAATACTTGAAAAATACATAATTCTCTAAAAATATAAAGGTATTTTGTACTTAAAACGTTTTCAAACGAGAGAACGATAAATTTCCGAAAAAGCCAGAAGTTGCATTCCTTATGGGAGTACCCCTTAGTTCACCCCTGAACAATCGTTAAGCTATATTTAGGTATGTCCATAAATAGCAGTCAAAACGGGCTATATCTTGAAAATAGGATAAGGCGATGCGATCAGAATAAAAATGAAATGCGTGTCCGGATAAAACAGTTTACCCTGTTTTCAAATACAAAACCAATTTTAACCTTCTGAAGGAAAACTATATCTAATAGAATAAATTTACCACGATATAGTCTAAACTGTTATTAAATTAAATCCGTCCGCTGTCGTATACAAAAAAAGTACTCGTCCCACAAATTGGTCGACTTTAATTATTTCTGTTCAAAGTTGCTAATCGAGTCTAACTTTTCTAATCATTATCCTAACACTAATCCTAATTTCCTCACCCTATCCTAATCCCAATCCTAACTAATATTATAAATGCGAAAGTGTGTTTGTTTGTCCTTCCTTGACGCCTTAACCTAAGCAACCAATTGACAGGTTTTTGGCAAAGAGTTAGTTGAAAGGAATAGGCTACTTTTTATCTAGATATTCCCACGGGAACGGGGACCACGCGGGTGAAACCACGGGCTGAAGTTAGTAAGTAATATTTTGTGGAAACAGTGGGAATAGTTTCTATGGGATGATTTGCCCCTAACTTTGAATAAGATAATACCGAACATCTTTAATTTTACAGTTGTTAGTTTTAGGAAATCGCGGTAATAACTAATATTATTTATTCAATCAACCTGTTTATTATTTTAATATCAGATCATCTCTGGTAGGGAACTGTCTTTAAAATATTTTTTTTTTATATCGGAACTGAGTACTACATTAACAACAAAACTTTTTATAAAAGAGATTTAAAACAAAAAATAAAAATATAGTTTATAGAAGTGCAATGTATAATGCCTTGGCTGGCACCGACTCCAAAAGTTTTATATTTATTTTTTGAAGTCGGTTTTAAATTTCTTTTATAAAGAGTTTTTTATTTCTCAATTTTTTGTTACATCATGTGCCGTTACTTGCACTAAAAGTCAGCCCGTATACAACAGTGATGTCATCTAAGTAAATGACTACTTGTTAAAACGCAAATTATATTTTTCAAGATTATGAAAAACTACTAGCCAGATCTTCGTCAAAATTATATGAACACTTGGACAATATTCTTTCAGATAAAAAAAGAATTATTAAAATCGGTTGACAACTGACGACGTTATATTAAAACATACAACATATATACAGTCGACTTGAGAACCTCCTCCTTTTTTTGAAGTCGGTTAAAAACGTAATGAAACAAATGTATAGTAAAATACTTTGGCTCGCTTTCATTTCATTCGCAATTTCATCGTGCCTACTTTAATATCAAAGGGCTGATAAATGGTTCTCTGACAATGAAATATTCATAACCTTTTATGTCCTCTGTGTAAATATTAAATTCACAATTAATTACAATAAAGCTTTGCAGTTTACTGGTACCTACTTGAAGAATACGGTAACACGTAGAAATATGGTGTATCTGTGATATTATAATGTGACTAGTGGCGACTCGCGGTTTCGCTCCCTTATAGCTTTTTCACCCGTTTGAGTTAACGAGTACCCTGACCGGTAGAGCTAGCAGGAAAAACTATCGAAATTGTATCGAGCACGTAATGTCAAAATAATATAGGAAATTGTAGTTCCGTTTACGTCCGGTAGGAACGCTGCTCAATATCAGTCTCGTACATTTTTTTACATCTTTTTCTTATCGAGTGAGGATTAGTGGCCACCTCTGGTGTCAGAGTTTATCAAGCCGCCTATAAGGCCTCTGACTTGGATTAACGACTGTAATCAAATGACAACAGCCGGGAACGACGGTTTAAAGTGCCCTCCGAAGCACGGAAGCGCTCAGTTATAATGCCACTTTACGGTCACCCATCCGACACCTGACCGTGACGAACTTTGCTTAACAAACGTGATCGAATACGATCAGTCTGTCAAGCGCGGCCATGAGCGCATTTTTTTACTTTAGTTCCTCGATACTTACTAGAAAGTTATTTGTGCTAGGCCTATGTTACTAGCCACTGTTAGTGAAGTAACGTTAACGGTTGCTTTCACACTTGCCGGCATTATTTGGTCTGGTTGCCAACTAACAATTTCTGGACAATCGATGCCGACTACCCAGCAACCGTAACGTCTGAAAAGGCTCATAGAGCCAGGCCACAACACTGGGTTGCGGGCGTCGCACCGTAGAACTCTACGTTGTACGAAGTCGAAGATTTCTACGATGCGACGACGCCGCAAAGCAGTGTTGTGGCCTGATTTTCTAACTCTAACCAAAGTTACTGGGCGTTATCAACATCAGACTATTTCAGTCTATCCAACTACAGGCGGTATAAAGGAAACTGGGCAGTGTTTAGGCTAAAATCTTCGGCTACTGCATTATAGGTTGTTTTATTTAATTTGGTTACCTTATTCTATAGTCAAACTTCTATAGAGCACTCGGAAATTAAAAGTTTTCTGACGCTCAAGTTCGGTTAGTTAAGAAAAATCATGTAAGTAAAATGTAAATTGTTTCTTTTGATAGACCAATACCAAATATTAATTGAGCTCAACAGAAATAGATTCAAACTAAGTTTTATTTCGTAAGTCAAAGATGTTTCAGAAACTGGCCCCACATTATAACACAGGCAAGTATTACAAATCGATGTGTTATAGTGAAAACAATTATACGTGTAGTGAGATAGGTATTAATTTTCCGTATGTATACGGTCGTATTTAGCTGGCAATTTGCGTTCCCCAAGCATATGTTCCTTTGACAAGCTTGTATCAACTGTTTACGGGCTGGCCCAATTTACATACACTATATTCAACACACAAAATAGAATAATATTCGGCACGACGACGTATGTGAAGCTACGTCGTAGCAATATTGGCGTGGCTACAGATTGCTACGAGCTACGGAGCTACGACAAAGTTATGAATACATTGTTTCGCATTAACCTCGATCGATATTGATAGTAGTTTGATAATTATGAAGTCTTAATTAAGTATAGTTAACTTACATCAAAGACCTTGTCAAAAACCATATTCATTTTTTATGAAAAATGTGATTTCATATTTTATGAAAAAAAAAATTGTTTCTTGACTTTGTAAATAAAAATTGTTGACTTTGTAATTTAACCAACCACTATATTCAATTTGAGATAGTTGCGTGTTGCCGCAGAACCGCGTAACACCGTAAGGAGACATCATCAAAAACATACATAGTAAATTCCGTTGCATGAACACAGGCCGAATTATATCGTGGACTTTTTAATTAGTATAATAGTAATTTTCATCCTCATCCGCCTCATTCTAAAGTCCCCACCGCTGGGCACAGGTCTACCTTATGGATGGTTAAAGATAATGTGAAAAATTAAACAACTTTTACGCATTTTGAGCGTACTTTACCTTTTTTTCTTTTTTTTTGGTTTTCCCGGCGTTTCGGCACCTTTTCAGCTGCCGTAGTCACTGGATGCCGGTGTTGTTTTATTTCAATGAACAGTGCGCGTCAAAACTTAAGATGTACGTATAATGTGAAAAAAAAACCGTAATAACACCAAGCGAACTGTATACGGTTTGATGGGTAATAAATACAACCAGGACCGATTAATTACAGTGGAAGAGCTGAATATAATCATTTTTGGTCACCCATCCCCTGACTGAACATTGCGAAACTACCGCCACAACAATTGCAAACTGAACTACCTAGTTTCCCAAAAAGTTTTACGTAGCGATTTCTCCATACCTGTCACATACTTATTAATGTCTTAACACACTATCGTTAATACCAAACATAGACGCCACAGATTGACATCGAACATAAGTATAATCGGTCCATGGGATCAATTCTGCAAAATTTCAACCATAATCGTATCTCAATTGTGTTCCACTAGTAGTGTGATCGCACACACTTTTATGATCGTAGTTTAAACAGTATTTAAGTGTGACGGTTAGTTTTTTGGTTCTCACTGTGCTTTAAATTTCTGACTATAGTCTAAAATCTTAAGCTCACTGGTTTTCCTTAACGGCATGTGTCAGCTGGGGACACGTTTCTCCAGCTAACACACATAACAACTCATACTAACAAACTTATCGTTGCTCCTATAATATTACTGACACGTTTGATTGCTCATAATGCTTTAAAATATGGCATGTTTAGAATTTCTGTCTTATGAGGAATCAGTAGACACACACACCTATCATAATACGATTGTGACCAAAAACTACGTTAAGAAAACCGACTTCAAACCATTGAATCATACAGCATGAAAATAACCCTTTTGGAGTCGACGACGCTAGCCAAAGTATTCTACTTTGAGCACCTATATATTCTTTGATTTTCCATGCCTTGACTGGCACCGACTCCAAAAGGGTTATTTTCTTGCTGAATTATTCAATGCTTTGATGTTGGTTTTTTTTACTTATTTTATTTTTTATTTTTTTTACTCTTTAGTATCTGTAATAGGTTTTTTTGTAAACTACAGTAGAAGTTTTCTAGATTTGATTAGGTTTAAACGTCGGGAAAACCAAAAAACTATTAAAATACACGGAAAATAAAAACACGAAAAATTTAAAATTCCGTCCGAATCAGCGTAACGTATTTGATTTGCTGCATGCAGTTACTCCTGAGTCCAACGCG
Source organism: Chrysoteuchia culmella (assembly GCA_910589605.1). Taxonomy (NCBI): domain Eukaryota; kingdom Metazoa; phylum Arthropoda; class Insecta; order Lepidoptera; family Crambidae; genus Chrysoteuchia; species Chrysoteuchia culmella. The sequence goes on from OU342654.1 coordinate 12,827,290, forward strand.
GTGACGTACCTTTCCACCAGAGATGTGCTATGCAGCTATGCTATTAGGATGAAGCTACGCTACGAAATTATTTGACCTTTTCCACTGATGCTTAGCTGTGTAGCTGTGCGAGAAAGATGCGCAATTTAAGTTATGCAATGTATCGACGACAGTAGGAAAGCATGCATCCATAGCTCGCTTCTATAGCACATACCCATAGCGCGCATCCATGCACCCATCCTTCCATATAAAAACATAGTTTACCTAAATTGAAATCCACTAATGCTAAGCTATGTGAACTTATGAATATGACCGGTGGATATCAAACGCATCCATAGCAACGTAACATAGCACATCTCCGGTGATAAAATCAGGCGTTACTTGGCGGAAATCCATATTCAACTTTGCAACCAAAAAGCAAAATTAACCTAGTTTGCCAATAATTTTTCAAACAGTAAAAGATAACACTACGAAGCTAAGTCTATTGAATCCTGACCGCATACGAGCTTTACGAGTTGGAAGTGCATTTGTGTGCACCGTTTCAGCTACGCGTGCGTGATGCGATAACTGCAGCTCATTGTGTGGATCAAGTGCAGTGTGCAGTGTGCGCCGTGAAGCTCTGAGGTAGCTGAGGGCTGTACCCACTGGAGTATGAATATCATGCGACCTTACGCTCCGTATACTATGATACTCGACGCCTGACAATCTTACAATCGGTTAGCCATAGCTCTATGGCTTAGTCTGTTCCAAGTGGGTGGAATGATTAAACAAACAAAAATTTGGCGTCAACAAATATGTATAATCAATATTAATAAAATATAATGCATAAACCTACAAAAAGTATAAGGATAATTTTAATGGTTCATTTTATAATATCTGGCACCAAAAGCTGTTTATAGAGCAACTGAGAGTTAAAAATTATGTTTTATACGACAGACTTATACCAAATGCCAAACCACAATGCCGAAATATCAAAACAAATAATATATTACTAATAAATAATATACTCTAATAATATAATATACTCTCTGACTAGTGAACCTCGTTAGGAGCTAAAAACTTCGGTTTTTTAATAGACATAATTTTTTAAATTATTTAATAATAAACTCTTATGAAACAGGTGAAAATAATCTTTCATTTCTAGACGGTAAAAGAACTTTGTTTCTTTCATATTGTAACGGCTGTAGCTCGATGCATTTGAGTGATCGTCACACACGTGATAAGTAAAACTTAACGGTTGCCAACCGGGAACCGAGTATAAAATCCTTTTAAAACGGTCTAACGCCGAGCTGGACATTTCAAACAGATTACAAAATATTAAAAGTAAGGCCTTTTACTATTGTATTATCAGTTTATATTATCAGTTTACGGAACATCTACATTCAACAAAGTTTTTAAAAGGATACTATATCTATAAAATACACCTACACAGCGATATGATGCACAAATAATATTTGTCAAATACATCTGTGGGGTTAGCACGAATAACTTTCGAGTAAGTATCGAGGAAGTAAAGTAAAAAAATGTATGACATATCGAGCAGAGTTCCTACCGGACGTAAACGGAACTACATTTTCCTATACATTTTTTGACATTACGTGCTCGATACTTACTCCATACTATTTCGATAGTTATTCGTGCTGCCCTACTGTATATAAATACCATTATCAGTTGCCTCAACTATTGCCTGCATGAACCAAAATAATAAAATCATTAATTGAAACTTTTACTTATATCAATTTTTGCTATCTTTTTATTTGCCATCTTCACATGGGCACCTGTTTATATTGTATCACGTGTTACTAGAGTATGCGAGTGACCGTAGCACACGTGATTGCGGTTACCTGCCGGGTGCCATGCGGATGAGCCTTGTGCTAAACCCATTTAAACCATTCAACGCCGCTCAGCAATACGATTCTCTAATCATATCGCATAAGCTAGTCAGTCCGCTGGTATTAATCTGCTCGAACTATAAAATAAAATGTGTAAGTTTGAATTATCGAATCGTTTGTATCGTCAACGATAGAATACAAAATGTAAACAATTAGATACTTGTCTTGTAGCAGATGTTAAATTACTGATCTCGTTTTTAAAAATACCTTTTTTGTTAACAATCTTCATAAGAAAAAACAAAGAGATTAGAAGGAACATTTTAAATCACTTAATGAAGTGAAATTGTCTGAAAAACAATGATGAGAAAAGAGAATTATACAACTGTTTATAGCTTAAAATAACTTCATCGGTTTCTTTATTACCTGCGAGTACGAGTATATACATTTTGTAAAGTTATTTTGTTAACGAGGAAAAATAAAACATATAATAATAACATCAAAAGAAACAATCAAAACAAACAAAACAAAAAGGTACACAACAAGGTTAGAAATAAACAGCTGCTCTTTATATAGCTTTTTATTTGCTTTTTTACCTGTGCCAAGAGGGAACTTCAAGTAATAAAAACTTCACCGATGTCAATAACCAAATTAGGTATGAGGATCAAACAGGGTCATCTATCATTCCACGATGTCATCCAATATGGGAAAATTACTTGTTTAGCAACTACTTATACATTTGTGAAGTGATCTAATTTTACTAATACGTAATTTGGCATAGCAAACTTCGGAAGCAATGGTAGTGAGAAAGGAGGCGAACGGATGAATGGCAAAGTACGTTGAATGAAAGTAGGAGTGGGGTAAAGAAGACATATTGAATTTTGTATCTATTCTGAGTTTCGTACTATACTCGCCTCACTACTAGACTACAGCTGGTGTAGATCAGCTGTAGTCTATAGCCTCTAATAGATGAGGGTAGCCCTCATCTATTATCAAACCATCTTGTCATAAGAACGTTTTGTTTTTATTGAAATTGTCACATTTTGACACACTTCACACTTTGGAAGCGATGATTGAGCGAAAACGTCACAAAACTTCCGTCAAAAGCAAGCTAACTTAGCCCCTTCGCACACGTGTTGTAAGCGTAGTCGTATCGTAAGTGTATCGTTACAACGCAACGCCAATGAACAGACAATAAATATCTCCTACGATTTGCCTCAACACGTAGGAGGAAGTGGGACGTAAGGACATTTCAGCACTTTAAATGGATAACGATTTCCTCCATCTAAAGTGCTGAAAAGTCCCTATCATCAATTAGGCAAAGGTTTCCTGACAGAACTGAATATTCCTTTATCAACAAAGTCTATGAAGATTTCCTTAACAACATAAGCGTAATGCACCTTGTTTGCACACTGTCTCTCTAGACCAAACATCCAGTCCTGTCATACCTTCGGTTTATTTTGTGTCTGAGACTATAAAAATAGAGTGCAGTGATTAGTCTACGTGTGGCTAAATCAACAATCCACTTACAACTTACTGTTATGGACTTAAAATTTATTAACTTTAAATTAATTCACATAAACAGATAACAGTAGATTACTCGTACAACAAACTAAAATAACAAAAGTTTTACTGTCCAAACAGTTAAGTACTTCCATATTTTTTATAACATAGCTACTCCTGGAGTTGCAGGTTCTGTTCCAACTCAAACACATCATCAGGTCCAAGAAGTTCCACCTCAAACGTTCCTAGCGTAACATTAATTTGTTCTAGCCCGCACGGCTTACGACACGAGCGTAAATTTCAACTAGAGAGCCGCTATCTCGTAACGAACGCGAACCAACCGGACTTTTTTGAGCATACAAGACACCGAAGCTCCTATGAGCACTGGTGAAAAAGACAAAGTGCTTGTATGCACTCGTCCAACTAACGAAAACGTTGAGCGTTATGGCGAAAAGATTGTTCGGTGGTGGCGGTAATGTGGTATACTCATAGACGTAAAACCTTTGTTTACCTTTTTTAGTTAGATTTTCTTCCTCGATCTATTATGATGTGTAATCAGAGAATATATTTATGAGATAGCCATTATTAATAGTTAAAACCAGTGTATCAAGTATTATTAATACCAATATTCATGATTCTAAGAAGAGAAGATATTCTATGAGGGCTAAATAAATATTCGAATACATAAAAATTGTTAACATTTGAAGTCAAGACCAATTGAGACTTTTCTTAATACCTACATACACTCATTTGCAAAAAAAACGGGCGGTTTTGATTTTCATTCATCTTTAAAAAGATACAATACCAAAAAGGTTTCAATCGTTTGTACACGTTACTGGCCGGTTTTAAAAACTGTGGTATTTAAAAAAAGTACGTTCTAAATTCAAATTTTCATTAGATGCTCATTTTTACAGGTAACCCCTTTTTATCCTACATCTTTGGCGCGAAGTTCCAGAAGTTAACATCGACTTTCATAACTTTTATTCAATTTTTATCGATTAATTTCGAGGCATGTTTCGAAGAAATCACACCTTATGGTGTGGGCTCTGTTATGTTTTGGGCAGGAATAAATTCAATGGATCGTACAGAGTTAGTCTTCATTGAAAACGGCTCACTGACTGGGCATCGATACATAACGGAAGTTCTAATTCCTCATGCACAGTCCGCATTGGCCGCTCTAGGTGAAGACTCGATTTTTATGGACGACAATGCTCGCGCCCACTGATCCCGCGATGTTAATGCGTATGTGCAAGAGGTCGGCATTCGTCGTTTGGATTGGCCAGCTCGAAGTCCCGACCTCAATCCCATAGAGCATATCTGGGACGTTCTGTAACGGCGTGTGAGATCAGTACACCCGGCTCCGCAGACCATCAGAGAGCTGAAGAATGTGATTACTGCGGAGTGGGAACGTATTCCGCAAGCAAGTATCCGGGATATACTCGCTAGCATGCCCAGACGAATTCAAGCTGTGATTTTAGCTAGAGGGGGTCACACTCGATACTAAACATTTATCTGCTTTTACTTTATTAAAGAAAAACAAACAAAAAAACTTTTTTATTTTTACTTCATGAGTATATGCACTTCTAGCGAACATACACTACTAACGAGGTTTAGCATTATTTCCCATAAATTGTATCTAAATTTTATGAAATACTGATGAAAACGATTATTCTCTTATTAATTTACCAAATTGTGAGGATAAAACTACCTATAATTATCAAACAAAGCAATAATAACATTTGAAATGGTTCATTGCTTAGGTGCCCGTTTTTTTGCAAATGAGTTTATTTGTAAAATATCTTTTAATATTTCGAAAATGCCATATTGTTTATTGTTCGGTCGGCTTACACCACTGCAACATTTGCAAAATTAGTGCATCGTTGTATGCACTAGCCAAGTAGTCGTAATGATTATTAATGTGCACCTTGCAACAATATACATTTGGACTAACTATCGCACGCCGATTCGGAACGCTGCACCCCCAATAAAGGTTATCAATTTGAATTATTTAAGTGTTTTCTTTGTGTGAGATACCTAGTAGTAAACCGAAACTGAACCGAAATCACAATTTGTGGTTGTATCAATCGGTTAATGAGACAACACAATAGAATGAGAGTTTGAGCTAATTAATTGTTTATTACGTTATTGATGTGGAAGTAAAATCTAAATTAATAAAAATATCTTCATATTCTTCCTACTTGTAGTATTCAATAGTAGTTCGTGGAAGTGTTTGGTTTCCTTATCTGAAATAGTAACTGATACCAAGATTTATAAATTCTTGATATTAAACGTAACGTAACCGTTGTTATGATAAATTATAAATAGAAAAAAATTGGAAAAGTCAACTCGGCCACAAGTGAACATTCAGAGAGGACTCGAACCCACGATCTTTAGAAATCCGGTCCAATGCTCTAACCACTCAGTTACTGAGACTTGCGGACCACCGTCGAAATTCTCCAATACTTTTTTATTTTTAATACGCTGTAGGCCAGCGTTGTCACACCAATGCTAGGAATATCCTTGCATTCGAAAGAAACATTTTCAGGTGTTTAAAGAGCCAATCATTTATAATTGTTTGCACTTTTAATGCTATTTTTGTACTTATGATAAATTTTAAATAGAAAAATATTGGAAAAGTCTACTCGGCCACAAGTGAATTCTCATACGGGACTCAAACCCACGACCTTTGGAAATTTATTTAATAAATATTTTTCTATTTAGTATTTATCATAAGTATAAAAATAGCATTGAAAAATGCAAAAAATCCAAAATCGTAACCGTTGTTGTTATGGAAACCTAACAATGCTCCTATGGTGAAAATCCAAATTTACTAATCAACATGATAAAATATCTATATCGTATTATTATTTATTTATTCTGTATTATGTCGATTTAAGGGGCCCTTGGCGCAGTGGTCGCGCGCTCGGTCTGCGATTGTTGAAGTTAAGCAACTTTCGCAATGGTCGGTCACGGGATGGGAGACCAAAATTTTCTATCTCGAGCTCCTCCGTTAAGCCGTTGGTCTTGGCTATATTTGCAATCGTTAAAACCCACCAATCGGCATTGGTGTGGTGATGGCCCATTCTCCTCATCCACCCATAAGGAAGGCTAGTGCTCCAGCAGTGGGGACATCACAAATGGCTGATTTAAATTAATAGCCAACTCTCATGTTTTTAAATAAATTAATTGTCAAGAAATAAGTTGCTTTCATTTTTCAATGTGTACCTTGTTTATCTTGGTTACCTTGGTTTACCTTGGTTATCGCAGGTGTACCTAGACAAACTTTTTTCGCTTATTATATATTTTCGTGGTTTTGAGAGACATGTTGTATAGTAAAATAATTGGCTGATAAGTTTTGTCTTTAGATTGAAAATATCCCTTTTGTCAAAATAAATAAAATGAAATATGTATTAAAGATTCGAAATTTTCACTTTGTCCATCTATATCCTTTATCCATACTTTCCTATCCTTAGTCAAAATGAATGATTTATTTAGTAAGGACAATAAAATATTATTATATTATCGTCGTACATTCTAAGTCGTCAAACTTTATTATAGTAGTTATTCACAAAGCACTCCTGTGTTTACGAAGCTATCTAGTTTCTTAAAGCTACGGGTCTGTCTTTTGGCACTGATTTATTACAGTTCCCTGGAGCTTTTAGTTCCTTCGAAACATTTAGTTATACCTGCTCCTAAATAACAGTGAGCCGTGAAGCAATTGTATTATTTACATCTTTGATATTGCGATTCATCCTGCTCAAGCCCTTTTTGTACATGATTATTCGAATCAAATATTGCACTTTAGGGCTAACCACCACCTACAGAGCTTTTAACGGATGAAAAGGTTTCTATATTGACACATTCCACGTCATCCCGTGACCACGGCCCTTGGAACGGTGTAGTCTTCGGAAAATACAAAAAAAAAACAAATGTTTTTATAAATACGCAATAATTATTTAAATAAATCAATAGTTGACTCGACGACCTGTTTGGCGCAGAGGTACTATACCCGCCTTCTGCGCCAGAGGTTCCAGGTGCGATCACCGGTCAAGACAAATGTTTTTGTGCATGAACATGTCTATTTGTCTTCGTCTGGGTGTTTTATATGTACATTATGTATGTATTTACAAAAAAGTATATAAGTATGTTTATCCGTTATCTAGTATCCATTATACAAGTTTTTTATGAAACTTAACCTGGGCTAGATAATTGGTGTGATTCTATGCAATTATTTATTATTATTTATAGCTGCTAAGCTTTAAGATGTGTAACAGTAAAATAACTTCAATTAATCGATGACAATTCAAAAGTAATAAATAATAAATAAATAAACAAGTATCAGAAAGTTTCAGCGCCTAGCTTTCGACATTACGTTGTTTTAACAATGCATCCGGAATCACAATGTGGGTGAATGCAAACATGCTGACGCGCAATTAATAACGGCCCGAGTTGTGACTTGTCGGGCTATTGTTGAAGCTGACATTCCCCCATATGAGGTAACGATACTTTTCTAATTATTAACAAATAATTCTGTATCATTTGTAGCAACATGTAGTTGTATCCACTTTAGGGCTTTGGAAATATTAGCAAAATTATATATATTATGTAAATTTAGCAAAAAAATATTTTTTTAGTTTAAAAAAATCTGTAGTAAAGTTTTAAGTTTAAAGAAAATCTTTTGTAATTTCGTTTGTAATTAAAATCGCTTTAAAAAGTTGTATCACGATTGAATTTTTGGTAAACCTATTTCGCGATACGAACAAATTCGCGATACAGTAACTTCATACTTAAAGTTAAGTACGTTTCAGGCCACGTGCAGGCGATCAAAATCCTTAGGGGTTTTATTACGAGTTTTATCACTCTAAAACACTAACTATACGCTGAAGATAAGCAATACAGACATTTCGTAAGCTTAGCTAAAAGATGATACCAGTTATAGAGTGTTCAGGTATTATGATGAGACTTCTACTAATTTCAAAAAATTTGAATTTTATATAAAAAATAATGCCAAGCTTTAGATTAATTTTCATTTAATATTTTCTATTCGAATAAAACTTTCGTATTCATTAAAAGCAGAAAATTAATTACTGTAATGGCAGCCAAAAGCCTGAACGTAAACGAAGACAAACTATTTAAATTATTATCTCTTCAAACACGATTCAATTTTAAATGTAAATGTGAATTTATGAATGCCTACCGTTTTCTGTCGTAATTAACAGGCCACTTCACCTAGCAAGATGAAAATTGGAAGTCAATTAAATTTCTTGCCCACTTCTTTATGATTGAGATTAACTCTCCCATTATTTCTCAAAGTTTGTGCATATATAACTAAATTGATCTTAGAAACTATTAGTTTCAAAGGAGCTGGTTCGTTTTCATTTGCATAAGTTACTCGTTTCATTTCTGTAATTAACGTTTCGATCATTACCATTAATCTTGGAATCCCATGGGGAGCGTCAATCGCTTGACTCTAATCACGGGATTTGGTTAAAGCGGCCCGCGCGTGCGGCCCTCTTAGCGAATCCTTTTCAGAAAAAGTTGTTAAAAAAACGGACCAAAAACAAAAGGAAATAGTCGGGGCGGCCCCCGGGGAGTCGTTGGTTACCCAGGGACGGTACTTAAATCAAATGTTCACCATTCAAGGAAATTATAAGAACAGAACACGAATTCTCCGTTCCCTCGTATGGAATCCCCTCGGATAAAAAGGCTTACTCTGAAAATGTGCTGCGAATAGTTTCATTGTTCTTTGCCAATATTTGTGGAATTAACGCTGGACGATTGAAATAATCCCTTCTTATATTTCTATAGGATGAAGTTTGATTAAGCAAGATATGTACTAGTGAAGATAGTAGAATTTTTCAATCTCAGGTAGTTTAAAGTAGGTACGAAACCTCGTTATATTCGGATTAATATTTCTATGAAGACAACAATAACGATAATCAATAGCGCTTTTTCTCGATTCAACAGGTTTCATAGAATTAAACATATATATGGCAGTGTAGGCGTGTAAGGCCATAAGTGTTATAGGGGATGTGATGGGACGCCATCACGAGAAAAATACAGATGGTTGACATCATTGGCCATTGTATTGATGAGTCTACAGTTATTGGCTATTTTGCCTTGGCATTGCCTAATGTGAGTCATAGTGTAAATACTCAATTCAATACTGAATAAATTCAAGGCGAGTTTGTGTCGTTCCCACGTTTTGTGACTAAACACGCAATGTGCGCTTGCGATGTTACAGTAAAGATAGACTAAAGACTGCAACCACAGGCAAACGGTGAAACAGCAATAAGGAAAACAGAACACAAGTTAGAGAATTCGAGTTTTGATGGAATTAGTAACGTTCGTATTAATTTTGCAATAATTGAACTTCACTACAGGATTTATCTACAGTTCCCGCATCTTTCTGCAGTCAGTCATCAGTCAAGTTTACCCTTAGTTTACCCTATTAAGTAGCTTTATGTCACTTAAATAATAACTAATGACGCGATTATGTTAGTTAGCTTTATATGAAATAAATCTAACAAAAAATATATATGTACTTAATGCTTTAACAGCGGAACAAAACTTGATAGCGATTGCGCGTGGGTGCTTAGCATTCAGGAGCGAGTGCACGGTTAAGGATTTTCTTTTTTGTTGTTTTCGAGAATATTACTTTACCTCGCAACAAACTTAAGGGGCCTAATCCTCTTTTCAACTCGAGCTTTTGCTTGCCTTATGACAGCGAGCTTAAAGCTTCGAAAGACGTTGTGGAGAAAGTTTTTAATCTTTCCACATATACATAGCGATCGTGTGTTGTGGTAATGGAAGGATTCGAATCTTGAATTTTATTGACCCAGATTTTTGAGATAAAAACGTTTAAGAGAAAAGAATAATATAACAAGTGCTCAGCATGTGTCCATATGTCGAGGCGGTGTGTGAAGCTGTGCTTACGCCAGATATGAATAAAATTTTCTTAGACAAATTGAGAGTTCGCGAAAACGTGTCGATTTCTTTATTTATTCAATACTTTTCTCCTTTGAAGCATTTTTCCTTGGATTTATCCGGGCTTTATCTTATATTTATGAATTCTTTGTATTATTGATGTAAAACCACTGCTTTCCTTTTAGCGTCATCAGACAATTTAGGGACGCTTTAAATAGACTAAGTTTCTACATGATTTCAATTCTACTTAATATACCTATTACTGTTACTCTCTCATTCATAATGTTAGCATAAAACTCATCCTGCATCATCTGACATTCAACGCGGCTGCATTTGGAAACCAGTGCCATATTTTTTGGCTGAAACTTCTTACTTTAGACGGAGTCCAAAAGTTTTTGTTTTATAAATAAACCACTTGCATCATGTCGATAAGTTATCCTTATGTTACACCTTATAAACTTGTTGACAAATAACAATTTTGAAACTAAGTATTTTCTAATGGCACCTATGCTCTATGTGTGCTATTTTTTTTTGGCAACATGTTGTTTCGTGTGGACCGCTTAATCTGCCTCAACTTTACCTTTCACCGATTATGGCCACCAGAACGCTTCTGCCGTAGACGGAACATTTTAATTGCTAAACCATTTGTTATACTAGCGAGGTTTTAATGGGAAACTTTGTGGTTCGTCGTGAGTTGGCTTAATCGAACACAACTACAACACTAGATACTTAAAAAATGTTTTTTTTTAAGTACCTAGTAAGCGATTAAACAGCAAACTATTATAACTCATGATAAAGTAAGAACATATTTGTTCCAACGTAATCTGATCACGGAAGGGTATGTTGTCGTTGCGGATCGCTTTATGCAGTTATTATTGCAGTCAATAAAAGTAACTGTATCGGTGGTAACTTTAGATTAAAAAGTTTGCTATTTTTAATTAATTAAACGTTTATTAATTTACTTATTAATTTAAAAAATACCATTTCATAAAAGGACTTGACGGATAAACAGAGCGACACCGAAATTATTCTCTAAGGTATCCTGAAAAGTGAATATAAAAAATAGTCCTCATTTAACGACTTTTAAAATTAAAGATGGTTGGATAGCATCATGATCTCAATTTTGCTTAAAGTACTATGTTCATAACCCTTTTGAACTTTAAGCCGCAGATTAAAAAGAACATAGGTGCGTACCTTTTTTAGTTTTCGTAACCTGTCGTTAGAGTGAAGCGTTTATTTTCAAACAAAATTTTCGGTCTAAGTAAAACCTTGAGCTCAAAACGAGTTTAGCGAAAGCCGAAGTCGATTAATCGGTCGCACACCACTCGCCGACCGCTTATATCTCTACGAGCTTAAAAACATTTTTGTAAGTTCGCCGTCGAGACCTGTTTTTTAAACCCCAGGGATTTTTATATTTACCTAGATAATAAATGTAACGTAAATAACGAAAAAGCTAGATGTTTTTTGCTACGTAAAAGAACTAGGCAATTAATTCTGTTAAATAGGTTATTACTTCTTCGTGCTTTTGAGGCGTTAAAAGGAATCTTTTTGAAGTATGTTTTTCATCAAAACGATTTTCTTTTTAAATATCTTAATTTTGTTTGTGTGTTTTCTTTCTACTTATCTGTCTATGATAAAGATTTTCAAAGAGTCTTCAACTTTTAAATAGGTATATTTTCAGTTAAGACTGCGCCGACCTTTTTGGCGAAAAAGAACAGTTACATTTCTGATTTTTGAATTTTTGCATTTTTCTATGCTATTTTTATACTAAATATTAAATAGAAAAATATTGGAAAAAAGTGAATTTCGGTTCGCAAGTCTCGGTAGCTCAGTGGTTAGAGCATTGGACCGGATTTCCAAAGGTCGTGGGTTCGTGTCCCATCTGAGAATTCACCTGTGGCGGAGTTTTTTTCCAATATTTTTCTATTTCAAATTTATCATAAGAACAGTTACGGTTAACGTGATATTTATGAAAATAGTTTATTTTCACATTTAAAGTGTACATAGTTATTACTAATGTACTACACTGTTTGCGAGGCCAAATTTTGAAATAGGACACAGTTTTTTTATTGAACTCATCTAAAGTTGCACTAAATTTTCACAAAACGTGTGTTGGCGTTTACAAGATTTACTATATTTTTCCTTATAATTCTAATGTCTATTAAGTGATCTACAGGTTTTGCGTCTTACATTCTCAATTTAAGGTCTAAAAGATTTAATATCATTTTATTAACAATGCGCTCCAAATTCTCCATACAAATTTACTATTGACGCGATGTGCCGTATTTTACATGTGAAAAGTTTTGACGCTCTCATCTCATACAACAATGTCATTAGGTTCGGTGCAGTCTTAAGTAGTTTTGAAAAAAAGTGTGATATTCTCAGACGGTTGAATGGCAGCATGTCATTTAAATTTGATTTAAGTTGAGTATCTCGTCCTTATCATAAACTTACAAAGGGTTTTGTAAATTCTTGCAGTGCCCGAACTGGCCGTGACTACCCACTAATGTCCCGTAGATAGGTTAAATAAGTCAGTATAGTCATGAGACAACAGCATCTGATATCTTGGCTACTACCATTACCGCCTGCCAAGCGTCGAAATAATAGGGTATACAAATGAGCCCATGGGTACATTTGTCTACTTAGCTACCGTATACGATACGATACGATACGATACTTCGAACTTCTTGATATAAATTGATATAGGTACATTAACTCAGTAGTAAACAACATCTTATAATTTTTATGATTTACCGCGATCAGGATATTACGGGATTATGTATCAGTAACTACTTATTTATCGGTAACAATAAATTAATATATGGTTTACATATCATTATTGGTCCTTCGAACCAGATATAAACCAGCGACTTTTGAGGGGTTGACAATCCATATTTGTAGAAAACCAGTCTGCAATAGCAATAGCCGTCATGTATGCACTGCAAGAACTGTTTAGACTGTGACAAGACCTTATTTTACTCAAGAAAAACACAAAACACTTTAGATGAATCAGTTTAAAAAGCTTCATTCAATTAATCAACGAAGTTTTTTCAATGGGTAAACCGACGAACAATACATTTTTTAACGAGCCGCCACTTAAAAATACCTCAACCCGATTTCTAATATTGTTGTTATTTTTTATGAGTCAATTTGTATCTGCTAAACTAAAAGTATTAAAAATTGTGTTTTTAAAGTTTATTTTATTACTCAATCGACGCATAAACGTCAGAACGGATTTGGATTATATTTCCACAGGAATGGGAATCACGAGGGCAAAACCGCGGCGCACAACTAGTCAAACACTATTCACTTTTACCATCGGTTCTTTTGAGTACCTATTTCATTTACAACGGCTAATAAAAACATAAATTAAGTCTTCATAATATTGGTTCGATTAACTTTAAACTTCGATTACCGTTTGAATTAATCACCTACATTGGAAAATAAAGAAAAGTATAGGCCCTTGAAATCCAGAAAACCACCATCCATTTCATGCAAAATTTCATTCAAAGATATCCAGTTTATGTTTCTAAATGAAACCTGATCCAGATGAAGCACAATCCGCAAATCATGATCACCAGTCGCGGAAACCGGAGGGATCATTTACTTTTAGCCGAATGCTCTTCTCTCAAATTGGCTCCAGATCCATTCCTGTTGACAACTTTATCGAGCGGTTTTCGATAAATTGCGGCGAGGGAAAACTAAATAAATCCGAGGGGACTTTAGATAAGGTAATGGCACCAGTAACGTTTCGCAGTTGCGGTGCGGTAATGCAATCGAGGAGCTAGCGAACCGCACGCCCGCTACACTAAAATATCGATATGCGTTTCCAAACCGAATGTGTTGTTTACGGAATTGGACAATGACACCTACGAATTTCACTAACTGGGGAATGGCAGTCAATTGCAGTGTGGTTTGGTTTCGAATGTACAAAAATGCAGCAAAGTGGCCAGCACAAATTGGTTTTATTACGGACGCAATAACGACGGGCGTAAGTTAGGTCAACATGTATAGCTTATAAGATATTTATATTTCTAATGAAAGTCAGATGACAAACGAAGTTAGTGAACTAAAAATATTCTAGTCTCTTTTGACAATCTACAGGAGAAAGTTTTGTTTGTTTATTCTTTTGTTATGAACATTCAAATCCATTGTGGATTTGAATGTTCATAACAGTAGATTTAAACCAAGAATAAGACCTAAAAATGTTGCATACACATGGACTAAAATCCAATATAGGTAGAATAGGGTAGGGTGGTGTAAGATTGCGCGGGCGATAAGATTGCGCATACTTCATAACTGGACAACGAAATGAAGTTTGTAGCTTCCGTCAGTAGAGTTGAGTACCGGTAACAGTACCGGATATTACTCCAGAAAAATTATTGGAATTTCTCGGAGAACATAACAATTACGGCAGTTTAAATTTTAAAATGGCTGTTCATCTTATTTTTCAAATAAATAAAAGTTATATTGCTGATAATTATTTACATTTTGGTGTTTGTTTTATATTTTCATTCAAAGTTTATATTAATGTAACTGATTGAAACGAAGTAAATCAACAGAATTCTAAGAGATGGCAGTAGGGCCTCGATATTTATGCTGGTGTCAAAGTGAGTAAGACTAAGCAGATCGAGTGTGTGTAAGTTTGCGCAAGCAATTTTACACGTCTATGATTAATAGCTAACTATAATTTATGATTTTAAAAAATAATAAAGTTATCTACTTAAAATAACGGTCCCCTTTTTATTGAAATTATATTTTTTAAATAAAATATATTTTCTTTAAGAATGTGGTCTGGGATAAAAAGAAGAACTGAACACCAAGTTTGTTCTGATGCAGCTAAGACAGAGGCTCAAAAATTCTTTTTTAATGACTAAAGTAATAGAATAATAACTCAGGCTTCAAGAATGGCTGAATAAGTTTTATGTAATACCAGAGAAAAAGTTTGGGTATGTGGAGGAAGTAAATAAAAATTTTGTAGGTACCTACATAATATATACATATATCCTATTTTGAGGTTCGGAACCCTAAAAATATAAATAGCCGATAGATGAGAACAAGAGCGAGTACAGCTCGTGTTATGAGTGCTGGCATGAGGAATGTGCAAATAATATCCAAATTTGGCGATTGGTGCTACTGCGCAATCTTGTCGATCTCAGCGCGCAATTTTACACACTAGGGCGTGTAAGGTTGCGCATTTCTCAGTTTGTCGTTTTAATTTAATTAGTAAGAATGTATTTTTCGTAAAAATAATTTTGTTAATTTGTAGCCAAATAACCAACGATCATAAATAAATATTTTCGTTATTATAACATAAGTACATTTTCATTTTATGAACCTCTAATCTGAAACTGCGCAAACTTACACCACCCTACCCTATGTATTATCCTGGTATTGCATAATAACGCAATATTTATACGATCCAATTGGTTAAATATCAGCGAGGTCTACCATCATCTATTATTAGAAACCATCATGTCATAAGAACGTTTTGTTTGCGTTTTGTTTTTATTGATGTTGTCACATTTTGACACAATTCACACTTTGGAGGCGATGATTGAGCGAAGACCTCACAATACTTTCGTCAAAAAACAAGCTTACTTTAAGAGATTTGTAGTACGAAATAACATTGTAAGATTGAAACAGCACTGCGCTAGGAGATGTCGGTAGGCCCCTGATTTCTTTAAATTTAATTCATTACGAGTGTTATTGTTTTGCCTTTACAATAATTACCTAAATGCCATTTTATTAAAAAGTTTATTGAAAAACTGTGCTTAATAATAGTATAAAGAGCGAAGACAAAGTTCAAATAGTCTTTGCGTCGCATATCGAAGTCAAAAGACAAACTCATTGTCCCCAACATTGAGATGCAACTTCTCAATGGAGCTCGAGAAAGGCAAACTTTGTGGATAAAGTCTCATTACGAGATTAAACTTCAATCTTTAAAAATCGCTTCCAATCGTAAATGTTAAACATTTTCATCATACAAGTAGAGAAATTATAAGTAGGTACCGATATAAAAAATAAACAAATAAAAGATGACGAGAAGACTATATTTTTAAAATATGCAAACTTAATCGGTTGCAATTTTCTCCTAATTGGAGATTAAAATAAATAAAATAAATAAAAAAATACGGGTTGAATTGAGTACCTCCCTCCTTTTTTGTTGAAGTCGGTAAAAAAACAAGACAAGTATTTTATTAATTTACAAATATGCAAAATTAAGTACTTACTTGTAGTTCGATTAAAATAAAGAGTAAAGAAAACGTTTCAATTTCATTTATATTAGTGCCCGAGCCAAAAGTTTTCATTTCAAATGATTTCATCTGACATAAAAATCTTGCAAAAACTCGCAGGCGAACAGTACTCGTGTAAATGAGGCTCGCCAAGTTCCTACCTCTTGAAGGAGGATAACGTTAGTAGTGGCACTCCGAGACACAACGATATGGTCGAAAACTTATAACAACGGCCGCGAAACTTGCGCAAAAGATTTTTTGGTAGCTAAAGAAACACTTCACAACTTTTTCGACAGTTATAAATGATAACGACAAAAAATTTACTTAATCTACTACAATAATTATGTAGCCCATAGCTTTTATATCATAAATTCGAGAGAAATAATTTCGTTAAAACCCAACTTATGCAGCGGATTCCAAAATCCAATAACTTTATTACTGCATTTTGCATCCGGATAAGTAATAATATCAGATTAATGTTACAGGTGTTTAAACTAACTAATTCAACGGCAATGCAGGCAGATTGCCGGGATAAAAGTATGGCCGGGGATAAAGGCATGGAGTCCGCGGCAAGCCGGATTTAACTTGTTTTTAAGTTTATCGTAGCTTTAATATTGTTCGCGAGGACTTAAACGTAGCGTATAAACCTTCGTCTGGAATAGTGATGTGCTGGAACAATATATTATACACTTTTGAACATCACCAAAATACTACTTGAATCTCAATCTAGGGTAGATCAAAAGACTTTTTGAAACAATAGTATACTTGTCTAGATTGATTGAGTCACAAAAACTTTCAGCAGGTATTCGGGCAGAACGACTTATTCCTTATATAAATAAATATGAAATAATATTCAACCTTTTTCTTTCGATATGATTGATTTAAAACGACAAAAATACATATTAAATTATAAAATATAAAATATATTTGAATAAAAGTCCAGAAAGCATTGAAAAACGAAATGGAGAATAGCAATGAAATAAAAGAAGTATAAGAAAATACGCAGTCAAGGAATGGAATGCGATTCCAACGTCTGTGTTTCGAAAACGTAAAATTCCAAAGACTAAGCGAACAGATGCTTTATCATCGAACTCATCTGCAACACTTGGATTATATTGAATAGGCTTTAGTTATATACTAAGGTTAGTTTATGGCTATGAGTTGTATATATGTACTTCACTCTCAAGCTGAGCCTTTGCTGTATGTATGTATGTAATGTAACAATTATTCTTAGTTTGTCCTTACCATGGCGAGTCATCACAGTAATATTACTATTTTAACAAGGGATTAATGATAGTTATGGGCAAAAATAGAGACTACGCGATCAGTTTTGTACATTGCACACGTCTATGGAAAGTTGCTGTGAAATTAATTATGTATCAAGTAAAGTGTTATTCTGCTTATAACTTTTTAATGTTGTATGTTACAATGCTATTTTTAAGTCATAAATATTAAAAAAGAAAATATACTAGAAAACAGCAACTTATCTCATGTCGCCCTGACGGTCGATAATACCGTGGAAAGGTGAATATTCTAGAAAAATTAGACGTGTCCTCGTACGTCTCTGTAGCATAATTGGCTAGTGCATTGGGCCGGATTCCCAAGGATGCGGGATCGTATCCCGTCAGGGCGACATGAGACAAGTTGGTATTTTAGGGTTTCGTAGCCTAATGGCAAAAAACGAAACCCTTATAGATTCTGATAGAATCAGGCGTTACTTGGCGGAAATCCATATCTTAGTAGAAAACGAAAAATATGTAGCATAATTCCGTAATAGCATAGAGGATTACACAGTTGAAACTTGGTAGGTAGATTTATTCTGCAAACCGCTTTACGGTTTCCCCCCCCCCCTCTAACTTTTGAAATATGACAGTAAAAAAATAAAAAAATATATAGTTGGCAGTTTTAGAAATATAGCACATTTCACAAAGTGAAATGAAAAAAAAAAACTTTTTTTTCTATAAACCTAGACGTGTGGGTTATTTATAGATAGGTCTTTAAAAATTACATTGAGGTTCTTAAATCAGTTTTTCTCAAAGTCAACCGTTTGAAAGATAAACACTTTCAAAGTGGTAAAATGAGTGTCCCCCCCCCCTCTAACTTTAAAAATAAGAAAATGAAAAATCTAAAAAAATATATGCTGTAGACTTTTATAAAAACTTTCAACGAAAATTAGTTTGAACGAAATATATGATGCAGTTTCAGAGCTATAGACATATGCCAAAACCGCAAATATATTTCGTTTTATCATTCATACAGACACTATGAAAAACAAAGTTATTTTTGCAGGCGAAAAATTATATTGCCATTTTTGCAATAAAATAATAGAAACTTTATTGCACACGATACAAAAACAAACACATACAGAGAAAATGACAAAAAAGAGGAACACACAATAGGCGGTCTTATTGCTACATAGCAATCTCTCCCAGGCAACCTTGGGTGAGAGACGAAACCCTTCATGTGCGAGTTCGACTTGTACTTGGCCGATTTTTTTCTAGTATATTTTCTTGTTTAATATTTATGTTATTTTACTGTTAGTTTTGTTTTTGCATAGAAAAGAAAAGCAAATGGCTTGGTACTTATGTCCAAAAATGCGCTACAGCAACGAAACAAATACTAACAAAATGTAGTAAATTCTTTTTCAACATCATATAAATACAAATTCTATTCACATCTGTCTGCCAAACACTGTCCCACACTATTTCACAAGTTGTAAGAGCCGGGAGGCGTTACAATGGTTGTGTATAGGCATCAGCATTGTTCGTGGCGCACATAAACTTAATATTAGTCCTACAAGGAGGATCTATTGTGCCTGAAACCTTTCCAAATATATGTGGGAAGAACTTTTCTTGATAATGGTTGTTATTAATATTGTAGTTGCCCGCTACCACGTGCGGACATCCCATTTATGCTGGGGAAATTTTCATATTTATTTAATTTAGAATAAATATGAGAATTTCATTTCAATGTTAAATAGAAAAATATTGGAAAAAATTAACTCGGCCACAAGTGAATTCTCAGACGGGAATCGATCCTGGAAATCCGGTCCAATGCTCTTAGTATTGTACCGGATTTCCAAAGGTGGCCATAAATATTTTTACCATAAATATTTATATTGTGTATTAAATGAATAATTTCGTATAATAATCATCATCAGCCATTTAATAACCATCCCTTCATCATCATCATCATTATCTGCCAGGATGTCCCCACTGCTGGGATACTGGCCTTTCTTATGGATGGATAAGGAGAATGGGCCATGACCCACTACGCTAGCCCAGTGTGGATTGGTGGGCTTAAACGACTGCAAATGCAGCCAGGATCAACGGCTTAACGTGCCTTCCAGAACACGAAGGAGCTCGAGATAGATGAATGAATGGATAAGGAGAATTTGCCAAGACCTACCACGCGGACAATATGCGAACTGGTAGGTTTTAACGACTACAAATACCCGGGACCAACGGCCTTCCGAAGCACGACCATTCCTAATGGATGGATTAGCAGGATGGACCTTTGCAAATACGGATAAAGTATTATTTTGTATAACACGAGGCATTTACAATCAATTTGAGGCTGACAGTGTAAGTAGAAGAGTTAAATATGTTGATTGTCTAATTATATTTTTCAACCGAGAAAGAGCAGGGAGTTTTCAGCCGAGCATAGTAAAGCGTCCAAATCAAGTTTCATTCAGCATATATTTCCGTCCCGTAGTCTGGGGAATGTACAAAAACATGAACTGTAATTTGCTAAGACAAATAACGTTTGATTTAATCCGGCACGTAGGAGGCCGGCGCGGGTCGGGACGTCGATTTACTTTTATTGCTATTTCGTTTTATTTCGGCGGCGGTGCCGAGGGAACAGAAAGCAGAAGGTTTGGTTCGACTTCTTCATCACTAGCCTCTGTATTTTAGCCGTCTCTGTGGGGTACCAGACCCAGAAGCCAGTTCAATTCCCAGTGAGGGTACATATCATATTGTATTCGGTTTGGTTAGTGGTAGGACTTGATGTAAGTCCACCTTGGCTAGGTATCAGCAATTTATCTACGTCTGACATCATAACAACCTTGTTCTTCTTCTTCTTAATATAAATAAGACTGCCAGTTCCTCCAGTTCCTCAGTGGTTGAGGTTTCCGGGTCACGCGCGCGCGCTTTCACATGCAGCCTTAACATTGCTAAATGGCAGATATAATAAACCCTCGTTGTTCATTATAAAAAAGTTTGAAATTAATTAACTAAAACTTAAGGTAATTTGAGGAATAATTACGCAAAATTCACAAACTACGTTTATTTACTAACATTCTTTCCGCTAGTTGGCTGAAGTACCTATACATAAGTTCTTTATCAAACCAGCAAACCTTCTGTATTGCCTATTTGCACGTCAATGTTGTCTGATGTGGGCCTGTTTTCGGGATCGTTAACGGCAAATGTGCTAATCTTTTTTACAGCGACGAGTAACAATAAGCAACTTGATGATCTGACCGACGCACCTCGTTACTTCGCTTAATGCTAACCGATTAACGTTTAAATTTTTTTCTAACGTGACTTTTACGGTATACTTTACGACCGTGAAAACGTAAATTCGACGAAATCATTACAACGATTTTACAAGCCATTTAACTAGATTTTACACGGCGATGCGCATATTTGCTTGTGATGTTAGCCATTCAATCAGCATACGCGGTTGAACACAAATCACTTAATTAAACAAACTGTAAAAAGGATAATTTTATTTAACAGTTTTAAAAGTATATTGTTATGAATACACATTTATTAAAAATGATAATGAGAAAAGTCATAATATTTTAAAGTTGCTGCTTCTGCAGTAATATTCAATTTCTTTAATTGGGTTTCGTAGTCATGGATACCTACACAGCCCACAAATGAAAATTAATAAATCGTACTGAATTTCACAAAAAAAAAACTATACCGTACAAATTTGCTTACAATCCGGAAAATTTTATTCAATTTCTGAGTGCATTGGCTGCATACAAATGGATACGGCTATTGTTTTTTTTTATTGATAACTCTAGTTTGACCTTTAACTAGTATATTAATTAGGTATATACTCGTAGTATATTCTGAATATGTTTCATATTGAGTTTCAATACGCCATACAGTACGTACATGGTTTGCCGCATAATCGACAGCTTTTGAGATTTTTTTATAAATAATAAAAGAGTAATATAGTTAGCTGGAAATTAGACATAAAATCTTTTTTTATATTTTTATTAATGCAAAAGTCCCACGGTGAAGTCAGCGACTATAGCTTCGGAATCCGCAAATCTATTATCAGGACAAATCTATCATTAAACATTTACGCAAAATTTCCACTTATGAAACTTAGGCATACAATGTCAGTAAAATAGTCATTCTATTTAATACAACACAAATAGCCCAAAAAAGCCAAAATTCATTTACCTACTTGTAAGCACGTAACACAACAAAAAGGTCACGAATCACAAAACGTTTTCAATAAAGGTATCGTTACACGGAACCTCACAATCGACAAAGCGACTGTTTCATTTCGTAGGTGGAAGCAATTCCCCTCTTTTGTGAGATACTATTGCCTCTAAGTAGGCGGTGTTCCGATGTAAAACGCTCGCGTGTGGGGCGGATCGTTTCAAGCAATACACTCAAAATTCAAGCGACAAAGACTTTCTGGAGTGCGTGCACTTAAATCATCTTTAATGGGTAAGTATGTGAGAGGTTTCATTATATTGTATTTGTTCAAGATGCATAATAATAAGGTAAAAGGACATGTCCTTTTTGAGTCAAATCTATGTATACACCCCAAAGATAGAGAAAATTTTTGTGATGCTGAGAAAAATACAACAAATTTTATATAATACACGGTTATGTGGTTATTACTAAAAACAAATCAATTTTTTTAACGCGAAATAAACTGCTGTTCGCAGGAAATAAAGCGTCAAATATGACAACTCGTTAAAACTAATCGTCAGTGTCTCTGCCATTGAGTTCTACTCTGATTTCGACTGTAATTCTATTGACCATAGATTTAGATTTTTTTCGCTCTATTGACAGTGACAAAATTACATCGTCCGCCATGAGTATTTTTGATGTCTTTGCATTATATTAATTTATCCTTCCAGAAAACAAAGAAATTAAATAAATAGAAACTGTTTATCGTATCTTTAACTATCTTTTGGTTTACTGTACACTGACGTGGGCCAAACTTCATACATTTTTAGACATCGCATTTGTGCAGGGTTAACTTCGGCAACTTCAGAGATTTCTTAATTATCATCATCATAACTACACTAATTCTTACTTAATAAAAATTATGTATCTCTCTAGAAGTAGCTCTTTAGTCCTCCTCGGATTTCCGAGCTCAGTGTAGAGTTAAAGTAGATTTTTCTTTTATGTTATTTTGTTACGGACGTATACCTAATTTCTGATTTTGTCTATTGGCATTTTCAATGGCTTTTTTTTCTAATTTAAGAATAAGTTTCGTAACAAACTTACTGACTATCAATATAAGCTTAAACGCAATATCGCCGTCAATCTCAATTTGAAGTCAAATTAGAATATGAAAGGCATACCCCGATACCGTAACGGAGTCAGCCCCTTGGCAAACAGTATGACCGCTATGTAAAATACGACATTATGCAATTTGTTGACACCACATTCAAATTCAAACTGACGTAAATAAACTAAAGCCGGGCACTATTGAATCACTTTCACACAATAGGCTTCATCACTGCGGCGTGACAGCGCGAAGCCTGTTCGCATTCCCATTTTATGCACTAGGAATTTATATTAATTTCCTGAGCGTCGCTGTAACAGTCAATGCAACGCAAACTGCGGTCAGCCGGTCTGACCTGTTCCCAGCGCTGCAATAGACATGCTGTTTAAACTCGCACGCTAATTTTACCTCGGCTTCGAAATATCCATTCGCATTTCTAAACTGGGAGAGAAAGTTACGGATCCCCTCGCAACTTGACGGAGTTTATTAATTACGAAGCGTTTGTGTTATTGGCACTACCACAGAATTAACACTACCTTGAATTTTGGCGATTATTCTAAACAACTGTTAATATGATTAACATTATAATTTTGTATTTTTTTTATAGTCTGCTAGTTTAAGTATGAACAAACTTCTTAATAAGAAAAGACGAATAGTTCTTAGAACACTTCTTAGAAGCAGGAGAATTCCACAGAAAATATGAAATAATACCTACTCGTACACAACACCAACTTAGTTCAAGAAAAAAAAAATAACTGACGACTAAAGAGAAGTCATCGCATCTTCAAGAAAAAAATAATCAAAATCAAAAAAATATCACTAATCTCATACCTACTAGTACATAGTTATTCGTAGTAGTTACAGTCGCAGAACCTAAGTTCCGTTAATGCCAGAACATAAACCAACAAATAAGTTTTATCTCCAGTTGATGCACCTTCATCCATCACGTGCTCATTCTTGCAACGGTTAAGTTAAACTTTACGACGACAAGAGAAGCTACGCGGTTGTAAAACACCGTAAGTATAAGTAGGCAGTTATATTAATATTAAATTGACTTAAATCAAACATGCGGAATGCCAATTAATCCAAATCACAGTGCAAAAGAAAGAAGTTAGATAGAACAAGAACTAAAAGAAGTGTTGCCTCGAAAATCATGACTACCAACCAACATGACAACAAATCATCTATTAGAAACCATCATGTCATATGAACGTTTTGTTTGCGTTTTGTTATTATTCAAGTTGTTACATTTTGACACACTTCACATTTTGGAGGCGATGATTGAGCGAAGGCGTCACAAAACTTCCGTCAAAAAACAAGCTTACTTTAAGAGATTCGTAGTACGAAATAGCATGGTAAGATTGAAACAATACTGCGCTAAGAGATAGTGGTGTGCCCCAAGGCAACGTAAAGAAATTAAGGCGGTACCCCCACCGAAAGTGGCGCCGCGTTGAATTTTATTTAATATCGTAATTCTAATTCACAATTTTAATTTTAATTACGTGGAATTTTTAGAGCCCATAGTCTAGTATTTTTAGACGGTATCATTACATTCCCTCGTAGTCACTGCTAGAAGTAGATAGCAAAACTGCTAAAAGTTGCCGTTTTTGACACATTTGCTATCTACTTCTACGAATGACTATGACGAGATGTAGCGATTCCTTCTAAAAATACAAGACAATGGGCTCTAAAAATTCCACGTTTAGTTTTATTAAAATTGTGAATTACAATTACGATATTAAATAAAATTCAACGCGGCGCCACTTTCGGTGGGGGTACCGCCTTAAAAATCACACAAAGGGAAGTGTATTTACTGCTTTTATGTTTCGCGTAAAAATATGGCGATGCGTTACAGCCCACACATATAATATCATTGGCTACAGTTATACAATTTCTGACTTCTTTCTTGTGTTTTTTGGCCCAAATAGTTATCAATTAAAAGCTGTTATGCCTTAAGAACAAGATATAAGATAAGTAATAAAACCCATAGTTAGTATGCGTTACTCAGATAAATTAATGTCAAACTGTAGATGTTGGAATTGTTGAGGATTGCGGTATTAGTACATAACACTTGGGGATTCTAGTACACTTGCTTTTACTTTGACAACAAAAAGAACTTAAAGGGATACAACACTCCACACTCGTCATCTTGGGGATTCTAGTACACTTGCTTTTACTTTGACAACAAAAAGAACTTAAAGGGATACAACACTCCACACTCGTCATCTTAGAATTATGAGACCTTAAATCGTTCAAGAACCTTTATATATGTTCATCAGAGAAAAAATGGAATGATAAAAGCGAAAACAGAGAAAGAGGAAAAGTGGCAAAAGAGGCAGTCTCGCAGCATTGCAGCACTAGATGTGACTAGATCCTCAATCTTGACCGGCGCGGCGGGCATAGGGATGATTGTATGTAGGTAGTTACCCATAAAGACAAATTTCGGAAATGGTATTATCTCTAAGCGATTCACACTAATCGACCACCAGAAAAATTCTTCGTCTGTATCTACCTTCAAATGTATAATCAATTGTGGTTTTTGCAAGTAATCAGTCACTCAAGTTCAAGTTATATGGTTACTCTATAAAATTTATCGAACTCTTGAGACGTGTTCTTCAATTATTTTTGATACGGACCAATTGTTTTAAATAATGGAGGTTGTTAATGAAGGTAGGCAGTGTTATATTAATACGTATTCGTATTTATAGACATATATTCCCAGATATATAATTTTATTGTCTGACCCCGCTCAAACAGGCCGCCACCCGCTCGGTGCCTCTTATCGGCCATGTCATTCGACACCTAATGTAACGTAAACAAATTTCGGCGCGCACACTTAGAAACCGTCAACTGAGACTCTTTGTCGCCACGCATGGTGATAACGTTTTGTTTTTTGTAAAGCGTACGAATGGCACTTGTAACTTATATAAGTGGGTTTCGACTGTATATTTTTTTGTTTATGGTTAATCAGCACTTATGAGAGAGAGAGAGAGAGAAAAAAGTGAGTGAAATTTGACACCTTGGGTCACAAACTTACTTATATTTTAAAATTTTTAGCGATAACCTACACTGACGAGCAATGAAAAAGTACCACCCACAAAATTTATTTGCCAAATGGCCCCAATTCTCTGATCTGAGTTTTTAGTTGGTAATATTCTGATGCGCTGTTAAATGTTCTTCAATATTGCAGACGGCGTCATTAAGCTAGCCTTTCCCGTTTAGGAGTAATTTGGTGCTATGTCACTGGAACTTTTTCATTGCTCGCTAGTGTATGTTTTTTATACTTTTAAAATCATGATGATTATATTCTAGACCAATATAAATAAAACGTTAACAAAGTCATGTAAAAAAAAAACTAAGTGAAACACTCGATCGGCACTTTTTTTTGTAATTTGACACCACTTGATTGGCACCTGTCACAATTTTTTTTTCTGGCCTCGTCTTTATGGATGGCTTTGTTGTTTTATTTTTAAAATAAAGAATGGTTCGTTCCGAATCCATTAAAAAAACTCCCAAGCCGATGCAACATGTATTTTTAAGACGAGACCGTAAATGGCCAAAGTCCAAATTTGGGTACCCACGGCACTTTTGTGCCATTTTTTGCTTTGGTAGTCTGGGTACCCATTGGCCAGTGGAGCGGCAAAGAAAATTAAGCAGCATTCAAAACATTCTCAAATGTTATGTTTATGAGTTGGACAAATTTGGCCTATGCTTTTGGCCTCATTTCATCGGTTTATTTGTCAACTATTAGATATTAAAATAAAACTGATAATTGTCGCTAATCCGTATGTTGTATTAACTGTTTTATATTTCTTTTTACTTTTTACAGCAAGATCGTTGGGAAATTTATACTAAAAATGATTTATTTAAACAAATAAAGCTGAAAAATATTGATAAAAAGTTTGAATTTTTGCACATTTATATTCAAAGGGGGTTTTTAAAAGAAATGTTTTTTTTTTATTATGTTATGTTAACGTTGACGTATTTCTTTAATATTTATAAAAAATCACAAAATTTACTTTTATTCCGATTTAATAAAGTTTTTTCTAATAGTACGAACCATAAATATTTTTTTGGGTAACTTTTAACCAAAATTATCCCTATGTGCGACTGCGCAGCGTGATGAAACAAGGGGTTGGTGTTCTATCCCACCCACGATAAAAAAATCATGATTGGTGTTTTTTTTTTTTATAAAATTGGCAAACATTTTAATTAAAAAAAACTATTTCCGAATAATTGTCGTTTTGATAGCATGGATATATTATGATAACGCTTTAATATATCTCCGCTATCAAAACGACAATTATTAATTAATTATTATCTTACAAACAAGAAAGGTAAAAAAAAAATCCTCGTGATGTGTCCTCGTTTGAAAGAGCAGTGGACCGAAAATCAAAAAAGGTCTTATATATTGTAGTATAATATTTTTATATATTTAAGTACCTAGCTATACACTTGTAAATCCTTCGTTGGTTCTGATATCCGAAACACAAGTACTTAAGCCACTTATCTCGGAATCAGATTAACGTATGTGAAGTTCTGTTAGCATTTCTGCTGCTAAAGTAAAAAAGCTGAGCATTCTTACAACATTTTAATATTCATTCTCACAATAGCTTGTTTCTATTCAAAACAATTATTACTCGTTATTCCTTAGTTTTTTTTAATACTATCAGTACTTCAACCCTACTCCTAATATTATCATAAATGTAAAAGTTTGGATGTTTAGATATTTATTGCGCAATCACTCAAAATGGCTGGACGGATTTGGTGAAACCCCACTAGTAATGATATAAAAGTTAAAATGGCAAGACAACATCATCACAACCTTTAAACTCCACCTCATCCATACGGGCGGATTTATGTTATACAAATTCTAGTTTAATATAATCTCACTATGAATTATGAAGAGCAGTTTACATGAAGTAGGTATCAAACTTAAATCTAGCACAGGGAGGGTTGTAATCCCTATTAGCTTGCACTTTATACTGCAATAGTTGTGGCTATCCAGGTTTACGACCGATGAAAGAGGAACCTCTCGTTACGTATTTATAGGATTAATTATATAAGCGTTGGCTATGGCTACTGTTGTTGTAACCTACGTTTTACTAGGTAATGTGGTTATATATTTCCTCGATGGAGCAATGAGTTAGCACATAGTCGGCTATGCGGCGGTTTCAGCTTCCGCTAGGGTTGATCATGGATGAGTACCAAAAATTGCGAAAGGCTCATATCAAGAAACCGACGCAAAACCTAAAATTATGATAATGATATTTAGCAATGTATGATTGATGTAATTGTATGATTACAATGTAGCAATGTATGATATTCTAACACGTTTAGCTTTGCTGCATAACTGAGGACGGATTCACAATATACAAATCGTAGTTAAATATAGTCTTCCTTTCAATTATGAAGAGCAGTTTCCATGAAGTAGGTATCAAAGTTTGTTCTAGCATAGTGAGTGTTGTAATCCCTATAAGCTGTCACTTCATACTGCAATAGGACGGCCGGCTTCGTTGTGGCGCTATCCAGGTTTACGACCGATGAAAGAGGAACCTCTCGTTACGTAATTATAGGATTACTTATATGAGAGTCGGCTATGGTCACTGTTGTTGTAACCTGCGTTAAACTAGGTAATCTGGTTATATCTCTTTCTTTCTTTAAAACTCCACCTCCTACAAGGTCTCGTCTTGTAGGAGGTGGAGTCTCTCCATTCTCGTCTCGTCAACAATGTGTTCAAATATCTCAGATCGGAAGTAATTTGAAATATTAATATCCTCTGAATTTCTTACTAAAACTGCGGTGTTCCTCAAGGCAGTGTTTTGGGGCCATTATTATTAATTCTCTATCAATGATCTTCCAAATGACACTGAACAAAAGTGTATTTTATTCGCGGATGATACAACTCTAATAATTACAACAATTTATTAGTTAAATATAGTCTTCCTTTCAATTATGAAGAGCAGTTTCCATGAAGTAGGTATCAAAGTTTGTTCTAGCATAGTGAGTGTTGTAATCCCTATAAGCTGCCACTTCATACTGCAATAGGACGGCCGGCTTCGTTGTGGCGCTATCCAGGTTTACGACCGATGAAAGAGGAACCTCTCGTTACGTAATTATAGGATTACTTATATGAGAGTCGGCTATGGTCACTGTTGTTGTAACCTGCGTTAAACTAGGTAATCTGGTTATATCTCTTTCTTTCTTTAAAACAAGGTCTCGTCTTGTAGGAGGTGGAGTTTCTCCATTCTCGTCTCGTCAACAATGTGTTCAAATATCTCAGATCGGAAGTAATTTGAAATATTAATATCCTCTGAATTTCTTACTAAAACTGCGGTGTTCCTCAAGGCAGTGTTTTGGGGCCATTATTATTCCTTCTCTATCAATGATCTTCCAAATGACACTGAACAAAAGTGTATTTTATTCGCGGATGATACAACTCTAATAATTACAACAATTTATTAATTACCAAAATACAACTGACGTAATAATTATTTAGGTACCTAAACAAATTGATAACTAGGTACCTAAACTGGAAAGCTTAAATTAAAGAAATAGTAAGTCTAAATTAGATCGCTTTGTTTGTGCACTGAACAGAATTAGACAAATTGCATTTAAAGCAGCAGCTCTGCAAACGTACCACGTATATGTTTCATCGGTACTAAGATACGGTGTAATTTTATGAAAAAGAAATGTATAAGATCTGTTTGTTATGCAGGCTATTTAGATAGTTGTAAAAATAAGATAAGATAAGTTGCCTTTCTTTAAAGCTCTAAATGTTTTGCCACTTCCTTCCTTCTTTGTTTTTGAAATGAAATAGTATATTTCATTACGAGTGCGGAAAGCCTGTCATTGCAAAGAGTTCCGACAAATGTCTACCCGAGCCGAGGTGAGGGTAGACAGTTGGAACTCTTGGCTCTTGGCACGTGTACTGTACACTCCTCTTGGCACGTGTTCTGAACAACTATTTTTAATACAGTTGCGAAAAAATGAAGCAATTTAATAAAAATAACATTTTTGGAAAATGGCGCCAATCGTAAAAGAATATAAGCAGAGATTTCTTTTTGTTTCTTCACCCATTCTGGGTAGGCAAAGGGAACTATGCCCATACAGCCAAGACTTCAGTAGATTTTTAATATTGATACGAAATGAAAATGAAATGAAAATGAAATGAAAATGAAATGAAAATGAAATGAAAATGAAATGAAAATGAAATGAAAATGAAATGAAAATGAAATGAAAATGAAATGAAAATGAAATGAAAATGAAATGAAAATGAAATGAAAATGAAATGAAAATGAAATGAAAATGAAATGAAAATGAAATGAAAATGAAATGAAAATGAAATGAAAATGAAATGAAAATGAAATGAAAATGAAATGAAAATGAAATGAAAATGAAATGAAAATGAAATGAAAATGAAATGAAAATGAAATGAAAATGAAATGAAAATGAAATGAAAATGAAATGAAAATGAAATGAAAATGAAATGAAAATGAAATGAAAATGAAATGAAAATGAAATGAAAATGAAATGAAAATGAAATGAAAATGAAATGAAAATGAAATGAAAATGAAATGAAAATGAAATGAAAATGAAATGAAAATGAAATGAAAATGAAATGAAAATGAAATGAAAATGAAATGAAAATGAAATGAAAATGAAATGAAAATGAAATGAAAATGAAATGAAAATGAAATGAAAATGAAATGAAAATGAAATGAAAATGAAATGAAAATGAAATGAAAATGAAATGAAAATGAAATGAAAATGAAATGAAAATGAAATGAAAATGAAATGAAAATGAAATGAAAATGAAATGAAAATGAAATGAAAATGAAATGAAAATGAAATGAAAATGAAATGAAAATGAAATGAAAATGAAATGAAAATGAAATGAAAATGAAATGAAAATGAAATGAAAATGAAATGAAAATGAAATGAAAATGAAATGAAAATGAAATGAAAATGAAATGAAAATGAAATGAAAATGAAATGAAAATGAAATGAAAATGAAATGAAAATGAAATGAAAATGAAATGAAAATGAAATGAAAATGAAATGAAAATGAAATGAAAATGAAATGAAAATGAAATGAAAATGAAATGAAAATGAAATGAAAATGAAATGAAAATGAAATGAAAATGAAATGAAAATGAAATGAAAATGAAATGAAAATGAAATGAAAATGAAATGAAAATGAAATGAAAATGAAATGAAAATGAAATGAAAATGAAATGAAAATGAAATTTAATGAGATGAGATGAAATGAAATGAAATTAAATTAAATTAAATGAAACCTAACCTAACTCATTGAATCAAATCATTAAATCTGATAATGAAACAAATTAGTAGCTTCTTTTTAGAAATATTTGCATGAATCATAAAAAAATCTATGTTTTTTTTTTGTAAAAACTTCGTGGTTGGTTTTTTCTTATATATAGACATTATGTTGACAGTAGGGAACAGTTGGGACAAAAGCGTTTCGAGGAAGCTTTCGATAGTTAGCGACAAAGTGTTGGATTATTAGGAATCCCAAAACGTTTTACATTTTCAAAGTCTCGTACAAGAAACATTTACTGTATACACAAAATAATAGCTAAGTGTGAACGTCATATCGCAGTGCCGTATATGTCGTTACTTTTTTTTTACATTATTCAAATTTTTACTACTTTCTTATGTTCATTCGTTATTTCTTCAATTTGAATTTGCCTTGCTATATAATTTTATAAAGTTTTTTTTTGTTTTATTCCTCCTACAAGGTTCTGCGTCTGTAACATCCTAAAATGAGTAGGAAGCGGATCGGAGTCGGTCATAGATGAAAAAAATTACAAAAGGCCTATGTCCAGACAACGAGCCGAAAAAAAGCACTAAACACCACCTCCACAAAAGCACTTTTTAGCGACGACTGAGGTACAGTGTTAAAAGTGCAACCAAACCACGCAGATAACCTTACAAAATTATCCAAATAAAAATATCTAGCTTAGGATATTTTCAAATGACTACACTAGCCAGCACTCATCGTTGTCAAAAATTAATAGTAACTAAGATATTTAAACACGTTTAAATTTATTTACAATTCTCTAACTATTCTATTTTTAAATCGTTCACTGCATACTTATTCCGGATAAACAAACCACAGTATAGTTTGCTACACGTTGCATAATCGGCAAGCAACTCAGGGTTAACATATGCAAGATTTCTTGCCGGTTCTTCCGATACAAGATCTCCCGCCGTTGAGTTTGTGAACCGATAACGTAGCTTCTTTGACGTTCATTGTAACAGCCTAGACCTAGACTGAATAAATGACTTTGAATTTTGTTTTTTTTTTAATGCCGGATACTAGGTATATTATTAGTGGACCAGCTTCCGCCAGCGGTTTCACCCGCGTGGATCCCTTACTCGTGGGAATATCGGATAAAAAGTAACTTATGTTACTCTCCGTCTTTTCTCTCTCTCTATGCCAAAAATCAAGTCTATTGATTGCTTAGTTAGGGCGTCAAGGAAGGACAATCAAACACACTTTCGCATTTATAATATTAGTTAAGATGAAGATTAAATTAAGATTAGGATTAATAATAATAACTCGTTAAATTCACAAGTTTTGCGATAGATTAATTAACTTGATGGATAAAGGATTTTTTAAGCTATTGCATAGCTTTTATCGCGGCCTTTGAGCGCGGCGATGCAATCGAGAAATGACGTAACGAAAAAAACCTAACACTCCCACACGAGGCTTAATGTGTGGTGTTAACTTAGAGAAGTGAGGTATTCTATTTAACAAAATCTATGATAAAAAATGCTATGCAATAGCTTTACCGCAGCAGTCCCCGAGTGCCACACGTTTTTTTTAATCCTTAATTTTATTAAATATAATACCTCACTTCTCTAAGTTAACACCACACATTAAGCCTCGTGGTTAAACAGTGTAGTTTCCTTTGATTTCTTTGCTCTTGGTTTTCACAGCGATCTCGCTTTATAGCATCGTTCAGAGCAGTAAAACTAAAGAAGACAAGAAAATCCCCTCCAACCACTTTAATATCTTTCTAGATTAAGGTCTAGAAAGATGTACGACGGACACACGCAGAAATTGCATTTACAGAGTAAATAGAGCTTCGATTTTTTTGTTGCATTTAATCTGTGTTTATGGCAAAGACATTTCATAGATATATAGCTGCTCGTATTATTTAATATCGGCCATGTTATTTTAAACTTTTCTCTGTCGTTTACATTGTATAGGAAGTGTAGACCACTTCCTATACCATGTAAACGATAGAGAACTAATAGCGATATTACTGTTGTCATATTTGTGTATTTCTAAAGTACCATTTTGCTCAAAACTGCCGGGTCAGATTTTGATGCCACTTTTCAGAAGGGTATATTAATTGAGGTGCCATACAATAATTAAAACAGTATCGCTATTGGTTCGTAGACCTCTTTCGCCCAGTCTCGATTCTCAGAAAAAATTCAATAATAAAAAACTACGGTAAAAAACCGAGTTCAAAAACTAAAAAGCAAAAAATAAGCCTTTTGGAGTCTTTTTAAGGAGTTTTTTTTTACTTTTAAGTGTCTGTAATAGGTTGTTTTGTAAACTACAGCAGGGTTTTCCAACATTAGATAGGTATGGTTTCATGTACATAATAAACAAAATTATCTTAAAAATTACATCGTCCAAGTTAACAATGAAATGAAATATATAAAAATGCTCATAACATAAAAAGTACTGGGTCCAACTAAACCAAATTTTTATGGGACCAATTGGCAACTATTCTGCATCGAACAAAAAAAGAATCACGGAAATCGGTTCGGAAATCTCAGAGTAATCGGTGTACATACATAAAAAAAACCGAACTGAGAACCTCCTCCTTTTTTGAAGTCGGTTAAAAATATGCATATGACCTTACCTTTGGAGGTATGCACCTATTACAAAGAAAGAATTTCACTACAGTTCTGAATAAAATTTTGTTGTTTCAATGAAAGTTCGAGCGAAGTCAGTGTAAGGGTATTATTTTACGTAAAAGAAACTAACTCTTGCTAAAGAAAAAAAAATAAGCATGCGCTTGCTGGCAGGAAATTATAGGGTTGTCGGCGAGTTCTGAACCGTTACTTAACTTTTACAGGGGATATCTTGATTTGAAAGCTACCATTTTCAGAGAAGCTCTCGGAAACCAAGAAACATTTTAGTGAAAAGATAGTTTTTAAATTTCATTTACAGTCACATTCTTGGATTTTTTTTCAAATTTTTTTTTTCCTGTGAAAGGCTCGTCTGTTTTTAAATTCATGTTTTTTTATACTCTAACATCTCATCAAAACAACTTTACTAACATTTTAATGTTTCCTATAAATAAGATTATTAGCCCTAACGTTATTCACATCTGAAATTGCTTCATTGTTTCTACTCACTCCCCGTCCCTTCAATAAGGAAAAGCAAGGTGAAGGTATGGAAAATCAAGATGATGAAATCAATTTTGCTAGTTAATGGTATATAAATTAAAAAATTTACAGTCAACCGTCTAATCAACTCTTGAAGAATATTCATTGAAATTGTTGTTCAATGAAACTCATCAGAAAAATACTTTAAATATTAGTTAGAAAATGAAAGTAAAAAAGGTGTACCTATGCGTAGAGTAGTGACGCAATAGCGACAGCAGAATTTTAACTTGTTTAATTTACACTTAAAAGAGTTAGTAAAAAGTGGTGTTTTACTATATTAAAACTTTCAAAACTAAGAAGTTTATCTCTGACACTCCTCTGCCCAAATGAAAAAGTCCAAAAGCCACAGTGTAAACTTCTTAATAATCATTACACGAAATAAAATAAGGTTGGTTGCCAAACACGCTATTAGACGCCCCAGCGGCATTACGGGTCCCACAGGAGGCTTCATTAGCTTGGATATTGCGTTACAATGCGCCGCAGAAGATGCGCTGCCGTGTTGACCTAATTAATATATCGCTGGGGACAATACATGTAAAATAAAATAAAATTGTATTTTAACACGATTTCAAAACTAAGAAGGCTATCTGACCTCAGAATATTGAACAAATATAATGTTCTGAGATTCTGACCCACTCCTTTGCCCACCTGAAAAATCCAAATACCACAGTGTAAAGTTCTTAATAAGCATTACACGAAATAAAATAAAGTTGGTTGCCAAACACGCTATTAGAGGCCCCAGTGGCATTACGGGACCCACAGGAGGCTTCATTAGCTTGGATATTGCGTTACTATGCGCCGCAAAAGATGCTGCGCTGCCCGTGTTGACCTAATTAATATATCGCTGGGGACAAT
The DNA here is from genome assembly GCA_910589605.1 of Chrysoteuchia culmella. Lineage (NCBI taxonomy): Eukaryota > Metazoa > Arthropoda > Insecta > Lepidoptera > Crambidae > Chrysoteuchia > Chrysoteuchia culmella. The sequence goes on from OU342654.1 coordinate 12,862,538, forward strand.
ACGTGTAAAATAAAATATATAGATTTCAGAACAAAGAAGGCTATCTCAGTTTTCTATTATCCTGACCTCAGAATAGCATAATTATTCCGAGATCCTGGCCCACTCATTTGCCCATCTGTAAAAGTCCAAAAGCCTCAGTGTGTTGCTTCGTACGGAAGCCGCGTCGCTCTATGCTTGTTAATACTATCAATACAGTATTCAGCATCAAAACATGCCCATCTTTCACCACTCTAAAAGAGTGCTATTATGACTGTGGATGGACATTGATTGAACATGTGCACCCTGTTATCGATTAATTTAGAGACGTCCCACCATGTTTCTGTTATGCGCCTTGTAGCAATTAATAAACAGTGTCCATTGAATAACACCAGTGATGTCGTAAATCAGTTTCAGCTTCGTACGGCGGAGTGTGCGCGACGATAAGCGAACCTACGCTGACGAGACGGATCGCTGCTAGTTGCTGACCAGTTTCAGAAGACCTCTACATTCAACCAGTTATAAGGAACTTACATGAACCACTCCTTTAAATCACTGCTAACATACGCGACAGACAATATGAAACAGATCTGATCAAACAAGAACTTTAGTTGGAAACCTACTCTGTTGAAAATATGGTTTTCAAATATAAAAAAGTAACTGTATTCGAATGCTGTTTCGTTGGATCCTGACTTCTGGTTCTGGTGGTCAAGTTTAACCGCATAAATTTCACTGACCTGTTTACATTACGACCGTCAGTTAACACTTGCAAACGTGAAAATTACCTTACGGAAATCGAAACTGCCCGAACTGTGCACGTTACATTTGAAATTGTTCCGTAATAAATGTATCATCCGAGCACCTGATTTAATTTTGTTCATGTTCATTAGAGTTCATAATTAATTTTATAATTCTTATAAGAGAATGGTTTTGTTTTGACCCTAACGTTTTAACAAAGATAAATATTTTTGGATCCAAGTTTTTTCTTAGTGTTTTTTATTTGGCTTACTCTTTGGGAATCATTACTCTAAGAAGAGACCGAAGGACTATCTCTCACTAGTTTTATCCTTTAGTTCAATCCCAACGATCGGTCCGACATGCATTTTACTAAAAACATGGAATACTTATATGTACATATCTTATTTTGCTCGTAATCACGTTTATTAGCGTAAGTAGATAGTACAAAATTAACGTTTGGCAATTTACTGAGGGAAACTAAATCCTGGCTTTTGAATGAGCCAAATAGGCTAATTTAGGTCCCACGTCTCGACTGCGCATGGCAATGGCAACGTCTGCTTATGGTATTGTAGCCATGAGCCATAACGCGTTGCCATAAATAAGGTATGGTTTACTTAACACTAGAACGCAACGTGGACTAATATGAAGTAATTTGCCACTTTTGGTGATCCGTATCAAAACAATTGAACGAGATTTATAAAGACTCCTTTACCTGTAGTTGTAACATAAAAAATCTAAACTCCTCTCTTCCTCCTCTCTTTTAATTTTGTTAATATGTAAAGATGTACAAATTTTTTACGTCATTCTTCTATTATCTGCATAAAGTAGGAATATATGCATACCTAAGTATTTTTTTACGTTATGCTTTTACTTTTACACGGTTTATGGTTCAAAAATGTATGCGATTTGACAGATTTGTCAAGCAAATTACAGTTACTTTATACCAGCTTTATACGAATTTGTAATAATAACTTTTGGTAGAACCGGCGGTAAATATTTTATAAATCGCTGGTGTGATTTTATGCAATTATTAATTTTACACTTGAAATCTGCAATGTTGCAAAATATCATAAGGCGGAGTCTTGTAATTGCAACTAAAAATATAGATGTCCTTAATTCATCGTTTGATAATTAAATATTTATAAGCACTAAGTATTTTTCTAAAGATTCTTTAATTAGTAAATTTAATGTACATTTAAACCACTGACATAAACAAAAATAACTATAAGAATAAAAAACCTATTTCACAAATTTGTGAAACAGGCAGCAACAGTTGCAATTACACGCCCTGGCGGGTAAATGCAACTATTGCTTGTATTACATTTATTTGCTTTCTATGGGTATTGCTATGAAAATTTTCAAAAACACATTGACATAGTAATTTCACTGTCACATCACTAGCATTTTCGTTCGTCATACAAAAGCGGTCACATAATTGCAAGTAACCTAAACATTTAACAATAGTTGCAATAACCAGACTTTTGATTTTTAGTCATGTAAATGACCGAGTTTTGCTAGCCTAGCATGAGCGACTTTTATCGACTCGATAGCTCGATAACGTATCACTGTCTCGCTCATATCGTAACGAGCAAAGCAAGACAGCATCATGCGCCATATCATATCGCGTGATATAGCGGTGTTCATGCTAGGGGGGCTGGTTGCAGTTAACCAAAACTCGGATTACCTTATACATAACGAAACAAATACGTAAAAAACAACATACCGTGGCTGATAATCACTCTCCTTGTGAACAAACCTTCGAAAAACCACAAAAAACGGTTTTTCTCAACAATTATCATTCCTCGTGTACTGGACTGCACGACAAAAAAAATGGCGGTTTTTTTTCAAAAAGTCCTGTCATTGACACAGCTCATAATCTATCAGTGCCAACTATATTTTTAAAATTAGACTTTTAGTAGAAGGACAATGTCATGCCATCATGGAGGGAGTTATTTAAGTTAGTTGCAATAGCCAAATAGTTGCTATTACAAGACTCCACGGTAATTTTAAAGTGTATAAATGTCACAGCTACAGAAAGGTCCCATGGACCACAACCTTGGACGAAATTCGTCCAAGACCACGACGTAGAGATCATTTAAATTGATAGCGATGTTCGTAAATGCATATTCTAGATTAAAACACGTTAGAGAACATTCATTAGATCAGTTTTGCTTAGGTTTTGATTAGCCTTATCAACAAGACAATAAACATGAACAATCTAAAAACCTAACCTAAACAATTGGTACAAGTGTGAATTTTGTAGGTATATCCGTATTTATTGTATGTATAGCTTTTGGTAGAAATTGTATCAAGACAAAAAACATTTTATAAACCTCAAGGATTTATCATTTACTAGCTTTCGCTCGCGGTTTCACAAGCGTGGTTCCCATTCCCGTGTGAATATCGAGATAATAAGTAGCCTATGTTACTCTTCGGCCTTTCAACTAACTCTATTTCAAAACTCAAGTCTATTGGTTGCTTAGTTAGGGCGCTAAGGAAGGACAAACAGATACACTTTCGCATCTATAATATTAGTTAGGATTAGGATCCATCCAGCAAGTTGGTTGAGTCGCAGCATCAAGGCACTACTTAACATCCGGTTCGAAAGAACACATGTGAAGTACGCGCTTGCTAGTATAATTCCATTGCACACTTAAAGAAACATCAGTCAGTAAAGAACAAAAGAAGCCTAGTAAAAACGTAAGTTAACCTCGGAAGAGTTAATCTACTGCTGCCCGCCTTATTATCGCTTGCAGCAATGATATCGCCTCGCCACTGAATAATAACTGAGCTGCGTGCAGCGGGCGCTGACGTTGACGAAGATTGCCTATAAATCGGCGCCGCCACTGCCCGAATCAAATCAAAGCTTGTTAGCATAAGCGTGAATTTTGTAGCTAGATATCCATACTTATTGTACAACTTCCTGGTCTTTTCATGCTAACATTGTTTCAAAGAGTAATAGATACCTGCATAGAAAATATTTATATCACAAATAATGGAAGTTTAATAAGTACTTTAACGAAACTGTTACCTTTTCACACCTGAACCAGTAAAATGTCGTAAGTCCAGGACAAAATAACTTAAATGAAACTTAGACCGGACCGTTATATGAACAAAAACTAAAATATTAGAATTTTATAACTACTGAACCACAATTTATTTGTTCAGAATTGGTGATATTAAAAAGCGTTCAGCCGTCACAAATTCAGGGAATAAATAGAAACCGAATTCAACAGAATCCAACTAAAAGTGTAACGTAGTTCCAAATACTTCAGTAGCGGAGGCGAGTGAACTTACCTGTGTCAAGACCTTGATAATATCGCCAGGCTAAAGGTGGAAGTTCACAATGTCAAACTTCACCACAATCCAGACAACTTTGCGTAAGGGTTGCCAGTGGAATAACACATTTCAAAACTTTCTTGTATTGTACTCCTCCGTTATCATACTAAATAGTTACCTCCCCATAAATACGCTATTTCAGTGGGAACTTTGTGCCAACCGTTATTTTATGAACTGTCTGTTGTATTACTGGACAACATGCTGTTTTGCTTTGTTGCAGAAACGAATATTAATAGAACTTTTCGAAAGATAAGATGCTAAAGTGCAATGAGACGCTGTGTCCGTATGCAGCACAGTTATCACAGTGTCACCTTCAACGACATTCTACCAAAACGGTGTTCGAGTCTTAGATCCAGTTACTTAGCATTTTATTTGTAATTAGAATGTACGAGTATGTTTCTTTTGAAAACAACGCCAACATCGTAGGACAAAACAAAAATATGAAATGAAAATAAATCCGCCCATATTACCTTTACCGCCTATATCCTCGTGATATTCTGCAATACAAAAATCAGTTACTGAAAATCCTCTTTACAAAAAAACATTCTTTTGAGGCAATTGAAATACGGTCTGTATTTGGGAACACGCATCTCGTCTCGTCATGAGTGCTGAACACGCCACTGATTTATCCCCTTGACGTGTCACGTTGTTTCTATAGCAGGATCATTGTTTTTACAAGCCATTGCAGAGCTACAACACTCTATTAAATCAAATAGGGTTCATACTAAACAACCTAAGGAAAGTCTGATGGCGTTCTGTTACTGTCCCTGCCTGCCTAACCAGGGTTAGTAGGTTCGATACTTGGCTAGGACAAACATTTGTGCTATGAACATTTGTGGTTGTCGTTATTAATGTTTTAGTTACAAAAAATACCTTCTCTTTTATATACTGGACTAGCCTTCCGCCCGCGACTTCGTCCGCGAGGAATTTGGTTATCGCGCGGATTTAGGATATCGCGTGGTGGTGTTATTTCGTCGTCTCTTCCACATAACACCCACTGCTGGGTAAAGGCCTCCCCAAGGTTCTCCACGACGATCGGTCCTGCGCTGCCCGCATCCTGCGGCTTTCCGCGAAAGTATTTTATGTCCATCTCCACGGTTCAAATTGTGCTTATCAAATTTCAGTCAAATCGATTCAGCGGTATACGTGTGAAAAGGAACAGCCAGACAGTGCAGTCTTTCTTTAACATTTAAAATATAAACGAATGCATAAGTGTGAATGGAAAAGTAGTAGAAAGAAAATGCTGCTAAGCTATCGCGATCAAAGTCGCTATGTCTATTTTACATTACTTTTCGATACAAATTTGAACCCTTTTCTTAAATCATTAAGGGTTGATCACCGGTCATATCCACCGCATTAGATTTCAAAATTGATGACATTTTTGCAATCACCTTACCACAATTAAACCAACAACTTTGTTTTATAGCGGCGTCATTGTAGGTATCCCGACCATTACAATAAGCCGACAACACTGCACTCGCTAAATTAAAATACTGCACCCATGAAATTAAATACTTGTATTGTACATTACCTATAGTACTAACTTACCTACCTACCTACGTATCACTTTGTAATTAATAAAAAATAAAAAAATATACCTACTAGAAAAAAAACATAACCCTCCTTCTGGCGCAGTCGGGTAAAAAACTACTACTCTCATGTTGCGCGACGGGACTCGAACCCGCACCCTTAGGAATCCGGCCCAATGCACTACCATTTACCGAGACTTATATAGACCCGTCGAAATTTTCTAGGCAGTAAGTAATAATCCAATGCGGTGTTGTCTATATATCTTAGAGGTTTGCAAATTTGTACGTAAGCATAGCGAATTTTATAAAAAAACTACCAGATAATCCGTCTAAATATCCGTCGCGATACAAAAATAAATTAATGTTACCCGATTCCAGACTAAAATTAACATCTAATAATACATTGCATGCGTCAATTAAAATATATAATCAATAACCATCTTTAATAATTAATGAAAGAAAACATTATTTGTTTATAAAACAATTTAAAAAATCTAATAAATAAATGCTATACAGTTTACATGAATACATCAATGACACTATTAAATAAAAAAAGGTATTTAAAAATCTGTCATCTAAAATTACTTTGTGTCATAATTGTTTTTTTTTTTTTTTTTATTATTTTTTTTTTTTTTTTTTTTGGATGTAAAACTTTGCTAACTTAAGTTAATTAGCGCCTCCTCTCAAACCCTATTGCGTGCCCGTCAGGGTCCATGATGATCTTTGATTTATGTTCACCACCTTTTGTGTACATTATGGAATGCAATAAATAATTGAGTATTGAGTAGTAATATCCTCGCATTTAGAAAGAAACATTCTTACAAATGTTTGACTATCGATTAAGAAAAACAGTCATGTAATAAGAAACTTTTTTTTATTTTGTATTTACCTATTAACGGACGTGAATGTTACGGCGTCACGAATTGAAACTGTAACCTGTCTGTTTGGTCTATAAAATGTACAATATTAGGAAAAGATAGAGTAGGTACAGTCGGAGAACTTCCCGGTTGACCAGTTTTTTAAGGGAGGTTTATTTAAAAAAGTAATCTACACTCCCTGATGTTGCTGACACACGATTTTCTGCTGCGACCAACTCGTCTCTTGCCAGCGATCTTTCCCATTATGATAACTTGTAGAAGATGGTATCTGTCATGCCTTAGGCCGTGGCTGAGATAGGATATTTTCCGTTTTTTTTATAATGGACATTAGTTTGCACGTCTGGTTAACTCGCCGCAAAACCTCGATGTTAGTGACTTTTTGTGTCCGTCTGTTTTCTGATGTCTTCTTTTTAAGTCCATGCCTCGCATCCATACAGAATTATGGGCCAGTATAACAGTGCAGGAGTACGCAAACCGATCTTAAGGCTTTGTTTGCACATGACAGACATTTTTGATGGACTTTCAGCTAGTGCGTATGAGGTCTTTTCACTTATTCGCAACACTTATTCGCTAAGAAAATAAATTCATTCAACAAAGGTACTCGTAGGTGAAGCGAATACGACAGCGTGTACCGCGAGCGCAAGACGCGTGTTATTCGCGATTTCTGATGTTTCTATTACTCAAAACACCGTTGATGTCTTAGAGTGATTTAATCCTCATAATAAACAGGATCGATCGTCACGAAAAAAAATTTTATTACATATTTTTCAAAATCTGTGAAAACAGTTAAAAAACTCTCAAAAAATAAAGGATGGTTTCTTATGAACATGAAAACGTTCTACAGTGGTTTAATATCAGCCCTTACTGACCCGTCTTATTTTTCCACCCTGCATATGTGTGAATATGTGTGTATATGTGAGGGTGTGTTTGTTTTAATGGGTAGATGTGTGAATGTACCAACAAACTCGAATCCGCCAAAAGAGAAGATAGACCTCCTAAATGAGCTTAAAGGAATCTGGGATTCTGTGCTTTCGTATCGAAACTTGTCACATCACTAAGCTAGGACTCGCAACGTCCACGCCGAGTGCGCTTCACTCCGTGCGGCTATGTGGCCTACAACTTTTGAGGCAGATTAGACCTCACTCCACACTGTACATAGTTTTTTCCATTCAGTGCGTTTGAGGCCTATTCAACCTCATTTCTTGTTAACTACGCCGTTGGGCTAGACTTGTAAGAGAAACAATTTAATATATTTGTCACTGTCATACAAAATGTTAATTTAGCGGCCCTCCGCAAAGAGTGAAAGAACGCGATTTGGCCTGCCGCAACAGCGAGAAGTCACGCATGTGGCTTAATAGACTTCATGATGCCGTGAATGTGTTTAAATGCATTGCGGGCCATTTCCTCGCAGGTATTTGGAAGACAAGAGGGGAACGAAAATAAATCTTATCTGACCCTATTGTCAACCTCACCTGCACGTGTCTGCTGCTTTTAGATCAGCAAGCGGCGACGTCCCCATCAGGGTTAGGCGACGTGATATCTCCTGCTAGACTACAGACGAGGCTATGGCGACCGAACCAATGGCGGTATACCATTCCCTAACGGAAGGCTATCCACTGAGTTTATAACGACAAAATCTAACTATTAAAATTGCTTACGGCTGTTCGATAAAACTACCATTGCGGAAAGACGAGTAGTATTTTTGCCAAAGTTGTGCGGTTATGAACTGATCAGGTAATATATTCAGAGTGCCAAGTCGATAATAACGTCATAATATCTAACCGGTCCGAAACAAAGTTTGAATGCGCACATATGTCCCCGACAGATATATAGCACATCGGTTGCATTAACGGGCGTCCCGAACACATTACAAAAGCCATTCCCTTATCTAATGCTCTTCTTGGATTTATTTAACTTTTCCACGCCTCCGCATCTCGAAATCGTTCGATAAAGATGTCAACAAGAAGGTCACACCAATCCCAAAGGGTACTTATTTATACACATTACTTTCCTAGTAGCAATTTTATCAATTTTCTCATGTTTAAGTGAATTTATAGGTCTTACATCAAAAGGTCACAGAGTGAATTATTTTTTCTAATAAGCTGTAACTTATACTACAAGTGATAAAAACTTTAAGCTTTTTAAAGAAACTGTCATAAAACTTCCATCTATCCATCTAACCATCCGTTGAATTACCTATATAAAAAAGATCTATTTTATTTATCTTCTATCAACGAATTCAGCCAAGCCTACCTACTACAGTAGGTAGGTAATGTAATTTAATAAATAAGGCAAACAAAAGTAATATATATTTACATAGGTACAATCAGGGTACAATCAAATTCAACCTGTATACCAAACCAATGTAACTTATGAACAACCTATAAACTTAAACCGTATGCCATAAAGAAGGAAATCGAGTCACTTCTTGAAACTTCATTAACCCGAAGTAAAAATGGGCGTTTGAGCAGTTCAAGAAAGAATAAAAATTTGTTGGGCTATAAATTAACTAGGCCCGAGGGTGGAGCTGGCAATCTGCATTACCCGAGACGCACTCGCCGGCGATTAAATGAAATTTCATGGCCGGTTGCCTACGGAACTGGCTGGACAAAGGTCTGGGATATTTAAATTGAACGCTCTTAATCTGGTAATCTCTTTAGCTGTTTTTCTTTTTCTGTGATTGCGTAGAAGATTCTATATGTTTTAACCACATAACATAAAGAATAATGATAGAAATCAAGTTATGGAGCCATGGTTCTAAAACTGCAGTGTCGCCTCGCGCCCCAATGAAACGATTGTTGATATCATTATTTTGATAACCTAAAAATATGATTAAAACCCCGATTCGGGGATTCGAGAATAGAGATATTCAAACGCACGTTTTCGAACGTCTGATTCATTCAATTCATGGGATGGTAAATAGCGCAACGGACTGCTTTTAATTTTAATTTATTACGTTAAAAGGCTAAAACAAAAAAAAAATGTTGTAACACCTCCGCCATTAAAACATACTACTACCATAGTCTAAGTATATAACTTCCCTTCTACTTCTACTATTATACTTAGGCCGTTACAGGTAAACTTGTATAGAAATTGCTCTTTCTAATTAGTTTTTCATACCATGGTTATCACCCCGCCTGAGAATTTAAGCATTTTATCACAAACAAAAATTTTATCATTCCAAAATTTTTCATATTAAACATGCATTGTCAGATTGCACAGTAGTTTTTTTTTTTTGTTTGTGTTTCCAAAGCTTTGTGAAAGTGTTATTCATAATCATAACATAACATTGGAATTTCGAATGATAAAATTTTTGTTTGTGATAAAAAGTTTTTAATGGTGATAATCATGGTATGAAATACTAATGACACTTAGCAAAATAGGAAATTCGTCTACTGTGCAATCTCACAGAGTGAACGAGAGTAAAGGTACAAAGTTTGAATTCCAACTTTTTTAGCAGTTAACTTTTTTGTTTAACTTGTCGCCGTTTGTTTAAATACCAAAAGACTGTAAACACGTGCTTGTGTCTTGAAACCTTGGACGAATTAACCTCGTCCAAGCTTGAAACCCTACCTAATTACACGCTAACGAACGGAGAGCTTACTACGCTCATAAATATCAAATCTGTGAACAATATTATAATTTAAAGCACCGGGTTATGCTTGAGTGTGCTCTATAAGCATGATAAGAAATACTTTAAACATTTATTTGTTTAATACACTCAACTCAAAAAAAACCTTTTTAAAATTTTCTTAAGCGTTATTAACACTTTAAAAATGCGTGTACGGCTTGTACCCCCACCAATATTAGCCTCGTTTGAAAGCTCAATAAATGAACTTAATAAACATAACTTCATTGGAATAAAAAAGCATAATAATTAACAAAAATGTGACATCTAAAAATATGCAATTTTGTTTCTCTATAAGGGCCGCTGGTTGAGCAATTGCGCTACCACTTGTGGGTTATAAAAGGTCAATGCAGGTTCAATAGGCAGTGATCCGTAGTCTAACCCTTAAAAAAACCTATTTTCTAAGTTGTTTTTGTACAAAAAGCATTATTAAGGAGTGGTATTGTTTTGTAAACTTTATCTATTTTTGTTCTATTGTAATAAAAAATAAAAAGTTTAATTATTTTGGGTAGGTACTCCTTTTCGTTACCTTTCAAATGATATCCAACATTTTCCTCATAAATTGATTCCAAATAAGGTAAAATTAAGCTTAAAAGTCAGATTTTTTAAAGGTGCGATTTTTCTGAGGGTGATTGTATTTGTTCATTTCTAGAAATTATTTAATATGAAATTATCCAAGCACAACTAAACTCTAATATACAAACATAACAGTACTAGAATGTTTGAATGTAAACAGTAATCGTTTTGAGTAGATTGTTATACAACGGGCTAAAATATCCTATTGTAACGAGGTATTTTTACTCCTGAGCTTCAGCAAGGGAGTAAATAGAAACCGAGTATACTGGGTTTTAGCACTGTGTATTACACTCTACTTTTCACTACGATTGCGAGAAAATAAATAATCCATTGAAAATAAATAACGGTCACCAATTCAATATGTATTTACAAAATAATTCTAAAGAGAAGATAGCGAGACGAGCGAGAGCGAGAGAGCGAGTTTTTTATTATTTTCTGTAACCGTAACGGAACGCAATGCACGCATACTGAGTGCGTCTTCCTACCGCTATGTTGGTACCCTTGTTTTTCAAGAAGGCGCGAAGGCGCGAACAAGCAACCATTATTTCTTTTGCCACTTCTTAATGTGTTGGGCATGAATAGGAACCTGAATACAAAACTTTAAAAATGCAGGGAAAATGTATTACATATTATGTACTAACATATGTAACCCTTTTATCTACCAACCCTCTTGGTAGATAAAAGGGCTTACGAATACCGGTTTTTTTTCAATACCGGTATTAACACGAATGTTTTCTTCTCAATACCGGGAACCCGGGATACCGGTATTGAAAAAGATGCAATTTTTTTTTATTTATCTTTCTTTTATGTTTAGTATCTCAGAAATACCTACATCCAGTAGGTATCTACCATGTAAAAGATTCAAATGCCTTATTTTCAAATTCAAGATTTTTTTTTATATTTAGGTACAAATTCCTTCGGCAAAACTAATTTTTTTGTATGGAAAAGTAAAAAAATATCAACATACAACTTTTTCAAAGTTATGGGATAAAAAAACACGTTGTATGATTATACGTAGCACAGTGTGTTTTGGACCCTCATTTTGGGACAGCCTAATTTTTTTGAATGATCGAATGGAGAAATATATCACAAATGCTAGAGTAAAACTCCCGCGAGCCTCGCTTTGATAGTTTTTGAAAAAATGCGATCTAAGTGAAAGTACCGTTTTTTTTTTTTTTTTGTTTTTATTATTTTTTCTTTTTTCTATGAATGTAACACTTAATTTTGCAGTGTGACCGTAAAGGCCTATCATAGGACAAAATTATGAACCATGCACGAGGAAGCTACGACTTCACGGTTTCAAGATAATCGCAAAAATAACAAAATTGTAATTATTTTTTTGTGGCTAAAGTATTTAGTATTAGCATTTAATTTTTACTTAAGAACATAACTACATATATGGACTACTACCACAAAAAAAATCGATTGCTAAAACCGTGGGACTTCGGAGATATTAATTTTTAAAAAGTACCGGTTCGGTACCGGTTTTTGGTCAAAGTCCTCAATGTCACTTTTTAGCAATATCACATACAATTCTTTATTGCAGCCTCTTGGATGCGGAAGAATGCTCTCGCAGGCAAGTATTTCGTGCAAATTCTAGGTATAGGAAATCATTATATGTACAACAAGGATTTTCTAAATAAACTCATTTGCAAAAAAAACGGGCACCTAAGCAATGAACCATTCCAAATGTTAATATTGCTTTGTTTGATAATTATAGGTAGTTTTATCCTCACAATTTGGTAAATTAATAAGAAAATAATCGTTTTCATCAGTATTTCATAAAATTTAGATACGTTCGCTAGTAGTGCATATACTCATGAAGTAAAAATAAAAAAGTTTTTTTGTTTGTTTTTCTTTAATAAAGTAAAAGCAGATAAATGTTTAGTATCGAGTGTGACCCCCTCTAGCTAAAATCACAGCTTGAATTCGTCTGGGCGATCTAGCGAGTATATCCCGAATACTTGCTTGCGGAATACGTTCCCACTCACAGTCTTCAGCTCTCTGATGGTCTGCGGAGCCGGGTGTACTGATCTCACACGCCGTTTCAGAACGTCCCAGACATGCTCTATGGGATTGAGGTCGGGACTTCGAGCTGGTCAATCCAAACGACGAATGCCGACCTCTTGCACATACGCATTAACATCGCGGGATCGGTGGGCGCGAGCATTGTCGTCCATAAAAATCGAGTCTTCACCTAGAGCGGCCAATGCGGGTTGTGCATGAGGAATTAGAACTTCCGTTATGTATCGATGCCCAGTCAGTGAGCCGTTTTCAATAAAGAATAACTCTGTACGATCCATTGAATTTATTCCTGCCCCAAACATAACAGAGCCCCCACCATAAGGTGTGATTTCTTCGAAACATGCCTCTGCAAAGCGTTCTCCATGTCTTCTTAGCACTCGCCGACGTCGATCTTCACCGAACAGAGATATCCTGGCTTCATCAGAGAACAAAACCCTATTTCAATCTTCTTGAGTCCATGATTCACAATTTCAAGCGAACCTAAGCCTGTGAACTCTGTGCTCACGGAGTAATTTGGGGCCGCGGGTCGGGCGGTGACTGCGTATATTGGCAGCGAGAAGCCTCCTCCTGACCGTCCATAGACTAATATGCACATTTCTTACTTCTTGGAGGTTGTTCTTAAGATCCACATACGAAGATTTGCGATTTCTCAATGCGCGACTCACAAGAAAACGATCATCCCGTGGTTGGGTACATGGTTTTCTTCCAGAACCAGGCCTTCTCTCGACGGAACCAGTCTCCTGATATCGCTGCCAGGTCCTTTGGACTGTCGAGCGACTAACATTTAGCCTCCTAGCCACGAAACATTGGCTGCAACCCTCTTCAAGCAGCGCGATAATTTTGGTAGCTTTTACCACTTTATCTACCATTTTTGATACAGCCAAACAGCAATAAATAAAGCTTTGACAGTCAAGGATATGAAATTAATCGATAAAAATTTAATAAAAGTTATGAAAGTCGATGTTAACTTCTGGAACTTCGCGCCAAAAATGTAGGATAAAAAGGGGTTTTCTGTAAAAATGAGCATCAAATGAAAATTTGAATTTAGAACGTACTTTTTTAAATACCACATAATTTTTAAAACCCGCCAGTAACGTGTACAAACGATTGAAACCTTTTTAGTATTGTATCTTTTTAAAGATGAATTAAAATCAAAACCGCCCTTTTTTTTTTGCAAATGAGTGTATTATAAACGCGCTCCGCCATTGCATGCTTCTCATGTCATGTGGAATGCACGGTCTACCAATCGAATCTTCCGATGATGAGTAATACGTAATGCGGGAAGGAGTCCACCCTCGTCAGGCATGCTGAAACCCCGCATTAATACATATTACCTGGAGGATGCGGGGGTGAGGCGCTATGAAGCCGTTCCAGACTCATAGTGCCACTTTGCCTCAGCAGGGCTTTCTTAAATCATATATTTTTTATCATTTACACCTTGAATGTGTGATATGTATGATGCATATACAATTATACATTTTCAGAATGACAGATCACGGCCTTTAATTTAGAACGAGAAGGATATGCTACACTATTTTCAGCCATGTTTTACAAGAAAATTTAAAAGCGAGAACAAAGTTGTTTACAAATATTTTATAACACAACTATGGGCATGTAGCCTGACAGGCTCTATACGATGTTTAGATGAATATTACTCACATGTTTTTGGTGGAACGATGCAATCTTCTTTATCACTGGCCGTTTCGATACTAAAACTAAAGCTACTAAGTTGTTCAGGTGCGTAGAGTGTGGGGAAAGTACACAAAACTTAGACACTAACATACTTTCCGGAGCCTTTGAGGCTACACGTCCATACTTAAAAGTTAATGTTAGAAGTTTGAAGTTGTTAAAGACCGGGGAATTTTGCCCATTCTCCCTTTTTAAAATTAAATCGTCGTTACCCTAATATGGTAAGCTACAATAAAGAATTGTATGTGATATTGCTAAAAAGTGACATTGAGGACTTTGACCAAAAACCGGTACCGAACCGGTACTTTTTAAAAATTAATATCTCCGAAGTCCCACGGTTTTAGCAATCGTTTTTTTTTGTGGTAGTATTCCATATGTGTAGCTATGTTCTTAAGTAAAAACTAAATGCTAATACTAAATACTTTAGCCACAAAAAAATAATTCCGATTTTGTTATTTTTGCGATTAACTTGAAACTGTGAAGTCGTAGCTTCCTCGTTCATGGTTCATAATTTTGCCCTATGATAGGCCTTTACGATCACACTGCAAAATTAAGTGTTACATTCATAGAAAAAAGAAAAAATAATAAAAACAAAAAAATAAATAAATACCGGTACTTTTACTTAGATCGCATTTTTTCAAAAACTATCAAAGCGAGGCTCGCGGGAGTTTTACTCTAGCATTTGTGATATATTTCTCCATTCGATCATTCAAAAAAATTAGGCTGTCCCAAAATGAGGGTCAAAAACACACTGTGCGTAGTGGTAATTATTACGTCTCAGTCAAAACTGTCTTCTTTTTATACAATAATTCATGTTAAAAAAATGGCTACAATTCCGGCCCTAATCAGTCTTTTTTTACATTAAATAGGCTTACTCTTGACCTCATTCTCAATCGTTACATTTAAGAAGAAGTCGAAGATGGAGCGAGCTTTCTTAAAAAACGCCTATTCACTCGAGCTTTGAATATACCAGGTTTGTAGCTCCCAGGAATACATAAGCAGGTAGGGAATTCAGCTCCCTTGCTGTGCTCATGACAAAAGATGAGGAGAAGCGCTATGTTTGTTTTTTTTTTGTTTGTGCGCTATTGACGTAGAATATCAACCGGTAGGGGTGATAGCTCGCAGTACGTCTTGACTCCCGGTGGTGAAACGGACACGTCAACTCATGTTACTTCAATTGTACACTCTCTGAAGTACAACCTGTATTACACCGACAATCAAGCAACTCTTTGACGATGAGGGGTGACTGTGGAGTTGGTATTCACCATTTCATCATCCCCAACGAGTTTTCTGGCTCTGCTTTTCATTTCCACTGAATCGAGCGTGAAGCGAACTATCCCAAAGGGAGCAGTATTCCATGCGCTTTCTATTAGCTGTTTCTATTAGTGTGAAATACCGCTTAACCCTATTTAGGATGCCCAACTTTTTTGCCGCAGTTTGAGGTTTCAACTCGATGTTATCGCCGAAGTTGAGATCTGATGACAAGTTCATGCCAAGAAGTTCATGATTGTCAGTGACTGGTACAGTTGTACCCCGGGAAGTAAGAGTCATGTTGAAAGGACTCTTTTTGGCGGAGAATAACAAGCCTGTGTTTTGGCAGTGTTAAACCTGACCAGATTGTTGTCACCCCATTGGGAGACAAGACTTAAGGTCGAGATTGTCCGCAAAACCATGGCTTCTCTTAAAGAACGTTTTTCCTCCCCGCTAGTTTTTGCACTGGTTATATCTCTCCTTAACCGTGCTGTCGTCTGCATACCCAACAGTACCGGGCATAAGCAGGTCATTAATATACAGCAAGAATAGAGTGGCAGAGAGAACAGATCCCTGAGGAACTCCGGTATCAATAGCCTTGAGGTTAGAGGAGCAGCCATCAACGGCTACGCGAATCGAATCTCTCTATTTCAAAAATACTGCAATAGGAGCCTCGAAAATTTTTTTTTAAGTAACCATCATCTCGGCAGTAATCTGCTTTTAAATTCTAGTTTTAATTATTTTGTAATTTATCCAAGTCGTTTAACCATTGAAATATCGATTTGACAAAATTTCAAAATAATATAAACAGTTAAAAGGGTTTATTTGCTGCGATTGTCTATTGTAATGAGTTTTGTACTAAAAATTTAATTAAATCACTAATACCGGGATTTCTGTATTAGACATTTCAATACCGGTATTGTAATTGTCTAAAAAAGTCCAGGATCTTGGTATTGGCCAATATCGGCTGGCAAAATAGGCAAACTCTATTGCCAAAAACAACATAGCGGTAAATGAACCTGCACCGAAGAGGTCGCGGTTCGTTCCATTTCAAATTACTTTACTTGCCCTAGGGATTAAAAATCAATTTTACTCCCTATACGGTACGCTATAATGACTAACTTTTCGAGCAAGAGGCGTGAAAATTATATCTTAACCATGAACATAAACTCTCCGTCTATAAATAATATCATCTAAGTATATTGGAAACAAATAAACAAAATTCGGTCCACCGGCGTAAAATAAAAAATAAAAGCTGCTTCACACTGATGGACTTAAATTATTAAAGAGGGCACGAAAGCTCGTAGAGCACTCTAACTCTGCGAGGATCTTATTCCTTTTTTAGATTTTTAATCCATTTGTTTATCGGCTACATTCAAGGGCTCAAATACTGAAAACACTTAGCGAACAAAAAAATTCTCCGTCACGTTGTTCGTGTGAATTTCCTAAATGGTAATGGTGCACATAAAGTGGTTATAAAATCTTTACCAAAAGCATAAGACATATTATATAAATTCTTAGACGTTAACAAGAAAAACAAAATAATAATAAAATATACAAAATCAAAATAACTTTGAAATAATAAGGAGAGTTTGTTTGCGGAATCCTCTTTAAGCACGTTGTTAGAATCGAATATGCATTTGTATTTGAAGAGGATGTTACGCCTCACTTATATTTCCATAGGCATTAATATCTGAAAAAGTTTCGTCTCGGTCTGCGTATCGCAATCGAGAGGACGGGTAGGTATCCTTTTTCGCACTAATCGTGCAATTTCTCCCGTGTTATTAAGGGAAAATGGGAATGTTCGCAGGCCGTTGCGTTTCCAGAACGAGTTTCTTATAGACGGTATTGAATTTTTAAACAAATTTTTTCGACCCATCCCAACCGTCCGGGAACCCACTTTATGTTATAGGATTAGAACGTTATTACATCATTAAAGGTTCCATGAATAATTCTCAGTTTAACTAGTGCCTCGGGTTATGGTAGAGGAAATATCGGTACTCTCAATCTTAATCAAAGATGAAAGCTCGAAAATTAGGTTAATTCCATGCAAATTAATTTTCGTTTTTTTTTAAGAACTACAATTTTGTACTATGTAGGTAATACAAAACTACACAATTCTAAGCTATCTAAAGTTAATATTTAGACAAGAAAGCGTAAACTGGTCCATATTCCAGCATGAATCCTAAACCAACAGGCGCACAAAGACGTGAGCCCAAAGGGCATTCGCAATGATGAGCTCTGGTGGAACGCAATTCACTGTGGTTCGACGGGCCTATTTATTCAGAGCCTTTGTCCACTAAACATCTAAAAAAACTCTCGCAAACTCATAGAATATGTTTGAAACAACATCAACAATTCAACAGCTAATCCATCTCAATAATTAATTTTGAGGTTATCGCAATTCGAATTACCTACAAATATAATGTTTTCCCAATTTTTTTCTGGTTAATAGCCATCAAAATAAACAAAGCGACATCTTTTCTAAATAGTTTCGTTAAAAATGTATCTTTTGGAAGGAACATTACCAAGTGGGCCATTAAACGAGGTAGTTAACAGTTCTTTTTTTTTCAGAAAAGCACGCTAGTCAAAAAGATTGGGCTTAAAGACAATTTAAAAATGCTACAAAACACAAACGATATTTCCCTAGGGCAGCGTTAATGTTCCGGTGCTGGCGTGGGCCATTCGACCGAATCTCTGGAAATTAAGGCGGGAAAAAAAGTCGATAAAACCAAGAACCAAGCTGGAGCAGATAACGAATGTCCCGGGGAGGGACACGCCAAGGAAAATCGCAGGTCCCCGTTAATGTGACGGGATGGGCTACTAGACGGAAGGGTAAACAAAGCACCAGGGAACGCAGTTACTTATGTCCGCCAAACTTTCACTTTTCATTTTGTTGATACGAAAGTATTTTAGGATTTAGATATTGTTGACAGATTACTAACACGAGTTTTGGTTAAGTCCGATAAGCTATACCTATTCGTATATTTTTTTTCTTTTACACTGTGATGAATTGTAATATAATAGGTAGCTTTGTAAAATTATTATCTTAACCTATGTAAGAATGACCAGATTCAAAAAAGTAAAGAAATACTATTTTATATCTTTACTTTCCATTGATTTCTTATGTAAGCTATTTTAAGTACAGTCAACTTCATAAAGATATGAGGTGACAAGGTGGTCAAATACATGCTAGGTTCAATTCTATCTTTGCTTTTAGCTAAACGTTGTTCACCACCAAGCAGTCATATATTCCTCAGATCATTAGTCTCCAATTACATATACGCGATTACAATGATCTCTTATATGTACACTTCATAACTGTTCATAGGTAGGTACAATCGGGGAACTTCCCGGCTGATCAACCGAGAAGTTCCCCGACTGTATCTAAGCGTCCAGAGTACTCATAAATATCTTCACTTACATAGATTACTCAATTTCCAGTACATGAAAAATTTATAAAAGAGCCTTTACAGACCTTTACAAACCTATAATAAAAATTGTGTTTTTGCATATTTTTTTATTGTTTTGATTTAGTTATTAAATTAATGATTTGTAGTCGGAGGATTTGCTTAAACGATTTCGAACTGACGATGTTGTAATAATAAAAAAGGCATCAAAATCTCACACAAATTGTGATTCAATCGCCGATGGTAAAAGTAGCATGTCTGTTGTGGCCCTTAGAAAATCTATTCATTTCAAAATACTTAGTTCCAAACAAAAGACACGTCAATTACGTCATGCACGAAATGAAAGGCATGGGTAGATAATATAAGCCATAGAAAATACCTAAAAATTACTAAAAGAACCGTAATACCCTAGATTAGCGTTTACTTTTCTTTACTACGAAGATATTTTTGATAGCTGTGAGTGCTAAGATACCATTTAATAGTTTTTCAAATATATTTATTGGTCATCTTAACACATTACATAACATAGGAATTGTGTTATTTACATAATATTGATCACTCTGGACGATACAACAATAAGATAATTTAACAGCGTTTATAAAATTGAATTTGTATCCCTAGATAATTTTGATTAGTCTTCAAACTTTGATCTTTATGAAGTTGACGCAACTGCTGGTAAAGTATCTTACATAGATTTTATACTTGAATCTTAGTTTATTTAAAACTTGAACATGCACTATATAAAACAAAGAAATTATAAATTGATTAAAGAGCTACTCTGACACGTAGGTAACTAAATTAACCTGTACAAAATCAAAAAGTAAAGATTAACGGAATTGCGAAAATTTTACTTCTTTAATTAGGCACGCTTGTAGATCGTCTCATCTTTAAACATAAGTATGCTGAAATAGTAGATTATTAACCAAGGGGATAAAGCAGTGTCTTCTGTCGCGGGTGACAATTTAAATCGCGAGCGTAACGAAGGACTCGAGGTTTACTCCCGAGCGTAGCGAGGGTGTTAAAAACTTAAATCACGAGCGAAGCGAGGGATTTAAGACGAGTCCTGAGTGTAGCGAGGGATTTAAGTTCACCCAAGACTAAGACAGCTTTATCACCTAGGAAAATACTCTACTTTTCGTACCATTTGCGAAAAAATTAACACAATAATAATATGATATGTATTTGAAGAAAACAAAAACGCGGCAAATTCCTAGACTAATATTCTTTTGTCGGAAAAGCAAAGGCATCAAGCTCATACGGCCTCGTCGGTTTTCGTAATTTTATTTAATAATCATAACTGCATAATAAATGCGTATTCCTTTTTCAAAAAAATAGGGTAATGCTTTATATACAAACTCAAATGGTGTAAACACAGATGTAGTTCAGTATAGATTTCGGTAAGTATTCCAAATTTAAATTACACTCTCCCCCTAGAGGATGAATGAAATTCAGTACAATTTTCTTTCCCTGTTTTTAACAGATTAAAAATGACTATTGTTATGTTCGCTTTTTGTGGCATAGAATGACACTTTTTTGAGCAAGTGGTACGAAAATGGATTATATTTCCTTCTTAAAAAATAAGGAATAAGTAGTGGATGTATATAAATCGCGGAAATGGATATTTCCTACTAAAAAAGAATAAGGAATAAGTAGTGGATGTACCTATAAATCGCGAGGAAAGTCATTTGACAATGTTAAGGTACAAATTCGAATTTCAGTCTAGTCAGCGTCGGTGTAACTTTAATGGTTCAAAAAGATAAAACGACGAAATGTTCCGCGCGTTGAATTCTAATTTAAGTGCTCTTTCTTCAGCATCTCTCGAAACGTATCAAGCACCTTGCAAGTGGAGATATGGTGGGATCAAAACAGGTCAAAGAATAGTTTTCAACTGAAATCGACCCCGTATCATAGAAGAAATTCGTTGTCGTTACTATTCTGCCTTTTATGAATAGCGTTGATTTGAATTAAGCTCTTTTACGTTCATAAAAAGAACTTGATACAAGTATTACATAGAATAAGTGATATGGAAAGTCGAGATTGTAAATAACAAACTTAATGTGATACGGGGCAAAATTAATTAGCGAATATTTACTATCGGGTCAACAATGTACAAAAATACACTATGCTTAGTGTTTGGGTATTTTAGTATCACGAGTTTACCACGGCTACTGAACAACTGTTGTAGATAAATCTTTCCTACAATGGTTATCTCAAGTTTATTACCGTTCTCCGAACTCCTGGAACTAAGATAGTACTAGAAGTTATTGGATGAAAGCCACAAAGGGCATCTTTCCAAGGAAAACAAGTTGCTCGTGCTTGCCCACAACAGCCGCCTAGGCCAAAACATCTTTGTTTTTATGAATGCAAATCTCATACATAACGGATCATAAAAAAAAACAAATTATTGATCTGTATTACAAATTATGTGTCGAATCTGTTGACGTTCTATGTCTATATCAATTTCAATGAGAGACAACTCCATAAATAAGCCCGTAGCAGTTAGTTTTTGTAGGTATCGAAATGCTATCTCTTGATTGACTTAACAAAAGATTAGATGTGTTTTCTTTAGTTATCAAAAGTTAGAAAATTAGTGCCTATTTGATATCGATTTTATTCTGATGCCTTGAGGAGTTCATGATAATAATAAGGTCTAGACAAAAGTGCTCAGGTTTTTGGTTTTCATTTTAATATACAGTTTTAACCGCCTCTGTGGTCTAGTGGTACAACCACCGGTATCAGACGCAGGGGTCAGGGTTCGATTCCCAGCGGGGTATTCGGTTTGGTTGGTGGTAGGACTTGTTGTAAGTCCGCCTGGCTAGCTACCACCATCTTATCTAAGTCTGGCGCCATAACAACAATGTTTTCAGCGTTGTTGTGTTCCGGCAGTTAAAGATAAGAGATGGGGATTCCGGGATAGGCTCGCTTCCATCTTCAGCCTTATCAATACTTAACATCAGGTATGATGAAGACTAAGAGTCTCGCCGCACTTCATAAAAAAAAACAAAAAAAACTTTTCAAAAGTTAGAGGGGGGGGGACACACATTTTACCACTTTGGAAGTGTACATCTTTCAAACGGTTTACTTTGAAAAAAAAATCGTTTTAGAAACCTCAATGCAATTTTTAAAGACCTATCTATAGATAACCCACACGTATAGGTTTAGTGAAAAAAAAAATTCGGTGTCAGTTCCATGTATGGGGAGCCCCCCCTTAATTCATATATTTTTTTATTTTTGTATAAAAACCGTAAAGCGGTTTACAGAATACATCTACCTACCAAGTTTCAACTGTGTAATCCTCATAGTTTTGGAATAAAAAGGGTGTGACATACATCGGTTTGGCCGAATCTATAAGGGTTTCGTTTTTTGCCTTTAGGCTACGAAAACCTAAAAAGGGCCTACTTGATATGTTTTGTTATCTACTTAGAATAAAAAATATGTTCCTTGGCCCGCGTAAATGTTGTGATTAGTTGATATGGCCCATCTCTAAACTTATTTCCCCACCCCTGCTCTAGTCTCTATTTTCAATATTATCCCTGGTTCTACTAAGCCACTCACTGTATATTGCACTTTGGAGTTGAAAAGCACAATTGGGGAGTTTAAATTCCAGAGGAGTTTCCCGGATAGCCAAAGATTGGGGTTCGAGTTTAAGAGCAATAAAAGACTAGCAGGTATTTTTTTCTAAACTAAAATTGCAATATTGACAAACAGACAAACGAAACCTTAATAATCTTGTACTTATAACTGGTCGTCGGTAGTATTGAGCTAGGAATAAAACGTACATCAGCTGTGAGTGGTGATCGCTCGCCGAATAAAATTGTGTTAAAGTTCAGTGACGTTGACATACATCCACAAGCGAGCAATACGCAAAATGTAACGAAAACTGAACTAAAACATATTTGAACTGCAAGCTACAATTGCAATGGTTTTCTATACTTGTATACTAATATTATGAAGAGGAAATATTTGATTGTTTGTTTGTTTGCATTGAATAGGATCCGAAACTACTCATCGGATTTGGCTGAAATTTGGTACACAGATAGTAGATAGCTTGGTAATGAACATAGGATACTTTTTATCCCGATATTGCCACGGGAACGGGAACCACGCGGGCAAAACCGCGAGCGGCCTCTAGTTATTCATAAAAGAAGATAAATTTCAATTCAATAAGGAGTTGAATACGCATTACCCACTTCACTTTTAGAAATATTATAAAAATAATTACATATTATTAACATCCCTCAAACCATTTAAGCATGTCAAACGGTTATAGCTGAAACAACAGCCAGTGTTACCAATAAAGAATAAAGCGTGATTTTCATACAGATATTTAAACTTATACAAAGAAAGAGCGGGCCTACTTTTCAAGGCTCAGATAATAAATATTCTTCTGTAATTCATATCTCTTTTGGGATTGTGATTGTTTTGAGGTTGATTTATTTAAGTTCGTTATGAATTAAACGGACAGATAAGCTTTAACTGAGGAGTGAAAAATCAGCCCAAATATTTTTTTTCATTTTTCTATTATATTATAATTATTCGCGAAAAGTCGTCAGTCACCGGAAGTCACAGTTGCACTTCGAAAGCCACCGCAATGATGACATAATTATGAGCAACAATTAAGGATGCTCTCAAGGCCAAACGCTTGCCAAACGGTAAATCCTGACATGCTGTCGACTGAACGATTCGCTGTTCCGCGCGGCGAAGGCTCTCCACTGCTGGAAGTTGGTCAACTACTTAATCCAAGTTTTCCGTCTCATGGCCAAGCTGTAAATAGTGACGCGCTGATGACTGTACGATTCCCTGTACCGTAATGCGAACGCGCAGCTCTCTACTGCTGGAAGTTAGTCAAATAATCCAAGTTTTCCTTTTACAGGGCCTGAACAATTGGCTTTTACTATACGGTGAACGTACAGCAGACCCACAAATTTCAGTACCAATAAGATATTAATTTTAATCTGATACTTGAAGCGTTCATGAAAATATTAAGGTCGACTAGACAAAAGGAATCAGGTTTTTGTTTTTCCTTTTGAGATATGACGTGCTGTTGGCTGTACAATCTGTACCGTATGGCGAACGCACTCTCCACTGCTGGAAGTTGGTCAACTAATCCAAGTTTTCCTTTGCGGGCTAATGAGACGAGTTTGATTGCATTCCCGGTGCGCCGCGAATTCAGCCGCTTCGAATGGCCTTAATAAAAAGTAGGCAAATGCTTTTGAATCATAAAACTATACCGACGAGTAAAATGACGGGGTCCCACTGTGGCGTCCACTTGTCTTGGCCACTGGTTGAAGGTTGACTCGAATAGTTCTGTTATTAGGTATCCTTATGCGATAATGTAAGTTGTATCGTTTATCTCTCCGCCTAAGAGGTGAAATGAAGAAAGCTGCGTCTTTTGGCAACACCGACCACGAGTTGAAATCTCTTAAGTGCACGAGTATGTATGTATGCTAAGACTAAAATCGACGACTCCAAAACCAATTCACTTACAGTTCGGTTTTGAGATAAACATAAAGTTTAAAATTGTCGTTGCGGCACCCCGAGCTTCATAAAACACACGTACTCAGAACAAAATTTTCTTACAAACATCCGAGATTCTCGGCGGGCTTATTGGTCTGCGCGTAGACAAACAAAGCGTTTGGCCTCCGTAATGGAAATTACATACCCCGGAGGTCGGAAATCAAATTGACAGAAGAGGTTAAACAAACGATGCGGTCACGAGCCGAGACCGTAGTCCGTCGAATATTAATCGCTCGGTAAATGCGCTTTTATTTGTTTTTCCTTTCCCTCGTTGGCTTAGCTACGAACTCTTAACGATGGATCAAGTTAACACTCTGCCAATTCACGGTATGATATTCTCATTTAGTCCGACACTTTAAGCTAACTCGGTTTAAGTTAATTGGTCGTTTTACATTGTTCCTGTTTTTCTTCTGGATAATAGGAAGCCTTCAGGCTAAAAAGAAAAACAAACATCAGGTTTTCTTCAAAATTAGTTACATATAACCTGCACTGGCAAGCAGACCTATTTAATAAAATAAAAAAACAATTGTGTCTCGTTCATTGCCAGCGTAAGGTTTAATACAGGAAAATTGTGTGATAATTTTGCGTGCGTCTTGTTTAAAGGAAATTGTAGGAATGATGAAAATTGATAAATTTTATTTAGGTTATGTAGGTGTATGAAACTATAAAAAAAAATCAATGATCTACCACTTATATCGATAAATTCAACTTATCAAACTCAATTTTATACCCTATTCTACGGAACGGAAACTACAACCGCGGAGCTTAGCTAGTTCTAAGCTCCGCGGTTGTAGTTTCCGTTCCGTAGAAAAATGGGGATAAAAGTTCCTACATTCTGGAACTCATGGTTCTTCCATGTAAAATTTCATCCTAGTTCTAGTTTAAATTATAAACTTTCTTTACGAGAGTACGAATCGTATGAGGTGAAATGACATTTAGGGCATAACATACCTCAGCTTATTAGATTGGATAATCATTTCTTAGAAGCATTTAGAACAGATTAAAAGAGCTTTATTTTAAAAAGAAAGGTTTAAAATAAAGTTATTGGTAACTAATCAATACATAAAACGTAAAGTTGATCGTCATATTTATAATGCATCAAATTTTATTTAAAAAGAAAACAAATTTTTGCTAAATTAAGTAAATAAAATAATGGCGATTCCTTAAGCAATTAAGACACTGCTGGATTTACTACTGTCATCAACAGAATATTCTGTACTGCTGTCCGCTTGTGGTATGAAAGCCTGGTTGATTACGTTTTCACGCAGAAACTTTTTGCAATAAGGTAGCAGCTGAAATTAGCAAAGTAAAAGTACGTAAATTATTGTCTTGGTAAACAAAAAGGAATTTTATTAATACTTTAAAATGCAACATGAACAATGAAGGATCGATATGATAAATTAAAATAGAAAAATATTGGAAAAATCAACTCGGCCACAAGTGAACTCTCATCTCAGATTGGAATCGTACCCACGACCTTGAGGTATCCTGCCCACTGCACTAACCACCGAGAATTCACTTGTGGCCAAGTTGATTTTTTCCAATATTTTTCTATTTATTATATATAAATTTATCTTAAGTATAAAAATAGCATTGAAAATATCATAAAATGAAAGATCTATTTTAAACCAATCCTATTTACTGCGTATTGAATGTGAACTCGATATGTTGAAATTACGATATGAATAACTTACTTAAGCTACAGTTTGAAAAAAATAATATTTTTTCTTAAAAATGGAAAGCAACCTAATTAATTTATGCTTGAGCGATGGACAGTTCATAAAATTACCAATTCATGCTGCTCTTTCACAGCTTTATTGATTCTTTTGATTTCATTTTTTACATGAACGTTCTCTTCATAGCGCTTGTTTACACTCCAAGAATCTCCGCATAAAATTAGTGGTAAAATATATGGATAGCCTGGGAAACATTTAAAAGAGGAAAAGCAATGTAAGTAGGTACGTAAAGTATAGAGATATAAAAATTGAATCAGAACGCGTTGTACCTACTGGTATAATAATTATATTTTTACCTTTGATTGTTCCTAAAGAACCGTCACTAATGACACCTAAGTTGCAATAAAATTCCTTTCCAGCTGCAACGTTACGAGATTGCCATATCGACCTCAGGGCATAGCAAAAAACAGATGCCTTATAGATACAGCCGTAGGGATTTTTCGAAGTTTTTGCGGTTATCTTAAAGCATAAAAAGAAATTTATCAAACTAAGTATACTCTACGTGATAAATATTAAATAAGAAAATATACTAGAAAAAAGCAACTAGTCTCATGTCGCCCTGACGGGATTCGAACCCGCATCCTTGGGAATCCGGCCCAATGCACTAACCAATTATGCTACAGAGACCTACGAGGACACGTCGAATTTTTCCTAGTATATTCACCGTTCTACGGTGTTGGCCACCGTCGTTTCATCAATGAGAGAAATATCTGTAAAGATGTTTCTTTCGAATGCGAGGATATTTATCCTAAGGATGCGGGTTCGAATCCCGTCAGGGCAACATGAGACTAGTTGCTTTTTTGTAGTATATTTTCTTGTTTAATATTTATCACACAAAATACATTGTAAAATGCAAAATTAAAAAGTTATAATACTCTACGTGTATCAATTGTTAAATCCTGAACTTTTTACTGCAGAGCTAGTCTTATTAAAGACACAATAGCATTATAGTAACCAAAACTACCTTCTGAATAAACTCCTTTTTCATCCAACTGCTATTAAACTGTGTATGATCATAATCAATTGCGTGCAGTAAGTCTTTGCTAATCATATTCCAATCGCATCTTGTTTCAGGGTTCACTCGATCGTGTATTATAAATGGTTTTTCTATTTCAACGTGAAGAATCTCATCGTTAGCCGCCCAGACAAATACATCATTTATCTCATTACATTCGACCTTATATGGAATAAAGAAATGACGTCTGTAGGTACTCTGTAAAACAACTAATAAGATTCGCGCAGTATTTAAAGTTATAAAAATCTACAGAGACACGTAACTTAGAAACTTACTTTTAAAAATTCGGCTAGAACTGATTTAGCCACATCGGGAATACCAGTAGGACAAAAAAATACATCTGGCGGCATTTCTTTTGACAGAGACTTCAATATTTCTAATACTACTAATCCATCAGCCATAAATATTGGTTTCCTAGGTTTTATCTCTGGTTCTCTTACTTTCTTGTTTAACGATAATTTCCCGTCAACACTTTCTTTTTTAGGCGGGACATAACTAAAGTTATTAGCAACTTTAATGATCAAATACAAAGCATCGAATTGTTCATCTGAGTCGACTTTCTCTAAGTCAAGCTTGTTGAGCTCGGAAAAATTTGATATAAAACAAAAGACGTCAGCATCTGAAACACTAATAGTTATTTGTTATGCAAGGCAAAGTTGGTTATTAGCGGTGAGTTACCTCTATTGAAAGCTGAGCAAGTGAAGGATTCAAAGATTGAATCAAAGGTACAAGACGCTAAAAACTTTTCTGCCGAGTGCAACATAATTTTTCACCTCACAACAGCGAGGAACATTTTAACTTCCGATAGAAAATGATTTAAACAAAAAGTTTAATCTAAATAAACCTTATTCTCATTGTTTTAATGATATAAAAAACTAAAATAATAAAAAGGTATTATAGTTAATTAAATGTTATTTAAAGTAGGACGATATAGTTACTTATAAATAACAATAAAAACTATTCGGTAAATGTTGACATTAAGATGAGGTACAAGACAAAGACAATTTAAAAGTAATGGTTTAAGTCACGTTCCGAAATCCAATCATAGGTTGTGAAATACAAAATTCTTATAACAAATAGTTTAATCTTATTGTTATTGCTTTTATGATTCAATTAACTAAAATAATATAATAAAACCCAAACGGAGTATTATGATTAATTCAAAGCTATTTAAAATTAGAATAATATGTAACAAAAAAGTCAATAGTGCGATTCGGAACGCATTATGACATATTTTTAGGTATTAAATTAAAAAAGTACTTTACCGCGCTAGGCCGCAAAAACCGCTTTTCTACGCAGAAACTGAATGACAAAACCTTCTTTTCCGAGCGTGTGAGGTGAAAACGTAATATTATTGTTGCTTGAATCTCTGTGAATCTTATCGAAATAGAAGAATAAAAACGCCATGCAACTGAAAAGTTTCAGTTGCCCGTACTCTAACAACCTGAGTTAGTTTTATAACAACCGGTCTACTGCTAGAGGCAATATTATTATACGAAGAAATAAATAATTGACTCTAAAAAAGCTCATATTAATACATTTTATGCCAATAAATATGACCACATATGACGTTTCTTATGGAACGATAACAGTTTCAGAAGAAAAACAACGGTAATATTGATGACAAAGTATCTACACGGCAGTAACTCGATTTCTTTTCTTTCTCTCACCCAAGGTTGCCTGTAAGATATTGCTAAGAAGTAAAAAGACTGCCTATTTTGTGTTATCTTTTTTATTTTTAAGCTGTATTATTTCGTAATCGTGTGCAATAAAGATATGTTATTATAAGTAACAATTAATTATTATTACTTATAATAACACAGAAGGTGACTTTGTTCGTTTTTTAGCAAAAGCAGCAACGCGGCCGGTCGCCTTTTCTAATTTCTTTTACATTTTCTATGCCACGTATGCAGGCCGACCGACACTAATTGACTTTTGATAGGGATTGTGATCGGGACGCGATTTGAAAGGTATTGAATGAACGAAATTTAACTGTCTAAGCAAAGTTACACACGAAAATATCTTTCAAATGTATGGAGAAGTGTCAAATGAAGTGTCATTTAAAACATCATTCGTTCCGAAAGAGATTGAGACTATAGGTTACACAATTCCATAAATCACATCACAATCACACAACCTTTGAAAGGGATTGTGATAGATTTTGAAATTAGACAATAAGGGGGTAGTTTTCAGGGGTCACCTAATACGAAACTCAACTGGGGTTTGTATCACGCTCGCAATAATTTTACAATTACTTGCTACGGATTACCTGGGTAAATCCGATGAAACAATAATTTTGTTGTAACAAGGGTAAGCACATCTCAAAAGTTCCAATCTTAACAATTCAGCTGCTGGTTTTTCATTGGAGTAAACGAGAAGAATCAAATCAACCAATTGATCTTCACCAAAAACTGTACCAGATAATATTTTCACAATAGTCAGCTGCCCCGCTGGAGTTAAAGGATTTATCACAAGAACCTTCAAAGGTATTAGGACGGGTCTGGTTTGGAAATTCATCTGAATACTTATATTGGTGCGACGAAAAACTTGAGCTTCATTAGTCATAAGTCACCGTGGTGATAGAGATTATAATTATAAGTAGAGATGTGGTGATTATATACCCTTTGATAGAGATTATTCAACATGATCACGATTTATTATTTACTGTAGTATTTGTTACCTATCTGCAAAAGCAAATCACAAGCACGCTCTATAAACGTTCACTTAATGTCACTTTGACATTGACGTTCATCTATTCTGACTGACATTTGTGACAATAAATTGACGCGTTTACTTTTAATTATTTTGTAATGTAACTTGTGAAATATACATTTAATGTAAAAAATGAAGTAATTATTCAACAATGGCTTCTTCTAAAGAAAGAGATTGTGAAGTATCGCCAGCGACTTCTACCTCATCAGTTAAATCTCATTTCTTCGAGAGATCATCGTCACTAACATCTTCGAAGGAAGACAAATGGCCGGAACTTTTAATTTCTAGACCTGATAACTCCTATTTTTACAGCACAAAAAGTATGTATTAATACACAATTTATTCATACCTATTCATTTAAATTAGGTCTGATTAACTATCACATTGAGTATTAACATTAATTAATAACAAAAAGTTTCAGGCTTGCAGGTGTTAAGTTTTACTATTTGTTTATCATGAAAATTAATGTGATGCTGATGTTTCCTAACATTGGAAGCAAGGTTAACCTAATTTAAATTCTCACTTGAATGAACATTATCATTTAAATATTGATTTTGTAAACAAAACATTTTAACTTGATGAGATAATTACAATATAAGTACAAAATAATCATATTACAATAATAAAACCAGCGTACTTTATAAATCAATTATAAATTATAGTATATATTTACTAATATTTAAATGGGAGACTTTGTACACTCATCAAAAAAAGTCTGTAATCACTTAATGATTTTCATACAAAATACCTGTTTTCGTAGAGGGATTACTATAGTAAATCTTGACAGTTTTTTGACGACTTTTTGACAGTGTTTAACCAATTTCAAAAAGGGGGGGAGGTTAAAAAAAGAATAAAGTTGTAAATTTTGGTTATTATTGTATGAAAAAATACACTTCCCAAACGAATGAAACACACAGCCGAAAATCAGTGTATGTACCTATCTTTTTTGTAGATAAATCAAGTAAATAGCTCTACGGATTGAAATAGGATGAATTGATGAAATTTTGAATAATATGCAGATTAATCATGATCCGGTAAAGTTCAGCCATTTTATGGAAATAATGTTTGTAAACAAACCACCTATACTAACATCTAATGATTATTTATTGCATGTTTTATATTACCTTTTAATATAAGCACATCAATTATATCTTTCTTATATCGTCTCAGTTTGATATATGCCATTAATTAACTGAAGTTAATGTAATTTGGAAAAATGTGCAAAGGTTTGTTTACAAACATTCTTTTCTTAAGTTGGCTAGAGTAAAGGATATATTTTGTCCCTATATTCTTTCAGGATGAGGACCCAACTGGGTAAAACCTTGGTAGCTACAACATAAATCATAAATCTATTAGTTCTAAATCCTATGTTTTATTTCATATTGTTAGACTTGGAAAGAATATATATTTAACTCACAACTGATTTACCTGTGTTAATTTTGAGTAAAGAATTGGCATGGTGTTAAACTATTTATTTATTAAGTTTTTGCCAACATCAATATGTAGTTTGCTGCCGGCCGTTAACAAAATCTTAGTTTTTAAGTAGCTTTATGTTAGTTTTAATCTGTACAGAAAATCTATTTTTGGCCGTAGCTTTCCAAATTGTTTGAAAATAAGGGCTCACTTGGTAGCAATTGAATCGTCGCTTCACGGCAATTCTTATTATATATGTTGTTTCATTAGCTTTCATACATTTTTTGTTTACTATAATGCAATTTTCAAATTTTTATAAAAAAGTAAGGTTATAATTTTAGTTTTCATTTGACACCTCATTGTCTTTCTTGACTTTTTTATTTTCTCTACTTTCTGTCCTAATTCACGTAGTTTGTATATCTATTTATTGTTCTTCTCGCTCTTTCCCATTGCTACCGAGTGAGTACCGCAAACCTCGATATTATTTTTCTTCTATGCATTCTTTTTCGTTTATGATTTTGTAATTTTTGCATTTTTCAATGCTATTTTTATACTTATGGTAAATTTTAAATAGAAAAATATTGGAAAAAATTAACTCGGCCACTAGTGAATTCTCAGGCTGGAATCGAACCAGCGACCTTTGGAAATGGAGCATTGGACCGGATTTCCAAAGGTCGCTGGTCTTTTTATGAATTTTGCTTTTAGTTTTGAGTGTTTCTGCTATCAATAAAGAGATGTTGCTTGATAATTTACACATTTTTCAACATTGTGTGGGAAGGTATATTTTTACATGGTGTAGTAAACACAATGTAGATAATTAAAATCAACTGTTATGTGTTAGGACTCTACTACATTTACACTATTTTAAATATTATATAATGTTAAAATGTTTTTTTATATTACTTATCACAACTATTAGGAACATGATTGAAACTTAAGTTTGTGAATTATAGGTACCTGTGGTCACTGGTCAAACAATGATAACTCTAATACCATAGATGAGCATTTGAAATTTTAGAAAATAATTACAAATCTAATTGACACCATTTTTTCTTTTATTAAACTCTAATAACCTAGCCTCTAATTACTCGTTTGATTTATTTATGAATAGGCTTTGTTTAGTGATCAAAACAGAACTTATTCACAGTTGATACATTAGACTTTAGAGTTATTGTTATTTGAGCAGTGACCACTGCACTGATACCAATCATGCTACATCCATTATTTTATTATTTTTAATTTGCTATAGAGGTGACTATGTGATCATAACAAAACTTATTTTTTCTTACATAACTACATGTATTGTAGTTGTAGCGTTATAAAGAGAGACGGAAGAGAATAGCGAAGAGAGCCTGTCTAAGAAAAAGATGAAAGAGGGATTCCATCGGACTATAAAAATTAAAAATATGATACAACTTAAACTAAACTGTTGCCTGCCTAACGGATGAGAATTTCCTAGCTAACGGGAGATCGCGAGAGGAAGAGGGAAAAGTCTTCAGGGAACGTAAGGACGGTATAAGACGGTATTCTTCAGGAGATTACGGGACAGATTAAGAGGGCGATTCTTCAGGGATTTTGTAGTAGGCAGGTTCGGGAGACACGATGGCAGTTCGTCGGGGGCGTAGCTGCCGCCTCGGACGCCGGCCCTGTCGAGTGTCGACCCGAAGACACGGAGATGTAGAGCTTTCAAGACCATCGCATGACGCCATGCTCAGGCCAGCGTAGACATGATCAGGTCCAGTTCGCAGCAGCCCATGGAGACGATGAAGATCAGAGTTGCACGCTGGAGGTCGTGCAGCAGCCGCAGGAGTGGTAGACTCGCAGTGGTTTGATCTTCAGCACTTCCTTGCTTGCAGTATGCTGAGGAGACCAACGCGGCGCGGGGCCTTCTTGAGGCCCGGGAGCGGCCACTTATACGTAACGTAAGGAGTATAATATTGTACTTGAAGAAATGAATCAGAGGCTTGGAAGCCAAGCCATACACACAGGGAATTTTGAAAAACTCTAAAGTCTAATGTATCAACTGTGAATAAGTTCTGTTTTGATCACTAAACAAAGCCTATTCATAAATAAATCAAACGAGTAATTAGAGGCTAGGTTATTAGAGTTTAATAAAAGAAAAAATGGTGTCAATTAGATTTGTAATTATTTTCTAAAATTTCAAATGCTCATCTATGGTATTAGAGTTATCATTGTTTGACCAGTGACCACAGGTACCTATAATTCACAAACTTAAGTTTCAATCATGTTCCTAATAGTTGTGATAAGTAATATAAAAAAACATTTTAACATTATATAATATTTAAAATAGTGTAAATGTAGTAGAGTCCTAACACATAACAGTTGATTTTAATTATCTACATTGTGTTTACTACACCATGTAAAAATATACCTTCCCACACAATGTTGAAAAATGTGTAAATTATCAAGCAACATCTCTTTATTGATAGCAGAAACACTCAAAACTAAAAGCAAAATTCATAAAAAGACACGTATTGCGCCTCGCCTCCGCCGTACGATTCCATATTCTCCTCAAAGATGGCTGCACCGTCGCTCTTGTATTGATTTTTCTTTCTGTCGTGACGGACTACCTGTACCCCTATGACCACGAGAAATCAATACTTGTACTGAAGTTGCTGGAAAAGCCATTCACTCATAAACTGCTAGAAGAACAACTACTTGCAAAAAAAATTGTTCAGATTCTAATAACACGATTATTGTTTCCATAAATTATAAAATATTCGGCAAAAACCTACAGTTGATTAACCAGTGATTTCGCGTGTTTGCAATGCGTAAATAGAAGTGATCAAGATTCACAGAAGTGTATCTGCTTTTTCGCTTGCTAGTTTATTTGCCGCGTTATTATGCGTTCACTTTCGGCGGTACACGGGGTAGACCCCTTGCCCGAGCTAGGCGTTCCGTCGGGCATCCATCAGGACGGCAATCCCGACGCCGACATGGCCGGCGCACAGGACACCATTTACCTATGCAACTTCCGCGTTTCCGTTGATGGGGAGTGGCTGTGTCTAAAGGAACTCCATGATATGGAAATGCAAGATTCTTTCATCCGCCCTTCAGATACCGGGGCCATCACTTCCCCCGATGATCCGATGCATTCATTGATGGGTAATTTTCCAATAGCTCTGGTGCATCAAAAGATCTGTGACCTTCATGTTGATTACATCTACCAACCGCATTTTTTTTATTGTAGCACGAGACCCAGTTGTGATCGAGCGCAGTAATCTCGTGAATATCTCCAAGCTGATCGTCAAGGAGCTGATAGAACAATCACTACGTTATGGAAGAATGTTAGATAGTGACCACTTGCCGTTACACCACTTCTTTATTGTCCTCGAACATGTAATGCGTCACGGATTAAAACCAAAAAAGGTAGGGCTCGAAATAGCGTATTTAGCTCCCGAGCTAAATCGCATAGGTATAACCTTATGACCTTAAATGACCGGCAATTATACAAAAAGACAATTAGACAGTTATTTTCGTGATATCGATAACTTTCAGTTACTAAACAATTACTTTTGGTTTTTAAGGGACTTCTTGGGCCGAAGAAGGAATTATGGGATATCCTTCAAATGGTCGAGAAATATTCTCCAGAAGCAGCAGATATCACTGCCAGCATTAGAGATTTACCGACAGTTAAGTAAGTGTAACAATTTAATATTCTCTAGTAAACATGGAATATCCTGATGTTTTTCCAAAACATACAACTTCTTAGCTATTTTTACCGGCTACAATAGAATCTGACAAAATGTTTTAAGTGATGCTTAATTGGGGTGATTTCGTGAACTCTTAACCATATACTTCACTTTGATGCTATCTTGGATTCCATTCCATTTGGACTTTGTTTCGAATTGGGATTACATCTGGTGTAGTTCGCGATAATCGTTACCAGAAGGTTTAAAAATTATGTTGCGAAATGTTATGCCAACCTAATAAATAAATACAATTAATGATATGAAGTACCTTACTAAGAAACCCGGATTCTTTTGGCCAATTTTCGAATTATTTCGTCTCAAACCTGTGACTACGCTAATCCAATATAGATGCAAAATTGTACACCAAAATATAAAAATATTTTGTTCAACATAATACATGCAGTCGGAGGCATAACATTTGGTAGATACTTGAATTTTTTTTATTATAATATTATAACATCAATATAAGTTGATAATACTCAATATCCTGTCTCTTATGTATCCTCTAACTCAACTCGTTACACCCGTCACGGTGTATTAAGACTGCAAAAAAATTCAATGTTGATACATAATTACGTTGATACATAAAACAATTGATATTTTTTAAATACCTATATTAACTATTTAGTCCCTAATCTTGGACGAATCAAAGTTCGTAATACATTAATTAACTAATACTGAATGGCATGATTGTGATTAATTTTATACTATCTTATTATTTTCGCTAAAACTACGATATTTCGGAGAAGGGTAGTACAATTTGCAATAGTTGGCGTCACACCCGCTGCGCGGCTTTAAACGGTAGTAACTATTTTACACCTATTACTTTAAAACTTACAATATAAATTAATGTCACTAGGATCTACAGAAAAAATAAATTCAATCATGAGAGTGACAGTTTATAGATTTAGAACCGATACCGTGAGTTCAAATGTCACACCCGTCACCGCGATCTGGACTATCTAACCTCTAGGATGGATAGCAATAAGCAAGGTCACCTCTGTTGGGAGGCTCGTTGTCATCCGTCTAGAGCATGCTTTATTCCAAATAAGTCATGTTCACCAACTTATTGTTATTAGGACGGCTATGGGTCGAGCTCGAGCTTGGCTGCGACTGGCTCTCATGCAGAAGAGGCTCGCGGACTACCTTCGGATTCTCCTGGAACATCGGGAGGAAACTCTTGAAGAATTTTTTGAGCCCCACGCACTAATGTTAAACGAGGAAGCCGTTATTATCACCGGATTACTTGTTGGGCTGAATGTCGTCGACTGCAATTTGTGCGTCAAGGTAATTTATGCTAATGTACCTACTGATAGACGAGCACACTTTCAAAATAATGAAATAAAACTGCTTAATTCTCTATCGGTTTAGTGTAATTGCTTATGTGGACTGTCTTGCCTTTTCAAAGGTATTAATATTGTCACGTGACATTCCCGCCTGTTTAAAAAACAAATATTTGGTTCCGTATTTTAGTGACAGTAACTCAATTGAGATGTTGACCTATGATGACATAGTATCACAATACGTAGGTAGGTATTCATATTTTAGAATTCGTTACTTTCGAAGTAAATGTTATTTACTATAAATTACTGGGTTACGTTTACGTTCCGTCCGACACGTAACGCCGGTTGTGACAAAAAATATTTATACGAATTCGTATAAAGTAACTGTACCTACTTTGCTTTTCAAAACTGTCAAATCGCATACATTTTTAAACCATAAAAGTAAAAGTATATCGTAAAAAAAATTTGCTGCAAACCACATTACGTTTACGCTATCAAATACCAAACTAAATTTTTTAAGTCGTAAACGTAAACGCAATAATAAAGTTACATGGCGCAACCGACTACCTATGAAAGTAAAGCTTAATCCCAAACGTAATAGTTTAAACTCTATAAATAATTAAATTGGATTAAAGTAATTCCTCAATTATTCATTCCTTTCTGTTAAAAGCTATAAATTAGCATTATAATCGCAGGAAGAAGATCTGGACAGTCAGCAGGGCGTAATAGACTTCTCTCTGTACCTCCGCGGCAGCAACTCCTCAAATGACCTGTCTGGCAACGGTAGCAATGCCAACAACGAGCCGAAACAACGCCACATCAACACAATGCTCGACCAGAAGAATTATATTGAAGAACTGAATAGGCATCTCAAGTGAGTAATACTACAGTTTAACAATCTGTGGTATACCTACACTATTAATTATCTAGTAATAGTAATCATACTTAACGACTTCACTAAGTCTGGTATAATAAAAATCATACTATGTTTTATGTGATGTTACAAAAGGAAAAATGTTATAATTAGGTAGGTACAATGGTTTATATTGAGGTTCTGAAAATTTGGCAGCGTCACGCCTGTCCTCAACCCAACAAACTAAATACTTTTCCCAGTAAAATATAATACATTTTATATTTTGTATGCATGCATGTAAAACAAGAACTTACAAATTTTTAGGCACTACCAAGACTACATTACTAAAGCAAAGGAATTGAAATCTAACATGCAAAACTAAATTAATAGATTTGACAGGTTTTACGTAATTAATAATCATAAATGTTTTTAGTGCCACTGTCGCTAATTTGCAAGCAAAAGTGGAGAGCTTAACCACAACAAACGCACTTATGAAGGAGGACTTAGCCATAGCCAAGAACACAATGATTCAGCTGGTTGAGGAAAACAATCAATTAAAACACGCTTTGGGTATGTACCTTACTATGTTACTCACTCATCTGTTGACTTTTGATGACTTATTATGTGATTAGGATAAGACGTTATTAATAATAATTGTGGTTAAAAAACGACGCAACCGTCTATAGACAATTCGAAGAATAGAAACGAATTCTAAAACTAAAGCGAAATTTCCAATTACAATGCTTTGGGAATTCTGGAAAAATCGGAAGATTTTCCTGCCAAATATGTATTGTCTGCCTTCCTTTTATTTTATTATTGCAATCTTAATATTTTCTTGTAAACTTGTTTTTTTTTTTTTAATTTAAAATAACGAAAATTCTTTTGAATTAGTTTTTTAATAACTAAATAATCTTTATAGTATCATATACATACTTTATATTTTTGATGGCGGAGTCTAAAATAAAGCTGAATTATTTGAGTAACATCAACCACCCAACGTATGAAAATTATCATAATAGTTATAAAACAAAAAAACCACATAATAAGTAAATATATTCGCTACAGTTCAATACACCAACACATAATTGATATATTGTTTCCCTTTGGATTCCCGACACAAACTGCTAAATTGCTTAGTGGGTAGTAACGACAGTAAAGTACACTTACAATTTACAAGCAACAATATGGAATTGCCTTTATCTCTTTCAACCTATTTTATAATAGAATTCGATAAGCTAAAAAACGAAATTAATATCGTTTTCTCAGATTTTCGCTACTACTGTAGTAGATATATCTATATCTAAACTGCAGTGTGTGTTTAGATACATATAGATAAATCATTTATTTCTTACTTTAGACACATATTCATTTTATACACAGACCTATATCGAGATAGGCGAAAAGAGCGCTTCAAACTGTATGAGAACCTAGCGTATCGAATTTTTCGTACCTACGATGACGTCACGAGCGAGATTTAGTGATGTGTAAATGTTATTGACGATAACTTTCAAGAAAGCACTGCACAATTAACCATTTTCGTTTCTGAGTGACGCGTGTTTTCATAGCAATGGTCTCAAGCGGACTGGATTAGGTCGTAAAGCTTTGACCGTGGATCAAACCTTGCTGCCCAGTTCGAATCAAAGTAAAGCCACTTGCTTGTTTTACTTTCTGTTAATTAAATAATTTTGATAAAGCTTAATAGTATTTCAATACCTGAATATATTTATTTACCTATCTATCTAAATAATCTATGCTAAAAAATATGTTGATCAAACTACAGAGGTTGAACAGACAAGAATTTCATTCTTTTCCTCGTAAGTGTATTTGTTATAACAGGAAACATCCAATCACAAAACAATTTATACAGGTGTCATTATACCCCTGTTGATTGCTAATCAAGTTATCATTCTTTCTTTTGTTTCTTATCAGTCACTCAATATGTATAAAGTATTTTTATTTACAAATTCGGTTCAGTGTTTTATTTAAAAATTAGCGAGCTTATCCTTAATTTACATATATTAAACATTATTAATAATTTATGCAATAATCATGAGGCAGCTGTCCATCAGCAACGATGCTGAATAATAGAGAGTGCGTTAGATAAGACACCTTGCGTTTTCGGTGACTCAGTCTCCGCTTACTGTCAGTCGCCGTCGGTATTCCACGACAGTCGAGCGTATTTCACACTTTGCCCGCGAACTATCGTGACATCGCACCGTTATGCCCCATCGCATAACTTTAATGGGGAATACACCTTCGAAACGTCATCCCAAACAATCACTATGGATAAGATCGTGTGAGTTATTTCGAAACGCGGGTAATAATAACCGCCGGTCTGTCTCACTCGTGTTTATTTACGTAGCGTCTCACATGTATATTTTTCTACAGGTCAGGACATAACCAAAGATACTAGGATGAAAATTACTGAACTACAGTCGGATGAAGAGGTGAGATTCTTAAATTCTGTTGCCTAAGTTTTTATTTTTACTAGAATATTTTTTATAAATTATAAAACACGATATCATTAGGCAATCAATCACTGTCGCGGTTTAAATTCTACAATTGCGATTGTAACAAATGCATGTTTTGTAAGTAAGACACGATCCCAGCTTAACGGTCATTCTTAAAACAATAGGAGTCTGGCAATAAAACATTCATTAAGTCAAAATGAAATGTGATTGCAATATTAATATGCGACGCTGCACGTTCCAGGAAAAACGCAGCGTCAAGAGCACAACTTCCGAAAAGTCTAAAAGCGATAAGGATTCCGATCATGTAAAAATGCTGGAAGAAGAGAGAAAGAAAAATATGGAATTGCAGAAAGAGCTAGATTTACAGGTTAGTAAGTTTAAAATAGTATACTTAAAAAATGTCGTGCTATACGTCTTTATTTACTGTCGTTTTCTTCAGATATCACTAAAAGCAGAAATGGAAGTCGCAATGAAACTCTTGGAGAAAGACATACATGACAAACAGGACACGATCATATCGCTTAGAAGACAACTTGATGATATAAAACTAATAAACCTAGAAATGTACAAGAAATTACAGGTGAGTTATCAAATTGTCAGCTCTGTAGTATCTAGTACTATTATTGATGAAGTGATTGTTTGACCTCAATGCACGCTCTTGCCAACATTATATTTCCTAATTTTTTCATGGTCTGCTGGGTTAACATCCGACAAAACAAACAAAAACCCCACAGATTAGTGGCAGCCCTGAATGTCCAATAATCGAGACTAGTATTGTCATCAACAAGTTGCAATCTAGGTCAAGTGCATGACTTCCCAAACATTGTGTTTTAAATGGTTATGCATTTTATTGTGCTGTATTCAGCTCATTTATTCTAAATAATTAATGTTTGCTTTATAAAGGAAATCTGTACTCATCACGTAATATTTGAATTCGAAACAAAATTCGCAATTTAATTATTACATATTAAGGGCATTTACTTGTTCACTTTAGTAAAGTTTAAAGCATGTCTTTCCTCATTTATTATAATGGGTTTCCTGAGACCAAAAACATTTACCAACAAAGTCGTATAATTCACCAGGTTAAAGTCTCGAAATAATTGCATGACCTCGTTGAAGTTACTAACAATAAGTAAAACCGAGTTCACACAGCAGCTTATTTTTACCTGCGATCATCAATCCGATATAACAAAGCCGTTGTCCCCTGAAGGTTACGAATGACGAGCGTGGGTGATCCACCTAACGCTTCCCGCCCATGCATTATCATTACTTCATTGTCTAATACCTAATTAGTATCTTATACCATATTCAACGATAAATAATTTCCCATAATTGACGTACTAATATGATCATTCGATTGAAGTAGTCTCTTAATTCCAACTGCTTCTTTATTTAGTCATGCTATTATATGCGTTCTACCACTATTTATTTATCGCTAAATCGATTAACACATGGTAATATACATTAATATTTATATATCCAATACTAATACAATGCTGTATTCACTATGCCGCGTTTGTCGTACGGAAGGAATGCGAGATGGAACTGACGCAGAAGGGCGAAATGGTCTCCAGGCTTCAGGGAAAGGCCGAGCAAATTGGCAAAATACTACACAACCTTGAGAAATTTAACCACTTCCTAGGACCAGACCATGACTTAGTCAAAGCTCTGAGATCTCCCACTACTAATGAGAATAACATAGGAGAAAAGTTAGAAAAACTCAAAGCACAAAGTAACGCCGCTCAGAAGGGCACAAAGTCGAAGGACGAGGGGCCGCCAAATAAAAAACTGAATCTGCAGGAAATACCACCCTTTAGGAAAAGTATTACTAACAATAAACCTGTTGGCCACGTGGGGGAGTAAGTAACGCGACCCCAGCTTACATTTAGTTAATATTGTACATATTTATTCAAGGTGGTATTTCCTCCAGGAAAGATTCTCTGTATATTTCTAGTCATTATATTATATACTTGTAACGTATTCATTATTAATGCTAATGTGGGCCTGTATGTCGGTCCTTTTAACAGATGCTGCCTATACCTCGCTTAATATAAAGCGCTATTATATTAAACTAGTAATGTTCTACAACGGCAAATAACTCCAATACTTTAGAGCGATAATACCTCTGCTTACTAACAAAACAAGTTATCTTCCACATTTTCATTTGTAGCTTAAACTGAGCAAAATTTTATTGGCCTTGTTTTAGGAATGTGAAAGTTCCTTGAAACATAAAACTGAGCTAATATCCAAATTGGAGGCAAAGACTGAATCAATGGGCAGCACGATACATCAACTCGATGAGAAGTAGGTTTTATATGTTTTTTTTATGTCATCGCATCAGGGCTACGGCCTACTCTGATCCGCAAGGATAGAACTCGACGCTGTCTATGTAACGCTTCACATATCAGTAATCGAATTCGCACCTAGGTGTGAGCAGAGCACAGCTTGCGTTAGATAAAATCAAGGGTAACTCTTTCCATTCGCTCGATATTGGCAAACCCTCACAATGAACGTTATCCAGTTTGATACAGATCATGTGATACATAATGTTTTGTTTCAATTTACCGTTGGAATATATTGTTACCAATATGCTACTGTTGCTTTGGCTTCTCGTTGCTGCGGAATGAATAAACGCGGTATGGTTTCATAGTTAGACGTGTTAAGTTTTCAAATTATTTCTCATAAGACTATCTTAGCAGCTAACCTTTACATTAACCATTTTTTTGTTTATTAAACCTAATAATACCCTTGTCTTTTCGAATATTAAAGTGATATATGTAATTAACGATATAAACGGTTAATTAAGTAGATGCAATTGATGAGATTT
The DNA here is from genome assembly GCA_910589605.1 of Chrysoteuchia culmella. Taxonomy (NCBI): domain Eukaryota; kingdom Metazoa; phylum Arthropoda; class Insecta; order Lepidoptera; family Crambidae; genus Chrysoteuchia; species Chrysoteuchia culmella. Next base: position 12,905,117 of record OU342654.1, read on the forward strand.
AACGCTTGGATTAAAATAAAGTTATTTTGTATACTTTTTTAGTGATATTTTAAAGTATTTTAACTGTGACGAAGGCAGTGAATTATCTGTATTACTAGTTATATTGATTAAGTATATGGCTATCTATAAATTAATATGATCTCATGTGACTTTCTTAAATAAATTGTATTAAAATTATTGTTTTAATAAACTATGTTTATGCTTGTTAACATCTAGCCTCATATGTTTTAGAGAGCAACAAAACAAATTATTATCTCTCATAGTTTTGTAATTTGTTTGAAAGTAGAAGTGTTAAGCCTTGTTTATAATAAAGCATTCAGTCGCACACGGTATTTCATTGACTACAGTCCAGAAATCATGTTGTTTTGGTTTTATGTTGATTGTGTAGGTTTGCCATTATCTCTATTGGTTACTTTTGCATGCTTTTTTAACATTAATGCGCTACTTTACTAACATACCTAAATATAACATGAAAAAACATCATGACATTGTTTGACACCTTAAATTGGGCTTGCTAAATTGTAACAGTGTGTATTGTAATAGTAGTATTTGAATGATTGAAACTAAATAATTAATAAATTATATAGTCTGAAGCTTAAAGGTACGGTCAGCAGCACGTCGGGCTTTACAAATCTTTAAATTTTTCCAATGGACTTGGAACTTTAAGACGTACGCTTGTTGAGTTCAGAATTGACTGTTTAAATTGCACATGTTGTATAAAGTGTGGTTACTGTTGACTGTACATATTTTTTTTACAATATTGAAACCAAGCCATTATGTTAAAAGTTTTTTTTTTGTATAAGTAATAACAATTGTACAAACAGGGCATCATATTGTTTTCTAGGCATTTGTTTCGTTTATGTAGTCATTGGTTCAATAATTATTTTTTGACCCTCTTTAATTTAATCAATTCTAATGTATTAATCGAGATCATTACCTCTGCTAACTTACATATAAATCAAATCGTAAGTCAAGGTTGTTTTTTCCCACATAAGAAAGAGGTTAGAATTCGTAAGCAATATTGCTACACTAGGGTCTGTAGGATGTGTAAATGACGGGTGGGTTATTTGGAGCAGTTCCTTCAACTATCTGATATCCTATGACATTCTTCAGCCGTTCGCAAATGCACGCATTTTTGACGAATCATTGAGCAGGGGTATGTGATGCCAATTACGAACAAATGTTATTATTATGGTGCTCCTAAACGGGCATATTTTTGCTACGGCTGGCCACTATATGCATCTTGTCCTAGCGTAGAAAGTCGGTGTGAGACAGCAATAGTTGCCGGCAAGAAATTGCAGGAAAATATGGCCCGCTTAGAAACACCATAATGAGCGGGAGGCGCCACCAGTTTCAATATCAAATTCCTATCAATATTGGTAACCGCTTTCTCATGTTTGCGATATCCCTGATTTTCTAAGAAATTCTGAATTTGATAGTATTTCGTACTAAATACTAGGCGCCCGGTAGGTTACAGAACGATGCAAAGACTAGGAAGGGTCTGGAAGAAAACGCTCGTTCGTTGGGACAGAAAGCCGCAACAGCCGAAACTAGGGCCGTAGCTGCGGAGGGGGACCTCAGGATTGAGAGGGAGTGGAGGATATCGTTACAGGTAAGTTTGATGCTATCATCAATGGCCATTTTTAATGTCTCCACTGCCCCCGTATTAAGACCTCTTATTTTGGCAGCCATTTTCCAGTGAGTACACCAGCGCTATAAGTGAGTACAGCAGTGTGTCATTCCCTCACTGGAACATGGCTGATAATAAAATATCGTAGTACGGTGGCTGGACTTAATTTTGGATGGATAATGAGAATGGGTCCTACCCACCTGACCAACTACGCGGGCCCAATATCCAGTGGCTTTTAACGACTACAAATACAGCCGGGACAAACGACTTGACGTGCCTTTTGATGCACGGAGGAGCTCGAGGCTATACATTTATGGTCACCCATCCCCAGACCGACAATTGCGTTGGATAACGCCACAATTGCCAGTCGATTGAGCTAACTAACGCGCTATCATCGAGCTCCTTCTTGTATGCTAGTACATAAAATAAAAATTATTATAGGAACAAAGGCAAATCTAATTAATGCCGATCATGATTGAAAATGTTGTCTTGTTTGTCTGTTCGCCTTTCACGTAAACTAAGTACATTGATAGGGTCTAAATGGAATTTCACAAAAGAGTAAACTCCAGATAGATCAACATTATAAGGATGCCGTTTTATTATGATTTTGAATGGAACGATACTGTTTTAAATCAACGCAGACGATGTTGTCCGAACGCTGTGAATATGCCTACTACTAAATAAACGATAGTAGGTACTTATTTTCTGAATACTTTTAAAACTTATTGAAAACAGGTGAAATCCGTATCGTAACGAAACGTAAATAGTGAGAAGTGCCTAACCTAACCTATCCTACCTTGTAAACGATGATACTTTATTAGGTTTTTAAGTAAAAGTAAAATCTAAAAAGGTTTATATAGCACTGTAGATGTGAAAACCAACTGTCTTAATTTAAGTGTTTGTAATAATAAAAAAAAGTACACGATTGAATTCGTGTGAAAATTTTAGTTCGCATCAGTAGGTATTGATACTCCATTCGAATCCAAAATATTCTCTTTATAGGTTTAACACTAAAAACCCCAGCAGTTATTAAGCGTACGAAATACTTTACAATCAATCAACTTAAAAATCAATGACAGAACGTTTAAAATAAATTGTTGTTGTTGGTAAAAACTATGAACAGATTTGGATAAGAATATGTGCCGTTGTTTGTACAAGAGGCAGATTTGGATTATGTTATGAGTATGACACTGGCGCTTTAAATGATTCACAATGGTATCTACAATATCTTATCATATGATAAATATTAAACAAGAAAATATACTAGAAAAAAGCAACTAGTCTCATGTCGCCCTGACGGGATGAGACTAGTTGCTTTTTTCTAGTATATTTTCTTGTTTAGTATTTATCACATAAAAATAGCATTGTAAAATGCAAAATTAAAAAGTTATAATCTTATCATATGTTTGATTACTGTATGTTGGTCTTGGCATTTGCAATAGGTACTTCAAGTGTGAATAACCTACCGGGCTCCTTTCTGAGAACTTTATCAAATACAACCAAATTTTCGAGTAATGAAAACGTCGATCATAATAATTGATTGTAAATATTTATTTGACACTCACCAGGAGTCAATGATGCGAGACCGCGATAAAATATCAATGCTTACTCAAGAGGTGGAATCACTGAAATCTATTGGACAGGTAATATATTTAAGTATTTTACAAGATAGACCAATTAAAATTACATTGAATTGCAAAAAAATTCACGGCGTAATGACATTAAACCGATCATATCTTACTAATATTATAAATGCGAAAGTGTCAGTTTGTTTGTTTGTTGTTACTCTTTCACACAAAAACTACTGAACGGATTTAGATGAAATTTGGTACACAGATAGTACATAGCCTGGACTGGATTAAAACATATTATACTAAGTGATAAACATTTAACAAGAAAATATACTACAAAGAAGCAACTAGTCTCATGTCGCCCTGATGGGATCCCGTCAGCGACATGAGACTAGTTGCTTTTTTCTTGTATATTTTCTTGTTAAATGTTTATCACATAAAAATAGCATTGTAAAATGCAAAATTAAAAAGTTATGAACATATTATACTTTTGATCCCGATATTCTCACGAGAACAGAAACCACGTGGGTGACCGCTAGTACTTGCCAAAAAGCATATTCGACGATTAAACAATGCTAGGTTAAAAGATTTTATTTTTATATAGACCTAAATACTTAGGCCCCATGAAAATAGAATAAATAATATCTTCATCTAGATTGCTTTAATCCCGGTATAAAACATAAGATCTATGGACTAAATAGAGGTAAGTATAATTTGATAGAGCACTTGTGTTATGGATATCGGAGGGTCTAGTGTGAGGTTGCAAATGTCCAAACGTTACTACCGCGTTTACCGCTATGAGTTTAATTCTCAATCATATTCCCATTGTATTGAGATCTATCTGTCACTCGCACTAAGCCCTCAGGACCAACGAATGCTTGTCGAAATATTATATTGCATGACAAAAAAACCCTGGAACAGAGTAATCTCAAATGCTCATCATCACGCATATGATTGTGTGCTATCGTGAAATCAAACCTACGACATCTGGCTCAGTAGTCACTTCGCAGCAATAAAAGATACCTTCTTTTACCACTTACGCAGATTATGTTGTAACAAATTGAGTACAAAATTACCGAGTTACATATTGTTTGAATAAACGAGTTGGCATCAGCTACCATTAAACACTAAGCCATAGTTTTAAATTTCAATGTAATTTTGATATAATGGCCTAAATGTAAGCCAATCCTGGGGTCTTACCGTCAACTCTTTGCGATTCTTAAAGGTTGTGATAGTGGGATGCTGCCATACGGCGTGTATTCCGGTGTCACACTACGAAATAACTATTTATTAATCTGTTGTCTCACTCTTACTACCCGAAGATAACAAAAATGATACGCATTACATTTGTTAAAGACTACCGCTATATTGGTACCATTAGTTAACGCCTAATTATCCACACTCAAAACAATATCTACCATTACCTAACCAACAGAAATACCTGGCCCTACAAGAAGAGCAACATGTCCTCAAAACGCAATACTGCGAAGCCCAAAAGACCCTAGAAGAAGTTGGGGCCACCCTCAGTGAGAACAAGCTTCATCTAGCTGAGCTCTTGGAGAAGGAAGCTAAGGCTGCCGCCGCTGAAGAGAATCCCACCTGGATGCACGACAAAGATGCCATTGCGTGTACGGCTTGCGCTAAGGAGTTCACTATTGCGAGGCGAAAAGTAAGTATTAGCCATATACCGACAGGGTGGCCACTTTCTGGAAAACCTGGAAAAATCAGGAAATTTCGCTAGTCATGGAAAAGTCAAGGAATTGTCAGGGAATTTTATGGAGAATCTACAAAAAGTCAAAAATGTATTCCAATTCTATATTTTATATTTATTACATTTAAGATTATGGTCAAGGAAAAACTTGAAAAAACGCCTGGAAAACCGGGAAAAGTCAGGGAATTTTGATTGTAGTAAAAAGTGGTCACCATGTACCTAGTCATTATTTTATTATCAACCATCTTTTCATTCCCATTTGACTGGTGTTATTATCGAAAGATATGGAGGATGAAGCATGGTTCACCACGCATCATCCCTTTCAATTAGTTACCCACTGCTCATAACTCCGGTCGCCTGTTTTGTACTGGGAGAACGCCTTTACGCATCCTTTACCACCGAGATTGAAAGGGCTATTCGTGGCTATCCACTTTATTTTATTTTTCAAAACTCTGCCGTTATTGAGTCTATACCTACCTTTAACATTGTTAAAAGTAGCGCCATACGACTTTTTATAGTTACTCACTTAAAAAAAGTATATAAAAATTTTGGGTGAGTTTATTTTTTTATGGGTTTCTAGCTTAGTTTTATTTAATAAAATTAAAATAGAGAACAATTTCCTACGAAAAGTATTTAAAAAAATTGTTAGTGTTGAGGCGACACACGCTGACACTGTGTTAATAAGGTTTATTTCATGATAATATTTTAATAAAAAAAATCTTGCATGTCTGGTGTAAATACTTATACAAAATTGGCACTAAACGTACAACTTAGTTTGAAGTTACGCAGCGTAATGCGTGGCAAACTGTGAATTTGCAAATTTCCAAACGTTACCTTCGCGTAAGAGTAAAATTTTGGTAGATAAAATTTAATGCAATGGGAATAAGGTAGAGAATTAAACTCTTTACGCAAACTTCAGCGTAAGCGAGTTAAGTTAGAAAACTTACACTCAGTACTGTGCTTTGTCGCGTCAATACGACAAGAACTATATTCGCCACTTGAAAACAAAACTTGTTGCTTTGACCTAAATAACAAATTCTATTTTTTTTGTTCACAGCATCATTGTCGGCGTTGCGGTCATATATTTTGCGGTGCATGCAGTGAAAAAACTGTAGCATTAGCTGGTAATACCAAACCTGTCAGAGTATGTGACGCTTGCTACGCTGAAGTCAGGCTCACGTAGTAGACGATATAGCTTAGAACTGATCTAAATCAAAAATATATTATACTTATTCCCAAAAGCTGAAGAACGGAAGATCTGCGCCAAATATTATTCTTATAATGTTTTATGGGTAACGTAGTGTTTAAATGAGAACCAGAACTATTATGGAAATACAGGTCATTCAGTTGCCAAAAACAATCGTAAAACTTAAGGATTAATTTCTTACCCCTTAAAAAAAAATAAGCCACAAACGACACTGTGTTTCAACAACGAATGTTGATATTGATAATTTAATCTACCAAGAAAAGTTAAAATGAACTTACGTAGACTATTGCATTTAAATTAAAAATAACTTTCAAATATAGCATTATGACGTTGGTTTAACAACATGACGTTGGTTTTCCTTAATCCTTATATGTCGCCGCAAATGAACATGTAGAAAATAAATAATATAATTAACGGCATCGTGATCGTGATATTTGTTCGTGAGCAGTTTTTATAGCAAGCTCGGAAGAGGATTGGTCTTCACCGAAATGTCAAAAATATAATTTTCTAAGTTAAACTTTCTATGGTTTAATGACAATTCGATGGAGACAAAGCTTTTCTCGAGGGGTTATGCCTTCCAGGCTCTTTTAATTTGTTTGAGGTACCTCATCTCAATAATAAATATGGAGTAAGTAACAAAAATATAATCGGTCAATCCATTGTTTCTTTTAATTATATTTTGATCATGTTATGTACAGACTGAATGTAGACTGATAAGTTTCTTGAAAATTCATGTATATAGGAATATACCGAAGAGGTAATTCGGCTAATTATATGGATAAATTATAGGTACATTCAGCAGCTACGTCTATTTCAAGACATTGGGCGAGGGAATTTTGATTGTAACACCAACAATTTTGTCTCCTCAAGTTAGGCAGTTTAGTAGAACAAACGTACGAATATTACTTTCAATTAAATTAGTGTTTAGCCACACCAACTTATCAGCTCAACAGTCCATCCGATTTTATAGAACTGAAAATTCTCAAACTGATTTTGACCCAACCCATCATCTGAAATGTTGTTCAAAATCGATTGGAGAAATTTGACAGTTTGAAATAGAAAGACTGTCCTGCTGACCTTACCTAGACGAAAGACACGAATGGATTCGGTCATTATTGGAAAATGCCATAATAATTTTATATCCTAATTATTTCAATGAACTATAGTTTAAAGTTAAAAAATATACTTTATTTGATATAAATATTATCGTTAAAATTATTAAGAATGAAACAGAATTTTATATACGTGTAAATTATTATACACCATTGATTTATACGAAAAATATTAGTTGAATTTATCAATAAAATTAAATTTATTCAAGTTTGTAATCTTGTTTTAGTGTGGTGCTTTAAAATTGTATATTTATGTAGCTCATCCAATTGTTAAATATGTAAATATTACACAAGAATAAGTTAAAGATATACAAAATAAAGTTATACAATACGATAAAGTAATTCTTATTGCTTGGTTTTCTTATCCAATAAAATTTTTGGTTTTAAACTTTATATTTCATGAGTTTACGCTTGGTTAGTCATGACGTGATTCAAAATTTGCTCCATGGCGATAGGATTATCTTCCGGAACCTGAAAGAGATAAGTGACAATTATGCATCAATATTATAAACTAAGTTTAAGCATGGAGAACGAAAAAAGTTGATTTCTTTTCGCTACGTTAAATACTTCCATTATGTACTTGAAATGAAAAATTCAAAAAGTATAATATGAACTAAAATTCCGTGGTAACTTTACCGTGATAAGTTTTTATTCTGATCAAAAAGCCCAATTCCAGTGAAACTATAAGAAAGTCTGTAAAATCTTTATTAATTAATATTATATTTATTAATATTATAAATTAATAGTTAATATTATTAACACAAACAACAGATAGCATTATGCTTAAAATATATATTTTATGTAAAGAAGGTTTACTACCTAAGTATATAGTTAACCATTTTCATGAATAAAAGTATTATTACAATACAATGAATGAAATAGAAAATCTCTCTAGTGTTCACAGGCTAAAACTTACCTAACAGTTAGTTAGGTTATTCTCACAGTTATCACTTACCGACACGCCTGTAATGACTCAATACTATTAAATACGATAATAATGCAATCATAATAACGCATTAGCGTAATGATAAAATACATATAACATTTTATAGATGACCGTCAATTTCGCTCCCAAAACTAAAAAAAACCCAACAATCCTTTTTGTTTTCACTTAAAAATTGCCTATATACTATTTATCTTTTAGCAAGTAATTTTAGTTTCCGGGATATCTTTAAGTTGTAGTCGTCGTTGCAACCTACTCCTGCAAACTTCAACAATAAAATGTGTCTTCTGTATTTTCCTGATTCTTTGACAAAATCACTTACCCAATGTCCAGATCCGAAGACCCACCAAAAGCTAAATCTCTTCGCTTTTTTATAAAATCCATTTCTATAACCGTTTATCATTATTCTTTTCCCGTTTTTGAACTCCTCTGCACCATGCCATTGTAGTTTATGGACCCAATTTGTGGCTCCTGTAAAAAACTTACATGAGGTCCGAAGTAGCTATACGAACTTGAAAGCGCTGAATGTTCCTCAAAATCCTTTAGGACGACTTTATCCACTTTCCAGTCTTGTCCATATTCCTAACTCGTCCACTTCTTATCTCGTCCATATTCGTAACTCGTCCACTATTTAAACGACTCAAATTGTCCTTTTTTCTTCTAAGTCGTTTAACTTTACTATATCGGTGTCGAGTTAAATTTAATATGAAATACTAAGGTCTGCGGTCCTTTAGAGTTGTACAAAACTCAAACCGTATTACGGTCGCGCGGCACGCGAGTGGTTAAAGGACAACGCAGATAAAACATACGGGCATTCATAGCACATTGATAGTTAAAATATTCTGCTTCGACTCAATTTTATACCTCGAATGTCCTCTACCCGTTTCTGAGAAAATGGGTCTTGACATACAGACAGACGAAAAAACGGAGAGACGAACAACAATGTGATCCTATATAGGTTTCGGATTTCTATTTGAGGTACAGAGCACTAGCAATTGATAGAAATAATCCCTAGGTTATAATAATTTTATTAACACAATCAAAAGATAGCATTATGCTTAAAATATATATTTTTTATTATTGTCATATTTTTTTACGGTTGACTTCTTTCTAAATATTCGATATCCTTCAATCTACCTTTATATGATAAAGGTAGATGACAGCGACTAGTAGTAGTTAGTTTATAGTGAATGACTCAGGAAAGTGGACGAGATAGAAAGTGGAAAGGTTAGAGGAAAGTGGACGAGTTAGGAAGTGGACGAGATAGGAAACTGGACGAATTAGGAAGTGGAGCAGTTAGGAAGTGGAGCAGTTAGGAAGTGGACGAGATAGGAAAATGGACGAAGTCGTCCTGAAGGCTCAAATTTTACCGAATATTATAAATATTGTGTCATTGTCTCCCATCTTCCCAATTAATGTCTTGCGTATTTTTATCCTTCCTTCCCAATGTGGATCGGTAGGTGTAAAGGACTGAAAATGCAGCCGGGAGCAACAGTTTCATATTACAGTAGCGGCGGCGCGCTGCGTCAAGCGGGGGCGAGTTTGAGCAACCGCCAAGGGCGCTACATAGGCATTATGGGCCTCCAAAGGCAATATAACGAACGGAGTCTCCGCCGACGCGCAATATGGCTGAGGATGAACTTTCCATCTCACACGAATAAATATATAGTGATAGTGCTGAACTTTTGAGTTCCTCCAGCTAGTTCTCTTACCTATATTTGTAAATATTTAAACAATAAAATAATAGTTCTAACCTGCTAGAGGAGTGACAACATCCAAGTTTCCGTTATAAACAGCAATATTCAAATCCGTCTTGTTCAATAGGATTTCTACTGAAAATTTAAAATGTAATGTGTTTTCTACGTTAATAATGTCCTCAATTGATTGGTATTTACTAGCACTAAGTACAGTAAATATATTAATCAATAAGGATAAAGTGTCTATGGTCCATACGTAGTAAGGTAGGTTAACAGACATTTTACATTCATGTAACAAATTCAGATTAATATTTGCCGCGAAAATGTGTGTACTTACAAAACCTAGTAGATGGCACGAAAAAGCTGCTATTTAAACTTTCAAAAACTTCATTATTAAAGTATGACCATTGCAAACTTTGATTCACCATTTTCAAAGTCGGTTTCACGTAGTAATTTATTTTCCTGCTTAGTATACCCAGCTGCATATACGGATTGACTTGGTTTATATTATTAAAATTAATTTCCATGCCAGATTCTCTGATGATCATCGAATACAATACAATGTTCCATTTGTTTGCTGTAACGTAATCCTTTCTGTCTATGTACTTCGCGATTCTTTTGGTCATAGCTGTGACTTTCAAATACGTGTGTAAGTCGATAGCACCCTGTAAAATTTAAATTGGAAATTAAGATCACCATATAAGTGGCTAGAGCTGTACTTAGATAAAGTGAATAAACACACACAGTTTATTAATGATCGCCAATATTTTAGCATAGTTAGACAATCAGAGTATCATGATTCTGCAGAATAATAAGTGCTGGCCACACTAAGCACGAAACTTAAGGAATCTAAGCTCGTTACAATTTGGTAACGCAAGAGTTCGTTTCACCCCATATTCTCATACATTTAGTATGAGAATATGGGGTGAAACGAACTCTTTCTCGTTTCTCAAAAAATTGTGATAGATGTTACGGCATATAATTCGCCCAGAGGAACTAAAATCTCTCAGAGCTAGAAAGATTTTAGACTTCCTGGAGGCCGCCAGGCTATAAGAGATAGGTACTATAACTAGGTGGAGCGAGTTACAATAGATCCGACTGGAGCTGCATAGCCCCTATAGCATACAAACAATAATACGTTCATATCCAATATTCCATTAAAAAGTTTCATTCATCATCACATAACAAGCACATTAATAAGCCAATGACCGATATATCAATGTCGGTCTCGATCGGCAATTAACAGCAAATGAAACTAGTGCATTGTAATTAGGAACAACTTTACCATATCATACAAATAAGTAGAATGTGCTAATGTGCTCTCCTTAGGATCAACCCATCCACTCCCAATTCCTATGCCTTTGAAGTGCATCTTCAAACTCTTTTTTTCGATTGCCTGTAAAAAGAAATACTTATTTAATACATTCCTTAGTTAGATTAGATTTAATAATCTTAGTTATTTTTCAATTATCGTCGGAGCAACGACTTGTGAGACGAGACGATTGTTTCCTCTACCTATGTTTCTAATAATACTTATTCGAAAAGAGTAAAAATAGGTACTCGCAAATGATGATTATTATAATTATGTAAGTAGGTACTATACTTAGGTAATTGCGGTGATTCGTTATTTCCAGAAGAAAAAGTTAACTTACATATTATTATCGTCTTTACTTATTGATATCCTTATCTAGGTAGTATGACTTACTGTGTGTAAATAGAGTGCTAGACGGGGGCAGATTTTCCCTCCATAACTTTGTCCGAAAATATAGGTAGGAGTTTCCCGAAAATGTTTGTGCCGTCTCAGAAATACTTTTATCGTTTTCGAGAGATCAGTTGCTGAAAATATTTCGTATCCTCTATATTTATCGAACTTATCGAAGTAAAAAGCAACCAATTCTATTTATTATGAAACATCTTAATTTTAACTTTGCTTTATATATTTTTCTTTTTCCATTTCTTTATTAGGTATTGGGACAATATTATAAATTAGGTATTAAGTGTTTAATTACCCATGACTCTATCACTTTTTGCGAATAAAGAATTGTCTGTAGCATAGCTGAATCCAGTACCTACAGGATGATCTATCAAAAGTAAGTTTTTGCCCTTAACCTGAAACAAAAATGCTTAATCGATTTACCAAGAATTGAACTCACAACCAAACAATCATTAGCCATAGTTCTTCAATTAACGTGGTATGTGACAAATTAAGTTGTTTTTTAAATAATAGCATTCTAAAATATAACTTTAAAGCGCGCCGATTGAGCTCAAAAACTTAAAGATTTACATAGTGTGAGGATTCTTTTCTTACCCACGTATGGTTTCGCGGTTCCATATCCATGTTTAAAGGACCAATCTCTGCGAAGTTAGCGATTCCAGTGGCAGCCAACCCTGGGCCTCCTTGTACCCATATCACCAATGGCTTTTTCGCAGCGCCTACACTAGTCCCATCAGCATAATACAACCAATAGAAAATGAAAGCGCCGGGTCTAACTTCCACGTAGTTTTGTACGCTCTTCCATTTTTGTATGGCCTTCGTATAGGAATTTGCGTTATTGACACCTATGTCTATAAAAAAATCACAAATTTGGAATTTTGGCGAAGGTTGTTTTGACAGGTTTAATGAATGATCAAAATAGCTAGCTTTTGTAAAAAAAATATTTGCGATTAAAGTTCTATGAAAACTCGTCTTCAACTTTCTTAGAATGCTCGCTCAGTCGGGCGGGACTGTTGTTCTTTTCTAGTGTATTTATATAGAAAAATCAATAGTGTGCATGCAAAAAAAAACTCGTGTTATTGATTAAAAAGTAGTATTATGTTTTATTCAAACTCGGTCAGTTTAATCTACTTCAATAGAGAATTATTTATTTAAAACGTGAAACTGTTTTAATACTCAAGTAATTAATCGATTTATATAATTGAGTCTTACCTTCAGACAAGACAGCATAGACCTGTATCGCTAACACCAATAGTATTAATTTATTCATGTTCACAATCGAATTTAACTTTCATAACACGGGAAACACCCACTCTCCAACTTCACTATTGCGCTTTTGAACTATTTTGTAACTTTAAAAACAATCTAAATATACAGACGAACATACATGCGGTGATATCATCGTGACACTAATGAATTAATTAAGTAAATTATAGTTAACGAAAAAAATAGTCTCCATGTGCCTAATCCCGAGACTCGTAAAGTGACACTGTCATGCGCTCCCGGTTAATCGTAGTGGTTTCTGACACGAAATAATATTCCCTAGTACCGACGCACATCTACGTTTATCTCAAATAGTCTTTATTGGTTTCATTAATACCACCTTACCGGATAAAGGACTCTCGCGTAATGACAATACCAGACGAAATGAAAGGTTACCTAGGTATGTAGGCAAGTGAGTACACATACCTGATATTTACGTGGCGAAGGTTGTACTTCACGTCTTTACCCTTCTGCTATGGAAATAAAAACAAAGGTCAGAGTTCGACAGTGACACTGCGCGCTATGAAACAGTGGAAATGAAACACAATAACAATTAAATGTGTTTTATTTGAAAAGCAAGTCTATGAAGGATCCGATTACACTGTTGTCGTTGAATTTTCTGTACCTTGGTCGTCTGCTCGTATACGTTGTTGGTTGTGTGGACTGTGCATGGTAGTTCGATAGAAATGCGAGTCTTCGTCTTGTGTACTCGTCTGAAGTTGGTGCTGTGGGTGGTCGAGGCTGAACCTGGGTCACACCAACCACATGACTGATGGGGCCCCCCACTACGCCTGGCCGGTAAGGCTGAGGTGCGTCAGAAAAATGTGTGTCTTCGTGTACAGGTTTATAGTGATCTGTAAGAAAGTTGCATCGATTAACTCTGATTTGGACAATCAAGATATACCACTTTCTCCGTAAAAACGAAACTTTCGTTAAAATGCTGTATAAATCTACGGCAGTACTGGTATTGGTACTAAAATGTCATGACTTTCTAAGGTCATAGCTTCCTAAGGCGGCATTTGCAATCCATACTATGTATATAAAAAACCGGACAAGTGCGAGTCGGACTCGCCCACCGAGGGTTCCGCACAAATTTGTAGGTACAGTCGGGGAACTTCCGGGTTGACCAGTAGCGTTCTTTAGGGTACTTCATTTAAAAAAAATATAGATAAATTGAAAATGTTTATATCACAAATAATAGAACCCTAACAGGTATTTCATTCGAATAATAAATAATTTCTTTTACCTTAGTACCTACTTGCCGAGAAAACGTTTCCCTAAAAAACGTCAGTGGTCAACCGGGAAGTTTCCCGGTTATATTCTTTGACCTATGTACATACCTACCTACATATTATATATACGAGTAGTTCAGGAATCAAGACTCCCCTTTTTTTCTGAATTGTTCCCGAAATTCAGTTTCCAAAACTAATGACTAAATTTTTTTATGATTTTCTTACAATAAATGTAAAGTTTTCAGATGTTTCCTTGTATTTGTAATAAAAGAAGATATACGCTGTCCAAACATAGTTCTAGGTCAACGGAAAGTACCGTATTTTGATTACAACTGCAAACACAAGCAAGGCAGTTAGAGATGAGATAGCCAGTTCCTCAGTGGCTGAGGATTCCGGGAGAGGCTCGCTTCCATCTTCGGCCTTATCAATACTTAACATGTATGATGAAGGCTAAAAGTCTCTCCGTAGTGAATTAAAAAAAATAAAATTTAAATTAAACAGCGCCGTCTAGTAACGAGAGTAAGAACTAATCTTCTCATCTTATAGTTATTAATTAGGAAAATTCTTAACACTGCCATGTAGTATTTATAGCAATAAAACACACAGCGCCATCTAGTGGCGAGTAACGGTACTCGTGTACAGTAAGAAATCATATTTTGTAACACTATCTGTTTTTTGTACGTAAATTCACAAGATTGATTTTTCACAGCTTCAAGAGACTGTTGGCTGGAATATATGACTTCAATTTTAGCTCGATGGACGCGTTTCCGAGTTTTCCCCAAAATTCAGTTTCCAAAACTAAAGACCCTTATTTTTTTCATTACATTACAAATGTGTAGTTTTTGGATTTTTCCTGTATTTGTAGTAAAAAACTATATTACTTGCCAAATTTCATAGTTCTAGGTCAACGGTAAGTATCCTCTGAATTTTGATTCCCTTGACAGGGACGAAATATTAAACATTTTAGCGGCTTAAACGGACCTACCTTTTTTCACGTTAATTTACAAGTTTGTTTTTTTACACCTAGAACAGACTGTTGACCTGAATATATGGTTTTAATTTAAACTCGATACCCCCAAGCGTTCCCGAGATAATCGAAAACGGACGGACGGAAGACTGACAACAAAGTGATCAAGGGTTCTGTTTTTTTTATTTTGAGGTATGGAACCCTAAAAAGTAGGTATAGCTCTGTAAATACTCTACTTAACCATAATATCCCTAAATATACTGGTTAACCTTAAATAAATAATTAATTATGCTCTTGAAAGGAGGAAATAAAAGTACCTATAGAGGAGGTTTGGTACACTAGTAATCAATCACAGACGATTTCGATATAGGTTTGTGTTAGTAATGAATATGGAACCTATTTAATTGCTATACTAACCTGACGGGTCCTCGTGTGGCGGAGGTTGGTATTGGTTATTGCTGAACACCCCTCCTGACGAGTAAGGTGGCCTCGTTGGTGGGTAGTTACTGGGGCCTTGTGGTCTCGGCGGCCGAGTGAAGGGTTTGGTGGTAGTCAGGGGATACTGTGGCGGATACGATTGTGGCGGCTGATGCTGTGGCGGTTGCGACTGTGGCGGCCGCTGTTGTGGCGGTTTGTTGAAAAAGCCACTGAATAGGAAACGATTTTCTGACCTATCTTGCCTTCTTCTCGTCTGCTTTGTTACTATAACAAATTTAAGACAAAGCAAGTGTTTTTTTACTTAATTTTTTGAAAAGTCATTTAATAGAAATAAGTTAAGTATTTTTGCGTTAAAAATTTTGATTTTTAACGAATCGTATTATTTTTACCAAACTTGCATCATAAATGTTAGTTAATGAAGTAGGTAGGTCGGTAGTATTTATAATATGTAAGTAATCTATAAATACGTAGTTTTTTTTATGAACGACGACGGGGAGACTGTTAGCCTTCATCATACCTATGCCACAAGTATTTCATTCATGGTGCCAGAACTATAATTAAAACTCGGTTACGGCCAACACTCTGAACCATATTCACATTATACCCACTTAAATTTTAGTTAATCTTTTAAACTAATAACAAAGGCTCTTCTAATATGAAACTTTATAAAAAAAAATTGCTACATACCTGAACTAAGGTCGTTTTCATCGTAATCCTCTATTTCCCCGCAGTCATCTGGCTGGTCTTCCTGAGGCTGCTCTATCAGTGAGTCCTGAGGGTCACTCTGAGGATCGCTCTGAGGACGCTGAGGATACTGAGGACGCTGAGGATACTGAGGACGCTGGGGATACTGAGGACGCTGAGGATGCTGGGGATACTGAGGACGCTGGGGATACTGAGGAGTGTTCGGTGTAAGGAGATCGTGGAAAGCACCGAAAGTACGATAACTCGGCTGACTCCAGCTAGCGATCTTTTTGTGAGGTGCTATCTTATTCGTAGGGCATAGAGAAGGACTCACTGTGATTGCTTCAAACGGAACAGCCAGCAAAAATGTCTAAAACAAAGAATAAGTTTGTTTTCAAAATGTAACTTAAATGTAATGAAGTAGATACCTACCTAATACTCAAACTTTACTCTAAACTACAGTGACGAGTCCGAGAATGAAACCCGAGACTTATATAGCTTGGCAGTGATAACAACCACTTTAACCACTCTACTTATGTGATTAAGACGTTCATTCAAAATGGTAAAATAAAAACTACTTATAAACTTCTACTTACACTACTTCTCAAACAATCAAAAGAAACAAAATAATTAAAATCTACTTTACCAAACTAAAAGTCAATCTCATGACGTGCGCCATTTTGTTCAAATTCTGGCGCGAAACCAATATATTTAACACTTGACGACACTAGACTATCACTCTCGCAGAAAGCTTGTTTGTGTCTGAATGTGGATCCAGTTTGCATTGTTTCTACTTTGGCTCCCACGCGCCGGTGTTAGTAAACAGCGCAAGACTTGGGCAACGACCGCTCCTTTTTCGCTAACTGTGCTTTTTCATCAAACCAAACGAAATCGAGACCAAAAAATCCCATAAGGACATGATCACATGAGGTCAGTGGTGACTGTATTTTTGAACGCTTGGACGAATTAACCACCCAAGGTTGAACGTCTTTACTGAAGGTAATGAAATAACTAAGACCCTTGTTTTCAGGATTTTAGTTTTATACCATTCAAGTAGGTACCTACTTACCTAGTATATTTGCTAACGCCCATGTGGATATTCGACGTATCGTCAATATTGCTGCTACGAAGTTTAAATTGTTTTGAAAGTAACATCTTCCTGAATCAGTATTTTGTATGTTACGTAACTTCTGTTACTCAATAATTGACATCCTTTAGAGTGCATCATCGTAAGAATAACAAAAAATCAAGCTGCATTTGTGAGGATATTAGTTTTGCAATATTCGCTTAATGGTTGTATGTAGGTAGGTCGTCTCATTTAGACATAATAAGCATGCCAATCAATAATGTCAAGGTTAATCAAGGTTTAAGTATATTAAAAATTAATTTAGATTAGGAGGCAGCAGTTTTAAGATTTTTTTTTATTTTGTTAATACGTTTGTGAAGGAAGATGTTTGTTATTAAGTCATAAAAAACGAGTAGGACCGTAATTCAGTAAACCGAGTAGGTAGGTAGGTATTCCTTTCTCTAGAAAAGCATTTGAACCCTTTTTGTTTTAACTGACGTGATTTTTAAGGTTTTAGTCAATGATATATTATTAAAGGGTCATTGGTTTTAGCCACAGACATAGATCTATGTCTGTGGTTTTAGCCAAGTAAATCAAAACCAAGAAGACTTTTATCTATATCAATACACATGATAAATATTAAATAAGAAAACTTACAGAAAAAAAGAAACTTGTCTCATAAATATTAAACAAGAAAATATACTAGAAAACATTTTATAAAAAAAAATCAAACCGACTTCAAAAAGTAAAAAATAAAACTTTTGGAGTCGGTGCCAGCCAGGGCATTCTACATTGCACTTCTATTAACTATATATTTTTTTGGCCTTAGCTAGCTAGCACCGACTCCAAAAGTTTTATTTTTTACTTTTTGAAGTCGGTTTGATTTTTTTTTATAAAATGTTTTTATTTCAGATTTTTTAGTTACATCATGTGCCGTTACTTACACTAAAAATCAGCCCATACACAACAATGTCATCTAGGTAAACGACTACTTGCCAAAAGGTGATTGATATTTTTCAAGATTATGAAAAAACTACTAGCCAGATCTTCGTAAAAATTATATGGGACCACACATAAACCATTTTCTTTCAGATAAATAAAGAATTATAATTATTGCGGGAAACTTCAGCTCGAACAAGAATCTAACAATTACCTGCACGCGTAGCATGACGACGTCGAGAAAAGCTATATCTACTCCCAAATGTCATTTGAGTCGGGTTGAGAGTGAGATTCGCGAGGCATGAGCACGACGTACTCGAGAAACAATCGCGGTCTCAAGGTAACGTCAGGAGCCGACAATAATCTTTTGCTGCGAGCACGACGACCATTTATTATCTTCACTTGACATATAATATGTCAGTTGAGTCCCAGATATTGTCTACTACCCACTGAGTAGTCGAGAAAGAAAACAAGTTGATTAATTGTTTGCTTTGTTCATGAAATACGAATTCCATCACTAGAATTATTAAGTTAGGATCTTTCTTAACCTCTTCCACTCCTTTGCATGGAAAAGACCATAAATAAACTTACTGTAAAACTTGTTTAGCAATACGAATTTCACGCAAAAAACGTGAACATAACTTAACACATTGGGCAAAATTCTATGCCATCCTTATAATAATAATTCTAAGACCCAGTGGGTCAGACGGTAAGTTTATTAGGTAACTAGCGGCACCGCAGCCCACGGTATCACCCGCGTGGTACCCGTTCCCGTGGGAATATCGGGATACAAGGTATCCTATGTTTTTTTAATCTACTACGTGCTAAATTTTATCCAAATCCGTTCAGTAGTTTTTGCGTGATAGAGTAACAAATCAACAAACAAACTGACATACTTTCGCATTTATAATATTCGTAAGATTAACTCTGGACTTCTAGAAACTTTGGACAAAATCTTATTTTTTCAGATATGTTTATGCTTAGATAGGTATCCCATAAAATTTATGAAAAAACAGGAATTTGATCAAATCTCTAAGAAATTTGATGAAGTTACTACTAAAATCACAACTTCATTCCCCTAATAGAATCAGTGATTTGATCAAAAATCTAAACCGTTACAGTGAAATTAAATAGATAGGCTGTAACTTGCAAATCTTTTTCCCACCCCTGCCCGGCTGCTGTGACAATTTATTTAACCTAAAACAATATTTTTCATTTAATTATTTGAGTAAGATTGGTACCTATATTTGTTTCCTGTGATTTTAGACAATATAATAAAGTAGATACTTAAGTAATAGCATTTTATGAATAGGTATTGTTGTAGATTATAATGCTAAAAAACATTTATTATAATAATGAACTTTTTACATCGCTTAACTACAATTCTAAAGAGTATCTACAAATACTACTTTAACTTTTTTTCAGACACCAAATTAATATTACATAAAATAAATTATGATTTTGCAGTTTTTGTTTCATCATTTCGCTGAAATGGTTTAGAGATTTTATGAAATCACTGATTTCTAGTTGGTCAATGACCCCATGGAGTTGTGATTTTATTATCTTCCACCATTACACCAAATCCTTTATAGATTTAATCCAATCCCTGTTTTTATCATTTCCCTGCGACATAGATGCAGAAAACTAATCAACTTGTTCATCACAATTGTCTTAATATGGTTTGATAATAAATGATCTACATATAAGTACCTAATGAGATAGATTAGGTATTTCCCTGAAGGGGAGTAAATGTAGGTTCCTACACTCAATTAAATTTAAATCCTAAGCCACTATGAAACTGAAAATATGAAAAGGTGGTGGTTTTTTATTATACTACTGACCCTACTGTAAAGTAGTTTTAGTGTAAATAACATGACAACTTTTTATAATTTTATTGTTTAATTAGGTATTAAGTTTGCATTTTCAGAGTTTTCATACAAGTAGAAGGTTATTATGGTTATTTTATAGTTGATGACGGTTTCTTCTTCTTAGACTGCTTGTTGCAATATTACGTGTGCTTCATAAATCTTTGCAGACTGCTGAGCTGTGCAGTCTCTTCCATAAGAAAAAGAATAGATGAAATAGCTTTCTAGCAGAATAAAATGCTAAAATATAATGAGAAAACACTTGAGTGAGATACGAATCTATAGTTCATGTATTGGAATGAACAAGATACACAATTCTCTTTATTGTCCGCCAACTACACATCCAAATCTGCCCAATATCATTCCTTTTCTTGTTTATATATATTTTTTCGTATATAATAGATAGTTTTATAGTTACGTTGTAAATTAACAAAAAACAAAACAATCAACAAATATGTCATGTCAATATCAACTTTTTTTTTCTTTATCGCCTTGGTTAAATCACAGATTAAAATATAGCCAAACATGACAGCAACAAGTCATCCATTGCGTAGAATGTATGATTTTTTTTTATCGGCAAATTACCGGTTCGGTGTTACTATATTTAAATAATAATCAGTATTTAAAAATGGCAATTATTTCACTCTCGCTGTAGAAAAGGCTTTCTCTACCCTATAAAACGAGTCCCGCTGTCAAACTGTGCTCGCTAAATCGACACGGGACTTAGACAAGACAGCGGTTGTCGAGCTACTCCCAAGTCGAGTCCCGTGCGCTCATGCTACGCGTGCTGGATGATATAATTGTTTCATGACTTCCATGACATTAGGCCCCATATCTCCGAAGATTATCATCGGATCTCAATGAGACTTATATGGGACCAAATTGACAGTGTACCCGATCGAACAAAAAAACAACTATTAAAATCGGATCACCAACACCGGAGTAATCGATATACATACATCAGACAAAAAAAATATAAAAAATACGCGTTGAATTGAGTACCTCCCTCCTTTTTTGTTGAAGTCGGTAAAAAAAAGCAACTTGTCTCATGTCGTCCTGACGGGATACCTACGATCGCGCATCCTTGGGAATCCGGCCCAATGCACTAACCAAATTATGCTACAGAGACCTATGAGGAACGTCGATTTTTTTCTAGTATATTCACCTTTCTACAGTGTTGGCCACCGTCTCGTTTCATCAATGAGAGAAATACTCTCGCATTCAAAAGAAACATTTTAACAAACTTTTGACTATCGATTAAGATGAAACAACATATTTAAAATTTATCACATAAAAATAGCATTGTAAAATGGAAAATTTAAAAGTTATAATTTGATGGCTATTTCATCTTAATCGATAGTCAAATATTTGTACAAATGTTTCTTTCGAATGCGAGGACATTAATCCTATGAAACGACGGTGGCCAACACCGTAGAATGGTGAAGTACCTACTAGAAAAATTCGACATGTCCTCATAGGTCTCTGTAGCAAATTGACTTGAGTATTGAGCCGGATTCCTAAGGATGCGGGTTCGAATCCCGTCACAGCGACATGAGACAAGTTACTTTTTTGTAATATATTTTCTTATACGAATATTTATTACATAAAAATAGCATTGTCAAAAGCGAAATAAAGAAGTTATAATTAATACTACACATTTTAGGACACAATCAACATATGAAAGTAGCCCACTTTTTAAGTAACACAAAGACTTGACAAACTTGCAAGTATTTACCTACTGCGAATAGGATGCATGACTTGAATAAACTAACGAGACTATTTTGGGCACCGAACGGTTTTCGGCGTTTTTGTCTCGGCATTATACTTATATATAAATATGAGCGAAGCGAAACGAAGAAAATTAAAAAAAGGAAAAATAAAGAAAAGAAGAAATTCGTTAGGTTCCGTATGTTACCATTATGACGACTTCCGTGGTAATGTGGTACGTAGGTAGCGGTTTCAAGGCTACTGGACCTCAGTAGGCTTATTACGAGTTTGGCAAACTCGCCGTTACAGTAAACGTTAATGTAACTCTGTCTCTTTTATATATAGCGACTGTTTTACCGACATGAGCAGTGTATCCGATAGTCTACGCTCACGAGTCCTGTAAATGTCATGTTAAGCAAACTCGTAATAGGGGTACAGTACTTGGTTCAAATCCCGGTAGGGTCAAATGTTTGTATGATGAATACGAGCATTTGTATCTAATAGGTATTCATGGTGTTATATTTTACAAAAAATACTTTAAAATGTATATTTAAGTATTTAACCGACTTAAAAAAAGAGGAGGTTCTCATTTTGTCAGAATCTTTTTTTATTATATTATTATTATCATTTATTTCAGAAAACAAGTTCCATAGTCATAAAATATATCTAATTCTATCCTAGTACCTATCCCATAACACATCCTCATAGCATTAGCTACCTACATAGCACATCTCTGGTAGAAGGGCAGCTTTTACAATGTTTACGTTGGAGGTTAAACGTTGTGAGGATGGAATCTATTTATTTATTATTCTTATATGGCCAAACTTGTAAGAGAGATAGGTTGTGGTCACGCTAAACCCCATGTTGCCCATGATTGTCGCCACTTTCATTTATTCCTTCTTAACATAGCGCCAGGTCCAAGTGGCTACAACTTGGGCTACCCTCATAGTAAGAAGCGCGCACCAGGCTCATTATTAAAATGTTCGAATCGAAGCAAATATGCACTACCTACATACGCCGTTTTTGTTGTAATGAGGGTAAAATAATATACTTATGCAGTGACAATACAAAAGAATTTGAAAAGCTTGGCTGTATGATTAAAAATGTTTGACTCAAAAATAGTTTAATTAATCTGATAGTCAGTTGTCAAGTCCAGTGTTGCCAGATTAGGCGATTTATCGCTATTTAGGCGACCTAAATAATAAAGATAAATCGCCTAATCTGGCCAAGGGTCTAATGGCGACCAAAAAAGACGGTCGGCAAACAGTAGCCATTTATGCTACCTATGTAATAATTATCAATCGATTTAGGCTACTTCAGGATAAATCCTTAAAATGCGTGTAACGAAACGTAATATATGCAGTGCAAAGTATGTTTCATCTTACATTTCCTTTGTCGCTATGTTGGTAGCCCTGTTGGTAAGTATCTGTCAAAAGGTTTACTGTGACTGTTCTAAAAATTTATATGATCCTAAGAAAAGAAAGCAACAAGTGCTTTCGCTTCTTAGGTCGCATTTTTAATTCAGTACAGTAATTTGACAGGTGCCTGTGTCACTTTGTAAAAATAATCCTGCTTTTTAAACTGTTTTTCTTAATGATTTGCGCAGATCCAGTTCCAGTTCATTAAGTATTGTTTCCATTCACGCACACAAATTCAATTTTATCATCATAGCTACATTTTATTCAGCATTATTTTTACAAAGTGACATTGACAACCTGTCAAATCACTCTACTGATACTGAATACAAATTTTACTATCATCATCATCGATATACACAGATGCTTCCAAACTGTCTGATGGAGAATGTGTTGGTGCTGCGGTCTGGATTCCCAAATACAGAATTATCTTAAATTTTAAATGTCTACCTGTAACATCCGTGTTTACTGGCGAGATGACTGCCATCCTCGAAGCAGTTCAATATGTGGAGTCGCACAAACTCGACAAAACCATCATCCTCACAGATTCCAAAAGCTGCCTGCAGGCAATCCTATAAAATCTATTCCGCTCCAAATCCAAGTTCCCAAATGTCCTCCAAATCAGAAACATCATTTTTTCCAGATGCTCCACGCTCTGTATTAAAGTCCTGCTGGCTTGGATTCCGGGTCATACAGGTATAGTGGGTAATGAGACAGTTGACCTCATTGCTAAAGAAGCTACCACCAACGGATGCTCTGATCTGACCACGACAAAGCTTTTTCCCATGACCTTCACCCATTGGCTGCCCAAACCGTGCGATCCACATGGGAAACTCAATGGCGAGACAAAAGTAGATCTGTCGGAAGGCATTTTGCTGACATCCAACAATTCCTGCCAGTCAAACCGTGGTTTTTAAATATAAAAAGGCATCGAAATTGTGCACCTTTACTCTACCATCTGCCCGCTGCCGCTTAAGATTGGGTCACGCATGCACCCCTGTGCACCTTGCAAAAATTAGGGTTAGGGACTCGTCTCTGTGCGAATGTGGTCTTGACGAGGGAACGACTGACCACATTTTTTTTTTATTGTTCTAAATATCAAACTTCACTTTATGATGTTCTCCCTCCATGTATCCCCAAACCCACCAATTATAAAATTGTCCTTAGTTATGTCAAGCCCCCCTGTATTGATGTTTTATGTGACTATATAACTAACAATAATATAAGATTATCATTTATTTATCTATCCCTTACTAGCAATGTTATATATAAGTATTGTGTCTGTCTATATTTCAGATACATTAGCAGTTGGCTTTACAGCCTCAAAATCTAAGGAAAATACTAAATACTACCTTTGTACTTCTCTACTTCGTATTCTTACGAGTCACCTGGAGAAAGCAGAGCCTGTAGAAACAAACTGAGCTAAAAACTTAACATTGCCGAAATCCAAGAGGGCACCGCCATTAGGTAACAAGAAGACGAAGATACATCTTCGGCCCCTGAAGATGACTGACCTGATTGTTGAAGAAGTCATTCTCCTTGTCGATGAAGATTGAAGAATTGTTAGTGCGCCATGAATCTATTCTTCAATCTTTATCGACAAGGTTTAGTTTCATTAGTATTAAAGGCATTTATAGGTATTTTTTATGAAAAAAGTGTTTTCTTTTTCTTTTATACATAATATATTAAGGTATGTATGAACTCGTGTAGAAAGAGAAAAACTAGAGATTTTGGACTACGAGGCTAAAATTTTGGGTGACTTAAGGCTACTTCTTGACATCTTAAAATTGGCGATTTCAGTCGGACCCCGGACAAGATCTGGCCACACTCTCATGTCAAATCAAAATCAATCAAAATGTCAATACTGTACTGTCAGTCAATTCAATGTGATTCGTGTGATGTGAAAATTCATTGACCGCAAAAGTTTTGGAATTATTCGAATTAATAAATTTTTATTGAATTACAATGGCGAAGCGACCCAGTAAAGTGTACTTAGGTTATGAAGATGAACCCATTGGTGACAAAAGTCAGTCCGCCCTAAATTACATGGTCAATAAAATAGGAGGAATACCCGTGAGTTTCATTTTGTTTAGAATAACTTTAAATTTTTTTGTTTATTATTGATACATTAATTTGTTTTATTATGTATATTTCTCAGGATTGGCCGCCCTTGGAAAACATACATTTCTCTTCCAAATGCCCATTATGTGGATTGCACAGGTTATTGATGGTCCAATGTTACGCACCTATTGAAAAATCTATTTATCATCGTACTCTATACGTCTTCGCTTGCATCAACCCAAATTGTTGGGTGCAGTCCGATAGGTAAAACATAATATTTTAAATAATACAATAAATACTCTTGTGGGGTTGCATTAGATATTCGCATCCCGATTTAGTATTAAAGGAGGGGGGGAGGGGGAGGGGTTGGGTCCCTCCCCCCTCACCCCCTAGGCGCGGAAACCTGTAGTTTTTTTTTTGTGAAGGTCAATAACCTACAAGTCGACTCATTGAATATTAGGCTTCCGAACGTCTCCGGCGCTGCGGAAAGTGCAGCCCCTCCGCCCCTGCGTAACAAACCGCAGGCACTTCATGTTCCCCTACGCAGCTTCGGCTTTTTGGTCGCCTGCGGCGACCAGCCTCAGCCGCTTCGGCTCACATGGTGCCTGCGATTTATTACAGCGCGCGGGGGCTGCTCTCCCTCCGCGCCTCCGGGCTTTTATATACACTCTAGGGGTAGGGCAGACTAGTACCACGTGAGGTCGGGGTTTACTAATTCGGTTCTGTCACTAATTTTTAACTATTCATTCCAAGTGGAAAAAACTACAACTTTACTTGTGTGGAGACTGCATACAAGATGGCGGAAAAATGCGTTCCGTTTCATGATTATTTTCATAAAAATAATTATTTTAATTTTGTTTGTTGTTTTTACAATATATTTATGAAGAATAATAATAAATAATAATAAATGAATACTAAATAATAAAAATAAGGGATAAAACAACCTAAAATTTATTACTATAACGTAAAATAACGTTCCGTTACACGTAACTTCAAACACGTGTAAAAAAAAAACCAGGCATCTCCGCGGGGTGGGGGGGGTGTCAATTGAAAGGGGTAACCAACCCCTACAAAAATCAACCCTTATCAATTCCTAATTCGGGATGCGAATTACTAATGCCAACCCGAATTTACATTATTTATTTGTTGTTGTTGTGGTCTATCCTCCATTTATGCTTACGATACCAATTTTATCATAATACTTATTAAACTTTACAGTTGGTTATGTGTTAGAAGCCAAGTCCAGGACAATCCTACAAGCCAGTCAACAATTGTTGCCATGCCAAAGGCAGAAAGTAACTTAACTTGGTGCAATGGTGCCGATGAATGGGTTGATAATGACAATGGAGACACCGCCAATGGAAACTTTATGAATATTGATAATCCAAGTCCCAATAATTGTCCACAAAAGTATGCAACAGTAACTTTATTATGTTCTTTATAAGTAAATAAAATATATGCCAGTAAATAACAAAAAATTGTAGACAAAAATTGTATATGATAAATTTTAAATAGAAAAATATTGGAAAAAATCAACTCGGCCACAAGTGAATTCTCAGATGGGACTCGAACGCACGACCTTTGGAAATCCGGTCCAATGCTCTAACCACTGAGCTACTGAGACTTTTAAAAAGTTGTTATTTTTGTATGATTTTCAGAAATTCTGATGAGGAGGAAGAAAGCAACTCGTTGGAACTAGAAACAGTAGAGCAAGCCCTAGGCAATCTACAAGTTTTTGATGCTCATAATGCCAACATGTCACCAGTCCAAGGTAAAGTATTCTCAATAGATTTTTATGCTGGTCTGAAAAAGAAAATATTATTTCACAAAGAAATAACACATCAAATATTGACAATCATCATAACTAATACTATTATAAATGTGAAAGTGTGTTTTTGGCATAGAATTAGTTGAAAGAGGGAGAGTAACATAGGCTACAAATAAAATCATATCTATTCTGCAAATGTATTTTCTACTCTGCTAACAGGGGCGTGCATTCCATATAGGCAATTAGGCAGTGCCTACCTCATTCAAAACCTAAATAAATATATAATAACTGTTAGTTATTTTATTTCTTTTATTTATTTTATTTCTGACTACTTTGGAATCTGACTACTTTGGAACCTATCTGATTATGGCTGGGAAGCCGATTGCAGATCTAAAGTGAACACAAAAAAAAAAAAAAAAAAAAAAATCAGTTAAAACTTCTATTCAACACTCACTCACTAAGATTTTCCTTACGCTAAATACTGAATACCTACCGGTAGGCAGTCTCGAAATTGCCTTCTCGAAACAAGCAGCGTTTCATACAAGAATACAACTTAGTTAGAAAAAGTATTGCTCAAGTATAAACCGCCCACGGCAAGAAGGGCGCTATTTGTACGTGTAACGTTCTAGCTTAAACTTCCGGATTATATCAGTATAAAGTAAGCAAGCTTACCTGACGAATAAATTTGGTCTCGAATTATTTTGTTGAGGAGTTATTTTAAAACTCTCTTATTTCCTAAGATATTCATTAAAATTAAATGATGTGAAGGACAATTTTGTTCTAAATTAAATACTTGTGATGATTAACGTATTTATTTAGTTAAGGATTAATATCATGTTTATGAAAACAGCTTCTTAAATAATACATTGGTTTAGAACAAAATTTATTATCTTAAAAATGGTTATAGTGAGTTAACCATAAAACATAGACATATGCTGTCGCGCATTTTTTTTTAGAACTTTTGATGGGGAACTATTTCGTTATACATGATTTTTACGTAACTTTAACCGTTTACACTGGTGCAGTGATTCAATTTGTCCATTCGGCCTGCGATCTTGGTGGTTTAACAACTTTCCGAATGGTTGGTCCTTAGATGATGATAATGTTATTTAAAAACGCTGTTACAGGTGCGATAGGCGCCATAAGTGCACCTGTTGCAGCTGCTGAGCTCGAAGGAGGAGACGACCCAGGTTTGGTGACTGTAGACACTCCATCTGCTCCTACAAAGGACCTTCAAGCATTATTGCACCAGGTACAATATTGTTCTATAACCTTTATTGAAATAATATTACATATCCATTAAACCTACTCTTTGTCTAGCTTATTGAGTGTATTATTTCAGTAAAATGCTTTTTTATTTTATTTATGAAAACATCTTTGAATGAGTTTGTAACAAAATAATGTGTTTTCTATTATTTAGACAGCAGAGCTTCCACCAGATATAAGGAGCAGGTTAATGTGTGGTCCACTGCAATTTGTACCAAAGTATGTGTATGTGGAAGAAGAATGGAACAATTCACTTAATAATGAAGACAAAATCACTGAACTACTTAACAAATATAACAGGGAAAATGGTAAGTAGTTTCTACTGAAATTAGGGCTTCCAATCCCGGTATACCGAGATCCCGAAATACCGAGATCACGGACCATTTTGGCTAGTGCGGGATCGCGAAATACTAGTGCAGGATCCCGCGGGATAGAAAATTATCATAAAGACGTCCTCTCACGAGCGCAAAAATTTAAACTCAACATGACAAATGTTTGTCCGTCACCCACTCGAATTCCTTTAATGGAAACAATCATCAAAAAAGAGATGATTTCGTATTTTTAGGTGTTTTTAGGGGTTTTTTGATTTTACGGACAATTACAACTTAGTTCGTGAAATATAGCGCGTTTCATTAAATATTGCTATGTTTTTGTTTTTGTTTTTATCCAATTTTATTTTACTGCGGGATCACGTTATACCTACCGAGATCCCAAATCATTGAAAATTTTCAATTCCGTCGATACCGAGTTCCCGCTAGGCTTGCGGGATTGATAGCCCTAACTGAAATACTTACTATTATTCTTTCTTCAATTTAATGTTCTAAGCGCCTGCGAGCACGAGCCACTTTTGCCTCCGCAACTGTAATTATCGTATGTGTATTGGCTTCATCATTTTGTTCTAGAAATGGAAGTAGTAGGTGGTGGGGATCGAGCGGCGGGAGGCGGTGGTGATGACGAACAATATGAAGAAGCAGCGCCTCTACACGGCGATCGGCTATTCCACGCCTTCCTGACGCGACTGCGGAACAACCCTGCTCAAATACTCAGGTTAGATTATCGTTTTATTATATCTGTTATGTGGCGAAATAAATAAGTAGCAAAACAAACTCTTGGACCTTAACACATACTTCCAATACTACCTAAATGGATCACGTGATCAATCTGATTTGTTTGAATAGTCTATTATTATACGTCATAATTATTTCGTTCGTCGTTGCTTTCGAGAAAGTTGATTACTTACTGATTCTAAAGCGCTTCTCAAAATTATTGCACTAATAAAAAAGTAAGGCTGTATAATTATTTAAAAAAAACACAGGTACTCCCGTGAAGAACCCCCGCTATTGGGTGCTCCATTACCCAGTGCAGCCAACACCCCAGGCCCGGCTTCCCCCTCCGCCTGCGACAGGTGCGGAGCCCGACTTATCTGTGAACTCCAATTGGTACCAGGATTCACGGAAACACTACGCCTCCAACCGATAAACTCGACACTTTCACATCTACACTTTCTCTCCGTCCTCATATTCACTTGCTCCCAGAGCTGTTGGCAGCAAACCGACACTTTAGTGAAGGAAACTGTTATTTTCCAGCCTGAAGTGGTTTAGATTATGAATCTACTTGATTTTAGGCATAGTAATGCAATATTTCCAATGATTGTGCCACATTATGTGTAGATGTTCTTCTTAAAGTTTGTTTGATATAAGATGTTGCAATAATGTAAATAGGGTGTATTTAAAGTCTACCTATTTAAAAAAAATGCTATTCAAGTGCAATATTTGAGGTCAAGAAAGTAATTGTCTTTCACAGGATGTAATCTTATAATTATAGGTTGCCCTTGAAATAATTATTCAGAGGAATTGTGTAACATTAATGTAATAATTAAGTGTTACTGTTCATTTGTGTGTTTACTTATACAGTTGCTTGAGCTTGATCCTAGTAGTAGTCTTGGAATATCGACTTTGTCGATTGATTGATCTGTAAGGAATTTTAAATATTGTATTGTACTGTATTGTTTTTAATATCAGGCTGTCGATCATAAAATCACTTGTTCGAAATCTGCCTTAAATAATAATTGATTATGGCTGTGATTTATTTTTCGTTGGAGGATATAATATCGCCATATTACCTATATTAATTCAACTACATGTGAACCTCGGTTGTTACTTTCATAGTATAATATGCTTTACTGAGTTCAATTAAAATTATAAATTAAAATTACATAAACAGATAATACATTCAGAAAGCAATAAAATATATGAATATGAAAGTATTTGGAAAGATCATTACATTACATTAGCCACTGAAATAATTTCCTTTGATTTTTAGTCATTTGTAGTGTTAATTATGCATTTAATGAAACATTTTCATTTAATGCATTTATGTAAGTAAGTAACCTTTGCCGCAACTAAATACCATCCAATTAATTATAAATACCTATAAGTGAACTGTAATTTTCATTTTTAAATGTAAGTCAGTCCATATTAATTTATTAATAGGTATAAGTAATTAAAAGTCTATGCACAGCATTTAGTTTATTGAAGCAATAGTCTGCACTGCACATATCTAATTATCTGCACATAAAAATGTGTGAGTAGGCCCAAAGTAGGAAGAGAATTTTCCAAATCGCAGATGTGGAAGGTAAGACGGCATAGCCCGGCCAATCTAGACATCCGAAGGTGTACAAAAATTCCCAAAGCTGAATGTTGGTAAAATTGTTCCAAACATAATAAATTTTTAGAGTCATCGATACGGTACCTGGAAAAATAATTATTCGCGGTCAATGTTCAAAACATGGGTTTTACGCGATATGCAACAAAACGTTAAGTTTTATCATGAAACTAGCTTAGACAAAGTTATAGACCTTTTAATTATCTATAAAAAATTAGGCTTGCGAAATTAACTATAATCGGACGAAATTTCGCGAGTTTAACGAGATTGCAAAGGAACAGGATTATAAATCATGATTTTTTCGAGGCGCGCTGGCGCGTGATCCTAGTGGCAAGCGACGACTGCGAACGAGTTGGGAGCAAGATTACACTTTAGGTATTGTATGCTTCATATACGATGCAAAATCTAAAACTTTTAACACTAACTTTTTTATGAACAAGGTTGAGAGACGCTTAGCCTTTATCATAGCATTTTTATTTTTTTCTTTCCAGGGGGAAATGCCCGCGCATACCTCCCTGTCCGGGGAGACAGGTAGGTTATGTGGACTCGAACCCACTAAAACCCCCTGGTTGTTCCCTCCACACGTTGGCGGAGACTGTCGGGATTGGGGTGACACCGGGCCTCCGCCGGCGTGCATCTTTTGGACACACCAAACGGGACGTCAGCACATCTTATTCACGGGAGATCCTCACTGGACGACAGAATTCCCCGTCCTCCATTTAACCTGAAGAGGAATGAGGTGATCGAACTGCCGCCTCCTCCCCCTCAATCGCCTGCGGCGGAGACGGGCCGCGTGAGCATCCTCTTCACGGACCCGTTCCGCCGCCTCCTTCTGCAAGATCGCCTTTATCATAGCTGATATTATGTATTATACTTGGGCTGAATCCGGGACCCGATCTGATACCGGTAGTTGTTACCACTAGACCACAGAGGCGGTTAGATTAACTATTACAATGTCAAGATTATAATGAGATAATAAAAGTTAGTAACACATTAATTTTCATCTAAAAAGAGATGACTGATTATTGGGTTGACAAAAGTTGCTAGGAGTAACTTTATGATTAGAAAAAAAACATATTTTAACCCTTCGCTTCGTAGCATATTGTACAGTTCGCAAAATGTGTACCACTCGCAAAATAAATATGCAATACGCGAAATGAACGGACAACAGCAACTACGGTTTAAAAAAAATCTGCATATTAATCTGAACTCAACGGCATATGTCTTAAAGTCCAAGTCGATTGGAGAAATTTGACAAATGTGTAAAGCCGCTCTGCTGTCGACTGTTCAATACGCAAATTGTACAATACGCTAATAAATATTTTTTTTATCTTTAATTTTACCACTTATTTTTTTCAACCAAAATTCAATACTTACTAAAGTATTCAGTAGGCCGAATAGTATGTAGATATTCGGCATTCGGCCGAATATAAAAAAGTGGCCGAATATTCGTTGCAAGTCTATAAAAAATGTATCAATATGTTTTTTCTTAAGAGTCACCATTTCTGAGATAAAACGATTCAAAAACTTGGAAAAGTTGTAATCGTCATCATAAGCACATGTTTCCACGACAGCAATGAGGTAGTGTAAGCGCGTTTTTTTAAACGTGGTGATTCTATTTAATTTGAAACTACTGCATTAACCTATCCTACTATAATATTATAAATGCGAAAGTATGTCAGTTTGTTTATTTGTCTGTTCGTTTCTCTTTCACGCCTTAACGGTTGAACGTATTTTGATGAAATTTGGTATGTATGGACTACAAGAACTCGACTAACACATAGAATACTTTTTATCCCGATATTACCACGGGAATGGGAACCACGCAAGTAAAACCGTGGGTGACCGCTAGTAATAGATATTAGCAACGGCAACGGTTGGAACTTAAATAAAAAAGTATAGAAATTTATAACTTTCAAATACTTCTACTTCTTCTTCTTCTTGATTTATAATTATGTTTTGAACAATTTGACCAACTTAGCTTTTTGGGAATTTTTGTATCTTCACACTATTTTTTGATCTAATTTGACCGGACTATAGGTCAAAATATGACGTTATTAATTATGATATTATAACGCCAATCTTGTTACTTTGTTTACCTACTTGGGTTTATAATAAAAAGTAATAAAACATTTAAAGTACTGATCTAGTTATTTATTACCTAATGCCGACGTTTAATGAACGGGCTAGCTTTTTAATTGAATTTCTGATTTGACTGGCACCCCGATCGCCTAACGGTATAGCTTGTGCTATCGCTATAGCTATCGATTTAAAAAATGCAATAGTTGATCCAATAAATGAATAGAAATATGTAGGAATTAGACAAAAACACTATCGTTTAAGGGTTTTATAAGAGTTTGAAGTTTGATAAGCTATAGTAGCACAAGCTATACCGTTAAGCGGTCGTGGTGCAGGTGGCTCCGACGACATATCAACACAACGCCTACCTATAATAGAGCACTCTCAAATTGAGCCACTAAACGCGACCACAAGCTGCGGCCGAGTTTTTCATACATTTTCTATAGGTAGTTTGTGGCCCAAACCGAGCGTGCGAGTGGCCGCGTTAGAGTCGCAAGTTGCGGGAGTCGCTCGCGCTCACTACTTACTGGTTTGCAGAGTATGCGCGCGAGGTGAGCGTTTGTGGCTCACCTCGCGCGCATACTATGCCACGTCGACGGTTTCTTCTTTGGTAACTTGTGATCGCCACTCGGCCACTAGTGGCGGCGATTAGTGGCCGCGTCTAGTGGCTTGACCGAGCCACTAGTGGTCACGTTTAGTAGCTGCGACTAGTGACTCAATGTGCGGTTGCTGTAAACGTCGTTTATTCCAAATGGTCATGGAATTATTAACAACTAAATGGTTTACAGTGCGACACAAAAGAGTATCAAAAAAGAGGGCGCCACTAGTCTTTTACTAGATTAAAACTAGCAACACTGTTAATACTACGAAAACAAGGTATGATACTTGACATATTTTTATTAATTATTTATTCTATATTAGGGCCAGCCCACTGGGATCGGCGCGAAGCGGCGGGCGGAGCTCTCAAACCGGTTTGAGGGCCATGGGCAGCAGAGCGGTAGCCGCCGCGACCAAATAGCCCGAGAGCGAAATGTCTTTATGAGGATCAAAACAGTCTAAGGCCCGTAAGAACGTGGATCAAGCAGTGATACTTGAGTTGAGTACAGTTAGCAAGGCAAGCGCTTAAAGATCGCATGTAGCGACGTCCCTTTCTAACTGCTCTCAAGTATCTACAGAACACTGCTCGAATAACGTTCTGTAATACGAATACGACAGCGTGTGGTGTGAGCGCGGGAAGTGTTTTTTGGGTTTTTCGCAATTTTTTACTTTTTTAGTACTCATACCTCAGTTGGGACATTTTCAAGATTCATATTTTGATTTTCTATGACACTCGCAATGTAGGTTTAAATGTTTGTTATTCAATCTCGCAAAGACAACATAGATATGAATAAAATTGGCACGTAGATAGTTTATATCCTTGATTAAAACATAAAGATACATTTATCTTGATATTCGAGAACGGAAACCATGCGGGTAAAACCACGGGCAGTCACTTAGGATGTCGTTAAGACTCAAAATACTCAAATTACATAAAAACAGCTAAGGGAATCAATGTTTTTGGATGGGCACGCCGATAGTTTATAGCCAAACACATACAGACTCATTTTAACCCGATATTCCTACGGGAACAGAAACCACGCGTGTGGCCACGGAGGCGGCCACTACTTTGAATATCTCGAGCTCACCATTTTCTTGAATCCATGTAATAGTACTTAATAATTCCATGCTTGAAGCTTATCATGTGCTTGTAAATAGTCAAAAATAAAAAAGACAATCCAACATTTTTTGGGAATGTCGCTTGATCGGACTATTAGAAGAATTTTCTAGAATGAATAATAGCAACACTGGTTACTATGAACGAATGAATATATATTTCGATTTCGTTCGGTTGACGAATTGAATGTGAACGAATGAACAAGCATTGTTGCCAGCCAAATGAAAATTTCCCGTTTGCGGTAAAAAAACTGTTGGACTCTACCTATATCGTCATCATGCTGTTTTCTTATACTGACTTATTCCTAAAAGGACTCATTCCAGAAAAACCTAATCATCTTTAAAACCAGTAAAAAGCAATTTGGATGAAAATTCAACATAATTTTTTTTTTTGCGTGTGCTATATTATCACTCCACTCGTAACATAAATGAAAACTAAAATAAAATATTTTTTTTATGAAAAGAAATGAATTACGATGATTAACAATAAAATTCAAATTGCTTTTTTACTGGTTTTATAGATTTTAAGCCATTTCCGGAATGAGTCATTTTCAGAATAAGTTGTCATAGGAATAAGTCCTTTTTGAACAAGGTCATTTTCGAAACGAGTTCTTCTAAATATAAGTAATTTCAAGGAACTATTGTCCTTTTTGTACCGTGTGTCCATTTCCAAAATGTGGACTGTGAATTTTCGGACTAAACGGTACCAACGTACGACCCTCTATAAATTTGTGTCGCGGTATTTGCTGTAGTCGGTAACTTACGTTACGCGTTTTCACACCCCGCCGCGAAATAGACCGATCGCGCTGAGTTATTTTGTAGGCAAAACCTTCAAAAATTCTAAAGTTTATAAAAACTTGCCTGTGGATGTATTTGCATATAAAAAGCTTATTTTTGCGTTTTGTGTCATTTCTTGCCTATGGATCTATAGAAATTCGTATATTTGTGGTGGATATAAATAATTCAAAATAAAACTTACAAAATTGATTTCAAGTTAAAAAACGCAATGGTATTGAATTTAAGATAGCCTGCGTAGTGTACAAACCTAGTTTGTGTCACATTCGTCCAGGGGAAAGTGACTTAAAGTCAGTACATTAATAACTAAGGCAAAAAAAAATTAGAGTTTAAATAACTAGTACCATAATCTGCAGATTACTTAAATAAACCCATGAAATAAATTTGTGCCAGATTCAGGCATGGGATTTTAGTATTTTCAATTTTTTTGTTTGTCCGAGCTATAAGTGCTTTAAAAAAATATTACAATTATTAGAATTTACTTATTTGATATTAAAAATGCATGATTGATGGACAGTGTGAATTTGTGTCATATTAATGCACGGCATTATTAATTAAGAAAAAAATACAAAAAAGCGCACGAAGTTAGTAGGTACATAGCGCGCGATGCGAACGAAGCGCAGACGGCAAGCCCGGCGCGGTCGACCTACCTATACGCGTGGACCGTGGTGTGACATCGCGGCGTCCGACTCAGTCGGGTTATATTCGGTACCTACTATAATAGGTAATTAGATTATACCGTGATTAGATCAGATTAGGTAAGGATTGAATTGATGAACGAAAGAACACACGCTGTCGTTGGGTTATGTAGAGATTATCATCACAGTCTATATTAAGCGTTAATCTACTATGCAGACGCAGGTCACATCTAATTTTCAATACTGTTACTTTAATGCAAGTGAAAGAATGACAGGGTGTCCCTGTCCGGGTCGTCGGTCGCATAGCACAGCAGATATTATACCTATATGAGTTATTTAGTAGATTTTCACTTTTACTTACAGGCACCTATCGCTTTTCGGTAGTTTTTATTTTTTTATATGTCATATAAAAAAAGTATTCTGCTTTAAGTAGAGTCAGCAAAACAAAATTTATAGCGTATACTTACGAAATACGGCATAGTCGTAGATTTACAGGAACCGGGTCCGATACTCCGTTAAGAGAACCGGGAATATCGCTACTCCCGGTACTGAGAAACCCCTAAAGCTTTTTTGTATTATTGAGCTGTTTAAAATGTGTACATAAATGAAAATGTTAGACGCAAGATGAAAGAACCATAGAAAGTGCTGCTGCTGTGAAACTATTTTTTGGTAGTTCCCCGCGTGTACACACACAAAATTCAGCTTTTATACTATAACGTACTATTGAAATACGCTCATATTACCGGTCATATTATTGTCTGGCTATTGCTGTCTCACTCTGATAAATAGGTCTCTGCCCTGTTATACCGCCTAATGATAAGCTAGGAGTATCATACAATCAACGATGAGCCAAGAAGGTATTCATTAGGGATTTAGAATCCCCGGGTTTGTAAGTATTCGGAAACACAAGAACAGGTAAGAAGTTACACTCTAGCGCGGTACAGAAGATAAAAGAATCAAAACGCTTAGCCGATTTCGACGCATTGAACGCCAGTCTTTGGAATACATTGTGAAGTACATATTCGTATTTATGCTTGTCTAATGGCAGGGGAAGAGTATAGCTGTCCATTTCAGACCGAAATATATCAGATAATAAAGCGTTAAGCTCGCAACAACGCTGCTTTCTGTCTCTGCTCAAGGGGTTTGCGTTCAAGCTTTGTCGTCCCGTGCGCGGTCGCCATTCCAGAACCTTTCTTCCCCAGCGGCCATCGGTTCTTCTTTATGTTCCCCGCCCACAGCCATATCAGCCGAGTAATCCTTCGAGCGATGTCAGTTGCTTTGATCAGTTTAGTTCTCCTACGGATCTCCTCATATCAGATTCGATCACGTAGGGAAACGCCGAGCATACTCATAGTTAGCGACCACGATTCACTACCGTAAGTCATCACTGACAACACAAACTGGTCATAGACTTTCGTCTTGAGACACTCCGGTAAGTTGGACGCGATGATTTTACGGAGCTTCCTGAATGCTGCCCATCCGAGTTGTATTCGACGGGAGATCTCTTTCTCGAAGTTGGACTTACCTAACTGGATTGTCTGTCCAAGGTAAACGTAGTGGTCAATATTTCGAGTGTAGGGTTCCCAACGTGAACTGAAGTGGGTATAACATGGGAATTTGACATGATTTTCGCCTTTTCCATGTTCATCTTAAGACCCAATGTTTGGGAAGCACTACGGAGATCTTCGAGCATTGTGTTCAGATCTTCCAAGGTCTCAGCCGCAAGGACTATATTATTGACGACCTGTTTGGCGCAGGGATACTAACCCCGCCTTCTGCGCCAGAGGTCCCGGGTTCGATCCCCGGACAAGACAAATATTTGTGTGCATGAACATGTCTATTAGTCTTGGTCTGGGTGTTTAGTATGTATATTAAGTATGTATTTACAAAAAAAAAGTATATAAGTATGTTTATCCGTTATCTAGTATCCATAACACAAGTTCTTTATGAAACTTAACGTGGGACTAGATAATTGGTGTGATTGTATGCGAATATTTATTTATTTATTATTTATTGACTAAACGAAGATGTGTCAGATACTGGCCATTAATGTTGATGCCGAGTCCTTTCGAGTCCAAGAGCTTAAAGATATCCTTTTTTTATTTTTTTATGAAGTACGGGGAGACTCTTAGCCTTCATCATACCTGATGTTAAGTATTGATAAGGCTGAAGATGGAAGCGAGCCTCTCCCGGAATCCCCAATCACTGAGGAACTGGCTATCTTATCTTTAACTGCCGGAACACAACAATGCTGAGAACATTGTTGTTATGGCGTCAGACTTAGATAAGATGGTGGTAGCTAGCCAGGCGGACTTACAACAAGTCCTACCACCAACCAAACCGAATACAATATGTACCCCCGCTGGGAATCGAACCCGGGACCCCTGGGTCTTATACCGGTGGTTGTACCTCTAGACCACGGAGGCGGTTAAAAAAAAATCCTTAGACGCAGCTGTGAACAGTTTCCGAGAAATGACGTCTCCCTGTCTCACACCTCGCTGAAGTTGGATGGGATTTGTGTTCTGGTTCTGTAATCGGTCCGACATGGTGGCATGTTCGTATAAGTACCTCAACACCTCGAAATACCTATAGTCCACTTGGCACCTCTGGAGAGAATGCAGCACCGCCCAGGTCTCTATCGTATCGAAGGCTTTCTTATAGTTCGAAAACGCCAAGCAAAGTAGCAAATTATACTCCTGGGTCTTCTGTTTAACCTGCCGAAGCGTATGGATGTGGTCTTTGGTGCTAAAGCCTTTTCAGAACCCGGCTTGTTCGTGAGGAAGTCGTCGAACCTGCGAGCTAGACGACTCGTTATGACTCTCGAAAACAACTGAGTTTGCGTTTGGTATAGTTGGAGGAACCATTTCAGCGTAAAAAAGCTTTACTGGCAAATATATATAATAATAATAAGCAAAAATCCTGTTAATCTTACAGCCTCAGTGGACAACCGAATTAGGGAATTAGGGACAAGATGTAAGTTAGCATTGGCTTGGCTATTTCACTAAAGGCCAGGGCGAAAAAATTTAACGATTCTACATCTATATCAATAAAAGCTATAGACTTGCTCGGTCGTCAACTGAAGCTTTTTGGGTTACATGACAAGGGGGCAGAGTTGTATTGCGCTATTAAGAGTCTGCCTGCGGAGACAGGTTCATGAACCAGTTCAGTAGGGGCTCGTGCATCAAATTTAAATTCAAATTCAATATCATTTATTCAGTCTATGCTGTTACAAGCACTTATGAACGTCAAAGAAGCTACGCCATCGGCTCACAAACCCTACGGCTGGATACTGGATTTTCTTTTCTAGGAAGGCATTAAATGATGACCCGATATTAAATTTTCTCCATACTTGTGAACAACGATAAGATGCTTAATTAGTAGCTACCTGGGCAAATGAACCTGTCTTCACAATCCCCCCAAAACCGGAAAGTTTCCGATCTCAGGAGATTGCAATGCAAATATGGCTAGCCAAAGGAAAGGTCAGAAGTCAGATAATGTTTATATAACATCGATAAATAATGCTTGGGCATAGTCCCAGGTACTCCTGGTTACGAATTTTCCCGAGATTCCCGATACGGTACTTATTGGGGCACATTAACTGGCATCGGTTTTAACATGGTATCGCAGAACCGGTTTTCATTAATAGTAAACTTCAATATAAATTATATTCAAATGAATGTTCGAGATAGGGAAAAGTACCGGGAATTCAAAGTTCAATCCATTTACCGGGACTCCCAGTACTGACGCAAATTAACTGACACCGGTACCATCGTATAGAAGAACCAGTATTCTTGGTTCTCATTAATAATAATGAATGGGTTAGAAATGCAAAACTTAACAAAATGTATTAAACGAGAGATTGACAGAGGGTGCATGATTTCTAATTTCAATTTTAACAATCAGAAAGGCTGTCATTTAGAATAGTGGCACTTGAGGTGGTATAAAGTAAAAACAAATTATACTTACTTACTTGCCTAGATCAGATATATTTTTTTATTTTTTTTGCTTTTTATTTAATGTTTACCTACTTCTAAAAAACATCTTAGTCTGGTCATCAACTTACTTAAAAATAATTAAGTAGGTACCTTCTTGACTAGCAATGTAGGTACCGTCAACAGCACGTACGGCTTTACATTTGCACTACGAAAACCACCGACGAGCGACGTAAGGGCGCTCTCAAGGTCACACACACCGCTCGCGTGTCGCGTCGCGTCCCATGCGCTTGCTCTTAGCGGCAAATTTCAAAATGTTCCGGAATTAAACTGAATCTAATAATATAAGATTCCATGGATAAAAACGACACAAATTTTGAATAGTGTTTCGTTATATCATAAAGATAATAAAAACATAAACTCTAATAACTTGAATTTTCTTTTGTGACTT
The DNA here is from genome assembly GCA_910589605.1 of Chrysoteuchia culmella. Taxonomy (NCBI): domain Eukaryota; kingdom Metazoa; phylum Arthropoda; class Insecta; order Lepidoptera; family Crambidae; genus Chrysoteuchia; species Chrysoteuchia culmella. The sequence goes on from OU342654.1 coordinate 12,945,645, forward strand.
TTACAGCGTTTTGAACAAAAAAAGGAAAGTTTCTGAAAATGCCATGGAGGAATCTGACACAAAACATTATAAACAAAAGATACCATTGATCTAAAACTTATAACACTTATTTCACCAACTCTAATATTCTTTTGTGCTACTGAGGCGACATCTTAGGTAATGGTTAAATAACAGTATTCCCGTGGAGAGAGATGACACAAAAACCTCTTGTACATCGTTTACGACTTTCTAATCCCCATGAAAGTAAAATTATCGTCTCTAATTTTCTTTTCGGCCGATAATGTCAGAAAAGACAAAAACGTCAATATATACTTATCCCTGCACCTAAGATGACACAAAATCATATATTAGGTTAAGTAAATGGTCCTGGAACTGTATACCAAAAATCAAGAACTTTAATATTTTTGAAACCTCAAAACTTATCCCTATCGGTCTAAAATGCGAAATTCAAGTGTAACAAAATTTGTCACGCTTTAAGTTTAGTAGCTTGAATATCCTTATCGTTCAGTTTCGCGCGTTATGATTAACACTATCGATTTGTACCATAAAAGTACACGATGTTATTTTTATCATTCCGCCGGTTTGATTCCCGTCCCGGTGCAGGTAAATGATTTTTCAAAAATCTTTGAAAGCAGTTTAATTTATTTAAAAAAAATGAAGGAATGTTTCCTTTGAGTATAATTTGCTTACATCAATATTTAGGGTACTTTCCCCATAATGACCGTCTTTTTTTCCACCCTGTATATACTTTTAACATTATCAAATCATGTCATTATTATTATCACAGCATTTAATTAACACGTCATTATTATTAACATATCATGTCATTATCATTAGTATTATATTATCATTATCATTAATTAGTCATACTATAAAATCTATTTTCTGTAAGTCACATGCGCAGTTTATATGTCATTAATTTAGAAGGCCCACACTTAAACTGCTTTGGGATTTTATTATAAAATTTGATACACTTGCATAGCAACCGTTTTGGAATAGTGACGTGTTTAGGCGAAAGTCCAATACAAGTCTATCCTTTATTCTTTTATTTCGAGGATATTTATCCTTAGCATGCTTTAACAATTTTAACAAATTTAAAGGCTTCTAAAATGTACATACATGGAACTGTTAGCAATCCTAGTTTAACAAACAACGGTCTGCAAGATTAGCAAACATACCATCAGCAAACATTATACATTGATTTTAGTCACTTTTGGCAAGTCGTTGATGTATCAGAAATAAAATAGAGCCCAACACGCTGCCTTGAATTACGCCAAATTTATTGCTTTTATAATTCGCGCGATCTGATACAGCCAGGATACAGCCACATTAGCGTCGTTCATGATATGAACCTCCACGTAATGCTGTCTATTGTCTAAGTAGCAGGTGCGTGCATTGGTTTTCCAGCGAGGTAGGCACTATAGATCTTAACTAGTCGTAGTTGCGATTATCATTTTGAAAATAAGAGGTTAGCTTACTAATAATATAAATGCGAAAGTATGTCAGTTTGTTTGTTACTCTTTCACGCTAAAACTACTGAATGGATTTGGATGAAACTTGGCACAAAGATAGTAGATAGCCTGAATTAAAGCATAGGATACTTTTCATACCGATATTCCCGCGGGAACGGGTGAAACCGTCGCTAGTAATGATATAAATTCGCTTACCACTTTTTTGCCGTATTCTTCAGGCTGTAAATAATGTTATGTGAACTTGCTTCCTAGGTATGAATTGATAATTATTCATAGGCACCTGGCGGTCGAACGCATTTTTCACCACCACAGATATCTCAAAAATGCATGGATAATATATGACTCTTAAAAAGTCACATAAACAATGTCATTTGAGCGATAACTGTAGTGGCTAGTCCGTTGTTAATTTTGTTTTATGTCACTTCACTCACATCACCAATACCAGGTTTAATATGTAAGCAAAATAACTTAACTGTTCGAAAGGTTACGTACCGTACGTAATTTCTGTAAACAAATCCAATCCTCAGCACAATCGGCATACTCAAATTTTTCAATTATATTTATTGCATAATACTTATTTTATATACAAACACACACACCAACTCCTTTTTTATAGCACAAATAATAAACATGGAAGGAAATTAACAAAACAAGTAAATATTAATGTAATTATCGAATTTACTCGTGCGGGCGTAATGTCAACAAACAAACTAAAAACAAAAACATGGCCGGCAGCACTCTTGTTGCAAAACTTTTCTATCTCGTATTAACAAGTGTGGTTGAAAATGTCAACAAACACTCTTAAGACAGCGCAATAATGTTGAAACTCGTTCAACTAAACTTGCAGCGCGAGCTATGGGAGCGAGTGAGAGATATGGGATCGGGGGTCGTCGGTTTATCTCGCGACAAGTTCGTTCGGCCGCCTGGCCGCCGAGTAGGCTTGCTTACCTAACCCAGTTAAATTGAGATTACATGTATGTCTTAGGACGACGTACACATTTTCGGTAAACATTATACGTGGTCGTATTACCTTGACCAATACTTTTTATAATTTTTGTTGTATGAAACGCTGCTTGCTTCGAATAGGCAATCCGGAGCCTGCCTACCTTAGGTAAGTATTTAGTATTTAGCGTTAGGAAAAACTTATTTAATTTATAGAATATCTGATCTGAACCATATTAAACTAAATTAACTTTATATTATTAAATTAGTGGCATATTATTTAGGGTTTTAATGAGGTAGGCAATGCCTAATTGCCTATATGGTATGCACGCCCCTGCTAAGTAGGTATTTATCCAAGAATGACAACGTCCACGAATTCCATATTTTTCCGATTTGTCTAGTAACACGTCATGTACCTACTACAAAATCAAACGCCTTGGACATATTGAAAAGAGTACAGTAGTATGCCGTTTTTTATCAAGGCCTAAAATATCATTATGAATTGGGTTAAAGCATGCAAGAGTAGTGGACGTATCCTTCCTTCTGAAAGCCAAATTGTTCCGGAGTCAAGACATTAAATTTATTATAGAAGTTTAACAATCTGTTTTGTATGGCCTTCTCGAATATTTTATCGTAAATTGATATTAATGAGATTGACCGATGGTTTTCAACTTCAGATTTATTTTTATAAATAGGTTTAACAATAGAATATTTGAAAGCATCAGGGAAACAACCGTTGTCAAAAGATAGGTTTATTAAAAGCGGTGCTATCTCACATTTACAAAATTTGAATACCTTTGTTATTATTTCATTATATCCACAACACAAGAATTTGATTTAATTAATCATTGAATAATATTCCCGTTTTTATTATTATCATGCACGTAGCTATCTTCATTCAAATGTATGTAGTCATTATTGAAAATTTCTGCTTTTTTTAATGTCCGTCAACAATTTCATTACTTCTTGTTTTATGCTCGAAATAAACGATTGTGGAATCTGCGTTTATTGTGCAGTTGTTATAGATTTTCCTGATATTTTTGAGTACCTCATATAAGCTTGTTTATTGTAACTGGTTATTTGTTTATAAATTTTAAAACGAAGCAATCTTTTAACTTTTGAGCCAATCTTTAAGCCCCTGAAGATCCATTTCGGTTTTGGCTGCATGTATATTTTTAATTTTAATTTTGGAAAACAAGATTCATATAGCATGCCAAAAGTTTCATGGAACATTTCAAAGGCTGCATTTATGTTTGTTTCACTGTATAGATCGGAAAACGATAAAGCCCGCATTCTTAACTTCAGTACGTTTTCCATGTTATAATCTCTCCTGTGAGTGAACCAATGTCTGACACTTTTATTTTCTTTTATAGAAAACGATATCATTTGCGCATTATCGTTATATACAAATACAAATATAGAGGCAAGGTCACGCCAGAAGCTAATGTTATGTTACTTAAAATGTTGCAGTTATTATCCCTAGTAGGTTAATTTACCTATATGTAAACTTAAATCAAAATATTTGCACACGTCCATAAAGTGTTGAGATGCTTTGGTATCCACCAAAGTATTTATGTTAAAATCTCCAGCTACTATTAATTTATAGGACATGTATTTTTTAAATAGTTCATGTATTACTTTTTTTTGACGACCTGTTTGACTCTGGGGTAATAAGCCTGCGTTCTGCGCCAGAGGTCCCGGGTTCGATTTCCGGACAAGACAAATATTTGTGGGCATGAACATGTCTATTTGTCTTGGTCTGGGTGTTTAAAATGTATATAATGTATAAGTAAAGTAGTAAAAAAGTATATAAGTAGGTATGTTTATCCGTTATCTAGTATTCATAACACAAGTTATTCATGAAACTTAACGTGATCTAGATAATTGGTTAAAAAAAAAAGATCTTTGCGAAGTAAGATGCATGTTCCACCGCGGTTTTTCATCCTTGAGTAATTTGCAACCAATTCATAATGGAGAAGATAACCATTTTTTGTTTTAAATGCCAAAAAATTCTACAAAAAATGACAAGAATTGTTTTTATTGTTTTTCTATCTTTAAAACTGACCGAGATATAAAAGTGCAAAGTTAACATTTTTGGTCTAAGCCGCGGACCGAGCGCGTTATTGTTCATGACGTCACGTCGTCCATCTCCGTGCGAGCAACTCGGTGAATCGAAGCATTTACCCGAATGTGCCCGACGCGCGCGGAACTACTTTGTTTATTTTGATTAAGAAACAATAAATACAACATGAGTCCATCTATTAAATATTGTAGTGTGGTGTGCCTCAGTGTAAAAATACGGCCACGACAACACCGAAAAGTTGTTTTTCCACGTTCCTAGGGATCCGAAAGTCAGAAAAAAATGGACAAATGCGATGAGAAGAGCGCATCCATACTATTTAAACCTATATACCTTGTCATGTGAAATACTAAGTAGTAGGTAGGTACTTGGTTATTGCTAGTAACTAGGTACATGCTTTTTAGTAGGTATGTAGGCACTCGATCGCAGTATATTGAAACTAACGATGTATTGAACCTTTCGTTTCGAAGGTTAATGATCATTATAATTTCAAGAAGAAACATTGATTATAAGTTTAAAACTACAGTACCTATTCAATGTAAATAAACACCCAAACTTGGGTTACACAAGTAGATAGGTCAAGGACCTAAGTCGTTCTTCAAGTTTGACGTAGAGTTCGAAAGTTTGCGTATGTTTTGCAGTAAAATGTTTATAAATATGATCTTAGGGGTTGATGTTTGATTATTTGTAAAGGAATGTGTAAATATATTTTATATTTTTACGATATTTCGAGCAAAAACAAAATCTACAAATCTTCATCTTTTATAAAATATTCTGCCACCATCATATCGTGGACTATGGGAAGGTTGTCGGATTGGCCTTTTTCAAATCCTTCTTCCATTTTAGTTCTAAAACAATAATTTACACAATACACTTAATCAATGAGCATTATTTAAAATCAATAAATAACACCAGAGCGCACGAGAGCAGACAACTTACCCGCGAAATGTACTACGGACGTATGAGGCGGGGTCGCCTGCCGTGCCGTATGGACGAGATGACGTCACACGATACTCGCGAACACTGACGAGATTTACAAAACCTACGTAAATTTCCCACGCTTATAACTTTGGTAATACTGCACCGATCGATGTGAAATAAAAACTAGAATAGTGTATACGGTCTAGACTTTCTAGACAGGGTAATATTGTAACCCTGTTATCTTCTCCATTAAGGAATTTCGCATTTTTTTTTCCTCATCCTTTTTTATGAAAGACTCTGTAAAGCACAGACAGGCCTGTCTCACTTCCATACAAGCGGCGCAAAATCCCCGAGATATTTACCTACTATTCTGGAAAACAACCTAATTTCAACCTTTTGCATTGCGTATAGCGTTCATAGAACAATAACTGTCTGCCGTCTCGCTTCAATCTGCTAGGGCTGTCAGAGGTACGTTACGGTATTAACAGTTTACTTTTGTTTCGCGGATGCGTGCGCTGCGTGTGTGACTAGTCGAGCGAGTGCCAGCCTATTGAGATTGGTCCGGTGACCGGACGCTTGCGTTTATCATACCTAAACTTGGGAGTGAAATTTCTGTACCGTAAGGTACTAATATATATTCTGTGGCACAGAGCATCAAGTTCTACATTATGATCGTGTAACTCACGGATCGTAATTTGTACAAAGTCCCGTTTAGAGAGCAAACATGTATTGTTTTGGTGCATTCATTTCAAACAGTTTGAATTTGTGTTTACTGCGTCAAGATTAGGTGTTATGTTGTTAGGAACGAAAAGTTTGTTTTATTGTAGGTTTTTAAGTTTTCTTATCGAGTTGGATAAAAGTAATCTAGTAATGTCTCCTTATCCATCCATAAGGAAGGCCAGTGCCCCAGCAGTGGGGACATTAAAAATGGCTGATGACGACGACGAATCTAGTAATATATGTCTGATTGTATGTAGGTAGTTGATACATAGCTTTGCTATCTAAATTCTTACTCGGCTTACTACTGCCATGTATATGTTTTCTGATGAAGGAGTAATTCAAGTATGTTTTCTCATATTGCATATAAAATAACAAGTTAAGACTATGGGACATTATACCGAGAGAACGGGAGAGGAATTGATACTCCAGTGGATGGTATAGAAGTATATCTTCTTACATAAACTACGCGCTTAAATACTAAAATACAGATGTGACTTATCTCTAGCCGGACTATTAATTGCTACTAAACTGATCACTGACCTAGCCGAGCATGCTACGGTTGTTTTGCTGATCGCGCGAGAATATTGACTCGCCTTGAACTGCAAATATGCTGATCTTTGTTTTGATTCTCGATGCGATAGATATATAAATAATTATGAACTTTCATTTAAGTAGCAATTTCAAAACGAACTACTGGTTTAACCAATCTTCCTGATCTTGTAACCAACGAGCTTTTTTCTTTGGTTACAGGTACGGTTTCGCAGTCGGTATTCATCAGAAATGCGGGTTTTAATCGGTCGATTGATATTACCGTTTCTTTGCCTTTCATTCTAATTAAAAATGCTTTCTTCATTCGCTTAATAACTGGGAAAGGCCCTTCGTACGGTGGGCATAAGCTTTTTTGTAGCCTATCGCAACGAACAAAAACATGAGAACATTCATTAAGTTCCGGATGTACAAATATCGACTGTCTATGACATTGGCGTTTTGGAACTGATGTCATTTTTGCAATGCTTTCTTGAATGCTTCTCATGAATTCTTCGTAAGTAGTATATAACATATTTTTTAAGGAACTATTATAATAACAAGAGGTTGTATTTAGAAAGTGACAATGTATATTTTTTTGACATAATATTTGTAGTTTATTTATTTATTACACATATACAATTACAATTTTTTTTATAACATATAATGTATAAAGCCGATCTTATGAATTCACTCATAGTGCACGAGAAAATGTCGATAATTTCTGCAAGCAGATTCAGTGTACGCAATGCCCGCGACCAAGGCGACTTGTTCGATAAGTGAATCGCCTGTAAAGTAATTTAGTATTCACATGTTTTCTATAGATAACGTTTATAACTGTAACAGTTGTTTGTTGTAGCGATTTCAATGTGTTATGTTATTCAGAGATTTGTGTACAAAGAAGGACCTTACAGCCTGACCTTGAGAAACCCTTCGATTGCCCCTAAAATATTGGCGGATTTTCGTATATCTAAATCTAACGTAGATGAATGTAACGCGAACAAAAAGGAATACAAAAACTATAGATTTTGGGAAATTTGTCACTTTTGAGGGAGTGTATTAAATCGCACTGGCTACACCGGTTCCGTGCGAATCTCGAATGTCGAACGAATCGAAGGATGAATGAATGAAAATAGAAAAAATCGTGCATTGCATGTTGGTTGTAAAGTGAATATCATTGTGGTCGGTGTGGAATTCTGTAAAATATTCACTTTTGATCAATTTACCGTGCTGGTGTCTCAATTGAAACATTTATTGTAAATAATTAGCATGTCGGGTGAATCTCCTATCCCACCTCCAGTTTTGTGGGCCCAGCGCAAGGAGGATATATTCCTCACATTCAGCGTGGAGTCAAAAGGGCCGACTATTAAAATAGAAAAGGACTCAGTTTATTTTAAAGGTGTCAACGCCCAAGACAATAAAATTCAAGAAGTAACTATACCGCTGTACGATGCTGTACTTCCTGAAAATAGCGGTTTCGTAAATAAAGGCAGGTGCATAGAAATGGTGCTACGCAAAGAGAAAAAGGACGCACCGTATTGGCCGTCTTTAACGAAAGATAAGAAGAAACCACATTATCTAAAGGTGGACTTCAATAAATGGAGAGACGAAGATGATGAAGAAGAGAACGGAGGTGGTAATGATAATTACGACATTGAAGAGTTACTGCGGTCGATGGGAGGTGGAGCCGGCGCGGGAGCCGGTGGTGATAAGGCTGAAAAACCTTCCTTTGACGACTTAGAAAGTGATTCAGATGACGAAAATCTACCAGATCTTGAATAAGCCTGTTGTAGTGATAATGCCTATATTTAACTTTGACAGTACATTATGTATTAAGGTTTTTACAGTTATAATAAAATCATTATAAAACAAAGCGTTTTGCTCATATTATTGTTTAATCATTTTGAGACAAACTATGTAGGTATGCTGCTTGTTTCTCATTACAATAAATATGTAACATAACCTCAATTTAATAAAAAAAAATTGATTCGACCTAAGAGAAGAGGTAGCCCACTAGTTCAGTAAACATACCATTCCAATGTGCACTGGCAACCAAAATTAGAAATCATAATTACAGCTTTCCTTCTTGTCTGAACTTCGGTCAGACTTGGGATGCTTTCGATTCGTCTAAGTACCACTTTAAGCTTCCACTGAAGGGAAAGTACCCTAAATATTGATGTAAGCAAATTTTACCAAAAGAAAACATTCCTTCATTTTCAAAAAGATGCAAAGATTTTAAAAAAAATTACATACCTTCACCATGTATAGAACCGGCTAATTCGAGAAAAAAAAAACATGTAAAAGCACTATTTGATACTATTTGATGGTACTATTTGATAGTGTTAAGTACGGTGATATAAAAATCAAATTAAATTAAGTAGGTACCTTAATGTCTTAGAGACAAAGCCAGGAAAGATAAAAGATTACATAGTTCAATACATTATACTACCTACCTCTTACTTACACTAAAATAAAAATCGGCCAAGTGCGAGACAAAGAAGGGTTCCGTCTCTCACCAGAGGTTACCTGGAAGAGATTGCTTTGTAGCAATAAGGCCACCTATTGCGTGTTCCTCTTTTTTGTCATTTTCTCTGTGTGGGTGGGACGGACGCACGCATTTTACCACTTTGAAAGTGTTTAACATTCAAACGGTTGCCTTTAAGAAAAAACTGTTATAGGAACCTCAATGTAATTTTTAAATACCTATCTAAAGATACCCCACACGTATAGGTTCGGTGAAAAAAATTTTTTTCAGTTTCAGTTCCATGTATGGGGAGCCCCCCTTAATATATATATTATTTTAAATTTTTGTGTATAAACCGTAAAGCGGTTTACATAATACATCTACCTACCAAGTTTCAACTGTGTAATCCTCATAGTTTTGGAATAAAGTGGCTGTGACATACATCGGACAGACAGACATGACGAATCTACAAGGGTTCCGTTTTTTGCCATTAGGCTACGGAACCCTAAAAATTAAGTTCAATATTGAACAATGGTATTGTCTTGTTTTTCATAATATTCCTTGCAATAATTTCATTTGCCATAATGATCGTTGGTCATAATATTCGTTTGCATTATTCTCATTTAAGTATACTAATAACGCATGATATAATTATTTACCAGCAATAACACTCATTTGCCATAAAATGAGATGCCATATTGACAAATGCTATAATTATTAGAAACTATAAAATATCATTCGACATAATCTTTATTTGACATAATAATACACGTCTTATAACTTTCAGTTTTAGCTAACTTTATATAGATAACCAATTAGTTAAAAAACGAATAATATTCAAAACCGCCTCAGTTGACCCCGACTACCCGTAGTCTTGTATGCCCTACCCCTAGAGTGTAATTTAGAGGCGCGGAGTGGTAAGGCAAGCCGAAGCTGCGGTGGTGAGCGAAAGTCATCTGTGACGATAAGTACGCGTGGGACGGCGCCCGGATCCTCGCAGCGCCGGAGCCGTGACAGAAGACTTGCATGTTGCATGCCTGCTTGCCTGCTGCAACACATGCCTGGCTGCATAATGCATGCTGCATATGCCTGACTGCATAATGCATGTCTGCCTGCATGGGGGTTTGCACACAATTCTAGTACTTAAAGTCAATACTACAAATAAAACAATATTAATGTCAAATAATAAGTAATAAGTTTAATAAATAATAAGTTTTATGGTAAATTATTGTTATGGATATTAAATAATATTGAAAATGAAATGTATAACAAATAAAATTATGGAATAAAGTAGTTATGGCGTTTGATTGATTATGAAGAATGAAATTATAGCAATCAAATCAATGTAATTGGATAGTTATGGCAACAGAAACGTTATTTCTAATGGAATTATGGCAAATGAAATTATGTCAAATGAAATTATTGCATTTGAAATTCGGGTATACATTAGTAAACCTTGAACAATATGTAGCAATACACTGATTTTAATTATTTGTTTATCGACTTTTTGACTAATATTCACCATAGTTCCATGCTAAAGGCGACGAGACGCGAGTTCAATCGATGAATAGGTTTTTAAGAGTTATTCCCGGTTCGATTCCCGGTGCAGGTAAATGATTTTTCAAATATAATTTACCGGCAACCAAAATAAAAGAATAGGACCTTAATGTAGAATGCCTTGGCTGGCACCGACTCCATAATTAAGGCTTATTTTTTGCTTTTTAGTTTTGGAAGTCGGTTTTTAACGCAGTTTTTTATTTTTTTATTTTTAGTGACTGTAATAGGTTGTTAGGCAAACAACAGAAGGTTTTTTCTAGTTTAGATTATGTTTCATGTACATTACAAAAGTATCGTGCAAAACACACGACCTTTCGAAATTCGGCCCACTGCTCTAACCACCTCGACCACCTTACCTTAAGTCTTACACTCGATATCTTAAGTCTCGGTAGCTCAGTGGTCAGAGCAGTGGACTGGAGAATGCCAACACAAGTAAGAATTCACTTGTGGCGGAATTGATTTTTTCCAATATTTTTCTATTTAAAATTTATCTTAGGTATTATAAAAATCGAAAAAAAAAAAAAAATGGGGGAGGCCTATACCCAGCAGTGGGTGTTATGTGGCTGAGACGACGACCATTCACCCGCATGGTTCCCTTCCCGTTCACGTTGGAATATCAGGATAAAAAGTATCCTATGTGTAAGTCCAGGCTATCTACTATCTGTGAGCCAAATTACATCCAACTTCATTCAGTAGTTTTTAAGTTCATTCTTTACAAACATACAAAAATACAAATATTTTCTCTATTGACAAGTTATCGTCCATTTAGGCCTTAGGGTCCTGACAAGAGTTTTTTCTCGCTACCTATGGGAGGGGGTCACTATTGAATTTTTCGCTAATATCTTTAAAACAGTGCATCTAAATGGATTAAGACAATCCATACAAATATAGGAAATATTTTTTGTTTTTGTAACTTTTCAAAGAATAAAACTCAAAAACTACTATACGGATTTGGATGAAATTCGACTCACAGAAAGTAGATAGCCTGGTTCAGCGCTGTTCCTCCGCGTTCTATCTATAGCATTCGTGATAAAAACACGCAATAGGTACGTGTTTTGTGTCAAACATCAAGCAGGGCTTAGAGCGCTTACGCACTATGTCCGTAATGAATCCTTGAAAATCCTTTTGTCCCCTTGATACCACGAGCATAGCCGTAGAACTATTTGAATAAAAGCTTACGCACTACATCCGTTTTCTCTGTCATCCGATTTCTCTCCGTCATCCGTGACTCTCCATGACGGACCAGATTAACAAACTGTTTCCCTATTTTAACAGTATACGTGAAGGATGCTAGCATCCTGGATTCCACTTACTTCCCCCACTACGGAGAACATATTTATGCATCCTGTTTATTAAGCACGATGGTGGTCAAATGCCTGGCCAGTTATTATAAAAAAAAACTTTTTTTTTGGTACGACAACCTTCTGATCCTCGCTCAGAACAAACCGTTTCCGACCGTGTGCCAATTGTGCCATGCATTTTATCATAACGTAGTGTTAATAATTTCGCCGGCTCACCGACTATTACTATGCCTGGTTGACACAATGCGAGTTCACGCACGAAAAATGCTTCTAAAGGAGCGTCCTCATTCAGAGTATTCTTTAGCGAGCATTTGTAAACGAATATAGCGAAAACTTTACGAATGCTAGTTCTCTCGTTCGAGAACACGGCATGCTCCTCGTGCGTAAAATCTCGCATCGGTGTCAACCTAACATTAGACTTAACTTTACGTCCCGGCTACGTGTTCCGTTTTACCTGAGAGCAGTTTGCGCAGGCATGCTTTCAGGTAAGACAGAGCGTGTACCCAGGACATTAAAGCAATCACTTCAAATTGGCTTGTTCACTCTTTTTGACTTGTTCTCGAAAACATACAAGGACAAGAATAAGGTTGACTGGTAGAAAATGCCTACGGCATTAAGTCCGCCTATGTACGTCCAATTTGTGCATGACGTATTAAATAAGTAAATAAACAAGAAACATAAATAATCGCTACAATTACGGAATGGAACATTTATTTGGATTTTTCTGTTAAAGATATATTAGCACTATACAAATGAAACTGTTGACCGTGCCGCCTTATATTGAGTGTAATGGTCATGCAGTAAATGAGTCTATTGAGACTTTCACATTTTAGTATGTAGGATGCGCCTTGTCCGGGACTAAATATGGGCGCCCCGTGACTTTGGCAATCGAACATAAAGTAGGAGGCGCCGTATTTTCCGAATGCTAAATTTTTCGTCGGACTCGTCAAAATGCCAAGTTTATATTTTTCAAAGAAATAAATCAAAGATTTACTCAAATTGAAGCGATCAGGATACATGTTATAAACAAACCCAAAAATAACGTTTTCAAACTTGACAGTAAACGAGTAAGGGTACATATCATCGAATTTGGATTCCAAATCTTCAAGTGCTATTTCATGGTTAGGTTTAGAGGCCAATTTGTCTTGACACTTCTTGTGATATTTATCTCCACACTCGACTATTCCATCGAGAAAACTACTAGTCCAAGCACTAAGATCGCAGGCCTCAATCATTACTAAAGCAACAACATTAGTAGCCAGATATTGTTTTCCGCGATGTTCTAGAGCGAATTTGGAGTCCATTGGATGTACAGTTCCCCACAAAGAGTATAGATCTCCAGGGAATTCGATGTCCCACTCTTTCCATAATGTGCGTGGAGTTTTCCTTTCGAATCCTAAGTCATTGACTGGGTTCATTCGCGACCACGGGACGGTTTCAATATTCAGCCAGTACATTTTTTCATCGACAGTGGGTCGAATTTTTCTGCGTTTCAAATACGGCGCATTCGGATTTTCATCAGGTTTAAACAGAGGACTGACTCTGTAGTTCATGGCCGAATGTCGAGGTGCAGTTTTTATCGAGGTCAATTCAAATGTGTAAAATTCTGGCTCATTTACTGACTTACCCGAAATCAATTTCTTCAATCTATGGATCAAAGCATCCATGGATCTATACAATGTCCAGGACGCTACTTTATTAGCTTTTTTCTTTGGGCCGACAGGCTTCTTCCCATCACTTTCTTTTTTGGGTTCATCTTCAGATGGCGCTGACGGGTACGGATCAAATAGGTGATAGTAGCCTTCAGTTTGGCAGATTACCATACTGCATGATGGAAATCTAACTAAAACGTAACGAAGCCGTCTTAATACTGCATTCAAATATTGTTCGATTTTTTTCTCAGGATTTTCATTCACAACAAATATTTTTTTCATATTGATATTTATAAACTTGCCATCCAATATTATATTCTTAATTACTCTTTTCTCACAAACATTCAGATTCGTAGCTTTCTCATGTATCTCAAAACCTTTTTCTATGCAAGTGTCTATCATGACATGATCCCACGTTCTTATAGGATGCATAGTTGCCATCAGCATTGCAATGAGACTAACAAAATGGCATGACTTTACATCTGAGCTTGCAGACTTAGCGTCTTTGATTGACGTGGTGCCCTCAATTCTATATCCACCTTCCATTTGTTGATATCCAACTATTGTCTGACTTTTCTTAGAAGATTCGTCGATAGAGCTTTTTTTACCAGATTGTTTTGGCGGGGATACAATAGACGGTTTTGATTTCGTGGATTTAGGTTTACCCGTTTCATAATCATAATCTTCCGGTAACTTCATACGGGGTTCAGGCAAGAGTCTTCTTACTAGTATTCTGCTCAAAATAAATTGTTGGTCTTCTTTTTTTCCGTCTTTATTGAACAGAATTCTGGGAAATAAATGTAATTGGTTTAAAAAAAAGGTCTGATATTGTGATAATAAAATGTTTGATAGCAATAAAAAAAATATTTTTACCTGCTCACAAGGTCATGTAAATAAGTGAAACGCAACAGACATGGGTATCCTTTGCCTTTAGCATCCCTTAATCCCATAGCATTACAAGTGCTTCCATCAAATAAGTAGTAAAGTCCATTTCTTCTGAAGAAAGCACAACTGTAGTTAGATGTTGTGACCATTCCGCGGTCATACTTCAGGAAAAATTTATTAGACAAAACATTTTCCAGTTGCCAAGTAGCGCCTTCACCCACCACATCAATATTAGCATGATAGGCCTGAAAAGAAAATAAATTCTGAAGTCATTATTATTTTAAATAGGAGCTTTCGTATAGCATTGGCCAGATCACGTACCTGATGGCCAATGCCAATTTTTGGTATGATATGAACAGGAGCTAGCTGGAACTTTTCCTTCTTTTTACTGTACAACTTATTTGCGGTATCTACAACGAAATTGACAATGCCAGGAGTCCACGAATTTATAGAGTATTTATATGACGTCACAATTGCCATGATGGCGGTGAATGGAAGTATTTCCAACCCTTTTTCGTCAGTTATACCGTGTGACGTTCCTCTGACGATTTCTGTATTGTCTGGTAAATGCTTAAAGTTGCTTGGTTGTTTCAGTTCTTCAGAAGGCGTCAGTTCAACTTGAGCTTCCATTAGTGGTTGGGTAAACTTTTTGCGTAGTTGCCTTAGTTTGAATCTTTGTTTTGCGTCTTCTGTGAGCAGTATACGTCTATCGACATTGACTGGCTCCACTGTCTCGACTTCTTCTTGCATTGGTATCACGGGAGGAGCAAGCTGTAGAAAATCGTTAGATACATGTAAGTATACACATTATTAATATTATTATGATAATAAAACTGACTAAGAGAAAGCGCGCATGAGCAACTTTTGGCTCTCTGTAGCTGTCGCGTCGCTACATGCGTACTTTTATACAATCCCGTAGACTTGATGCCAGAGATAAATTAGTTGCGGAGACAACAGTTGCTCGTGCGCGCCATCTCTAATGATTGAAAACCAATCAATTAGAATGCTTAGTAAGTGCAAATTTTTCACCCTATCTGCGCAATACCGAATGGTCTTTTCCGCGCTCCTAATCAACTTCACTTCGACTGCTAAACGTGGCGCAATAAACCCCCTGATTGTAAGTGTATGGAGTGAAAATACATAAATAACTCCAAAAGACATTACAACTAGCGCTCTAGCGGCTACTACATGGTGTGCAAAATTAACGCGATCGTGAAAATAAAAACTCGCATAACACACTCAGTATCTTGCTGTTGTTCATACAGTTGCACATACTCAATACGAAATTTCAGCAAATAAGTCTTAGAGAAAAACCTTCCAATCTTCAGAATGAATGCTTTTTTGTGTTTAGCAACTCGGTCGGTCACGGAATGGATGACCAAAAAGTTACTTTCTCAAGCTCCACCGCGCTTCGGAAGGCACGTTTAGCTGCTGGTGCCGGCTGTATTTACCGTCGTTAAAACCCACCAATTCGCATTGGACCCGCGTGTTGGGTCATTGCCCATTTTCCTTATTTAACCATAAGGCCAATTCCCCAGCAGTGGGGACATTGGAATGGCTGATGATGATGATGACGACCAAAGAATTTTAATTGCTGTAAGATGTGTCCCGAAAAGCAGTGATAGAAATAAACTGGGATTTTATTATTTGTCGTTGTCTTATGAGAGAACAAGCACAAAGAGAGGAGCGGGCAGCCGCAGCCACTTGTATTACACTATGATAACAACGCACTCTGGCCGGACCGCGTATATGGCTTTCCGTTATCACCTTGTCCCCACGAAGTGCGACGACATCGATATGCCTTTTTTAACTCTAAACCTCGGAAAACCCGTATCCATGTGGGCACCAGAGGGGACGAATTAGTGACGGGATTACAGCGTCTCATCAAATACAAATTATCTAGAAACCCGTGTTCACCACGTCAACTAAAGAGCGACGAGATAGATACGCGTTTTTAAGTAATATGCGCGTATTACCGTCAAAATCCCGAAGCGAGCTCGTCACTATGAAGTGATGAATTGGATATAATTATCTACAGCTCTATTGCATTGTAGCGATCTCTATTGAGCTTTATATTTTTTCACTAGCTTACACTTTATTGCATTGTGTAAGCGGTGAAATTGGCTTGTCTATATACTTACTGAGAGTGATGGCGTTATCTGCCTTTTTCTGCAGTGTGCATATTTATTAAACGGCTTTGCGAAATAAGTGTTACCCAATGAATAGACTAATTTATAGGAGTAAGATTCCCTTTGTCATGGAAATAACAATAAGTTTTGAAGAGGGTAGTAATTAACCGATCGACTAAAAACTTTTTGTGTGATGGAAATACTAGGTGAGCGACTTAGCCGCCAATCTATCTTAACTAAACCAAGTTTTCCGCAACTCAACGTAGATTTTTATTTTCAATTTATTAAATTTACCAATTTAGTAAAAATGAAATTTATTATTATTATATTATTCTAGATTGTGCTTAAAATCCCTGTCGTTAAGTGAGAGACGTAGTAAATACGGTTTTATAATACAACATTAGAAGTATGTTGGTATAAAACCGTATTCAACTGGTCTACTATAAGGTCCCGAAATCGAGACGGGTTTCTCGAGACGTGGCCGTTTGAAGTAGCCAAAAAGCTGTATCTAGCACGACCCCTCGAGGGACCAGGTGCATACGGGTTTCCAGACGTTTTCGTCCAGAAAAAGCGTATTGACGTCGTCACACATCAAGGGGAATCTAATCGCTATGATACACGAGGTGATAACGGAAAGCCATATACGCGGCCGGATCGTAGGCACTCTATAATATAGATGCTCATGTTGCGTGACATTATTTGACTTAAGTGAGACGTTAAGCAAGCCGTCGCTAGATGGCGCTGTTTTACAACCGTTAAAAGGTGTGAAGATACTAGTTTATGCAACGATGCATATTTATTATTATTATTATTATTATTCGGTGAATAATTAGCTTTACATACTTATGCAATGTTGGAACATGCAAGCTGCGATATGTTCGCAGCATGCAAGCCAATAACAGATTCACACATATAGCTTAATAAGGGGTATTAAACACAAGTGTGTGTTTAAATTTCGGGATTGTGTGCATAAATTCGTGTGCATAATTTCGGGATTGTGTGCATAAAGTATGCTATTGTAAACTCGCTTTGAAATTTTTAATTAGAACTTTACGATATGAGAATAAATGAAGAGTACATAATTATTTACTGACCGGTACTTCTGGTTCTCCTTGCGGCGACGGCGGCGGCGGTGGCAGAGGGGGCGGCAGTTCCTCTGCCTTTCTACGGGCCTCTTCTTCTTCGGCTTTCCTGCGTTCTTCTTCCTCTTTCTTCGCCTTCGCTGTTTCTTCATCTTCTTCCTCTTCCACTTCTTCCTCCTAAACGTATGGTTAATAGTTACTAATCGCTATGATACAACAATGTGAATTATTTTGCTACTATCAATCTATAATAGTAGGTTATTTAGAGAGTGGCGCTACAGTAGTCTTGAACATTCGAAAATGAGTTCTATTACTATCGAGATAGCAAACTTATTTATTTACAGTAAGGCTTTATTCCGTAAGACTTCTCTTGTGATATATATATGGTTATAATATTTGAAATGGTTGATACTAAAACTATAGTAGGTAACATTATTAAGAGATATAATGTGAATAACTATTCCGAAGTGTTTCAGATAATTCAAACTTACCTCTTCTTCTCCTCCTTCTGGCGGCTGTAAAAAAGTAGAGAGGATATTTATATAAACCTCTATAATGATATAATACATTATCATCAAATTCAGTCACTGTGACAATGCGTTTTTGACAGTGCGTGTCAGTATCCTTTTATGTCAACTGTCAAGCTAATGAAACTTATTTTCAAACATCTCATTTTACTTGACAATCGAAAATGAACTTTATTTAGTCGACTAAAGGACAGTTTCATGATCGATAGATAAGTTCTGGATAACTTTATACGGCATACAATTTGTCATAATTTACATATTGAAATTATACGCCAGATACGCTTTTCATAATCACAATCATTCGGAAACGTTTCTGAGACAGGAATATAAACACTGTCACTCGCTTTTTTACATTACCACATCTTAAAAACAACACTTTTTCTGGGTCCCTGGGCCACCAGCGCGCCCACAAGGGGGCGTTATCGCCCACTTTGAGAAAGTTTGCAACCATAGAAGTTGTTTCACAATGCGTACCGGTAGTTGCGGAGGAGTGGGCGGAGGGGTCGGCTCCGGGTCCGGGTCAGGCTCCGGGGGCTCGTTGGTCTTGTCGCGGGGCTTCGGCCACGGCGGGACCACTTGCGTCACAGAGACCGTCGGCGAGTCCAAATTCACTAAAAAACAAAGTAGAATAGTTCAAAGTGAATGCCTTAGCTGGCACCGACTCCAAAAGGCTTATTTTTTACTTTTTAGTTTTCGAGGTCGGTTTTTTTATATATTTAGCGCTGTAATATGTTGTTTTGTAAACTCCAGTCGGATTTATCTAGATTCAATTAGTTAATTATAGTTATAACAAAGTATCGTGAAAATTACATCTTCCAGGTCAACAAATATGCTCTATTATCTGATTCTGATTTTGATTCATAAAATAAAAACTACTAGTTTATAGGATCAAATGGCAACTATTCCGCATCGAACAAAAAAGAATTACGTTAATCGGTCACGAAATCTCGACGCAATCGGTGTATAAAAAAAATCAAAAAACATACGTGCCGAATCGAGAACCTCCTCTTTTTCGGAAGTCGGTTAAATATTGCTCATTACCGCGTAAGCCAACTAACATCCTACTTTCTAGTCCTACTTTCTTTCTTTTAATTTATAAATGTGAGAGTTTAGATGTTTGTTACTTTATCACACACAAACGCACAAAAGTAGAACGGATTTGGCACTCAGATAGTTTATAGCCTCTATTGAATTGAAGCATAGAATACATTTTATCCCGATATTACCAAGAGGTCGTGTACTGCGCGCGGCCACTATCAGTGATATACTAATATAATATTGTAAAAGTACCTATTTTTGGTTCCAACGGTTCTGGCTGCATGTTCTTGTATCTTAAAGGAATGGGGGGCAGATAATCCTCTTGTATACTGTCCACTAAGGATATTATGTCTCCCATTTTTTCCTCATCCACGCGGGGCTGTGAAAAATAATTTCAGTCATAATAAACATCAAATGTTCATGAAAATAATAGTGTTAAATGAATATATTCATTACTCCAACACGTTTTCCTTCAATGTCATCCATTGGTAAAACATCGTGCAATATCTCTTTCCCATCACCGTGTTCTTGACTCATATGGAGAACTGTCCTCTTCACTTTTTTAGCTCCAGGAAGTTGATCATCACTTAATGTACACACTATTTGAGACTGAAAAAAAAAAGATTATGTCTTTAAGTCTGAATTAGAGATCCTAAAAATAAATAAAATAAAAGTAAAAAAAAAAATAAGCGTAGTTTTTCTAAGTGGTACGAACTAATGGTAAATTTTAAATAGAAAAATATTGGAAAAAATTAACTCGGCCACAAGTGAATTCTCAGACTGGAACTAATTTAAAAAAGGTTATTCCGATTCATAAAAAAATAACGAACCGTTATTTAAAAAACTGGGAGTGGCATAAGATAAGTGGCAAAATGGACTCAAAGAACTTCAAAGAGCAATTACTGATAATTTGATAAATACCACATTAACCATTGATAATTTAATTTTATAAAATATAGCAATAAAAATTACCTTTAGCTGCTTTTTCTTTAATTTCAATACCTTAAACGCATGAATGTAAAATTGGGTTGTGGCTGGCAAATAGTCCCAATTACTTGTGAATACCTGAGCTATGGTGTCTGAATTTAATAGCATCATGCAACAGGCTCTGCCAACCTTGACGGACCTCCGTCCATCGTTCGTTCGAGGGTATGGATCAAACATATAAAACATGTCTTTTTGTCTCCAAACCGCTACAGCATAATTATTAAATTCTAATATACCACTATTATATTCGTGACTGAAAAATTCTTCCAAACCACTTCTTATATTAAATATACATTCCTTTGTAGTGAAGAGCTGACCCTTAACTCGTTCTCTGTATATAATAATTTCACATGCATAAGGTCCAACAGTGATTTCGTTGGGAATGTTATCAATGGTTAAGTCTATCATAACTTTTGGATGAATGCAATCAACATAGAGTTTGTTTCCCAATCGCAAAATTTTATCCAACGTCTTAGTAAACCAAGTGTTAGGAGGCGATATTTTTGCGTACGTCATAGCTGCAACAGCTATAGTTAGAGCTTGTCGGTATTTTGCATCTTCAAAACATCTATCACCCAAGTGCATGTTTGCGTTCACTATGGCGCAATTTTCATTTAGAATCCTATAGCCCATCATTGCCTTTTCAGCTTGAGTTAGTTCTCTATCCGAGTCCAAATCTTCATCACATTTCTCATCAATCATTTTTAATACTTTCACTGGAGCCAAAACAAATTTCTGATCCTCAACAATGGTCCGTGCTAAGAATATATCAGCAACTGAGTCTGTATCCTTGACGTTCATAAGAGCAGCACAACCGTTAGTAAAATTAGAATATGCTCTAGAATCTCTCCCAGCTGGATCGAACATGTAATAACAAATTCTGTCTTTCCAAATAACAACTTTCAACACTCTGTAATAAAAAAAAATCAAGCAATCAAGCGAAAAAAAATTGATGGGAAACTTGAAACTAATGGTGTCACGTCACCAATTGTATTCAAAATCTATTGATTGGTAAACAGTCAAAATAACAAGTAAGTATCTATGTAAAGTTTTGACATAACACAAACCAATCAACAGATTTTGGATAAAGTCGGATGTGGTGCTAATAGCTCTGCGTTTTCTTCTATATTGAAAGAGATCCTATAGCCGAAAATTGTGGTACCTGGTCATCAAAATTCCAGCCCGATTATCCTTAAAAAAAGCTTTCAATCCCCTACACAGGTTGTACACCGTAGGATCCAGAGACATTGTATATCCAACGATGTCAGGTTCCCCGAGCAACACTTGCATGCGCTTTCCATTCAAGACTAAATTCTGTTTCTTTCCAAAGGGCAATACTTCACAGATTCCTTGAACGGCAGAATGGTCGTGAACCTTATCCAAGCATTGCAAATACCTGAAGGGAAGTTTAGAGATTTTTGAGATTTCATTACAAGAGGTACCTAAAGTATGTAATGATAAGAAATATATTTTTATAATAAATATTTTACCATTGATCGCCAGCCGAAACCAAATTATCGAGAAGTTTCATAGTCCACTGTTTAGGATGGTAATGGAACGCCAAGCAATAAGCCATAACACTCATGGTAAGTGCCTGTCTTCCCCTTGACCTACCACCTAGATAAATACATTTATAAAGGAATCATTAATAAAAAGCGAAGTTTCATTCAAATTACAATTAGCTTCTGGGAAACGTACCGAATCTTGCATCGTACATATTGAAGGTACCAGTCAGTATCCCATAGTGGACGTCAGATTTTCTCTCTTTAGTGCAACGAAGCACGGTGAGAGAATGCGTTTGAAGCGTTCCTCGCTGTAGATGTGATGGTATTTGGACCTATAGACAAATGAAAAGTATGGTTAACGGTGGTTCTTAAAATTAATTTCTCCAATTGACTTAACATCTTAACGTCTTGCATATTAAGCTCCGAGTCGATTGAGAAATGCTGGTGCTTGGGCTTAGCCCAATTTCCCAGTTTTTTTTTTACAAAGACGTTAATACTTACATGTTCCGGCCTCGGTATTTCATCAAGACCGCAGACGTCGTCATCATTCTGCACGTGTTTTTGTTTACCCCTCGCTCTAGGCTTCCCATCCGTGGCTCCCAGTGTGGTGTATGGTATGTCTGAGTCAGCCCTATTAGATTAATAATAAAATTAATTCCAAATTTTCAAATATTATTAAGTTTTTAAAAGATATCGATTTAAAACTTACCCTTTTAATTTTCGAGCCATGCGACGTTTTCTCATTGCAGCATATCGCCTGCAAAACAAGTAAGTGCTTAATTTCTACCTTGTATTTTAAAAACTTGCAGCTTTACTATGTAGCTACCTACTACAATCAGCCTATTTGGCTGTACAGTAGTATAATATTTCCAAAATTACTGCTCACCTGCATTTTTTCCTGTTACATGTTTTTCTATTACAAACACTGAAAAATAAAATTAAAATGAATACAAAATATCATGCCTTTATCTTAAGACAAAACTGAATAATCGGTCGTAATTACAATAACAAATCACACAGCCTTACCCTCCCTTATGACACGGCTTTGCCTTTTGTTTTTTCCTGAAAACGTAAGTAATTTTCATAAAAACTCGATCTTTATTGATATATTTTGAAAGACCATTAATTAAGTTATTATATCCATACCCCATTGTTTTCGATCCCGGTATATGAACCACGTCTGGCACGAATTCACTATCTCTATTGATGACAATCCCGCTATGAGGTCCATAAAGCCTAAAAAAACACATAAATCACATTATTTACCTTTTCGTATACATAACATTTCGTATGATTAATGGATTAATCAATCAGTTTATTTACATAAGGACGATTATTTACATACTTAATAGAATAGTCTCTCTACCCTGGATCCTAGTGCCTTTTCACATGGACCGACGCCGTACATGTGTAAAGGCACACTACATATGAATCCTTTTAAAACCCTATATTGCTCAATTAACAATTTTGCTACAAACAGGTATTTAGCCGGATATGAATTGAAGAGTAACAGGAACCACGCACATGTTTTTAATGAGTTATTAAAATTAATGGACTATAGAATAGAACTATATAAACCCGAAGAGTTAAGAGATTTACATTAAATATTGGTAGTAGTCATCTTACTTTTCGGCTGCTTTTGGAGGTAGAGGTGGTACCATGTCTATTGGTTTGACGCTGGCTTTTCTTGCTTGAACTATTTCACCACTTATCTTCGGACTAGCCACCTGCAGATAAGAAAGAATACGGTCCGAATATTTGAGCATATTTAAGCAAAAGTATGGCTCGCTTAGAAGCACCACAGGTAAAGGTAGGCACCAGTAACTAACGTTTAATATCGACTTGTCAGATGGAGAATGTTTGATGACTGGAACAGGCGTCGGCATCATAATGTCACCAGGCAACATGTCGAAATAAGTTACTCTCTTTTTGAATTTATCTTTCTTCTTTTTCTTTCTTCTCAGTATGCCACTTGTAGTCTCCTCAGATGTTGTATCGAAGTCATACTTGCTGTAAAGATTCCTGTAAAAAAAAGGTATATATTAAATCATTTTTAGTGAATCCTTGAAGCATTGAGTAACTTCTTTTTAACATTCTGATGTCTCTGATTAAAGAGTAATTTCAAGAGACAAACCTCGATCTCTCATCTGACGATAATGGCGGCTCTACTGCACAGTGTCCAATATACCGCAATCTGCAAAAAATAAAGCAAATAAAACAATTTGTTGACCTCGACTCGGAACCACCGTCATTGCGTAAATAATAAGAGTTATTTTTGTATTTGATGTGTTGTCGACTAAACAGATTCAACTTTACACAGCATTTGGTTCAGTGGCTTAGGCGCGAAACGGTACATTGAAAGAACTACTAGTCATGTCGAAAAGCCATATTTCCATGATTTTCATAGGAACTCTCTGATGAGTTGTTGTTCTCTGCCGAGAAGTTGGACATTCATGAATTACTACTTAATAGTATTGGAATTTGGACTTACCGTGTATGCATTGAAGGTACCATGGGGACACAGGTGTCTTTGTAGTGACGTGGCTTGAACGGTTTAGTTTTGAACTTTGGAGGTTTCGATTTCTTGCCTTTTTTACTGACTGAAACAGGTACACGTTAGTGATGAAAATTTTTTCAGATAACTACTTATCGTGAAAAAGATGTTACTTACTTTCGGCCTCATAAGTGAGAGCTTCAACAATGTCCGAAACACCTCTGCAGTCGGTTGTTTTAACATGTTTGTACATTTGCTGCAGCCTCAGCGGACATTTGCAAGGGCTAAAATATTTTCTCAATTTAATAAACAAGTAAATATCTTAACAAAAAAAATTTATGAACTGTTGAATAAGTCTTATACTTACGGTTTTCCTTTATACATTTTTTCGATTATTTTATAGTTATTTTTTAAAAAAAAACGTTATTTTTGTGTAAGTACTAATAATTTTGTTTATAAACACTCATACAAATAATTTGACATGACTTTTTAAAATGTCTGAAATATTGTCAATAATTTAAAAATATTTTACTGACAAAAACAAGATGGTCTCTATTTGTCATAAAAATACATACAACATGGTACAACATTTTGTTATCATTAAGGTGCAACGTTTTACCAAAATAATACTAACGTGTTTTACAACAAATATTTTTAAAACAATCAACCCATCTTACAATAAAGTTTCCCAGACAGAATCGAACCCGTATTTTTGAGTACCCGATCCACTGCCGTCAGTGGGTTGGACATTCATACCCCTCGTTTCCAATGGCGAAACATATACAAGAAATCATGTTGTAAACGTATAATGGGGCCACTAAGCGCCGGTTTCAATAACCTATCCACAGTAAGATTTAGGTGTACTAGACCTTTGTTGCCTAGATATTTTTGTTAATCAGCCCAAAATGATCCAAATTAACAACGGTTGCTAAGTAACGTAACTAAGATAGGCCTATCTCTTGTTAGGGATAGAATATTGAAACCGGCCGTAAGAGAATACATAATTTGACATTGGTCATCCTCTCTGCGGCAGCACTATATTTTACATGTTTTCTAGTAAATATTTTGCCAGTAGAAACAG
The DNA here is from genome assembly GCA_910589605.1 of Chrysoteuchia culmella. NCBI lineage: Eukaryota > Metazoa > Arthropoda > Insecta > Lepidoptera > Crambidae > Chrysoteuchia > Chrysoteuchia culmella. The sequence continues at coordinate 12,971,007 of OU342654.1, forward strand.
GGAGATAGATTGCGGGTTCCAATCACGTCTGGGAAACAGGTCAATTTTTTCTATCTCTTTCTCTTATCGTATCAGTGGCCATCTCTGGCGTCAGAGTTTATCTGGCCGCCTACAGGGCCTCTGACTTGGCTTAACGAATTTTTTATATTATTTTTGTAGTACAAACAAATTATTATCAAATAATATGATAGATAGCATTGTAAATGCAAAAAAATAAACATCGAAAGAATATTGTAAAACTGTATATGTATGTATGAGTTTGTATTTGCCAGTATTTACCGAGCAGATCGCACGCTAGGTATGATATCACACCACATGCACAATAATTAAGTTGTGTTAAATAAAACCCTCCTTTACTTCACTAAACCGACAAAACTTAGGACCAATTTACATTATTTTAGTGGCAGTATTCCAGCCAAATCCACCAGTGGGCTGCATTAAAAAGGCTCTAATACCAGTAAAAAAATAATTCTACTGAATTTGCTATTAAGATTATTCTGGTTACTATTCAGTATGCTGGTTTGGCTTGCTGGACGAAATGTGTGCCTGTGAGCAAATTGAATAATACAAAAAATTATTACTTGCTGGAAGAAATGTGTGCTGTGAGCAAATTGAATAATACAAAAAATAATTATTGGTAATTTTTTTATTTCCAGTAGTTATACACTATGTGTACCATTAATTTATACCACACCATCCATGTAAAAAAAATGAAAGCTCTTAAGTATATGCAAAAATAACAGCATATTTATTAAAACTAAGTAACATGGCAAATATATTTCTTGTATAATTATTTAGTGAAATGCACCGTTCAGAGAAAGCATGGCGGGACTGGGCGTAACAAGCTCATGGCGTGTATCATCATTGAGAGGCTGCCTCGCGACCTAATTTGATTTAAGCTTGCTGTGTTGGTGTGGCCGTAGGCGGTGCTGAAAGGTAAAACTAAGAGCCCTGTAATCTCGTGAGATTTGATGGTGGCTTGGTGAAGCAGCCTCACGCCTCGCAATGTCGGTATACGCCATAACAATGGCCTGTCATGATTCCATTCAGACAGAGCCTTCATTACCATCTTTTCACACATGCTATAATGGCAGTTTTTACTGCCTTAACTATATTTTGTACAAGAAAACTATTATAGAATTATAATAAGGAATGTATATCATTTTGTAAATAAATGAATACTGTTTCATTTACTAATGTCTGCCAAGTCAGTATGCTGTCTTTTCCAAACTCAAAGCTGCAGGTTAATGTTTCTATACCATAACAAAACACTTTTTTCACTGATTAACTTTTCCAATTTTCAATATTGTAAACTTTAGAAATAGAGTTATGTTGGGTTTTTAGTTTGCTTTGCTGGGTCTTATTATAGTTTTGATGTGTTTCGCCAACTAAGGCAGTGACTACATTGAGTCATTTATATTAGTAACCTGGTGCATTTTATCAGTGCAGTGGCAGCTTAGAGGTAATAAAATGGAAGATATTATATGTACTGTCATTGTACCTTTACAAAGTTATGTTTGTTTTTAATTATTATTAAAAAATCATTCACTCACACCATTTAACTAAACATTGAATTATGAAGTGTATCTAGATCTTCTTTTCTCTGAACAGCACGCTTTTTCTCTTTCTTAAATGCTTCATAACCTTCATTATCAGTAGGCAATTCATGCCTGCAGAAAGGGCAAGAGTTTGTCTGAAAAATAATACTCAATTATTTTTTTATTCATTCATTTGGTCTAAAAGTAGATACTTATGAGAAACTAAGAATTTTTATCCTCCCTATGATATCATCATAGAACTAGAATATGACGGAAGCAATCGTTTTTATTTTGAACTTTAAGCAAATAAATTATCTAATACTTAGTATCTTATATCATTATAATCTGACAACTCATAAATTATTATATTCTTATGACTCTTACCTTGTTTAACCATGTTAATATGCATGCAGAGTGGAAGACATGTTCACAAGGCATCTTGATAGCTTTGTCACCAATGTGAAAAGCCTTTAAACATATGGGACAGTTTTCCCCTTCTTTTTCAACAGCTACTTCTGATAAATTATTGACAGCTTCTCTAGCAGCTGGAGGTGGCAATCTGTAATTAAAATTACAAACATTTAGATAAACACTCAGTTGATTATCACTTTAAGAAATAAGTTTTATTACACAAAATTTGGATAGACTGGTCAGGATTTTTGTTTCTGGGTAGTTTAATGTCAAAGCAAACTGTATCAAAGTTTAATACAGTCAATATGATAACCAAATTATTTTTATGATGAGATTATCTATATGAAGAATTTATTTAAATCTATTTTCCCCAAATTATTTTCATACCTTGGCCATTCTCCTGAGAAGTTATCTTCATACATGCCAAAATCCATTAAAAATCGAGCCATGTGTAAAAGATGATTAGGCTGTTCTCCTTCTTCCAATTCTCTCCATCCCATTTCTTCAAAATATCCAGCCATGGTACAAAATAGTTTGGAAAGATTCTTCCAAAATTGCACACTGTGATGTGATAGGTAATGATGGACACTTTGATCGATTTGACTACCTAAACACAGTGTGTGTAGACTGTTAGATAGTTAAATATTTATGTTATGACAAAAACTACCTGTTTGAAATTATTAATCCAAAAACAGCCGAGTCAGTCACCACCACCAACAAAACAAATAAATGTCAATTGTCAATTTCTAAGCAAACTGTCAATGTCATTGTCAACGTCAACCAACGTAATCCTTCATACGGTGAAGGAATCTTTATTCATGCAACCTTATTTTGGCTTTTAGAAACTTCAACACAACAAAACTTACTGAAGTCAGTTAATATTAATGAATAGGTATTAGAAGAAAACTGTAGGTATATGAACTGTTTACAGTTATACTATATAACCACATAACCACAAAAAAATGGAAAAATATAAATATTTCATAAAATAAGTGCATTTTCTTTTTGAACCTTAATAAGCTCGGTCCGGACTGAGTTTAGACACTAATATCTCATAGTAAGATTTTCATTTTACATTAGTCTGAACCGCAATTAAGGTTAAGTTGATGACCGCACGAAAAAAAAGAAGCTGCTTCCATACAAAAATTAGGCATAATGCAAACGTACCTTTTGAGACATCCTTTATACAGGGTGGTGGTAGTAAACAAATTTCTCCTTATGACACACTAATTATCTGTTATAGTCTCATCTCTCTAAAGCACAACATTTTGCGGGGGTAACGCACCCCAAAATTGGCCATTTTACGCGAAAATCACAGTCGAGATGTAATATGGCTCTTAAAAAATATTTGTTTCTGTTAATTAATACTCGTAGTTAGTAATAAGTGCTCTTGTAAATGTATTTAAAAATCCCTTTTTTGCCGACATGTTTCGTAGGATTACATTGCATACTAAAATACAATATAGCATCTGAAGGTTGCTCCCCCATGACCCATGAGGGTATATGTTGGATACAGGGTTACCTAAATTTAACGTAAGATTAGAATTTGTCACCATTTGTGAAGTGATGGCAACACTTATAATAATAACAAAACAACCATCAAATATACAGGGTGGTCCAAGCCTAATGGATATTTTTTTTTATAGATAGTCCGTTAGATAGGCCGTTTGGTCAACTATCTATAAAAAAAATATATCAACTATATAGTTCTTGAGTGATTTAAGATTTTGCAGCGGTAACGTTTTGGGATTTCCCAGATCTCGAAAACGGTTCAAACCAGAAGTTTGAAAAAAATACCAATGAGAGACCTTAATTTATTTAATGATTAGTTTTTAATTTGGTTGACGTAAACCATTCTATTCATGTATTTGGTTCCGGGCTGTAACAACTTTTTTTGCCAGGGTAACGTTTCAAACGTTACCCCAGCAAAATCTGTTTTTCTCAAATATCTTAAAAACTATAATTCACATAAATTTTGCTATTAGTAAACAAATTTCTCCTCATGACACACTAATTATCTATTATAGTATCATCTCTCTAAAGCACAAAATTTTGCGGGGGTAACGCACTCCAATTTTGGCGTTCTTGATCTCAGAAACATAAATACATTAACAATTTTGACTTATTGAATAGTGCAGAATAGCTATTGGCATTGTTCGAAGCGGCCACGTTTTTTGTAAATTTTGGTTAACTTTTTAATTATGTGATAATTTTTAATCAAGTAAATATACTAGAAAAAAGAAACTTGTCTCATGTCGCCCTGACGGGACTCGAACCCGCATCCTTGGGAATCCGGCCCAATGCACTGACCAATTATGCTACAGAGACCTACGAGAACACGTTGAAATTCTCTAGTATATTCACCTTTTTTCTACGGTGTTGGCCACCGTCGTTTCATCAATGAGAGAAATATATCCTCGCATTCGAAAGAAACATCTTTACAGATGTTTGACTATCGATTAAGATGAAACTGCCATCTACTTATAACTTTAGGTGAATATACTAGAGAATTTCAACGTGTTCTCGTAGGTCTCTGTAGCATAATTGGTCAGTGCATTGGGCCGGATTCCCAAGGATGCGGGTTCGAGTCCCGTCAGGGCGACATGAGACAAGTTGCTTTTTTCTAGTATATTTACTTGATTAAAAATTATCACATAAAAATAGCATTGTAAAATGCAAAATTAAAAAGTTTTAAGTAGATGGCAGTTCATCTTAATCGATAGTCAAACATCTGTAAAGATGTTTCTTTCGAATGCGAGGATATATTTCTCTCATTGATGAAACGACGGTGGCCAACACCGTAGAAAAAAGGTGAATATATTAGAGAATTTCAACGTGTTCTCGTAGTACTCTGTAGCATAATTGGTCAGTGCATTGGGCCGGATTCCCAAGGATGCGGGTTCGAGTCCCGTCAGGGCGACATGAAACAAGTTGCTTTTTTCTAGTATATTTACTTGATTAAAAATTATCACATAAAAATAGCATTGTAAAATGCAAAATGAAAAGTTATAAACTTTTTAATTAAACCCAAAATTGCAGAGAAAGATTTTCATAAAATGCCCGAAGGCACTTTTTTGAGCACCTGGATTGAACTACTGTTCTAAACAAATGAAATAAATAAATTAGGATGATATCTCTTATATAGGTAGTCGTATCGTACAGTTCGTAGCGGCCTTGGAATTTTGAAATATCATTAATATAGAAAAAACTTATTCTAAACAAAAAGCTTCGAAAATAGTTTTTAGTTAATTGTGAATTTCTCCTGTCTAAGATAATAATATCGAGCAAAATTTGTACCACAATAATTGTTACATCATAAGGAATAAAGATTTAATATTTTTTAAGCATGAGTTTCTTATCCTATTTCAATAAAAACGATAAATATAACTACAAATGCGACGCACCGACCGGCCGTCTGAACGCAGTACAGGATACGCAAAGTGCAGGGCTCTTAAGCACCTGTCTAAATAAATCGTTAAGTACCGAAAAAATCACAACGTTCTGTCTTTCCTTGCGGTCGAACTACTTACTAAAGGGAAGCCTCTAGATTTAGTAGTTACATACATAGTACCTACGATGACTCAAAGTTTTGAGTCATTTTAGGTACGATGTAAACACAACTCGATACGCAATCGTTTTACAATTCCATAGTGAAACGTAGAACGGCGTTCCTTTCATTATCGAATAGACGTAAAATACTATACACACAAGTGACTCCGAAGCAACGCCAACTTCAACATTCCGTCACCCAGATAAGGGTATGCATGAGGCAGCCGTAGCTTCACGTCCGCAGTACAAAACAGAACCCCGGCGAGTTGAGTCGGTAGCATCGCTGTGTAATTTTCCTCGTTATTACTTTAAAAACCGGTAAGCCATTAATAGTAAAACACGCTATTAATTATTTTCCAAACGTGTTTCAGTTATAAATTGTTTCTTAACGATTTACAAGTTTTATGTGGTTTTATTCGAATATTAAATAAATATAGACGATCATAGGAAGATAGCATACTAATAATACGGTGTGTAGTAGGTGTGCTGCATATAATTCGGTGATAAATATGTTTTCGGTATCTACAGTTAATGATTAGGTTGAAAAAGTGAAACGACCGTAAGTGCAATTTTTATTAGGTTTAATGTACCTTATTCATACTTATAAATAGGTAGTGAGTTACTATACGATTATTTTTAAGTGATTTACTAACTCTACGTCTTTACTTAGGTCCACTTGCAGCAAAATTTGTTAAATCGAGGTTTAATTTAATCTAGATTTACCCCTACGAAAGTGTCAAAATATTAAATTTAGATTTAAATATTTGTCATTTTTGCAGGGGTAAATCTAGATTCAACAAAATCGAGATATAGCCAATTTTCCTGCAAGTGGACCTTAGACATTAAATTGGAGATTTTAAACTCACTACATTCTTCACTCACAAGCTCATAGTTAACAACTAAAAGAGATGTTTAGACATATTTACAAACACAGCGTACGTTGACCGACTGTTATTTTTTATGCTATGTACCACTTTCACCGTTAGATACTATTAGAACCGCGCGTGGGTTACGAAGTAACTATATAGTAATCTGTTGTTTATTGGACATATTCTCATCGTGACATCATAGATTTACAAATTTAGCAATCTAAGTACTACTAAGATAATTAACTACTGACGTTAAAATATGTAATGTTGCTGTCTCAGCGTAAATCTGACTTGGCTGATGCTAAATATATGTCACTTCCGTTACACTAAAGAGGGGACGTAGGCGTAGTAATCTTTTGATTGGTTCTTAACAGGGATACCTACTTAAACCTACGAACATTCAAGTTTTACAGACATAGGCAAAGCGTGGTGACTGGTGAATGTATCAAAATACCTAACTGACCGCTATAATATAGCAACTGATATGTCTTTTTATAACTATATGCGATATTTGGAATGAAGGATATTATAAATAGCTACTGATAAATATGAGATAAGATTTAAAGATCTAAGAAGCACACAAGATACGTGAAAATTGTAACGCCGAATTAATGGATATTTCAATCTAAACTCGTTTATTATACCTATAGGGACAATCACATTATTAGTAATTCGGGTTCATTGGTACACAATACACGTATACTACGAACTTAATCTAATCTTATCGTGGCTACATTCCGGTTCAGATACCTACTAATACCGAAACTACTGCATAACCACGGCCAAATTAACGATTGTTTACTGGCTAAATTGGGCAACTTAGAAAAAAATTTTTGGGGTCTCTACCTGGATTTTTTGTGACACAACCCTGTCCGCTATCACAGGGTTTTTTTGTCATAAGTTATTGAAAATATACATACCAAGTACAAAAGTTAAAACTGGCAAACGGGGCTTCTATTCTATTTTAAACTAAATATGCGGACTAAATAAATTGTAACTCTGGCTGTCTAATTACCTTACATCGGATGTCGGTAACGATTTGCTTGTTTACTTACGCCGTATTTCCATAACATACTACCGGATTGTTTTAGTTAAGGACAGTTATATTTTGACACATTTTCCATGAAAAAAATGCCAAAATTTAACTGCCCGTTGCCAAAAATAAATCCGTAAGTAAGTTATTGAAACCCGGGGTTAACCGATATGGACATCTTAAATGCAATTTAAAAGTAAAATAAATAGCGCGTTTTAATAAATAAATAATTGCATACAATACACCAATTATCTAGCCCACATTAAGTTTCATGAAGAACTTGTGTTTTGGATACTAGATAATGGATAAACATACTTATATACTTTTTTTTTGTAAATACATACATAACATACATATTAAACACCCAGACCAAGACAAATAGACATGTTCATGCACACACATATTTGTCGTGTCCGGGGATCGAACCCGGGACCTCTGGCGCAGGAGGCGGGTTTAGTACTCCTGCGCCAAACAGGTCGTCGTTTTCAATCCGTAAAAGTTGTTTTGTTCAATACTTACTTTACTAAGCCGATCTTTAATCATTTTAGAAATAGGTATTGCGAGTTGGCTGTCTAGTGTGTGAAATAGGTACTTATCTAATAACTTCGAATAGAATCATTAACATCTTGTTTTTCGTATTTTCAGAAAATGGCCAACGTCTTATTTTCAATAATTTGGCTTCTCATCCTCATATTTATCGGATTTTGGGTAGCAACATTTGCAGCAGGATTTTATATTCTTTTAATACCACTCACTGTGTGCATAGAACCATTAACGGTAAGCAATTTGATTTTTTTCTTGTTTTTACTACCTATGTAAACCGCTAAATCGCTTAGAATTCTTGATAGGTCATCAGTAGTTATCACATCAGATTTATATGATAATTATGTTTTCAAACATTTCAGTCATTTATTACACATTCTTAAAAGTAACTCTGTCTGTCTGAACGTCACCGTAATCTCTATATGACGATAAATAATTTTATTTTGAATCTAACACAAATAATCGACCATGTTTTTGTTTTTATAATATAAATCTCGAAGGTGTGAAATAGTGGATAAAAACGGACTTAGTCGAAGCCCTCCGCTTGTCAACAATTAAATAAGAGTTTAATTTTGACATCCCTCTTAACGCCGAGTAGGGTGCTTACTTAAGCTTCTTTCACTAAGTCTAATCGGACTTAGTAGGTAAATTTCTTTGAACTTAATCAATTTCAAACTAACTTACCTACTTGTAAAATCAGTATTTTATGACAGATTGTAACAGGCACTTAATATTAGAAACTTAATACCTTTCGCAACTTAACAAGGCCGCAGCGATGCGCGTGCGACGGTTATATGGCCTCTAAACCAAACTCCCTAGACATAAGTATAAGTACCTGACTTCAATCAACAAACACAGACATCTATACTAATTTTATAAAGAAGAAAGATTTGATTGTTTGTTTGTTTGCATCGAATAAGCTCGGAAACTACTGAACGGATTTCGATGAAATTTGGTATACAGATAGCCTGGTTATGAATAGTATATGAATATAGGATAGTTTTATCCAGATATTCCCACGGCAACAGGAACCGCGAGTATTAGATCATTCCAATCTACGGAACTAACTTTATGCCTAACTCTATGTTTTAATAAAATATTTATTTGTATTTTACAGGGTCTCACTGACTTTTTGCTCTCAGTGATACAATTTCCAAGATATTGTGCACAAGCAATGATGGAAGGAAAAGGTTTTAATTAAGTTTATTTAAGTTAAATTATAAGTTAAAGTACTTTTATCTACTTAATAATTTAATATAATTTGTTGACTGTCAAAAAGGCAACTTTTCAGTGCCATATTAATAATTATACAAATTCTAATACTTAATGGACCATTTTAGGAATAAGAACTAAATATGAAACTAAAAATTCTAGCATTGTTGTGAACCATGTTTTTTTTAGCTAACGGCTAATAGAAGGCTAAGCGTCGGATAATAAAAGATTAAAATATAATAAGTTGTTTTCAATACATTTTAATGTAAAACAGTTTTTTAAAACCATGTTTAAAAGAAAGTCAACAGTAATTACATTTCTTAAAATTTAATAAAATAGGTACTTAACCTTAAAGAGTTTCTTTTTCGTTCACACTTCATATGACAATCGTTGCAACACTATTTAACAGCTTCCAACACTATGTTGACCGACTCTAGCAGAAGACATGCTTGCTCTTTCCCTTTCGCAATGGTTTTTCTAAAACAAAATTGATTACAATAATAAACAACCAACAGTAAAAGGTAATGTTTCGAGGTCCTATGGTGAAATTACGAGATTCGATTGATTCCGTTAGGATATTATTATATTATTTTCTCCTTATCCATCCTTAAGGAAGGTTAGTGTGCCTCAGCAGTGGGGACATTAAAATGGCTGATTATTATTATTATGACAGCATAAAGTGTTTTATAGAGAAGAGAACAAAATAAAATTATCAAAAGCCCATACAAAACAAACATAACGTCTAGAAGTAGTTAACGCGTGTTAAACTGGAGATTCTAAAAATAAAAAGTAATAAGCATCATGAAGTATTTCGCGTGAATCATAGTCTAAAATTACATACATAAAGCTAATTTTGATTGCAGCTATGACACTGCAATGGACTATTAGTTCACTAGTCTAAATAACCGCCATCACCAGATCTTAAAATATCTGATAATAAAGGTAATATTTTAAGAACAACTATAACTTACAAGCGGCACTGAGAGCGAAAGAAAAACATGTAAGTAATCGCTTTTCAAAGGCAATGTATATTCGATTTTTTTTTTAAATCGACTTCAAAAAAAGGCCTTTTGGAGTCGGTGCCAGCCAAGGCAAGAAATATAGAAGTGCAATGTAATATAAATAACGGGCCATCAATGAAGAAAGAAGAAAAAAAGAATTTTATTGCACAAGGCACGGTAACATTTAGGGCCTCTTTGACCCTAAATAGTAGTAAAAAAGTTCGTTCTGAGTAGCTTACTTGATAGATAATTTGACAGTTGTGATATGAAAAATATGTCATCCTGTGTCAAGTAAGCTACTCAAAACTTACTTTTAGATTGTGAAACAGGCCCCTAAAGTTTAAAAAAAAGAAAACATCCATGTTTTGTCGGATGTACTAAAATGATCAGTAAAAAAAATTCATAAAATTAAAACAATCATGCCATCGATGCCATCGCTGTCTGATCGAGCACGTAATGTCAAAAATGTATAAGAATATCTAGTTCCGTTTACGACCGGTAGTAAGGCTGCTCAATATTTCATAAATTTTTGTACTTTACTTCCTCGATGCTTAATCGAATTTTTTTCGCGCTAGGCCTACTAGTGGGACTTAATTCTTGGACCATTGGCTGTCCCACCTTGGACCGTTGTTAAAAAAGGAGTCGGTTCAATATTGCCCTGTCTAGCAGCTGGCATAATGAGAGTTGTAATCGGTGAAGCTTAAAAAAGTGAATGTCCTCACGTTATTATTAAAATTCTAAAGCTAGCCAATATTTTTATATTAATTTTTAAAATATAAATATTTACGAAGACGAGGCGAAGTATTCTTGACGTAGCGAAAGTGCAAACACTTTTAGGCTGTCATTGTCAAAGGAACTAAAACATTATGGCCAGAGAGTAATTATTTGTTATACAGGCATAACATTATTTGTAATTATTTGTTATATAAAAAATCTATGGGCCCTGAAGGAAAACTACCTGGCTCGGGAGGTGTACCAAGAGCGCAGGGCAGCAAATTAAAGGACAACGCCTGGCTCATGAGGAGTTGATGGCGATAAGGAGGAGAACCGAGGATTCTCTAATGGAGCAATGGGAGAAGGGGCTCCAAACGGATTCTACCGGTAGGAGGACGGTGGAGGCAATCCGTTCCATTCTAAGAGAATGGGAGTGATCAGGGGCTCAATTCTGCTAAATTAATGTCATAATCGTCTCTCAATGGTGTTTCAATAGTAGTGTTTATTTACACTGTTGTGACAAGAACTGTGTAAAACAGCACTACCATTGAAACACCATTGGAATACGATTGTGACTAAGCATTAGCAGAATTGGGTACCTGGGGTTTGGGTCGCTGACCTTCAGGCTGACGCAGATACTTACCGGGCACGGGTGCTTCGGTAAATATCTGTTCCGGATTAGAAGGGAGGCAACCCGCAATGCCACGAGTGCGGTGCTCAGGAGGACAGTGCGGAGCACACGCTTGCGGTGTGCCCTGCCTGGGCTCCGCAACGCAGTATTCTGGTGGCTACGATAGGAAGCAATCTCTCACTGCTCGGCATGGCACGAGCTATGCTGGCCCCCGAGAGATCCTGGGAGGCACCAGTCTCCTTTTGTGAGGATGTTGTCTCGCAAAAGGAGGCATCGGATCGGATCTGCGAAGAGATTGCTCATGCGGATCGGCTCCGACGAAGGCGGGTGGGGCGAAGAAGACGGCGTTATGCGCACCTCATTTCCCTATAGTGGGGCGCTCTTAACCGTGAAGAGGCCCGATTAGTCGGGCGGGCCGCCAGTCATTGATTACCAACAAGGGGCCTCTAATATTGACGTACGGCGGTGAGAGCAGGAAAAAAAATGGAGCGCAACTACCTTAAATCCTTTATAATAGTTAGCTCATTTTACTGAAAGGAAACATTCCTTTATTTTTTTAAAGAAACTGCATTGAAACATTTTGAAAAAACGCTGCCCACACCCAGGAATCGACCTAACTAAAATCAGTAAAAAATAACATTCTGTACTTTTATCAATCGATAGGGTCAATCAAAAGGATCAACTCTCTCTAACAAACATAGTAAATTAAATTAAAGGAAACCCATGAAAACTCAACTTATAAACTGAATGGGACGTATAAAGCACTTTTATTCAAGGCTCTTGACAATTTAACAAAAATCATTGAATGCAGTTTTGTTTCTTTTAAAAATGAAGTAATGTTTCCTTTCAGTAAATGAGCAAACTAAAGGAATTAAGGTAGTTCCCCTCCAGGGTCCACAGATTTTTTCCATATATAACTATTTAAAAAAATACTGTGACCTAAACCAAACTCTATGAAAACTCAGTCGCTCTCACCGATTACCAGGTGGCGCTACTTTCTATAGAAATATTTTCATAGCGACAAAGAGTAACTCTTTTTCAGTCGCTCGCTCCTACCGTTGTACCAATAATGGCGCTAGTTTCTATGAAAATATTTTCATAGCCAAAGAGCCAGTAGAGTAAAACTTAAAGTATGTTTTGTGATACTACGAAGAAAAAATATATTTTTTTATTCTAAAAATATTGTGAAGAGTCGGCTAGACTTAGGTGATTTTTTTCATTTCATACAAGTTCTATTACACATTTTCATTCTTTCGATTTTCATTCACTTTGTACCAGCTGCATTTTAGTGAAGTACACACACAGTATAATATTTTTTTATATGTCATAGACTACTTCTCACCTATATTCGACAGCTTGGCTGGAATCAAGGACTACACCAGATTCTTGCAAAATGGATTGAATGCTAGACCCGCATTCGAAGTCTTCTCGAAAAATAATACTGTAAAAATACATAGATGTCTATTACTATGCCGATTATTGTTAAATATGAGATAGCTAAACAGCGTGTTAACAAGTGTGAAATGTTGGTCGATCTTGTAAACAAATTTATAAATTTAGTTATTCTACATCTACTTTTTCAGTATAAAACTTTACAAACAATTCGTTTTCCAATGTTTTGGTTAGACAAAAATAAAATGTGTGCCATTTTAACTCTTTCATAGATTGGTGACACTTTACCTGTTAAGAGATTTTATCAAATTATTCAAATGCGTCTTTGCAGCTTCGGCTTCTTCTTGGATTACAAATCTTCTCGCATAATTTAAAGGTACGGAAGACCTTAACTCATTGCAGATATTGGCACTGTTACAAAAAAAAACAAACATTAGTTTACTAATCAATGCAAAAAGCAGATATTTGAGTTATATTTATATCATTGATTACTTTACTGACATTATTGTCGGTCAATCGTAGAAGCGATCGGACGTGTTATTAAATAAATGTAATAAATTAATCAATCTATTGCAAATCTGTGACCTAGTTCTACATAACACGGAAGAGATACATATCTGTGTCAGTTCAAGACTCTTATTAGTTTAATTTAATTATATTTTTGGTGTTGTTTATAATGTTAAGTGGAATTTAGTAATATAGAAAATGGATAGTCCGTTTAATCGGAGTGCGCTTACGCGACGCAGCCCTCCACCCACGCTCACTCCCCAGTCGCCCGCCCGCGCCCTGTAGGAAGATGAGCCCCCCGAAGTTGTGTCCACGCCGGAAATCCAGGGTTGGATGAAAATCATAGAGCAGTGTTTGAATGAAGTGTGCAGTATATCAGGCGATGGAAAATTAAATTCGGAACAAAAACTCCGTATTAACAATCTGTGTCGCAAAATCAGCAATGGCACATCGCAAATGGCCGTCCAATACCAGTCGCTGAAGCAAAGAGCTATCCAAGACCATCGTTCACTTAACGCACTGAAAGACCAAATTGACCTCTCCCAGCGACTTCAAGAACTCCAAAAGAGTATAAAAGAGTCATCCAAGCCGGTCGCGAGTACAACCTCTTTCGCTGACATGGTGAAGAAAAGCTCTAACAACTTCATAAAGCCCAACATTATTAACTCCGTAGCCATATACCCTACTGACAAAATGAAGTCGAAAACTCTGGTGCAAATAAATTATCAAACCGGACCAAATGCAACTGCACGTAAGGGTTCTACATAAAACTAAGAACGGAGGCGTGATCATCAGCACTGACACCAAGGACGACATTGAGAAACTGAAGCAGTCTGCACAATTTACGACCTCGGGCCTCACAGTTGATGAACCATACAAACGAAAGCCGAGAATTGTGGTAATTGGTATTCCGACTTGTATGCAAGATTTTAACTGCATATACCATCAGAATTAAGCTGGCAAGATACAGGGTATGACACTTGAGACCTTTTTGACCTCTATTAAACTTAGCCATAAGTCGGGAAAAAAAGATGCTGAGACCTGTTACTATGTTATCGAAGTCCCTGCAGACATTCGGAAGGCCTTAATTACTAATGACAGAGTGTTTATTAACTGGTCATCATGCCCTGTGCGTGACTTTACTTTAGTAACTAGATGTTACAAGTGTCAGCAGTATGGCCATGCCGCCAAAACGTGTCGGGAGGAGATGAACACATGCGGTCACTGTGGCATAGTAGGTCACGCCATAAAAGAGTGCACGAAGTCATCTGAGCAGTCAAAGTGTGCAACATGTTTACGTTTTAAGAAGCCCTGCGACCATAAGACTGGAGATGCTGAGTGCCCAGCAAGAAAAATCGCAGAGAAAAGGTATATCAACAGTATTGATTATGTAAGAGCGCCCTTTACTTTTTTATATTTTAGAACTTTCTTTTATATTTTTACTGTTTGAATAATTATGTCTAATATTATTATTTCTGATTTAGATAATTTCTCTGCGTCTGAGTCGAGGACTTGTGTGGTAGAAAGGTGCAAACACTATCACTATTTTTGTGTATTTATGCAAATATTAGACATAAACTGCGACATTTTTGTATTGACCGAGTGTTGGATAAGTACTAATTGCGACTTGCCACATTTACCGGGCTATAAAATATACAAAAGCTTGATTAATTATAACCAAAACGACGGTATTGTTATTTATGTTAAGAATAGTTTGAATTTAAATGTATCCGTAGAAGAACCAAAGATAGTCGACTGCAATCGAATCCTAATAAGTATTGGCACAGATACTGCTATTTTAGATATTTATAGGCCTCCCGCCTTTAAAAAATTTAATATTTTTATTGAGTCTTTAAAATCTTCTTTGCAAAAATTTACACATTACCAAAATATAATATTAATAGGAGATATAAACATTAACATTCGACCAGACAATTGTGATTCTGTAGCTCATGAGTACTTGAATGTATGTTCCTTTCATGGTATGTTCCCCGCACGCTTCCAACGCACCAAAGCGGTTCTTGCTTCGATCACATATTTCTTAAATCTCGCTTTCCATCAGTAGCATTAGTTACAAACTCATCATTAACTGATCACAGTGCCGCGCTACTAACCTTAATTCGTAAATTACCTAACATAACACGCACGCAAAATTATAAATCACAAATAAATGAACGTAAACTTGAGGACAATTTATTTTGCATTGACTTTGACCCACTTTGCAATTTTGATGACGCGGATGAGTGCATGTCGTATTTTATAAACAAAGTTCGTCAAGCAATATCAAGAAGCACGATATTCACTCAGTCGAGTAATAAAAATTATAATATTAAGCCATGGATCACACCAGGGCTTATCCGTTGTATGAGGCATAGGGACAAATTACACATGAAGGCCAAATCTAACCCGGACAATTTAATATTCCAAATATCGTACAAAAGATATCGAAACTTTTGTAACGATGTTTTGAAAAAAGTAAAGAAAAATTACGATAAAAAAGAATTAGAAAAGGCTGGAACTGACAGTAAAAGAATATGGAAGGTTATAAAAAATGTTACTAGACAAGGGTAACAAGACTGGAAATATTTCCCGACCTAGCAAAAGCTTTTGATACCGTTTCTGTACCCATTCTATTGCTGAAACTTGAATCACTAGGTATAAGAGGCAACCAGCTTAAATTATTAACAAGTTACTTATACGAGCGTTCACAATGTGTTAAAATAAACAATGTTATCAGCTCTGATTTGACGAATACTTCCCATCGAGTTCCCCAGGGAAGTATATTAGGCCCTACCCTATTTTTAGTTTACATTAATGACCTTTGTAATCTAAAATTGCATGGCGGAAAAATCATTTCATATGCTGACGACACTGCTCTACTTTTTTTCCGCAAGCTCGGAAGAAGAGGTATATGAATATGCGCAACGAGGCTTCAATGTAGTGAATAATTGGTTACAGCAACATCTACTATCATTAAACGCTGACAAAACTAAGTATGTATATTTCTCAATGCGTAAATATAAAACTACCTTAACTAACCCAAAATTGCATGCCCACCGTTGTAAGGACCCTGCTAATCACCGTTGCACTTGCCCAGATATAGGTATTGCTAACAATCTGAAGTATTTGGGTGTCATTATTGACGAAAACCTTTCTTTTAAGCCCCATATTGAAGCTTAATGTGGCAGAATACGTAAATTAATATATATATATTCAAAAAACTTCGCACTGTTGCAGATCACGCACTAATACGGCAAGTCTATCTTGCCCTAGGTCAATCAATAATAAATTACTGCATTACGTCATGGGGTGGCACGTCTAAAACTTCATTGTTGTCAACCAACAACGAAATAGATTTTCTAATTATTAGCAGAAACAGCTATTTCACTAACTTCTCCGTCATCAATAAATTAAACTTGCACCAAAACCAGACGCAGGACACACAAAGCTCAGTAAATATCAAATGCAACAAATAACATCCGCTCTACGACAGAAATTAGACTTTTAAGTGGGTGATAGACGTGCGAGTAAGTACGCGGACTTGTGGCTCGACGACCTGTTTCGCCAGTGTGTCATCTTCAGTACGCGTACCCTAGATAGCCCTCTCAATTGCAAGTGGGTGACCTTGAGCTTTCTTATCAGGCCCATAGTTAGCGACCACGTTTCACTACCGTAAGTCATTACTGGCAACACATACTGGTAATAAATAGACTTTCGTCTTAAGACACTGCGGCAAGTTGGACGCGAAGATTTTACGGAGCTTCCCGAATGCTGCCCATCCGAGTTGGATTCGACGGGAGATCTCTTTCTCGAAGTTGGACTTCCCTAACTGGATTGTCTGTCCAAGGTAAACGTAGTGGTCAACAACTTCGAGTGTAATGTTCCCAACGTGAACTAGAGTGGGTACAATACAACATGAGAATTTGACATGATTTTCGTCTTATCCATGTTCATCCTAAACCCACTCTTTGGGAAGCACTACGGAGATCTTCGAGCATTGTGTTCAGTTTTGTTTATTGTAGTAGTATTAATTAAATGAATCAAATAATATATTCTACATAAGTTATTTTAGAACTCCTTTTCGGTTATCAGAAGCAACGATGGTATCAAATAAACCTACTTACTTAGACACCACATTTTTACTTATAATGTTTTTTTTCTTCAATATTTTATAGTCTTAATGATTCAGGTTACCTTAAAAATATATTTGATCCATATATTACTTACATTTTTTTTAAATCATTTTGTATTCTCTCTCTATGATATGAAAAAAATGGGCTAAAACATCGGATAAAATAAAATAAGTTGAGGTCAATCATTTTGATTGAAATTGATGTCATATGAATATGACTTCAACGCTTTATTTAAACAGCACGATGAAGCAGAACTTACCAAAACGTATGTACTTCTATAAAAGCTTGTCGCAATTCATGAATGACTTTGCCAACAACCAAATTAAAATCACAAATATTTCCCTTCTCAGACTCAATCGTTTCTTCGTTCTCTATATCGTTTTTAAATTCTGAACCATCACCAATATCTTCACTGTAATAATCATATTCATCATCGTAATAATCATACTCTCTTTCCTCGTACTCTCCTTCCTCTAACTCTGCTTCGTGTACTTCTTCTCCTACTTCATCTGCACCTTCGTCTTCATCGTAATCATAACTTATACTGCCAAAACAATCAGCTCTTTCTTTATTTTTTAATCGCTCTTCAAATTCCGTATGTTTGCTAAATTTCCTTATAATTTCAGGCCCTGTGGGGTTTTGCTCCACGCTAATACTATTATCCTCTTCCTCGACTTTCTTGTCCTTCTCGGTATTTTTTTTCGAAGAGATAGAGTCACTATTAAATATGTTTTTTCTAAGGCTCAATGACGAGAAGAAAGTCGACTCTACGTCAATGTTTCTAATAAAGGACACAGTTTCAGGAACAGCTATATTCTAAAAAAAATAAAATTAATAAACATTGTTTTAAAATATAGTAGGAAGATAAACTTAAAAAAACAACACAATTTCTTACTTCTTCAAAACTTTGCTGGCTTGATCTCAGATTATATTTTTTAATACTGCTCTGATTATTTATATTAGATTTTTGTTTAAGTTGACTCACATCTTCTTTATTATGATTACAAGTGGAATTGCTTTCTTTCTCGGTAGCATCTATAAAAAATACATTATAAAAAAATACACTATTGACTTGTCTTAGTACCCAGGAAGGGTTAAATGGAAACGTCTTTTCGCACATCATTCAAACCAAGACAAATCATATACTACAGGCGCTATTCATCATAGTGTTGTGATTGTGGTACTTGTACTGACCGACCAAAAATGATTATTAGTCTTCTAAATATCTTAAATAATTGCAATAATCAAGAAACGACTACTTACTATCACTAACACAGAGAGAGGCACTTGGAGTGGGGTCGTCGAATTCCTCATTAAAGGAGTCATTGTTGGTACCATATTCATTAGGGTTTTGTATTTCGGTCAGTAATTTAGCAAGAGAATCAGCTGCAGTCTGAAGATCTCCACAATCCGTAATTACAGCCTTCGAAAATATATAAAAAATTACATAATTAAACTGCATGTTTTTGTAGCTGTTATTAGTAGTATAAGTGCCTTTTTACGTGTATGTACGGTGACCGTGCACGGCTACCGTGCAGTGTAAAGCTGTAATGTATTAGCTCCTTAGACAGCTTTCACGTGTAAGGAGACTGTGCCGTTGCCGTGCATGGTCACCTTTCATGTGTAAAGTCTGTAATATATTCCAACAGACCTGCAAGGAGTCAACTAAATAAACTCCGTAGCTATACATTTCCATAAATGCACTTGGTTTTAACGGACTAGTTATCTTTCCTGAAACCAAAATGTCTATAAAAAATATGGTAATGATAGTGCTATACTTTTTGTAACGCAATTGCAGCATTTTTTCGCATTAAATTTTTCAATGTTGTGTTATGCATGATGTGATGATGTTATCTGTCCCTGGGATGGTGTTTTACAAATAACAACAGCTCAACTCTTATACACAGCTTTTATATTACGCACAGCAAAGGAGTGGAACAGAACTCCCTCCTTGCGTCTGTATTTCCGAGTACTTATAACCCGCCCGTTTTCAAAGCAAGGGTGAATAGGCACCTTCTGGGTTAGCTCGCTCCATCGTAGATCCTGTCTCCAGGCTTGACAAGGATCAAGAGCGAACCCATTCATAATAAAAAAACCATGTATAAATTTGAAATTATTTTTACAATGCATTAAGCAAGAAATTGTATTTAAGGCATATTAGTACATTATATTGCATCTATGAAAATTTCTTACCTCTTTTATCACTGTTTCGGTATAAGACATCCGCTAGTTTACTTGCAGAATCTGTTATATCACAATCTGTATGAAACTTTCTTTTTATACATTCTGTTGCCTCATGCAAAGTCCACGGCGGAGGCAGACTATCGTGATTAAATGGCGGATCCAGTCGCAATATTTGAGTTAGTATTTCTTCCATTATTTGAATAAACATAGAGTACCATTCATCAGATCTAATTTTTAAATTATCCTCCATCACAGTATTATCAACTTCGAACATTACACACTTAATCGAGTTTTGATCAGCAGTATCATTGTTTATATCTTTTGAAAAGTTTTGATTAACACTATTTAAGCTTTCAGACTCCACAATGCTGGGAGTATTGGAAATAATTCCTGATGTTGATGTCTCTTCAATAACCATTTTATGACAGTTTTCTCTTTGTACGAAACAAGAACCGCTTGTGGTTTCACTATAATTGTCTTCATTAGGGTCTTTATGGGTTATTTCATTTTCATTCATTTCATTACAATAAAAGTTTTCTACAACTACATCATTACTAAAATCAGCATATTGTTTTGCATTATCATTACAACTATCAGTAACATCAGCTGTTGGTTGTGTATCTTCCATGGTTGTTTCTACAACATCCTTTTTTCGTTTTCGCCATTTAAATTGCTTCTTCCCTGCATTATTCTCCGTAATTGGATTCCCTGCATTGGATACCGCAGATTGATTAAATATATTACGTTTCAATCGTATCTCTCTTCTTTTAGGCGGGTGATTTGTATTTTTACTCTCGTCAATATTTTCCTCATTATTAGCCTGCTCAGTTTGTTCGATACATAAATCATCTTTAGAATTTACAGTAACACCTTCAGAGTGAAAGGTACCGGTAAAAGTAGGGTTATAATTTTCAAGGTTATTTTCTGTTTGAACACCCATACTTTTAAAGATGTTTTTCTCCCTGTTTATCCCATCCTTTTGTTTTTTTTGTTCTTCATTAGCTGTCTTATTTTTCATTGACTCTAATGATTGGTAATCAGATGACGTAGTATCGTTTGGGACCATAATTTTTATGCGACTCGTTTGTGATAAATCTTGCAGTTTAGACTTTGCTTTTATAATTATCTCTTTCATTTGTTCGATTGTGAATATATTTATATCATTATTAGATTTAGTGGATTCCATATTGTTGGATACAAGGACCTTAAAATATATTTCTAGTCAAATATCAAATGACAACAACCATATTGAATTAAAAAGATCACAGAAATTTTATCTATTGCTAGTATTATCTAGGCCTATCTTGAATAGGCTACTAAGCTAACTGTTGTTTGATGATGAAGGCTAAGAGTCTCCCCGTTGTTCTAAATAAAAAAAAGCTAGGGAAAGTATTTACATTTCTTTATTTTTTAAGTACATATACATTGTAACTTAAAATGTGTCATTTTATGGAGCCCTTCATAATACTTCACAATATTTTTTCTAAGATTCGTAAGGCGGTAAATACCTTACATGTGTCGCTTATAGCTTTGACCCTCGCGCGTTCGCGTGGGAGGCAGTATTGCAGGCGAATAGCGAAGCTACGTTATATACATGCAAGGTCGCTAATCGCTATTGCGGAAAATACGGAAACTCAAATGTCGCACGAAAATCAGTAAAAACCTGGAGACTAGTGAATAAAAAATTGATTCTTCGAGAATACAGAAAATAGATAAAAAATAGTGCTTCTCCGCGCTCCGCAGCGGGGCGCGATGCCAGTGTGTGAATGTTTTCGTGACAGTCACAAACCGCGGTGCGACGTCATCGGATTCTTATATTGAATTATTCGGGATTATTATCAACATGTCTTCACAAAGTACGGTATATAAATAAAGTATTGTGCCTCAGTGACGAAAACTTCGATCAAAACACGGAATTAAATCTTTATTTGTGTGTCACGAGTTATTTTGTTTTTCCCATGTCCATTGGGACTGATTAAAAACTGAGGATTTCTTGTTCAATAGTATTTTTTTAAACGAAATTTGTTAATTTACTTACGACATTGTGATTCTGTTCAGCTAACTTTAAGGTGAAATCAAGCATACTTTTGTTGCCTGGATCGTCAGATTGATCTTTCCCTAAAAAAAAAACTTCATACTTCAGACATCATACTGAATGCACTGATACCAAATATACCCATATCCAAGATAACATTAGCGAAAATCTATTTCTAGACGACTTTTGGACAAACGGCCGATCAAATCATCATCACTTTGTTACTCATGTTTTTTGCAAATAAATATATCTTTATCTTTATCTTTAACTATTGTGGCCGCTGATAGCCATGTCGCCACTCACCTGATAGTGATCAATTGTGACCACTGATCTGATCTAATTGAGGCCACTGATCCAAATGTGGTCACTAACCCGAATGTGGCTATTGGCCCAAATGTGGCCACTGATCTAAAGGTGGCCACTGAGTCAAATGTGATCACTGATCCAAATGAAGCCACAGATCCAAATGTGACCAAAGACTCAAATATGGCAACTTATCCACCTGTGGCCATTGACCCAAATGACACCTTTACCCAAATGTGGCCATTGATCCAAATGTGGCACTTATCAAATGTGGCCACTGATCCAAATGTGGCAACTGCTATAGATGTGGCCATTGACCGAAATGTTGCCCTTACCCAAATATGGCCAATGATCCAAACTAATTTGGCCATTGATGCAAATGTAGCCCTTAGCCAAATAATATAGCCACGAATTTAAATATCATTAACCCTTGTTCGCGGTGATAAGAGCTACTTTGGGTTGTACTTGCACTTTTAAAGAAAACGAACGTGTGATCTACTTGATGGTTTATTTGTGACTAAATTAAGACATAACAACTTCAGTGTATTATAAGAGAATCGAACGTACATACCGCCCACCAAAGGGCTGCAAAGACCTTTATAATAAACAATTCTTATTTAAATTGAAACTATCAAAACATACATACAGTATATAAAGAATTTGCACTCAATACAAAATTGTATATAGTCAGAACTACAACAAATTGTAAACAATATCAACCACTTAATCAAAAGAAAATTATAGCCATGCCACATTCAGAATTATGTAAATTAAACTGACAACAATATATCTTTTACATGCAAAAATTTTACAACTCTTACGCTAACCCGCAACAACTAAAGAATCAACGTATTATGATTCAGTATCTATAGGCATTAGACACAATTTTGTCGTAGGTCTTTTGACAATATGTTCACCACTCTTGACGCTATAGACTTTGGTGATCCCGTCTATTCCAGGGTGTTTCTCGGTAACACGTCCAAGGAGCCATTTGCCCGGGGGCAAACCGTCTGTTTTAATTAAAACAATTTGGCCAACATCATATTCTTTTACTCGCTTCAACCATTTTGGTCTTTGCTGGAGGCGAGATAGATATTCTTCCTGCCATCTTCGCCAGAAATCGTTCAAGATCTTTTGTGTGTATTGCCAGCGGGATAAATGACTCATTGAGACAAATTGGTTTGTCGGTGATGGAACTGTGGTAGGAGCCTCACCGATCAAGAAGTGTCCAGGCGTAAGAACTTCAAAACTTTCCGGATTCGTATCGTCCACTGGACATAGGGGTCGAGAATTAAGACAGGCCTCGATCTGACAAAGAACAGTGCACATTTCTTCGTATGTCAGGTGGGTATTTAAGGTCCTTTTGAGGTGAAATTTTAACGATTTCACGCCCGCCTCCCAAAGCCCTCCAAAGTTCGGGCTATAAGCCGGAATGAAATGCCACTGGGTGCCATCTAAGGCAAGTTTTTCAGCAATGTCGCCTTCAAATTCTAACTTTGCTTCTTTCCATTCACGTGACAGTTCTTTGTTGGCCCCTATAAAATTCCGTCCTTGATCACTCCAAAGGTGATTACATCTTCCTCTTCGCGCCACAAACCTTCGAAAGGCTCCAATAAATGCTTCAGATGTCAAATCTCCTACAAGTTCTAAATGGATAGCCTTTGTGGCCATGCATATGAAGATGCAAATATAGCTTTTACTCGTTTTCGCGCCTCGTCCCTTCGATCTTAGCACTTGGTATGGGCCAGCAAAATCTACTCCACTATTCATGAATGGTCTGGCTGGAGTTACCCGCTGTTTGGGCAAGTCTCCCATTAATTGCGATCTCGTAGCGGCGCTGTGCTTGGCGCAGATTAAACATTTATGCACACAGGTCTTGACCACTCTCTTTGCATTAATGATCCAGTACTTAGCTCTCAGGTAAGTTAACATCAATTGAATGCCACCGTGTAACGTTTGTATATGAGCGTCTGCTACTATCAATCGTGTCAGTGCATTGTTTGCATTCAATATTATAGGATGTTTCTGGGCTTCATCTATATTGGCGTGCCGAATTCTGCCGCCCACCCTGAGTATATTGCTCAAGTCTACGTACGGATATAACGATTTTAAATTACTTTGTCTTTTTACTATTTCTTTGTTCTTTAAATCTTCAATTTCTGCTTCAAAATATTTGCTTTGAACTATCTTAATGCATGTTTGTAATGAATTATCTAATTCTTCTGTGGTAAGTGTATTTCAGGAATCTTTTGCAGTAAGTAATTGTCTTCAACAGTTCTGTCAACGTCTCAAAATCTTCAAACTTGGTAAGTAAATCCCTTTCTTCTTTATTATCATCTTTTATTATTGTGTTAACTAAGATATTCTTTTTCATTTCTAAATCTGTTGTTAGATTGCTATTTTTTTCTAAATGTATTTCCTCATCTTTCAGCCAATCTGGTCCTTGCCACCACAAAGCATTATCCTTCAATTCTGGAAGCAACATACCTCTAGAGGCAATATCTGCTGGATTTTCGTTTGATCGTACATGAAACCACTTGTTGCCAATGTTATCCAAAATTGTTATCACTCGGTTTCTTACGAACGTCTGCCATCTTGCTGGATCACCTGCTAACCATGACAGAACGATAGTTGAATCTGTCCATGCAAAAATTTTACCTTGCGGTATGCGAGTGGCTTCACTAATTTGTCTTAATAGCTGTGACAATAGAACGGCGCCACATAGTTCTAAACGTGGCAGAGACAGTGCTTTAACAGGTGCCACTCTCGTTTTAGCAGAAATTAGACTTATTTTATAGCCTCCATCTTCAGTGCGGACTCTAAGGTAAGCAACTGCACCGTATGCTGTGGTGGATGCATCACAGTATCCATGTATTGTAACCTCTTTCATTTTATCTTTAGTAATATGCATCCATCTTTCTAGCTTAATGTCTTTGAAACTTTCATAACTTTTCTTTATGTGTAACCATTCTTCTTTTGTTTCAGGATCAAGACTATCATCCCAGCCGGTTCCCTTCAACCATAACTTCTGTATCATTATTTTTGCAGGTAGCAGAGCAGGAGCAAGCCATCCGAGCGGATCAAAGAGGCGTTGGATCTCAGCTAATATTGTTCTTTTAGTTATGACATCACCAGACGACGGCAGCTGATTATGGTATTGAAATTCATCTTTTCCTATCTTCCAGGACAGTCCAAGAGCTTTTATCGTCCCATCTACCTTGATGTCAACGCTCACCTGTGAACATCGCTCCGACGGATCGAACTGTTTCAGAAATTCTGGGCTGTTCGATGCCCACTTGTGAATAGTCCACCGTGCTCTTTGAAGTATAGCAGTAACATTCTTCGCCGCATCAACAGCTTCAGGTATAGTATCTTGGCCAGATATCAAATCGTCCATAAAAAAATCTTCTTTTATAGTTTTAGCAGCTACTGGATGATGTTTCCCTTCATCTTCTCCAATTTGTTGAAGTGTTTTTACAGCAAGGTAAGGTGCGCAAGCTGTACCAAACGTTACTCGTAGAAGACGATAATCTTTGATTGTTCCAGTGCTGTCTGGCCAGAGAATGCGTTGGTAGTCTGTGTCTTCTTTCGTGACCAATATTTGTCGATACATCATAGTAACATCAGCGGTGAAGCAATATCTCTTCATTCTCCATCTCATAATGATCGATCTCATATCTTCCTATAACTGCGGACCCACCATCAGTTCGTCATTTAAAGATACATCATTTGAACCCTTCGAAGATGCATCAAACACTACGCGTACCTTAGTAGTTACTTTGTCTTCCCGGAGCACTGCATGGTGAGGTAGGTACACAGCTGGATTTGCCTTTTCATTTTCAGGAACTTCTTCCATGTGATTTAGTGTTTTGTATTCTTTTAATACTTTTGTGTATTCTTCCTTTAAAACAACATCTTTGCTAAAGCGTCTTTCCAGTTGTCTAAGTCTTCGTATCGCTATTTCTCTAGTGTTACCTTCCGTTGATTTAATTTTCTCAGTCTTAAATGGTAATTTTACCACATATCTACCTTCTTCATTTCTGGTGTATGTTTTTTCGTAGAACCTTTCACATGCTTCTTCCTCCTTTGTATATTTATTTTTTAAATCAGGCTCTATTTCCCAAAATTTCTTTAGCATTGTATCTAGATCAATGTGATGATGCATGGCAATAATTTCATTAACCGGAGGTGTGTCCTGTACTGTCCCAAATAGGATCCAACCCAGACTTGTATTTTGAGCACTTGGTAAGCCGGGTGGACCCTTGATCAAATCACTCTTCAAAATTTGGGAGTAAACTTGCACACCTAGGAGAAGGTCAACTCTTCCTTCTTGATAGAAGTTTGGATCAGCCAACGTAAGTCCTCTTAAGTGTGTCCAAATGTTCATAGGGGTTTGAATTGTCTTCGTTGGTAGGTGTGTGGTTAATCGCGTGGCCATGACATACGCCTTAACATTGAGTTTGAATTCATCGTCGTGTCTTGAAAGTAACTCGAATTGGACCACGTGATTGACTGTCGTTTGCGTTGAACCAACACCAGTGATGTTTCCTTTAGCTGATGTCCTCTTTAACTTTAACATTTGTGCTCCCCTTTCCGTAATAAAGTTAGCTTGAGATCCTTGATCTATTAACGCGCGCAATATTGTGATACGTCCTTTTTCATCTTTTATCGGAACTAACGCTGTGGCTAGCAAGGCTGTGGACTTCTTCGCTGCAAAATGGATAGGTATTGCGTCGTTTGAATCTTCGTTTTCTTTGTGTTCGTTTTCAGTATCGTTTTCGAAGTGGCCGTGGTGAGCTTGTACATTGCTTGTATGTTTCAAATCTCTTCTTTCATGAAGTAAGGAGTGATGTCTTTTCTTACAAATCCGACATGAAGTTGGCACTCGACATTTCCATGCAGAATGACCCTCGACTAGGCAATTGTAACATAAATTTTTGCTTCGTACAAATTCACTCCTTTCTTTAGGTAGCAATTTGCTAAACTCCTTGCAGTGACTCAAGGTATGGTTTTCTTCGCATTTTGTACATGCATGAACAGACGATGATGATGAAATATGGAATGATTTTCCCTTGTATGTATTACTCTTCTCCCTTACCGATGATGAATTGTTTGTATTTATAACCAACTCTAATGTGCGAAATTTTCCTTCCAAAAATTGTTTTAAATCACGCCAGGTAGGTAACTCATTTGTTTTCAAGTTGTAGGCATACTCCTCCCAATTTTTATGAGTGTCGAGATCTAATTTCTGTACTACATGGTATACTATAACTGGGTCCCATGAAGTTATAGATATTCCTTCATTTAATAAACTATTTAAACATTCTTCAGTAGTATCTAAGAGCATCTTAATTTGACTGGCTGTTTGACTAATACACTTTTTTTGATTAAATAATCGTTTGAGTAGGGAGTTCACAATCAATCGTTTGTTGCCATAACGGTTCTTGAGTATGTCTCGTGCTTGATCATAATTGCTTTCAGTTACCTGAATATGTTTTAACAATGCTTCAGCTTCACCTGTGACACTAGATTTCAAATAGTGTAGTTTCTGCACGTTACTTAATGATTTGTCATTATGCACGAGCGAAGTAAATAAATCGTCAAAAGTAGTCCAATCTTCGTAGCTGCCTGCAAACGTCGGGAGTTCGATTCTTGGTAATTTAGCATAAATCGAGGATTGTTGAGGAGAGTGTTGTGATAATTCGCTAGCTGACTGCACTGGGTTCGGTTGTACTAAGTGTTCTAACAAGTCTTTTAAATCCGCCTTAGTACATAAATAAATATCTTCAATCGTATCATATTCTTCATTGGCTAAATATGACACTTCACTTTGTTTTTCCTTTGGTATACCTTTAATTAATGACGTGTGCGCCGTAACAAAACTATCCCAGTATCCATTTATACACTCTATTTTACTTTCTATATATCCCTTCGTTAGTCTTTGTTTTGAACACTTTTTTAGATTAACTTGAGTTTTTCTCATTTTATTTGCTATATCTTCTAATATCCGTAGTTGTTCCATACTAAATAACTTCCTTTACTACTAAACAGCCTTTTATTCACTTCTCAAACTTCACTTCTTCAATAATTTGCAGTATAAATCTTCAATAATTTGGTTAAAATACGACAAATCACTTGTTTTCTTCGATTCAATAGCTCAGGAATGCGGTTCTATTGTTCACGTGCGGGCCGACGACGACGATCCTCTTATCGCTGATAAGCTTCTATCCGGCCGAATGCGACCATATGTTCGCGGTGATAAGAGCTACTTTGGGTTGTACTTGCACTTTTAAAGAAAACGAACGTGTGATCTACTTGATGGTTTATTTGTGACTAAATTAAGACATAACAACTTCAGTGTATTATAAGAGAATCGGACGTACAACCCTTTAAAGAAAACAACAAAAACAAAAAAGTGTGGTTAGGTGCCAATCATTGTACCTTATGGCTGCCAATGATTGTAGTAAGAGTGCCAATGACTGTACTTATGGCCGCTTTTACACATTTTCTCTTTTATAGTTAAAAAAATGAGATACGTGTGAATTTAAGAAATATACATCAAAGAATATTTTTAAAATAGTAAATCTTGACTAAGTATGTTATAGAAATAATAATTAACAAATGTAGGTCAGGTTTTTCTTAAAGTGCCAATCTTTATACAGTTTACCCTATTTGTATATAACGCGTTCCGCCCGATCCTCGCGACTGTGTAGCGCCGCACAGCAGCGCGAGCTTGCAGCGCCGCCCGGCCACTCCGAGAGCAGTGTTGTCGCGCTGCTCGCTCACGACGGCAGACGAAATAT
Source organism: Chrysoteuchia culmella (assembly GCA_910589605.1). Lineage (NCBI taxonomy): Eukaryota > Metazoa > Arthropoda > Insecta > Lepidoptera > Crambidae > Chrysoteuchia > Chrysoteuchia culmella. The sequence continues at coordinate 12,999,865 of OU342654.1, forward strand.
AGTTTTTACATATGAAAATGAGAGTTTTTACTAGAAATAATAATTATTAATCCGCTCTACGATTCTCGACACAAAACTTATAAAGTTACAAGGTCGCTCGTGGCAGTCGCGGCCCGGGCCGCGGCGGCTCGTGGCAGCACTGCTCAGAAGCGCCGCTCGGTATCGCTGCACAGCATCGGCTGCCAGGCAGCGACTGCGGAGATCCTAATGCTACCTTAACAGTGACAGTGAAGGAACACCCTGTGTTTTTATGCATAGTTTCAAATATTGATTTTCACTTACCTAGAACAGCATGACCTGTGATAAACTGCTGAGACAGCAGTCGCAAAACAAGATGAGCACGGCTCATAAGTACTATGTCATCAGATCTACTAGTCATTTGAAGTTCTGCCATTGTATCATCCGAGACCATCAATTGACATTCCTCATCTGAAATATATTTGTGAATAATTACTATCAAGTTTGTTTTACTTTGAAGAAAATAATTGATACAACACATTTTTTATATAAAAAACTAGGTTGACCTGTGTCCACTTAACAAAAAACTGTTTTTTTTTTGGAATTGTTTGAAATATTGATATTTAACATTATAAAATATTATTAATAACAATTAAAAAAAATCCTTTGTCTTATAATAGAAATCATATTCTATTACTTAGGAATACATTCCTAAGTAATAGAATATGATTTCTTAAGTAATAAAGTAGTGAAAGTTTGGGCGCAAATCAGTTTAAGAATAGATTGGACAAATATTTAAAACTAAAGAAAAAAAAATCTGGATCCATTATCAGTTGTCAAACAACCAACTGCTGGCCTGTCAACTAATAATAATAATATTTTTAATAAGAATTGAATTTATGGTAAATTTTAAATAGAAAAAATAGAAAAATATTGGAAAAAAATTAACTCGGCCACAAGTGAATTCTCAGACGGGAATCGAACCCGCGACCTTTGGAAATCCGGTCCAATGCTCTTGACCGGATTTCCAAAGGTCGGTTCGATTCCAGTCTGAGAATTCACTTGTGGCCGAGTTAATTTTTTCCAATATTTTTCTATTTAAAATTTACCATAAGTATAAAAATAGCATTGAAAAATGCAAAAATTACAAAATCATAAAAAAAAAAAAAAAAATTGAATTGTTAGCTACTCACCTGAGCTGACCACAACATTTATAAAATTGAAGTGGTTTAGAAGAATATTTGCATCGGCTACAATATACCAGCAACCCATATTTTCATCTAACATAACAATATCTTTAAGGGATCTTACATTTAATTTCAACTGGGTTCCTTCAACATAAGCATGAGCCTGAAAAAGTATCATAAAAGCAACATGTATTTTTAAATGATAAGTAAATTAATATAAAACTTTATAACTGAACTGATGAATGGTTTGATAGGTGGTCATATTATGACATCATATTATATATATCATATTTGGAATGTGTGAGTAGGGCAGAATGACTGTATAGTCTGCTCTTTCATTTGAATCAATAGAAACAGACTTGCTTTAAGAAAAAAATTAAGTTTCTCTAATCTTTGCGAAGACGCATAAATTATATTATATATTATTCTATGAAAGTTAGAAATATGAAACCCTTTTTTCACTTTCACTTGCATACTGTTTGGTTATAGTACAATATTTTTTAATGAAAGTAATACCACGTTGTAGATAATATATCCACGAATCCAATGATGTACAATATGTGTGGTATTTATAAACAGAAAGGCTACAAAAACCAATAAAGTGGTACCACTTGACAAACGGCGCAGCAACGGCTCAAGTGCCGTATCAAATAACCGCTCGGCACACACATCAGGTGAAAGGATAAAACATGGTTAGATAAGATACAACACATGAATAAATGCTACATGGCATCTAGTAAAGATGAGTTTGAAACTTAACTGTATGCTTAACACCCATTTGCACTAAACTTAAAATCACGTAAGACTAATTCTTAAAACATTTATATTAAGGATAGCTAAGCTAAGCCTTAGATGCTCAAATTTTGGGCCCATAAGTTAACACTTTCGCGGACAGTGAACAAGACACAATAGAATTTTTATTGTTATCACTGCTATAGGCGTTGAATGTCGGCGAAAGGGTTAAGAATAGCTTTAGTGTATTTAAAAACATCTTAAATGGTTAGTGCAAAGCAATTTTTATTAAAATTTTGATAGTTAAGAATAATCTTAGCCCTTAGGCAATTCTTAAGTTTAGTGCAAATGGGTTTAAGTTTGTAATTTTTGTTTTATTTAATTCATCATTTGCTAGCAGGACACCGGTATCCAGTGAACAATGGAATATCTACAGAGTCTCATAACTCGGGCCCGAGAAGTTATTTATAGACTGTAAATTAAAAAGAAGTGATAAACTACAAAGTTATAGATTTTATTTTTAAAGATTTACATTTCCTTACATACCTTCAACCAATGATCATCTGCATCACTTGGATGTGGCTCTTCAGGAGCAGGTTTGATTATCTGTATTTTCTGTTTATTGCCAGTATTAGTATCATTTGCCATTTTACCCTGATTTTCATATGATTTGTTCCTATTCTGACTCTTTGCAGACAATATTTGACGCAAGTCATTAGAGCTCGAAGGGTCACTGAATTTATTGGACCAAAAAATATCTGTTTGTCTTTGATTGATATAGTTTTTTCTTGGAACATAATTGGACCCACGACCATACCTTAAATTTCTATTACCTCTGTTTCTATTAAATGTGTTGAATCCTCTTGGAAGTGGGGAAGGTGTATCTTGTATTGATACATGTTGCTCTAAATTATTGTATGCAACACTCAATGAGGTTGGAGTCTGGTTAGTTGGAGCTATAACTATTTGATGATTAGGTGGAATAGCCCAGATATTTGGATTATAAGTAGATGGAGCAGGAAGAGTATTTATTGAATTAACTGGACAATTAACACAGTGAGCATTCAAAGTTGATTGTTGGGATCTTTGACTTGAAAACTGGTTCCTCATAAACTGTTGAGGTTGAAAACTACAAGATTGTTTTGAATTGGCCTTCTTCGCATCATTCACATAATCGTTAGGAGGGTCTTTGGGCTCTGGACAACCTTCATATATTGCTCCAGATTGTCTTTGAAGAATAGTCCTTTTCTTAGCTTTTTCAATCTATAACAGAAGACACGAGGTATAGAATTTTGAAAGAATCATAAACAGCTTAAGTACAATAAGTACAATTTTATACCTCCGAATCACTCAGGTTCCATACCGCTTCGCCGGTAAGTGTATTGAAATAATAAATGTGTCCAACATGCGACTTCGACTTGCATACTACCCATGAATTTCCTATAGATGTTACTGTCTGAACATTCTTGTCTTTCTCATTAACTGTTTGAGATGGTTCGGTATTCATTTTACCTAGCTAAATCTTATAAACAAAATGTTACAAAAATACACTTAGGTTTCTTTTGCAGAACGATGTGTTTGTTATCAAACAAACTTACTTACCATTCATCCGTTATTAGAACTTTTATAGTACACGATCCACGAAACTTACACAAAAAGCTAAAAACATGCATTAAAAACCAATAAAATCTTGAATTCTCGTGTCGCTTTTTTTTTTATTTGAAAGATAGCTTACCATGTTCAAAGAACAGGGTTGCCAGATGGCCAGATCGGTTTGTCGCAGAAAAACGACCCTCAGGTAGCCCAAAATCGCGCAAATCCATTTCTGATTAAAGTAGCCCAAAATCGCGCAGAAACAATGATCACAAACTTCCCTTATTTTAGGTGCTGAACAAATAGCTTTTTAAAGTTGATGTTTATTGAAAATAATAATTTAATTGAATAGTTTTATGACCGGTGAACACTAGTCTTTATTGAATTAAAATTTAGCAGTCAGAAAATTATATAACTTATAATCAATATTTTGAGTGCGAGCTTATAGTAGGGGAGCCCACGATGCTAAATGGGGATTTACTTTACTCGAGCGTCATAGTGACCTATTGGGTTGCAAAGCCTAGATGATACTGTTATAGATAGTAAATGTATCTCTTATTGCACACCATACATCCCTGTTTTGCTTAACAATCACTCACCCACTCATAGCTGTCCCATGCATCCATACATTAGATCAGTCTCGTTCCATCATCCTTCCCAGACGGCTGTCTTAAAAATCAAATATTCTTTTTTTTTTTAATCCTAATTTATTCGAGGCTCATAACATTTGGTGGCAGCGGTGGGATTCAAACCAGGAATCCCCGGAACGTCTCCTAGTTTCAAGTTCGACGCGTGTGAATTTTGTGCGTCCTTGGTACTTTTCCAAGTTTTAATTATTGAAATAAAAAAGATTAATAAACCTAGTTAAGTGTATATGAGTGCGTTAGTGTAAGTGCCAACTCCACTGTGTATTTGAACTATCATTGCACCGAGTTCCGGCCCGACCCCCTGGATACCCAGTGTTCGTGGTGAAGTTTGTAAAAGGCCCACTGCTGCGTATTACTGGTACTGCAGCCGGTCTTTGCCGCTGATGTTGCGTTATTCAAAGACGCGACCTTGAAGATCAGCCCTACGACACGACGACGCGACGATCCGAGGCTTATCGCGAAATGCTCATCCTTATCGCGCTATCCGCATTCCAGTGAGTAATTGGTCATTGCTTAATTAATCCTAATCAAATTAAGTGTTTTATTTTTACTTAATACTTTTGTCAATTTCTATATTGTATTATTTCTGACTGAAAGATCAAGTAGCCCCAAATATGACCGACCTGAAATTGCTATTACCGACACAGAGGAGGAATGCCAAAGCCAGTGTCCTCCCCCTCAGGGACCTTCAACTAGATCTGGTTCAAAACGAAAACCGTTAACTTAAAAGCTAGAAATCGAACTTTCCACTTTATTAAAATTCATTAAACCGTACGACGGTTCTAGAGAAAAGGTCAATTCCTTTTTAGTCAATTGCAACAACGCTTACGAGCTAGCTTCAGATTCCCAGAAAGATACACTTTTTAAATATATCCTTTGTCAATTAGAAGGGAAAGCGGAAACCGCTTGTTCTATCAAAGAGTTCACCAATTGGCAACAATTAAAAGAGTTTCTTAAAACCCAGTTTAGTGAGAGGAAGCATTATGCCCACCTACTCACAGACTTGCAAGAATGTAAACAACAACCAAACGAGCCCGCAAGTCAGTATGCTTTAAGAATAGAGACATGTTTAGCCGAATTGTTAACGGAAATATCGATCTCTCACGGTCATAAAAGTAGAGAAATGATAGGACGAACAGCCGCAATGGAGGAGCTAGCCCTCCACCATTTCCAAATGGGGTTAAAGCCTCACATTTCAAATATTGTTCGATGTAAATCGGTGAGATCCTTAAACGACGCTATAAATATAGCAATTTCTGAAGAAAGAATCCAACAGGTGTTATCTAAGCATAACCCAAGCCAATCCAGCAGTCAATATTCGCGTCAAGATAGACCTAATGCGTCAAAACCAAATTTCCAATTTGCGCGTCGTAACCAAGGTCAACAATCCTTCTCTAATCAATCAAATTTTAAACAAAATTTCAATTTTAACAGAGCGACTGCTCAAAATGCTCAAACCCCTTTTTGTAGATATTGCAAAACTCCCGGTCACACCCTGGAGCAATGTCGTAAAAGGGAGTTTAATAATAATCGCTTCAGAAATTTTGACCAATATCAGGCTAAGGGCCCTCAACGTGTAAATTTCGTATCCGACGAGACAACAGAAAGCAATGAAGACGAATACCCAACCAACTCCGTCGAAGGTTACGATACTGTTGACTCCAACCCAAAAAACGAGTAATTGTCTCGTCCCAGTGTCGTGCGGGACCCCACAATGTTAAAACCGACACATTTAAAACTAACCCTTCGCAAGTATCGCTACATGATAACTTGCCTAAACCCACTGTATCCAGGCGGCAACACAATAAGATTGACCTGCCTAAATTCACTGTATCCGGGCAGCAACTTAATAAAGTTGACCTGCCTAAACTCACTGTATCCAGGCGGCAACACAATAAAATTGACCTGCCTAAATCCACTGTATCCGGGCAGCAGCTCAATAAAGTTGACCTGCCTAAACTCACTGTATCCAGGCTGCAACACAATAAGGTTGACCTACCTAAAAGCACCGTACCCTCTCCTGCAAAGTCCAAAGTTTTCGAAATCTCCAATAATCCTGCAAAAACTTTATTACCCCATGTCCTTGTGAAATCTTCAGTGTCAGATATTCCATTGTCCTTATTAGTTGATTCAGGATCCTCTGTAAGCCTTCTCAAGTATTCATGTTTAGAAAAACACCCCAAACTTTACAAAGAATCCATTAAATTGAAAGGCATAGATCCAGCAGCTGAAGAAACAATCCGCACCCGAGGTCACTTCCCATTAGAACTACGAATTTCTAAATTTAAATTAATGCACTCATTTCACGTTACTGATGCCATACATCTACCATATGATGGTATAATTGGATCCGATATGCTTCATGCTCATAACTGCAGTATTAATTATAATGATAATCTTCTTCGCATTGGTAAAACATCCTTGAAATTATACTTTCATGAACCCGCTTATATAATTCCAGCTAGAACCGAAACTGTTATCGAATGCTCCGTATCAAACCCTGAAATCAAAGAGGGGTTAGTTCTTGATCAGAAACTTTCAGATAACTACTAACGTCAAACGCACTAACGAAGTATTAAAACAACTGCGTATCTCACACCTCAATAATGAAGAAAGAGACGCTCTCCTACAACTGTGCTCAGATTTTTCTGATATTTTTCATCTCCCCGGAGAAAACCTTACTCATACTAATGCTTTTAAACATGAAATTAAGACAACCACGGATATCCCTATACATACTAAATCCTATAGATTCCCTGAGATCCACAAAGTGGAAGTACGTAAACAAGTTGACAAAATGCTCGAACAAAACATCATAGAGCCCTCCGATTCCCCTTGGTCATCTCCTATTTGGGTGGTCCCCAAAAAACTAGACGCGTCCAACGTGCAAAAATGGCGCGTTGTAATAGATTACCGAAAGCTGAACGATGTCACAATCGGTGACACCTATCCCTTACCTCAAATTACGGAAATACTAGACCAACTAGGTAACAGTAAATATTTTTCCACTTTGGACCTAGCATCTGGATTTCATCAGATAGAGTTAAATGAGACAGATAAACCCAAAACAGCCTTCACGGTTCCCGAGGGACATTTCCAATTCACCAGGATGCCGTTCGGACTAAAAAATGCGCCTTCGACCTTCCAACGTCTCATGAATACTGTCTTATCAGGCCTTCAAGGTATACTATGCTTCGTATACCTCGATGACGTGGTCTCTTATAGCCACGATTTAAAATCCAGCATCAGCAATTTAACTGCAATTTTCCAAAGAATCCGTCATTTCAACCTTAAGTTACAACCCGACAAGTGCGAATTCTTAAGACGCGAAGTCTGTTACCTAGGACACATTATTACCGAACAAGGTGTCAAACCAAATCCAGAAAAGATCAAGGCTGTGACTGAATTCCCTATTCCTAAAACTCCAAAGGACATTAAGTCATTTCTTGGTCTTGTCTCATACTATCGCCGCTTTATCCCAGACTTCTCCAAAACTGCTAAGACCCTTACTAACCTCCTGAAAAAAGATACACCCTTTAAATGGGAAAATCAAGAACAAATCGCCTTCGACACCCTTAAACATAAGCTAACGACTGCACCCTTACTTATCTATTTCACCCAGCTATTCATCCTTACCTGTGACGCCTCAAATCACGCCGTTGGTGTTGTACTTTCCCAAGGGACAGTTGGTAAAGACCAACCAGTAGCTTTCGCCTCTCGCACCCTCAATAAAAGCTAGTCGAACTACAGCACCACTGAAAAAGAACTGCTGTCAATCCTTTACGGCTGTAAAACATTCCGTCCTTACTTGTATGGACACAAATTTCTTATTATCACAGATCATAGACCATTGAAATGGTTATTCAACCACAAGGATCCCAGCAGCAAGCTCCAAAGATGGAGATTGAAATTAGAAGAATTTGATTATGAGATAGTTTACCGCAAAGGCAAACTGAACTCTGCTGCTGACGCTTTATCTAGGTATTCGGTAAATTCTATATATCCTGCAAATAAAGATTCTCTTAATTCTGATGTAAATACTAATGCTAACGACGAACTTCCACAAGCAGATGATCCTAGAAATCAAGATCCTGTTATGGCTCCTGCTGATTCTCCAGGTTTTAGTCCAATAACCTTGGAAGATCTCGATGTCCGAGTCCCATCCAGCCTTCTCGGATCGGACAGTAATCTACCTTCCATTCCACTTTTAGAAGGTGATGATATATCATTTAGTGCATATAGCCCTGAAAACTTACCTGCTCCTGACACACTGCCCTCTGAACTCCAATGTCCACAACCTGAAAACTTACCAGTTCTCGACACACTGCATCCTAAAATCCATCCTCTAGCACCTGCAAACTTACCAGCTCCTGAATATCCTCACTCTGAACCGCTTTCAACGACACCTGAAAACCTATCTGTATCCGATGAAACCTATAATAAATTCCTGAAATCACCAACAAAATCTCACGGTACCCAAATTATAGAGCATAATGAAAATCTACTCAAAGGACCACAAAAATTATTTACTATACCTACCTCAATAGACATGGATGAGTCCATGCCTTGTGTCCAGGAAATTTTAAATAACTGCCCAGAAGCCGACCGCGATGAATTTCTGAAATTAGAAAGAACATTATATAAACCTCTTACATACGGAAATAAAAATTATCTTTTCTTATTCACAAAAGTACATCACTTTGATGATTTTTCTTACCCAGATATTTCAAGTCCTTGAAATACGCTCGTGACGAAATAATGATGTCATATCCTACAGTAAATGAGATCGGTATATCCGACTTCAAAAATCCATTTGATAAACATTCATATGTCAAAATTGTAGTATAATATGGGTGGCAGGATTGTTATTTTATCGAACTATATGTGGGTAGGAGATATTTTAATATCAATAAATCAGTGTTAAACCAACTAGCGTGTGTTTCACTACATGGTGGCAGCGGTGCATTAATTTAAATTGATTTTCGGAGTAACTCGCGTAGTCTTCGGTTTTGTGTACCAGTATTAACGTATCTATCAAATATTTCGTGCATAAACAATGGAACACGCGCGTCCTCCAGCGGAATTAGCTCTCGAAGGTGGCCCCGCGTCGCGATCCGAGGCTTGGCGAAAATGGCGGCGGCTATTCGAAGTATTTTTGAAAGCGTCTGGAGTGAACAAAGAGCCTAAGGATGTTCAGGCTAGTTTGTTGGTTAACCTCATAGGACCGGCTGGGTACGAGGTCTTTAATACGTTTATGTTTGAAAAAGGTGAAAGTGCTGATGACATCGAATGCATATTGAACAAGTTTGAAAATCATTTCGGCACCAAGCCTAATATTACGGTGCGACGCTTTAAATTTTTCTCGCGCAATCAGGAGGATCCTGAGACAATCGACGAATACGTGACTGCCTTACGACTGTTGAGTCAGGAATGTGAGTTTGGTAGCTTACAGGAAAGCCTACTACGGGACAAGATCGTGTGTGGCATCAGTAATAATACAGTCAGGGACCGTTTACTCCGTACAGATGAATTAACCTTGACCAAGGCAATACAAATCTGTCAGGCGGCAGAGATATCCAAAGAGGAGGGTCTATGTATCGATAGCAGTCACGATGAAGTGCAAGTGAATGCAATGGGTTCACCCGGAGCCAGCGGCGGCTGGCGCGGGGCGGCCGGGAGCAGGCGTCCGTGGCAGCGGGCCGGCCGCGGCCGGCGCGGGCGCGCCCAAGGACGCGGGCCGGCGCAAACGCGTTTTAAAACCTCGGAGTTCGGCGCGTGCAGCTCCTGTGGCCGTTTACGTTGCGAAGGTGGTAATCGATGTCCGGCAAGAGAAGCTTTGTGCTTTGTTTGTGATAAAAAAGGCCATTTTTCGCGGGTGTGTGAACGTAAACAGGTGATGCGGAAAGTGCTAAATCTAAGCATCGAGTCGGAAAGTGAAAGTGAAGACATGTTTTTTGTGAATACATTAGAAGAGGACAAAAAACTTAGTAAGTCTATAAATGAATGGATTGAACGTATTTCATGTAACGGTAAACAAATAAATGTTAAGATAGATACAGGTTCTATGATAAATATTTTGTCTAAAAATGATTTTTTTAATTTAGGGTTTTCAATTGAACAACTCAAACCATTTACGAAACGTGGTCATTCTTTCACCGGTAATCGTTTACCTGTTATGGGTTCAGTCGATTTGAAGGTCAATTACAATAATAAACATTATTTATTACCGTTTGTGATTGCAGATATGAGTTGTCAAAATGTTTTAGGGTTAAAATCTTGTAAAATATTGGAGTTGATAAATTATACAGACATGATAAATATTGATAAATATTCCAGTTTGTTTAAAGGTTTAGGTAAGCTACCTGGAAAATATAGTATAGTAGTGGATAAAAACGTACAGCCTGTTATGTGTCCTACTAGAAAAGTACCGTTAGGATTGAAAGATAAGTTATTTAAGGAATTACAGAGAATGGAAGGTCTCGGCGTTGTGAGAAAAGTGATGCATCCGACTGACTGGGTTAATGCAATTGTGTTAGTAGCTAAAAAAGACGGTAGCATTCGTGTATGTTTAGACCCGAGACCTTTGAACCGGGCGGTGCGGCGCGCGCAGTTCACGTTGCCCACAGTGACAGAGCTGGCCGTGAAGCTGCGTGACGCGCGCGTGTTTAGCGTGCTTGATGCCCGCTGTGGATTCTGGATGGTAGAAATTGATGATGCTAGCGCTGATCTTTGTACGTTTAGTACGCCGTTCGGCAGATATCAGTTCTTGCGATTGCCCTATGGTATAAGTTGTGCACCGGAAGTTTTTCATGGAAAACTCCGTCAGCACCTGGAAGACCTGGAAGGGGTTGAGTCTTTTATTGATGATGTCATTGTCTGGGGGCGATCACAGGAAGAGCACGATAATAGGTTACAGCTTTTGCTACAGCGTGCGCAAAAAATAGGTATAAAATTTAATCGTGACAAATGCCAGTTCGGGGTATCAGAAATAACGTATCTAGGTCACAGGTTTGATGCAAATGGAATGAGAGCTGATGAAAGCAAGGTCAAAGCTATATTAGAAATGCCTCAACCCACGGACAAAAAATCTTTGGAAAGGTTTTTAGGCATGATTAATTACTTGTCAAAATTTATACAGAATTGTTCAGAATGTGTAAATGTACTAAGAAGTCTTTTAAAAAAAGATATAGAATGGGTGTGGGAGACACAGCATTCGAATGCAGTTGAACAATTAAAACAGAAAGTAGCCAGTGCACCGGTGCTGGCTTTGTATTCGGCGGAGGCGCCGGTTGTGCTGTCTGTGGACGCCAGCAGTGTGGCCGTTGGTGCTGTACTGCTGCAAGAAGGCCGGCCGGTCGAATTCGCATCGCTGACGTTCACAGACACGCAGACCAGGTACGCTCAGATAGAAAAAGAGATGCTAGCGATTGTGTTCGCTGTTGAGCGATTTAGACATTATATATATGGTAGATCAGATGTTATTGTTCATAGCGATCACAAACCACTTGAGGCATTGTTTAACAAACCGTTAGTATCTGTGCCGGCTCGATTGCAGCGTATGATGATGCGAGTACAGGGATTCGATATCAAGGTGATGTATGTTCCAGGCAAGTACATGTATGTTGCAGATACGCTCTCCAGAGCACCTTTAAAGGACTCCATGCCAGATGGTGTGTCCGAGGAGGTTGAAGTGCAGACTTGTTTCATGCTAAAAAATGTTCCATTTAGTGAGACGAAAAGAGAGTTGATTAAAAAAGAAACTGAAAGAGATGATGAATGTAAACAAATAATTAAATATATAAAGAGCGGTTGGCCAAAGAATAGACGCGATATGAGTGAAAAACTCCGTGTGTTTTGGCCATATTGCGAAGAACTTCAATTTATTGATGGTATGATTTTTAAAGGCGAGCGTGTATTTATTCCCCGCGCTGTACGCGGAGAAATGTTGAAGCGAGTGCATGAGGGACATTTAGGCATAGAAAGGTGCAAGCGACGGGCGCGTGAGGTTATGTTTTGGCCCGGACTCGCAGAAGATGTGGAGAGACAGGTGCGAAGATGTGCAGCATGCTCACTATACGCTCGGCGGCCACGCCGTCAGCCGCTCGAGCAGCACGAAGTGCCCTCCTTGCCCTGGCACAAACTAGCATCAGATATATTTGAATATCAAAGAAAAAAGTATATCATACTTGTAGATTATTTTTCTAACTTTGTTGAGGTAGGACAGTTGACCGGTATAGGCAGTAAACAAGTTATTAATTTTATGAAGGAACAGTTTTCACGATACGGAATACCGGCTGAACTCGTTACAGATAATGGTCCTGCTTATAGTTCTATGGAATTCAAAAAATTCACGCAAGAGTGGGAAATTCATCATATCACGTCATCACCGCATTACCCTCAGTCAAACGGCAAAAGTGAAAGAACAGTTCAAACAATAAAAAATTTACTCAAAAAATGTGTTAATTCTGGTCAAGACTTTTCTTTAAGTTTACTTAATTTTAGAGCTACATCTCGAGACGGTTTAGATTCGCCGGCTCAAATGCTTATGGGAAGACGTCTTAAGACAAAATTGCCAATTACTTCCGAGTTATTACGAGAACCAGTTAATAATAGTCGTAATTATAAAGTCTTGATGTCCAAAAGACATTCGGTCAAACAACAATACGATAAAACGGCGAGCGCGTTAAGGCAGTTATCTGTAGGCGATAAGGTGACGTTAGTGAGCAATGGGAGTAGGAAACCGGTTACGGTGATTGAGCGCGCGTCGGAGCCGCGTTCGTGGATAGTGGAGGATATGAACGGAAATAAATTTCGTCGCACGCGCAGTCAGCTAGTGGCGCGTTCGTCGCCTTATAAAAAAGACAAAGTTTCATCGTTTTTACCGGCTAGAAGACCATACCATGCGAGTGTAAGTATGCTACCTAGTGTAACAGTTAGACGCAAGCGAAAAAATTATACAGGTTCAGGTTATGACGATAGATCGCAAAATGAACCGGGAAATTATTCGACAACAGACATTACGACGCCACGCTCTGTAGGGGCTCCACTTTCTGGAGACGGAAGTATTTTAAATATCTCATTTGAGGAGGCTGTTGGTAGCGAGCGTTCTATATCACCATCGCCATCACCGCCTAATATACCGATAGAAAGGTCTCGGGAACGAGCGGCACGAATGTTGTCTAATTTAATTTTTGGTACTTCCAATATTGATTAATGTAATACAATAATAAAATCTTTTCTTTTTGTATTTTTGTATAAATAAGTATTAGTCTCTCATAGTTTTATTAATTACCTTACAACATTATGGTACACGATGTACCTTTAATGAATAAGCTTATAAGAGATAGTCGTTTGGTACATAAGCAAAAAATATGTATACAAAATACTGGTTTGTTTAGTCCTAAGTCTTTATTTTATAATATGATGTTGCATGTTATTTTTCATTAACTTTATTTTGTTTGTTTTTTTTTTTACATTTTTTGTTAAGGGTAAAGATGTAGTATAATATGGGTGGCAGGATTGTTATTTTATCGAACTATATGTGGGTAGGAGATATTTTAATATCAATAAATCAGTGTTAAACCAACTAGCGTGTGTTTCACTACAAAAATTTATAACATGCTTAACTACTTATTCAACGGAACTAATATACAGGTCAACATATATCATAACAGTATTATATATCCTTCACTAAGTGAAATACCAATTCTTAAGGAAAATCATGACCTTCCCATCGCCGGTCACTTAGGGACTATCAGAATGCTTAATCGTATCAAGGAAAGATTCTACTGGAAAAACATGCGCAGCGACATTGAGGAATATATCAAAAAATGCACATCTTGCCAAACTAACAAAGCATTACGTAAAGTTAACAGGGCACCAATGATAATAACCTCCACTTCAACAGCTCCATTTGAGAGACTTGCCATTGACATCGTGGGTCCTTTGCCAGAGTCTAGCACAGCCAAACTCAAATACATACTAACCATGCAAGACGACCTAACCAAATTTTCGTTGGCCTATCCTATCCGCAGAATAACTGCTGAAGAAACTTCTGAATGTCTTCTTCACTTCATCTCACTATTCGGAATTCTAAAATACATACTTACCGATCAAGGTACTAATTTTACGGCCGAAGTATTCAAGAAAACCTGTGAATTCTTAAAAACTAAATTACTCTGGTCCGCTCCTTACCATCCGCAAACACAGGGTGCCTTAGAAAGATCGCACTCCACTCTCAAAGAATATCTTAAGTCACACGTTAACGAAGATCAGAACAATTGGCCTCGATACGTGTATACAGCCATGTTAGCCTACAACACTGCCGTACATTCGACTACTCACTATTCACCATTCGAACTACTGTTCGGATACAAACCCCGTATACCAGATTCTATCTACAATGACAACTCTAATACTACTTATCCGGAATATGTGAAAATGTTGCATCACCGACTGAAGTATACGCGATATAAAGCCTTAGAATACATTCAAAAATCAAAGTTAAACTCCAAAAACTATTACGATTCCCACACACGTCCCGTAATATACAAGGTTGGTGACTACGTTTTACTGAAAAACCACGTTAGGCAACGTAAGGCTTTATCCCCGTTGTGGAAAGGCCCATACAAGGTCGTTAAGGTTCATGGTAACCATACATTATCGTTATTAATAAATAGACGCCATATAAGGCATCATTTCGATGAAATCAAACATGTAGACGCTCAAGAGTCGCCTACTGCTACTTAAAATATTTGTTGATATAAGTGTAATTTAGTTAGGTATAAACGTATTGTAGTTAAGTATAGATATAGATACATTTTGTAACCTTCACTAATACAAATTTTATATTTCTTATATAATATATTATACAACTAAACACACTCTGTATATACACACGATAGATACATAGACACATAACATAACGTTTCTTTTCATTACAGCATACTGGCCCAAGGTCATCCAGAGTATGTTCGGGAAATCAACTCGAGTTCCGGTATATACTTTGACCCGATTGGTGAACTAAAAATCCGCGTAAACCACTTAGACATAGTTACCCCACTTGACATCTCTTATATTGAACCTCATCTTAAAAACATCAACTCAATATTTGGCACATTACGTCTTATATGTAATCAAATACAGATCGAAACTTCGAACAATTTAGAATGCAATAATATATTACAACCGCTAACTGTTAGATACCACGATATTGTTTCTGAGTATTCCGCTATTTCACATCTAATAGAGAAAAGGTTCAAACGAGGGGCATGGATAGGTGGTATTGGCTCTCTTTCCAAAACCATATTCGGGACTCTGGATGAGGACGACGGTATCAGATATGATAACGCCATCCAAGATGTGGTAGATAATGAGAAAAGGCTGGCATCATTAATGAAAGAAAATATTTTAGTGACTTCTTCAACTTTATCAAAATTTAATAAAACATTGTATACAATAAAACTTAATGAAGCTAGCCTTAAACAAGCTATCGACGATTTCTCTTTAAAATTCAAAGTGAAATCAAATATAAATTCTATCTTGAACAGTTTAGAAGCCGCATTACTAACGTTATCATTTCGACTAGAAGACATAACAAGCGCTATCATGCTTAGCAACCAAAACATTCTGCACCCGGCTATATTACCACCCAGACAACTATACCAAGAAATTGTCGATAACTATAGATATCTACCTGTAGAGTTTAAGTTACCTGTAAGCTTATCATTAAGTAATATTCATATAGTGTGTTATAGTTTAAGCAATAAGGTTGTATTTGTTTTGAGAATACCTTTAGTGTCCCCGAAGGAATTTAATCTGTTCCAAAGCATTGCATTACCTACTCCTCATGACATTGTAAAACAGAATTCTTTTACTTATATAGTACCTAGCCATAGATATATAGCAATGACCAAAGATAAATTAGAATACTGTAACCTCAACTCACTAAAGGAATGCATAGCGGTAAACTCCCGCGAATACATCTGTGACGTCATGACAGTGTTCCCGACTAGTGCAAACCCGAACTGTGAAAGTGAACTAATGACAAAAGTGATAAAAGTGTTACCGGCGTAATGTCAAACAGATTTCGTTCATGGTCATGTTGACCTATGGGTGCCTCTTAGCAATAATAATTGGATATATGTTCAATCTCAAAATAATAAACTGCATATTGAATGTCCAAACCAAAGAATTGTCGAAATAAATATTATTGGCACAGGAATACTGTCTACACCAAACAATTGTATATCCTATTGTAAGAGCACTAAACTAATACCGAAACTAAACAGCATTACAATCAATACTACTGTAGTTCATACAGATTTTAATTGCATAAACGACTCTTGTTGTAATTTAAATAAGTTTAAATCTGAAATAAATAATGAGCCCCCTTTAAAATTACAAAACATTAATTTAGATATCTTTTCATTACAAACAAAATTAAAGTTAAAATCCATTGCTGATAACACAGATAAAATAATAAATGAACACCACTTAATAAAGTACGGGACTCATTATTCGATTTCATTTATAGTCATAACTTGCTTTGTGTTTTTATTTTGTTTAACTAAGATAATCTTTTATATTAAATCTAACAGCCGTCTTACCTACCTTCTTCCCAAACCTACCCAAACTATCCCAGTCGACCTACCTTCTACCGACACCCCAAATCCTGAACCAGCCATTCCTTTAAAAGTCATAAAACACCAACCTGACGTGGAAATCATCCCATCTCCTAGTATCCGTCGTAATATTTAATAGCTTCTTAACTTACCTCACACACACTCTGCTTACCTTTTTCCTAAACATCGGAATTTCAACCCCGATGTTTAGTCTACCCCTGGGAGGTGTTATAGATAGTAAATGTATCCCTTATTGCACACCACACATCCCTGTTTTGCTTACCAATCACTCACCCACTCATAGCTGTCCCATGCATCCATACATTAGATCAGTCTCGTTCCATCATCCTTCCCAGACGGCTGTTTTAAAAATCAAATATTCTTTTTTTTTTAAACCTAATTTATTGGAGGCTCATAACAATACGAAGAAACAAAATCTATTTAATGTATACCATATTCATCGGTGGGGGGGAGCGGCTTTAGATTTTCAAATATGTAAAAAAATACTGTTGCATGGACATACTCGAGCGCGTCAGATATTGATAGCATTAATGTCCTAAGTATTTTTAATAATGTACGTATGTTAATCTGATCATTTGCATGATGCGTGTGGACGTACATAAGGGTAAAAAATGAAAAAAAAAATCGAGCGCGTCAGTATTTCTAAGGGGATGTGTGAACCTAAAAAGCTCTCATTCAATAATCTGACGATTTCGATGTGACGGAAACTCGCGGCCATTATTATAATGTGCAAAAAAAATCGCCATTTTGAAATACTCAAGCGCGTCAGATTAAGATATATATGGTTCATCTTTATGTCCAAGGCGTGCTGTGCTGTCTCATAATCTGACGATTATCTAGAGGGATTCGCCTAATCTGACAAAAAAATTTTTTTTTTTAATCATTGAACTTAATTAATTGTAAACCTCAGGAAATAGCATGCAAATAAAAGAGTGTATATTTTTTATGTAGAATACTTGTATTTATAAGAAAATATTTTAAAAAATCATTAAAATATTTAAGTTTTTTTTTATGAATAACGTGTATATTTAATTATTTGAGAAGGTATACCTGATTCTGGAGTATCCTCAAGAATATCAGGTTTTACGACTACATCTTCATACGCTTTGAGCAAATATTAAACAAGAAAATATACTAGAAAAAAGCAACTAATCTCATGTCACCCTGACGGGATTCGAACCTGCATCTTGGGAATCCAGCCCAATGCACTGAGCAATAATGCTACAGAGACCTATGAGGACACGTCGATTTTTTCTAGTATATTCACCTTTCTACGGTGTTGGCCACCTTTTTTTTTCATTATCCTTGAATTATTTCCTTCAAAATAAAAAATAAATTAGCCACGCTCGAGAATGTCGAGATGACGTTTTTCTTACAACTTTGTAGCCCACCCATTTCTTGACACTGACACTCTCAAATAGTCAAATTAGTGGAATATACACTTTTTAGCATGTAATTAACTCACTCTACCTTAATCTGACGCGCTCGAGAATTTCTGATGATCATTTTTTTCTTACTAATCTAATCCTTTATCCTCGACGGGCGGCCTCAGATATGGGGCTCACATTTGGTGGAGGTACTTAACCGGGTACAAGGTTTCCCCCTGTATATTATTAATCTGCCGCGCTTTAGTAAATCCCGAAATCCCCGATTGGGCTCCCTATATTACTTATACAGAAACGCAAGAACTTTCAATAAACTGTCTTTATAATTTTGTTGTTACCAGTGAAGTCAAGTAGCCCAAAAATCGCGAAAAAAAATGTCCAACTAGCCCAAATTGCGACCATCGCAAAAAACGTAAAACTGGTTGCAATTTCGGTCGCTAGGTAGCCCAAAATGCGACATATCGCCCAATCTGGCAACCCTGTCAAAGAATGCTTTATTGTATTCTCTATAGCTTCATGGAACTATCGGATCGGATCGATATCGAACATACCTTAATGAAAATGACATTGACATTGACAATTTATTAGTGTATGAATGAATTATGGCTGTGATAAACGGAAGAAAGAAGCCAAAATTTTAAAAAATATATATCTGGTGTATTGTGGTGGTAAATTTTGAATAAAAAAAAAATGTATTGTACGTTTACTTTTCTTTAGCCTCTTTCTTGTACAATCTTAATTGCTATACTTGAGTGTAGCTTCTTATTTATAAATCAAACTCTCGACTCTGTTTATAATATGGAGCTGACCGACGAAACAAACGCAACTTCATGTCATGAAATAAAGTATTCTATGTTGCCTTTTGAAAAACAAATATTTATTGATTTATTTGAAAAGGATGCACTTCTAATTATGGCCAAGTAAGTACCTATGTCATGAAGTTATCTCAGTGAGTTGTGAATAATCTTTCTGTCCAAAACTGTGTGGTAATTTTTTTTATATTTTAGGGGACTGAATTATTACACAATATTATCAAATTTCCTCTGGGTACACAATGATGCATCCAATTTGGTTCTTATATTAAACAGCAATGATCATGAAGAAAAGTACTTCACAGAAAAGTTCAATTTAGCAGCACTACCTACTCTAGGCTTGGAAAGGTAATTTGTTTACTTTAGGGATATATTAACTAAATACTGCCCTCTGACCGGATCTTTAGGGCCCTATTTCATTAGGACAACTTGATTTTACTTGGTTGTGCAGCCAACAAAATGTACTTAGAGTTCTGTAGAGGTTATCTCACCTGGTGTCAGTTTGGTTGCACAACCAAGTAGACACATGAAAAACAGATGAAATAATGCTCTTTAGGTAATCTGAACACCGGTGTCCTGCTAGAAAATGATGATTAATGATGTTTCGGCATTATATCCGTATATGCAGTGGGACCCCATATATGTTTATTTGGTTTAGGTCCTAAATAATAGTGTTTGTATATGTTTCTTTCGTTTTCACTACACAATAAGTTATTTGGAAGGTAGAAATAAGAGGCTCCTTGAATACTAATTCATTTAGTCTGTAAACTTTCAATTAACAAAGGGCCCCGCTGGCACAGCACAGTTTTTTTTTTTTTTTTTCATTAATTTGCAAAGGTCGAAATTTTAAAGTTCATAAATCTATAGGTAGAAACATATACAAACACGATTATTTAGGACCTAAACCAAACATACATGGGGTCCAGCTTCATATACGGATATTTTGGCATAAATAAACATTTTACAGAGAAAAAGCATATTTGGAAGGTGGAATTCATTTTGTTTCAACAAGGATCTTGGTGGTGGACCTTTTGAAAAACAGAGTACCCATCCCTCATATTACAGGAATAGTAGTTTTAAGAGCTCATACTGTCTTGGAATCATGCCAAGAAGCATTTGCACTTAGATTGTACAGACAGCATAATAAGGTGACTAATAAGACAAGTAATTTGTTATTTTTATTTTTACATAAGTATGTGTTTTAAATACCTTAATCTTAGTAATTATTTACCTTAGACAGGTTTTATAAAAGCATTGTCAAACTCACCCATTTCCTTCACATTTGGATATCACCAAGTGGAAAAAGTCATGAGAGCATTATTTGTCATGGAATTATTTTTGTGGCCAAGGTAAGTTTATAGACACATTATTCTGTTATAGACGTCCTAAAAGACTTTTTAGCTAAATAATGTCCATCCAAATAATGAGAAATTTAATATTCATTATAATATATTTCTTTCAGATTTCATGGAAGTATTATCAAAAGTCTTAAAAGTAGAACAGCTGAAGTTGTAGAGTTACATGTACCTCTCTCTTCTAATGTAAACCATATACAGACCTGCTTAATAGATATTATGAATCACACAGTCAAAGAACTTAAAAGTATCAATAGAAGTCTGGATATGCAGGTGTATATTTAAATTTCTACCTATTGAAATTTGTATACTTTAGAATTTCATTTGTATCCTTATCCTGGGGCTAAATTCTGCTAATGCTTAATCACAATCGTATTCCAATGGTGTTTCAATGGTAGTCCTGTTTTCCACAGTTCTTGTTACAACAGTGTAAATAAACATTACTATTGAAACACCACAGAGACGATTTTGACCAAAATTTTGCAGAATTGACCCCCTGCCCCTTATCCCATAGGTACAGTCCGATTCAAATAGGATGGCGGCTGTGAAGTATGCTGCGAGCGCCGATGCGCGCAGGTACAGTCAAACGAAAATTATTAGTATTGATTGCAATTTTTTGTCAAACATGTCTTGTAGCTAAGTAACATTGTTTTCAACATGAATAACAATGTATGGACTGAAATAAGTACAATTTTTATATTAGGTAGGTAGTAAATTGTTTTTGAAAATACCTACTTGCTCCTCAAAAATAAAGTTATAAAAATAAAACGGCTTTTGCTACGGTGTTAAGAGAAAATTAAAAATTAATTTGCATACCTATAAAGTCAAAGTCAAAGATTTTATTCAAATAGACTTATAGATAAGTGCTTTCGAATCGTACAATTTTTTTCCTACCAGCCATTCAGGACGTCTTTTAACTGATAAGAAGAACGGCCGCAAGAAACTTATCATCTTTAACAGAAGCAACAACATTTGCAAAGGAACATGTTGTTGCCAAACACAAATCTACAATCTTGAAACATATTTAATATAAGAGGAAAATTTTCTTATACTCAGTTATTAGAATATTTTCCTTTTATACAATTACAATAGTCATGTTTTATGTTAGTATCACTTCCATGCATTTTGGTCTTTCAAATAATTATCTACCTTGTAATTACCTTTGCTTAAGAGCGTTTTTTTAACATATATTTTAAATTTATGCAAAGGCAGCTCAATCACTTGTTGTGGAACTTTATCAAAAAAGGCTATGCCTTTCCCCAAAAACGAGCGACTGCATTTTTCAAGCCGAAATCTTGGAACGGCAAGCCTTTTCTTGTTTCTAGTATTAAAATTATGAACATCGCTATGCTTAATAAATAAATCGTGATGTTTCCTTACATATACTATATTATCATAAACGTATTGTCCCGCCCAAGTTAGTATATTAATCTCTTTAAACAATTCTTTAAGAGAATCTCTCTGTCGAAGGTTGTAAATGGCGCGCACAGCTCTTTTTTGAAGTATAAAAAACATTTTCTATGTTGGCTGCTGAGCCCCACAACAATCTAATTTATTATATAATGGTACAAACATTCATTTTATAATGGCCATACGCCTTCCATAATAACTTCCTCGCTTGTGGAATCAACTGTACGCGGACAGAAAAATAGCGAGCGTGTGCAATGTACGAACGTATTACTCACGCTAGCACACACGATCCGAGCGGGGCGGGAGGGCGGCCGTGGGTGACGGACGGGCTGTTAGCGAGCGGGTGTGCCTCATTCTCCCCGCTCTGTAACGCCCCGCTGACACCTTAAATTCGCTACTGCGACGCGACTTGTGACTAACTTCACAGCCGCCATCCTATTTGAATCGCACGTATGTGCCAATAAAGTCCCATTTTTGAAGTGCTAGTGTAAATTGAAATAAAACAACTTTAACCTTTGACCTCCACCTTTAAAAATAAATTAAGATATGGATATACCTATACCTTTTAATATTTATCTACGAAAAGAGCTAACCGTATCTTTGGGTATCTTCCACCCATCATCTCTATTGAAATTATATCCAAATCCAAATCATTTGGATATAATTTCGTTTTCGTGTGGCTGATACCACATCAGCTTGGGACCCTATTATCCATAAATTAAAGTCTCAACCCAAATCACGCACTGCAAGACCCATAGATACGGTTAGCTCTTTTTGTAGATAAATATCAAAAGGTATAGGTTGAGCGTTTGATATCCGTAAAAGTTGTTTTATTTCAATGAACAGGGCGCGCCAAAACTTAAGATGTCCTTATGCTAGTGTAAAACTTGGTAATGTGTCATTTGTACATACAAGCAAAGGCACAGCAAGTCTTAGTTGTTTGGTCATTTTTAAAGCTATTTTTAGAACCTTCGGAACTTACTTATGGTATGAGGGGCTTATTACTTTTTAAATAGTTGATTGTTTCACTCCCAAAAAAGTCCTGAGTCAAGTCAACATCACATGGATACAGAGACCTGACATCACTAAACTTTTCTAAGTAAACTTATGTTGTTCAATAAGTACAATATAAGTACTTGTAGTGTGAATAAAAAAATAGAGCAATTCAGGTGGCATTGTTTAATGTTTATTTACCTTTTTTCTTATCTTATACAGGAAATCACTACAGAGAATTGTCTTACAAAGAAATTCCACAAAATACTACAATCACAGCTTGACTGTGTTTGGCATCAGTTAAGCACTAGAACTAAGGAATACATACAAGATTTAAAAATACTTAGAAGTATGATTATGTAAGTACTTTGATCTATTATTAAAGGATATTTATATAGATTGATGATGGTAATAAATAAAAAAAAAATATATTACCTTTTATTTAGAAATGTGATCCACGACGATTCTGTGTCATTTTACGCCCTGCTAAGCAAATATCGGACGCCTGAATATGCACAGATAAATTCTGGTTGGATACTTCTGGATTCAGCTGAACAGTTGTTCCGTCTTGCCAGAGGGAGAGTGTTCAATCATAAAAGCGGTAATATTTGTTTTCCTTATTATATTTTAAATTGTAAATATAAGCGTTTATAAAAAGTGCTTTCAGTTAGGCAAATCTATTCAACAAATTATTTCGAAGGTTTCTGTTTTTTTAGAGTTTGACCCTGAACCATCACCCAAATGGAAATGCTTAAGTGAACTTCTAGTAGATGAAATTCCAGAAGAAGTTAAGAAAAAGCAGGATGGAAGTTTAAAAAATACTAAAATATTAATATTATGCCAAGATAATAGAACATGTTTTCAACTTAATAACTATCTTACTATGGGGCCAAGCAAATATCTCTTTTACACAGCTTTTAGGAGAGATCTGACTATAAACACAATTGCAACAAAATACAAAGATTTTAAAAATATGATTCCTGAAGTAAAAGACAGTAAATCAGAAAAAGATAAGAACAAGAAAACTAAGGATAGTGAAGAGGAAAATGAGGAAACCAAAGAATCAGACCCTTGTAGTGATTTTGAAGCAGAAGAATCAAATAAATCTAATTACGTGCTTACTTTAACTCAAGTGGCGCCGAGAAACAAAGATTTAGAAGAAAGCACGTTTGAACCAATAACACAGGTAGGTACAATACAAACTGCTTAACAAATAAAGATAATTTCTTCATTCTATCTGTTGATTCTATTATTAAGTAATGCTAATGTTTTTGTTTTTGCAGTTAGACAATTTAGATATAACACAGATGGAAACTGAAAAACCATTGATTTTTATTCAAACTTTTAAAGAAAACGGAAACCATTTCTCACTGGAAAAGACATTGGAAACGTTACGACCAGAGTATATCATACTATATCATTCCGACGTATCAGCAGTGAGGCAAATTGAATTGTTCGAATGCCGGAAGAAGCCAGAGGAGCCGATTAGTAAGGTGTACTTTATGATCCATGATAAAACTGTAGAGGAACAGGCTTACCTTACTTCATTGAAACGAGAGAAACAAGCATTTGAATTATTAATTTCAACAAAAAGTGTAAGTATAAGATTGTTTAATTTACTGAATATTTAATACCTACTAATCGTAATATTTAAATTGAACTGATTTTTTAGACAATGGTGGTTCCAAATTATCAAGATGGAAAAACTGACGAATATTTTAATTTAAATGTTGAAGAAGAAGCTGAGGCCGTTGACACTAGAAAAGCTGGTAATTTTCTAATTCTCTTTAATTACGTAAAGTTTAAAATAAAATTCAAGTAACGGTGATCAAAACGATAGTACTTGCAACTACACTCGTGATGAGCAAAACTATAGAATGCTACACCTACAAGCGATCTTATGAACTAAATAACTAATGAAAATTTATGATTATGGTATCATTCTAACGGTAATGCAGTGGGTGTCATATGGCTGAGACGACGACGACGACGAAGACGACGACTGTAAACTTTAATTTAAAACCACATTCATTTCACATTTGGGTTGAAGTCACGCAACTTGCCACTTATAGTAAGATTAAAATGTGCTCTTTTCCCTTCACTTAAACGAGGATAGCTCGTCATATACGGGTGTAATTGGAATGAATATGGTGTTAAATTAAAGTTTACAGTATTACCTTTAAAGTGATACCATAATCATACATTTTCATTAGTTATAATATTATAAAGAGGAAAGATTTGATTATTTGTTTCTTTGCATTGAATAGGCTCCGAAACTGAACGGATTTGGATGAAATTTGGTACACAATTAGTAGCCGATAGCCTGGTTATGAACTTTTTATCCCGATATTCCCACGGGAACGGGAACCACGCGGGTGAAACCGCAAGCGGCCGCTAGTTAAGTTCCTAAGTTCGCATGTAGCTTTATCACAACTAGGTGATTCCATAGTTTTGCTCGCAAGTGTATTTTAAAATAAGTAGGTAGTATTTAAAGTTTCCGAGTCAGCCTTTTTTAAATATGATAATGTACTCTTTGTGATTTCAGGCGGACAAAACCAATCTAAAGAAAAACCTCTAGTAATAGTTGATATGAGAGAATTTCGCTCAGATCTTCCTGCATTGCTTCACAAGAAAGGCATCAATATAGAACCTGTAACTATAGCTGTAAGATATTTTATAATTCTTAATAGTTTTTAAGCTTGACCGCCTATGGTCTAGTGGTACAACCACCGGTATCAGACCCAGGGGCCCCGGGTTCGATTCCCCGCGGGGTTTATGGTGGTGGTAGGACTTGTTGTAAGTCCGCCTGGCTAGCTACCACCATCTTATCTAAGTCTGACGCCATAACAACAATGTTTTCAGTATTATTGTGTTCCGGTTGTTAGATAGAGATAAAAAGCCAGTTCCTCAATGATTGAGGATTCCGGGAGAGGCTCCCTTCAATCTTCAGCCTTATCTATACCTTACTTACCTTCGTTCATCAAAGAAAAAAAACTAGATATAATATGACTAATTATTCATCATTATAATTTCAGATTGGCGATTACATACTCACTCCGGAAATCTGCGTAGAACGAAAATCGATATCGGATTTGATAGGATCTTTGAATTCGGGGCGTTTGTACACGCAATGCACGCAGATGTGCCGTAACTACAGTAGGCCGATATTGCTGATCGAATTTGATCAAAACAAACCGTTTAATTTGCAGGTACCTATTTCAAACGAAAAAAAAAGTATTAAAGTGACTTCAAAAAGTTTTTTTTTATATTTCTACATACTTACCTGTCATCAAAATTATCATTACCTATGTCATGAGCTGATAATTAAAACCATGCTGTTCTTAAATTAGACTTTATTAAATTTTAATATTAATATAAACAATAACAATGATAAAGTTATACCATTTAATTTACAAATTCAAATTCAGCTTCTTTTAGGAAAAACTGTAACTGACAATGTCACTGGTTCAATATTCAAAACAAATCAAACACAAATATTTTAATGAGTATTTAGTACACTATTTTTTTTTCAAAAATATTACAGTTATGTTTTCTTGTTTCATTTACCTGTAACAAAAGAAGGCCTTTCAACTAACTTTTCTTATTCATCTCGCAGGGGCATTTCGTCGTATCCTCAGACATTTCTGGAGCTAACATTCAACAGAAACTACAACTTCTGACTATACATTTTCCAAGACTGAAGTTGGTTTGGTCACCAAGCCCATATGCCACAGCGGAACTTTTCTATGAACTTAAGGTTGGTTGACAAAATCATATTTTAAATAAAGTCATGCGAAAATAAGAATCACTATCGATATTTTACTATTTCTACAATTATTTTAGCAAACTAGTGCCCTCATACCGATTACTTGCAATTTGGATATACACTATAGATAGATCTGAAATCTGCTTCATTTTAATTAGTTAAAAAAATATTTGACCTTCTTGAGCGGACAAAAAGTGCGTGGTGTCCCGTACTGTACCCTAAAATACAAAATTGGCAAACTATATCCGATATCGAAAACTATCGCTTTGACTCTTTCATTTGCATCAACAACTGAGGGCTTAGTGCGAGTTTGCAAATGTCCAAACGTTACCATCGCGTGAGAGTAAAATTTTGGCAGATAGCCTTAATGCAATGGGAATAAGGTTGAGAATTAAACTCTATTCGCAAACTTCGGCGTAAGCGAGTTAGGTGAGGAAACTCACACTAAGCACTCTGTTTTACCGACATGAGCAGTGCACCCGAAAGATTTCGAATTTCTATAACTGAGTCATTAACGTGGCGTTGAATGTTGATATCAACTCGTATAGTGCGACAAGGCTTATAATGAACGTGGCGAAAAAAGGAACTAAGACCGCCATCTTGCGTAATGTCGTTTTTAATAGAAAGCAGCGCCACCGTCCACCTACATGATAAGCCATGTCGCACTATATGTATTTTTTTTTTGTATTTGGTTGGGTTTACTATATGTATTTGGTTGGACTAAATGTAATATTCTTTCAACTTAAGCAAGGAAGAAAAAATCCAAACGTAACCGAGGCTCTGGCGCTTGGCGGCGATCACACGGCAGATGACATGAATTACGAAAGATACAATATACAGATACACGATTTCGTGCAGAAGTTGCCTGGCGTTACATCGAAAAATATATCAAGGATTCTTAACAGAGGAGTCTCGTTAGATCACCTGTTGACTTTAACAAAAGTACGTAAATAAATATTATTATGTTCTCATCACAATAGAGGAACAAAACAAACTAGCAGAAAATTGCATGCTATCGTGTTAGCTACAGTCTGTACGATGAGCGAACGCATTCTCTTATAGGGTACGCAATAAGAGCGGTTTTCATGGGCACATACAGTTCATGTGCTATCAATGGCGAAACACAAGCTAATGGCGACCAGAGGATGTGGTCTGGTATCTAAAATCTGTTGATTGGTTGAATTAAAGTCAAAACTTGACATACCTACTTCTCATTTTGACAAGTAATAATTGACCAATCAACATGTTTTTTGACGATTAAAGTCTTTTTCAGTTAGGATGATTCCTGTAACACTTCAAAATTTTCCGAATCGCGTCAGCAAAATATTTTTGTAAAACATTTATTTACTGTAGCAATTTAGTAAAAAAAAAAAACTACACGTCCGGAAATATAATTCAAATCTGTGTCTATTATTTACATTTTAATTGAATACGGTAAAAAAATATTTAAGTTTTTTGTAGTCCAATGTCCGTCCGATTCGTTCGCTACAGGGTAGTGATGAGACAACGGAATCGACAACTAGCGGCCACAAAACGACTAGCGGCCAGTTTCAATAATCTATCTAACCCTAGTAAGAGATATATTATCCTATCTTGGTTAAGTTACTTTGCAACGGCTGTTATTTTGGCCTGATTAACAAAAATATCTAGGCAACAAAGTTCTAGTAAGCTTATCTCTTATTGAGGTTAGGTTATTGAAACCGACCGTATGTCAACATTAGGAATTTGTAGAAAACTAATAAAGAAAATCCCAAATTTGCAGAATCGATATTCAGAAAGTTGTAAGAGCTTAACCGTGGCCGCGCAGTCGAAACTTGGAGAACCGCTCGGCCACGCATATCTCAGAAACGGGAGCTACATAGAGATCTATTTTTTTATAAATCACTGATATGATTTAGCAGAAATTGTAGAGTCTTAATAGAGCCTTAAAGTATGTTCTTTACGACCTACAGTTCTTTAAAGTCATGGCCGCGCAGTTGAAACGGTGACAACCGCGCGAACACAGGGATCTCAGAAACGGAGCTTCTTAGAGGTCCCATTCTTTTTGCTAATCATAGATACGATTTCGAAGAATTTATAGAAAGTTCTAACTTTCTATAAATTCTAAACTTTGTAGTTCACGACTTGTAGATCTTAAAAGCCATGGCCGCACAGTTAAAACGGTTAGAATCGCGCGCCCACGCAGATTTCAGAAAAGGAGGTTCCATTATTTTTGCTAATCACTGATAAGAATGCTGATAGTATATAAATGGCAGGCATAAGGACCTGCCAGCGTAGCATGCGCACCGCATTTCCTGTGTGGTTTTCTTCTTCTTAAAGTGCCGCTTCATCATTGAAGGTTTACCGTCAGCTCCTTGAATTTGGCTTTGTCCAAGGCGAGTCTGAACAACTGTTCCACTGTCCTCACTCCGGTCCACTGGCGGATGTTTCGAAGCTTTATCTGAGACGTGCTTTTGTACTGCCTACGTTCTTCAATCAGATCCACGATTTCATCAGTGATCCATACTTCCCTTTTCATTTTATTTTGGTTAATGACGGTGTTATTGACATTGGTCATGGTGGTCTATAAATCCTCCCACGTTTTTTGACATTGCCCGATGTTTTTGTGGTTGGTTGCCCACTCATTAATGTAACGGTGTGCACGCGCGGCTACCTCAGGTTGTTTCAGTTTTTGAATATCAACGACACCGGCTTTTTTCGTCTTTTTGTGTGTTTGAGACTGCACGAAAATTTTGCAACAACTGGGTTGTGATCTGAACCTATGTCGGTGCCTGGATATGTTTTGGCGCTTTTAATGCTGTTCTTATATCTACTGCTTATAAGGATATAGTCTATTTGGTTGCGGACCACATGTTCAGGCTTGTGTGCAGGTGATGTCCAAGTGTATAGTCTTCTAGGGTGTAATTTGAAAAACGTGTTTGTTATTACAAGGTTATTTTCTTGGCAAAATTGGACAAGAAGATCTCCTCTATCATTTCTCTTACCCAAACCATATGCACCGGCAACTCCCGTAACTTCCCCTTCACCTACTTTGGCGTTTAAGTCTCCAAGTATTATGTTGATCTTTTCCTTCTTAGTATTCTTGTAGAGGGCGCTAAGAGTATTATAGAATGTTAAGATCTCTTCGTCGCTCTTATCTTTAGTTGGAGCATAGACCTGTATGATGTTAATTTTAACAGGTTTGGTGTCAAGTTGCAGCATCATAGCTCGGTTATTGAGTGACACAAAGTTGGAAATGGCAGTTTCCACTCTCTTACTGACCAATATGCCCACTCCGTAGGTGTCACTTGATGCATCTTTCCCTGAATAGTAGCATACTTTATCCTTGATGTAGAGTTTGCCAATTTAGTCTCACTGACACCTAAAACGTCGATGTTCAAACGGTCCATTTCCATTACTATGTTAAACTGTTTTTCCAGTCCCTGCATACTCCTTACGTTCCACGTAGCTACTTTTGAGTAGATTACTTACGTAGATTCTGGGTTTTTAATGTATGAGATTTGGGCCATTTCCTGTGTGGTTTTCTTTATTAGTTTTCTACAAATTCCTCCGTAATGTTGACATAGTCGTTTTTTTTCTGGGACACTGTGGCCGAGCAGTCGAAACGGAAATATAAAGAAGATACTTTAAATTTTTAACAAAACATAATTAGCTTAATTTAATATTAGCTTTTAACGCTACAAATTAAATTTTTCAGCTCGCATTTGACTGTTGTATTTTACCACATAAATAAGCACATAGAGTATACAATACTTTTTATCCTATATTATGTTTACGTGGGATGATGTAAGTTACGCTATTTAACCGGATTCCACGTAGCCGAAAAAGTAGTAAAATATAATGTGATTTCCCCAAAAGTAGGTTCATTGATTCTTAGAAGAAATCGAAGTCGATAGAATTTTAATATGAGACACCTGTAGAACTGTCAAACTTAAAACGTCACAGGAATCATCCTATTCTAATATATTATAGTTGATTTCTATTAGACTATACAGTGCGACAAGGATTATAATGAATGCGGACGAAGGCGCTGTAACTGTCAAAATTTACGTAAACAGGATGGCGGTGTTAGTTCATTTTTATATTATTTTCATTATAGACCTTATCACAAGTTGCGACAAGGCTTATAATTAACGCGGGCAGAGACGCTGCACAACTGTCAAAAATGACGTTTCATGTTAGTACTTTTTTTGCACGATATAAGCCTTGTCGCTCTATTTCAAAATGTACAGGCTAAAGTCAAAATGGAGAAATTTATAGGTTTGGGTTATTTAATGTGTGTGACATTTACACTATCTATACTAAATAATATAATATTATAAAGCTGAAGAGTTTGTTTGTTTGAACGCGCTAATCTCAGGAACTTCTGGACCGATTTAAAAAATTCTTAGACCATTAGAAAGCTACATTTCTCCCGAGTGACATAGGCTGTATTTTATCCCGATATTCCCACGGGAACGGGCACCACGTGGGTAAAACTGCGGGGATCCGCTAGTCATGTAATATACTTCCAGAAAGACTTGGACAGCATCATAGAAAATAATCGTGAGGCAGAAACTCTCTACTCAATACTGCATATTAAAGCAAAACCAACTGATGCTGCAAATGAAGATAAAAAGTTCGGTAAGAAAAAGTTTCCACGAAAACCCGTTTACAATAAGAACAAATAGTAGTTACTTCAATTAAATTATTTATTTTTGTATTAACAAACAATGTCATTTAAAAAAAAAAACAATGTTTTATTTCACTCTTTTTAACAGTCACAATCACAAATGTAATGTTATGATATAACATATTTTGTCCTAAAGTGACACGTTAGTCAGATAAGTAGAGTTAAAAATGAATATCATCACAATCCCAAAGTATCATCTTTAATAATAATAATAAATAAATAATAAATCCATTTATTTGCAAGAATATGGTGGTGGTGGTTTTTACAATTGGTTCGTTCTGACATATTCTATCGTACATATGACGACGTGCAAAATTTAAATACTAATTATTGTTACTTTTTGGTTAATTTAACATTATACAATATATGAAAAACAAGTTTAATTGAATATAATGCCATTGGTGATGAATACAAATATAAAATAGTCAAATTACAATACAATGTCCAAGATTATAAGAAATATATTGAAGATATAGTCAAGTCAATTATAAATGTCAATACGTAAATAAAACAAAAGTCAGATTTTATCGTTCAAGAACTCGCTAATTGTATAATACATTTTGTTAATAAGGAAATTAAATAATTTATGTCGGAATTTATTCATAGTCAAGTTTTTTATGTCATTTGGCAATTTATTAAATACTCGAATTGCCATACAATATATATGCGTTCCTTGAATATAAAGCTAGTCTTTGCTTAGGTATTTGCAATGTATTACCTACCCTCTGTCTGCGTACAATGTCTCTCTTTACAAACAAGTCATTATGGTTTTTCACAAATATCGACATTTCATATATACCGTGCAATTTTTTTATTGACCCAAGCGTTCTATGAAATGGTGAGTGAGTTTTCGGTTGCCAATCCCAACGATATTTATTTAATCCTTGGTGATTTTAATATCAGTCACGCACAATGGATTTATAATGCAGATGCAGATTGTATGGATATACAAACTAATAATAATTTGTTAGCTTCTCTAACCGCTGATTTTATGAACGAGTCATTACTATTGCAATATAACAAGCACTTCAATAACAAAAACAGACTCCTTGACCTTGTATTTTGTAATGTTCATTGTACCACAAATCACTGTAAAAATCCGTTGGTACCTGAAGACTCACATCATAAGTCATTAGTAATAGACCTTTGTTTAAATTTTCAATACCAAATTCAAAATGCTAATTATACAAAAAAGCTTTTTCATAAAGCTGATTACATATATATAAAGGAGGAATTGAAATCCATTCAGTGGCATGATATTTTCAGTATAACAACAGATGTTGAATTAATGACCAGCAAATTATATGACATTCTTAACAATTTAATTGATAAATATGTACCCGTGTGCAAGTTAAAGCCTAATCATAATTATCCTCCATGGTATAATCGTTCTACAATTAAGTTAGCAAAGGAGAAAAATAAACATCATAAAAAATTGAAGGTTTACGGTAACTCGAGTGATTATCACACATACTCTATGTTAAGAAAACGACTAAAAAAATTAGAACGGCAAAATTATAATACACTTATTGAAACATCGGAAGAAAAGATTAAATCTAACCCTAAATATTTTTGGTCATTTGTTAAATCTAAGCAGGACTCAAATAGCATCCCTGAAAGAATGACATACAATGGTCAAATATTGTCTTCTGGAAATGAAATATGTGGTGCCTTTAATAATTACTTTCATTCCACCTTTATTCCACAAAATAATCTAACAGTAATGACTGACTTAGAACCAATTTCTGCTTCTATTGTTGATATGAGTTCCGTAAATATTGACGAAGATTTAGTACTCAAGGAATTATTAAAGGTCAATCCAAATAAAGGTTCTGGCTCAGACGACATTCATCCGATTTTTATCTCCGAGTGTGCTAATGAACTCGCAATACCGCTAACCATTATCTACCGTGCCTCAATTAGTTCTGGTGTTTTTCCTAGTGTTTGGAAAAAATCATTGATAACTCCTGTTCCTAAGAATATACTAAAAGATCAAATAAATGAATACAGACCCATTTCCAAATTGTGCATAATGGGAAAAATTCTGTAGAAACTGGTTACGTCGCAATTGGCTCTTGCGACTCGTGCCTTTATATCAGAGAACCAACATGGGTATAGGAAACACCGAAGTGTTGACACAAACATGTTGACATTTACTGACTACTTAACGCGTGCTTTGGATGAAAACCTGCAGGTGGATATCGTGTACACTGACTTTTCTAAGGCGTTTGATAAAATTAATCACGATTTACTCATAAGCAAACTCTTGAGAGCCGGTGTGCACGGCAGCCTCCTCAGATGGATCCAATCCTATATCACAAATAGGAGTTAAGCGGTCTGCCTCAAAGGATACAAATCACAATTCTTGCCTGTCCCTTCAGGCGTACCGCAAGGTTCGCATATTCCTCTTCAACATATATATCAACGACATAGGACTTGCATTTAGGAATAGTTGTCATCTTCTGTACGCCGATGACGCAAAATTTTTTAGGATCATCTCCACTGTTTCAGATTGTGAAACATTGCAAGATGATCTTCTCTCTCTTAAGCAGTACTGTGCTAGCAATCAGTTATTTCTCAATATCGATAAATGTAAGGTTATATCGTACACCCGAAAAAGAAACCCCATCACCTATAAGTACCAACTAAACAGCAGAACCCTTGCCAGAGTAAACAGTATTATATTATTAGGCTTCATCTTTCGAATAAGTAAATCATTTAAACATATCCATACCCAAAAAATTCTTTATTACACCTTTGTTAGATCACATTTAGATTTTTGTAGTACTGTTTGGAGTCCTTGTTATAAAATTCACATCGACAGAATAGAAAAAGTGCAAAAAAAGTTCGTTAAAACAATTCAATACCGTAGTAATATTAAAGAATCTTATGATGAGTCCCTTAAGACTCACAATTTACTAACTCTCTTTAATAGGCGCAAAATGTTTGACATAGTCTTTCTTTTTAAAATTTTAAACCATATTGTAGATTTCCCAACTCTGCTCTCCAAGGTATGTTTCCTTAGTCGTGTGCGGCTTCCTTTGCGCTCCTCACGCACTAGTTCTCTATTCGTACCCCCAAGACTGCGTAAAAACTACACTAGAAACACCTTCATTTTTCGTTCCACCAACACGTATAATAAGCAATTTAATGTTATCGATTTAGATTTATTTAATGTATCTCTTAACACTTTGAAGCAAATTTTAATTAAAATGCTTTTGTCTTAGAATTGTAACGTCTACACATCAGTTTTACTTTTACTTTTAATGATAACGTTTGTTCCAAAATTAACAACAATATAGTCTATTCTTTTTGTATTATGTTATGTGCATAATACTTCTGTTCTTTATTGGCACTTTAAGGTCTTTTCTAACTTATATCTACATTGTAAACTATATGTAATGTATATACGACTGTTTGTTGCCAGAATAAATGAAAAAAAAAGAGTGTCTTTTACCATATATTTTAAATTTATGCAAAGGCAGCTCAATCACTTGTTGTGGAACTTTACCTTTCCCCAAAAACGAGCGCCTACATTTTTCAAGTCGAAATCTTGGAACGGCAAGCTTATTCTTATTTCTAGTATTAAAATTGTGGACGTCGCTATGCTTAATAAATAAATCAAGATATTTCCTTACATATACTATATTATCATAGATGTATTGTCCCGCCAAAGTTAGTATATTAATCTCTTTAACAAATCCTTAAAAGAATCTCTCCGACGAAGGTTGTAAATGATATTGTTTAACACATACGTGCAAGCAGAGAGTCAGTGGTGTCCGCCTTAGTCTTGGAGAATAATAACACTTTACGAGAAAAATAATAAAAATATAGCACATATAAACGTTGTTTTATTTTCACAATCGAGACATTGACAATACTAGACAAATGACATAATATTATTCTCTTTTTGAAGATTCAAATCACTCGTAGTTAAATAGTTTGAATATCCAGTAACAGTATAAAAACTCCTTTAATAGTAAATCGCGCGCACACCTCTTTTTTGAAGTATAACATTTTATACAATACGATATAGTATGTTTTTGTAATTTAAAATGTTGGCAGTACTCAGTCCTGTTCTTTATTTATCGTCCTTGCGTTAACGTTATTGGATGATATTGCGTGGGCCGCTCTCGTGTGTCGATACAATAATTGAGCGGATCGTATACCATTGTATCGATCCACAGAACTATCCATGAAGCTATAGAGAATACTGGAGGCCAAACTCCTCATACCTACTTGAAGCAAAAAAAAATGACCTTGACTGCATTCTATCTCGCTCCATAGGTCCCCCTCCTCTCTTTCTAAATAGGGTGTCCATACAACTACAAAGTAAAGGAGACAAGTTTAAAGATTAAAACTACTAATATAGGTAAAAACGTATCAATATCTGTGTAGGTATGCATGTGTACAGTTTACACGATGATAATAATAGGTCTATCTCGTACCTTGGTCTCAATATGAAATTGTCATTATGTTTCAGAATTATCAGTTCAAATTTATGTCTATATACCCAGTTTATGCTAGAAGTAACGGTAGAATAGACGAATGGTATTATCGGAATTAGGTATTAAGGGAAAAATCGCGGTGGCTAAATGTGAATTAATTTTGCTTTTTTTAAATTAAATTCATTTGATTCTTAACATTAAATTAAGAATCTAATTTAATTAAATTAGCTCAATGCAATAAAAAAAAATAGTACATACAAGCTATTTTCAAATCATTCAAAATCTTAGTACTTAGTATGAAAATTCAAATTTGCCTAAAATTCTTCTTACAATACGGCAATTTCATACTTTAAGACCTAATATTTTTAAATGCAGAATAGAATAACGTTTTGATAGCAAGAAACGTCGTATTATGAATCGCAACTTTCGAGTCCGCAAAATTAGAAATTGACATCCACCATATTGATTGATTGACATAGACACATACGGTGTTACCATTGCACGAGGATGCCGGATACCACAATAATGAGGAAATTCAGAAAACAATATTGAGATGATTTAATTTATTTTATGGAAATAGCTTAATTTTAATGAAATATAAATTAACAAATTACAGATTGAATTACAACTCGGGAATATTGAATAATGAAATTGAAATGACTGCGTCAAAAGTTACGAATTTCTATTTATTTGCAGCTAAGTACGTATGCTGCTACGCCTATAGCATAATTAATTTTTGCGTATAATTTTTTACTAAAGGTTATAACTAATTTTAGCGGTTGCAAAGTAGTCTCTTGTTTAAGTTTTTCATATTGGCTTCGATTCCATAAGCTTTCAGGTCTAATGATATTAGTGAC
This sequence comes from Chrysoteuchia culmella, assembly GCA_910589605.1. Classification (NCBI taxonomy): domain Eukaryota; kingdom Metazoa; phylum Arthropoda; class Insecta; order Lepidoptera; family Crambidae; genus Chrysoteuchia; species Chrysoteuchia culmella. Next base: position 13,036,324 of record OU342654.1, read on the forward strand.
GTCAAAAAGATATCATTTATCAGTGATGTCAAAAAGTTTATAAACAGAAAAATGCTTACTAATATTATTATTATTATGAGTCTAATAATATTAGCAATTAATATCATTAACTATTATGAAACAGGCTCCGGGCAAATTGAGATTTATGAGATAGCCACACTGGAGTCCAACGAAAGGTCAATTGAGGTTATACCTACTTGGCTTCAACTTTAAGAACTGAGTTTGGCCTCCAGTATTCTCTATAGCTTCATGTTTATTACTCCTGTTTTTTTTTTTTTATTAATTTATTCATGACCTGGATAAAAAGTCCTTTAGTCGCATACATATTATTATAATAAGTACAAGAGGTAATCAATTTCAACTTTAGTCTTGACAACAATATAAATAACAAAGAGAAAAAATTTACTGAAAAATCCTGACAAAACACTTTTGACATGTAAAACAAAAAAAAACGACAACTACATACATAAAATACTAACTTAACAATTAAAGTATTGTTTCATAAACTTAAATTTTCTCTACACTATTTACAATATATTTATACAAAGGAATAAAAAAGTCAGTATTGCTAAGAAGGTCTTGAACGCGGCGGGGTACACTGATTCGGTTTTGATTATGGGTTTGAACTGAAACGGAACTGTCAATGTCACTGAGCATTATTGACCGTTGGTTGCTAACTAATACCTAATCTGTGGTTGGTTGGTAAACTTTGAACAATTGAAAACAATGTCTTTTAAATCAGCATCATCTTCAGTACAGCAGTGTGGACATTGTGCATTATTGTAAACCTTGATTCTGTATAGATGCGTTGGAACCAAACAGTGGCCGAGTCTCATTCTTGTGAGAACTGTAATAAATCTTCGGTTTCTTTTAGGATCACCTTTAACATACCAAGGATTCACTGGTAAGTCTTTCTGTATTTCAGCATACCACCTGCCTTTAGTTTCTAACGTAGTGTTCCAATAGTCATTCCACAACTTCCTAATATTTGCCTTGAAGTAAACATAGTAATCAGTAAACGGAAGTTGAAGAGTATGAGTGTGGTCTTGATCATGTTCCATGTGTGTCAAACTGTCGGCAATCTCATTTCCTTCTATGCCACTGTGGGAGGGAACCCAAACAAATTCTACATTTATAAATAGGTTAATAAAATTTTCTATCATACTAAGAATTTTACACAGAATAAAGCTAGATTTGTAAGATGAGGGTCCATCAAATAGGGAAGTTAGTACACTTTTAGAATCAGTTATTACTAAAATATTTGCACTATTTACATTATTCTTTATATACATTAAATATTGCAGAATAGCATAACTTTCAGCTGTGAATATGCTAGAATTGTTATTTAATTTGATACACTCACAGTAATTAGCTTGAGGGTCATAAAATGCTGATCTAACATTATGTTTGTCTTTAGAACCATCTGTGTATATAAAGTAACTATCATCCCTATTATTTTTAAATTCTATAAAATCAAATTGATTAGATATTATATCTAAGTGGATCTTATTTCTATCATAATTAACAAGACTATTGTAAGAGCATTCATAAATAGGTCATTTATTACATTTGTATGTATTTTGTGATTTAGTTTTAACATTGCTATAAATTTGTATGATTTCAGTACCAGAAAGAAGTGACTGTGGAGTTAGACTAGAACCTGCCATGGAGTGTAACAGTTCTGTCATTTTACTGAGTTTCAAATTTAAACAATTGTCAGAGGATAAAGTTTTTAACAAGAATCTCTCAGCTAACTGGAGACGCCTAATAAATAAAGGAGGTATGCAAGTTTCTACTTCTAATGAGTTAATAGGGGTGGAGCGCATTGCTCTGCAAATTAGTCTAAGACCTATATTTTGTATAACATCTAATTTCCTGAGATGGGTGGTACTAGCATTCAAGTAGGCTAAACTACTATAATCAAAATGGCTTCTGACTATACTTTTATACAGCATGGTCATAGTCTTAGGGTCTGAACCCCAATAAGTACCTGCCAAATGCCGTAAGAGATTAATAGCTTTCATGGCCTTTTTACTGATATAGTCAATGTGTTTATCAAATTTTAATTGTGTGTCGATAATAACTCCCAAAAATTATATTGAGTGACAGTAGGTATTTCAGTGTTATTGTATTTAATTTTTATATCGGAATAATTTTTACTAAAAGTTAAAACTGAACTTTTCTCTGGACTTACATCTAATTTAAGTTTATCATGGTAATATGTATACAGTTGTTTTAGAGCATTATTAATATTGCTTTTTGCTATATCTATATTTTGGTTAGAGCTGTATAAAAGCAAGTCATCTGCAAACTGCAAAATATTAACATTATCTGTATTTACATGTTTTAATATTTCTGATGTGTATAAGTTGTATATTAAAGGAGAAAGTGTAGCACCTTGCATAGGTCCTTTATTAGCTACACTAGGACCATGCAGCTTGTTATTGTACTTTACATAAATGGTTCTGTCCCTTAGAAATTTAAACAGCCATTGTAGTACAGGTCCTGTTTATTTATTATTATTTAGAAGGAGGGACGCCGGCAAAGCCGGACGGGCGATCAGTCACCATAGTCGGAACCATTTCGCCCAGTTCCCCAAAGTCCCCTGACAAGATCAGGGGAGGGCGGGTTATCATTTACCCCACCGGCGTCGGGACCTCGAACCTACCTGTGCGCTTGCAATACCTATTGAGCTGGCTTATCGTAAGCTGCTTTAAATCCTCTTCTTTCAGCCTGTCTACTTCAAAGAGTTCCCAGCGCAGCGATGCGTACATCGGGCATTCCGCCATGAAGTGATAGCTTGTTTCTTCTTTTTCTCTACATTGTGGACAAATAGGGTCCTCTGTTCTTTTAATCACTGACAGGTGTCTGTTTAGGGGGCAGTGTCCTGTCAGTACTCCTACGATGTTTCTTATGTCTCTCCTACCCAGTTTTAGTAGCTCTTTGGTTTTCTTTTTGTCCACTGATTTGATGAAGATCTTAGACTGTCTACAGTCCTTTCTGCTCATCCATCTTTGGTTGGTTTCTGTGATTGTCCTGATCTCAATGATATTTTTGGTAATTTTGTGTGAGATTGGCAGTCTTGGTTCCGGCCCGATAAACGGTTCGTCGGCCCCCTTCCTAGCCAGTGCATCGGCTTCCTCATTGCCAATGTTACCTTCGTGTCCGGGTACCCAGGCAATTTCTACCTCAACCAGGTTTGCGAGTTCCTGAATGGTTTGTTTGCACTCTTTTACCAGGGCTGAGGTAGTCTCCGTTTTGTCAAGGGCTTTGATAGCGGCCTGACTGTCGCTGTATATTACTATTCTTTCTACGTTGTGGTCGCTTATCACACTTCTAATCATTAGCGCACATTGCGTTATCGCAAATACTTCCGCTTGAAATACACTTGTGTATTTTCCCAGATTGAAGGTGGCTCTTCTTGTGTCGGGTTTAGCTATGTATACTCCAGCTCCCGATAGCATAGTTGATTCTTTCCTAGACCCATCTGTGTAACATATTGCAGTGCAATCCAGATCGTCTTGTTCTGTTTTCCAGTCTTCTCTGGATCTGATGCTTACCCTGTACTTTTTGTCGAAAATCCTTTCCTTATTTATTAGGTCGTTGTTAACTAATATCATAGAAAGGTTTTCCTCATAGTTTTTGCCTATTTCTGCATGACCTTTGTCATTGTTTCTTCCTTTCCATAGATTTATGCTTTTCAGCTTAAACCATTGTTCTGTGGCTCTCTTTTTTATTTCCAAATCTATTGGACTGAGGCCTAGTATCATTTCTAGGGCGGCCGTGGGAGTAGTTCTCATAGCTCCTGATATCATGATGCTGGCTAGTCTCTGTACCTTCGTGAGTTCTTTCCTGTTGTATTCTAGTTGCGCTTTGTGCCACCATACCAGGGCACCATGCAAAATTCTTGGTAGTATGATTGATCTGTAGATCCATTGGATTACTTCGGGTTTCATACCCCAGTTCCTGCCAACGGCTCTTCTGCATTGCATGAGGGCTGTCATCGCCTTCTTGCTTGTTTCTTTTATGTGGTTTCTAAAACTGAGGGTGCTGTCCAGGATTACCCCTAGGTATTTGAATTCCTTTACGGTTTCCAGCTCCTCGTCCTCTATGATTATTGGTGTCATTCTATCAACCTTTCTCTTATTCGTGAACAGCATCAGTTTGGTTTTTGTAGGGTTGAGGTTCAGTCCCTTATTCCTACACCATCTCAATGTTGTCATGATTCCTCTTCTCATTATGTCTCTGACCACGCTTAGTACTTTCCCTCTCACAAGTAAGAGGCCATCATCCGAGTACGCTTGGATGTATATGTTCATAGCGGTAATCTTTTTTACTAAATCATCTATTAGAATGCACCATAACAGCGGAGATAGACATCCCCCTTGGGGAAAGCCTCTTTTGGCTCTAATGGTGTATTTACTGCCTGCTAGTTCTGCTTGTATGGATCTGTGTTGTAGCATGTTGGTGATCCAGCCTGATATTTGTTCTGTTACGCCTTCTCTGTTTAAGGCCTCCACGATGGCATGTGCAAACGCTTTGTCAAAAGCGCCCTCTACATCGAAGAAGCATGCTAGGGCGTATTCTTTGTCTTTGGTTGATCTCTCTACTCTGACTACCATGTTGTGGAGGGCTGTCTCAATGGATTTCCCTTCCATGTAAGCATGTTGATTGTCATGTAGTGGGCTTATACTTTTACTTATGGTTTCTCTTATATGTCTGTCTATTATCTTTTCCAGTGTCTTCAGTAGGAACGAGGAAAGGCTGATACACCTGAAGGACTTCGCCTCCTGATATGTGGCCTTCCCTGGTTTCGGTATGAAGACAGCCTTGACTTTTCTCCATCCGCTTGGAATGTAATTTGTTGCTAGACTGCTCCGGTATAGAGCTAGGAGATCTTTCATTATGAACCTGAGAGCAGTTTGTAGCATTTTTGGAAAAATGCCGTCTGGACCCGCTGCTTTGTATGGTAGAAATGAGGTGATACTCCACCTTAGCCTCTCTTCCGTGATAACTAGTTCGGCCTCTGCCTCACCGACTGATAGGTGTTCTGTGGATAGAGTATTCATCTCCTCCTCTGTGTGCTCTATACAGTCCGGGAAGTGAGTAGCCATCATTTCGGTCAGTATTTCTTTGGGATTCACTATTATAGTGTCATCTTTTTTGAGACTGCCTAGTTTGCAGGTGTTGTCTTTTGCTAACATTCTCATTAGCCTAGCTGACTCGGGTTGTCCAGAGATGTTTTCGCAAAAGGCTCCCCATCCGCTTCTTCTTTCTTTTCGGCTTTTGTATTTGAAATTATTCCGTTCTTCTCTGTACTTGTTCCAGCTCTCGTCATCGTCCTTTTCTTGGGCAATTCTGAGTGCCTTTCTGATTTTCTTTCTTAGTTTATTGAGTTCCTTGTTCCACCAGGGTTGTCCCTTCCCTGACTTGACTTTTTTCAACGGACAGGCCGTTAAATAGGATTCCACGAGGGTCCTTTCTAGTCTGTCTGCTTCCCTTTCTATATCCGTTATGTTGTTTATTATCCTAGCATTACCGGGTTTCCATTTTTTCATGTGATTTTCGAATATGTCCCAGTTAGTCCTCCTATTGTTCCTATAGCTTATAGTTTCAAGTTGGTAGTTCAAGCTATAGGTGATTCTGCGATGGTCTGAGAAAGAATCGGAGGTGTCAACTCTCCATTCTTTCATCCGATAGCTCTCTTCCTTTGACATGAGTGTAATGTCTAGTACTTCTTTCCTCGTTCTTGTAACGAATGTCGGTGTGTTGCCTATATTCATTATTTCTAGGTTAGTACTTAGGATATATTCAAGTAAAAGATTACCCTTATTGTTGCAGTCTGTGCTGCCCCACACGGTGTGGTGAGAGTTTGCATCACAGCCTGCCACAATGGGGATGTTCATACCTGTGTATCTCGATATTGTTTCTTCTAGGCATGTCCCTGGAGGCTCGTAATCCGTCTCACTCGGTATGTAGACAGACATGAAGACCATCCTTTTTCTGCGCCCGCCTTCATCGCCTATTGTAACTATCGCTGCTGTGAGATCTCTGTAACATTCAACTTCTATTAGTCCTAGTGCCCGTGCCTTGTTGCTGACGTATATGCATGTCCTCGGAGTGGACTTACCATCACGACAATAGATGGTCGTCCCTCCCAGGCACCCAATACCAGCCACTCGGCCCTCAGTGTTAACATACGGCTCTTGTAGCAGGGCAATATCTATGTCATTTGAAACCACGAATCTGCAGAGCTCGGTCATGGCTTCGCGGCAGTGGTGCAAATTTAACTGAAGTATCTTTATTTTTTTTTGTTTTGGTGTTTGTGTTTTGTGTGTGTTATCGTGCGTATTGAATGTTACTGTTTGTGTGTGTGTATGTGTCTGTGTGTGTCTACGCCTGAGCCCTGTTGCTTCGCCCTCGGGGTGATATGTCACAGGTCAGGTGGTGACCAGCCTGTGGGTTTCCACCCTTTGGTGCTCGGCTTGGGGTCCAGGCGCGTGCTTGTAGCATGTGGATTTGTTCCACCTTCGGCTCGGTGGTGTGTCCGCAGGGGGTGTACATTGCGTTTCGGCATTGCACAGTTGTCCCTGCGAGTTCCCACCCGGCTTTCCGGTGGCCCACATGTTTGTGCTGTTGGTATTGTATTGGCGCTTGTGCTTGGATGCTCCGTCCGTGTATCTGAGTTTGAGACAGAGCACCCCGTCTGTGGAGTGTTTTTCCTGGCCGTTTTAATAAGCCTCGCCTGTACTCTGGTAAGCTGATAGTGAAGCCAAGCATGGTCCCTCTCTTCACCAAAAACTCCGCTTGGCACGCCCAGAACCAGCCGAACGCCCGCTGCCAGCTCCTCCTTGTAGATGAGGGACCATTCCATTACCCTGAGATCTTTCTGGATCCTGTTGCCGAGTTGGAGGTACTTGAGGGCATCAGTGTGATCCTCCTCTCTGCCTGGCAGCCACACCGATACTCGGCTTCGATCCAGGGGCTTGACCTCGAGCGTAGTGCCCATGTACTCACCCAGGTTGCGAGAGAGAATCCACTCCCTAGCCTCAGTCGTGAATGGTGTCACAAGGAAGAATCCTTCCGACACCAGACCAGACGTAGCAAAGGCAGTGAATTGTCCCTCGTCCCCCTCGACTTTAGCATCCAGCTGCTCCCTGATTAAACCTACCAACCTCGTTCTGATGTGAGCCGCCGCAGCGTCGTCCAGCCTGACGCCGTCTCCTCGGTGCACATAGACGGCGAGATCGCTCTGCTCCTTTGCGGAGCCTCGCGGTCCCTCCACCTCGTTACCTCGGTTCTGTCGCTTGGGCGGACGCTGCTGCGACGGTCCCTCCTCAGGGTCTGTCCCCTGCCTTTTTATTTTTGGTGGCCTCCTCTGTTGTTTGAGCTCCTCGGTCCCAGAGCCCGACGGGTTTGGTGTCAAGATCTGGGATCCAGGAGCCTTTTGGGCCTCCTGCAGCTTTTTGAAGAGCTTCCGCTTCTCCCTCTTCCATTTGCTCTTCGTCATGGCCACGTTCCATTCCCTATCTTTGCCGGAGCCATTTCCCTCATCCTTTTTAGGGGATGTGGTTTGCGACTCCAGCATACCGGAACCATTGACCTCATCCTTTTTAGGGGACGTGGCTTGCGGTTCCGATTTGCTGGTGTCGATTTTGTCGTCCTTTTTAGGGGACGGGGTTGGTGATTCCAACAAGACCTCCTCATCGATCCTATCCTCATTGCTGAGTCTGAGAGACGCGTCGAAAGCAGTGGGGAGTGACTCCTCACTTTCAGCGCGTCTGGGTGTTTTAAAAAGTTTGTTTTTGTTACCTGTTTCCATTTTGGTCCCACGATTAGCAAGGGAAATACACGGTACACCCGAGCAGAGCCCCGCATGCCCGGGTAAGGCTACATCCTTCTCCAGGGTTGCCCTCCCACTGGAGAGACACCGTTTGAGACCAGGCTTACCCCCTGGCCACGCATCCATCGGCACGGTCCGGTTAACACCTTGGATTGGGTAAGGAAGTGTGGAATTGGGTAGGATGGGTTTGGTTAGGATGGGTAAGGATAGGATGGGTTGGGATGGAAGGGGGGGTAGGGGGAGGGAAGGGAATCTCCCGCCCATGTTGGATTTCACGTGCGGGATAGCGTTACTTCTACTTAGCTACTCGGATCCCAGGGCAGATGGTATTGTGTGATGCCTGTAAGAATCCGAGTATTACCAGGGTGCGCGACGAGGACGCGGAAGCAACACTTGACGGTAGATGTGTCTTGCTCAACATCACACACTTGAGCACACATCAGCCGCCCTGCACCCCACAGGTCCTGTTACTCCTATATCATGTAGTACTTGGATAAGCTCTTCTATATTGACATTGTCAATAGCACCCTTAATGTCTAAGAAGACACAAACCATGTTAGAATTACTTAATTTAACTTCTTTAATATCATGTATTAATGATACAAAGCTTTCAGAGCAACTTTTACCCTTTCTAAACCCATGTTGCACCTCAGGAATAAGATTATTACTTTCTGAAAAGTAGTCTAAACATAACTTTATCATGTTTTCAAATAATTTTACCAAACAAGATGATAATGATATTGGTCTGTATGAAGATGAAATATTTTCTGGCTTATTCGGCTTTAATATGGGAACAACACATTTAGTTTTCCAAGCTTCAGGTATGATGAGATCTTGCCATAATTTATTAAAAATGCAGAGTAATATGTTTTGCGCATTTGGATGTAACTTTTTTATTAATATATATGGAATATTATCCAAACCTGGTGTTGTGTTCTTTCTAGTTTGTAATGACTTAGTTAGCTCATTAAAAGTAAATGGTTCGTTCAGAAATGAATTTATTGTATTTTCATCAGCACTATTGAATAATGAAAAAAGTCTATCTTCATTGAAATTGTTACTGCTGGATAAATTGTCTAAAAAGCCAGGAACCCATTCATCATCAAAGTTTTTATTATGGTTGTTACTCCCAATTTTTTTGATTTTTTTAATGTAATTCCATATTCTTGAAACAGGTGTCATTCTATTAAAACTACTACATAAATTTTTCCAAGATTCTGAGCTCTCATTTTTTATAATTAATTTCTTTTGAGCATCTAATTTTTTATATTGTATATAATTGTCAATGGAGGGATTAAGTTTGTATTCATGTAATGCCTCTTTTGAGGACTTAATAGCATCTTCACATTTTGGATTCCACCAAGGAGAAGGCTTTCTATGGATGTTTTGATTTATATTTTGTCTTTTAGGGATGGTTAGGTCCCTTAAATCATTTAAAATATTTACAAAACTATTATACACTTCTAGACTATCTTCATTTTCAATGTCTAATTCAGAAAACAGAGTTTCAGATAGGGTATAAAATTCTGGCCAGTTAGCTTTATTATAGATATATTTTTCTTCCACAGGACCCACTTCATATTGGGATGGTTGGACATTCAAATGAAGAGATACTGGGTAGTGGTAGCTGCCTAAGGGATCATCCTGAACGTACCAGTCACACAAATGAGCAATGGAGGGACAAACAAGAGTAATATCTATTGCTGAAGCTTGTCTATTAGGATGTGGACAAGTTGTTGATGTGCCATCATTTACAATGCATAGATCTAATTCATCTATTAAATTATACAAATTGTTGCCCCTATTATTATTACTGTTGCAACCAAAACTAATATGATGTGCATTAAAGTCACCCATAATTATGCAAGGTTTGGGAATATTATTTAAAATGTTTCTTAACTTATTAGTGTCAAATCTGCCACTATGAGGTGGACAATAAACACAAAGAACTGTAATATCTCCGGACTGTGTCTTAATACTTACTGCTATATTTTGAATGGTTTCATGGAAGTTTGTATTCAACAAATTATATTTCAAACCATGTTTAATGAGAATACCTACACCATTGTGTTTATTAATTGAGTTTTTGTAAATAAAATTGTAGTTAGGAAAATTTGGAATTACTGATTTATTGGTGAACCAAGTTTCATTTAGCAAGCAAATGTCAACTTGTTTATCTATAAGTAACTTCTGTAAAAGTGTTTTTTTGCTCTGTAAACTTTGTATATTAAACTGGACTAAATGTAAATAATTATCCATTAAATTAAGTTTGATATTAATATCTCTTTAATTTTCTTAGTAGTTAAGGGAACTTTGCTATCATTTTTATTACCTAGAGCTATTAAAGATTTTACAATGGCATTCAAAATAATTTCGTTATTAGCTATTTTATTAACATCTAATTGTACATCATTATTTATATTACTTACTCTGTTTAAAGGAGGGTAGGATTTCGTGTCACTAGGGGCTGTTGGAGAACTCACCACAGCGGCATAGTTTTGTGTAGAGTACTTCCTCTTATTTTCTTCAAATTTCTGCTTTTTGATGGGACAGTCTCTAGATATGGCCAAGTGGTTGCCTCCACAGTTGATGCATACAATTTCCTCCACGTCACACTCCTTATACGAATGCTGTCCAGCACATGATGAGCACATCTGTGAACCTCTACAAACTTTGGCTGAATGATTGAATTTAAGGCATTTAAAACATTGCAGGACAGGTGGTATGTATTGGTGAATCGGATAACGGAATAATTGGATATAAGCATACTGGGGTAAGGTTGTTAATGCAAAGGTGACAGCGACAGTGGTTAAGGGTATCAGAGCATTATCTGTTTTTTTCATAAATCTTTTGATGGAAATTACTTCAGCATATTATAGCATACAAACAATATTTTTATAAATCTCTTCATTTGACATATCTTTGGGTACGTACCTCAGTATACCAATCTTTTCCGTTAGATAAGATGGGACGAATGCCCTCATTTTATTCTTTGACAAGAAATCATCCATTTTTAAAAAGTAGTTTGCAGACGTGGCTTTCCTGAATGTTACTCCGATCTTATGTGCATTAATTCTATGCACACCAGTGATATCTTTAACATTTTCGCTGAAGAGTCTGGTTAAAATAATTGGGTTTTTATTCCCTAATCTCTCTTGATCGGTAGATTCTACATAAACCGTGAAGTCTCCCGAGCTGTTTTCTATGAATAGTCTCTTATAGTTCGGTTTAGTATAAATTTTATACTTATCGGTTTGTTGCGATGCCGATGGAGCGCTGGAAACATGCTCGCGTTTCCTCTTTCTTTTTTCCGCAGGGTCCTCCCCATCGCTAGGGGGACCCATTTTAAGTTTGTTTTACGTCTTCTGATGTGGATTTGTGTAAATACGCCGTGAAAATTAACTTTTATTGACAAAGAAAATTTAAAGCTGCCGCTCTGTTTGACTTCCCGCCCAGGGGGTCGACACTTCATACAAAAATGTAAAATATATGGATTTATGAACGTAGTTTGTACCAACATCAAATTACGAAAAAACCCGACTAATGAAAAAGGAAGTCTAATAGAATTGTCCCATCGTATTATAACGACACCGTAATTTAGCAGTATTATACGTCACGTCATGTTGGCCAGCATGTGACGCGCCGCCGAATTTAACTTTATCTGTCAGTGATAACGTAATATTTTGCTCAGAAGTTTTTAATTTATTTTTACATAATTTTAATAATGTTATTAATTACAAAGATACTTAAGGTGGCAAATCTTTGCGAATGTGCGAAATTTGTTGTGTCCGTAGAGTGAGAAGGTTGAACAAGGTAATAATATGGCTAAATTCCCGCTTGAGCTGAACAGGTAATATAATCAATTGTTTTAATAAAAACATTGTTTAAAGTGTATTTGAGTAAAAACATGTTAATAATAATAGTATTATCAGTAAATATTATGGATTTAAGTAATCATTTTATGAAAATTACAATATTGTAGTTTATACTATATTGTCATAGTGCTGTGTCATTGTCAAGTTATTAGTTATCGATATTGTTATATTTTAGATGTCCGTCATGGGACGAAGATCTCTAGACCAGCTTTGGGTGGATCCCGGTACCCGGGCGAATAACATCCAGTTCGGAAGAAGAGCTCACCGCTATTGTCCTTTCTATCAGTGGCTGCTTCATCCTCCTGATACTGCCTTCCAATATTCCTACAGATTTATCAGAAATATATGAATCATATGGAACCTTGTTTTATTTGTGCAATACTATACTAATAGGTAACTAAGAACTGTCGAGTGGAATGTGATCATTTATATTAGTGTAAGTATCATTTATCGATATCGATAGGTATATGTTTAGGGGTTAGGGGTGCATCCCTAATCCCTTGTCATTTTGACAACTGACACTGTTATGTTGGTACCTCTTAAAAAAACTCAGGTTGGTAGAAACTACGTTCATAAATCAGTTTAGTGGCTTGTATGGAAGTGCCGTCTCTTAAAAAACGTAGTGATTACTTGCTCAGTGTTCCCGCCAAAAAGTCCTTACTCCTATGTCCAGGGCAGTGTTGCCGGCAGTCAAACAAGAAATAGTCCGATTCCGAATTCAAACAATTCAATCACGAATCACAGTCTCAAACACACCACAGACCATACAGTATAGTAAATAGGCGCATGGCGAGAAGTTCCGTTATTTTCATTCGCATATAGAGAAAAAAAAAAACTTTTTTGTAAGCAATTGTTTTATGCAATCAGCTGGTCTCAAAATACCCAAAATTACCCGGCTGCCACCCTTACCCGCATAAAACCCGTTTGAGGCCGCAATTACCCGAAATCGGGTAATAATACCCGTACCGGCAACGCTGGTACTTTCTATATGTTAAAATGTACTCTGTGCCTATGTCCTAGCGGAGACCACATTTTTTTTCTGGCTCGTACAGTTTGTACATTCGCCAACGTCAAGTAAAAATACCACAAATTATAAAGTAATGTACAAGTAGCGGAAACCATGTTCCTGCTAGTGGGCGTTATTCAAATAAAATGGCCCGTTACTTTTGTGGAACCATAATTTGCAATGAACTGAATTTGTATTGAATGGTTGATAAACCTGTAAATAAATAAATTAATTAATTAACTTTAATAATATTTAAATAGATATATGAAACTGAGAACAAACACACCAAAAAACTTATCTCTTCTCAAAAGTAAACCACTTTTCATTCCATTAAGTAACATTTTAACCTTGTATTTATACAAATAAAACTATTTGTTTACTATCACAAAATTTGTTTATTGAACAATTAAAGTATTCTACTTAAAAAAATCAACAATAAACATAAAGATTATTCATAAATCGCCAAGAATTTATCGGTGAAAAATCCATTACGTCACTTTTGTGCCAATAACACCATACAAAATATTTTATAATGAACATCATAATAGAGTTAAAATAATTTAAAAGTAATACAAAATAAATTTTGGAAAAGTAAAACAATATTGTATTTCTAAAACACGTCTAAGTTAATAGAATTTTAAATAACATTTTGATAGGACAGTTACTTAAGTGGAACACAAAGTTACTTATGGGATAACATAAGGCTACGTATACAATTGTACTTAATATTCATTAATTAATTAAATTTTTGACTACGTAACTAAGCAGAACACAAGGGCGGATCCAGCTTTCAAGTCAGGGAGAGGTTACATTCACATAGTTGAGGTAATATTTTGCTTAATATACCAGATAGCGCTACGTAATAATAGGTAGCTACAAAATATTTTTTTATAAATTTTGAGATTAAAAAATTATTTGTGACTATTGACCTACACCCAGTCCTAGGCGGGAGGGGTCATGACCTCCATGACCCCCCGTGGATCCGCCGTTGGCAGAGCTTCTATGGTTGATACAAAATATTAAGCGTCTACATACAACGGAAGAATAAAACAAACGTATAATAATATTTATTAAAAAGATAACACCTGATATAATTCTTTTTAATCAAGACCATTCAAACTTAGACTTTAAAATCACGACCCCTTTTTACAAATAAATACTATCGTAAGAACTTAACCCTAGTTGCCTTCAATAGTCGTGTAAAACGTGGAAAAATCGCTATTCGCTATACACGTCCTGCGGTCCACTTATACGTAACGTTACTTAATAGATGTGACGAATTAGGTATAACCTCATCCTCAAAGTATTGCAATGATTTCATGGTTTACTAATGTATGCCCGAATTTCAAATGCAATAATTTCGTTTGACATAATTTCATTTGCCATAATTCCATTTGAAATATCTAACGTTTCTGTTGCCATAACTATCAAATTACATAAAATTGATTGCCATAATTTCATTCTTCACAATCAAAAGCCATAACTACCTTTATTCCATAATTTTATTTGCTATACATTTCATTTTCAATATATTTAATATCCATAACAACAATTTAGCATAACACCTATAGGTACTTACTTAAAATAATAATTAAAGGCTTAACAAGTTGGTTCCCCTAATTATTAAGTATAAACGATTATTTTCAGAATTTGTTTGTTTTTGTTTTTTTTTACACACCAAATAATTCTAGCCCACGTTAAGTTTCATAAGAACTTGTGTTATCTTGTGTTATGGATTCTAAATAACGAATAAACATACTTATATATCTTTTATTTTGTAAATACATTACATACATTACATACATATTAAACACCCAGACCAAGACAAATAGACATGTTCATGTACGCAAATATTCGGGATCGAACCCGGGACCACTGGCGCAGGAGGCGGGTTTAGTACCCCTGCGCCAAACAGGTCGTCAGGTATGCATTGCAAACCCCCATGCAGGCAGACATGTATTATGCAGTCAGGCATGTGCAGCATGCATTATGCAGCCAGGCATGTGCAGCATGCAAGCAGGCATGCAGCATGTGAGCAGGCATGCACCATGCAAGCAGGCATGCATCATGCAAGTCTTCTGTCACGGCTCCGGCGCTGCGGGGTTCCGGCGGTTTAGAGCCGCGAAAGCGCGAAGGGGTGAGGCGGCTCGCGTACTTATCGTCACAGATGGCTTTCTCTCACCACCGCAGCTTCAGCTTGCTGGCTGGCTCTGCCGGCCAGTCTCAGCCGCGGCGGCTCGCTCATTGACATCTGCTCCTCAGCACGCGGGCCGCCTCACCCCTTCGCGTTTTCGAGGCGCTAAATTACACTCTAGGGGTAGGGCATACAAGACTACGGGCAGTCGGGGTCAACTGAGTCAGTTTTGAATATTATATTTTTTTACTAATTGGTTATCTACATAAAGTTAGCTAAAAATAAACGTTAAAAGACGTGTATTATTATGTCAAATAAAGGTTATGTGGAATGATATTTATAGTTTCTAATAATTATAACATTTGTTAATATGGCATCTCATTTTATGACAAATGAGAGTTATTGCTAGTAAATGATTATATCATGCGTTATTAGTATAAATGAGAATAATGCAAGCGAATATTATGACCGACGATCATTATGGCAAATGAAATTATTGCAATGAATATTATGAAAAACAAGACAATATGTAATCTCATAAATGTACTAAATTTGTGTCTTAAAAATTACTAACGGATAATAAAAAAGCAACTACAGCATAAATTCACACAAATAAACTCTGTACTTACCAGTAGGTAAATGAGCCGTTCTTAGAACATTGCATTGGACCGGATTTCCAAAGGTCGTCGTGGGTTCGAGTCCTGTCGCCAAATCGACCAACTGATAAGGTCATAGCGAATTAAACTAACTTGATTACATGGTAAACTGCACCGAAGTACACACACACTTTTCTGCCCTACAAGGACACCGATAACACTAACTGTATTGTCCCTCTGTATGTACCTGCACTTCAGTGCATACATACTTTACTGAGCTGATAGGATATCGACACTCTGTATACTTGCACCGCAGTGCTTGCAAACTATGCTGCCCTACAGGCTAACCGACAACACTATCTGTATCGACCCTCTGTATGTACCTGCACCGCAGTGCACACATACTTTACTGTTCTGATATATGGGGCTGGTTCCCCTGGGGCTGGTTCCCCTTGGAGCTGGTTCTCCTGGGGCTGGTTCCCCTTGTAACTGGTTCTGGAGCTGGATCCCCTGGGGCTGGTTCCCCTTGGAGCTGGTTCTCCTGGGGCTGGTTCCCCTTGTAACTGTTGCTGGGACTGGTTCCCCACGATGGCCTCTAACCTTCCCCTTACAGCCATCCCTTACCTCACACAACTGATAGGTTCCTGATCACCTATTACTACTGATACTGTTACTGGTCACTGATTCATAACAACACACATACCGATATTCTGCGCTTACCACAAGCCACAGGAACACACTCGCAATACAAATCAAATTGAATTATTTTATTTATTTATTTATTTATATTCGGACGACCAACAGCTGTGTTTAACAAAAAAGATAACTTATCTAGTAACAGAAAGCCAATTATAGGTCACCACAGATAACAACAATAATTATTTCTAATAAGATAATAAATGTTACTTATTTTCTTGTTATCTTGTTTGTTATCATCATCAGCGCCAGGGTTGGATTCAGACCTTTGGAAAATTATTCTCTATGGAAATTAAAAATATACTACTTGTCAAAAATTATACTACGTTTCGTTTTCTGGTTTTTAGTGAAATAAAATAGCATTTGTTATTAAAAATGTAGTTTTATTCAAGAAAAAAAATATATAAAATTGAGGCAACTGGACACCTATATCAGCCAATTCGTCAACTGGAACTTCGTCCTTAGCATTTACCGACGAATCATGTCGTCAGACAGCATAAATTCGATACAGTTGTTGGATTTACTTGCTTTAACAGCATCGCATGAAAGTACCAAGGAATCAATTATGTGAGTTGCTAGTCTATTACGAGTTTTTGTTTTTGTCAAATTCACTTTGCTGAATACCCTCTCACAATCAGCATTAGCGTGAGGCTAAACCAAGCAATCGAGACCAAATTTAGCGATTTCTTTAGAAGGATAGTTTTCGGACATGTTACCACATCAAACAGTTTCGCCCAAAACAAGAAACTTTTTAAACAGCTTTTTTTTTATTACGTTTAACGGCTCTGGACGCGAGTCCTTTTGTTATAAGAGTACGTTGCCATCCTGAAGATAAAATTATGGTACATTTGCGTAGTATACTTGCATTACTATACTACATACTACAAATAAGGAAAATATGGTACAAATAGTATAATTATACTACGAAATCCAACCCTGGGGGGCTACCGCGTAACTTTATGGATATGAACATCATACGTTTTGCGGAACTTTAAGTCAATATTGTAAAAAAAATTGCCGCTATCAGATCCCCGTTTAGTGACGTCAGGTTTAACAATAGCTAGATAGCAACGTTCAACAAAACAAAGAAGCAAAAATCTATCAAAATAAGGAATTTAAATGACAGATGAAGCCCATATCCATATCCATATTTTTTTGCCGGTAGCCCTACTAATCGGCGCCAAAATTCAAGAGAAAACTTTTGACATATCAGTGTTGCTAACTACAAATTGTTGCCAGTGTAATGACAGGTTAGGTTTTTTAATATCGTCGATTTAGGATCGTGACTGCTCACGACAAGTCCCATCTGAGAATTCTCTTGTGGCCGAGTTGATTTTTTGCAATATTTTTCTATTTAAAATTTATCACAGATGTAGTTGCGTTTACGTCCGGTAGGAACGCTCGCTGCTCTAAAATTGCATTAAGGTTTCAAAAAAAAATTTTCTCAAAGTCAACCGTTATAAAGATGTACACTTCCAATGTGTGTCCCCCCCCCCCCCCCCCCTCTAACTTTTGAAATAAGAGAGTGAAAAAATTTTAAAAATATATATGCTGTAGATCTTAATAAAAACTTTCAACGAAAATTGGTTTGAACGAAATATGGTTGTCAGTTTTAGAAATTTAGCATTTTTCCCGAAAGGGATTTGAAAAAACAAATTATTTTTTACCAAACCTATACTTGAGGCATATCTATAGATAGGTTTTTAAAAATTACATTGAAGTTTCTTTTACAGTTTTTTCTTAAAATCAACCGTTTGAAAGACATACACTTCCAAAGTGGTAAGATGTCACAGCCACTTTATTCAAAAACTATAAATATTACATAGTTGAAACTTGGTCAGTAGATGTATTCTGTAAACCGCTTTACGGTTTTTACACAAAAATAATAAAAAATATGAATTAAGGGGCTTACATGGAACTGTTACTGATTTCTTTTTTCCATCAAACCTATATGTGTGGGATATTATTAGATAGATCTTTAAAAATTACATTGAGGCTTCTAAAACAGTTTTTGCTCAAAGTCAACCGTTTGAAAGTTGTACACTTCCAAAGTGGAAAAATGTGTTTTCCCCTCTAACTTTTAAAATAAGAAAGTGAAAAATAAAAAATAATATATGATGTACATCTTTATAAAAACTTTCAACGAAAATTGGTTTAAACGAAACATATTTAGTATTTTCAGAGCTATAGCATATTTTCCAAAACCGCAAATATAACTTTGTGATTCATACATTTTTGCAGACGAAAAATTATAGTGGCATTTTGGCAATAATAATAATAGAAACTTATTGCACACGATACAAAAAGAAACACACACAGAGAAAATGACAAAAAAGAAGAACACGCAATAAGGTAATTGCACCAATTATGGACAGTATAAGCAGTTTCTTCACGATTTTGCTTTGTATTTTGTACATTTCACAATACGGTTGACAGAGATTTGAAAGTTAAAAAAGACTAATTTTCTTTTAAGTATTCGATGTTTAAACTGAGATTACTACTAGCTGCAATAAAACCAGTCGGACTCCATTTATGGACAAGGAAAATCCAGTTATGAACCCCCAAATATGGACATTATCCAAATACAGACAGCTAGTTATGGACATTCTTAAAATGAATGCTAAATAGGTATATTGAGTTAAAACAATAGTATTCATAATGTTTCATATTGTATATGTAATAAAACACAGTAGAACTGAGTAATCAAATAATTTATTATAAAGCTCACCTTAAACTTCAGACTACAGAGATCAGTATTTCCAAAAGACGTCCGCACTTGATGGCTGCCCGAGCAAAAGTGGCTTGACAGGCAACGGCCACGCGCCATATTCCTTTTCTGTTTTTTTTACACAGACTAGCAAGCCACGACAACGAGTGTCAGGCATTCAGCCAATAAAAATGAATTAATCGATTTTCAAGAAAATCGATCAATTCAAGTCAATAATTTATGAAAGGAAACGTAGAACCTTACATTCGACCATCCTGACCCTGTGCATGTCCCCATGCACGTAACTTACTAGTCCCATAACCTTACATTCGGCCTGTCAAGTCGCTCAAAGACATCAAATACAGATAATCATATTTTTTATTATATACACATCATATACACGTAAATCCTACCTTTTTTCATGTTGTAACAGTGACTATTGTGAACCTTCCTTCTCACAATTTGTTTATCAATCAACTAAACTTATCAAAATTAATTTAACGATAAACACTTGTGAACCTTCCTTCTCACATTTGTTTATCAATCGACTTAACAAAATCAAAATTAAACATAACCATTCTTGTGAAATTAATTTTTATAGCAATGATGTCCTGCAAGCCCTTCCTTTCTGCTGAACATCATTGAAAAATAACCACGTGTAATCTTTCCTTCTTTACACGTCATAATAGTAAGCTTGTGAACCTTCCTTCTCACAACTTACAATCATCATAACTCATTATTTAAATCACATTAACAACATTACTCATGAATCATAACATTATTTATTAATAATAATTTATTTTTGTATAATATTTATCCTACATATTTTTATGCACATTATTATATAAGGTAACAATTAATTTAAAGTTAATGACAGTAATCATTTATATACCAACATTAAACTACAGTTTATATTATCATAAAAATTAATACAGGTTACATTATTACTCATGAGTCAAATTATAATTTACTATTTTCGATTTATTATTATATAACATTTATCCAACTAAACCTATTTTTATACGTAAATAAGGTAACTATTATTCTTAATATTAATTACAATATTTATTTATAATACTAACTAACATCAAACTGCAGATTACTCTATCACGAAAACATACAGGGCTGTTAATCATTGGAGAATGCGCTATGTACGAGCTGGCCCTTCCTTCACAATTCACGCATCACATTTTCAAATTGAACTGTCTACATTAAGCTTTCATATAAAGTAGGTACACTTAGTTTCATAAATTGTATACAACATTATAATATAAACTAGTTTTTGATAGGAATATTATATACATACAATGTATTCTAAAGCGCATTAAGGGTATGATTCTGTAAACAAGTTTCTTCAAATTTAAACTACACATCTACGGTTTCATTACTACTATTAGCGCTTTCATCTTCCTCATCACTATCATCGTTACTTTCGTTAACGTTCAGAGCCGCCACGTGTACCCAAGGCAACATTCGATCGGAAGCCACGGTGGTTTTGCGTTTGTTTTTAGTGCTACATAGCCCAGGTATAGCAGCGACTCTATATCGATCATTACCTAGAACTGAGACTACTCGGTAGGGGCCAATGTACGGTGGAAGGAGCTTCTTGCTCTTACCGTCATTATCAAACGAAACCCTGGTGATCTTCACTAGATCCCCTTCACAATAGATACGGGCAGGACGCCGGTTTTTATCGTAATTTAATTTTTGTTTCTGTTGTTCTTCATTAATTTTATCTTTAACAGACTCTCTTATGGAAACCAAATCAGTATTCTCGCGAGTTTCATTAACTATCTCATTTAATTTTGGATTAATCTCAGAATTCATTTTAGGTCCGAACATTACTTCAGCCGGTGTCCTACCCGTTGTCTTGTGTGGGGTATTGTTTATACCCCATTGAACCCTACCTACTTTATCATCCCAGTCCTTTTCGTCAAAATTGAGATTTTGCGCAGTGAGGGAATTAAGAATTGTACGATTACATCGCTCGACTTGCCCATTAGACCTTGGGCTAGCGACAGCGTTCAAAACATGTCGTATGCCTTTGTCGGAACAAAAGTTTTTGAATGCATAGGACGTGAAACTAGTACCGCGATCGCTGATTATGCGGTCGGGGTTCCTGAACGTATAAAAAATATCTTCTAACACACGTATTGTGGTCTGTGTTTTGGTGTTACGTACCGGCCTAATAAAAATAAATTTTGAAAAAGCATCCACCAATACGAGAAGATAGGAATTTCCTCTCTTAGATCGCACAAAGGGCCCAAGGTGGTCGACGTGCAGGGTGTGGAAAGGCACTTCCACCTTTTCAATTGCGTGCAAATGACCCTCATTTGTATTTGTTTTCTTGGAATATGCACATTCAAGGCAAGCTTGTACATATTTTTTTACGAAACTTGACATTTTCGAGAACCAATAAGTTTTTCGGATTCGCTCCAGGGTCTTTTCCACACCCAAGTGACCAATTTCATCATGGTTCATTCGGCAAATCTGCCACCTTGCGCCCTTGGGCACGACCCAACGTAAATAAGACCTATCGCCGTCCAGACACTTATAAAGTTTATCATCCTTAATAATATAATTATCCTTAATATATTTTAGTCCTTCAGCATCTATGTCAGATGTTAATATGTCACGAATTCGAGCAAGTTCAGCATCTCCTAATTGTAATGTTTGAATCCAGTCGTCTTTACTAATAGCCATCACACACGGGTACTGCTCTATGCTAGTGTCGTTCGTTTCATCAGTATCTAGTGGGTTTCGTGACAAAGCGTCTACGTGCGACATTTTCGAACCTGCGCGATACTCAACCGTACATTGAAACTCTTGTAAGAGCAACCACCAGCGAGCGATGCGTGGAATCAGGTCCCGTTTCGAAAATGTAGAACGCAGTGCACTACAGTCGGTGACGATTTTAAAGTCTTGTCCTAATAAATACACTCTAAACTTCTTAAGTGAACACACTACTGCCAGTGTTTCGAGTTCAAATGCATGAAAGTTTTTCTCCTCAGGTGAAGTTTGACGGCTGTAGTACGCTACTGGCTTAAAACTATCATCCTGTCGACGCTGCATAAGAATTCCACCGACGCCAACTCTACTAGCGTCGGTGTGCAATTCCGTTTGCGCATTGGGGTCATAAATAGCCAATATCGGTCTTTCGACTAAACGCTTTTTAAGGTTTTCAAAAGCTGTATCCTGTTCCTCCGACCACGACCAATCCACGTCCTTTTTCAGTAGCCTATTCAGAGGGTGAGACAAAGTTGCGAAATTTCTAATAAATTTTCGAAAGTATCCGACTAATCCCAAAAATTTACGAACAGAGTGTGGATTGGTGGGACGGGGAAAACCAATTACCGACTGGACCTTCCTATCCCCGGGGCGTACACCAGCAACGCTGATCTCGTACCCTAGATAGTTGATTTGACTCTGAAGAAAACTACATTTAGACAGGTTAAGTGTCAAATTTGCCTGTTCGATCAACTGCAAAACCTTCTCCAGTCTCTCTAGACACTCATTGACACTCTTCCCGTAAATGAGGATATCGTCAATATAGGCTGTGGCTTCTGAAAACCTGGCAGATCCTAATACCTTGTTCATGAGCCGCTGGAAAACGGCAGGTGCATTAGCAAGCCCGAACGGCATACGATTGAATTCGTATTGGCCGTCCGGGGTTACAAATGATGTTAACGGCCTGGTCTCCTCCGATATAGGCACCTGGTAGTAACCAGATGCCAAATCCAAGGTAACGAAGTAAGCCTGACCGGAGAGCCTAGCGATTTCATCTTCGATGACTGGCATGGGGTATCGCTCCTTCACAGTAACGGAATTCAAAAGCCTATAATCAACACATAGCCGTTGTTTCCCATCCTTCTTGCGCACTAAGATTATAGGACTCGCATACTCCGAAACAGATTCTCTTACTATCCCAGCATCCATCATTTCTCCAACCATTTCCCTAACCTGCTCTCGTTCCTTGTGAGACAGCCTGTATGGTCTGTATACGACGGGTCGACTACTATTCAACTCAATATGCATCTCGGCCATATTAGTACATCCTAGTTCCTTCAACGATCCGGCAAAACAGTGCTTAAATCTGGATAGTAATCCTAATAATCGTTGCTTCGCCGAGTCGTCTATCGAATCACCTATGTGTACTTGTCCGGGGTCTATCTCGGTATGCTCTACCTCAAGGGAATCGTGTAACAAAGGGCAGATCCGATTAACTACTTGTACCCTTCTACCTCTACCTACTATACTACCCTTGTACAAAATATAGGAACCTGACACTGGAGTTACTTGTACATAAAATTGTCCCTTCCTAATCTGGTATATACCACCCGTGATCATCAACTCGTGGTCTGGTCTACCTATTATCTTTTCACTAAGCAAGATGTTTCCATTGTCCATATTATTAGTATGAGCTTTAACAGCAGCTGCACCGTACACCGTTACATCGGCAGAGACAACGAAACTGACACTGCTTTCACTCACGTCATCGAAACGTGGTAGAAGTGTCTCATCACCTAAAGAAAAGAATCTAAGTTTCGCGGCATCTTTAAATACTAGCACATGAGCCTGCTCCGTAAAAGACTGTCCTATTAGCAATGGACAATCAAGGAACCTATCCTCTACAATATGACATATTACATCGGCACTCACATCATCGACACATAGGCTAACCATAACTCCACCAAAGGAGCTAACAACATTATTTCCGAAGCCTCTTAACGGTATGAGAGGATGATCACAAATCAAACCTAAGGAGAGTGCTATTGACTGTTGTATGAGCGAGACTTCACTTCCAAAGTCTATAAAAGACATAACTGGTACCTTGTTCAGTTGAACCTCTTTCATAAACTTCGAATGTGATTCAGTTGTTATTATAGTCATTGTCTTAGAAACAGGAATACTGCTTCGCTTATCATCAGATATGGTTTCGGGCTTAGCATTGCAAGTTTCACTCTTATGACCGAACCGACGGCACTTCGTACACTGAATTAACGGCTTAGGGCATTTGTAAAATGGGTGACCTTTCTCCCTACAATTATAACAATATAAGTCACTATTCTGAGTACTCTGTGGCCTAACTAGTCTATGGTTTGGCATATTGTTAGAAGTAAAAGAGTCAGAGGACGGTCTTTTTCTAAAATGATTACGGTCAAAGTGTGGCGGTGCCTCCTTATTACTCATAAGGAAATTAAGCAGTTGATCAGGCTGAGAGCAACGTAGAGCATTAGCACTAGAACGCATGGTTTTGTCAGTTAGCCCATGTATAATGCAATCCACCGCGCGCTTCCCCTCGATATCACATTGGTTCAAAAGAGACAATTTTTCATAATAGTATACCTCGAGGGGTTCGTTAAACCTACTTTTCCTACTAAGCATGTCCTCCAGGGACTGGCCATAGTTCTGCTCGAAGGGAAACGCAAGCAACAATTTTTGTTGCCACTCGGGCCATGTAAACAGTATAGTGTTCAAGCTCTCATACCAGAGCTTGGCCAGTCCCTGAAGCTTTTGCATCGCAAAATGAATTATTGTTTTGTCGTCCCACCCGTAAACAGTGGCGCACTCGTTTACCTTCTTAATCCAAATATCAATTCGTTGGCCCTTTGAGGAAGGGTCAAAATCAGAAAGGATATTTCTATGATTTATATGATTATTAGATTGTGATGAGGCGGTTACTGTTAACGGTTGGGTTTGAGACTTTAAACTACTTAACGAGTTAATAATATTAGCTACGTCTTTAGAAGTAAATGTTGGACTGCCTGACCTTTCTTTTCGTTCGGTTTCCGAGTGACGCTTCGTCAGCTCGGGTTGAGAGCGCCGCACCTCTCGACTGCCGCCGCCGGCGCGCGTCGTGCTCCTTCCTCGATCGCGTTGTTGTGCACGACGAACTTCATGACCACGAGCCTCCTTGTCCGCCGAATGACGCCGAGACCAGCTTCGTTCTCTACGCAGCGCGTCCTCCAGCGCACGTAGCTTCTCGCGTTGACGTTCCACTTCATGCTCCCTTTTCCTGATGACCTGGCTTGGGGCTCGTCTTCTCTCGGAGCTGCGGAGACGGCTACGACTGCGATAGCCACGGCTCTCCTGGCGCGTGCGACTGCGACTGCGCCTAGTCGATCCTCGACTGGTACCCGCCTGGCGTTCTGGCGTTTCCAGGCGCCTCATCGGCGTCACGTCATCGACACGCGGCATTGCCTGGAACTCGAAATGTACGAAAATGTACCGTTTCTTGCTTACCGTACTTGTACCGTTTTTAAAGTTTTGTAAAAGAAAAATCCGAAATGAAATGCTTAAAAGTCAATTATCTCAGAAACGGTGCGTCCTAGCTCAAAAATAATGAAAAATCGACCCCCCGTAGACCCCGAGGGTGTCCAGTACAGACATAAAACCGACTCAAAAGTTTGACCTTGACATGACCTTAACCTTATTATTGTTAAAATTTTGAATTATCGTTATATTTTAAAAGAAATTATCACGTTGGTACTGAATGTAAATAAAAATGGGATCATCCCACTTCTGAATTGTAATAAAACACAGTAGAACTGAGTAATCAAATAATTTATTATAAAGCTCACCTTAAACTTCAGACTACAGAGATCAGTATTTCCAAAAGACGTCCGCACTTGATGGCTGCCCGAGCAAAAGTGGCTTGACAGGCAACGGCCACGCGCCATATTCCTTTTCTGTTTTTTTTACACAGACTAGCAAGCCACGACAACGAGTGTCAGGCATTCAGCCAATAAAAATGAATTAATCGATTTTCAAGAAAATCGATCAATTCAAGTCAATAATTTATGAAAGGAAACGTAGAACCTTACATATATTAATAATAATTCAAAAGTTTTAATTGTAATGACAATATAGGTAATTAAATATCAAAATAATCACTTGGCATAGTCTTAAACCTTAAAAACCAAATGGAAATGCCTTTCTAGCTTAAGTACTATTATATAAATAGTTTTCAATTGAATCACAATAACTTTCAATAAGAGGTTTATGAAGTTTCTGTGTTACCGTACCAAAGAACGCTATGACTCGAGCCGTTATGATGAACTGTGCAAAAAACATCATATACTTCCATTGCAAATGCGCCGTGATATAGCTGATTTGGTCTTCCTTAGCAAAATTGCCACTGGCGTTATTGACTGTCCAGAGTTTTTATCTAAACTCACGCTTAGAGCCACCCCCAAGTCAGTTAGGTATAACCCTCTGTTATTCACCTCCCCTGCTTCTTCAAACTTTAGACAGAACTCTTTTCTTTGGCGAGCGAGTAATAATTTTAATATCCTTTCGAAACGGGTAAATCTTGATCTGTTTAACAGTAGCGAGGCGTCGATTAGGCGTATTGTAAGCCGCTTATTTTTTCAGTGATAGCTGCTAAATTCAATGTGTCACAAATGAGTCATATTTTTTATTTATGTGTACGTGTATATTTAATAGTTAGGCTAGGCTAGTTTAATTTTTTTTTTATGTATCTTATTTGTGAAGACCTGTAAATGGCTTTATGTTTATATTTAAGTTTTTTAATGTATTAGGTTAAGCAGTTGGTTTTCCAGTAAATAAATAAATAAAGAGTATAAACAATAGGTACCTACGAGACGACCTTTGAGATCTTTATGAAAATTTGTTGATGTGTAGAGTTAGGGTATTTCAATCCCATTATCTTTGCAAAAATCTGACAAATGAAGAGTCATATGTGACCTATGACCGTCTAAAAACAAAATAACTGTTAAGGTATAAGATTTTTTTCAATCCAAGGATTAAAAACATTAGTTATGTATTCAAAAAAAGTTTTTGCACACATCCAGCCTGAATCAGACCTTCCAATGCACCAGTCTTTGGGTACGCTATTAGCAATGACAGAAGGCAAACGATCATAAGGGTAAATTATCATAGGTGGGGCTAAAACACCAGCAGCAATACCAGTAATCAACACAGTTAAATTATCTTTCTCATCTACTGATGCAGCATAGACATTTTTCTCCCCTTTGCGGACTATAACTCGCCAAGCCTTTGGCTGTAAAAAGGAACTTTCGTCCGCATTAAATATTCTATTTGGATCATTTATTGCAATCAGCAAATCTTTGTTGTTAATGTTCGAGTTAATTACCTCGAACCATCTGAGTATATCCTTCTCTGTAACGTCTTCTCGCGCTTTACTTAGATTTTGCGCTGTGCGTTCTGACAAATCTGGGTGTCGTTTCAAAAAGGAAGCATACCACTTTTTCCCTGGCCTTTTACTTGAAAGCGGACAAGAATCAATATTCTTTTCTGATATTATTTTTTGTACACTATCAAGAAATTGTTCTTTGGAAACTAGAAAGTGTTTTTCAGACATTAAAAAAATCCATCTCACGAGCAGCCTTTCTTCCTCACGTGTTAGTACAGTAATCGGTCCTGGGTTGCGATCAGTAGGCCTTTTTTCTGTAATTTTATTCCTTAGAGTTATTCTTGGTATGGTGAATATTTTCTCCCCTTTTCTGACTTCTTCGATGGCTTTGGCCATTTGTTCTTTTGAATATTGTTTTCTAGATGCCATATAGATATGGCATCTAGAAAGCAATATTCAAAAGAACAAGCAGATCTGTAGTAAAACAAAAATTAATTCTATCAGAAAATCATTGCACCAGTTATGGACACCTAATTATCGACAGAATGAACTTAATTGGATAAAGTCATAATATGGAGCGGATTTAAAAAAAACAGATAAAGGTAAACGAGTAAACAAGTTTAAGAATTAAAAACAATTTGTTTGAAAAATACCCTTTATGGACATTTTGTCCATATTTGGGTACAAGCTAAAAAAACATACCAATTATGAACAACAATAAATTTTAAAGTTAAAACCTCTATGAGCTTTTAGGTTAGTATGTATAATTAATAGTGCAAGTTTTACATTACAATAAAACTTGTATTATTGGGCAGAGACGATGCACAGCATCTGTGAGAGTGCGTCGACTTCCGGTCTAGCAAGTTACAGTCAATAGACTTACCTTTATATCAGTTTCTGTCAAATAAATGGCAATACGTAAGACTTACTTCCGGTTGGCGCCATTTCTAGTCACCTTAGAAGTTTTTTGCACTCGATGCCTCCATAGAAGTTTCTCACTAGGAGGTCTTAATGGGATGCTGTGCATCGTCTCTGCCCAATAATACAAGTTTTATTGTAATGTAAAACATGCACTATTATCGGCATGTGACGATGCACAGCATCTGTGAGAGACGTGTTTATTAGCTCCTGGTGACTGCATGATGATGCTATGTGACAATAAGTACGTATGCTTGATGCACAATGTATCTGTACATTACACACACATTTCAGGTTGTCTATGAAATAAAAAGTTTAAGTTATACCAGTCAAAATGCTATTGACTTTTTCTAAGCTTTTGTGTGTAATTAACACACAAAAGCTTAGAAAAAGTCTTAAGTAAAAATCAGGTATAATTATTTAAATGATTTAACTATTTATCATAGATTTATCAACATTATCCAAAAAGTTTTAAACTTAGATGCATAATTTCGGTTTCATTAAATTGGTTGGAAATTATCAATCAAAACATTCCTTCTAGATGCGGCATCCGGGCCGCTTTTAATTTGTCTACAATTAAATTTTGCAAATGTATTTCCACTACGCCAATTACCTCGTGAAAGTATGTCGTCTAAAGGCAAGTTTTCCCACCAATTCAAGGAAGCCACAGCGGAGCGCACACTGCCCGGAGACGCCTTGATGCCGGCATCTCTAAATACAGTTTTAATCCAGTTGGCAATGAGGGTTCGAGTGGCCGCTTTTTCTCCACCCGTGACAGAGATAAAAAGAGCATTGTTGCACTCCGCTGACCGCCTCTGCTCACCAAGTTCTAAAACCTTACGTATCCAAAACACAGGACATATACAATGATTTGAATTAATCTTAAGTTTCCAACCCGATTGCCTGTATGACGCAGTATCAGTTTTAGAACCGAATACAGGCCATAGTATAATATGATCACCCATATCTATAAAATACTCTGGTGACACTCTCAACAATGTCAGATCATGAACTCTTCGACCGGATGCTAAGAGTAAAATACAAGCAAGTCTACGAGAAGCTTCAAATAGGTTCAACCGGGCAGGAGGATTCGTGCTCAACCAAGCATTCAGGTCAGATGGATCCCATATAGGAGCTTTCTCAGGCTTGGATTTCTCCAACGAAATTGATTTTAACATGTGTTTAACTAAGAAATTTAAATTTAGATCGTTATTAGGTCGGCCTAAAGTAAGAATCACAGACTTATGTAATAGAATAGTAGAATAAGACATTTTTTCACATAAATGAAGCTACGCTAAATATTTTGATAAAGAATTACCATCAGGATGCTTATGATCAAAGTTCGAGTTTTCACACCATTTTATCCAGCGAAGCCAGGCTGGTCTATACGTCTTCAGGGTTGAATCTCTCCAGCAACGTTTGAGGAGAGATTTCTCTGCTTCAGTCCAACCTGTTATTGCGTCCGCCCACCCCCAATTTTCCATACTAAAAGTTTCATTTCTTGTACCTGAGGAGGATGCTGCCCCGTAGTCTGATCTATTAGCACGCGATGAAGATTCTTCACCCTCATTGGTCGGCCTAGGGCTCTCTGGCGAAAGTCGGGTAGCCAATACGCTCGCTTCCACAGGGGTGCTACCAGAAGAAACGTACCTCGTGCTGTGTTCAGATGATGTAGTACTCTTGGTATTATTGACGGAGGTGGAAACAGCCAAGCCAGTTGGAACGTCCAATCTCTGCTGATTTTGACTTCACTTGCCTGCTACTGCACAATCGTCCAGTTGAGCTCCCCAGCCGTAGTCTGCAGCGTCCGTTGTCAGAAAGTGTTGAACAGGATTCTCGTGCAAGGGGCTGTTCGTCAGAGCCTGTTCTGCGATCGAATGCCACCAATTTAAGTCCAACCTTACTCCTGGTGATATGGCTCTCGGCTGATCTGGACACCGATTCAGCATCCGGCAGTATCTCTGCAGATGTCGACAGTGTAGTCTTCCCCCTGGGGTTAAAAAACTGGCGAAGTTCAGAGTGCCTAGTAATTGTTGGCATTCCTTCAAGGACACGGTGGCCTTTTTGCTGATGCTGTCGGTCAAGGCTACTATTGACTCTACCTTGTTCTGAGGAAGGGTTTTGTGGTTGCTGTGGGTGTTCCAAACGATACCTAGATACTCCAGTTCCTGAGTAGGCTTCAATACAGATTTCTCGCGATTGATGGTCCAACCCAGATTCTGTAGCAGCTGTTCTGCGACACTCACTTCCAGTTCTAAGTGTGTATTCGACTGGTTGGCCAGTAAAAAATCGTCGAGATAAACCAAAACTCTCAAACCTCTTTTCCGGAGTAGATGTGCCACCCAGTTGGTTATCGTTGCAAAATTCTTTGGTTTCTTGCAAAAACCCGAGGAGTCGGATCCATAGAACTCTGGTACGTCAGGCGCAGAAACCGGCGATGGCACTCTGTAATTGGTACATGAAAATAAGCTGATGAGAGGTCTATTTTTACCAGCCAATCGCGGCTCTGAAGAATCTTCGGTATTTGAAAATGAGATATCAGTTGAAATTTCTTGGGTATGATGAACTCGTTGAGGCGCCTGAGGTTGAAAATAGGTCTGAGTGAGACGTCGGTTTTTCTGCGAAGAAACATTGTTGAAAAGAAGCTCATACCCAACTGGTCCGGACTTAACTTTTCGAGTACTTGTTGTTTTACCAAGGTCTCGATTTGCTCCGTCATTTCCGGCGACTTGGTTGACCTGTGTTGGTGGGACAAGCACAGGCCTGGAGGTAAATGGCAGACGCATCCCTGATATCATATTCAGGATAGCCTTCGGAGCCTGATGCGCCTGCCACTGCCCCCGATACGCTCGGAGACAGCCCCCGTAAAAGTTGAGACTGACAGGACAGTCATTTAAATTTTTTCTTGTCATCGTTCGATTGCCCTTCTTTTCGATTGAACTTCCGAAATTTCGAGACATTGACTGCTTTGACACTTGTGGATATGGGGTCTGGTTTTGCGACCCTTTGCCTTTGATCTGAACGAAAGGTCTTCCTGTTATTAGGAATTTCACGAGAAGGTCCAGCTTTGGGAAAGCTTTTTTGACTCACGCGTTTGGACTCATCGACACTAAACCAGGGCCGAATCCATTTGTCCATACCTCCTGTGCTTTGTATGTAAGACTGCAATGCACTGTTATCAAATAGAAATTCCGAGCTAGGCGGGATTTTGCGCAATCCATCACGTAAATGTTTGTTAGGTATTACAGTATTTCTGCTTATGATGTTGCTAGTACGAAAGTTGACGACGCTATGGAGGCATCGAGTGCAAAAAACTCCTAAGGTGACTAGAAATGGCGCCAACCGGAAGTAAGTCTTACGTATTGCCATTTATTTGACAGAAACTGATATAAAGGTAAGTCTATTGACTGTAACTTGCTAGACCGGAAGTCGACGCACTCTCACAGATGCTGTGCATCGTCACATGCCGATAATCTATGATTATCAGTTATTCAATAAATCATATGATTTAATGTTACACCTGGCGTAAAAAAAAGGAAATGAATGTACTTACTTGCATTGCAATCCTTATAATAAATTCCGATTTTGTAAGCACTGAACACTAGTGTGAATAAGAAAGATGGTAATGGTCGCAAACAAAATGGCTGATTGCTGTCAAATATGGTTGACTTGTCATTTAGAATGTTGGTACAACTTATTAGAGTTGCCATTCGAAAAAAATAATTTAAGTATTTTTCTTAATTTTGGAGGTGATTTAAAAAAATGTACATAATTGGTCCGCGTTCATAATAGGTGCATCTACCTTAGGAGGCCTTATAGCTACGTAGCAGTCTCTTCCAGGCAACCTTGGGTGAGAGACGAAACCCTTCATGTGCGAGTTACAATTACAAATTACAAATTGGGTTGTTGAAGGGGAAATCAAATTGGGATACTTGAAAATATAAAGCCACCAGTCTGCTACACACCGTCCCGGACGCGCTGGAGGTAGTGGAGGGCTCGTTCAAGAAACCTACAGGTAGCCCAGGAAAATTAAGAAAATCAGGGGATCCAATACGTGTAGTTTTGAAAATAGGTACACTTGTACATTGTGATGTCCAGATAAACATATTAAAAGTCCTCAAGGGTGGGGGGTGGGGGGGGGGGGGGGGGTGAGGGTGGGGGGGGGGGGGGGTGTGGGGGGTGTGGGGGGGGGGGTGCTGAGCGTGTGGGGGGGGGGAAGAATGTACCTTTTTTAGATTTTTGCTCATATCTCAAAAATCTGTGCGAATAGCATTATGATTACTTCTGAATAAAGTTTCTACACAAAATTTCCTCATTTTTACTCAACGATCAATACTTTGGGAGCTATAGGGTGTATAAGTTAACAAAGAGGTAAATTAATAGGTGATTTAAGAAATAAAATCGAGTTGTTTGAAATTTTATTTTAAACTAGAAAAACAAATATAGATCGTCCTTATTATTTATTCGTCGTCTTCTGCATCGATGTCTTCGTCTTCTCTTTCTAGAAAATCTATAAGTACGCCATTTGTATAAGAATCCGAGCATCCGATGCATACTTGACTGCATGAAATACCAGCCTTTCTACATCCGCAATTTCCAGTGCAGCCACTTTTGCATCGACAAAAAATGGAAGTCAGCACGGTGTCAGGAGCTGGAGGATCAGTGGTAGTAATTGGCTCAAGGATTCCATCAGCTCCTCGCATCCAACCCCACATTTCAGGAGGCATTTGGTTACCCAGCCACTCTTGGACTTAATGGAATACTCCTAATGATATTTTTTAGATTTTTGATAGTGATATTTTGCTGACCCTTTGGTAGGGGGGAAAAAGGAGAGATCAGCTTTATACTTGGTGCTGGATTTAATAAAAAGCTAGTATCGATGGCTATTAAGATCAAGAGTAGTGGGCGCACGATATATCGTGAGAAATATTTTTTCTCCTGATCTTTCTATCACTTCCGGTGTTGATGTTGGGTCATAGAAAATGGCTGCTATATCCTTGATTATTGGTTTCTTCTCAAATTGCTTAACAATTGACACTTTGCCTATCCTATAAATTGCTGACGTGGTGTCGAAACTATGTAGGGTGACGGAACCACTAGCAGACCAGTCACCTAAAGCTGTCCAAAACGGGGTTTTATTGCAATATTAAAAAAGCAAAGCAGGCCAAGTTGGTAATTTTTGGTTTTCCAATAGTGGCAACAGTATATCTGTCAAGCCTCAAATAAATTTGCTTCCTATTGGTGGAAAAATGTGACGTTCTCTTGTTGCACAAATGTTACAAATGGCGCCACGTCTGATTCATGTCTGAGTCATGATTTTTACTAAGACTTATTTCGTATTACTTTGGAAATCGTGATCCATCTTGAATTATATTTAACCCTTTAACCGCCAAGAACGGATTAATCCGCCAAAAAATTTTCGTGCCTAAATCGCCAAAGACGGATATTTACGGTCAAATACCACTACTCATTTAATCTGCCTTTTTGTTTGATAGATACTGTATTATGAGCAGCCTCCCCACCGTAGCTTGTGTCTACCCGCACGATTCCTTTAAATAGCCCGCGCGAGCGCTAGCTTGTCGAGATACGTACCGAGTTGTATCACGCACGGACCACAAACCACAACCACTTTTGTTGTAACCCGTGGCGTACTCCCAACTAATCGTGTCGATTAGCCGTTGGAGTACGCCCCTAACATCGTGGTGCTCAGGGATGTCCCTACCACCATCCAGCAGGAGGTAATGCTGGACCTGCCTTCCGACCATCGCCCGGTCATTTGCACCCTAAACGCCCCGCCAACACGCGCAGCCCTACCTCCTCCACGGGTTCGCATCGACTGGGGCAAGTTCCAGTCCGAGCTCACTGCCAATACCACTTCGCGCCCCATCACTACCCCAGAGGACGTCGACAACACCACAGCGGAGCTGACGGCCGCCATCCAGTCTGCGCTCCACTCAGCTGCGCACACCCGCCTGAACAAAGCAAAACCCAACACGCTCCCTGCTCGGGTGACGGCACTCATAGCCGAAAAGCGCAGCCTGCAACGGCTTTGGCAACGTACCCGCTGCCCTACCACCAAGGCCCGACTCAACAAAGTCACAACGGGGATAAAGTGCGCTCTCGAACAGCACGCAGCGCACTCCTGGGACATTACATTGCAGAGATCAGTGACGAGTACCCCTCAGTTCACCGTCTCTGCAAACAACTCAGAAACTCCGACCCGCCGCCCACTTAAGGACTCAAAGTCAAAGTCAAAGATTTTTATTCAAATAGACTTATAGATAAGTGCTTTCGAATCGTTAAATTTTTTTTTCCTACCAGCCATTCAGGACATCTTTTAACTGATAAGAAGAACGGCCGCAAGAAACTTATCAGCTTTAACAGAAGCAACAACATTTACAAAGGAACATGTCGTTGCCAAACACAAATCTACAATCTTGAAACATATTTAATATAAGAGGAAAACTGAACTGAACTGGAAAACGGTCAGCCCAGATACCGCGCCGAAGACAGGCGGAGCTGTTCGCCGCCCATCTTGAGCGACAGTTCACTCCAAACGCAGCTTCAGACACCGAGCATGTCGCGGCCGTGGAAACACACGTAAACAGTTGCCTCTCACAGCCACCCCCGCCGCACGACCCCATCATCTTCACTCCCCGTCAGGTGCTGAGAGAGATCGCCAGATCCAAACCTCGGAAGGCTCCGGGCCCTGACGGCATTACCAACGACGCGCTCCGCCACCTTCCCCTCAAGACCGTCGCAGCCCTCGCACGACTTTATACCGGCATCTGTCGCACCGGCCACTTTCCAACACAGTGGAAAACAGGTAGGGTGATTATGATACCCAAGCCCGGGAAGGATCGCTCCCGCCCCGAGAGCCACAGGCCCATCACCCTCCTCGACACCAGTTCCAAGGTGTTCGAAAGGCTACTGCTGCCCCGTCTGACGCCGCACATCGAACCGCGGCCTGAGCAGTTCGGCTTCCGCTCCAACCACTCTACGACGCTTCAACTGACCCGGGTGCTGCACCACATCTCTGTCTGCCTCAACAAGCGTAAGTTTCCCGTAGCAGTCATGCTAGACATGGAGAAGGCCTTCGACAGAGTATGGCACGACGGCCTGCTCTACAAACTCTCCATGTCCGCCGTACCACCCAGGCTGCTGCGGGTAATAGCATCTTTCCTTCGCGACCGAACCATCCGGGTCGCCGTCGAAGACACCGTGTCCGCCTCCCGACCAGTCCGTGCGGGCGTCCCCCAAGGCAGCTGCCTGTCGCCGGCGCTGTACGCAGTCTTCACCAACGACGTGCCCGTCACAACCGGCGTAAAGCTCGCGCTGTACGCCGACGACACGGCTTATATCGCCTCATCGATACGCCCACAACATGCCGCATCGAAAATCCAGGCTACATTGGATGCCCTGCCGCCCTGGCTCGACAAATGGCGCATTGCTATAAATGTGGCCAAGACCCAGGCCATCACCTTCGGTGCCCACCGGCGCCCCCCACCGCAACTCACCATCAACGGCACTCCCGTGGAATGGTCACCCGCCGTCACATACCTGGGCGTGACCATGGACCGCCAACTCACCATGAGCCACCACGTGACCAACACGGTGGTCAAAGTAAGGACCGCGAGAGCGCTTCTGCGCCCCGCCCTCAGCAGCCGCCTCCCGCTCAGAACGTTACGTTAGCTACGTTTGCGGACTACGATCACCCGAGACTTACAGGTAGAGGGCTTGGACGAGTTCGTCGGCCGCCTAGCCAAAGCGATGTACACCCGAGCGGACACATCAAATCACGAGCACCTCCAAAACATCGCTCCGCTTTACGAGCGCCACCGCGACCGCCGCAGCCGAGCTCTCCTTAGGGAGATAGTGCCCCCAGACGACGACGACGACGTCGACGCCGCCACCACTACACCGAAGACGACGCAAAGTGGCTCCCTCTCGCGCCCGCCGCGAACGATAGAGCCCCCACCACCGCCTTGAAACATCCCCGCCCGCGACACCGCGGGCCCGCTCCCCACTACCACAAAAAAAAAAAAACCGAAATACCCACACAAGAGGCGCTCCCCCCTCACGATAAGTCCGTCGCCTGCTCGCAGGTCGCTCGCTAGGCCTCCCTTACGGGTCTCACCTGGCAGGGCTTGACCGCGCTGAGGGCGACGGTGAAGAACTTAGGGAGGGGGGACGACCCTAATTTCGACCAACCTGCATGGGAGCGGGTTGCGACCCCCGCAACGTCTGAAATGGCTTACGCCAAAACCAAATTACGACGAAGAAAAGCGAAGATAGCTTGTCGACATTCCGGTTCCGATCTCCGCGCCGAACAGTCACGTGCGTGTCTGTCCTCGGCTGCGCTCCGCTCGCGACCGCGATTTTCGTGTTCGTTGTGTTGTGTCTTCACGCAGCCAGCCGACCACTAAGTAAGTGCACATAGTGCAATACGACTTGCTGTTAATGCACTCGTTGCAATTGTCCAAACTTGCTCGCGACGCGTCGTTGGATACGCGTAGCGTTGGTGGATACCTAACTGTGCCAACGAAGCCGACGGAGCGATCCCGGTTCGCTCTCTAGGGCCCCTAAGGCTCTAGGAAAACCGAAGTCTCTATCCCATTGCACTTGGGCTTGCCCAAGGGATAGAGAAGGGCAGCCGTTACCCACTAGGGATACTGCCTACATCTCGCGCCCCCTCCCCCTCCCAGGGTAGGTCTTTTTGCTTTATACCGTTGTGTTTTAAATTTTTTCTTGCTCGCGTCTCCCCATTCTTGGCCGACATGGAGTCCCATGGCTCCACGGCCCACCCCAACTCCATCATTGACCAGATTTTATCTGGTTACTCCTCCCAGGACGCGATCGACAGTGTCCAGCGTCTCCTTGATGAGCACCGGACACGTGTCGAGCGCAGCTCCCCCACTCCTAGCTTCACATCCTCATCCTCTCCAGAACCCATGGAGCACGAATCGCTCCTGGCGAACAAGAGGCCTGCCTCTCGCCGCTCTCCTTCCACTTCCCCGTCTGGGTCGGAATCAGACGCCACCCTGACCGATGGTTTCACCACGGTCCGTAATAAGCGCCGCGCCACCCCCACCACGTGCACGACCCCCGTGTCGCAGCGTGATGGCGGCCCAGCTGCCCCCACTCCCCTGTCGCAATCTCGCGACCCGCGACTCCAATCACGAGCCGCCACTGCGTCCCTCTCAGCCTCCCAGGCATCCCTCCCGGCCTCTCAGGCCCCCCTCTCGGCCTCCCAGGCCTCCACTCGCCCGCACACTAGGTGCGACCCCATCTTGGCGAAGGCCAAGCCTCCGCCACCGATTTACCTTAGGGATAAATCGAAGTGGTCGGAAGTGTCCGCCCTCTGCACCGCCAACAAGGTGCAATACACTCATGCCCGCAACACCGGTGTTGCCATCAAAATTGACTGCCCCACGAGTGATGATTTCAGAAATCTCACTCGTCTCCTGTACAACAGGAACATAGGCTACCACACCTTTGCTCTCCCCGAGGAGAGGAAAGTTCGTGCTGTACTCCGCGGGGTACCACAGGAACTTTCCAACGACGAGATCCTCAGCGATCTCGTATCCCAAGAATTCCCTGCGGAGGCTGTGCACAAAATGCACACCCGCACTGGGAAAACCTACCCCCTCGCCCTCGTCATCTTGACGAACTCCCCCAAATCGCTCGAGATCTTCCGAGCCAAAAACCTCAAGGTTTGCGGTTTGTCCGGGATCAGAGTGGAAAGTCCCCATAGGAAAGGCACTCCTGGCCAATGCCATCGCTGCCAACTATACGGGCATGCAGCTAAGAACTGCAATGCCTCCCCCAGGTGCGTCAAGTGCCTGGTCCCCCACCTTACCAAGGAGTGCTCCCGCACTCGCGACTGCCCCCACACCCCCTGCCTGCGTACTGTGCGGCCAGACTGGCCACACAGCCAATTACAAAGGCTGTCCCAACGCCCCACGTCCTGCTCCTCCCGTTAAAAAGGGATCCGCCGGAAGCCGGAAGCCGGCACCGGCGCCCACCCCATTGCCTCCAAAGGCAAAGCAGCCCCCAGCGGCTCCTGCTCCTCTCCTACGCCCGGCGCCCGGTGCGTCCTCTTTAGCCGATGACATGCATCTTGTCCTAGACACGATTACACTACGCCGCGCGCTCGGCGTAGTGTAACGCAAACGAACGCCTGCTTGCACTCTGCGAGCACGAATCCCTCTTGCGCTCAATATGAACGCACACCCATACTCCCAAGTCCCTCTACCGTCTGCCATCACGGCCATCCCGAGTCGGTCCCGGTCGTACTAAGCCCTCGGGTGTTTCGCTTGTTTCTTATAATGCTCGTTCCCTCCGCTTACATATTCCCGAACTAAGGGATTTCGTGAACAACAGGGATATCGATTTCTTGCTCGTCCAGGAGACGTGGCTCAGACCTTCAACCCGAAAAGGTCTCTCAATCCCTTCTTACTCCCTAATTCGTAATGACAGGCCCATCTCCCCGCCCGTACCAGGGCAACGTAGACACCGCGCCTCTGGCGGCACTGCCATCTATTATAGGAAAGCACTCCACTGCTGCCCTATTCCCACTCCCCCGCTCACTAACATGGAAGCCACTGTATGTAGACTGGCTATGACGGGTCATAGAACCCTTATCATAGCATCAGTGTACATACAGGCCGGCTCCCTACCTGTTAAAAGCGATTTCGAAGCGCTTCTCTCCTTAGGCGATTCCGTCATTCTCTTTGGAGATTTCAACTCCAAGCACACTGAATGGACTCGTTTCAAAACTAATCCCGGTGGTCGCAAACTTCTGCAAATCACCGAGGATTTAGACATTAGTGTAATTTCCCCATTTTCCCCCACCCATTACCCTGACAGCGTTGAGGGAGACCCCGACATACTAGACTTTGCACTAGTAAAAGGGGTGTCGCTCAACCTCAGATCGATCGAATCTCTTAACGATCTTGGGTCAGACCACCGACCAGTCTCACTTGTCATGGGTAATCCTCACCAAGTAGCTCCCCCTCACCGCACCATCACCAACTGGGATGTTTCCAATCCACTCTTGCGTCAGCTATGGACGCTGAAAACTCACCGTTCGCTATTTCCTCTGATTACTTTGACAGTACGGAGAAAATAGACAATGCGGTGAGCTCCCTGACCCAACTGGTCCGCTCAGCCATTGCTGAGAACACGAGGGAAGTTCCTGTGAGAGCTCGCAAGAACTATCACCCGGCTCTCCGCAATCTGATGCGTGCCAAAAATGCCGCACTTAGGCGATCAGCAAAGTACCCGACCCCCGAATATAGCTCATATCGAACCGCCTCCAGCGGAAAGTCAGATCCCAACTCAACGACCTGAGGAACGACCAGTTTGGCGACCTCATGGCCGAAATCTCTCCCTCTCATCAAGCGTACTACCAAGTGGCGAGAGCCCTTCGTAGCGACGCAACCACTTTCACTCCTCCTATTCTCCGTCCGAACGGCACTACAGCCTTTGACGACGAGGAAAAGGCGGAATGTTTTGCCGATAGCATTGCCTCTCAATGCTCAGTTAGCACCCAACCCTGTGACCCCACCCACATAAGGAAAGTAGAGGAGGAGCTCAGCTCTCTGAACTCCCTCCCTCTGCCTACCGACTCAGACCCCATTTCTATCTCTACTGACGAGATCAAGTCCCACATTAAAGATCTAAAGATCAAAAAGGCCCCCGGCGCCGATGGCGTCTCCAACAAGGCCCTCAAATACTTTCCCAACCAAGTACTGATCTTTCTCTCCCTCATCTTCAATGCCTGCTTCGACCACTGCTACTTTCCAGATGCCTGGAAGGAAGCGGTGGTAATATAATAATAATAATAATAATAAAATCATTTATTCAATAACTTAATATACATAGTTTGTTATTATGGGCATACAAACTTACAAAATATGTTAGTACCTAAACATAAACAAACAAGTTTTTTATATTTCTACAAATATAAAATTCTTCTTACCTCATCATTTAAAAGTACATTAAGAAAAAAAAGGTGTCTTATGGTAATTATATTTAATATTATGCCTGAACTAGGTGATCCTGTGTTTCAGGCTTTGAGACCTTAACTAAAAGATACATCTTATACTATTCTGTGTTAACAATAATAATATTTAAAAAATATTTAAAAGCGAAGAATAAAACAATTTAAAATAATAATATAAAATAATAAACTACCTTCGCAAAGTATCACACACAAACAATCAATTTAAAATCTCTCAAAAATACCTGTAAGTATTATAATCTTAAATTACTTTGTCACAAAAAGTAATTCTTCTGTATCATCATACGTCATCTTCTGCAGAGTGTCTTTAACAATTTTTTTGCAATTAATGCGGCTTAATGGATAAATATTTGCTATGGCATTAAATCGATTATAAAGTAACGGCCCTAGATATATATAAAATTTGGTCGTAAAAGTATATTTGAGTCCACCTTTTAACGTACAAACTTTATCTTTCCGCCTCTTATTAATTATTTCGGTGTTGTATGGAAGGGCTTTGTGCTGTTTTAATATAGTGCTCATTATGAATAATTGTCTGACTGTTAAAACTTCACAATTTTTATAAAGAAGGGTCGTGGAATACAGGAATGGCCTAAATGTAGACACTTTAAGTATAGCTCTTTGAGCTCTCTCGGTGGTTAATAGTAAAGTTTTACCAGCCCCACCCCACGTGGTAATACAGTAAGTCAGCAAGGATTCGCAAAGTGCCAAGTATATTTGTCGGATTAGTACCGCGTCGCCAACATGGCGTAGTTTTTTGAATATAAATATCATCTTACGAATTCTGTTATTTAATGTTTCAATATGGTGCTTAAACGAAAACGTCTCATCTAAAATTACTCCTAAATATTTTATTTTATCATGTAATTGGATCTGTGGACATACACATATATTATCATATGGGGCATTGCATAAATGTGCACGTAGGTTTAAGTCGTGCGTGGTTAGTGTTGATTTGCGAATGGAAAACTTAAGGTAGCTAGACTTTTCAGCATTAAGGGTTAGTAAATTACTTTGAAGCCATTTGTTAATTACATTGAAACCGTGTTGCGCGTGCCTGAATACTTCTTCTTCTGAGTCGGCCGAAAAGAGAAGAGCTGTGTCATCAGCATATGTTACAATGATACCTTGCTTAAGATTTATATTACATAGATCATTTATGTAAATCAAGAACAGGGTAGATCCTAAAATACTTCCTTGGGGGACCCCGTAAGAAGTATTTTTCTGCTCATTACTGATGACATTACCCACTTTCACGCATTGGATGCGGTCTTCTAAGTAGCTTGTTATCAATTTTAGCGGTGTGCCTCTTATGCCAATGTTTTCAAGCTTACGCAACAAGATCGGAATGGAAACGGAATCAAAAGCCTTGGCGAGGTCAAGGAAAATACCTATTGTGTGCTTACCTTTGTCAAGATTTTCCACAATAAAATTTGTCAATTTATGCACGGCATCGGCTGTTGATAAATTGGGTCTAAAACCAAATTGAGCATTTGACAATAGCGATTTATTTTCTAAAAAGTTAATCACTCTTTTATTTATAATTTTTTCTAATATTTTAGACAAAACTGGTAATAACGATATAGGCCTATAATTTGTTGCTTGCTTTTTATCACCTGATTTATAAATAGGAACAATAATAGCTTTCTTCAAACACTTGGGAAAAATACCTGTGGCCAAACATTTTTGGAAAATATAGGTCAAAGGAGGTATTAAAATGTGTCTGAATTGTTTGACTATTTTAGTCGGTATATTGTCCCACCCGACAGCACAGTCGTCTTTTAAACTCATTATTACATTTTCAATTTCAGTTTCATCGGTACCTAAGAGTACAAAAGATGTTATGCTATTAGTATGAGACGTAGGAATTTGTGTATTTATAAATGGGCGACTCTGCACTTTTTCGGCTAAACACTTGCCGACATTTACAAAAAAATTATTAACGTAATTGACAGATTCTATTTGGGACCCATGTGTTTGTAACAAACTCGAAGATGACTCATGGTTTTTGGTTGAGTACGTAATATTTTTAACTTGTTTCCAAATTTGTTTGGTATTTTTCCCAGCTCTTTCAATTAACTCTTTTTCGTATTTTATTTTAACTTTTCTTACGAGACTATTGCAAAAGTTCCTGTATCGCTTGTATGTTAATTGTAACACTAAATTATTTGGATTGGCTTTCGCTTTCAAATGCAATTTATCTCTATTTTTCATACAGCGTATTAAACCTGGCGAAATCCACGGTTTAATATTATAGTTTTTATTACTTAATCGTATACTTTGTTTATTGTTTTGAATAGCCACTGCAATATTTTCTATTACGTACGACATACAAAAATGCATATCAGCTGAACTGTAAACTGGGGTAAAGTCGATATTGCATAAGTCAGCTTCGAGTTTGTTTACATTTAACTTAGTAATTATGCGTGTATCTTCTAATTTATTTAATTTACAATTCAGAGTTAGTAATGCGGCGCTGTGATCAGTTATTGATGAATTCATGACTAAAGCTAGTGCAGAGTAGTTTGACTTAAGCATTATGTGATCCAAACACGACCCACTTTGATGTGTTGGTAGCAAGTGTGCAGGAAGTAAGCCATGGAAAGAGCATAGATTTAAGTATTCCTGAGTGGATGCTTCAGTATTTTCCTGAGTCGGAATAATATTGATATTAATGTCTCCAATTAATATAATGTTTTTGAAAGAAGATAAGCCTTGTAAAGTGTTGGCTAAAGAATGTGCAAAGTTGGTAATATCTCTAAATGAAGGTGATCTATAAACGGCTAAAATAGCATATTCTGTTCCCATTTTAATTAGTAATTTGCTGCAGTCATGAATATTAGGTTCCTCAACCGTGACATCTAACTGTGATTTTGTGTATACTATCACACCATCGTTTTGGTTGTGTACTATACTGCTCCTATACATATTATAACCCACCATTGTAGGCAAATTATGTTGCTTATCAATCCAACACTCTGTGAGAATTATTATGTCACAGTTTATGTGTAGCCTTTGCTGAAATACATTAAAACTATCGATATTTTTCGTAACACTACGGATATTTTGAGTTAGTACAGTGAAGGGGTTAGTGAAAGCGGAAAGATATTGTTTGCACTTTTCAACCTCGCAAAGAGTCGACTCTGATACAGAAAAATTATCAATTTCATTAGCTAAATCATTAATCATAACTATCTTTAACAATTAATTAATGTAAAAAGTATATATAATAAAAAAGAGTATAAAGTTATAATATGGTCAGCAAATCAGATATTTTAGGCGCTCTTAGGCGCCGCCATAATCTATTGAATTAATGTACCTCTTTTCTGCCATTATTTTTGCTGGACACTCTGTGGCACCTGTGTTGCGATCGCTGGGCTTTTTAAATCGGAAACAAGTAGCGCACTTTGAGGGATTTTCTTTTTTGGTGCAATCTTTAATGGAGTGGCCTTGTTCCCCACAGTGACCACAAGTGTGGACTGTCTCCCGACAGGTCTTCGCTGCATGGCCATATTGTTGACATTGGTAACACCTTGTTACCAAAGTGAAATCTCGGACTGGGCAAGATGACCAGTTAACAAAAACCCTTTGGCTAGTTATCAAAGCCTTGCGTATTATGGCTGATACTTCTAATACGTAGTTACAGGTCTCAGCATCTTTCTTGCCTGATTTATGACTCAGTTTAATAGAGCTTAAAAATGAGTCAAGGTCAGAGTTCGGTAACTTATCTGCTAGATTTTGATTAAACAAGCAAGTGAAGACCTCATTTTCCTTCATAGATGTGGGCACGCCAATGACAACTATCCTTGGTTTTCGCTTGTAAGGTTCGTCGACAGTAAGGCCCGAAGTAGTTAGTACCACCGATTCTTTTAATTTAGCTATGTCATCTTTGCTATCTGTACTAATGATAACGCCGCCGTTCCTTGTTTTACGGAGACCTCTAACATGAAGTTTCATTTTTTCAGGACAAATTATTTTTTGTACAAGCGATTTAGTGTCCTCACTTGACTTCTGTTTGTCAGTAGGATAGATTGCCACAGAGCTCACATTGGTAGGTTTGATAAATTCATTATTACCTTTTTTGACCATGTCAGCGAAAGACGTTACTGCAGTTGGTTTTGAAGACTCTTCGATACTCAACTTGAGGTCACGGAGCTGCTGCGAGAGGTCTTTTCTATCCTGTGAAGTTTGTAGAGATCTACGAGCTTGTACTGCTTTCGATTGAAAAGACTGACAAAGTACAGCCATCTGCGAAGTACCATGTGTAACTTTTCTGCATAAATTGTGTATTCGCAATTTTTGTTCGGAATTCATCTTACCTTCCGAAGATATGTGGCAGATTTCGCTCAAACATTGCTCTATTGTCCTCATCCAGTTTTGTATCTCCGGCGTATCGACAACTTCCAGGTCATCTTGGGTATGTTGCTTAGAAGAGGGATGCAATGGTCCCGGTGGAGGAGTTGGTGGTGGAGACCGGGGGGTCTTCGCACTTCTATTAAATGGACTATCCATTGTGTTAATTTTAGTAAAACGATTTAATCAGTCCACATTTTCACTATTACACTAGATTGACACAGTTTTATTTGTTACTACCGATTGTTGGCGAAACGAGGTCACGGTTCGTTAAACAATAT
The DNA here is from genome assembly GCA_910589605.1 of Chrysoteuchia culmella. Lineage (NCBI taxonomy): Eukaryota > Metazoa > Arthropoda > Insecta > Lepidoptera > Crambidae > Chrysoteuchia > Chrysoteuchia culmella. The sequence continues at coordinate 13,080,874 of OU342654.1, forward strand.
TATTAATATTTAATTATTATTTAACACGTCCGATCTCAACGATGATTCAACGATATTTTTTAATAGGCATTCCAAAACCGGGTAAGCCCCCGGACCTCCCCACCAGCTACCGCCCAATCAGCCTCCTCAAGGCCATGGGTAAACTTTTCGAAAAGTGCATACTCACTCGTATGAGAAAGCACCTCTTTGACAAGGACTTAATCATTCCCCACCAATTCGGCTTCCGGCCCAAACACTCATGTCCCCAACAGGTACACCGCATAGTCGAGTTTATCTCGAGCGGTTTCTTCCCCAGGAAATACAAGACTGTAGCAGTCTTTTTCGATGTAGCCAAAGCTTTCGATAAGGTTTGGCATGCCATGCCGGCCTAGTCGTCAAACTGCGCAGACTTGACCTGCCAGCCCGACTAGTCCGACTCGTAGCTTCATATCTCCGCAACCGTACCTTTTGTTTTAGACACGAAGGCACTCTCTCCTCTCCTCGTGCTATAACAGCAGGTGTGCCCCAAGGCTCAGTCTTAGCTCCCCTGCTGTATATAGCTTACACTAACGACATCCCCCAGCCCGTCAGTGGCGTAGAACTATCCCTTTTTGCCGACGATACGGCCCTATATCGGAAAGGCGCGTCCCTTGCTGCTATCCTCCCGAGATTACAGAAGTCCATCAACCAGCTAGGCGAGTGGTTCCGCAAGTGGCGTATCGAAGTGAACCCGGAGAAATCCTCCGCAGTTCGCTTCGATGCGTTACGCAGACGCGGCACTCCCATACGCTATAGGCCCCCTACCCTACTGGGTAAACCCATCCCCTGGCAAACCTCCGCCAAATACCTCGGTGTCACCCTAGACCAGTAGCTTACGTTTAAGCCGCACGTCAAAAGGGTGACACGCAACGCCCGTTTCTATATGGGCCGCCTCACTCCCATGTTAGGCCGACAAAGTAGGATGTCCCTCCGAAACAAGCGAACCCTCTATAAGGTCTGCATACGACCGGTCATGACTTACGCATCTCCCGTATTTGCCCATGCCCAGCCCTCCATCTTGCACAAATTGCAAGTAATCCAAAATATCTTCTGTCGCCGAGCGACCAATGCCCCCTGGTATGTTCGCAATGCGGACTTACACAGGGACGTAGATCTTCCTACCATCCAAAAATTCCTCCACAAAGCCTCCGAGCGATTCATCGAATCAGCAGAGAGCCATCCGAACCCCCTTATCCGCGACGCAGTGCCGTACACCCCTCCCGATTCCTTACACCTCTACTCCCGTAGACCCCGATCGGTCCTCATGGACCCTCCCGACCAGCTCTCGGCCACCCTGAACCGCCTATTGGAGGCTCAGGAGGCCGAAGCCACAACCGCCCACCAGTCTTGACCCCCTCAGGTCACCCCCCCGTCCTCTCTCATACGGCTGAAGTCCCATTTCTGGGAAGATCCCCCTCAGGGTGTGTCGTGTAGCTATTCGATTTCAGACGGTCCTCCTCTGGGAGCCGTCACTTTTCATTTAGATTCCGGCCGGTGCCCCGTCTGGGTGTCGGACGTATTTGTACTTTTCCATAGCGCACTTTACTTAGGTGAGTGACGCTCGCGCCGTATCCCTCCCCAGGGTTACGGTCGCTTCAGACGTAGGCTGCCGTCCCTTTCCGGGGAATCCAGCCATAAGGTGGTGTTTAGTCAGTAAGAGTCTGACATAACCTTCGACACAGCCGGCTGTGGGGTATCCAATGCAGGATTCACCACCTCCCTCCCCCGCATCCGGAGGGTTGCCTTTAACTAGGGAAAGGCACAAAAAAAAAAAAAAAAAAAAAAAGACCTAGCTTGTCATTTGTCTCTCGGCTGTCGGCGCGTTAACATCTATTAGGAGGAATCGCTGTTGGTGGATATAAGGTCGTACGAGCCATTTTTATTTTGTTTTTCATATTTTAAAGTTAAAGCAAACAAGTGTATTTCATGTCGATTTTCTTTGATTAAAATTTGAATTAAAGCTAATTGTTTTTCCGAGATCTTGTTTTTTTTAAGTCGTTGCCACTTCTGAACCTAAAATCAGAAGTGGGATAAAGACTCGTAGCCCACTACGTAGAAAAACAAGGTTGATCTTTGTTTTAATTTAGTTACAGTGTTTTTTCACATTCTCGTTATTACTTGTTTGCTTATTCGTGTACTTGTACATTGTTTTATTGTGTGTGTTGAAGTGTTTTTCTTGATATGATGCGACAAAAATCACGTAGCCGTGAACGGCGTCACACTCAAGGTGTGTCTAATGACGATCGGGAACGTAATAATAGAAGTACCCGCGATTTACGTTCACCCAGTTGTGTTAGTGAGCATGATGGATTACGATGCACCTCGGGTGGCCGGAATCGGAAACGTGATGAAAAAAGTGGATCGCGCGACAGAAACCGACGTGGTTCTCGTGATAGGACTAGGCGACGCTCGCGTAGTGTTTCACGTAGACGATCGCGATCTAGAAATCGTTCTCATAATCGACATAAGCGTCGATCTCGCCGTCGATCACGTTCCCGTTCTTGTCGATCGCGTTCTCGTTCTTATAGGTCGCGCTCTCATTCCCGGCGACCGCGGTCCCGTTCGGGCCGACACGACCGTAGAGTGCGTTCTAGATCGCATAGCTTACCCCGCGAACGGACTCACCGCGCTCATGGCGACCGCATAGCTACACCCAAAGCGATAAATTCCTTAGATTCAAATACTCCACCTAGAGATAGCCACATTTCCGAGTCTGTTGCTCCACCTTCCGAAGCACCCACCCTTGCTCATGCTTTGATGGAGGCGATCAAAACTATTCAACCTGCAAGGTCGCAGACTCAACACTATTTTATTTCAAATGTTGATCCTTCCATCAACAATATCGAGGTTTGGTGTGAAGAGGTGGATCGCGCAAAAGATACTAACAATTGGAGTGACCATGAATGCTTGTCACGTGTAGCCTCCTGTCTTAAGGGCGACGCTAGGGTGTGGTTAAGCGAGTGGGTAACCAATGATAGAACTTGGTCGAATTTCAAAAGAGAATTTAAAGCGCTTTGTCCCAGTAAATTAGATTATGCGAACATTTTATTTAACGCAATGACAATGACGTCCGATAAGTACCCAACATACGCGGAATATGCACGTCGTACGTTATTACGTTTGAAAATAGTACAGGGGCTTAGCGATGAGCTTAGAACACTCATTGTTATTCGTGGCATAGATAGTCCCCAAGTTCGTGCGGCTGCTGCCAATGCTCAGCTCACCCCAGATAGCCTCGTTTCATTTTTGTCCATATATACGAAACCAAATAATCGCACAAGTCAGTTTGATACTTTTAATAGCACTAAGAAGCGTATATCTAATAAACCTAATGCACGCGGCAATATAGCTATAAAGTGTTTCAAGTGCGGAGTGCGTGGTCATCTTGGACGCTTTTGCAAATATAACCTAACTGCTATTGCTATGTCCACCACACAGCCCGGTCCTAGCAACAATTGTTCATTTTGTAAGAAGCCGGGTCATGTAGAGGCCAATTGTTTTGCAAAGTCACGATCAGATCCACGAAACCAACGCAATGTTAATCTTTGTTCGTCTCGCCGGTACGATCCCTCACGAGATGTCACTACTGCTGTGGTGGATGGCATACCGGTTGATGTCCTCATTGACAGTTGCGCTCTATATATATCCCTGGTTTCCTCCGATGTTCTTAAATATATTTTATGCCAACCTAAATTTAGAAGATGTGTGTTAAAAGGTATTAGTGATAAAGAGATAGTTGCGACATCATATATAACGGTAACGATTGAATTTAGTGAAATATCTGTGGAAGTAGATTTAGTAGTAGTACCAGCGGTGTACATGAATGCACCCATTATAATAGGCACCGACGTACTTAACCGCGACGGTATTGTCTACGTAAGGTCAAAAGATAAGCAGTATCCAACTCGTAACGATACACCTTATTTCAACATTAATAACGTCCAAACTGATTACCAAGTCGAAGTAAATACACCACTGCAGGGCAAGGATTTAGACTCCCTTATGTTGGTAATTCGTGAATTTTCTGAATTCTTGATATCGGGTACCGCCACTACCACAGTTAAGACGGGTGAGATGGAAATTAAACTGATTAGTACTACACCCATCGTATATCGACCTTACTAACTTTCATATCAAGAGAAGCTCAAAGTCAGGGAAATAACTCAAGACTTGTTAGATAAAAAGATTATCCGGCGTTTCAAATCCGCGTATGCTAGCCCAATAATATTAGTTAAAAAGCGAGACGGCTCAGACAGGCTTTGAGTAGACTTCAGAGCCTTAAATCGTATAACGGTTAAGGACCGATACCCTCTCCCGCTCATTGACGATCATATAGATAGGTTAGGAAGCTTTAGGTATTTTTCCAGCCTAGATATGGCTACTGGCTTTCACCAAATACCCTTAAAAGCGGAGTGTATTCACATGACAGGATTTGTGACCCCTGAAGATCACTTTGAATACATAAAAATGCCATATGGATTAGCCAATTCCCCTACAGTGTACCAACGTATTATAAACGACACTTTACGTGACTTGATAGATGAGGGTAACGTTCTAGTTTACGTAGACGACGTTCTCCTTCTTAGTAACTCCGTTGATGAGGGCATACGGTTATTGCGAAGAGTATTAGAAACACTTACGAAAGCGGGTTTCTCTGTAAACCTACGAAAATATTCTTTTTTAATAAATGAGGTAGAGTATCTGGGAAGGGTCGTGTCTGAAGGTCAGGTTAGGCCGAGTAAGCGTAAAGTAGAGGCTCTAGTTAATACCGCGCCACCTCAAAATGTTAAACAAGTGCGTCAGCTTCTTGGTCTTGCTGGCTACTTCAGGCGATACATACGAGACTACGCCACTAAGACCGCCCCTATAGCTCATCTAACTAGAAAAGGTGTAGAGTTTCGCTGGACTCCCGAACATGAGACCATTCGTCAAAGTTTAATAGAACTCCTAACTAATGAGCCATTACTAACCATTTTTGACCCAAGTCTTTCCACTGAAGTCCACACTGACGCAAGCAGTGCTGGTTACGGAGCAATTTTAAACATCGAGCAATCGATTGAGTGCAGACGTGCTCTTTGTGCAATTAAGTAAATTAATAATTTATTTAATAGTGACCTAGATTAGTGACTTAGTGTTAATGTGTAAGTATTGTTGTGCTGCGAAATTGTCAAGACAATGAACAGAAACTATTAGTTATTTTTGTTGTGTGCAGTATTAGTGACTTTAAAAGTATGTCAGCCGATAGCCCTTTTTCTCGGAGTAGAATTACTTCCCGCAGCCCACCACCTTCGACTCCTCAAAGGATGTCTCGAGAACAGGACCAGGACATCGAGGTAGTGTCCACACCGGAGATCCAGAATTGGCTTACGCAAATTGAGCAACACTTGCAGGAAATATGTACAATTTCGAGCGAGGGAAAATTAAACTCGGACCAAAAAATTAGAATTAACAATTTATGCCGCAAAGTGGGACATGGAGCTGCGCAAATGGCCGTTAAATACCAATCGGTAAAACAAAAGGCCATTTCTACTCACGTTGCCTTTCAAGCACTTAAGGAAAATCAGGATTTAGAACTCTGTTTAACAGAACTCAGACAGACCATGAAAGAATCCTGCTCTAACCAATTAACGGCAAGCACATCTTTTGCTGATATGGTAAAAAAGGGTTCCAACAACTTTATCCCTCTAAACCCATCACGCTCAGTTACCATATTTCCTAGCGATTCAACTAAGACTAGCGATGAGACGAAGAAATTAGTCCAAAAGTTAGTTATACCCGAACAGCTGAACCTAAAAGTACGTGGTGTAAGAAATATAAAAAATGGTGGAGTAGTAATTAGCACTGAGACGAAGGAAGATATTGATAAGCTTAAGAAATCTGTCCAACTTGCAAATGAAGGTCTCAAAGTCGACGACACTCATAAACGCAGACCTCGCGTCATAATTATTGGAGTGCCCTCAATTATGCCCGAAATTGACGTTTTGAAGTGTATTTTCGAACAAAACATAGCCGAAAAATTACCGACCTTGTCCCGAGACACATTTATGACCTCTATCAAGTTAAGCCACAAGTCAGGCAAGAAAGACGCTGAAACCTGCAACTATGTTCTAGAGGTACCAGCGCAAATACGTAAAGCTCTTATAACCCAAGACCGCCTATTTATAAATTGGACTTCCTGCCCTGTAAGAGACTTCACGCTAGTAACTAGATGTTACAATTGCCAACAATATGGACACGCAGCCAAAACATGCAGAGCACCAACGCCTACGTGTGGTCATTGCGGAGACGACGGTCACTCTATGAAAGAGTGCTTAAAGAAAACGGAGCCCCCAAAATGTGCAACGTGCAAGCGGTTTAATAAGCCGTGTGCCCACAAGACCGGAGACGCCGACTGTCCAGCCAAAAAAGCGGCCGAAAATAGGTATATGAACTCTATTGATTATGAAGGTGCCTAAGAGCACCACTTAGTTTTGTTTGTAATTAAGAACTGTATAGTATGGATATTAGTTTAATAAGCGAGATCGATAATATATCAGTATCAGAGTCAAAATTAAGTGATGTCGAAAACTGCAAACAATATCTCTCCGTTCACCATAATTCATTAACAGTACTAACACAAAATATTCGTAGTATATACAAAAACATAGATGCCTTTAATGTATTTTTATATAGACTAGACTATAAATGTGACGTCATAATTTTAACAGAGTGTTGGTTAGAAAACCGTGCTGACAGCCTCCCAAAACTGGAGGGCTACGATGTATATTTTAGCAAAGTAAATCGTAATCAAAATGACGGTATAGTGGTTTATGCTAAGAACACACTGACAATCTCAATCGAAGAACCTACTTTGCCAGACTGTAACAATTTAATTTTAAAAGTCGGATCTAGCACAGCGATTATAGCAACCTATAGATCTCCTTCAAACAAAAACATTGATTCCTTCTGCAGCTCCTTAAATAACATTTTTGAAACATTAACATCTTTCAAAAATATTATACTGACAGGTGACATAAATATAAATATTCTACCCGACACCCATGAACCTGGAAAAGAAGATTACTTAAATATTTGCTCATTCCATGGCCTCCTTCCCGCCCACACCTTTCCCACGCATCAGAGCGGTTCCTGTCTGGACCACATGATGCTAAAATCATACCTTCCATGCACTACACTAGTTACTAAATCATCTGTTACTGACCATAGCGCCGTCCTACTAACCTTAAATTTAAAAATAACTAAACAAAAACATTCTCTGATTAGGTCTAAATTAAATATAAACAAACTCGAATGCGAATTACGCAATATTGATTTTAGCCCAGTTTACAAAACTGCTGATGCTAACAAATCAATAAACTATTTTATTAAAACTGTCCAACAAACAATAGCAATTAGCACAAAAGAGATGTCGGTTAGTAAGAAATATTATAATCTAAAACCTTGGATTACTCCTGGTCTAATAAGATGTATAAGAAATAGGGATAATTTACACCAGAAAGCTAAGAAACTGCCAGATAATTTGGTTCTTCAAATAACATACAAAAGATACAGAAATTTTTGTAACAATCTTTTGAAAAAACTTAAAATAAACTATGATAAGAACGAATTACTTAAAGCAGGCACAAATACTAAAATGATTTGGAAACATATTAAAAACGTCACATTCATGTCAAAACACAAGGAGACAAATACTAACTTATTGCATTTACACAACTCACCGCTTATTTCAGCTAACAAAATAAATAGTTTTTTTGCTAACGTAGGGAAAACCCTTGCGGAACAAAAATCATGTCTATATCGCAGTCCTGTATCCCCGCTTTACAAATCACCATCTTGCTTAAATTCTTTTGCGTTATTAGATACTGACGAACAAGAAGTCTTAGAAATTATTTCGGGATTGAAAGATGACTGTGCAATTGGTTGGGATAACATTAGCAATAACATCATTAAACGTTTCAAACACATTTTTGTACGACCATTAACGCGTATATTTCAAACCTGCCTGTCTGAAGGAATTTTCCCTAAAAGTTTAAAAAAGGCCGTAGTTATCCCTATATATAAAGCTGGATGCAAAAACTTAGTAACTAATTATAGGCCTATATCATTGTTACCCTCACTTTCTAAAATACTTGAGAAAATTATTAACAACAGGCTAGTTAAGTACCTGGAAAAAAATAAAATTCTTTCACCCAGGCAATTTGGCTTCAGAGCGAAGTTATCCACTTCTGATGCAGTACATTGTTTAACAGATTGTATAGCAGATGAATTAGGCAAAGGAAACCAAACCCTGGCAATTTTTCTAGACCTAGCGAAAGCTTTTGATTCTTTATCAATACCTTTACTATTAAGTAAACTGGAGGCACTAGGAATAAGAGGTAAGCAACTTAAATTATTTACAGATTATTTAACTGATCGAAGTCAAATTGTTAAAATAGGGCACGTTTCAAGTGATGAACAAACCATTCCTGGATATGGTATTCCTCAAGGAAGTATCCTCGGACCTACCCTTTTCCTAGTTTACATTAATGAGCTATGCAACCTTAACATCAGCAATGGCAAATTAATATCCTACGCCGACGATACAGCGCTTATCTTTACGGGAAAAACTAGCACAGAACTGTATAGCAATGCTCAATCAGGTTTCAATATTGTAAATAATTGGTTACACTGCAACTTACTAACGCTAAATGCTGACAAAACTAAATATATCCGCTTTAACATGCGCTGCTCCTACCAAAATACCAATTTTAAATTATACGTCCACAATTGCCTAAATCCTTCCACTACCACAATATGTACCTGTCATGCTATTAACAGTACTAATCATTTAAAATACCTTGGAATAATAATAGATGAGACCCTATCCTTTAGACCACATATTAATAGCCTAGTAAACAGGGTTCGAAAGTTAATTTACGTTTTTAAGCAACTACGTAGTATAGCTGATACTAAATTAATTACACAAGTGTATTTAGCCCTATGCCAATCCATAATTCAGTATTGTATTACATCCTGGGGTGGGATGCGAAAAACTAACCTAATTTATCTGGAAAGAGCTCAGCGAGCTGTCTTAAAAGTAGCCAATTCCCTTCCCTTTCTATATCCTACACGCTTACTGTATAAAAAGTGCAAAGTATTAACTGTACGCCAGCTTTTTATAATGCACATATTACTAAAACAACATGCAATGCTTCCGTATAATAAAGCTGACACTAATAATAAGAGACGAAATATTGTTTGCATTTCTAAACATGAGTCAAAATTTATCTTTACAAATAGGTTCTTTCTATTTTTAGGTCCATTCTTATATAATAAACTAAACAGAACACTAGATATGTTTAATTTAAATTGTTATAATTTTAAGTCAATAGTATATAATTATTTATGCAACTTGTCTTACGATGAAACGGAAGAACTGTTAGAAATATGTAAATAATAAATAGTATTAGTTAAATTAGTCATCAAAAATGTTTTCTTATTCATTGCATATTATGTTTACCTATCTAGATAAATTGCTTAGTAAGTGTATTTTTAATTTACTTACGTGTTATATAAGTATGTAAGGACTGACTCACCTGAAGTACAGGTTAAATACCTAGTTCAGGAAGTTTAATTTTAATTTGTCTTTAAACTGTAAAATGTTTGTATATTTGTACATGTACTGCAAATCTTATGAAATAAATTATTATTATTATTATTATTATTATAATTTTACTTCAAACTCGTAATGATGGTAAAAAACACGTGGTAGCATACTTCAGCAAAGTTACACAAGGAGCTGAAAGTAAATACCATTCATACGAGCTAGAAACGCTTGCAGTTGTTAAAGCACTCCAGCACTTTCGGCACTATTTAGTAGGTTTCATATTTGTAGTAGTTATAGACTGCAATGCCCTTAAATTCACCGAGCGTAAAAAAAGATCTTCTACCACGTGTCGCCCGCTGGTGGATATATCTACAAGATTTTAACTTCAGTCTTGAGTATAGAAAGGGAGCGTTAATGCCTCATGCTGACTATTTAAGTAGAAATCCCATTAGTAGTGTGAACCAAATTTCTAGACCTCGTAACTAGGCCCAAATAGCGCAGGCTGCCGATAATGAGACCCAAGAGCTGATGGAGAAACTCTCTGGTGGTGAACTCGATACTAACCGTTACGTTGTACAAAATAACATCTTGTACTACCGCTTTACACCCCAGGGATTAGAACCGCGACTCCTTTGTTACATTCCTTAGGGACATCGGTTAAGCCTCCTCAGGGTGTTTCACGATGGGCATGAACACATTGGACCTGAAAAGACTTTAGATCTCATTATGAGACATTTCTGGTTCCCGGGACTCAAACAATTTGTCAACAAATATATTGCCCATTGCATTATATGCATCTCAAAAAAACGCGTGCCTCGAGCCCCATTGCAAAATATATCTTCCTGGGAAAAACCAGATACTCCCTTCCATACAGTTCATGTCGATGCCCTTGGTCCACTGCCCGTATCCGAAGGGTATAAATTTGTGTTAATCTTAGTTGATGCCTTTACTTTATTAAATATTCATTGTTGAACCCTATATATCGTCAAGACGTAATCGAACTTAAGCGAGTAGTTACGCAAGCGATTTCACTGTTCGGCGTACCAAAGCTCATGGTAACAGATAAGGGACGAATGTTTGAATCGAACGAATTTGTGTCATGGGTGAACGAGTTAGGCTGCGACCTCCATTACATCACACCGGAGATGCACCACTCTAACGGGCAGGTTGAGAGGTATATAGGAACGGTTCTTAACATGCTTCGTATAGAAACCAACCATAATGGCGCATCTTGGTCTGACACTCTCTGGAAATTACAACTAGTACTGAACATTACCAAGCAGAAAACTATTCAAACTTCCCCATTAAATCTTATGATCGGTACCGACGCAACCACACCTGTTATACGTGCTTTAGTGCGCGATGTAGCTATCGAAGGAACTTCACCCAATCGAGAAACACTACGCGAAGTTACCAGGGGCAGAGCTCGCCGACTGCTTGAAGAAAATCAGGCTCAGCAGGACGAGCGTGTAAATAGAACGCGACGGGCACCTCGCAAGTTTGATGTGAACGACTGTTGGAGCCAGTGCCCTTTCTATATTATTGGAGATAAGGGAATCCTGTCCTAGTGGTGGTAAATAAAAGAAGAGTGGACTGTAAAACTCTGTACTGGTTAATGCGATCGAATATTGAAAAAGGTACAAGATGCCCGACAATAATTGCGACCGGTGACGTGTGGCTCAGTTGTGCCCGGAAGCGATAGTGATGTCGTCGGTTCTCGTCGTCCGTCGTTCATCTTCGTCATGCCCCCTCCTGGATGGGCACGGAACCGGTCGCCGCGGTGCTGTGGCCGACAGCGGCCTCGTCTTCACCAACGACCTTGTCTTCGTTATTAAATATGCTCAGTCCACAGGGAAGCTCGACCCGGGGATGCGTGGTCCCTATAAGGTGACGAAGGTCCTTCCGTGCGGACGCTATGAGTTACGGTTGCTAAGTGGCAGCTATGGAAAAACGACACAAGCCGCTGCTCAATACATGGTGCCGTGGCGCGGCGAGTGGTGTCCCGAGACCTGTGCCGCACTATTTGAGAGTAAGTTATGAGTTAGCATGTTACGTTTGTCGTCGTGCTAGACACTTGTTAGTGTCGACCCGTTTGTCGGGCAAGCCTGTTACGTTTGTCGTCAGGCAGACGCTTGGCAGCGTCTACCCGTTGGTCGGGTGAGCATGTTACGTTAGTCGTCATGCTGGATGCCGGGAGGCATCGGCCCGTTAGTCGGGTCATGTTACAGGTGGAGCGCTCTGGTGGGGACCGGTGGTGCTACAGCTTCACTTAGATGGATAAGAAGGACAGTACCTACCTAGACTTTGGATATGGTTTGATTTTAAAAGAGACGTCTCATATTATTTTACAAAGCGTGACGAATGACTCCTGAATGTGTGCATACATGATATTTGAATGTGGAAGCCTGAATTAAATAAAAGATGATGTGTGAAAGATGTGTTTGGAAATGTTTATTTGCTTTATACATAAACTAATCATAAAATGCATTTTCAGATGATGATAATGATAATAATGATTCTGAGACGCCTGAGGCTCTTCCAGCTCCAACCGCAGGACCTTCCATGCCATCACTGGACCCTGATGGTGATGCCGGACCTTCCACATCTGTCGGCGCTGAAAACGTGCCGGAAAACCGCTCTGGATGTCTGGCTGAAGAGAGCGCTGGACCGTGCTGCAGTTCAAGTTATAGTATCGCGGACGACACTTCGTCAGGAGAGGCCGTATGAGCAGCCTCCCTTATTAACTTTGATGTAGCTTGTGTCCAGGGGCGTGCATTCCATATAGGCAATTAGGCAGTGCCTACCTCATTCAAAACCTAAATAAATATACAATAAGTGTTAAAGTTATTTTATTTTAGTTTAAACTTCTATTCAACACTCACCCACTAAGATATTCCTTACGCTAAATAATGAATACCTACCGATAGGCAGTCTCGAAATTGCCTACTCGAAACAAGCAGCGTTTCATACAAGAATACAACATAATTTAGAAAAAGTATTGCTCAAGTATAAACCGCCCATGGCAAGAAGGGCGCTGTTTGTACGTGTAACGTTCTAGCTTAAACTTCCGGAATATATCAGTATAAAGTAAGCATGCCTACCTGACGAATGAATTTGGTCGCGAATTATTTTGTTGAGGAGTTATTTTAAAACTATCATATTTCCTAAGATATTCATTAAAATTTAATGATGTAAAGGACAATTTTATTCAAAATTAAATACTTGTGATGGTTAACGTATTTATTTAGATAAGGATTAATATCATGTTTATGAAAACAGCTTCTCAGATAATACATTAGTTTAGAACAAATTTTATTATCTGAAAAATGGTTATAGTGAGTTAACCATAAAACACAGACATATGCCGTCGCGGACTTTTTTTTAGAACTTTTGATGGGGAATAATTTCGTCATACATGATTTTTACATAACTTTAACCGTTTACACACCGTCCGCAACGGAAGCTCCCAAAACTAATATTTTTTTCCCGTTTCTGTAACGTTTTACATTAATGCTCTACTCTTATTAATCGTACCGTGATATTAAATATCTTATTACCTTCCGAGATAAATGGACTATCCAGCATAAAATATTTTTTCAATTCGAACTAGTAATTCCGGAGATTAGCGTGCTCAAACAATAAAACTCGTCAGCATTTTAATATTCCTACTAAATATTACGAACCTTATCATTTATGACTAGCGGCCGCTCTCGGTTTCACGCGCCGCGTGGTTGCCGTTACCGTGGGAATATCAGGATAATTATAAATATTTTAAATACAATGTAGTTTTCTGATATATAAGCTACATTGCTGTAAAGTTTCATCTTAGTCAGTTCAGTAGTTTTTGAGTGAAATAGTAACAAACATTCCTCCATCCAAATATCCTCACAAACTTTCAAACTTATAAAATTCGGTAGCAGGATAGGATAAGTGCAAAGTTACTAGTTAGATCTACAGTGCCTACTACGCTGGAAAACCAATGCACGCCCCTGCTTGTGTCTACCCGCACGATTCCTATAAATAGCCCGCGCAAGCGCTAGCTTGTCATTTGTCTCTCGGCTGTCGGCGCGTTAATATCTATTAGGAGGAATCGCTGTTGGTGGATATAAGGTCGTACGAGCCATTTTTATTTTGTTTTTCATATTTCAAAGTTAAATCAAACAAGTGTATTTCATGTCGATTTTCTTTGATTAAAATTTGAATTAAAGCTAATTGTTTTCCGAGATCTTGTTTTTTTTAAGTCGTTGCCACTTCTGAACCTAAAAGTATTATATAAAAATAGTATTAATTACTTGATAAATAGATGATGAAGTAATTATTTACAATTGATTACACTTAAGTTTCATAATTAGAAGACTTAAAATTAATGTCTAAAGTTCAATAAATTACTGATAGTATTCTTAGAAAAGTGTATTAATGTCCAACGCCAAGGCCGGAAAATTCCGCTAGTAGGGACGGGGCACAAACGATGATTGACTGATACAAAAATCCACATAAATTAAACTTTTGCCGTTTAAAACCGACTTATTTATTATAAAACAAATAAAGCAATTGTTACTGTAAAAATAAATGAGTTTATATTATTTTATTTATAATAAATAAAGCCTATAATTGACTAAATAAAGCCGAATTTGACAGTGACTGAATTGACCATTCCCATCCCTAGTCTGCATGTTTTTAAACGAATGTTATCAGTACCCCTTTCGCCACGACAAAAGTACTCTGTGGCCACGACCGGAGAAACACGCCCGCTTCTGACGTCATAAAAGAGTGCCGCCTTCTGGAATTTTCCATCAGTGTTGTGCTGCATTATAGTTATTTTATTGGTGTGTGTATGCGATTTTCTTAGGCTGTTAAAAGTTGTGAAGTTTATATCGTTAGAATCTGTCAAGGTTATTCGGTAAACTCCTATTGATATTATCATAGTTTTCGTGTTTTCGATAAATAATTGCTCTGAAAATTAAACCTATTGTTCTGCCGTTAACATACAAAGTAACGCTTTCTATCTATCTGTTACGATATTTAAATTAAATTGTAATCGTTCGAAAGAGACGCATGTCCCTATCGAAAGAAATATCGATATACTAGGTACTTGTTGTAGGTATTTATTTGTCGTTTTACTGTGCCTGGCGCTGGGGGCACAACAACTTATATTAAGTGTGGCAGTTAAAAGGTTAAGTTTATGAATTCATTACGCATCAAAGTTAATAAGTAGCTACGCTTTTAGACATTTTTAACAATATTTGTGCCATTTCCTACATAATGTGGTTTTTATAGTCCTGGTTATGTTTTGGAGCACCAACATTTCAATTTTCCTTAAGCTGACCAGACTGGTCAAGTTAAGGGAAACCATGATTTGTATTAAAGTTCAACTTTCTTATTGATTTTGAATAGATACTAAGCCATATTGTGATTTCTTTTAAATCTTTTCATTATAAGCGATGGGTATCCAAAGAATGACCAAGGTGTATTTTGTATTTATTTTGAGTATTCAGACTTTGGGGTAAAACATTTGTATAGGTGGTACTTTTTTCCAAACCTGACCACACTTAAGGTTTTGATTAACTTGTGTGGTCAAGCATATGTGATGCCTTTAAACTTTAAGCACTAACTCAAAACTCTTTCATTTGCATTTTTTTTTGGTTTGGCGTTTTTGTTTTTATTAGGCAAGAAAAAAACCGCAGATGCGAAAATTTTAAAGTACCCTGACTGATTGGAACGATTGAAGGTATTTGTTTACGAAGGCACATACTACTTTGTTGGCCAAATTGTATAGACATGTGATGATGGCGTACTGACTAAGTCAATGCATAAGCCACTGAATAATGGGAGATGGCCGAACAAAGACGAACTCATTTTGTACCGAATCGCAGATATAAAAGAAAAGATCCAGGACCCTCGAAAAATAAACCAAAAACTACTAATAATAACAAAATCTTTCATTTAACATCCTATGATATGTAACTATCTTGAACTGTGCAAGGTAATTTTGCAAATTAATTGACTAATTGAGGTGGTCAGGTATTGGGTAAAGTAGGTGGTCATCTGTTGGTGAATGGTGGTAAGGCAATGGTGACTTTTGATTTTTTTATTTTGGACAGGCCTAACAAAAAATGTATGGTAAATATCTGAATAAATGTTTGCCTCATTTGTATAGGTTATATCTAAGAATCAGTGTGCCAAAGGCAGCATCACTCAAATTAAATATGTGAACACAGTGACCGCTGTAAAGTCAAAATCCGCTAAAGTGGTCCTCTATTGGTTCCGTCACTCTAGAGTTTTTGTAGTTCTTGTCATGAAAATATCGTGGTTTCCACCTTCCCGCTTCCTAGCTTGACAAAGAATATTTGCTTTTCTGGTGGTGATAGAGCCGTTAGAAGAACTACTAAATCGTCGTCTTCCCCAACAACAGCAACCACTGGATAATTTGCGGCTTTCTCAATAGCAGTCCTTATAATTGTACAACAGCATCACTAGGAGCCACTCGTGTATCAATGCCCTCAGCCTGCATTTTTCCTGACAGAAGTTCAATAAGTCGAGACGATCCCCGCGCGGGGAGAACGTGCAACGAACGACGGTTATAATTATTCAATCACAGTCAGGGGAAAGTACTCTTGTTGTCAGTGGTAGCGCCGCGCTGACGCCCGCGACGCCCGTAGCAACTGAGGACTAACGGTAATCTCGCTCGCATGCTCGCTGTATCGCCTTTTTTGTTTAGAATTCTCAATGGATTGACATGATGTTTTTTATGTGGGGTCGACAGATGATAAAGCTTGCTTATTTCGAACTAAAATGTACGTTATGATGAACTACTACGACAATACAAACGGGACGTTTTCTTAAATTTCCTATTAATTTACCTCTTTGTTAACTTATATAACAAAATTTGTAGGGAATTTTGTTCAGAAGTAATCATAATGCTATTCGCACAGATTTTTGAGATACGAGCAAAAATATGAAAAAAGGTACCATTAGAACCCCTCTACACCCTCAGCACACCCCCCACCCTTGAGGACTTTTAATATGTTTTCTGGGCATCACAAAGTACCTATAACTGTGCCAATTTTCAAAACTACACGAATTATTTCCCCTGATTACCTATTTTCGGCTCAATTTGACTAGGCTAAGAACCTGTTCGTCCAACAGATACAGATGCAGTCCCGCATTATGTATGCTCAACATTATGTAGTTGTGCCATTAGGAATATAATTGTTAAATCTTTCCCAAAGGCACAATTACGTCATTTTTATTTAATATTAGTTCCTCGATGCACAACTAAGGATTCAGTACACACCTGTCAGATTCCACTTTCGTCAGAAGCAGTTTTTTTTTGTAAGTTCAGTTCTTGTTGACAATACATGTCATTAATTATTTGATTTATCTTAAATTTGCATATTCGCCGCAATTATAATAAAATTAACGACAGCCCTCTCGGAGCATTTCGACGGGCATACGATGACGTGGAAAAATGCGTATTCATGGGATGTCAGAACAAAACTTTGATACAAGTGCCGGACATAGACAAGACCAAGATTTTATTGGAATTAAATTTTTATTTACTACCGAGGAGCAGAATGTGCCTCCGGCATTTCAAGAACGCGATTGGGCGGATTTAACGTCGGAAGAAAACACCACCGACTTCAATAATGAATATGTCACAGACATTGTAAGAATATTTAGAGTAGTGATAGACTCAATAAACTCTTCTGTACAATCTTTGGTGCAAGAATTCCAAAATCTTTAGTCCGAAATAAAAATAATAAATAAAAACTATAATGTGTTTATTATTTACGACGAAAAAACAAAAATTAAGTATATATTCGTAGACTTATAACTATCCAAGAGCATGCCCGATGGATGTTTCTTCAAACTATTACTTTAATGTACCTACTTGTAAACTTAAACATAAAAAGGTACTTACACCTATACTCTTCACAAAATAATAAAAAGTTAGTTTTTTATCAAGTAGGTACAATAAAGATATAATAAATAAGGTGAAATATTATAAATACGAAATAATCGACTCAATCGTTTCAGACAAACCATAACTGAACATTTCTGAGCCAAACACGATCTTATTGTCTCTTCTCGCGACTTTGTTATTTTTATGTTATTCTTCGCTTATTTTATACTACCATATTTAATTTTATCTTCTTCAATTTCAAGTCACCTTTCGCAATTATCTTTTGTATGCCGTCAATGAGGTGTAAAATGTTAGCTTTCTTTGGAATCCTTCGATTAAGTAGATAATGCCAACTTATTCTACTACTTACCAACAACGCAAACAAATAAACAACATGCCCGAAAATGAAGGAACAGAATCTCCAAATCTAGTTCCATGCCCATCATGTCTACTATGCTATCTTTATACAACTGAGGAATGGGTTCGTCAGAATTTTTCACTAATTCTTTTATCTCCGCTTTCTTTTTCAAATAGATATTTTTAGATTTATCAACGACGCACGAATGCTCCTTAGAATGTTGTACTTTGAAGTCCTAAACAACATATTAAACTTAATTAATTAACGAAACAAAAATAACACAAACCGCAAATATCGTCTAAGTAACATTAAAAACTTACTTTTAGAGTAATGCTCCCCCGACAGTTCGTTTTACGGTATTTCGAGCATCGCAGTATAGACGCACCACTTTTGTATGTTCGAACTAAATGATACTGATAGTCACCGTATAAAGCAATTTTCCCACCTTTATTATCAACGAAGGTAATATTAGCGTCATCTTCTGAAGAAGACATGCTTATGGACAGTGTAAGTGTAGTACCTATCTACACCACTAAAATTATAATTTTTAGCTAATTAGAATAACGGTTGCCGCTGCTCAGAATAAATGGCAAGACGTTTGTAATCTTTATTATACTGCAAAGGTTTGAAGAAAGTGGTCTATCATTATAATCACTAATCTTTATTATTTTTTTGTCTTTTTTACTGTCATTATTTTTAGTTCATAATTTTTGTTCTATTTAGTTTATTACCAATTATGTAGTCACTAACTGTTTGTAAGTTCATAGTCAATGCTGTGCATTCTTGTAATTGGGCATAGATATAAGCTGTATCAACCTTAGATAATGATCTTTAATGTTTTTCTATATGTTGCCTGTAAGTGTGCCATAAATAAATAAATAAATTATAACTTTCTGAAGAGGTTTGTTGTCGTTTACATAATGCTCACTGTGAGTGTAACTAGTTGTGTTACAAGGAATGGGTGTATTAAATTAGTTGTGCTTAGTTGTGCGTAGTTGTGTCATTAGGAACACCTATCTGGAAAGGCACAACTAGTTGTGCATACATAGTTGGTCCATTAGGAAAGCGGGGATGCAGTGACCACGTACAAAACAGAACTAGACCATTTTGTAAAAGCTGACGCAACTGCTCTGCTTATCGTTACCACTAATATGAAAGAAGAGACACTTCGAAAGATCATGAGATACACGAATGCAAGAGACGTATGGCTTGAGCTACATCGACTATTCGACGGCACGGACGAAGACAAGTCCATCAATCTATGTATGAGCTTCTTTAGCTTTAGAAAAGATCCGGCAGATGACATAGCCACACACATGTCAAATTTGAAAAATATTTGGGCGCAGCTTAAGTAAGGAAAAAACCGGGGAGCTACCAGAACTGCTACTCCTTTGCAAGATTCTGGATATGCTCGACGAAACCTACTTTTCCTTCAGAAGCAGCTGGCTATTATTACCTAAATCTGATCGAACCATCGAAAGCCTTACAAGCCATTTATGTGCATTTGAACTAGCTTGAGTAATAACGTACTTCAACAGGAAGCTCTCGTTTCAAATTCCGGCACTATGTCTACTGCAGAGTAGAAGGATAGAAAGTTGAAATGCAACTACTGCCAAGCTATCGGCCATCGAGTGAGAAACTGTCAGAAGTGGATCAGAGACGGCAAGCCACCGAAAAGCAGTAATACACCTTCTACCTCTAAATCCGCAAACATGATCATGTTGTCTATCGATAGCACAGAAGTATTTTCAATCGTTCCCGACATCGAAAACTGGTACGTGGATATAACGGGGCGCCACGAGCCACGTGTCAAACCGGGCTGATTTATTCCAAAGCTTCAAATGCATATCCATACTGTAACAACTGCTGATGGCAAATCGATTCATGCTAAGGGAAAAGGTTCAGGAATAAACTACAACGAGCGACCCTTCAAGATGTTTGGTACGTTCCAGCCATTTTAAAGAATTTATTCTCAGTAAGTACCTACTAGCACTTCACAACAGGATTCAAAAAAGAACGCAACGTCTATGTCAACGAAGAAGCGTGCTTGATAGGAAGACGTAAGAAAGAAGTGTGGAGTGGATTGCACAAACTAGACTTATAAGTTGTACATCCTGAGAACCCCGCTGAAGTCTTTGCAACCTTCAATGCTATGCAACTATACGACGAGCGGTTCGCACACCAGAAAAAGAGGCACGTGAAAACTACAATTAAACGCGAACTGGACTTATATCTTCCTCTTGATAAGGAGCTGTGCGAAGGCTGCATATTTGGAAAAGCTCATAGACTTAAATTCGGTAGGACCCGAGTTACCGCGCCAGGAGAACTCGTGCACACCGACGTTTGTGGACCATTTCAACCAAGTTTTTTTTTTAAATTCCAGTACTACGTGTTGTTCAAAGACGACTATACAGGCTATCGTATGGTATACTTTCTGAGATACAAGTCAGAGGTTAAGAACAAGCTCGCCTTAATGCCAGCTCAGACGAAGAATGACGTGTTGCGGACTCTGTGGTTGCTAAGCGACATAAAATAAAAGAAAATAACAATGTGAAAAGCTGGAAAATAAATACATCTTTGTGTCTTATCAGTTTTTGCTCATTTTATCATATGAAGGATATACCGTATGCCTGTTAAGCGACAACGGTGGCGAATTTGACAACAAGTCCATAAGAGATATACTAGACTCCCATGGAATTCGACAGACTGGTAATGCCTTACACACCAGAGCAGAACGGTGTAAGCGAACGTGAAAATCGCACCTTGGTTGAAACTACGAGATCCATGATGTACGCGCACGAACCTATGCCACAAGAACTTTGGGCAGAACTAATAAATACCGCCGCGTATATTCTCAACAGAACAGGTCCGACAAATAACAAAGATAAGTCACCGTATAAACTTTGGACTGGAAAAAACCCACTGGCAAACATCTGCGTATCATAGGATGCAATGCCTACGTCCACATTCCAAAGCAAAAACGAAAAAAAAAATAACAAAAACAGATGGCAAGCAAGAAACTATTGATCACGTTGTACGTAGATGACGGATTAGTAGCCGCAAGTAATGAATACTTAGCGCAATAATTTCTTAATGATTTACGGAAACGTTTTAAGACAACGTTGAAGCCCGCTTCATATTACCTAAATCGAAAGAGAGAAGGTTGGCTCTGTCTTTATTCATCAAGAAGCATATGCAAAGAAAATATTGGGGCGCTTTGGGATAAAATAATGCAATCCTGTCACAACACCCATCCAGAAGGAATCTACGACTATTCTATCAGGGACAGACGAAACCGTGAAGTATCCGTATAGAGAAGCAGTCAGTGCTTTAGCATATTTAATGGTCAGAACACGTCCTGACATTGCATTTGCAGCAGGTGTTGCCTCCCGAAAATTGGAAACCCCTCCAAGGAAGACTGGCTTGGTGTAAAAAGGATTTTGCGTTACATCAAAGGAACGTCTGCCTATTAGGTATGGACAGCACAGCCTATGGAATTAGGTATGGACAATTTAATCAAATTACTACCTTAACTGTAGGAATGTGTTTAATTTTAAGTTTTCAATCATTGTACATCTAAAATCCTTAATGTAATACTGCAACACACTGAACAGAGACTAATATTTTCTTAAACACATACATATTTGTATGTTTATATGTTTTACATATTTTTTCTTACGTCAAATATAACGCACTATCTCATAGTTAATTACACCTATTACACAGAATATAGGTATTGTACTAGATTACATAAGTAACATACTAAGCTTCAAGATTTAATTGGCAAATAATGAAAGATCTACTTTTAACCATAAGACGATGGCCTCCGTGCATAAGTAATATTGCCATAATTTGACTACCAACATATCTTCATCAGCTTAATTATTGGTTAACACTTAGGTATGTACAATAGCTTTATCAATAAATACAAAGTGCTCATACAATTTAATAAATCACAATTCGAACAAGATAAAATAACATAACTTAACCTGACATAACATTGTTCATAATTTTGTTAATGTATGTATGACTGAATTAAATAGTTGTATATATACAAAACAATGTTTCCGCAAAGGTAACAAACAGGCCAATCTAAACCGTATTATAAGTAGTGTTTGGTTCCTGATCACTAAAGCCTTTTAGACTTTTAATTTTTATATTTAATTATCCTTCTTCATCCTAGTGCTCGTCATTCGGTAGATGATAGAATCTCTACCAGGGTCCATGTCCATGATGGCATAAACAATGGCAATTAAAGTGAAGGAAAATACTACTCCGAACCACAGGATTATGTTAAAAATGGCAGAGTACTCCGCAGAATACTTGTCGTCCTTATGCTGCTCTATACTCTGCAAGAAATATATTTTTAAATTAGTCACAAAAATCTATTAGAATTAGTTGGTATGTGGATATCAAAATGGTTTTTCACTGATTTGAAAATGTCACGGTAAATTTTAATAGTGTGAAAATTATTAATAAATAACCGGTAATCATTAATACTGACCACGTGATTTGGTCAATGTGATTAAAACTATGAAATTTATCACTTTACGGAAGATTACATTAGTGACCTCTAGGAAAGGTTAGGTTAAAACTGTGACCAAAAGACGCGCGAGCCGAGTGAGCAAAGCCAGCGTGGCGCGGCAGCGGCCGGCGAAGCGCCAGAAACGACTTTCTTTTAACAGTACTAATTACTAATAGTGATTTTCTCCTCTCACGCTCGGAAAAGGATTTGTCATTCAGTTTCCGCGTAGAAAATCGCTTTTTGCGGCCTAGCGCCGTAAAGTACTTTTTTAATTTAATACCTAAATATATGTCATAATGCGTTCCGAATCGCACTGTTGACTTTTTTGTTACATTTTATTCTTATTTTAAATAGCTTTGAATTAATTATAATACTCCGTTTTGGTTTCTTTATATTATTTTAGTTCATTGAATCATAAAAACAATAACAACTATCGTCCGGTAATCTTCACGGGATTCCGCCAGCATATCGCCACGAAACGCAACGGATCGCCGCGTGTTGCGTACACGTTGCACAGTTGTTTATTTAAAAGAGCTCAGTTGGATGACAGACAAGGGTGGAATGGAATTGGAATAAAAGTGTCAATCGTGCACCGAGCGCGCCGCGAGCTCGTTGTCTCGCAGCGAGTCTAGTCGTTGACGTTTTGCTCGTCAATTGTCACTCGTCGTAACGCCGCGATGAAATCGCCGTGTAGAGATTGATTCATATATATATACATACATAGAGTTATACACATACATGAACATACACATCAATAAGCGCCAACTATTCCTTAATGTTGGTACTTGTTGTTCATTATTCTGTTCAAATAATGTCACTCCTCGTATCGCCGTGATAAAATCGCCGTGTGGAGATTGGTTCAAAGTCTGCGGGCACGAGACCGGCGACGGCCGAGCGATGGCGGCTGCGGGGCGGCAGCGATATGTAACTATTTATTCATCTGTTACGTTTTTTTTTTGAACGACTAGGAGACACTTAGCCTTCATCATACCTGATGTTGAGTATTGATAAGGCTGAAGATGGAAGCGATGAAAAGAGTAGGTATAGTATTAATTAAAAGCAACGCGCACAAAACGGGCGAGAGCGGAGCGGGGCGATCTGCCTTAAGAGGAAACACCATGGGCGAGAGAATCGATATTTTCCTATGAAAACCAGACAAAATCACCAATTCGTAGTTCTCTGAAACCTTCTCCAAAACTTTACCGATTTAAGTACTATTTACATTAAAAATTGAAAAAAATCGGCGAGTTGAACTCTGAAGGGTTCCGTCTCTCACCCAAGGTTGCCTGGAAGAGATTGCTATGTAGCAATAAGGCCTCCTATTGTGTGTTCCTCTTTTTGTAATTTTCTCTGTATGTGTTTGTTTTAATATTGTGTGCACAATAAAGTTTCTATTATTATTATTATTATTATAATAAATACACCTACCCAATAGGCGGTCTTAATGCTACATAGCAATCTCTTCCAGGCAACCTTGGGTGAGAGACGAAACCCTTCATGTCCGAGTTCGACTTGCACTTGGCCGATTTTTTACTTTACATTGATCGGGACAACTTTGGAACGTAGGGCGAACTGGGAAAACTTTGGATACGAACGGGGAATAAATCCTACATTTGTAAGGAAAAACGGCCATTCCTCTTTAGAAGTGGTACACATTCGTCAGATTCCTTTTTCGTTAGAATAAATTAAGTATAGGTTATTTTTTTCTGTCTATAACAGACTTTTGGTCAGATGCCGCTTTCGTCAGAATGAATTTGGCTGTTTTTTTTCTGGCCAAATCGGTTAATTCTTATTATAAGTATAGATAAACACACTGTACATAATCAAATATTTTTTACCAAATAAGTTAGGTACCAAAGTGGACGAAGGGACATCAGTTTATATAAAAAGATCAGAACGTTAGTTGTAAAAAACCCTTAAATCATATATTTCTAGCTGAAAATACCAGGGTCGCATAGCTAACCAAGAGTTGTATTTAGATGTTTTGCGAATCCTGATTGAATTAAATTATAATAATAACTCCTGGTTGGTTTTGTTGCCCTGGTACTTTTCGTTCATATTTTGTGTAACAAATAAATATTGTAAAAACTAACCTATGTATTTTTCTATACAAAGAGGACTAATTCCTTTTTCGTCAGAAAAAACGATCCTATAATTTATTCTGACGAAAAAGGAATATGACGAATGTGTACCCGCGTCAGTCAGGATGTGCAGTCGAACGATTCAATAATATGGAATTCGTATGTCGAAAGAAAATTAGTAGAGACGAAGCGCTCACCGCGCGACGAGTGATTCTAAAATAGACCTCCTGATCGCGCTTGTTACGTTTCGACGCTGCACAGGCTATTAGTTTAATGAGGAATCAATGAGGTCCATAAATACCTATTGTTGAATGATACGTCTCATTGTGGTTATAATTATAATAGGAAATTGGACCAATGTAGGACGAAATTAGAAGTAGACTTGGAATCTTCATTCTGTTCATCTTGAATAATAACTGAAAGAAGTAAATCTTCTTTAATTTCCCTATATGTGTCAGACAACATGGTAGTGATTGATACGATCCTGGTTAATGTCTGGAACGCGAACGCATCAATGTGTTTATTTTTGCACACGCAGTGATCGCCACCGTGCACGCCGTCGTGGACGCGGGCTGAGCGGTTGGTCTTAGCATTAGTCGCCTATGTGTATCCATTTTATTTGTATAGGATGAGGCATCTGCACTTATAGTATTATGTTATATGTGTCATGTCAATACTATTAAATGGAAATATAAAATTTTGCTTTTTAAACATTACCACAGTTTGATCTTGCTTGGCTCCCTCCTCTGCAGGAGAGCGGATGGTACGACGCGTGTG
Source organism: Chrysoteuchia culmella (assembly GCA_910589605.1). Taxonomy (NCBI): domain Eukaryota; kingdom Metazoa; phylum Arthropoda; class Insecta; order Lepidoptera; family Crambidae; genus Chrysoteuchia; species Chrysoteuchia culmella. The sequence continues at coordinate 13,106,122 of OU342654.1, forward strand.
AGCTACATCAGTGGTCACTGCGGTCACAAGAACTGAGCCATCATAAGCCTTCACAAAGGCATCGCTGAGCTCCAATATTGCTTGGCCTTAAAAAAAATATTTTTGACATATTATTTTGTATAAGTAAACAATTTAGCTTTGCTGCCTACATTAATTTGAATGAAGCAGTTTTATTGTGCTGTTAACCGTACTTTAATTAGAGAACCAGATAAAAATAAATATAAAAAAAAACTACTTACTCAACAATCTTTTGGCCTCTTTAGCTTGCAGTGAGTTGGGTCCATGAAAATCAGAAAGAGGATGTAATGATCTAAATCTGAAGTTGTAGAAATCAATAACATTGTCAGGTTTTATGACCTTCACCTACAACAAAAACTCTAAATTAGTATATGTGCAGGTTATAAACCTGGTTAAAGCTTAGGCCACATTGTGTTTTTTTTCCATAAGCATGACAAAATCATTGTTTACTTTGACTCCTCAATTAAATCTTAGAAAAAAAGTAATAGTATTAAAGCAGATTCACCCGAGTTCTTTTCATAACAACAGGTGTTGTGAGACTCCATTTTAACTCAATCTACCATACAATTTCTATTTAATATTATAAATATATTCAATGGACTTTGGGGAAATCCAAAAGGTAACCGCCATTACATAAAAAGATGAAGAAGAATAGTATGAAAAATTATTAACCCATGTACCACTAAGTCTCCGGTGACCACGCTAGTCCTTGTGAGCTAAACTCTATTTTATGCAGAGTAGAGTCGATTTTAGTTATGCTAAGAAAAAGACAAATGGAAAAAGAAGTTTTGACGAGTTAATGGAAATGTGCGCTGATGTTGGATGTTGAGACAGATGGTAGCTTTTTATGAGCATAAGTTTTAGTTACATACCTGATTAGCTATCGTTTTCAGTGCTTCTAACTCAGTAAGAAATTGAAAGTCTTCTTCAATGGAATATTTCAAGTGTTGCAAAGACAGTTTGGATGCCTTAGGTGGTGAAATAGGTCCAAATACATCGGCCCTGGAAAATAACTACAACCAACAAAAATTAACTACCATTCATGAATTATTATAATTCAAAACTAGCTGTTGAAACTGACCTGATCAATATCAGACATATCAATCTTTACCAGCTTGTTTCCTCCATTTACAAAATGCTGTTTGATTCGATGTTCCACAGCCTCAAAAGTATCTGGTTCATACTCATCAACACTTAGAGGATAAACCTTTCCCTTAAGAAATGCCTGAAACAATGCAGTGGCACAAATTGGATAAATTATAAATTGAAGCTGGAAGACCCCATATTACAACATTATGTAGATTGATTCATTGTACTTACAACATTTCCGAGCCTGGACACACCATCAATATATACCTCTACAACAGCCTCAGGTGTGTTGAATGGATCGACGATGGAGAGACCATTCCACTCGGAATTCTGTACAAGTATTTAAAAAAATGTTAATGGATCTGGCTTGCTACCTACATAACTTCATATAATAAATTGAAAGTACCTCTTCTACCGACAATCCCAATGATGCTGAAAATATTTCTTTAAGAAGGCTCTCTAGAGTTTTAGAAGATCCCGCAAATTTTAAGGATTTAGGACTGTGAAGAACAGAGAACTCCCCAGTGGCATCAGCACCTTCAAACATAAATGGTATTGGTATGTTGGATAAAATAAAATGTAACATGGATATGTTATGATAGACAACAAGTAATGTCAAAAATAGAAAATTTCTTACCGATTACTGAAAAAACCACAAAAATCCAAAACAGAGCCATTCTTACAGCCATTTTGGAAACAAATGAATGATCGACTGTCATATGATCAGGGGATGTAAGTCTAGCCATATTGAAAAATTAAAAGCGCCATCTGCAATTAGCATGAACGTGTGGGTAAAGGTGGAGCTAATACATCCAATACCTACTTGAGGCCAAAATCCTATGTAACATTATCTCACTCTAGAGAACTTTCTCTCTTTCTAATAAATGTTTTCATTCCTTTCCTATTTGGCTGAGTATTTTAACGCCCTTTTCACACCACGTGCGAATCGCAAGCGGTAGCGTATTGCTCTCGCTCTAAACGCTAAAGTTAGAGCGAGAGCCAGTTCCGCACCTCCGCTGCGGATTTGCGGAATGCAAATCGTATTCCGCAGCGGAGGTGTGAAAAGAAAAGGGCGTAAAACTGTCATCAGTGAATACTGAAACTCTTTCCTTGTTAAATTCAAATTCAATATCATTTATTCAGTCTAGGCTGTTACACGCACTTTTGAACGTTAAAGAAGCTACGCCATCGGTTCACAAACCCTACGTCGGGCGTCCTTGCAACGAGAGAGAAGAACCGGCAAGTAACTCGTCAAGGGCTGTTTTTTTCTCCCTGTGTTATTTCATACAGAGTAGTCAAAATGAAGAGTGACACTGACCTTAACATATCAGTAAGGTCAATTTCCATCACAAAAAGAAAATACTAATTATAATATATAAAATATGTGTGTGTCTACAGCTTCCTCATAAGGCATGGAGAAATTCTAAGCATGCCATATTTTAGTGCATAATAAGAGCAATCATACGTGTCAGTGATATTTTAGGTGCAACCATAACTTCGTTAATAGGAGTTTTTTTTTGTGTTAGCTGGAGCAACGTGTCTCCAGCTGACACATGCCTTTTTAAGATAAACCAGTGAGGTTAGGGGTTTAGAATATAGTCAGAAATTTTGCGCACAATAGGTGCAATAGTGCAATGAGATGAGAACCAAAAAAACTAACCGTTACACACAAATACTGTTGAAACTACGATCATTAAAGTGTGTGCGAGCTGGAGACCCGTGTCTCTGGCTTACACACACCTGTATCTTCGTAATTATTTGAGGTATGATGATGTTTTATACCTCAAATTTTTGAGTTGAATTTATGCAGTAAGCTCCAAATTTTTCTAATCTCTAGCTCGAATAGTTTTTGAGCTACGAACCGATAAGCATGTGTATCTAAGCTGGAGACACGTAACACTTTTGAATTACTGTAACTGTATAAGTTAGAGCCTCGTATTAAGAATCAAATGATGACTTATGATGATGATGATATATGTGCACACAGCATGCAAAATTTCAAATCACTGGGATTCTTAGTTTCAAAAAACTGTTTTCCCGCCAAAAATTTCAAAATGGCTTGGACGCAACGCCTAAGAGCGCCGTTGCCGTTCCGTGCGCTACACTGTTGCAATCGACTTTGAACCTAACGGCTGATATTAATTCGAGTCACTTTAATTTGCGCTTTCGATCGTTTTAATTCCTGTTTTGAGAATTTTAGACTAGGAGCCGTCCGATATATCCACGCTGATTACAAACCATCTATGGTAGTTACTTATAATTGAACTATCTGATTCTCTTATGAAGTAGTTTTTAAATGTTAGTGTTAGAACATTCACAACATTTGTTGATGTAGGGCATGGACGATAGGCAATTTTCTATGAAACCTGGGCGTAAAACCAACAGAAATGTAAGTACTATTTAGTACTTAGTACTATAAAAGATTTGGAGACTGCATAATTACTTCTCAACCATAGACCTTATTAACAAAAACTTGCGAGCTTCTCTCTCCTGGGTACGTAATGACATCTTAGGCAATATAAGGCAATAATATTACGCAATCTAAATTTTTCACTGGCTTTCCAGGTGGCCTCTCACTTTCACGAACTTTCCCTGACCACCGTTCTACCCTTACTTTTCCCTGACTTTCCCCGATTTTCCAGAAAGTGGACACCCTGGTACCTATTGATCCAGACCAATAGGTACTCACCGTTAGTAAACGGTGGATGCGGTGAAAGCGGTTCCTTCGATGCTTTTAACTAAACCAACTATTCTGACAGGGGGTCGGTCAGTCATTGAAACATAGAAGAAGAATTGGTAACATGCAAACCTTTTTTGTAAATAGAAAATTTCAGTAACAATTACTACCTGTACAGACTGATCATAAATGTCAAATGGTAAATAAAAACATTTTATAAATCTCCTATATGTTTATTAGTATTCCAAAGGGTCAAAGTGGGCGTAAGTCCAACAGAATCAAAATATGTACTAAATGAAAGCTTAATACAAGTACTACTTCATTTTATACTATGACACAGGTTTTATAGTAATCAACAAAACTACGTTAATGAAAAAAGTATAAGTGTATAAAGTTTTTACTTCAGGGGGTTGAAATATCCATCAATACAAACAACTTTTACTATTGAGCCAACAACGATATCGCGATAAAAACAGGTGTTTGTTTCATTCATTATCATCCAGTGTATTGGTAAGTACTTTTATATAAAACAGCTGTTTTTTTGGCATCTTTGTGAGTGAGTATATTTACCTACAGTTTATAGAACAGAGACAAAGATCGGTGACTTCCTTAGAATATTTTATTTTTTACGATAAATTTACCGAGACTTTAATTACATGCATTTTAACATCTTATTTATGATTAAAATTTAAATTCCAAACGCTTTTCGTTTTAACAACACTGCTCTAAAAAGGTGTGCAATGTTTTCATCGTTCACATGATCTTTCTTTTTTCTTCATTCACATAATTATTTATTTAGTCCACCTTAACTTAATCTACCAAATGGATTTAGGTGTATTGTTTTAAGTTAGAATTCTTACATGGCCCGAATGACACTGTAGTTATTTATGATGGCACTCGCAGCAAAATTTACCTACATTTTGTTTATTTGAAAATATTGGCTCTATGATGCTCTTTTCAAATTCTTTTCAAATGCACTTCGCGACATATGCACTTCGCAAAATTATCGGATTATTGAATGCATATTAATTTACCTAAAGTTGAGGTATTGGCTGTTATGGAATTCACTTTTGTATCGAAAAATAATATCGATGGATTTAGTATGGGCAAGCGACTTAGCCAAATTTTAGAGTGAAATTACTATGGAAACTGGACTTGAAGCATGGCGCATCATCTATTTATTATATCATTTATTTATTTGCCACAAACAAGGTAATTAAAATGGTAGGTTACAGTACTTGTTTGTACATCATGTTTCGCGTAAGCATGCAAATTTAACATTTTTGATTAAAATTCAGTTGTATGTAAGATAATGTTTGGAGACAAGACAAGAAACAAAGGATGGTTTTCCGTCAATAGCCATGTATACAAACCGGTTTTAAAATGTATAATATTTAAGCATTTCAGATAATCATGTTATTATTTAAAAAAAAATGATTTTTCATTTATTTATTTATAATACAGTTTTAACAATTACAATAACATTTTACAGTTTATACTTACTTAGCGATCTACTTATCTTACAAGTTTGTAAATATTAACGTAGGTACTTCGCATATAAACCATAAGCGCTATTGCAACACTGAGTTTTGTACCTCTACCCTCCGTAGTAGTATAAAACTGTTTCACGTTAGGATAGTCTCTTCCACTCGGGTTACAACAGACGCACATTACAAAGTTATAAAAACCTTTGATAAGAATTTAAAAAACATGAAAACCGACTTCAAAAACTCACTTCACATGCAGTTTTGGTCTTACATCATTATGCATAAGGCCTTGAACGTGTAGTGAGCCGAATCATATCAACGTGTGCTGATATTTTATTACAGATAAAGGGTCCCAAAAAATTTAATAAATTCTGAGCAAAACATGTCTTACAAAAAGGTGCAGTAAATATTTTGTCCTTTCGCCTACTTTCAGCAATTTTAGTATAATTATTTTTATGTTGCCTGAGCAATAATTTTTCTGTAAATATTTTACGTATTGATAATATTTTCGTGTCTTGATATAATTATTGTGAGGGGTATCTAATTGGCTTAAATGTAATTATTTTTAGGATGGATCTTTGTGCTCGTTTAAGCTTAATAAGCAAGGTTTTAGAGGTACCTCCCCAGACAGGTATACAATAGGAAACAATAGCTTGACATAGGGCGTGGTAGATGGTTTTGAGCAGTTTTGCATCACATATATGTCGTAAGGTTTTAAAAACATACGAGTAAATAAGCCTTCTTACCCTATTGCTAAGAGAGTAAATGTGGTCGCCCCATGTTAACTGTTGATTCAGGATTATCCCCAGATAACGTAGTGATTTGGTGTTTTCTAAGCAATAACAATTGCAGTTTGTTGGTTCCCTGCAATGGTGTGCTTTAATATTAATAATATTAAAGGGAGGCTGAGATTTGGATTGGATAGAAAATATCATGTATTTAGTCATGCTCGTGAACGGATGCTGCCAGCGGGATGGGTCTGCTTATGTCTGCTTGTGTTGAGATATATATTTTTGTTTTGATTTTATGTTATTTATGTTGCTTTAAGTTAAGTCGCGTGGCAATGGTTGTGCTTGATCAGAATAAATAAAAATAATTAATGTTTTGAAATTATTCCAATTATATAAAAGTATTATTTTTTGTTACTTACTTTAAATATGTTTTGTGGTTATGACCCAGCTGATGCGTCTTCTACTAACATTGTCAGTTGTGTCTTACGTTAATGCACTTTTATCTTTCTTTTTTGCTGTTGTTATTGTATTTTTTTATATATATTTATACAGCTTAACATAAGTAGGCCTGAAGTACGTCATGCTCACTCAAACGTTTCTTCGGCGGTGTGTTGTGAGGCGGGTCGTTACGTTCCCTAAAATATGGTTGAGCGAAGCGATGGCTGGTTCATGCGTCATGGTGCCGGAAATGGGTCTACTTCAGTCTGCTTATCTTAATGTTGTGCTCAATGCTTAAATATTTTTTCTAAAATAAATTGATACTGACCTGTATGTTCCTCACAACTTGCAGTACAGTAATCTTGTAATGCGAGAAATGTTGTAATGTATGATAGATAAGTCTTTCTTTGCCAGTTGAAAATTGTTTACGGTTACAATAACCATAAAATGTAATATTATAATTAGTATTTTCTTTTTGTGATCGAAATTGACCTTACTGATATATTAAGGTCACTTTTCAATTTGACGACTCTGTATGAAATAAAACAGGGAGAAAAAAACAGCCCTTGGCGAGTTTCTTGCCGATTCTTCTCGTTACAAGGTCTCCCGCCGTAGGGTTTGTGAACCGATGGCGTAGCTTCTTTGACGTTCATAAGTGCTTGTAGCTGAATAAATGATATTGACTTTGACTTTGACTTAGTCTTGGATCGGTTCAAGGTGAGTATTATCTAACCATTTTAATATTTCATTGAAACTGTAATTTGCAGCTTCATTTAACAGTTGCCAATTTTTTTCTGAGACTAAAACAACCGTGTCATCAGCAAAGGTTATAATTTCTGTTGAAGGTAGGTCATCTATATATACTAGAAATAAGGTTGGCTCAAGGAAGCTTCCCTGCGGTGCTCCATAGCATGTGGTCTCTTGAATAATTTCTGTATCATTTACGCGGACATGTTATTTTCGGTCCAGAAGGTAACTGCGGAGTAGTTGATGAACCAATCCATAAACCAAATGTTGCACCGCATCCTCCGTAGATAAGTTGATTCTTGGCAATCAAATTATTTTTTTCCAAGTACTTCTTCAGCCTTAAGTTTATCAGCTTTTATTATTTATTTATTTAGTCCACCTTAACTTAATCTACCAAATGGATTTAGGTGTATTGTTTTAAGTTAGAATTCTTACATGGCCCGAATGACACTGTAGTTATTTATGATGGCACTCGCAGCAAAATTTACCTACATTTTGTTTATTTGAAAATATTGGCTCTATGATGCTCTTTTCAAATTCTTTTCAAATGCACTTCGCGACATATGCACTTCGCAAAATTATCGGATTATTGAATGCATATTAATTTACCTAAAGTTGAGGTATTGGCTGTTATGGAATTCACTTTTGTATCGAAAAATAATATCGATGGATTTAGTATGGGCAAGCGACTTAGCCAAATTTTAGAGTGAAATTACTATGGAAACTGGACTTGAAGCATGGCGCATCATCTATTTATTATATCATTTATTTATTTGCCACAAACAAGGTAATTAAAATGGTAGGTTACAGTACTTGTTTGTACATCATGTTTCGCGTAAGCATGCAAATTTAACATTTTTGATTAAAATTCAGTTGTATGTAAGATAATGTTTGGAGACAAGACAAGAAACAAAGGATGGTTTTCCGTCAATAGCCATGTATACAAACCGGTTTTAAAATGTATAATATTTAAGCATTTCAGATAATCATGTTATTATTTAAAAAAAAATGATTTTTCATTTATTTATTTATAATACAGTTTTAACAATTACAATAACATTTTACAGTTTATACTTACTTAGCGATCTACTTATCTTACAAGTTTGTAAATATTAACGTAGGTACTTCGCATATAAACCATAAGCGCTATTGCAACACTGAGTTTTGTACCTCTACCCTCCGTAGTAGTATAAAACTGTTTCACGTTAGGATAGTCTCTTCCACTCGGGTTACAACAGACGCACATTACAAAGTTATAAAAACCTTTGATAAGAATTTAAAAAACATGAAAACCGACTTCAAAAACTCACTTCACATGCAGTTTTGGTCTTACATCATTATGCATAAGGCCTTGAACGTGTAGTGAGCCGAATCATATCAACGTGTGCTGATATTTTATTACAGATAAAGGGTCCCAAAAAATTTAATAAATTCTGAGCAAAACATGTCTTACAAAAAGGTGCAGTAAATATTTTGTCCTTTCGCCTACTTTCAGCAATTTTAGTATAATTATTTTTATGTTGCCTGAGCAATAATTTTTCTGTAAATATTTTACGTATTGATAATATTTTCGTGTCTTGATATAATTATTGTGAGGGGTATCTAATTGGCTTAAATGTAATTATTTTTAGGATGGATCTTTGTGCTCGTTTAAGCTTAATAAGCAAGGTTTTAGAGGTACCTCCCCAGACAGGTATACAATAGGAAACAATAGCTTGACATAGGGCGTGGTAGATGGTTTTGAGCAGTTTTGCATCACATATATGTCGTAAGGTTTTAAAAACATACGAGTAAATAAGCCTTCTTACCCTATTGCTAAGAGAGTAAATGTGGTCGCCCCATGTTAACTGTTGATTCAGGATTATCCCCAGATAACGTAGTGATTTGGTGTTTTCTAAGCAATAACAATTGCAGTTTGTTGGTTCCCTGCAATGGTGTGCTTTAATATTAATAATATTAAAGGGAGGCTGAGATTTGGATTGGATAGAAAATATCATGTATTTAGTCATGCTCGTGAACGGATGCTGCCAGCGGGATGGGTCTGCTTATGTCTGCTTGTGTTGAGATATATATTTTTGTTTTGATTTTATGTTATTTATGTTGCTTTAAGTTAAGTCGCGTGGCAATGGTTGTGCTTGATCAGAATAAATAAAAATAATTAATGTTTTGAAATTATTCCAATTATATAAAAGTATTATTTTTTGTTACTTACTTTAAATATGTTTTGTGGTTATGACCCAGCTGATGCGTCTTCTACTAACATTGTCAGTTGTGTCTTACGTTAATGCACTTTTATCTTTCTTTTTTGCTGTTGTTATTGTATTTTTTTATATATATTTATACAGCTTAACATAAGTAGGCCTGAAGTACGTCATGCTCACTCAAACGTTTCTTCGGCGGTGTGTTGTGAGGCGGGTCGTTACGTTCCCTAAAATATGGTTGAGCGAAGCGATGGCTGGTTCATGCGTCATGGTGCCGGAAATGGGTCTACTTCAGTCTGCTTATCTTAATGTTGTGCTCAATGCTTAAATATTTTTTCTAAAATAAATTGATACTGACCTGTATGTTCCTCACAACTTGCAGTACAGTAATCTTGTAATGCGAGAAATGTTGTAATGTATGATAGATAAGTCTTTCTTTGCCAGTTGAAAATTGTTTACGGTTACAATAACCATAAAATGTAATATTATAATTAGTATTTTCTTTTTGTGATCGAAATTGACCTTACTGATATATTAAGGTCACTTTTCAATTTGACGACTCTGTATGAAATAAAACAGGGAGAAAAAAACAGCCCTTGGCGAGTTTCTTGCCGATTCTTCTCGTTACAAGGTCTCCCGCCGTAGGGTTTGTGAACCGATGGCGTAGCTTCTTTGACGTTCATAAGTGCTTGTAGCTGAATAAATGATATTGACTTTGACTTTGACTTAGTCTTGGATCGGTTCAAGGTGAGTATTATCTAACCATTTTAATATTTCATTGAAACTGTAATTTGCAGCTTCATTTAACAGTTGCCAATTTTTTTCTGAGACTAAAACAACCGTGTCATCAGCAAAGGTTATAATTTCTGTTGAAGGTAGGTCATCTATATATACTAGAAATAAGGTTGGCTCAAGGAAGCTTCCCTGCGGTGCTCCATAGCATGTGGTCTCTTGAATAATTTCTGTATCATTTACGCGGACATGTTATTTTCGGTCCAGAAGGTAACTGCGGAGTAGTTGATGAACCAATCCATAAACCAAATGTTGCACCGCATCCTCCGTAGATAAGTTGATTCTTGGCAATCAAATTATTTTTTTCCAAGTACTTCTTCAGCCTTAAGTTTATCAGCTTTTCAATTACTTTAGATAGACTTGGAAGGAGTGCAATAGGCCTAGTTTGTGATGGAGTGTCTGTTCCCACCTTTGAATATAGGTATGATAGTGGCTTGTTTGAGTGCATTTGGAAAAACACCACTCGAAAAGCAGAGGTTACTTATGAGTGCAATATGTAACATAAACGTTTCAGGAGGTTCGAGGATATACCATCCCAGCCAGAGGAAGATTTAGGTTTAAGGCTTTTTATTATGTCAATTACTTCTATTTCATCAGTAGGGAACAACATGAAGGACTTGGCTCTAGATAGTTGAGATAGTTTATTGTGTTTTATTATTTCAGATTCGGTAATATTTATTTTGTTTAGTATATCACTTGCCAAGTTGTTTCCAATATTGGCAAAATAATTATTGATATGATTGACTGATAGTTGAGGAGTTGTTTTCAAATGCATTCAGTGAGTATTTTAATCTTTTTTTATGTTTAGGTAACATTTTCTTTGGCGAGCGAGTAATAATTTTAATATCCTTTCGAAGCGGGTAAATCTTGATCTGTTTAACAGTAGCGAGGCGTCGATTAGGCGTATTGTAAGCCGCTTATTTTTCGGTGATAGCTGCTAAATGCAATGTGTCACTTAGGAAATTAGTCATATTTTTAAGTTATGTGTACGTGTATATTTAATAGTTAGGCTAGGCTAGTTTAATTTTTTTTATGTATCTTATTTGTGAAGACCTGTAAACGGCTTTATGTTTATATTTAAGTATTTTAATGTATTAGGTTCAGCAGTTGGTTTTCCAGTAAATAAACAAATAAATAAATAAATATATTTTTGTATAAAGACCACTGTTTTTTAGAATCATATTTATTTATAGCCAGCCAGTTCATTTCTGTTGTAAACTTAATTAGTTATTACAAGTGTTACGATATCGATTTGGAGGATTATATTTTCAGGATCTTTTTTTAATTTATTTTGTAGTGTATTTCTGTTTCTTATACACCTTATTAGCCCAGGTGTCACCCAAGGTTGTATGTTACTTTTCCTTCTGGATGGAGTCTAGTTATCGTGGTGTGTTTTTCTATTATGTTTTTCAGAATATAGATGAATTTATTGGTAGCTAAATTAACATCATGGTGGCTGATAGATAATGCCCAATTAATACATTTGAGTTCTTCAATGACTTTTTATAGTAATTTTTTTTATGATGCACTTTCTTTCTTATATGGACCTTTGGTTTTTTATTCAAACATAATAGAACTGTTGAATGACCCGTTATTGATGAGCTACATACAACTGTTTTTACTTTATGTTTAGTTTTGACAAAACTGTGATCTAAACAATTTTTTCCACGAGTTGGTAATAAATGTGAAGGAAGCAGTCCACAAATGATGAGCTAGATTATCCAAGTAGTCGGACGATTTTCGTAGATCCCCTTATATTTATGTTAATATTTCCTATTAGTAAGATATTTGTGTACATTTTTAAATTAGTTAGTACTTTATTTAGTGATATCATGAATTTGTCAGTGTTTGTAAAAACTGGTGGTCTGTATTTACAAATGATTGCATATTCTATTTAACACATATATTAAAACAGCTCTTAGAATACTGTAATGTTTGAGGTTTTTCTTGCAATACAAGTATATTTGAATTTCTAGTATTATTTATTTTATTTTATAAAAATCACAAGCTTTCTTAATTAGTTTATTTAATATTTTGTCTTACAAATACTCAAATATGTAAAGTGATGGCAGGTAAGCCACGACGCGGAAATAACGTACGACATGATGTGAGTGGAGGAACACCATACATGGCTCGTATGCATTTTTTTGAGCAATGAAACCTCTGTTGACATTTGTACTATTACCTGAAGCCAGATCGTAATAAAGACATTACATAGGCATGATAAGTAGATATGGCTGTATTATATTAACATTTGTCACATTCTTAACTTGTTTTAAAGCATACAAGAATAGTTAGTTTTTGGCAGATTTATTTTTAAATTATGCATTTCAAGGTAGTTAATTAAATTATGAATTGTGTGATTACCTACTGTCAATTTCGTGTTCATTAGTCGTTGTATTATCTGATGTCACTACAATCGAAATGTCGTCTGCAAATGAAATACATTTATGGTTGGTTACTTGCGTAATGTCAGAATGACATTATTAGTAAGAATAAAACTGGTCCCAATCCGCTGCCTTGCGGTACACCCCATTCATTGCTTTTGCATGTTGGCGATGGCGAGTACGACTCAACTTCATTATTTTGGTTTAATTTATTGATAACAGCACACTGTTTCCTATTATCAAGGTATGAGTTTAGCCACTCAAAAGCAGGTCCTCTGATTCCAATGGTTTCGAGTTTCCTTAATAATAGTGGGTTAAACGCTATCAAAAGCTTTAGTCAAATCGATAAATAAAGCAGTGGTTAATTGTTTTTTATTTATGCTAGCTACAAACGTATCAATAAGTTTGTGTGCAGCTAACGTAGGTGATTTTGTTGAAAACCATATTTTTCTGAGTTTATTATAATAGTATATTTTTTACAGAATTCAATTAGCTGTTTATACATAAACTTTTCTATTACTTTTGCCATTATAATCATGAACCAGCCATCAGGCCCCAAAATAGAGCCTTGAGGCTCGCCTAGTTTTATATTTGAGCCGGCAGATTTCACTCCATTAATATCATCGGTCTGGGGGGCTATCGCGTAAAAAATATGGATATGGACATGGGCTTCATTTGACAGTTAAATGACCATATATGGTAATTTTATGAGCTTCAACTGTCAAATGAAGCCCATATCCATACCCAGATTTTTTACACGGTAGGGCCCCTGAGTCTGAAATATATACATTATTACCGAGCAACCTTTTATAAAAAATAAAAATAAAAAACTACGGGACATTCGACGGATATTCTGTGAAAACGGAAGAAAGAAAAAAAAAGTCAGTGTATAAATCAAATGTTCAGCTTGCTATATAAATAAACAATCTTCGCTCTCATTAATTACTGCATTGGTATGCAGAATTATTTATAATTACTGATTAATCAATCAATACCCTGAGAATTTACGAAAGAAACACAAAGAGTGTTGAGGGAGCACAAGTATTACCTACTGTTAAGTACGTAAACGCAACGCACAAGTGCGCGGATGTTTTAAATCACGTATTGCAATATTTGCAATGCAAGTATTAGGAATTCGCATTAGTTTGTTGTTAGCCTACAAAACTGACAAGCATTGATAAAATTCACGTATTACTTATTTTATAAATTTCAACAGTTATTCGTACAAATTAGTAAAATGTCTCACAGAAGATCTAGTTTTCATTCAAATGACTTATTTCCTAGAGAAATCGATATCGAAATATGTCTGAAAACACTTAGAATTTTCCAAAAAATAGAAGGTGACGTAAACTGTGTTGTTTGGGATGCTTCTTTGGTTTTAGCAAAGTATCTTGAAACTATGTGTCAAAGCAAACCTGACTTTTTAAGTGGCTTGAAAGTATTAGAATTAGGATCTGGATTAGGAGTTGTTGGACTTACAGCTGCAACTCTGGGGTAAAGATATGTTTTATATATAAATATTAATATTTTATATTAATAGTTTTGATTTGTTACATAAGTATACATTTCTTAAATTATCCAATAGTTCCACTTTTACTTTGGGTACCTCACTACATAAACAAAATCCAAATTCATTAACATTCTTAAAAATTTTCCTTTAGAAAATTTGTGTACTTCTAATTTAACTTGCTCATAATTTTATTACACTATTATAACTGTCTTTGTTCTATTGTGATAATGTATATGCTTAATCCAAGCGGGGTGGTAGCCTGGAGATCTTTAACAGAGGTCCCATTATGTGAGGAACCTAGTATGTACTCCAGCTTCTCACAAAGGTTTTTTCTGTTTGCTTTCATATTTTGTAACTTAGCTATACATTTATGCTAAAAGAAACTTTCTTATGCACACAAATATGCACTTTCTTAAAGAAAGTAAGATACATATTTGTTTGTGAACTTACCTTTTATTTGTGAAGAGTGAAATAAAGATATTTATTAATGTTATATGTGATATGAATACTTCTTTTGCAAATTGTTAATGACTTTATAAAAAAAACCAAATATAATAATAATTGTGAAATTCAAAATTAGTAGGAATCTATAAATTAACATTTCTATTCATTCCAGTGCTCAAGTGACGCTTACAGATTTACCTGATGCATTACCATTACTTCGACTAAATATTAATGAAAATAAACCTAAAATAAACAGCATGGGTGGGTACGCTATAGCTGAATCATTAGAATGGGGAGACTCATCATCTGAAATACTAAAAGAGGAGTTCAATATGGTAGTAATGGCTGACTGTGTCTACTATGAAGAGGTAAAAAAAAAAAGAGTAAGTAATTAATAAAACAAACTAGATGAAGAATAATCATAATCTTAAAGTATTGTACAATTTTGTTACAGGCTATTGATCCTCTTATACAGACCCTAGTTTCATTAACAAATTCATTGATGAAAAAACCAACAATATACTTAACTCAAGAATTAAGAGACACTGAATTACAAAAAACGTTATGGAATAACTTTTTTGAAAAGTTAACCAATCATTTCTTTGTGGAAAAAATTCCTGAAGAGCAGCAACATGCCAATTATAGAAGTGCAGACATAGTTTTATTGAGGATAAATAAGAAATGATATTGTTAAAGGAATGTATTCAGCACAAATACATCTCAAACTTCTCGTTAATTAAAGTTATGAAATTATCTATAAAGCACAATAATATATTTGTCATATAATATTTATGTTAATTAAATTAAATTGCTTTAAAAAGTAGATTATATTTTTTTACTTCTCAATACTCAAATTATCCTGTTCCCGTGGGAATAGTTTTAATCCAGACCAGCTACTCATGGAAGTAATAAGTACTTTATTGCACATCGACCTTTGGAAAGAGACAATCGGCTAATTTTTACGGCTTCGTAGAGCATTATCTCTGTCGCACACTACCTATGTGACGTTTTGTGTTTAAGTTTTCTGTGGCTGTGGTACAAGTAGTTTTGTCAGATCCGCTAGCTTGGAGTAATTGTGTTCTGCCACAGAATACTTAATAGTACAAGTGTTCTGCTTCTGTGTTTTTCAGTCGTTGTTCAAGTGCGATTACTTGAACATTACTATATAATTTGTGAGTGCGGTCGCGTCCAGTTCAAAGTATATATTTAGAGTTGTTATCACCCCCAAATTGAAATAATTTAAAGTTGTACAGGCCTGTCTCACTCCCCGTGTAGGCTCGAAAACGTACCTACGCGCGGCGGCAACTCCGGCGCGCGGCAGCGGGTGCCAATCACATTACTATATAATTTGTGGTGTCAATCTAGTAGGGACGAGCAGGTGACGCTCATAGAGTATGAATCACTACGTGACGCTCGCGCGAGTTTTGTTTGTCACCTACTTTCCGTAGCTGACTAGCTTAAAAACGGTAAAATTGTAAAATGGAAACACAAAAAAAGCTAGTAAATTTTGTGCAGTGTTTAATTGCTTAAACACGGATCGCAAACCAAAGTTAACTTTACGCATGTTGGGTGTGATGCCGGAGACTTCCTGTGATTGCGTAGTGCTTGGCAGCGATTGGGTTTTTTTCTTTGTACTGAGCCATTTTGAGCAGGGATTTGCCTTGGTTTTCTTCGATGTGTTCTTGCTCGGGGTCACCACTTTGGCGGAGAGAGGTACTTGATGAGAGGAAGAAAAATAATACTCTGAAGTTGCAGAATGGAATGTGTCTGTATGATTTTTAGCACGGTATTTATACACAAAACGTAACGGTAAACTTACTTCTAGAATATTCTAACCAATAAAAATTAATACATTTTAACCAATGGGAAACAATATAAGATAAGATGATCACATGACTTACAAATGAGCGAATGAAATTGCTTAATCTAAATATGATACAAATTGAACCAATCACATTACATAACTTAATCACCTATCAAAGATAAATCAGTATTGGACATAGGTAGGGATATCACGCGCCGATAGTGGGGGTGATATAAATATGCCGCAAACCGCAATCAATATAAAAATTCACGACTGCATCATCGCCTTCCCTGTTCACAGAGGTCATCATGATTGCGCTGGAGGCGATTCAAGTCATCCTCCAGCAAGTCGCTTCCGGCAAAGACCTCCAATCTGCCATCAACCAAGCCATGATCCACTTGATGAGCCTCGCCCCCCCAGCGCACCACGCCTAAAGAGTGGAGACGCGGGCCGCTACGTAGTCACTTTCCCGGGTAGAAGAAAGGGCGCCGACGACATTACGTGCTCCCACTACTTCCCCGACCCAACCCCCCCGTCCCTCATTCCCTACCCCTCACCCAATACCCTAAATTATAACCCACTACCTCGTTTGCATAAGCCGTGGCCTGCTCGCAGGCGCTCGCTGGGCCTCCCCCCTAGGGGGGTCTCACCCGGTGTGCAGACCGCGCTGAGGGCCGCGCCGCAAACCTCCAGTGGGAGCACCACTCGTCCGCAGGACGGCCGCGTAAAGCGGCACACAAACACCGCGGGGCTGTAGCCCCGTTGAGAAGAAGCCCGGGAAAGGAGTGAAGCACTCGACCCCCAACACCCCGACGATCGCGTTATCATTTGCCGAGCGACGTCGATTAGGAATGATGTGTGGCGCGGCGAGCGGGCAGTAACACAGAACAGAAAAAACAGGTAACGACGATCGACGCGCGAAGCATTATGACGTCATCAAACGGTTCTTTTCAGAGCCAACATCTATTTTGTTTTACTGAGCTACATTTGTTTACAAACATTCTCTCCGTAAGATGGCTAAAGTATAGTCGACGCACTGAATAATAAATAATAAAATGTTTTGATGTTTTAACAATCGCATCTAATAAGTTCATAGCTTGTGCCGCGCGGTTAGCCCTGCCATGTGAACTTAGCCTTAGAAACTATATTGGTTTCAAAATAGGAGTTCCAATAAAAGACACGGCAATGACGTCATGCACGAAATGAAAGGGACGGGTCGAAAATATAAGCGATAGAAAATACCTGAATATACCTAAAATAACCTTAATACCCCAGATTAGTGTTTACTTTTCTTTACCACCAAGATATTATTGAGCACTGTGAGCCCTTAGATACCATTTAATTTAATAGTTATTCGCGAATATATAATTTGTCATGTTAACACATTCATTTTATAGGGATTATGTTAATTAGATAATATTGATCACTCTGGACGGTACAACAATAAGATAATCTAGCAGCGTATATAAAATTGAATTTGTCTCCCTTAGATAATTTTGAGCAGTCTTTACACTAGGATCTTTATGAAGCTGACTGTACCTAGTTGATTTTGTTAGCGCACCTAAAAGGTAGGCTTCGAGGAACAGTTTGGGTGCGCAAGAAGGTCTCGTAATATGTCATTCCGATTTAATACGCAACTACCTACATAAACACATAAGTATTGAAATAATATTCAATTTCATAAACAAAGTAGGTACACACTAATGTATGCCGTATCGCTATCATTTTAGGTTAAAGAAGTAGGTAGGTACTTTAGGAAGGTTTGTTTTTTTTTTACTTTTGATAGGTATTAACCTTTAATATACCTTTTGATTATTATACTATGCACATGCCTACACAAAGTCTACCTATAAATAAATAATTCACAAAGAGGCAACTCTTCCTTCTGACGCAGCTAGCGTCAGAAGGAAGAGTTACGCGATAGAGACGCAAATTGTAGGTGAATAAAATGCTAGGCATTTAGCGCAGTGCGACGTGAATTGGACTTTATTGCGTCGTGAGCTAGACTAGCTATTTGTTTGATTGGAGTTGCGAAGTGAACATTCTGTACTTGTACGTATTCTGTGGTAGTAGTAGAGATTTTATTAAAGAAATAAAGGATATAAAAATGTCGAAGCCGCAAGAATCGGCCCTCTGGGGTGTGTTACGGGATCGCGTCGAGATCGAGATTGAATGTCAATAATATTACTGATTTTCGAAGTTGATTCGATTTTGATTGGTGCTGCAATGTATTTCTATAGTGCAACATTACTTTTTTACAGTAGTATTAAGTTTTGGTATAAGTTTATTTACTGACTTTTTGCGATCGCGTCAAGAGTAAGGGAGCTGAACCGACAAACTGGTTGTAAATGGAACTCAATTAATGGTTTTTTCCCATCAAATCCAATTGGTTTATTGGTTGTGCAGAATGGAACTAGATTCCAATCAAACCAACTGGTTAATGTCTAGTTATAAATAAATCAAAAACTGGGATTTGGTAAATTTAAAATAATTTTATTTACTTAATGCATTAGGCACTCGTTAAATATTTAGGTATATACAGGGTTACAGGGAAAGTCGTACTGAATATTAAAGGACGTTATTATTTAGGTCATTTCTGATGAATTTGATCCTATAATATAGTGTCCGAAACTTAACCGTTATGGAGATATTGATATCTTTAAGTTTTTTTTTAAATATCCCAATTTTTTTGCTTTTTTGCCAATCTTTTTATGATTAAGACTTCTAGGGTTCGTTTTTTTATGTATTTAGTTAGAAGACATGCCAATGAATAAAAATGATCAACAAAAACTCAACCCTCCATTAACAGCTTAAAATAACTGCATGACAACGGTATAAATTAAGTAATTTTTGCTATGTATTCCTAACTTTGAAGCGCTATGGTAAAAAAAAATTGTATGGAACTTATTCTGCAGATGATTTTAAAAACTTCTACGTCTTCTTAGCTATTCAAAAAGGTATAACACTAGCTATTAAATAGGCAAAACATTGAGCAAATAACAGTTCAGTTAGCAAAAGCTACATTTTCAGTTTGATGTAAAAATAGCTTCAATACGTAAATAAAAAAATAAAAACTGTGATATTTTTATAATTCATGTTCAACATCTACTAGTAATGTACAATACATCGTACAGTAGGAATTTACAATAAGTGGATGGGCATAATTTCTAATTATTTGATAGGGCCATACTTTTTGCCCGATAATTTGAATGGCGAGATGTACGAGAACTTTTTAAGGGAGGAGTTATACTCTTTAATGCTCGATTTACCTCTGGCAATAAGACAAAATATGTTCTTTCAACACGATGGCTGCCCAGCGCACTACAGAAGAAGTGTTCGAGCATGGTTGGATGAAAATTACCCAAACCGGTGGATTGGAAGAGGTGGACCCATACCGTGGCCGGCAAGAAGTCCCGATTTAACGCCGATGGATTTTTATGTGTGGGGTCATATGAAAACCCTAGTGTACGACGAAATGACACCAATCGCAAATATCGAGGTTTTACGACAAAAAAATATTGATGCGGCTGAGGAAATGAGGCGGAGCCTGCAAACATCTGTTGTAAAAAGTAATTTAAGAAAACGAATGAGAATTTGTATAAGAAATAGTGGCGGCCATGTTGAACATGAATTATAAAAATATTACTGATTTTTTTGTTTTATTTTCGTGATTTAGCTATTTATACCTCAAACCAAAAATGTAGCCTTTGCTAACTGAACTGTTATTTGGTCAATGTTTTGCCTATTTAATAGCTAGTGTTATACCTTTTTGAATAGCTAAGAAGACGTAGAAGTTTTTAAAATCATCTGCAGAATAAGTTCCATACAATTTTTTTTTATCATATCGCTTCTAAGTTAGGAATACTTAGCAAAAATTATTTAATTTATACCGTTGTCGTGCAGTTATTTTAAGCTGTTAATGGAGGGTTGAGTTTTTGTTGATCATTTTTATTCATTGGCATGTCTTCTAACTAAATACATAAAAAAACGAACCCTAGGAGTCTTAATCATAAAAAGATTGGCAAAAAAGCAAAAAAATTGGGATATTTAAAAAAAAACTTAAAGATATCAATATCTCCATAACGGTTAAGTTTCGGACACTATATTATAGGATCAAATTCATCAGAAATGACCTAAATAATAACGTCCTTTAATATTCAGTACGACTTTCCCTGTAACCCTGTATATAGATTTTTAAAAGTAATTAATTATATTAGTACACACAACCCATAGACATTGTTTTATTATGAATAATAATAATGTTTTATTGTGTGCGATGTAAAAATATGATGATTTGATGTATCGACAATTAAAAACTTAATTGCATCATTAGGTACAGTTATTCGATAAGTAGGTATATAACATAATGGCTATTTTGTTTGCAGTACAAAAAGTTTGGCGCGCACTGTTCATTGAAATAAAAAACTTTTCCTGATATTAAATGCGCTATATTTTAGGAATTAAGATCAAATTGTCCGTATTTTTTGGTTTTTAGGGGATTTTTTATTTTCCCGTGGTTCGGCAACATTTCCGCTACCGTGGTCACGGGATGGCAAAAATACGGACAATTAGATCGTAGTTCGTGAAATATAGCGCGTTAATATCCGGAAAAGTTGTTTTATTTCAGTACAGGAAAGTTCCTTGAAAATATAAAATAGAAGCGTTTTGTAAACATCCGTTTTCTAAACATTATGTTAGCAACATTAATATATTTATGAACTAGGTAATCTATATAAAAAAAGTTATAAGGTTAAGGCCACATGGCAGATACATACGTATCTCTCGTAAGCATAATCCAAGACTAGTCGATTCGAATATGCAGGATGTCCTAATTGACCAGGAGACATTTATTTTTTAATCATTTGAATTTCTCATGCGAATTCAAATTTACAGACTTCCATTTTGTCGCATTTTTAATCACTCGAATACCGTGTTGCTATTTTCTTAAGTTCTTTTGACATTATTTCATTTTACGCAGAATATTTAAAAACCGGAAACTAACTCTGCATAGATTTTCAAAAACTGACACTGAATCGGACTTGAATCAAACGAACTTGAAGCGAAAAGTTTTGAAGTTTTCAATTTGAAAATTAAATGACAAACGTCAAACTTTCTATCGCTCAAATCGAAAGAGTGGTCGTCGGAACCACTCGTTTCAGATTCGAATGCGAATTGGAATTTAAAAAAATACTGTTTTTAGCATTCGCATGCGAATCTTGCTGTTCCGTATGCGAATAGTAATTCGTATGTTTCAAAAAATATGTCTCCAGACCGTCATTATCCTTTTTTTAATAATACAGATTTTTAAGAAGTTCGCCCACACGAGCACGAAGGTATAACCTAAGTGGAGCAAGCGCTCCTAATACCTAGCTTGAAGTAAAAAAAATATATATAGCGATATCTCTGTCGACGGTACGATCTCTCTTTCTAATTGTTCAAGTAGGTATTGGAAGCGCTTGCTCCACTTAGGTTATACCTTCATGCTCACGAGAGCGCTGAGCGATTATTTTGTCGTCGTAAATTAAATGTGCTACAAAAAGTGGCATAAAATAATCGCCGAAAACTTCGCTGCGAATGTCTAATTGATTGATAATAATTGATTGTCTTGTCTAATTTCAAAATCTATCACAATCCCTTTGAAAGGGATTGTGATAGATTTTGAAATTAGACAATGATTTAGGGAATTGTGTAACTTATAGCCGCAATCCCTTTCAGAACGATTGATGTTTTAAATGACACTTCTCCATACATTTGAAAAATATTTTCTTCTGTCGCTTTGCCTAGACAGTTCAATTTTGTTCATTCGATACCATTCAAAACGCGTCCCGATCACAATCCCTTTCAAATGTCAAATAGTGACAACCTAACTTATACGTAAATATCTTTCAAATGACGAATTAAAAGGGATTGCGATAGAATTTAAAATTAGACAATTAGCCCCCAGATTTCATTACTGTTTCTTTATGGAATTGTAGTTAACACATTGTTATAACGTCTACAGCCGTTCACTGTCAGCGAACGTGTTAATAATGAGGTTTTGATCTAAGTAATTGTATTGTGCAATAAACTTGTCAAGATTCGTAAACACTCAGTTACGGCGAACAGTGTAATCATGAGCGCGGCGCAGACGTCTCCGTAGCTCGGCGGGGAACTTCTCGTAGCAACGGCGGCACGCGGGCCGCTCGTCGTACTCGTAGAACTTGCTGCGGGTGCTCAAGGGCGCGTCGCACACTGAGCAAGCGAAGTGGTGCACGCACCACGCCTTGTTCAAAGCGGTAAATACTGAAAAGAGTAAAAAAGTTAAAGGGGTTCTAATATTTTTGAATGGAACCTGGCATTCCTATACCTACAGTCCGCCATTTAAAAAAAAAAAGGGCCAGTCATGAAACGCATGTCAATTGACAGAGTAAAAAAAAGTTTCAGTGATATAATCTCTAAGTGATAGAGTTTTAAGATTTTTTAGTTCAAAATTCCTAAAAAAAAATTTTTAAAAAAAAACAAGTTACTGAGCTTTGTATGCTGCATACTGTTTATGTAATATGATTATAGGATATTGCAGCATTACGCTGCATAAAAACCTTTCTTTGGCCGCCTAGGTAGTTTCTCTTTTCAAAAATAAATTTATTGGTTTTGGATTTTTTTTGAAAATTTGGAGAGAAAATTTTCTGATGATGTCATTTGTAGGCCGTCGGAGAAAAAGCTAGTTGATCTTGGAAAAATATGGTGTTCAGTCAGTCAATTTCGTTTTAAATCTTTGTTTGATATTAGAATAAGACCCTACGGGGTCTTATTTAATGCTGGTGGTGATCTCGGCGTGGGAAACTAAAGGGAATCGAGTGCTCCGGAGATTCCACCCGAAGTGCAGATCGTCCGCGTTGCTACTGTGTCGGGTCGGGAACCATTCTGAAATCTGTTCCACACCAGTTAGCCATCGTTGAGGTGGCTACAGATTAGTAAAATTGGTGACCCCTTCAACTTCTAATTTTATCCACATACCCTAAGGTAACAAACAACCGGTTACTTCATCATCGCGCGACCTTAGAAGCCCTGTGACTATTTTTTATCGTGTGCGTTTGTTATTTTAAAGATATTTATAAAGACGTAATTATAAGTTCGGCACTGTTCTTCCGAGGCGAGGTTTTTTTCATTGCAGAGTTCCATTTAACATTCGCCGAGGAAAATAATTTTAACCCTTTCCCTGTCACATGAATCACATAATATGTATAATTCTTGGACAGCGAACCTGTTAAAATAGTTTAAAGCCATAAATTGAAATTGTTTACCAAGGCCTATGAACACCAGATTTTAGAATTATAATCTGCTCTATTTTATGTCAACCTTTTTTTGAACACTTTGTTATTCTTATTCAAAATATATATTATATGTGAAATTCAACGTGACTACTTATTATCACGTAGTTAGAGCTTTTTTACTCTACAATATGCATAAAAAATACCTTTTTTTGCTCTTATTTTTCTGTCTTTTGTCTCAAAAATCTCAGAAACCTTAGAGACTTGATCACTGAAAACGTTTTTTGTAATTACTTACTCTGTCCATTGACATGCGTTTCATCGCTAGCCGCCAAATCAGTATTTTTTTTTCAAAATGGCCCGTATGCCAACAAGGTTTGATGCTCTTTCATCTCTGTTCTGAAGGCTGTGAGAGTGCTCTATTGAGTCGTCTTACTAGTATGTGTGTAAGAGAATGTATGTATAGGATACGCGCCAGCAAGAGGAATGAATAAAGATCGTAGCTATCCGAAAGAAGAGATCTCTGCCCCTAACGGGCGTCTTAGATATGTAGTTTTTTAGAGTTGATACGATGAGTCTACTCACCATCGCCAGCGATGACTTGATTGCACACATAGCACAAATTGCCGAACAATTGATGGTAGTGTTGTTCACAATATGCTAAGCCCTTCTTTTCGTAGTGACGATGTCCATGGAAGGGTTTCTCACATTTGGCACAGACAAAATGCTAAAAAGAAAGTCAGAATTGAGTTAAAAGTATGTATGTTAATAATAATATTTTTACTAAGTTTCAATGACTTATGATAAATTTTAAATAGAAAAATATTGGAAAACATCAACTCGGCCACATGTGAATGGTCAGATAGGACTCAAACCTGTCGACGACCTGTTTGGCGCAGGGGTACTAAACCCGCCTTCTACGCCAGAGGTCCCGGGTTCAATCCCCGGACAAATATTTATTTATTTAAATAAATAAATAAATTACACAAGTTCTTCACGAAACTTAACGTGGGCTAGATAATTGGTGTAATAGTATAAAAAAATAAAAAAAACCCATGACCTTTGGAAATCCGGTCCAATGCTCTTAATTTCAAAGACTTACCTCGACATGCCAGTGTTTGCCCAGTGCTGTGACAATCCTTTCTTCAATAGGACGACGACAAGCACCACAAATGGGTATACCCATTTTATCATGGCAACGCAAGCAGAATAAATTGTTCTGAAAAAATTGACAACTATTAGGCAAACATACCTTTCTAGATTACTTTTGCAAGAAATAAAACATGCGGAAAGCCCCCTGCACAGAAAAATGCCTGCACTTCCTAAATAGTGATACATCTTGCACCTTCATGGACAGCATATTGCATGTTTTTGTGGAGGAAAAAGCAAAATATTTTTGGTTTAAAAACCAAAGATCAACTTAAGATTTGAACTTCGATTTGGTGACGCCAATTTCTATCATTTAGGTACTGTAAACGCTATGATGAGAGTAGGTAACCGAGGATTGTGTTCGGTGGCGCACTTGGAGAGGCTATGTCCAGCAGTGGACTATGATGGTGTACATTTTGGGGTGCAGGGCGGCTGATGTGTGCTCAAGTGTGTGATGTTGAGCAAGACACATCTACCGTCAAGTGTTGCTTCCGCGTCCTCGTCGCGCACCCTGGTAATACTCGGATTCTTACAGGCATCACACAATACCATCTGCCCTGGGATCCGAGTAGCTAAGTAGAAGTAACGCTATCCCGCACGTGAAATCCAACATGGGCGGGAGATTCCCTTCCCTCCCCATACCCCCCCTTCCATCCCAACCCATCCTATCCTTACCCATCCTAACCAAACCCATCCTACCCAATTCCACACTTCCTTACCCAATCCAAGGTGTTAACCGGACCGTGCCGATGGATGCGTGGCCAGGGGGTAAGCCTGGTCTCAAACGGTGTCTCTCCAGTGGGAGGGCAACCCTGGAGAAGGATGTAGCCTTACCCGGGCATGCGGGGCTCTGCTCGGGTGTACCGTGTATTTCCCTTGCTAATCGTGGGACCAAAATGGAAACAGGTAACAAAAATAATCTTTTTAAAACACCCAGACGCGCTGAAAGTGAGGAGTCACTCCCCACTGCTTTCGACGCGTCTCTCAGACTCAGCAATGAGGATAGGATCGATGAGGAGGTCTTGTTGGAATCGCCAACCCCGTCCCCTAAAAAGGACGACAAAATCGACACCAGCAAATCGGAACCGCAAGCCACGTCCCCTAAAAAGGATGAGGTCAATGGTTCCGGTATGCTGGAGTCGCAAACCACATCCCCTAAAAAGGATGAGGGAAATGGCTCCGGCAAAGATAGGGAATGGAACGTGGCCATGACGAAGAGCAAATGGAAGAGGGAGAAGCGGAAGCTCTTCAAAAAGCTGCAGGAGGCCCAAAAGGCTCCTGGATCCCAGATCTTGACACCAAACCCGTCGGGCTCTGGGACCGAGGAGCTCAAACAACAGAGGAGGCCACCAAAAATAAAAAGGCAGGGGACAGACCCTGAGGAGGGACCGTCGCAGCAGCGTCCGCCCAAGCGACAGAACCGAGGTAACGAGGTGGAGGGACCGCGAGGCTCCGCAAAGGAGCAGAGCGATCTCGCCGTCTATGTGCACCGAGGAGACGGCGTCAGGCTGGACGACGCTGCGGCGGCTCACATCAGAACGAGGTTGGTAGGCTTAATCAGGGAGCAGCTGGATGCTAAAGTCGAGGGGGACGAGGGACAATTCACTGCCTTTGCTACGTCTGGTCTGGTGTCGGAAGGATTCTTCCTTGTGACACCATTCACGACTGAGGCTAGGGAGTGGATTCTCTCTCGCAACCTGGGTGAGTACATGGGCACTACGCTCGAGGTCAAGCCCCTGGATCGAAGCCGAGTATCGGTGTGGCTGCCAGGCAGAGAGGAGGATCACACTGATGCCCTCAAGTACCTCCAACTCGGCAACAGGATCCAGAAAGATCTCAGGGTAATGGAATGGTCCCTCATCTACAAGGAGGAGCTGGCAGCGGGCGTTCGGCTGGTTCTGGGCGTGCCAAGCGGAGTTTTTGGTGAAGAGAGGGACCATGCCTGGCTTCACTATCAGCTTACCAGAGTACAGGCGAGGCTTATTAAAACGGCCAGGAAAAACACTCCACAGACGGGGTGCTCTGTCTCAAACACAGATACACGGACGGAGCATCCAAGCACAAGCGCCAATACAATACCAACAGCACAAACATGTGGGCCACCGGAAAGCCGGGTGGGAACTCGCAGGGACAACTGTGCAATGCCGAAACGCAATGTACACCCCCTGCGGACACACCACCGAGCCGAAGGTGGAACAAACCCACATGCTACAAGCACGCGCCTGGACCCCAAGCCGAGCACCAAAGGGTGGAAACCCACAGGCTGGTCACCACCTGACCTGTGACATATCACCCCGAGGGCGAAGCAACAGGGCTCAGGCTTAGACACACACAGACACATACACACACACAAACAGTAACATTCAATACGCACGATAACACACACAAAACACAAACACCAAAACAAAAAAAAAATAAAGATACTTCAGTTAAATTTGCACCACTGCCGCGAAGCCATGACCGAGCTCTGCAGATTCGTGGTTTCAAATGACATAGATATTGCCCTGCTACAAGAGCCGTATGTTAACACTGAGGGCCGAGTGGCTGGTATTGGGTGCCTGGGAGGGACGACCATCTATTGTCGTGATGGTAAGTCCACTCCGAGGACATGCATATACGTCAGCAACAAGGCACGGGCACTAGGACTAATAGAAGTTGAATGTTACAGAGATCTCACAGCAGCGATAGTTACAATAGGCGATGAAGGCGGGCGCAGAAAAAGGATGGTCTTCATGTCTGTCTACATACCGAGTGAGACGGATTACGAGCCTCCAGGGACATGCCTAGAAGAAACAATATCGAGATACACAGGTATGAACATCCCCATTGTGGCAGGCTGTGATGCAAACTCTCACCACACCGTGTGGGGCAGCACAGACTGCAACAATAAGGGTAATCTTTTACTTGAATATATCTTAAGTACTAACCTAGAAATAATGAATATAGGCAACACACCGACATTCGTTACAAGAACGAGGAAAGAAGTACTAGACATTACACTCATGTCAAAGGAAGAGAGCTATCGGATGAAAGAATGGAGAGTTGACACCTCCGATTCTTTCTCAGACCATCGCAGAATCACCTATAGCTTGAACTACCAACTTGAAACTATAAGCTATAGGAACAATAGGAGGACTAACTGGGATATATTCGAAAATCACATGAAAAAATGGAAACCCGGTAATGCTAGGATAATAAACAACATAACGGATATAGAAAGGGAAGCAGACAGACTAGAAAGGACCCTCGTGGAATCCTATTTAACGGCCTGTCCGTTGAAAAAAGTCAAGTCAGGGAAGGGACAACCCTGGTGGAACAAGGAACTCAATAAACTAAGAAAGAGAATCAGAAAGGCACTCAGAATTGCCCAAGAAAAGGACGATGACGAGAGCTGGAACAAGTACAGAGAAGAACGGAATAATTTCAAATACAAAAGCCGAAAAGAAAGAAGAAGCGGATGGGGAGCCTTTTGCGAAAACATCTCTGGACAACCCGAGTCAGCTAGGCTAATGAGAATGTTAGCAAAAGACAACACCTGCAAACTAGGCAGTCTCAAAAAAGATGACACTATAATAGTGAATCCCAAAGAAATACTGACCGAAATGATGGCTACTCACTTCCCGGACTGTATAGAGCACACAGAGGAGGAGATGAATACTCTATCCACAGAACACCTATCAGTCGGTGAGGCAGAGGCCGAACTAGTTATCACGGAAGAGAGGCTAAGGTGGAGTATCACCTCATTTCTACCATACAAAGCAGCGGGACCAGACGGCATTTTTCCAAAAATGCTACAAACTGCTCTCAGGTTCATAATGAAAGATCTCCTAGCTCTATACCGGAGCAGTCTAGCAACAAATTACATTCCAAGCGGATGGAGAAAAGTCAAGGCTGTCTTCATACCGAAACCAGGGAAGGCCACATATCAGGAGGCGAAGTCCTTCAGGTGTATCAGCCTTTCCTCGTTCCTACTGAAGACACTGGAAAAGATAATAGACAGACATATAAGAGAAACCATAAGTAAAAGTATAAGCCCACTACATGACAATCAACATGCTTACATGGAAGGGAAATCCATTGAGACAGCCCTCCACAACATGGTAGTCAGAGTAGAGAGATCAACCAAAGACAAAGAATACGCCCTAGCATGCTTCTTCGATGTAGAGGGCGCTTTTGACAAAGCGTTTGCACATGCCATCGTGGAGGCCTTAAACAGAGAAGGCGTAACAGAACAAATATCAGGCTGGATCACCAACATGCTACAACACAGATCCATACAAGCAGAACTAGCAGGCAGTAAATACACCATTAGAGCCAAAAGAGGCTTTCCCCAAGGGGGATGTCTATCTCCGCTGTTATGGTGCATTCTAATAGATGATTTAGTAAAAAAGATTACCGCTATGAACATATACATCCAAGCGTACTCGGATGATGGCCTCTTACTTGTGAGAGGGAAAGTACTAAGCGTGGTCAGAGACATAATGAGAAGAGGAATCATGACAACATTGAGATGGTGTAGGAATAAGGGACTGAACCTCAACCCTACAAAAACCAAACTGATGCTGTTCACGAATAAGAGAAAGGTTGATAGAATGACACCAATAATCATAGAGGACGAGGAGCTGGAAACCGTAAAGGAATTCAAATACCTAGGGGTAATCCTGGACAGCACCCTCAGTTTTAGAAACCACATAAAAGAAACAAGCAAGAAGGCGATGACAGCCCTCATGCAATGCAGAAGAGCCGTTGGCAGGAACTGGGGTATGAAACCCGAAGTAATCCAATGGATCTACAGATCAATCATACTACCAAGAATTTTGCATGGTGCCCTGGTATGGTGGCACAAAGCGCAACTAGAATACAACAGGAAAGAACTCACGAAGGTACAGAGACTAGCCAGCATCATGATATCAGGAGCTATGAGAACTACTCCCACGGCCGCCCTAGAAATGATACTAGGCCTCAGTCCAATAGATTTGGAAATAAAAAAGAGAGCCACAGAACAATGGTTTAAGCTGAAAAGCATAAATCTATGGAAAGGAAGAAACAATGACAAAGGTCATGCAGAAATAGGCAAAAACTATGAGGAAAACCTTTCTATGATATTAGTTAACAACGACCTAATAAATAAGGAAAGGATTTTCGACAAAAAGTACAGGGTAAGCATCAGATCCAGAGAAGACTGGAAAACAGAACAAGACGATCTGGATTGCACTGCAATATGTTACACAGATGGGTCTAGGAAAGAATCAACTATGCTATCGGGAGCTGGAGTATACATAGCTAAACCCGACACAAGAAGAGCCACCTTCAATCTGGGAAAATACACAAGTGTATTTCAAGCGGAAGTATTTGCGATAACGCAATGTGCGCTAATGATTAGAAGTGTGATAAGCGACCACAACGTAGAAAGAATAGTAATATACAGCGACAGTCAGGCCGCTATCAAAGCCCTTGACAAAACGGAGACTACCTCAGCCCTGGTAAAAGAGTGCAAACAAACCATTCAGGAACTCGCAAACCTGGTTGAGGTAGAAATTGCCTGGGTACCCGGACACGAAGGTAACATTGGCAATGAGGAAGCCGATGCACTGGCTAGGAAGGGGTCCGACGAACCGTTCATCGGGCCGGAACCAAGACTGCCAATCTCACACAAAATTACCAAAAATATCATTGAGATCAGGACAATCAAAGAAACCAACCAAAGATGGATGAGCAGAAAGGACTGTAGACAGTCTAAGATCTTCATCAAATCAGTGGACAAAAAGAAAACCAAAGAGCTACTAAAACTGGGTAGGAGAGACATAAGAAACATCGTAGGAGTACTGACAGGACATTGCCCCCTAAACAGACACCTGTCAGTGATTAAAAGAACAGAGGACCCTATTTGTCCACAATGTAGAGAAAAAGAAGAAACAAGCTATCACTTCATGGCGGAATGCCCGATGTACGCATCGCTGCGCTGGGAACTCTTTGAAGTAGACAGGCTGAAAGAAGAGGATTTAAAGCAGCTTACGATAAGCCAGCTCAATAGGTATTGCAAGCGCACAGGTAGGTTCGAGGTCCCGACGCCGGTGGGGTAAATGATAACCCGCCCTCCCCTGATCTTGTCAGGGGACTTTGGGGAACTGGGCGAAATGGTTCCGACTATGGTGACTGATCGCCCGTCCGGCTTTGCCGGCGTCCCTCCTTCTAAATAATAAATAATAATAATGATGGTGTACATCGTTCGCCGCATAGCCGGGGCGGTTCTTAATCTCGCGCGTGGTGTGGTCGAGCTCAATGCCGTACGTGAAGTGGAACCCGTGGTACACCTCGCTGCAGTGACGCAACAAGTATCTTAACAAGCGGACGCCCGCGGTTTCACTCGCGTGGTACCGTTCCCGTGTGAATAACGGGATAAAAAGTATCCTATGTTTTAATCCAGGCTATCTACTATCTCTGTGCCAAATTTCATCCAAATCCGTTAAATAGTTTTAGCGTGAAAGAGTAACAAAGAAACTGACATTCTTTCGCATTCATAATATTAGTAGGATACTTAAACTCGTACTAGGGGTTGGTATTCTCAACTTCGGTCATTTGATGTCAATTTGTATCAATTATCTAGGTACTGACCACATCGTTGGCCGCATAGCCGGGGCGGTTCTTGACCTCGCGCGCGGTGTGGTCGAGCTCGATGCCGCACGTGGCGCACGTGAAGTGGTACCCGTGGTACACCTCGCCGCGGTACCGCAGCGGCTCGCCGTCAATCACCCCACTGGAAACATGACAAAATTATATATAAAGCAAGAAGGGTAAGTAAGGGTCTCTAAGCTAAGCCGCAGATGGTCAGACAGACCAGATAGACATGGTGGGACTACATTTAATTTCAGAATTACTGCACCAAATTGGATGATATGGTCACCTAGGCGATTGCGTAAAGTCAATCGTATTCATTTGACAGTTCATATTTTATCACATTAAATGTCATTCTATACATTTGCAGCCAATTGAATATGATATGAACTGTCAATGTCAAAATAAGATTACCGGTCCTAGGTACTAGGTCAGGAGAAGGCTTGTATATTTTTGTTAACTGTATTATGAGTAGAGAAAAAATATTTTTTTTGTTAGGTACACCAATCACGCAATGTTCATTTGGAGAAAGCAATAATATTTTATATGTATATGAAACAAATGTAAATAATAGGTATTTGCAAAATGGTACAAAAGTGGTAAAACTATACTTACTGGCACTTATGGCACATGTAGTTTTGAAGGCCATCTGCTTTGATGCGAGCATTGCAGCCGTGGCAAAGGGCACGACCTGCATACTTAATAAAGCCAGCATCTGCGAGCTCAATGTTACACTCTTCACAACGGAAACAAGCAGGATGCCAGTTTGCATTCATGGCTTTAATCACTCTCCCAATTATAAATTCATCTGAAAGAGTGAATTTAAACTTTATTACTATTTGTCTTTATTTAAGTGGTATCTTGATATACTAATAATGAGAAAACTTACTGCATTTTCCACAACAAGGGGCAAATAGCACCTGAAAGTCTCTCTCGCAGTATTTACGCCCCTCAAACTCATAAAATATTCCTTCAGGAAACACTCTAAAGCACTGAGCACACCTGTTGGAAAATCAATGCTAATGTAAAAAGAACATCATTTAGGGTAGAAAATAAATTGAATAAATAAACTTACACAAAGCAGTTTGTATGCCACAGTTCTCCATTAGAGTTAACAATTTTCTCATTTGGTTCAAAACCATCACCACAACGGGTGCAAAACATGTTATCCAAGGACATTGTTGCAATTCTGAAATTATATCAAAACAGAATTAGAGTTAAATGATATGTATTCAGCAGGAAAATTATTTATATATTAGTCATGGGTTTTTAAATGATGATGAATTATTATTATTATCCGTTATTTTTTAAAAGTCAGTTGTAGTACTGATTATTCCATTAATTAACAATAATATCAATAGCAATACTTACCTGAATAACAACAATTACATAAACTTATAATTACTTAATGATAAATTGAAAATACAACCAAAAAGTTACTGTGGCAGTGATAATTTTGAGTCTATCTTAGGTTCATTCAAAATATTGTAATTTTTAAGTTAAATATCGAGAATTATGGTGAATTATGAGGTAACTAAGCACTCAAAAGTAGTTGTATATTAACAATACTATAAATATGGCAGTGTTACTATTGCAAATGGGAATGTGTAGGTAGGTGCTCAATTTATTACTGATGACTAATGAGCATATGTGTAAGTAGGTTAGCCACTCCCTCCAAACCAAATGCTGCTTACCCTGGCATTTTTCCCTTCTATACTTTGTTTACCAATGAAATTATAATTCCCAGCCCTTATTACACTGTCAAAAGAAGATTTGTTTTATTCGATCTTCCCTAAAGTTGATTGAAACCTATTACAGGAATGATGTAATACAATTAAAAATAGCCCACGGTAAAAACTTCATGGAAGTAGGTACTTACAAGCTACAAGCAGAAGTTGTTGTTTTGATAAAATTGTGTAATTCTGTTAGGATATTTATCTATAAACAGTGCAAAAAAGGCAAAATTACAAAAGAAAGGAAATCAAGTGAGGGAGGGAGGCAAAGAGTAAAGTAATTTTAAGGAGGGAGGACAACACAACATAACACAAAATGGTAAAACTCAAAATGTAGGTAAAACTGACTGACATTGACAGTTTTTTTTGTGGTTTGGTGTGGTTGACTTTGTAAAAGTTTTATCGGCCTTGGCATCTAGGCTATCAGCCGGAGACTTTTGACTCTTGCTTGAGTACACCTATTGCTAAGGGTGGTAATCCACTTATCCATCCAATATCTTGATATTTGTCCAATAATTGATCAATCAAACTTTGATTGACATAGTTGTGCACATTCCAATATTTAAATTAAACTAGAATCAAAAACATTTGATGAAGTTGTCCAATTTCCTTGATCCAAATACAATGATGTTAATTGTTGGAATACCACCATAAGGGCATAAGGGCTTGTATAACCGGTTAATTTTCAAACCTAATCAGCAACATAAAGTGCGTCAGAAAAGAGTAGAAAAAAATTGAGGCCGCCCTAGTCTTGTGCTAGACTACAACTAACAGCTAGGTAGCAATACCTGATAATACTACTACAAAAACCAGTTTGATACTTGACATATTTTTATTGATTATTTGCGCTATATTGGTAAAACCAAAAAACCATTAACGTAATATCAACCTGTGGGTGTTCTCTATAGAGTGCAATAACGCTACAAAAATATTAGTTAGCGCTATATTAGTAACACAAAAAAAAAATGAAATAACCTGTGCAAGTTCTATAAAAAGTGCGAAAACGCTACATAGAATTTTGCTTCAAGTAGGTGTTTGGAATGTTAGCTCCACTTATACCTATAGCCAGATTAGCCAGGGGGGCTATCGCGTAAAAAATATGTAAATGGACATAGGCTTCATTTGACTTCGTTTGACGCGATAGCCCCCCAGGGGTTAATCGAGATTTTTTATTAAGGTTTTTATAAAAACTGCTTGTGACATAATCGGAATGAGAGCGCTTCAAAAACCTAAATTAACTGATTTAATCAAAAGCTACGAAAATTTACCTACTATTGGCGAGGCAATCAGGCAGGGTCAATCGACATTTTTATATCCTTATTTTCTTTAGAAATGTAAATCACTACTACTGTCAAAATTTGATAATCATAGTCGAAGATTGATTACAGTCACCCCGTGTGTACCTTACACCTTTCACCTTGGGTGCTATAAAAACCTTTAGTGCCGGATAAATAATGTCTTATTTCGGTATTCAAAACATTCGTAACGCAAGCGTTTAAGAATTATTGGCATTTAAAGATGGGCCTCACGGGATGACGCTTAAGATTATGGATGCTGGAAATAACAAAAACTAGCGAACGAAAGTCCAGTTTCAGTCCCTAGATCGTCAGTGACGCAAAAATAAATAAGATTTAACACTCGAGCATCGTTTAAAATAGAACAGATCTCATAAAATCGACGTTTAAACATGGTACATACAGAACCGTGTGGTCAAATTTTCAATTGCCAAAATATCAATAATCATTCCGTTTGGAGCCAAACGAAACATTCTACCAGCGTTACGTTTGATATGTGACAGCATTTAACACATTAAATTCGTTCAAATAACAAGGCATCAATATGAAAAAGCGAAAACTATATTTCATACCGTCACACTGTGTGGCCCATCTTTGAAGCCGTTACGTTACGTGAATTTTGCGTTACGAATGTTAAAAAGCAATTCACAGTAAAGAGAATTTCCGTCACTGAGGATCTATCTTTACCCGGAACCAATCAGTGCAGTATTTACGATACAATTCAAGATTGAAATTTGTATGAAAATTGAGTTAGGGTGACCAAGTAGTATTTTTTGCGGACACCGTATTTATTTATTTGGAATTTTGTCAACAACGAGATTAACACTAAAATATCAACAAAAACAGACATATTGCCATTTATAACATATTGAAACCTTAATTTACAGGTGACAACTACATGAATTATTGATAACTAGCTTTATAAACAAAAACTTACATAAAAAATGAGGTTAAATATGTTGAAATTAAATGAGGTGCCTTCATAATACGGTAAAATGGCCAAGCTATTCAGATTTGCGCAGACAAATATTTCCCAGTTTGTTTTTAAAGGATCGGCATTCTGACGAAGTGACCACAGTATACTTTGACATTAAATTCTCTATTGTGGTGGAAACATTCTATTTTAATTTGAAAATAAACTTGTATATGAAGTTTAGAACTACCTATTAGATTTAGAACTTAAGGTAACAAGCAATTTCTTGGCAATTTGGTGGGAGATATCCATATTTTTTACTCGGTAGGCCCCAAGGGCTCGGTCAGGGAGGCCTGGACTGTCAATGTAGTATTATTATAGTACTAGCGGATCCTCGCGGTATTACCCGCGTGGTGCCCGTTCCCTTGAAAATATCGGGATAAAATATAGACTATGTTACTCGGGAGAAATGTAGCTTTCTAATGGTCTAAGAATTGTCTAAATCGGTCCAGTAGTTCCTGAGCTTATATAGTATAGATTAGATACAAGACAACGTGATATTTGACAGTGGGGTTATTAAAAATGTAAAATTATAGAAGTCAGAACTTACTTTATATGATTGTGAAACAGGCCAAATAAAAGTACAAAAAAAATATGATTCCACAATTTGTGTTTTATTAACTCAAAATAAGAAAAATATTTTGCTACAAATTAATTGTTCACCTATCAATAATAAAATGTCAAAGTATTACAGTTCCATCTCGCAGCACTACAATAATTTAAATGATTTGCCGGTCGGTTTATCTATCGACTTATCTTAAGTTTTGGATAGTTTATTTAGTAAATCATTTGACAGTTAACATAAGAAAAATATGTCTAATTTATGACTGATGATGCTCGTCGGCCCTTTGGACTACTTGTACATTACTATATAATTTGTGCTTTTTACCAACTGCATTGTACGACCAGTTGTGCCATGGATTCATTTATTGTTTTGTTAAGATGATATCAAATTATATTTTGTGGTATATTTTTAGTTAGGTACCATAAATTACACTCTTTAATTAAATGACATAATAACAACAACAAACAATAAAATTATGTACAAGTTTAAAACAAACTATATTATAGATGAATAATTGGTGATATGCGTTACAGGTCAATCTTTTTATATACGTACCTACAATTATAATAAAAAATGTTATTTTGTTAACAATAATTATAATGTTATAAAGATTATCACTGTTAAAATCACAATAATAACGATTTGTTGAAAAACAAACTAGTACTAAGTATTCTAAAATATTACACATCACAGGTCAATCATATAAGTACCCAGGTACTTCCTACTAAAAGAAGAAACTAAAAGTTATTTTGTTAACAATAATAATGTCATGAAGATATCACAGTTCAATCACAATTATGTACAATAATTGTTAACGATTTGCTGATATACAATCATACTTAAAAGTTATTTTGTTAACAATAATAATGACATGAAGATGTCACAGTTCAATCACAATATGTACAATAATTATTAACGATTTGCTGATATACAATCATACTAAAAAAGTTATTTTGCTAACAATATTAATGTCATGAAGATATCACAGTTCAATCACAATATGTACAATAATTATTAACGATTTGCTGATATACAATCATACTTAAAAGTTATTTTGTTAACAATAATAATGACATGAAGATGTCACTGTTCAATCACAATATGTACAATAATTATTAACTTGTCTCCCAGATGAACCAGTAGCTGAAGGCGCCTCCAATTGATCTTTAGATATAGTTGGTAATTTCAATTTCAATTATCTCACGAACTATGCATTTGCTCCGGTTGGGAGTTGGTGGGGGGTAGGGGGGGGACCACCACAGTGTGATTGTCAATTATCTGAAGCCAAAAGCTTCGGATAATTGAAGATCGCACCCATGAAAAAACTAAACAATACAGGACAAATTATTTTGTAAAACAAATACGACTACAATATAAATAAAAATTATTACTCTGCTAATCCCGCCAACAAAGAACACACACCACCAGTCACAACTACACCACAATACAACAACACAGCGAACGACAAACACAACAGAAAGTTACAAAAAAAGACAAATAAAGTTTGTGCAAACAAACAACGCATTTAATTTGAACATAAACATATTCTAATGGCCATAGAGATGTGCTGAATCAGACTTACTGGCCTGCCTGAGTACCAATTCTAGCGCCTTCGACATCTCGAATTCGACATTTTTTATTTCCTCAATTTCTTTATTAAAAAATTATGTAAAATCTCTACTACTGACAAAAACCTTTAGTTTAAATTATCTTTGATAATCCTATAATGTCGAAGATTGCTTTCAGCGAGCTTTTAATACAGATTTTTTACCCTAAAAAATGTCGAATGCGCGAGAATTGGGCCCCTGAACTGACTCGAATACCTAGCAGGTACTCACTCACGTACTCGAGTATTTAGAATACTATATTTGGATCCACAATACTCGAATACAGGTTTCGAGTCTTCTAACTTCACGCGTACAATCGAATTTTAAATGTTTAAAGAGCATTGTGAAGTTAGTCACACACGACGCGAGAAGTGTTTATGACTCATTGCAGCTTCGAACGTGTTTATAATTCATACCCGGACTGTCAGTTTAATGAGATGTTAGAGATTTAAGTAATTATTTGTTTCTTGTTAAAAGTTATCATTTTGTTTAATCTGTCGAACTGTCGGTTTGTATAATTTAGTGTTATCTAAATACAACACCGACTGTGTGATAGAAAGGGATGGCTCCGCAGAAAAAATCCGAAGTATGGAACTTATCAATACCAAAAATGATTACATGATTAATGACTGACTGATTATATAATAAGAGGCACTGAACACCTGTGCGAGAGAAGGAAAACTTGAAATAAACCCTCTACCAACCCGTCTAGGCAGCGTGGTAGTAGTTAATAATAAATAATTACATACAATCACACCAATTATCTAGCCCACATTAAGTTTCGTGAAGAACTTGTGTTATGGATACTAGATAACGGATGAACATACTATATATATTTTTTTTGCAAATACATACTTAGCATACATATTAAACACACAGACCAAGACAAAGAGTCATGTTCATATTTGTCTTGTCCGGGGATCGAACCCGGGACCTCTGGCGCAGATATACATTATTCTGTTATTATTTACTTTCTTAGCGTGCATACATGATTTTTGATTTGAGTTGAAATATTAGTATTGGTCGTGAAAAGCAAACTATAAAGTTCGAAGAGTACTCGAGTCCACTGAAGTAGTTTCGAATACTCGTGCCAGTACTCGAATACCTGTCCAAGTCTTCTGACTCGAGTCCTAGTTCGATTCTTTTTATAACGATTACCAAAATATTAGAATACCAAATATAGCCGTCTCGGCACATCACTAGGTCACAGACTACAGACAAGACAGACCATCATAATCGCAGACAAACAAGAAGAAGATGGTGGTTATAAAGAGTCTGACTCACGAAATATGGCGCATGAGAGACTGTAGTCACCTTCAACATCCGCAAATGTACGCTATTACTATGGAAGATAATTTGAGTACCACAGAAATTCCGCACGACAACTTTCGTGACACGGACTTAAGACTATTTTGAATGGAAATAGTTTTTTTTTTATTATTTAACATGAATTAGGTACATTACATCTAACTTACGCCGTAAAACTAGCTAATTATCAGGTTGGTTTAGCCTTTTTATCCATCAATGTACGTAAATGGTTGTCACCCTAATTTGAGATTTTCATACAAATTTCAATCTTG
The DNA here is from genome assembly GCA_910589605.1 of Chrysoteuchia culmella. Taxonomy (NCBI): domain Eukaryota; kingdom Metazoa; phylum Arthropoda; class Insecta; order Lepidoptera; family Crambidae; genus Chrysoteuchia; species Chrysoteuchia culmella. The sequence continues at coordinate 13,145,214 of OU342654.1, forward strand.
AATTGTATCGTAAGTACTGCACTGATTGGTTCCAGGTAAAGATAGATCCTCAGTGACGGAAATTCTCTTTACTGTGAATTGCTTTTCAACATTCGTAACGCAAAATTCACGTAACGTAACGGCTTCAAAGATGGGCCACACAGTGTGACGGTATGAAATATAGTTTTCGCTTTTTCATATTGATGCCTTGTTATTTGAACGAATTTAATGTGTTAAATGCTGTCACATATCAAACGTAACGCTGGTAGAATGTTTCGTTTGGCTCCAAACGGAATGATTATTGATATTTTGGCAATTGAAAATTTGACCACACGGTTCTGTATGTACCATGTTTAAACGTCGATTTTATGAGATCTGTTCTATTTTAAACGATGCTCGAGTGTTAAATCTTATTTATTTTTGCGTCACTGACGATCTAGGGACTGAAACTGGACTTTCGTTCGCTAGTTTTTGTTATTTCCAGCATCCATAATCTTAAGCGTCATCCCGTGAGGCCCATCTTTAAATGCCAATAATTCTTTAACGCTTGCGTTACGAATGTTTTGAATACCGAAATAAGACATTATTTATCCGGTACTAAAGGTTTTTATAGCACCCAAGGTGAAAGGTGTAAGGTACACACGGGGTGACTGTAATGAAGATTGCTTTCAGATTTTTGACACCAAAAAATGTCGAGATCGAGATATCTAAGGCGCGAGAATCGGGCCCGTGTTGAAAGTTATAATGTCAAAAAAAGCTAAATGTCAAAAGTGCGCTTTGTATTTTGTTTGTGTGATTGATTTCGACGATTTTTTCTGGAATTACTACAACTTATTTGTGTTACTACACCTTTAAAATTTGTTTACTACACTAATTGCGATGGATGAAAATAATCTTAGTAATTCACTGAAGGAAATGTTGCTTGACGAGCGTAAACTAGTGACTTACGTTTCGATTAGCAAAGAACTATGTATTCATGTGAATGAAAGCAAGTCTTTGCTCGCAAATGTTCTCAAAGAAATACGACAAAACCATAAAGATATTACGCTCAATGTTAATTACATTATATCTGGACTGTTGGACGATTATAAAGCACGGACAGCTGTTTGCAACGAAAATGAACTTTCGGATTTCCAAGCCAAATTTAAAAAGGTATTTTTCCAGCATTTGTATAGCATTAGTGTAGGAGCCCCTTCGGTAGATAATGTATCTTTTATGGCGGTAAATAAATTCGAAGATTTCCCTTTATGCACTGGTTTGATTAAAAGTAATCTGTGTGTAAAGAGACCTGCTGAAGAAATTGGCGATATAAAAACACATGTTCAAGAATCATTTTCTAATGTGGAAAAACCAGTTACGGTTGTTCAAAAGAAATGTAAAGAGGAAAGTAAGAATGACAAAAAGGTTACACGCGAAGATGTATCTGTCTCGAAAGTGCAGCACACAAAATCAGAGCCTGCAATTAAGTCAGAATTTCCTAAGCAAGATGTTTCAAATAGTAATGTAAAGAAGCCAGATACTAAGCATATTAAGAACCAAAAGGGTATAGCAGGGTTTTTCAATAAATCTAATGCATCTGCTAAAAAACCAGCTAGTAGTATCCTGGATAAAGTTACAAATAAAACTGTTGACAAAAAAGATAATAAAGACAATGTCATCATATTAGAAAAAATGGACATTGATGAAGAAAATAGTAAAATTAAAAGTCCTAAAGGAAATAAATCAAAACCACAGAGCTCTCTTGATCAAATAAAAAAAACTGCCAAAGTAGATAAGAAACGAAAACGAGTTTTGCATGTATCAGATAGTGAAAGTGAAGAGGAAAAGAATGATCCATTTATTGAAGAACCCACAGTTGAACCCGAGTCTGATGATGAAATTCCCCCCACTCCATTAGTAAACACAGTTAAAATAACTTCAGGAATTGTTAACCCCAAAAAGAAGAGAAAGATTGTGGATAAGACTTACACTGATGAGGATGGATATATACTTACTAAAAAAGAGGAGGTATACGAAAGCTGTTCAGAGAATGAGGATGAGCCAAATGTGAAAGAAAACATAAAAAGTTTTAATAAAGTTTCACCTGTCAAAAGTGTTGAAATTTCTCCCAAAGAGAAGAAAAATGGGATCAAAAATAAGAAAAAGATGAATTCTCCACAGAAAGGGAAACAGGCAACATTGATGAACTTTTTCAAAAAAGTATGATTGTTTACACAAATTGATAATAATTGTTGAATCTTATATGTTGGCAAAATAACAAATAATTATGTTGTCTGAAGGGTTATTTAACTTGCGGTTTTTACTTTAATATTGTGTCATTTTCTAAGCATAAGGTATATATCAGTCGTTTAAAAATAGTTTCAGGGAATCCCAATAAAAATGTAATATTGTATACTCTTGTTTTGTTGATAGAAGAAACAAAATGTTTAAAGGAAATAAAAATAACAAAATCTGCATGTGTTTTGAGTTTTATTAAAAACTAAACAAAATTATCACAACTCGCAAGTCTTGGAATATTGGATAGCATTATAGAACAGCATTAAAATCAATTGGCTAAATATGTTTCGAATTTCATTGAGTTAGGAATTAAATATTACGAATTCATGATTCCTACTATTTACATTTATCTTTTAGTTCCAATTGCTACAACCCAATCGGGATGAACTTGAACATCAACTAAATAGGAGCATTTTGTGTTGTAAGTTGAAGACTGTACATCTTGACTGGATACTTGCCTGTTGAATAAAAATAATTGACATGGTATGATCTGATAGTTTTGGCACTGATATGCTATAATAATCTATACTTTGGACTATTCGAAAGCACATCTATAAGTCTATTTGAATTAAAATCTTTGACTTTGACAAATATTATATAGAGGAAAATTTCCGATTTGAAAAATTCATTTACTGTTGGGAAGCTGCACTGTACCCGAGTAACATAGGCTACATTTTATCCCGATATTCCCACGGGAAAGGGAACCACGCAGGTAAAACCGCGGGCGGCCGCTAGTGTTGCAATAAACTTACTTGTTTTTGGCTTGATTGTCCCATAAAACTTTCACAATGCCATCCATTCCTGCAGAGCACAGAAGAGAATTCTCTATGGACAGGTCACTAGGGTCTGATTGGATTCTATTGGTCAAGCTGGCCTTTCCTACTGCTGACCAATCAAGTGCAGTCACTTTACCATGGTGTCCTCTGTGTTCATGAACGCAGGTGCAAGCAGCTAGATCCCACACTTTGATCTTTTTGTCATCACCTGTAGATAGCAATTAGAAGTTATCCTTCATATACAATCCCAATAATTCTGAGCTTCATTCTTAATTTGATGCAATTACAAGTAACTAAATGTTGCCATTAAACGAGTATTATTACAATATTTACAAAGTTTATGTCAAGTTTTATGCACGATATAGGTACACCGGGTGGCGCGCAGCCCAGCGTATTTTACAATAAGGAATTTTCCATTTTCACGAAAACAAAAAATCTTACAAGACTTGTAAGGGAATACAATTATAATAAATATGGACTTATGGATCGCCTGTTCGGCCCCGAGTTCGGGAACCGGGTGTACTGTTTCATGGATGATATCGTCTTAATTTCCGAGACCTTTGCCGAGCATTTAGAGCTGCTACATAAAGTATATGAGAAGTTACAGCAGGCCAACTTAACGGTTAACCTAGAGAACTGAGAAATGCCAATTTTTTAGGAAACAACTTAAATATTTAGGGCACATTGTTGATGAATTTGGGTTGCGCACCGATCCTGAAAAGGTGAGGGCTATTGTCGATTTTCCTACCCCGACGTGCAGAAAGGACGTTAAGCGCTTTCTGGGTACGGCATCATACTATAGGCGATTCATTAGGAACTTTAGCAACCGGGCGTCGCCTTTAAACGCTCTTACTTCTACTAGAAAGGGGGCTCCTTCGTTCAGCTGGTCACCGGAGGCCGATGGGTTTTGACGTTCGAGTGTGGATAAAACGCTATATCATATCGCGTTTCGGCGGTCATACTAGGGGGGCAGATAGCTTAGTTAATTTGACTCACAGTCTTGTAGTACTCTTAAGTTTGGTGTCCATTTAACTGTACTTCTAACCATTGTTTATCTAGAGTATTATATATAATACTTACCGGCGCTAGCTAAATAATCGCCGGAGGGAGCGAAGGCCAGTGCCCTCACAACACCGCGGTGTCCGCACAGGACGCGCACCAGCCGCGCGTCACACACGCTCCACAAACGCACGCTACGGTCAGCGCCACCAGTCGCTATATACGCCTCGTTGGGATGGAACTTTACACACTAAAATAAGTACTTTTGTTAATAGAGAATCAAAGCCAGAAGTCGAAGAAATTATACCATAACTAATATTCATGCAGCGTAAGTGCCTCTTCACATTATGTATTCCGAAATGTATGACTTCGATAGACAGCTTTCACATGCACGCACGGTACCCGTGCCGCGACCGTCCACCCGGCTCGCCGTGTGGTCATATGAAAGGGGCAATACGCGCCACGCGGCTGACTTTGTCAGTTTCAACCATATCATATGACGGGGCACTAACACTATGAATGAGATTCAGATTACCGTGACATCTGACATGTGTCCTACAAATATCCTTACAGGGAAGGTTCTATCAAGGGACCAAAGCTTTGCAGTCCTATCATGAGATCCAGTGACAATATATAGTCCATTTTTCGAGACATCCATACACCATATAGGATAATTGTGACCTCTGCAAAGTAGCAACAGTTGTAGAGAAGGCAGCTAATTCTAAATTACTTTTAATGTACATTGAACATCTATATGTTCATTTTTTCAGTAGTTCTTACCTGTATATAGAAGCACATGAATAGTCATATAATCGCCATGCCCTCATAGTGTTGTCATGGGAAGCAGATAGCACTAATTGCTCCTGTGCTAACACACAGACGGCTTGTATGGGACCTGAATGTCCTCGGAGTGGTAATCCAGCACCCACTTGTCTATAAGCAGAGTACATAAACGTTATATATGTTTGTTGATTCTAAAACTTTTTATCTGTCTAACAGCTATCTTTTACCTACAGCATATTATTAACTAGCCTGATTTGTCAGTCTATCAAATGATTAAAATAAATAATCTTACAAAGTATTGTCTTCTGGTGGAGGCTCAGCAGGCATATAGCATGCTAATTCTACTTCAGAAATGTTTCGATTGATCCTGCGTTTTACATTATTTTGTCCTAAATCCCACAGTCTGATTTCCGAATTACTAAAACCTCCACAAAGCACATTGCAATAGGGGTCTGTCTTTGCACATATCAAACTGAAAAAGTAGAGGAAATTGATTGTATTAAGATTAAAATTTAATCACAAATTGCAAAAAGGGCTCATATGCAGTTTCCATGATTTTACACTAGAGATAAAAAAACAATATAAATTAAGAACAATTAAATATACTTCAAATTAAGTAACTTTGTATAATTAGAAGCATTAAAATACACCTTAACACATTCGCGGACACTGAACAAGACACAATAGATTTTTTATTGTTATGACTGCTATAGCCGTTGAGTGTCCGCACGCGAAGGGTTAATTTATAAATAACATTGATTAAACATACTCGTAATAATTAAATGAATAAGATTTTATTATCAAAAATATAAATAGCTTTCTGCAAAAAACTGCAGTTGAGGTTCTTTATAATACTTTATTAATAATGGAATAAAAATAATTGAGACTAAATTCAAGATTTTAATGTTTATTTAATACTTTTATACTTAAATCTCCATTAAATTAAAATTTCACGGGTAAGCCACTCATAAATATCTTTCATAAATACTGGTGCTTTTTAGGTATACAGGGTGGAAATTTAAAATGGGGCACGAAGGGCAGGTACCTTAACCGTTATAGCTACATGAAAATGTTCTTAGGAAACCATTCTTAATTTTTTGAGCAATATTGAACTGCACTAGGCCTAGGTTACTCTGCCGGCCGGCTAAGTTCCACACACTTTAGAACACTGAATCACTCATTACACAGTGTATAATTAATTCAAGCTGCCGTTAATGCATTTTAATTTAAATTATTTCATTTTACTTGTCTGAATAGCCTTTTTCTGATAACTTTTCGGTTGATAAATTAATATCCTTTACATTAAGTATCTCTTCGTAGAAAAGTATACCTTGATGTACCCTCTTTTGTATGTATTGCAGACCCTACCTATGTATTGCAAAAAGGACCCATATAAAAATGTTGAGCCCTTTATGCACAGCACGCTAAAATAGCTAGGCAGAGATCTCATAATTAATGTAATGAATATGAGCCTTTTTTGCAGAGCATATTATGTATCATGTTTGAAATGTTGCAAAAAGATACAAAAAATTAATTCCATAAAATGTCACATGTGTTCTTTTTGCATTTCATGATTCTTAAGTGAATATATCCATGGTCTAGGTACAGAAAATATAATTACTCACTGTGAGTCTGGGGCTGCAACCTTATACAATTTAAGAGGAGCCATTGATTCTCTCACTCCTTTGATTGCATCTTGTAAATCTTTTAGCTCTTTGTCTACACTTTGATAGTCTGCATGACCATTACATTTTGAGAATACATCTAAATAAATATTAGGAATAATTAGAAATAAACTCTGCAATTATAATAATAATGTATAGTTATTTATAACAAATATAAAAAGGCTTACCAATAGGATCCAAAACTTTTTGTTCTGTGCTCATTTTAAGTGCATTTCTCTCCTCATCCATTTGATCTTCATCATCCTATAATCAATACTTATTAAATTATCATCATAATGTAGAAGCAAAGTTGCTGACAAAAGTGAATAAGTGAAGAATAAAAACTTTATTCCAGTAACACTTCTACAAACTAACAAAGTAATATACTTACAGAACTTTTTTTGTTAGTATCATTGTTGATATCAATATGAAACCAAGTTTGTAAAACCTGGATTAATAACACATGGCTGTGTTTAGCAAGGTAAGCTTTTAGCATGTTGAGTGCATCTTGAGACAAAAATACATCATATTTACATGACCTGTCAATGGACAACAATATTAATAAAATGCTTTTGCAAAATAGTATTCTTGATATTATATCTTATTGAATTAAACTTTTACCTAAATGCAGCAATAGATGGTCTAGCTTCTACCTCTTGCAATGTATATATTGAGCCTATATCATCCAAGATCTGGTTCATATAGTCTTTTTCAGGAGTCTCATTGTCTATTGTACCATTTTGTAAAGAGTTAAAGAGCTGCTCTAAGCTATTTGGTCGATATAAAGCTGATGGCAAGTTCCCATCGATGGGCTGATGATATGACAAATCCTTTTGTGGTAGAGTGGCTGAATGTCTTTTGAGAAACATCTGTGCTTGTCCACCATGACCTCCTCTTAACATCTCCAAATACAGATGACATAATAGAGGACTTAATAAACCTAGTAACTCATTTTTTACTTTTTCAACTTTTATATCCTTAATGAAGTTTACCAACCTTTACACCAAAACAAAGAATATTAGATATTAGTCTATATATAAAAAGGCAGAAATATAGACAAAAAGCCAACAAGAACAATTAAAAACAGTAGGTTTGGGGTTGTCAAAAGTGCTGCCACTATTATACACAACTAGCTATACCTGGCGTGGCCGGCATGCTTTGCTATGACACAAAGTATAAAGAAATATGTATCAAGATTTTCTGGGCCAGGAACCCTCGCGGGCCTCCCCAGAACACCCCACCAAAGTTTCATTACAATCTGATCAATGGTTTCGGAATGCATAGAGGACAAACTTATAAAGATTGATTTTCATTTATATCGGTATTTAAATTAATAATAATACCACTTACTTGCTGTATTGAGTGTCGTATTGCGCAGGGTCGCTATTTATACAAGAAAACAAAATAGAATTTGCGCGACTTGCTTCACACTGGACAATAGTGGCAACAGCCATCTGTTCGGCACTTCGGCTCAAAGTATTGTTGCTGTTAAATATATTTACGTCCTGGAATAATTTGAGAAATCAACTAAACAGTAACAATATGCTTTCGAATGTCAGTAATATAAATCGAAAGGAATAATACTCACGGGATAATTTCGACGTTCTAAGTAGGAAGTGACTGCAGCTTTGACTGCATCATTTCGAGTCTTTTTAATCAAAGACATTGATTGTCTTCGATTCTTAAACAATAAATATGATGGAAAAACAACATTCACGATCACCAAATCCAAAACACACTATACTCTGTCTCAATCCAATTTAATGAAAAGGTAAACAAAGACGCCATTATTCCGACCATAGACTATTTAGTGATGTGGTAAAATTTGACATTTATAAATCGATAAATTAATTGATTGCTTCGATTCGATTAATTGAATAGTATTATGTTGGAGCTTCGCGTTAGCGTTAGTGAAGAGTTTTTAGTTTATTACTTCTCAAGCCTCGGGAGATGGCGGTGTTTATCGCGATTATAGAGAAATAAAAGGCTTATATTGAACCGAGTAAAAATTACTCATTTTTTTAATTTCATAAAAACACACCATCATCACATAACAAATTGACAAGTGACTTTAACATAATATATGTAAGGTCACTTACCATCACACATTTATCATAAATATTAAAACAAATAAAAAAAAAGAACCCGGTAATCATAGCAGTAAATAATTTTCAATAACTTAGGAACTAGACATCTAAAACGTAGTTTCTTTAAGATACACACCAACCAACTTAAAAGTATTTAAAAGAAGCGAATAAAATACTACAATAAATAACTAAACAAAGGATATTAAAACTTTGAATACTTTAAGAACACAGAGTCAATATTAAGCAGTGCCATACAAGCCACGATAAATTAAAACTACCTAGTAAAAATAAAACAAAATCAGCCTATTTTGAGACAAGCAGTCAAGAGCAGACCCATCCCACTGGTGGCACCGATTCACGAGCATGAGGCATGAACCAGCCATGGCTTCGCTGATCACGGACTCGATTCTCACTCGTTAGAAATTATATTTATCCTTCTTATCGAAAAATATATTTTCAAATTTTAAGTAACAAGTTGTAAAATAATTTTCTATATAATAATTTAATAATTTCATATTCATGAGATTACACATAAATATTCTTCGATTAACATTTAATTATAGTCGATAAAACGGAACGGTTTTTCCTATGTAGGCATACCTAGGTTACATAGAAATTGTGAAAACGTTGCTTTAAGTAAAATGATTCTACTTACGGTAAAGTAGCAATGACATCGTTTCGGCAAATTATGCACACGAAATTCCGCTATTGTCCCAGCCCTAACGGACCCGAGAATGTACTTTTTTTTATACTTCTGATAAATTTTAAATACAAAAATATTGGAAAAAATTAACTCGTCCACAAGTGAATTCTCAGATGGGAATCGAACCCATGACCTTTGGAAATCCGGTCCAATGCTCTTGGGCATTAATTTATTCCAATATACGAGTTAATTTTTTCCAATATTTTTCTATTTAAAATTTATCAGAAGTATAAAAAAAATAGCATTGAAAAATGCAAAAAATAAAAAATCATAAAATATACTTTTTTTATATTTGAGATTTTTGTGATAATTTTTATCAATAAATACAGTGATATTTTATCACTAATAATAACATAACTCGATTCATAATTGATATAATTGAACAAATAATTGAACTATCTGTTAGACATTTTACGTCAAGCACTATGCGACCAAAGATTAGACAATATTTTTGCTTCGATAAATAACCTCACTTTTCTTCTTAAAATTTTCAACTAAATTTTAAAAATGTTTAACAAACTACGATCTTTGAAACAAATTAGTGAGATATAAGTTGAAACCTTCTAATTACTTATGAATGTGTTTTTAAATCCATTTAGTGGCCGAAAGTGTGAGAATTTTTTATGAAACAGGTTTGTTTACATTTTCATTAAATTGGATTGAGACAGAGTATACAACAGATCAGATATTTACTCACTGATGAGAGTAACACTCAAAAGTCAAAATAAACATTTTTTTTTTTTCGTTCCTAAGAACAGGCTAGGGTCATAGACCATACTGCCTCGTCATTAATAGGTATCTTTTCTTGAGTGAAATAAACTTTCTTTAGCTATTGTACCAGTGACAGTGACAGCTAATCACAGACTAAAGTCGGGGAGATACTTCTTCTTCTTTTTATATAATGAAGGTGTCCTTTTGGATTTCGCCAGTATCCAGTTTTTCGGCTGAGTAAGTCGGGGAGATAACTGGACGGAAAAATGTAAACGAAGAACTGTCAATGTCACAAGTTGATAACAGTTGGGTTTAGCAACTTTTAAAAAAATAATCATTTTTTAAACGACATGAACCTTACTAAGGCAACCAATTTTCCAGGCAATCTTTTTTCAGTAGGATTGAGAAATTACAACACCATTGTCTAATTATCCGTTTTTTCGCAATATCCCTAGGATTTTCGCAAAAAATACATCCATCCAAACTTTCGCATTTATAATACTAGTAGCCGGCCGCGTGGATCATGTTCCCGAGGGAATATCGAGATAATTTATACGTCGGCGATTCCCCGCGCCGATCATCAGATTCGTGGTTACCTTTCATCGTTATGAAGCCGGTAGATGTTAAAATAATAATGCAACATGATACTTGGCTTGGCACGCTTCTTTGCTGGATTCGACCAAGAACTAAACAGAATCACAATTGATTGTCGCGATGCTAAAGAGTGATGGAACGTGGGCTGGCAGGAGTAACTCTGAAAGACCGTAAGAGAAACAAGTGGCGAAACAAAGCAAAGTAACTGACATCGTGAAACGAGTGACCAAACTAAAATGGAAGGAGCAGGTCACCTTGCCCGTAAAGCGGACTCATGGTGTAAAGCTCTCTTAGAATGGAAGCCGTGGGGCTTCAGGAGACCAGTTGGCTGACCGTAGTTGAGATGGAAGGGCGATGTCAAAAAAGTCGCGGGCCAAAATTGGATAAGTAAGTATTGGTACAGCTTAAACAGAACAAACTGGAGCGAGATGAAGGAGGCCTACACAAAAGGTTGAAGATGATCATGATGATAATAACTTTCCTTGTTACGATTTTCAAATGTAGAGGATTTATGATATCATTATTATATGAAAAAAAATACGTGGTAAACGCGGTAATGCTAGACTAGATAATGACGAATTTGCAAAATATATTTCTAATTAAATTAATTCAGTGAATTTTTCGAAAACTTCTACTTTCTACCTCTACTCAAACATAATCTCTAAAGCTTTGCATTCAAAGATAACATTGAAAAACATACCTCGATGAGTTATATACTTCAAAAGAATTCCACTTTTCTTTAAAAAAATCGCGTGAAGTCCTCTAAATCTAACTTTTATCGGTCGACTGACTGATCAATAAGGGAAGCGAGGAATTTAATTAATTTAAGTTTGCGACTATTCTTGCCACTTTAGAATGCGTTAAACGATTGCCGTGGTACGTGCCACTTAGTATCAAAAGAACTATGATAGTCAACAATTATTTTACTTTCAATTTTACATGGCGATAGAGTTTTTATTGTTGTGAGCGACGTCGAACAATGAAATAGTTGTTTGAACGCCGCGCGACATTGAGAGACAAAAAGTAAAAGAGTCGCGCTGCATTAAATAAGGACAAAGATTGCGAGAAATTTCTGCCGCGGAAGTGAGTGAGCGAGACAGAAACAGTGCCTCGCTCTCTCGGCCGCTCGTGGATTGTCGGGAACGTTCAAGACGCACGCGTCGCGAATTTTTTGTAGTCTAATTCACTTGGCCGAAATACGAAATCTCCCGGCCGTGAAGTTAGCAATATCGAGGGTACGCAGGAATATTTTGTCAATTAACTACCATCGTGAAGTTTTATCAAAACAAAATAAAGTAAACAAACAAGTTAGAATGGTGAAGTGAATGGTTATTGATTTAATTTAGTTGAAAGTAAGTAATAGATTAAGATTTAGGAGTGTGCGGTTTTTAGAACCGTTACAATTCCATGCGATTCTCGACTTTCCGCGGGCGGTATAAAAGCGGCACGCAGCGCAGCGTACAGCAATAGTGATATAAAAAGCGAATTTATTTAAGTAAGCGCATCCGGTCCGGAAGCGTTCAAAGAAGAGTTTGAAAATAAGTGTTCAATAAGAGAGTTCTGAAGAGTAATAAGAAAGTCTACTCAGGTTTTAATCCAGCTCAACTTTATGGTTGCCTGGAAGAAATTGCTTTTTAGCGATAAGGCCGCCAATTGTTCTTCTTTAAAAAAATACTTTGTAAACTATCATGGTGTACAATAAAGAATATTTTATTTTATCTTTATCTTTAATAAGAAGTGTTCAAACAAGTGCAGCGAATTAGAAGTGTCAAGCGTGAACTGTTTTTAAGGATTAATAGATTTTAAATTATTCAAAGTGCAGATAATTAACATGATTTCATTTTTAACAAGGTAGGTACCTTAAATCGAAAACCATTTCGAGATTTTTCAATTTCTAACACCATACGTATTTTTTCGGATTGTTTATTCAACTATTTAACGAAATATTTGGAATAAACCCCGATTTGTCGTGATCTAGGAATAATAATGACATTCCTTTGCCTAAAAAAGTTCTCTTATTAAAAATCAATAAAATAAAATCGCTGTCAATATAGTCAAAGAGTATGTAACAGTAACAGTGCATTTCAATGAAATGAAAATAAAAAATAAACGATAAAATGTTTCAAAATGGATTGAAATATTTCAGTTTTGAGTGACAAATTTTATCCGAATCAATTCGTTCAGCCGTTTTTGCGTGATTTTGTAACAAAGCACAGTGTGTTTTTGACCCTCATTTTGGGACAGCCTAATTTTTTTGAATGATCGAATGGAGAAATATATCACAAATGCTAGATTAAAACTCCCGCGAGCCTCGCTTTGATAGTTTTTGAAAAAATGCTATCTAAGTAAAAGTACCGGTATTTAATTTTTTTTTGTTTTTATTATTTTTTCTTTTTTCTATGAATGTAACACTTAATTTTGCAGTGTGACCGTAAAGGCCTATCATAGGACAAAATTATGAACCATGCCCGAGGAAGCTACGACTTCACAGTTTCAAGATAATCGCAAAAATAACAAAATTGTAATAATTTTTTTGTGGCTAAAGTATTTAGTATTAGCATTTAATTTTTACTTAAGAACATGTTGATGTACTTAAGGTTCACTATGGGCTGCATGGAACGGCTGTAGTAAATGAAACGTGTGTTCTTATTGATGACTTTATTCGTACTGATTTTAAAATGACAAACTCATAACATAAATACGTATCGGACATTCCGCCCACCAAAAACAATTGTTTTTAAACAGTTTTGAAAAAAAAAGAACTAATCATTAAACATAACATAAAACACATGCATGCATTATTCGCAAAAAAAAGTGACAACTATTTAGAGTCAGTAACACTATTTAATTTAGTTCCTGGATAAATAACCGCCCACCATGAACTAATCCCAATCGGTGGCCCTTGGAAGTGGTATCAATTTAGAAAGTGGCCTTTTCAAGCTGTTTCCGGCTGGAGTTCGTAGTGTAACTACTCTCACCAGATTGTCAGTGCCTGGGTGAAGTTGCTGAACCCTTGCAAGTAGCCATTTTGTTGGGGGTAAATTCTCATCTTTGATGACTACAACGTCTCCAACACCAGGCGATGAAACTGGTGCTTGCCACTTATATCGTTGTTGCAGAGTGTTAAGATATTCTGACTGCCATCTACGCCAGAAGTCTTGTGTCATCTTTTGTATTAACTGCCACCTCGTTAACAGACTAACCTTCTTATGCTCATATTCTCGGTCAGGAACATTAATCAAAGGTTCGCCAATCAAAAAATGCCCTGGCGTCAAAATCATCTCAGACATGTTGTCGACTTGGCAGAGAGGGCGAGAATTAAGGAACGCCTCTATTTGAGCTAACATTGTAGCCATTTCTTCATAGGTGAGCTTGGTGTCTTGTTGATTCTCATTAAATGTCTTTTTGTGGACTGTATTCCTGCTTCCCAAAGACCCCCGTAAAATGGCATTCTTGGTGGAATGAAGTGCCACCTCGTCCCGTCATTAGCTAAAAGCTCTGCCACTTCCTTTACCAAATTATCCTTTCCTTCTTGAAACAGGTTTTTTAATTCTTTAGCAGCGCCTATAAAATTCGTCCCATTGTCGCTCCATAGATGAGCACAATGGCCTCGGCGCGCGACAAATCGACGAAAAGCTGACATAAAGGCTTGGGATGTAAGGTCAGATACAGCCTCAAGGTGGATAGCACGTGTGGCCATGCATATAAACAAACAAATATAGCCTTTGGTCGCATGGTGCCCACGGCCCTTGGATGTTCGAATAAGTATGGGGCCTGCGTAGTCAACGCCACTGTTCAGGAATGCGCGATGCTGATTAACTCGGACTGCTGGCAGTTGACCCATGAACTGATTCTTCACCTTAGCTTTGTCTATGATGCAGGTTTTGCAAGTATGGATAACTTTTCTCACTGCAGATTTTAGGCCAATAACCCAGTATCCTGATCTTACATAAGCCATCATTGATTGTATACCTCCATGCAAAGTTTTTATATGTGCTTCATTATTAATAGTTTTGTAATGTGTTGATTTTTTGGTATTATAATTGGGTTCTTTGTTATTTCGGGAATCAAAGCATTCTGGAGTCGTCCCCCCACTCTTAGCAAACCCTTCTCATCTAAGAACGGCGAGAGTGAAATAAGGGAGCTTTTACTCTTTATCTTTTTGTTTGTTTTCAGATCTTCAATTTCTTTTCCATATACTAAATTTTGGTAGTATTTTACACATTGCTCTAATACTCTGTCTTGTTCTTCTACTGATATATATCTTTCACCTTTGCTTTTTCTTTCTCTTTTCAGAAATCTTTGACAATATGCTAAAACTCTTTTCATTCTCGATAGAGTGGAAAATCTCTCCCAAATTGGTTTTTCTCCTTCTACTAATGCTGTGTGTAATGAAGCCTTTAACTCTAAATTCGTGTTCGGTACTTCTTTTCTGTCCATTCCTATATTTTCTTCTTTCAACCATTCAGGTCCAGTCCACCAAAGGTTTTTAGCAGCCAAATGGCACGCCTCTATACCCCTAGATGCTATGTCAGCAGGGTTATCGGCGGACTGAACGTGTCTCCACCGGTCATTGTCTATGATTCGGGTGATATCTGCTACTCGATTTGCAACAAATGTGCGCCAACGACTCGGATGAGACTGTAGCCAGGAAAGCACAATCATTGAATCGGTAAAAGCAAAAATTTTATCTCGAGGAATGTTTAGAATGCTCTTTATATCGTATAACAATTCTGCTAGTAAAGCCGCGGCACACAGCTCTAGTTTAGGTACCGACAATTGTTTTACAGGGGCAACCCTGGTTCGAGATGCGATCAGCGATATGTATACAGCGTCGTCTTCAATCACCTTAAGGTAAGTTACCGCAGCGTATGCATGCATTGATGCATCGGCAAAACCATGCAGTTCTATTGTCGTATTGTTAGGTGTGGTGGTTTTTAACCAACGTGGCAATTTTATTTTCTCTAAATGTATCAGTTCTTCTCTGTATTTAGTCCATTCTTGTATTAGTTCGGACGGCAGTTCATCGTCCCAACCCAAACCACAGAGCCATAATCTTTGTATCATAATCTTAGCTGTAATAATGACTGGTGCTAGCCATCCGAATGGGTCGAATAAACGAGCAACATCGGACAAAACAGATCTCTTCGTTGGAGGATATTTCATTTCAGGTAAGTGTACTGTTATTTCAAAATTGTCATCCTTTCTATTCCATTCTAATCCAAGAATCTTTATTATTTTATCTATCTTTATATCTATTTTATCCGTCGTACTATTTTCCCCTTGCTATTCTCTTAGAAAATCTAATACTTCTTCTGAATTACTTGACCATTTCTGCATGTCGAATCCTCCTTTCTTTAATACCCTTCCAACATTCTTGCACATCTCCTTCGTTTTTTCTATATCTTCATTTCCTGACATGTAATCGTCCATGTAAAATGATTTTTTTATTTCAGGTGCAGTATCGGGAAATTCTTCTGCTTCGTCGTCGGCCAACTGATTTAGAGTTCTAACAGCCAGATATGGGGCTGCTGCGGTCCCAAAGGTAACTGTTAATAAATTGTAACTTTTCAGCTCATCTTCAGGATTATCTCGCCACAGAATACGCTGTAAGTTTGTATGTTCATCTGTCATCCTGACCATCCTATACATTTTTACGATATCTGCAATCACACAGATTTTATGGGTTCGCCACTTGATAATTAAACTTCTAAGATCTGGTTGAAGTACCGGCCCCACCATCATGGTGTCGTTTAAAGAGTGACCGTTGGAACCCTTCGCAGAAGCGTCATAAACTACGCGCACCTTTGTTGTTTCTTTCTGTTCTCTGATTACCGCGTGGTCAGCGAGATAGATTGTGTTCCTTTCATCTAGTGTTTCAGATTCCTTCATATGACCCAACTCCTTGTACTCATGAATCACTTTTTTATATTCTTCCTTCAGTTTTGGGTGTCTTTGAAACCTTCTTTCTAACTGTTTGAATCTATCAATGGCTTGTTGTTTAGTGGTTCCACATAATTTTACAGTCTCTTCAATGCTTTGCTTCAAAGGTAAGTGAACTGTGTATCTTCCACTATCTTCTCTCTTAGTTGTATTTATATATATTTCTTCACATTTTTCTTCATCTTTAGTTAACGGTTTCTTTTTTTAAATGCTTCTGTCTCTATTTCCCAGAACTTCCTTAGCAGGTCGTTATCTTCAGCAATCATTCTTGTAATATGTAATGTAGTTATATTGTGTTGATTATTGCAGTTACGCTCTTCTCTTTGTCCAGACAATACCCACCCCAAACGTGTCTTCTGAGCCACCAGACCATCAGGCGTCTTTATTAATACTTCTTCAATGATTTTGCAAAAGACGTCCGCTCCTAGTAAAATGTCAATTTTACCCGGCGTGTTATACGTAGCATCAGCCAATTGGAGCGTTTGGAGTCCCAGCCAATTCACTGTGATGTGTTTCGAGGGCAATCTTGTTGATATTGTTGTTAGAACATAGGCTTTCACTTGAATTACCTCGTTGCAGTTGAATCGCGGTGTGATTGACAGGTGAGTAAAATGTTTAATTTGTATCTGTGTTCCTTCTCCTACTCCGGAAACTACGCCATCGATTATTGTCTTCTTCAAACCCAATAGATCTACTGCTCTGGCGGAAATAAACGAGGCCTCTGAACCTTGGTCAATCAAAGCACGAAGTATGTGTGTTTCACCATCCTTTGACTTTACTGTTACTTGTGCTGTGGCTAATAGAACTTCATGACTAGGCTGTTCTTTGGAGAAGTGTGCAGTTGTAATACTTTGTTCTGGTTGTGGTTGTTCATTATGTCCTTGATTTGTTTCTCTAACTTGGTGTAAAAGAGAATGATGTTTCCTTCGGCAGACTCGGCATGATGTTGTGTGTTTACATCGGTATACATTGTGATTTGGTTTAAGGCAATTGAAACATAACCTATTCTTCTGTACGAATCCTTCCTTTGTTCTACCGGTTGCTTAACAAAATCTTTGCAATTAAAAATGTAATGTTCTCCAGTGCAGTAACTACAAGAAGGCTGTGAATTCACTCTGGCGTGAGCAGATTTAAACAAATCATCTTCATTTTCATGTTCCTTTGTTGTGGCGTGAAAAGCTTTGTGGTCTTGAGGTTTTTCGCGGGTAGGATATGCTGGTGTTGGGTTAATCAATTCCAATGTACGAAACCTTGACTCTAAGAACAGTTTAAGATCGTTCCAAGTAGGTAGGGTATCATTATCTTCCTTATATACACTTTGTTCCCAATCTTTCAACGATTCAGCGTCTAACTTCTGTCCTACGATAAATATCAGTATAGGATCCCAGGCTTCAGTACAAACTTTCATGTTATTCAAACTATTGATGCATTCCGTTGTGGTATCAAGCAGAGATTTGATTTGGCTGGCCGACTGGTTGATTACTTTCTTTTGATTAAATAATCTCTTTAATAAAGTAGTAACGATTACCCTTTTATTTCCAAAACGTTTCGCTAATAGTTCCCAAGCTTGTTTATAATTACTGTCCGTAATGTGTATATGCCTTAATAGTCTCTCAGCTTCTCCGGATACACTTGTTTTCAGGTAATGTAATTTCTGGACATTACTAATGGAGGTATTGTGAACCAGCGCAAAAAACAAATCTTGGTACGTTGGCCAATCTTCGTACTTGCCGGAAAAAGTAGGTAACTGTATTTTTGGTAACTTAGCGAGCGACGTCTGACCACACTCCATAGATATATTACCTATTTCTGATGTCTTGTGTTTCGATAGAAGATCGTTTATATCGCCTTGTAAGCAGAGATACATTTCTTCGCATGCATAATATTCTTCGTTAAGAAAATACGGTATAATTCCGCGATGTTCTCGCGGCGTACATTTCATAAGCTCATTATGTGATTGTTTAAACATCTCCCAGTAATCATCAACCGTTTTTAGTCTTGCTTTTAAGTATCCTTCCGACAGCCTTTGTTTTGGACATTTTTTTATGTTTATTTGTGCCTTTTGAATCATACTGGCTATATCTTCTAAAGCAATTAAATGTTTGTTTTGTTCCGCTGTAGGTGGTGCCATTTTTTTTTTTTTTTCTCTTTATTAGGATCACCAACGGTTGATACAATGATACATCAGAAGTAAATACTTAATCAAAGACTTAACTTATTGTACAACCACTTATAGGTGAACACAGCATGCTCGATAAATAAACTCTATTTTAATTACATAAGGAGCTTATAGAACTAAATTAAATTAAAGGGTATGTATGAGTATATGTATGTTGTGGGCGTGTGTGAAAAATTATGAAAAATGAATATGAATATGAACTCAAGCAGTTAATACATCGAGTATTTTATTCCGCATCGTGCTCACTGAATCATGATGGATGTCAACAGTGTCACTATACTGGTTTACAGTCCGAGATATCCTTGCGACTGGGGAATTGGATCCAAGTAATGTTCTCCTTAGTGGGGGGCAGAGAGGTGTAATTGGTTTACGCGGGATTCTAGCTGGTGCTCGGAAGTTGAAAAGGGTTAGTAGCTGTGGGCAATCAGACATATTTCTTACTAATTTTGTGAAGAACATTATATCTAACAGGTCTCGTCTATCTGATAAGGACAACATACCAAAAAAACTGAGCCATTCAAAATAAAACGTCCAATATGTTCATTAAAACCACAGTTCACTATAATGTTATTATTCACGTAATAATCCACTAATTGTAAAACGTCTTTAAAAATTGCACGGATGGACACGGACACAATGAATACAATGAGTTTCTTATCTAAGGAAGTCCCTTTTGTTCTCGGCGCTCGGGTCTGCCGGCCGCTCCATTCAACGATCCGGCTCGATTATAGACCATATGTTGATGAACTTAAGGTTCACTATGGGCTGAATGGAACGGCTGTAGTAAATGAAACGTGTGTTCTTATTGATGACTTTATTCGTACTGATTTTAAAATGACAAACTCATAACATAAATACGTATCGGACAGAACATAACTACATATATGGACTACTATCACAAAAAAAAATCGATTGCTAAAACCGTGGGACTTCGGAGATATTAATTTTTAAAAAGTACCGGTTCGGTACCGGTTTTTGGTCAAAGTCCTCAATGTCACTTTTTAGCAATATCACATACAATTCTTTATTGTAGCTCACCATATTAGGGTAACGACGATTTTATTTTAAAAAGAAGAATGGGCAAAATTCCCCGGACTTTAACAACTTCAAACTTCTAACATTCACATTTAAGTATGGACGTGTAGCCTCACAGGCACCGGAAAGTATGTTTTTTGTGGTAGTATTCTATATGTGCAGCTATGATCTTAAGTAAAAATTAAACGCTAATACTAAATACTTTAGCCACAAAAAAATAATTCCGATTTTGTTATTTTTGCGATTATCTTGAAACTGTGAAGTCGTAGCTTCCTCGTTCATGGTTCATAATTTTGCCCTATGATAGGCCTTTACGGTCACTTTGCAAAATTAAGTGTTACATTTATAGAAAAAACAAAAAATAATAAAAACAAAAAAAAAAAAAAACCGGTACTTTTACTTAGCTCGCTTTTTAAAAAAAAAACTATCAAAGCGAGGCTCGCGGGAGTTTTACTCTAGCATTTGTGATATATTTCTCCATTCGATCATTCAAAAAAATTAGGCTGTCCCAAAATAAGGGTCAAAAACACACTGTGCAAAGATATAAGTACTGAAACTAAACATCCAAACACTCACAAATTGTAGGATAGAGATAGAATAGAATCGGACTAGTTATGACTATTCGCAATTTTGCTGCGAAAATAAGCCTTGATAGGGTTCAATGTAAATTCAAATAAAACTGCAAAAATAAACACTCCAAACTAATATATTTCCAAAATGAAAATTCTAAATATTTCACTGAATATTTTTTTCTTGAAATTTACCCATCCATATTAAACACTCCAAAGAGTAAGTAAGAATCTACCACCCTAATAAAAAAATTCGTACTACCAACATAAACTGAAAAATCAAAAGAATAGTGAAGTATCTTAACAACTTGAACATGATATCGATAAAAATATTAATAAATAACTCATTAATCTCAAATATTTTATATTTTTTACTTTGTAACTAAAACCAGGCAATAAATCCCAACAAACATGCTAGCAAAAACAAATTTATTCGAAATAATTGTCAACATTAAATGATTAACATATTTGTCTAAAAATAATCTGGATTTTTTTTCTCCTGATGGTGACGCGGTGAATAGTTTATCGCTTACTTTTTTGAATTACAAAAGGATAAAAAACAAGTTATTTATTAAGCAGCGAGTTCAAATAAATCTATTTTAATGAAAATACGTTGCTGTAAAAACTGCTCTATTTTAGTTTGCCTCAATTTCAGTCCCTTCGGAGGCTGCAACAACAAAAACAGTATAATATTATAAACACCATAGCATAGAAATCAATCGCCGAAAATATCGATGAAAAACATATATTGCACATCTATGGCACCCTCACTGTAACTGGCGTTATTTTCATAAAAAATATATGCATTTTTCAATGATTTCTCATAAATAATTCAGCTTTTTAATTAGGCAATTACGCATCGGAAATTGGGAGCATATTTAGTATCTTAGATAAACTGACCTATTTAGTTACCTCCAATGAAAATCTGGCTAATTACTCTTTATAACGCAACAAATTTCATATTTTTCATAAACGTCTTGGCCTTTCCTCTTTTTAAAATCAAGATAAAATAGCAAGACTAAAATAAATTAAAAAGACGGGTTGCACTCCGGGAGTGCCGGCAGAAGTGAAAACTTGATTATTAACGTTGAGCATGTTTGATATTTTGGAATGGTTAGGGAATAATTTTGCACCAATTGCTTTATCAGTATAAAAGTACTATCATTTATGTGGTAGAATACAATATTCATTTATTGCGCTATCGTACACAAACATGACAAACCATATTAAAGTGAACGTTAAGTTAGGTAATAAGATATAAGAAAACATTAGTTATTATAGAGAATCGAAAAATATATATTGACAATAAAACAAGAGACAAGTAAAAGACATTATCAACAGTCTGTCGCTAAGCAACCGAGACCATAGTCAACCTGTCACCTCAACATTCTCCATCCGTCCTACGCTTTTTCGATCAGGTCACGTGTCCTGACGCGAGTTTAAGATTTTATACCCATTACAGAAAAAGTGCTCAACGCCGCTAAAGAAGTTTTCACTTCAAAAAATCGGCCAAGTGCGAGTCGAACTCGCACATGAAGGGTTTCGTCCATTGACTTATATATTACTAGCGTAAGGACCCGGCCAACGGTGCTAAAAAGCGTGCCAAATCGTTGGCCCTAAAATATCAGTTTAGGGCCAATGGCGATTCAGTTGTCTACGGGAGACTGAAGTTGAAAGACGTTAGCTGTCAATTCATAAAAATGCCGACTTTGTGTAGTAAAATGGTGCAAAAATTATGACCCCATAGTTAACAAGTTCTATCTATGGAATATCGTATCATCCGTAAATAGCTTTACATTATTTGTATTGCATATCTAACAATTTTATATAAACGATATTAACTTTTACAAGAATTTTTCGAAGACATTCTTAACCCAAGAGTGGTCGCGTACTAATGTAAGAAGTACGAGTGAGTTGCTCACAGATGGCTCTGACTTTACTGGTATGAAACAGTTTTATTTCAAATGTTCAGATGGGCGCATCCTTCCTTTTGAAATCATTGGTTTCGTCTCTCACCCAAGGTTGCCTGGACGAGACTGCTACGTAGCTATAAGGCCACCTATTGTGTGTTCCTCTTTTTTGTCATTTTCTCTGTATCTGTTTGTTTTTGTATCAATAAAGTTTCAATAAGTTTCTACTATTATTATTGCCAAAATGCCATTATAATTTTCATAGTGTTTGTATGAATGACAAAGTTATATTTGCTGTTTTGGAAAATGTGCTAAGAAACTACTAAATAAATTTCGTTCAAACCAATTTTCGTTAAAAGTTTTTATAAAGATCTACATCATATTTTTTTTTAATTTTCACTTTCTTATTTTAAAAGTTAGAGGGGACACACACACACACACACATTTTCCACTTTGAAGTGTATAGCTTTCAAACGGTTGACTTTGAGAAAAAACTGTTTTAGCAGCCTCAATGTAATTTTTAAAGATCTATCTAATAATATCCCACACGTATAGATTTGATGAAAAAAAATTTTTTCAGTAACAGTTCTATGTATGGGGAGCCCCCTTTAATTTTTTTTTTTATTTCTGTGTAAAAACCGTAAAGCGGCTTATATAATACATCTACCGACCAAGTTTCAACTGTGTGATCCTTATAGTTTTGGAATCAAGTGGCTGTGACATCTTACCACTTTGGAAGTGTATATCTATCAAACGGTTGATTTTGAGAAAAAACTGCAATAGAAACTTCAATGTAATTTTTAAAGACCTATGTATAGATACGCCTCAATGATAGGTTTGATAAAAAAAAATTATTTTTTTCAAATCCCTTTCGGGAAAAATGCTATATTTCTAAAACTGACAACCATATTCCGTTCAAACCAATTTTCGTTGAAAGTTTTTATTAAGATCTACAGCATATATATATTTTTGATTTTTCACTCTCTTATTTCAAAAGTTAGAGGGGGGGACGACGACACACATTTTACCACTTTGGAAGTGTACATCTTTCAAACGGTTGACTTTGAGAAAAAATCGTTTTAGAAACCTCAATGTGCACGTATAGGTTTGATGAAAAAAAAAATTTCAGTGTCAGTTCATTGTTGTCCCTTAATTCATATATTTTATTTTTGTGTAAAAACTGTTTACGCCATTTCCGGCTTCCCTATTTTAAATTCGCGAGCTTCATGATGTGGTTCCTTACTTCCTATCCCTTTCCTACTCACACCATCGTGCGCAGAGAACTAATCAAGCAAGTGCAGTGCATCGTGATTCGTTGCGTGACCCACCCGCTTCGAGAACCGAACCGCGTCGCCACGATTTGCGTGCGACTCCTGATATAATTTAAAATAAAATGCATTAACCGCAGCTTGAATTAATTATAAACTGTGTAATGAGTGATTCAGTGTTCTAAAAGTGTGTGGAACTTAGCCGGCCGGCAGAGTTGTTTTGTTTTGAAAATTCTTTATTTTATAACGTTGATTACAATGTATAACTTAAAAAATAAAAGTATAAAGTAACATAAATAAAAATACACTTTTGCAGGCGGGAAACACCTATGTAAGCTTAAAAGAATACTATTTGAATAACTATTTAGACCTTAAATTTTAAAAGTAATAGTATAGCTACACAATACAAAATATATTTTTTTTAATAACGCGATTCGATCGTAGCCGATTCGCTTAACTCATAAAAGTGGGTAAGATAAAATGCAAATGCATTATGCATTAGCCACTAAACAATGAAGTGTACACTGACACTACCAGCGTACAACGAGTGGCGAGAGCTACCGCTCCCCCCGCCGCCGTACTAAGTATGGACGACAGAGGGGAAATTAATGCGGCCGCTGAGTGTCACTAGCTTTGTCATGCGCGTGCTCATCGCTACTGATAACGTCACAGGCAAAACCGGTTGGTGGGAACAAGACGTAGTGATGCGGTAAACGGAACGTGCCGTATCTGTCGATATACTCAATGTCAGCTATTTGGGTATTGCAAATGTTTGATATTAATGGATTAGAACTGTTTTTATTTTTATTATAAAAATTACGTGTCAGTTTTAATATAAAAGAAATAAGTAATGGATAAGAAATATTTTTATGTAAATTTACTAAGTTTGTTTTTAAAGGCGTATTGTACGCAATTTTTAGTGCTTTATTTTGAATAACCTGCAAAATTTGGTGATTTGTTAAACACGTATTACTCCATACGGGGCAAGCGTAAGTAATACAAGGCCTGACCAGCGCCGAGTACAGTCTAAGTTTTGTAGTAGAACTAATTTTACTTTTGCGGTTTAATATGGGGCTCAAGGCTCCGAGTGCTTGAGCTCCCTGTATGCGTAGTTGAGCTATATGTTTAGACCAATTCAGTTTACTGTCCAACGTTACACCCAAGTATCGTACAGAGTTGTTCCAAGATATGCTATGGCCACCTATTTGAAGTCTCCTTGTGGGCAAGGTGCGATGACGGGTGAACATAATGGCTTCAGTTTTCGACTTATTGAGCTTAAGTTTCCATTTGGTAAAGTAGCTGTACAACAAGTCGATAGAGAGTTGCAAGCGACCCACAATGAGGTCCAAATCTTGGGAAGAAGTATAAGAGGCAGTATCATCTGCAAAACAAGCAAGTTGAGTACGCGGTTGGATAGGCATATCATTCAGATATAGCAGAAACAGGTACGGTCCTAAAATTGATCCCTGGGGTACACCGGCCGGCACACTCTGGACACTGGACTTAACATTACCTATATGAACCATAAATTTACGGTCAGCTAGATACGACTGGATAAGCTTGACTATGGAACATGGTAAGCCAAGTTTTACGAGCTTATGGAGAAGGCCTTCATGCCAGACCGTGTCGAATGCCTTCTCAATATCTAAAAGAAACATACCCGTTGATGCTTTTAAATTAAGATGATGAGAAATATGTTCGGTCACCCTAGCAAGCTGTTGTGTTGTGGAATGAGATGGGCGAAACCCGAATTGCTCATTGATAAGAAGGTTGCTAGATATGTTTTGCAGTCGCGTATAAATTAGTTTTTCGAATAACTTTCCCGGACATGGAAGCAGACTGATTGGTCGATAGTTGGATGGTAACAGAGGATCCTTACCAGGCTTCCTTAGTGCAATGACTTTAGCCGTTTTCCACGCTGAGGGGAAATAACCTAGATGCAGACAGGCATTAAAAATTTTAGTTAGGTAGACGATAGCTTTTTGGGAGAGGTTTTTTAGCAAGATGTTACCGATACCATCCTCCCCTGCAGATTTACGAGTTTTAAGGGAAATAAGAGTTTCCCGAATCTCTGACGGCCTAATAGGGTGTTTAAAATCTGTAATTTGATGCTCATTGATCTTATACAAAGATGCTTGAATATCGGAATTCAAAACCTCACTGCTCCAATCACGAGTAAGACACATATTTTCATGAAACGCAGAGGCCAGGGCATCGCACTGCTGATCAACAGTTGTTGTAAGGGAACCGTCAGAGCATTTAAGAGGAGGTATTGATATGTTTTTTGGCTTAAGGGATTTGGACAGCTTCCATATATCAGAACTAGGATTATCCACACGTGCTAGTTTCTTATTCCATAGGTGATCTAGGTGTTGCCTAGTGCGAGATTTAATTAGATCATTAAGGCTATTGATTTTTTGCCGAATAAGCCTCTTATGGAGGCCTTGAGACAACCCCTGATCAATTTTACGGAGATTATTTTTATATTTAATTAGTTTTTTTATGAAGTGCGGGAGACGAGATACGCCATCGGTGGGTGTACCGGTAGGCACGGAAAAATCTCTAGCCTTGCAGATTATGGTGTGAAGGTCATCAACGGCTACATCAATTTCTTTAATAGATTTAAATGTAAGTGAGGTAAAACAGATATTTTCATCAAGAGATGATCGATAATTATTCCAATTGGTATGTTGATATAGAAAATGTTTCTCTGTAGCAACGCGATCGAACAAACCATCAATAGTAAAATATAAAGGGTAGTGGTTAGATGAAAGTGCTACATAGGCCTCGGGATCGCTTATATGGTGGATGTTCGAACATAAGACTAAATCAGGGTTAGTTGATTTTTTGTTGGATGAGTAATTAACCTGTGTTGGAATATTAGAAGCATGAATTGTATAGTCATGATTTAACATGTGTCGGAAAAGAGTTCTCCCACGAGTATTGGTGTAACTACTGTACCAGTAACTATGATTTGCATTAAAGTCACCGGCAATTAGAACCCGAGGAGCACACTTCAGCATCATATCAAGGTCAGATTGCAGCAGTGGTAAGTTAGGAGACTGGTATACAGAAATGATAACGTGTTCAATCCCTTTTAGAAAGATTCGAATACCTACGGTTTCAAAGTTAGTAGTTTTTGGTAACGAAATCAAAGCATGTTTAATTTCTTTTCTTACGAGCAGAGCAACACCCTGACCTTTACCATTTGGTTGCTTGTCTTGGCGGTAACAAAAGAAGCCAGGCGTAGATAGAGTAACAGCGTTAGTGAGACGGGTTTCGCACAAAGCAATAATATCAACAGATACTACACGGGTCGCAAAATCAAGCAATTCATGTATCTTACCTCGAACGCCATCAGCATTCCAAGATAACAGGCAGAGTAACCTAGGCCTAGGGTTCCTGTCCATCCGGCATGTGTGAGACAGTGAGTGGCGTTTCCTGAAGTGCAGCTGAAGGCAAGATACTCCAGAAGCTGAATCGAACTGCGCTCGGTGAGTCCCCTTCCCTCTCCATAATATCTAAGGTCCACATCATTTTTTTTCTGAACCACAAATCACAAACCGCCCCGCTAGCCGCTATACAGTCCACGTATATTCCGGCCATACCAAAAACCGTAAAGCGGTTTACAGAATACATCTAGGGTAGACCAACGGGTTATGATAGAAACAACTCAAATATTTCGAAACCTATAATACCTACAAGCGCGAGAGGTCGTTCGTTACTGCGTCGGCCATGTACGAATATTTGCTCACTGTCACTGGTGCGCACAAATTATATAGTGTGTCCCCTATTCCCCGTCCTGTCAACAGTAATTACCTCCTGTCACTGTCAGATAGGCATGGCTTCATCCTCCTCTGTAAATTTTAAAAAATATATAATATTAATTTATAAAAATAAAAATGAAGATAGGTATGTATTTAAAAATATAATGTAGATATTTGTGTAATCCTCATTGTGATATTATTGTACATAATATGTTCTATTATTGTGTTGTGAGTATCGTTTTGTGTTTGTCCGTAGGTTCCACAAAGAAAATCAAGGTATAAACTTTGAAAACGTGCTTTTTTCACCGGGCAAATTCTCTATAAACCGTGTCTCTTTCACTACGGGACGTTGGCGGAATTTCTGTGGAAAATGGAAGAAGCCAAAACTAAAAATAAAAAAAAAAAAAAAAAAAAGGGCGTTCCACAGGAGAATAGGATAAACGAAGAATGAATAACATCGGAGTGATGAGAAGGACAAATATAGTACTTTCCTTACCACCAATTGTTAAATATTTTAATTTTACAGACTATATTTTTCTACGACAAACTACATCGTTAAACGTGCATCTTTTCTTGTAATAATAAACTACAATTGTCGTGGACAAGCGCATTGTCGCACATACTCAATAGTTTATTGCAAAACCATAATGTACATGTAGATGTTATAAAATAATGTAAGACCATTGTTATGGACCCGGTTGGGCTCGCAATTAGGGCTAGAAGAGAGAGGGGCCGTATTTCATCTGAGAAATTATATGATGATAATTAGAATTATAATTATCATTTTGCAGAACATCCATACGCTTTTATATTCGCTGGCTGGAAAAATACCGTCCAATGATACGCTGAAGAACCGTTGATCAGTACAAATAAACTATTATATATTATTTAACTCAGTATATTTTATTACTAAATAAATGCTCTTAATCAAAGTCACTTCAATAAAGATTATAAACCGGCTAAATCCGCGACCACTAAATTGACAACATTTCATAAAATTTGATTTTTATTTAGAAATTACATTTAAAAATAAGAGACACGTATTTTTTCCTTTTGCATTTTTTTTACTTTAACTCATCATAAAATTAATTTGAAAAATTACTTATTCTAAAAGAGCTTAAATCCATTCGTAAGGATTTCTGGCGGACATACCTTGGCAAATTAATTTAAAAAATACACTGTGTCAAGTCAACATGACACATAAATGAAGTTTGTTTGTTTTGTTTACGTTTGTATTTCTTGTATGGTTTTCGCCTGCAAGATTGTTTTGTTGTTTTTAGGGTTTCGTAGCCTTAAGGCAAAAAACGAAACCCATAAAGATTCGGCCAAACCGATGTATGTCACACCCTTTTTATTCCAAAACTATGAGTATTACACAGTTGAAACTTGGTAGGTAGGGTAGTGTGGGTACGATTGAACCAATTTTACTTTGAATAAGAATTGTGAAGTATCTATTATATTGACAGATTAAATACTTTGACCATGTCAAGTATTGTTATCTGTCTGATGCAATGATTTCAAAAGGAAGGATGCGCCCATATGAACATCTGACATAAAACTGTTTCATACCAGTAAAATCAGAGCCATCTGTGAACAACTCACTCGATATCTTCTTCTTCCATGGCATAGGTGTATTAGAGGTGGGCAAAAAAGATTACAGAAGTGAACGATTTCGTTCAATTGGAGCTATTTTATCTATCACTCATCCAGTTTATTTAGGGACCTAGTACTATTTTTAAATATTGTTTAATTAATTTAAAATAAAACAGGCTTGTTTTAAATTAAAATTACATTTTTTGTCCAATCTGTCATCACTGCATTTTTTTTATATAGAAATAAACGAAAAATATTTTTTTAAAGAATATAATCATCTTATAGACGGGCTTTTGGGTAACTTCTCAATATTTTCCATTTAAGTGCATTTTAATGAATAACAACAAACTTTAATGCAATATTAGACGTAGGTAATAGCACCGTAACCCGTGCAATTATCTTGCTATTGATACGCGGCGTTCGTAGCCTACCTATATTTTCGCTTCACTATCGTTTTTTGAGTTAACTAACTATGGAACTAAAGGCGACTATCCAGCCAGCTTTCCATAAAAAGACTTCACTAAAATGCAGCTGTTAAAATGTGAATACTACCGGACAACAAATACTACCGCCACTAGCGGTAATCGGTGGAAGCGACAGAGTTTTCATACTTTAGTTACATTTTGGTCTTAGTTTCTTAGTTTTAGTTCCATTGACAGCCTACAAGTTTTTGCACTGGCGTTATGTCAATAATACGTTCGTTTCATAGTAAAATATTATTTTAAAAATTAATATAAAATATTGGCTAGCATTACAAATTCTATAATTATGCGAGGACATTTGGATTTTTAAGCTTTACTGATTACATCTCTCATTATGCCAGCTGCTTGTCAGGGGAATTTTGAACCGACTCCTTTCATACTAGACTAAAATGATTCATTCATTCAGTTCTTTTGCATCGTTTATAATAATGGCCCATCTCTAGTGCCTTCATCTACTGCCATTAACCCTGCCAGTGGTCGCATGGATTAGACATTTGCTCATCCCCGTAGAATAACATCACAATATCACAATTTTCGCATTTTTGCTCACTATACGGGAAAATAGATTAACTTCTTGAAAATGCTTTATCTACAATAGTTTCAAATAATATCAATCGAAAACATTTTATGGTGCTTTATAATATTCTAAAGATATTTATTCCTCGAAGTCAATCTACACTGACGTATATAATGCGCGCGACCCCTTCAATACTCCTTCAAATTAGTGCGAGATTGACACGATGCCAGAGACTGAACTTGGTTTTTCGGAATTTCGGACCCGAAATTCAATCCACTGCCCAATCTTGTCTACACATACCCGGTTGGGTATGTGTAGACAAGATTGGGCAGTAAGTCAGACTGCCCGCACAAATTATATTGACTGCCCGAAAATAGACAGCAAGTCAGTGCTGGACTGGACTGGGTTGTATGAAGTGTCAACACGAGCCCAGTAGCGAGAACATTTACAAGAAAACATGTAAAATAAAATGCGGCTGCTAATGGGATAACCAAGCAATGGCTCTCGATAGGAGCTGTCAAATAATGCATTCTCTCAGTGGCCGCTTTATATGTTCACATCATGTTTTCTTGAAAATGTTTCGCCAGTGGAAACGGGGGCCACGTTATTCAAACTTTAATACTTTCTGAATTCAGTACATAGATATTTTGAACTTAGGTTTTTAGTATGACAGTCAATATTATGCCAATATTAACTTCGGAAGAATAAGATATTTTTCTCTATTTTCAATTATATTAGGCATATTTACACCTGTATTCCACGCGACCAATCAGGTAGTTTTGTACTCGACCTTTCTAGGGTTAAGACTGTCGTCGAACAATTCATAAGCCAGATAATATCGTTTAAATAAAATTGTTATTTATTGTTGCAATAAAAATAATGTAAAGCTATTTACGGATGATACGATATTCCCCGGACCTTTTTAACTATTGGGTCATAATTTTTGCACCATTTTACTACACAAATTCGTAATTTTTATGAAATGACAGCCAACGTCTTTCAACTTCAGTCTCCCGTAGACAACTGAATCATCGTTGGCCCTAAGCTGATATTTTAGGGCCAACGATTTGGCACGCTTTTTAGCACCGTTGGCCGGGTCCTTACGCTAGTAATATATAAGTCAATGGTCTGATGAATAAAATATATTCTGTAGCTCTATCTAGATGAACTACGCTGCTATTACATGAGGAAGCGGATCAGGAAAAATGGATCAATTGACCCCATGCTAGGGTCAGTTGAAACAGTATGTAGTACTTATTAATTGAAACACTTCAAATATCTTTTAAATTATTATACTTTTTAATAAGTTTAAACGGTTTTTCATAACTAAACAAGTATTTAATGAGATCATGAAAAGTTGGTAGTTTTACCATGTATACTTTTAAAATTATGACTGAAACAAAGACTTGGTGTTATAGGTTAGCATCATTTCTTTTCTATGCGTCGAAAGCAGATACCAATTAAACTAAAAATTAACATTTCACGTAGTGAACAAAATTTAATATATTCTTAAACTGTAATGACATAATACAGCATAAAAAAAAATATTATCATGTCCCATACATTCAGACATGTTTCAATTATAACCATGTTTCAATCATGAATGACTAAATATTCATACAAGATTTATTAATATTTATAACAACGATAATTAATGTTATCTATACCTATGGACACTTATTTCGAGTAGTTAATTAAAAAAGTAGTTAATTAAGTTAAACTTATAGTAACTGATAAATTCTTAAGAAAAAGAAAAAGAAAAAATAATAACAAAAAAACACGACCTCTCAAAAGCGAACAAATAAACAAAAACAACCTACATTCGTTAATAAAAGTGACATTGCAGTTCTTAATCAAAAAGGGGTCCCACTGCAATGTCAAAACTTAAGAAAACTTCAAAAATATTAATTTAATAACGTGCAAAAATATCTAATTTAGCACTTGAAATGGACTATAAACCTATATTTTATAGAGATTTTACTTGTTAAATATTAAACAAGCAAATATACTAGAAAAAAGCAACGGTTGGTTAGTGCATTGGGCCCGATTCCCAAGGATGCGGGTTCGGATCCCGTCAGAGCGACATGAGACAAGTTGCTTTTTTATAGTATATTTTCTTGTTTTATATTTATCACATAAAAATAGCATTGTAAAATGCAAAATTAAAAAGTTATAGTTTTATTATTACTTATTTTTAACCGACTTCAAAAAAGGAGGAGGTTCTCAATTCGACTGTATTTTTTTTTATTTTTTTTATGTATGTTCTACCATAACTTCGCCAGTTGTTAACAGATTTTTATAATTCTTTTTTATCTGAAAGAAAATGGTTTATGTGTGGTCCCATATAAATTTTACGAAGATCTGGCTAGTAGTTTTTTCATAATCTTGAAAAATATCAATCACCTTTTGGCAAGTTGTCGTTTACCTAGATGACATTGTTGTGTATGGGCTGACTTTAAGTGTAAGTAACGGCACATGATGTAACAAAAAAATCTGAAATAAAAACATTTTATAAAAAAAATTCAAACCGACTTCAAAAAGTAAAAAATAAAACTTTTGGAGTCGGTGCTAGCTAGCTAAGGCCAAAAAAAATATAGTTAATAGAAGTGCAATGTAGAATGCCCTGGCTGGCACCGACTCCAAAAGTTTTATTTTTTACTTTTTGAAGTCGGTTTGAATTTTTTTTATAAAATGTTTTTATTTTTTTATACTGTTTGACATAAAATGTAATCCCACAAGTAAGTTAAAGTGGTCGACGTGTTCCATTTTTATATTTTTTATTACATTTGAACCTAACCCAACTTAACCCCAATTTATTTTCTTATAAGTAACTGGAATAAAAAAGTAAGTATAAAAAATATGAATTTTAATATTATGCAATATACGTTATTTATATGATATAATATTCAAACTGGCTCATAGAGCCCTTTCATTTGATAACCCACACGATAGCTTTTTAAATAATCA
The DNA here is from genome assembly GCA_910589605.1 of Chrysoteuchia culmella. Lineage (NCBI taxonomy): Eukaryota > Metazoa > Arthropoda > Insecta > Lepidoptera > Crambidae > Chrysoteuchia > Chrysoteuchia culmella. The sequence goes on from OU342654.1 coordinate 13,178,017, forward strand.
ACATCAGTAGGATGTTGATGATGTTGAAAACACTTCCAGTGCATGACTGCGTCCGCTCGCTGCCACCGCACCAGACACTATATAATTTGTGATAGGGGATGGGAGAATGTCATACAATGACGGATATTTCGCGCAAATAAATAAAATATGGTCAGCAGAACCTTCATCAAGACCACATTCACATAGTGAACTATCTCGGATATGGATTTTGTTGAGAAATACGGGAGTGGTAACATGTCCGAGACGTAATCGAGTTATGGTTGACACCACATGCCTTGGCAAGTCGCGGAATTTCCAAAACCACGGTTTGGAACGCCCTTCCCTTTGACGTTAGATTGTCTACCAGTAGGTAGGTATTTGTTTAAAACCAAATTGGGAGTTTCACCCGAGTTCTTTTCGTAATAACACGTGTTGTGAGGCTCCATTTTTAACTCAATCTACCGTACAATTTCTGTATAATAAAAAATATATTTACTTGACATTGGCAAAATTCGCGTATTAAACGCGAGCACGCCATTTAAGAAAGAAGAAGAAGAAAACCAAATTGCCTAAATTCCTAATAGCGATAGCAAGCAGAAGCAGCTAATCGTTACATTGTGACAAATCGTCTTATTGTTTGTATGTATTTAATATGTATATAATATTATATATTTATATATAGTATTTATTTAAGTAAAGTATTGTATATGTATTTATGTTCTTAATAGTTTATTTAATTACAATAAATCATTTATTCCCTATGTTGTTCTTTTAACAATGGTTGTGCAGCCTACTTCCCGTTGTCTCCACATCACCTTAAGGTTGACTGGTAGAAAATGCCTAAGGCATTAAGTCCGCCTTTGTACCGCTTGTTCCCAGTCATCACCACTTGCTTCGTTCCCACTGGGGACAAACGAGAAAAAAATACCATTTGTTGCCAGTGGTGACGAAAGGGAAAATGAAATATTAGCTGTCACCAGTGGTGACGATCGGATAAAGGAAAATCTTTTTTATAATTTCTGCTTTTTAGTCTTATGTGTGTTAATATTAGTACTTGTGAAGACGAATTCAACGAGCCCAAACTTTTTATTTATTTATTATATTTATTCCAATTAAACAAATTTTTACTGCAGCGCCCCCTGGTGAGTTCTCACCGTAACACCTATCTAAGAACATGCACCAATCAACCCAAACCCATCACTCAAAACCGCATCAAAATCTGGCTAGTAGTTTTGGAGATAAATAGCAACATTGGTTTGCACAATAAATGTTTACCACAGCGCCCCTGGTGAGCTGTCACCGTAACGTCTATCCAAGTACATGCACCAATCAAACCCAAACCCATCACTGAAAACCGCATCAAAATCTGGCTAGCAGTTTTAGAGATAAATGGCAACATTGGTTTGCACAATAAATGTTTACCATAGCGCCCCTCTGGTGAGCTGTCACCGTAACGTCTATCCAAGTACATGCACCAATCAAACCCAAACCCATCACTGATGAAATGAAATTAAACCGTTTGAATGCAAACTGCAGGTTCTACCTTCTATCGCAGAACTTTTTATGTCATAATATTATTATGCATAACAGCAGAAAGCATAAACGTCATTTTGCAGAAAATCGCTTGGCATATCTCATTAACCATACATTCAAAACCCATAATTTTATAAGCCAGAATCATCTGAAGGCATAATAATATATTCAATATCCATAATAATTAAGAGGCAGAACTATCATATCGCAGCAAGTTTACATGTAGAATCATCTTTAGGCATAAATTTGAAATCCTTATATTATAAACTAGCGTGGTATCCGTTCCCGTGGGAATATCGGGATAAAATATAGCCTATTTCACTCGGGAGAAATGTAGCTTTCTAATGGTCTAAGAAAATCGGTCCAGTAGTTCCTAAGATTAGCGCGTTCAAACAAACAAACTCTTCAGCTTTATAATATTAGTATAGATTTGCATGCTGCATGCAAGAAATCATGCAGCATGCAAGAAAACATGCAGCATTGCAGCAAGCATGCAGCATTGCAGCAAGCATGCAGCATTGCAGCTAGCATGCAGCATGCAAGAAAACATGCAGCATTGCAGCAAGTATGTAGCATTGTAGCTAGCATGCAGAATTGCAGCAACCATGCAGCATGCAACCAAGCATGCAGCATGCTGAAAAGTAAAGTATGACCGTTGTGATATCTTTGAATGTTATTTTATTTGGTTGGTCGGGCTTACATAGGCTTACAAGCAACTCGTAGCTCTCTGCCCCCATCACTGTTATTAACGTTGGTACTTCCAGTTCTTCAGCGATCTTATTTACTAGGAATTACTGTTGTAACCGCTCCACATATAATTTCCAGTTGTCCGACTGCACTTTGAACTCGGAAATCTTTCCGATCGACATTTTAACGTTTATTTATAATTTTTTTTCGTCGCCACTGAAAAGTATATATTTATATGAGAGACGCCGGAGTAAAACACGTAGTCACGGTAATTCGTTTTTTGCGAGACTGGCTTTGACACACACATGACAATTGAAGGTATGCCCATATAAATAATTTCACAGATACCTTACACCTCCACCCTTAACTTACACTTATAGATTACAGTTTTGAATAAAAATAATAACTAATATTTTAACTTATTCTATCTTAAACCTGACCACCGGACAACCGGTTCTTTTGGGACAATTCACCGGTGACGGTGACACAGATGGCGTGTCCGCCTCTGCTTCGGAGGGAGCAGCCAACGAATGATTTCCGGTACCCTTGATTCACTCTGTGTCTAATTATTCGCACTGGTTGATTCTATCGGAACTAATGTATCTAGATTATCTAGATTCTGTATCTAGATCCGCCACCTCATCCTCATCCCTATTTAACTCTCCATCTACACCGACAACGTCGTCTGGACAAGTAACACTAGAAAAACGCGATCTGCGCCTAATTTGATCTACATGCCGTAAAATATTTCGACCGTATTCGTCACCGAGAATGTACCTACGGGATCCCTCTTTATCTGTGACTTTAGCTCTTACCCATTCGAATTAGAACCGTACCCTCTGGCCCATACCTGTTCCCCTTGCTCCAACTCGCGAGAAACTCCGCCTGCGTACTCTACTTGCTTCTGCTGCGCTGCATGTACCTTTTTTTCTACACTACACTCTGGTGTTTCCCCTGTCGTAGCATGTATTGAGTTTCTATACGCCAACAAAAATGTCTGTAAGGCCGCGTCCACCTCCAAGTTCTCTCTAGAGGCTTTTTTAATTGCCATTTTGCAAAGTTTAACGGCGTTTTCCGCTGCTCCATTTGACTGTGGGTGGTACGTGGGTGAAAAGACTTGCTGAATACCGTTACTAATTAAGATTTTTTTTAAATTGATACTCGTAAAGGGTGGATCTTGGTCAGATACTATTACCATAGGTAACCCAAATCTCGCAAATGTAGATCTCAGCACCTTAATGACAATGTCTGCATTCGTTTTCGCCATCTCAAAAATTTCTAGCCATTTAGAGCTGGAATCGATAAGTACTAAAAACGTTTTACCATTGTAGGGACCGAGAAAATCGACGTGCAGACGGCTCCACGGTGTTGAGATATAGGGCCATGGCTGTGGAGGGGCGCGGGGTGGCATCGACGCCTCGGCCGCGCAAGTGTCACAGTTCTGACAAGTGGCTTCTACCTCCGCGTCGATCCCCGGCCACCACACGTAACTTCGTGCCAAACCTTTTGTTTTCACGATTCCCATATGACCACTATGTAATTGTTTTAACATTGTGGGTCGTAATTCGCTCGGTACTATCATTCGGTAGCCCCACATAATACAGCCGCATTCAATATATAGTTCATGGCGTCGACTATAAAAAGGTTTTAAAAATTCATCAGTGCATACTGCCGGCCAACCCGACTGTATATACAATAAAATTTTACATGTCTTAATCTCGAGCCGTGGCCTTCTTAATGTCGTCTTTCGTTAAAGGCAAAAAAAATTCTACAAATAGGACGTATGTCACTTCCCTAGCCGCAGGCCGCTCTTTACTGCACTGTGGTAATCTAGATAACCCATCTGCACAATTTCCTTTTGATTGTATATACTCTATTTCATAGTCATACCCCGTCATAAGAACCGCCCATCGTTGCAACCGCGATGCCGCCATTACTGGTATGCCTGCTTTTTTTCCAAAAATGTGAGTCAACGGCTTGTGGTCCGTCCGAAGTATAAATTTCCTTCCATAGAGGAATTGATGGTATTTTCTTAATCCAAACACAATAGCCAACGCTTCCTTCTCTATTTGCGAGTAGGATCGTTCGGCAGGCGTGAGGGAGCGGGACGCATAGGCCACTGGCCGCTCACCTTGTGGAGTGACGTGCGACAGCACCGCGCCCACGCCCACGCTGCTCGCGTCCGCCGTCAGCACCAGCGGCAGCTTCAAAGAGTAGTGCATCAAAACCTCACTTGAACTTAGTGAACGTTTCACCTGTTCGAACGCTTCTTGGCAACTTCGGTTTCAAAAACATTTTACATTTGCCCGAAGCAATTATACAGAGGAGCCAGAATAGTACTTACGTTTTTTTTATAAACTTTGTATAGTACATGACCATTCCGATAAACGCCCTCAACTCAGAAACATTTGTAGGCGTAGGTGGGGTATTCACCATAGCTCTCACTTTATCTTCACAGGTATGGACCCCGTCTTTGCTAATAACGTAACCTAAATAATTAATAGATTTCTCAAAGAATGCACATTTTTCCTTTTTTACCTTTATTCAGTGTGACTTTAACCGGTCAAAAACCTTATGTAAATTACTAATATGCTCACCAGTCGTAATACCCGTAATTATAATATCGTCTAAGAAGACTTCGACGTGGCGTAAATCTGAGAATAATTGTTCTAATCGTTTTTGAAATATTCCAGGACTCGATGCTAGACCGTAAACGAGTCGATTGTACTTAAATAAACCTTTGTGTGCATTAATAACGGTATATATACTAGAATCATCTAAGACTAGTTGAGCGTATGCCTGTGAGAGAACGATTTTACTAAAATGCTCGCCCCCGTGTAATCTCGCAAGTAAATCCTCGACTCGGTAACGGATAACGGTCTATTTCTATAACCTTATTAAGAGTAAGTTTAAAATCTGCTCATATTCTAATGTTACCATCCTTTTTGACGACGGGCACAATTGGTGTGGCCCAGTCGGAGCGGTCGACTGGAGTGAGGATGCCGTCGCGCACCAGCTGCTCGAGTGCGCGTTCCACCGGCTCGCGAAGCGCGTAGGCGAGCGGTCGCGCGCGCATAAACACCGGCCGGTTCTCCCTCGCGTACTAATAATAACCCATATAAATAATTTCACAGATACCTTACACATGCAAACAAGCATGCAGCATGCAAGCAAGCATGCAGCGCAGGCAGCATGCACCAATCAAAAAGCATGCTGCATAGAAACAAGCGTCAATTAACTACCATCGTGAAGTTTTCTCAAAACAAAATAAAGTGTTTACTTTTTGTTTTGAGAAAACTTCACGATGGCAGTTAATTACACAAACAAGTTAGATTGGTGAAGTGAATGGTTTTTGATTTAATTTAGTTAAAAGTAAGTACTAGATTAAGATTTAGGAGTGTGTGGTTTTTAGATGCATCATGGGTGCGTCATGCATGGTTTCTGTCACGGCTCCGGCGCTGCGGGGCTCTGGCGGTCCCACGCGAGCTTATCGTCGCAGATTGTTTACGCTTACCACCGCAGCTTCGGCTTGCTGGCCGGCGAAGCCGGCCAGCCTCAGCCGCGGCGGCGGGCTCAAGTCACCTGCTCCTCAGCTCGCGGGCCGCCACACCCCTACGCGCCTGCGCGGGCTTAAATTACACTCTAGGGGCCTGCCCTAGCATACAAGACTACGTGGTGTCGGTTTTGCAACGATTCGTTTCTGTCACTATTGTAGCACAAAATTAAGAGTCTACCCTTTATCGCGAACCTTTTTATGTCATAATAATGCATATCTGCTGGCATACAATTCATTAGAAATAGAATGCCTAATGAAATTATTCCAAATGAAAATCTGCCATCAACGTAGTATGCCAAGTGAAATTCTGCCATCTTGAAGTATGCCATTGCGAATTCGGACATATAAACATTCGACCAAATAATAATTATTCTAAACAATTTTTATGCCTTGAGCATATTCGTTTAAAGAAAATTATGCCAAGTTTGTTCTGCCAAATGAAATTCGGAGCAACGAAATTCTGCCAAACAGAGGGAACCCCAAACTGCAACGTTATTGGTTTAGTAGTTTTGAGAACTCTTAAAATGCCAACTTATCTGGTTGCTGCTGCGCCCCCTGGTGGTCTACTATCATAAAACATGTCTAAAGAACCTGCTCTGAAATGGAAGCAAAAAACCGCATCGAAATCGGCCCGGTCGTTTCCGAGGAAAATGGTAACAGACATACATACAAACAAACAAACAACCTCTAACCCCAAATGCATATACCGCCTCCGTTCCGTTCCGTCCCTCGTGGGTAAAACGTCAATTCACACCGAGACGCGACGCGACGACACTCGAAGAGGCCAATGATTTCGCGATGCGCCGCGCGACGCCACGAGACGCATCGCAACGTCGCGAGGCGCATCGTAAAATCGTAGCAGAACGACGACGCCTCGCTGCGCAGCGCAGCGAGACGCCGCGAGGCGCAGCGCGACGTGTCTACTCGTAAACAAGTAGTACTACAAATAGTAGACAAGTCGCCACAGCGGCCTCGCCAAGCGGACCGCCAAGTCGATACGTCGCGCTACGCCGCGATACGTCGCGCTACGCCGCGATACGTCGCGCTACGCCGCGATATGTCGCGCTACGCCGCGAGGCATCTCGAGGCGCAGTGCTGCGTGGTGCAACGTATTCTGAATTCTCACAATGAAATGTGTATCTTTTCGTGGAGTAAATAAGGTATATTTTGTGTCGCTCTATTAAAATGTGCGCGCAGCGTCGCGTCGCGCCACGTCTCGATGTGAGCTGACCCTTACTGTGTAACGAGGTTATTGATTTACATTTGTTATATTATTATTTACTTTAGTATATTATTTAGTAGTTATATTATTGTCGAGACGACCGACTGGAACAAGGGGACTTTACTCTTAATCATTTTAAGATAAGACTAATTATTGTAATAAAGACTGATTTACACCCGTTTAATAGGTATAATATATATAATTAGATTTTTTGTAAGGCGCTCAATCAAACTTTTAAAAATTAGGTTTACAAAGTGCAAGGTGTTATATTGAAAAAAGTAACCATGTGCAAAAGATTATGATTCAGAACAACATATAGGTATTTGTATTTTTTTGTTAGAAATGGAAAAAAAATACTTCAATTCACAATTACCGTTTGTATGGAGAAGTCTAGTATTTGTACATTGTTAACGAAAATTTATTTTTATTGGTAACTTGATCAGTATCGTTAACTTTGCACGTGGGTTCTTTTTTCATTAATCGTTTGAAAAAAAAAATCTCATAAAAGAAGAGGATATTTTTTTTATTATCAAACATAAAACTTAAAAAAAGGGGAAAACGTTTTCCTACTCCTAAACCTTAAGGCGCTGTAGCCTTAAACCTTGGCTACCTACAGCGCCTTAAAATTCTGTCGCATAAAACCTTGGACGAATTAACCATTAATCAATTCGTCCAAGCATAAAACTCACAAAGAAACAAAGTATTTTTTATAATTTGAGAAATAGCTAAAAGCAGCCGTTTCTCGCTATTTCCAAAATTGTAACTTCATTGAAACTTTTGCAGTCTTTGTTATGTGACGTAAAAATACTTTGTTTCTTTGTGAGTTTTATGCGACAGAATTTTTAATTTCCTCTGCTGCTACCGACAGCGCCTTAAAGTTTAGGAGTAGGAAAACGTTTTCCCTTTTTTTAGGGTTTCGTAGCCTAAAGGCAAAAAACGAAACCCTTATAGATTCGGCCAAACCGATGTATGTCACACCCTTTTTATTCCAAAACTATGAGGATTACACAGTTGAAACTTGGTAGGTAGATGTATTCTGTAAACCGCTTTACGGTTTTGACACAAAAATAAAAAAGTATATGAATCAAGGGGGGGCTCCCCATACATGGAACTGATACTGAATTTATTTTTCATCAAACCTATACGTTTAGGGTATCTATAGATAGGTCTTTAAAAATTGCATTGAGGTTTCTAAAACGATTTTTTCTCGAGGTCAACCGTTTGAAAGATGTACACTTCCAAAGTGGTAAAATGTGTGTAACTATTGAACCCCTCTTACTTTTGAATTAAGAGAGTGAAAAATTAAAAATATATATATATGCTGTAGATCTTAATAAAAACTTTCAACCAAAATTGGTTTGAACGAAATATGGTTTGCAGTTTTAGAAATATAGCATTTTTCCCGAAAGGTATTTGAAAATAAAAAAATGTTTTTCATCAAACCTATACTTGAGGCATATTTATAGATAGGTCTTTAAAAATTACATTGAAGTTTCTATTACAGGTTTTTTCTCAAAATCAACCGTTTGAAAGATATACACTTCCAAAGTGGTAAGATATCACAGCCACTTTATTCCAAAACTATTAGGATCCCACAGTTGAAACTTGGTCGGTAGATGTATTATGTAAACCGCTTTACGGTTTTTACACAAAAATAAAAAAGAGTGAATTAAAGGGGGGCTCCCCATACATGGAACTGTTACTGAAATAATTTTTTTAACATCAAACATATGTGGGATATCATTAGATAGATCTAAATAAGATAAAAATTCTTCTAAAATTCTTCTAAAATTAGAAAGTGAAAAATAAAAAAAAAATATGATGTAGATCTTTATAAAAACTTTTAACGAAAATTGGTTTGAACGAAATTTATTTAGTAGTTTCAGAGCTTGGACGAAACACTGGACACGAAACCCGAGAAGAATGCATGAAAACACGATCAACCAATTCTTGCGGGGGTGAGGGGCGATTACTAATGTCAAATAATGACAGTAGTGCTTGAAGTAATCGATAATTTTTTTATCGATAAGTAAGGAGTGAATGAATGAACCTATTGAGTTTAATAAATCATGGGTGATTTAAAGAAATTAGTAAGTTAATTGTTTATTTCGTGGAAAAATAAAAAGCACCTAATAATATGAAAATCTCATTAAAAAAATCCCTCAAATTCATAAAAACTATACAATATGGTTTCCAAAGCGTTTGTGTTTGGGTTTATTTTTGTGAAAAATGGGTAGATACATGCAACCTGATACTTGTACTGTACTGATAAGGCTTAAGATGGAAGCGCGCTTCTCCCGGTATCCTCAATCACTGAGGAACTAGCTATCTTACCTCTAACTGCCGGAACGGACTTGGATAAGATGGTAGTCGCTAGCCAGGCGGACTTACAATTTACTTACTAACACTTTTTAGGTGAGTAAAAAACATTAATATTTGGTTTATATAATAATATAATTCATTATTTACATTAACTTCTTCAATCACTCGAGCTTTTTTACATAAAACAAAATATGGGTAATTAGTTCATTACAGAACCATTGTATAGGACATACACAATAGCAACCCCTCCATAAGTGTTTAATTTTATAATCGATTGCAATCCCTTTCAAAGGTCAAATAGTTGTGGCGCGATGCTATGTGATGCGATGTGAATAATATGTACCTTTTAAATGAAAAATTTAAAGGGATTGTGATAGACTTAAAATTAGACAATAATCCCCCTGTGTGCTTCTCGAGCTGTGATATCTCGTATTCGACATTTTTTTTGGAGCCAAAAATCTAAGTATACTAAAACTTATTGAAAATAATCATCGACATTAGAAGATCGTTGAGACTATAACATTTTAATTTCAACTCTAGTATCCATTTTACATTTAAGAAATATGCATATTTGTAAGAAAAAATATAAACTTGTTTTCACTTTATTAAAGATCTCAAAATTTAAGCCACCGTACAAAGTTAGCACAACCTAAACCAAATTAAAAATAGTAGACTAGCGTTTGGATAGCGTATGGTCCAGCATACGCTATTTTTCTAGCAACTACTAGCTGAAATACTAATTGCAAGAATATTTCAACCAATAGTTTATTGTAGTTTTAAGATTGTTTTACTTGAATATAAAAGAACGATCTTAAAATAAAAATATTATAAGATTAAAAAATAGTTTAATATAGCTTACGTACATACATAAATATAATTAATTTTATACTTGCTGTGACCTAACAAGGTCTATGTTAGAAATGTAACCACCATTTATGATAAATTTTAACAAGAAAAATATTGGAACAAATGAACTCGGCCACAAGTGAATTTTCAGATGTGACCCACGACCTTTGGGAATCCGGCCCACTGCTCTAACCAATGAGCTACCGAGTTTTGCGGCCCACTTTCGAAATTCTCCGATACTTTTATATTTTTAATACGTTTTTCTTGTTAGGGGTTCAACTGTAAATCTGAAATTAATTTAAATAGTTCCTACATTAAAATTGGATTCGTTCGTTCATTTACATACATCGATATGTTTATCGATATGTTCAATCAAGAACTATACGACATAAAAATGACAATTGAACGAATGAGTGATACCTATAACCCAACCAAATTACTTATGCAATATCTTTGAAGAATTTACATGTACAATGATTACTTTTTGAAATGACGTATTACATTTTGTTTACATACCAAATTTTATTTATTTTTCGAAAAATTGCTGCTCTAATAGATTAAAATTGTACTTACGCGTGAAAAGAAACATTTTTTGATTGTCCAGTATGAATTTTTACAAATTAACACAGCGCATTTACCCATTTTTGAGATAATGTTCCACTTCGAGATCTCGCGTCATACTGACAACGCCATATTGCTTACTGTGTCTAAAGGGCTCAGTAAGTGACAGAAGGGTAAAGGCGAACGCGGTCCTCGTTACGCGTCCAGTGGTTAATTCGTCCAAGTTTCACAGATATAGCACATTTTCCAAACCCGCAAATATAAATTTGTCATTCATACAAACACTATGAAAAACAAACTTATTTTCGCAGACGAAAAATTATAATGGCATTTTGGCAATAATAATAATAGAAACTTTATTGCACACGATACAAAAACAAACACATACAGAGAAAATGTCAAAAAATAGGAACACACAATAGGCGGCCTTATAGCTACGTAGCAGTCTCTTCCAGGCAACCTTGGGTGAGAGACGAAACCCTTCATGTGCGAGTTCGACTCGCACTTGGCCGATTTTTTTAGTTTTAAGTTTGATAATAAAGACAACATTTTTTATTTGCTTTACATATATGTACCTATGTATCTACTTCTTTAAATGATGATGTGATTATTTAATAATGTGATTTACAATGATTGTAAGGTATCGATTTTCAAATAAACATCTATCTTGATACTCAAACTCCTCTTTATTTAATTCCCATAGTAATGCAACTAAACATACAAAATTACACTACTGACAACAACTGCGATTTTTTTCGTCCTAACTGTTACCAGTGACAACAATTGGGATTTTGATGACCCATATCTCATCACTGGCAACAATTGACGTTTTAATGAGCCATTTATCACCACTGGCAACAAATGGTTTTTTTTTTCTCGTTTGTCCCCAGTGGGAACGAAGCGAAGGCACGATCGCCTAACGCTCCATTTATTTCACGAGAAAAAAATTACAAACCACATAGACTAAAAAATATTTAGGTACATATTACAAAATATTCTAGATATAAGAATTCTTAAGAAATGACATAATAAACACTTTCGTCACTTTCTATTTCTCTTCTTGACTACGTAAGAACACTGTTCTATTTAGTATATTTTAAGAGATAACTGAGTACTTAAAAAAATCGGTTGCACCACCCACACAACTACGAAAGCACTTTTCTCAAGAATGGTTCATATCGAAAGTAGGTACTATTATTATCAGAAAGAAAGAAAGAAAATCGGTCGGGTTATTACGACTAGCACGGAGAAAATATTACGGAATTCCTCGTTTTGTTTAGCAGTATTTACAACTTGCATGTAGTGCGGTGCGAAACTTGATTTTTGGTATGACCAGCAGATAGAAAAATAAAATTATAGTTAATCATTTTGATGTAAACATTTTCTTCTTAGTAATTGGGAGTTGTGATTGTGACTAAATCTAATATATAAATAATTCTTATGGTCAGAAAACGTTGGTGCGCGGGGGCCCCCAAATGCGCAGGGCCCGCAGCATTTGCTACTCTTGCTTCGTGGCTAATCCGGCACTGCCTGCTACAATGGTGATGTCGAATTTCCGTGACAAATTTTCTTTTATTTATTAATATAAGTACCAGCTATGTTAGTCATAATCAAATCACTTCTAAATTTAATATGTTATTCTAGATACATAATGTTTATTTACGAAACATTAAAAAAAAAGGGTCCTAAATTGTTAATTTTTGGAAAATAAATAAGGAAGTTCAGTACCTACTCTATTTTTATTTGCGAATGGCGTTGACGTTTGGTGCTTGTTTAATGTAATAATAATTCAAATAAAGGTTTTATACTATTATAAATTCGGTCACTTTTCGTAAAAACATGTGGGAAAAGCCATTTAAAGTAAAACAAAGAATGCAGCTATGATATTTAATTTATTATTAGCATAAATTCGTCATTTCGGGTTTTCCGCGGATTTACCCAGATGGTTTACGTTGTAACTACGGGTTTTTGCTAGTTTTTTTTGTTTTCGTTATTATTTATTACGTTTTGAAGTCGGTTTTTAAATTTTAGTTAATTTTTTTAAAAAAATTGTGTTAGATAAGTCCGCTACTTTTCACCAATCGTGAAGACCATAAATTGCTTAGGAACCATAATGAAGAAATCGTATTTCACCCGTGAGATACTTAGTATTTATAGTTCCGATGACCAATTGTGTGGTCTTTATCATTTGTTCCACTCCACGAAATGGTGGTTTTTGGGAGCAAATGCACGAGTTACCTACTTAAGAAAACACTAAAATCGATATAGGTGTACCTATTATATTTGATGAATTCCCTTGATTTCTTCAGGATCCTATCATTAGTTCCTGTCTTGACGATAACCCAAGTAGCAAAACAGCTTTATAATATAAGAATGATAAGGGAACAATTCTTATACATGTTTTATTAACGCACTACTTTTACTCTTATTAGGCAACCGTATTATCGTTTATAAATCAGATTTATATATCTATTATAAAACCTCTAGCCATATAGAAGCAATATGTAGTACTTTTCACCTTATAATAAATAAGCCTTATAGTTGCTTTTGCCACGTACGGCTTCAAAATTTAATATATGACCAATACCCTTATAGTTGCACATCTTATAGCTACTTAAAGTAATTGCTAAATGGAATTTTATAAACATCATACCTTTTTATCCACTTGAGAGAAATTTGGGACTACAGTCCCAGAAGGATTTTGACAGTAGATTGTATCTTGGGACTGTAGTCCCAAGACGGCTGCTCCTCTCAAAAAATACTTATTTCTTTTTAATCTAAGCATTATTCCAATAAGAACGTATACTGTCAAATTCGGAACGAATTAGGCTCCATATTATTCATACTATCAACACCATGAAGATGTCATTTCCAAATAAAAAAATATTTAAAGTCTGGTCCGTACTCTGTGTTGTAAAAGTCGCTAAATGTATTTTTTTTAATATGTAAAATCATCACAGGAATCTTATATTTTTTCGCCTTTAGTAGAATATTAGCTCCAACCTTACCAAATTATAAAATTAGTAGAATTCGATATAAATTTTAAATGAAAAATGTTTTACTGCAACAAGGTGCAATTAAATTTCGTTAAATGTTTGAAAACGATTATTTCTACACTACTCACGTGAAATTGAAAAACAAAAAACGATATTCAAAGCGCCATGTTACACAGAGTAATAAAAAAATTACTTTAAGACGAACACTTCAGAATCTAAATCAAAAGAAACATTTTACTGAAGCGCGGCGCTCTTTTTTTTAGTAACGGTCGCTTAAAAAAAAGACGCGATACATTGGTATTGGTATTGGTGATGGGCTCTTTTCTCCGCATTTAGACTCCCATTTGGTCCGTTATGCGTGAACATAGCATCGGTATGGCTAGTCAAGCCATCCCAGCTCCTTCCAGAAGCGCAGAAGCCTCCTGGGGCGTTCACAGGCTTCTAGGAGCGACCTCACGTCTTTGAGGATTTCTGCCCGTTGTGCGGCCAAACCCACGCACTCCAGGATCACGTGGGCGGCTGTTTCCTCTGCGTCCAGGCATCCCCTACATAGGGGGCTGTCTGTCGCATTCATGATGAATAGTTGTCGGTTTAAAGTTAGGTGACCTGTAAGTGTGCCTACAACTATTCGGAGGTCTGGACGATTAAGGCTGAGCAGTCTACAGGTCAACCGCGGCGAGACTGCAGTCATCGCCAACTTGGACTGTCTACAGCTTGTTTGATCTACCCAACGCTTATTATGTGCAGCACGAGTACGATGTCTTACCCATGAGCGCAGTTGGCTGAACGGGAGCGGCAGAATGGGTATGGGTCCAGCCACTGTTGTGGAGGATCCCCTTCTTGCCAGCTCATCGGCGGCATCGTTCCCGTGTGATCCACTATGCCCTTTAATCCATTGTAGGATTACTCTGTTGTTGGATGCTAAACGATCCAATACTCGGTGGCATTCGTAGACAATACTGGAGTTGATCGTGTTGGCCTCCAGTGCTGTTAGGACGGCCATACTGTCGGTTAGTATGCGGATGTTCAGTTCCTTCATACCTCTAGACAGGGCCGTGGTAGCTGCGTTTACTATTGCAACACATTCGCATTGAAATATCGAACTGTGTTGGCCTAGTGCTAGTGATGTTTTGATATTTAGGTCTTGTGAGAATACTCCGGCTCCAGTGCCAATATCCATCTTGGAACCGTCCGTATAGATTCGGACTTCATGTATGCCAGAGTAGTCTTGGTCACTTTCAAATAACTGTATTTGATAATTCTTTCCGAAAATGTATTGTTTAGGGATCCTGTCGCATGGGGCAGCGATTAGTGACTCATGTTTCACTAGATTATTCCACAATGTGGAGTGAGGACCCTCTTGGTTGTACCACAGACCCATGTGTTTAAGCCTTATAGCAGCCATGGAGGCTTCCTGTTGTATAAACAGGTCCAGGGGTGTTAGATCCAGGGCTACTTCAAGGGCGACTGTGGGGGTAGTTCGCATGCAGCCGGTTATCGCAGAGCATGCCAATCTTTGGAATTTCTGCAGCTTGTTGATTACGGTGCGTTGCTCTGTTTTAGACCACCAGGCAACGGCTCCGTATGTGATTATGGGCCGTATAACAGTTTTATATAGCCACATCGTTATTTTCGGTGATAGCCCCCAGCTTTTGCCAAGCAGGCTTTTACATTGGCAAAAGATGATGGTGGCTTTGTTTAGTTTTCCTTCGAGATGTCTATTCCAGAGGAGTTTGTTGTCTAGTATCACCCCTAGATACTTGACTTCCTTGCTAAGGGACAGACTGGTATTGAAAAGTTTAGGAAGTCTAAGGTTGCCTAGACTCCGTTTGTTTGTGAACAGGATTAGTTCCGTCTTTGTTGGGTTCACTGTTAGATTGTGTTTGATGCACCACTGTTCGACGACCTTCATTGCGGACCTCATTCGGTCACATATTACACTCTCAACTCGTCCGCTGATGAGTATGGTCAGGTCGTCTGCATAGCCTACTGTGAGGAAGTTGCGGTCGTTGAGCCAGCTAATCAGCTCGTTGACCATGATATTCCATAAAAGAGGTGAGAGGACACCCCCTTGGGGACATCCTTTTGCTACTACCCCTCTAGTGGTGCCATTCACAGTAATTTGTATAGCTCTGTCTCTTAACATGCTGTCAATCCACCCGGCAATAGTGGGATCGACACCATGTTTGGAGAGGGCCTGGCTTATGCTGGTAAAGTTGGTTTTGTCAAAGGCTCCTTCGATGTCGATGAAGGTGCCTAGTGTTGATATTTTGTGTTTGAGATTGCCTTCTATATAAGAAACCACCTTATGTAGGGCAGACTCTGTTGATTTGCCTGCAGAATAGGCATGTTGGTTTGGATTTAAGGGGTTCCTGACTAATGCAGTGCTCCTTATTTCCCTGTCTATTAGTCTCTCCAGCGCCTTTAAAAGGAATGATGTGAGGCTAATTGGTCTGAATGATTTAGGTTGAGTGTAGTCTCCTTTGCCGGGTTTAGGGATAAAGACTACTTTGACTTCCCTCCATTTCATAGGAATGTAGCGGTGTGCTAGACAGCTTCTGTAGATGGCCACGAGGTGGTCAATAAGACCTCCGTCGCTCCACCTCATCAGAACTGGAAAAATTCCATCTAGGCCCGCTGATTTGAATGGGAGGAAGCTGTTGATTGCCCATCTTACTTTTTCAGGGTTGACAACCTTGTGGGCGGTGGTCCAATCGGTTTCAGCAGGTAGATTCTCATCTTTTTCTTCCCATGTGTTACTTTCCGTTATGCGGCATCCTGGGAAGTGAGTGGTCATTAACAGTTCTGAAGTGTCTTGATCTGTTTTGGTGTAAGTTCCGTCTGGCTTTTTCAGGAAACCAAGGTTGTGTGTTGGTTCGCTGCACAGGATGTTTTTCACTCTGTTAGCCTCGCTGTTGGTTTCAATATTGGTGCAGTAGCGTCTCCAGCATTAGACGCGATACATCTACGGTGTAAACGCTTTTTGGGCCGTGTCACTCGAGTGGATAAAACCTTTACAAAGGTATTATTCTTATAAATATATTTTTATTTGGCCGTTACAAGTACTTGTTTAGTTAGGACTTTCAACAGACGTGTGCTTTTATAAAAATGGCTTTACGAGATTGGAAAAGATTAAAACGAAATGGTTCTTATAGACGGAAGATAAAAAAAAGATATCAAAATATGGTAGCAGCTCATAATCTAAGGGTAACGAATTCATTACCTTTAACAACTAGTTCGTATGGACGAATTTTCTGTGGGTTCCGCCGAACTATTATTACTTGACAAAATGAAAAATAATTTTAATATAGAAAATTCAACGAATCGCCAGAATTGTAATAGTGACTCGTTTGATGAATATGATGAGAGTTCGAGTAACTCTAACGCTTGCATGATAAAAGATGAGTTCCGTTCCGACATAGCTAATTGGGCAGTGGAGCATAATATAACACACTGTGCTTTAAACAAACTGACAAATTGACAGTGCTGGCACCAAAACTGATTACTAAACAACAATAATTTAATTTTGTCTTTACGTAAAATAAAATGTGACGGTGCTATTGAAAAGATTTGACAGGCAAACCAAAGCACCATGACTTTAATATAAAATGAGTAAATTTCCATGGTCATCTCACTCCTTCAAACAATTGGCGGAAATCATCTTTTGTCAAGAAGCGGTCTACATCCATAACTACCCCCATCTGGCTAGAAAGCAAGAACAAGAAAGTAGGTATAAGTTAAAAAGTAATACTACTACTATAAATAAAAGTGTTTTATTCAAATCTATTGAACCCTAAATCTTTCAATATGGTGGAGGGCTTGGAATATCTTAATGCTTTTATAAGGGCGTTCGCCTTATATGTGTTTTATAAACACGCAGTACACTTGCTAATATTTCTTAAAGTAGATACCAATTAGAATTATCGTAAATAAACTTTATTTTTTTAATCATAAAAATAAACAATTTAAAGAGCGCATTAAAAAAATGACATAAAACTTACTTAAATTTACAATGAAAATAATTTGCCACATAGATTTTAACGTATTAGCCTTGATAAGGCTTATCAAGGTTTATCAAGAGTTTCGTCCACGTTTCGTCGTAACTTTTTTGTTGATTTGAATCATGTCGTAAGAACCCATAAACTTGCATAACACATGCTGCTATAAATAAAAATCGCTTATAGCAGCATTTAATTAACGATTATAAGGATGATTGACAGTATAAAAGCAAATTTCTTGCTTGTTCACGACAAGTTAGCTAAACCATTGCTTGTATAAGGTAATTATGAGAAATATTAGTTAGTTATATCACAGAATACTTAATAGTAATATGGCAATTATAAACAAGAGTTATCCCCTATAATTTGTGCCCAAATGCAGTCTTATTATCGATAATATGGCTTTTATAAGGGTAATATTTTTGGCTTTCGTAACCTTTATAGGAAATGTTTTGCTACTTACTTGGGAATGTGACCAACTTGAAAGTACCTACACCCTTTCAAACAAAAAAAAAGAATCATTCAAATCGGTTTATAAATGACCGAGTATTGAGGTAGGTAAATAGTATTTTATAGTTCAGATCACCACATGTAGTCTTCATCATCAGTTCCACACTCCACCAAATGGTGCTTATGGAAGCAGATGCACGAGTTACTTAAGAAAACACCGAAATCGATGTAGGTGTGCCTATATAACATTTGAATAGTTCCCTTGATTTCTCCAGGACCCCATGATCAGATCCTGTCTTGATGACAATGGGACCAATTTGAAAGTATACCGTTTCAAACAAAAAAAAATAATATTCAAATCGGTTCGTAAATGACCGAGTATTGAGATAACAAACATAAAACAAAAAACATACGCACGAATTGATAACCTCCTCCTTTTTTAGGGTTTCGTAGCCTAAAGGCAAAAAACGAAACCCTTATAGATTCGGCCAAACCGATGTACACCCTTTTTATTTATTAATTAAGGGGGGGCTCCCCATACATGGAACTGACACTGAAAAATTTATTTTCATAGAACCTATACGTGTGGGGTATCTATAGATAGGTCTTTAAAAATTGCATTGTGGTTTCTAAAACGATTTTTTCTCAAAGTCAACCGTTTGAAAGATGTACACTTCCAAAGTGGTAAAATGTGTTTCCCCCCCCCCCCCCCCCCTCTAACTTTTGAAATAAGAGAGAATTTTAATAAAAACTTTCAACGAAAATTGGTTTGAACGAATTATGGTTTTCACTTTTAGAAATATAGCATTTTTTCCGAAAGGGATTTGAATAAAAAAATTTTTTTTCATTAAACCTATTCTTGAGGCTTATCTATAGATAGATCTTTAAAAATTACATTAAAGTTTCTATTACAGTTTTTTCTCAAAATCAACCGTTTGAAAGATATACACTTCCAAAGTGGTAAGATGTCACAGCCACTTTATTCCAAAACTATAAGGATCACACAGTTGAAACTTGATCGGTAGATGTATTCTTTTTTTACACAAAAAAAAAGAATTAAAAGGGGGCTCCCCATACATGGAACTGTTACTGAAAAATTTTTTTTTCATCAAACCTTGACGTGTGGGATATCATTAGATAGACTTGGACGAAGTAGATAGATCTTTAAAAATTACATTGAGGCTTCTAAACCAGTTTTTTCTCAAAGTTTGAAAGTTATACACATCCAAAGTGGAAAAATGTGTGTCCCCCCTCTAACTTTAAAATAAAAAGTGAAAAATAAAAAAAAATATATATGATGTAGGTCTTTATAAAAACTTTTAACGATAATTGGTTTGAACGAAATTTATTTAGTAGTTTCAGAGCTATAGCACATTTTCCAAAACCGCAAATATAATCATATCTTTCATACAAACACTATGAAAAACAAACTTATTTTTGCAGACGAAAAATTATAATGGCATTTTGGCAATAATAATAATAGAAACTTTATTGCACACGATACAAAAACAAACACATACAGAGAAAATGTCAAAAAAGAGGAACACACAATAGACGGCCTTATAGCTACGTAGCAGTCTCTTCCAGGCAACCTTAGGTGAGAGACGAAACCCTTCATGTGCGAGTTCAACTCGCTCTTGGCCGATTTTTTTTGGAGTCGGTTAACAAACGGGAGTAAAGGATTTTTAAAAGCTTTTTAGTGCTGTAAAAGTATGAATTACAAAATGTATTTAAATGAAATTGAATTTTACTAAACAATGTTCAATTAACCATTAAAATTTAAGTACCTACTTACTGTTCTGTAGACAAATTGTATCTACGATCGCTAAAAATATTTTTGTAAGAGATTAGGAGCATTCTACGCGTACACAGCACGCGGACCTGGAGCTCTATTTTTGATTCACTCGTCTCGAGGTTTCTACTGATTTTCGTGCTACGTTTGAGTTTCCGTATTTTCCGTACTTCTGTAATAGCGACCTTGCATATATACATGGCTTCGCTTTTCGCCTGTAATACCGTCTCCCAATGCGAGCGCAAGAGGGGCAAAGCGAAAAGCGACCTATGTCGACATACGCAAGGTCGCTTTTCGCCTGATCGCCTCCCCGTTCGCTTCGCCACTCGCGCGACGAGTGATTCAAAAATAGAGGTCCTAATTATAATATGCCATTACCGGCTTTAGTATGTCCGTGAAACTTATCAAAAAAGTGGTGTTTGTGTGGGCCGCAGCAGTTGAACAGTCGGCGTCTAGCAGTACAGTATTATTTCACTGTGCAGTTACGTATCTAGTTAGTGAGTTGCGACTTTCAAGCATCGAGATGCCTCTCAAGACAGCAGTGTTATATTTTTTATTAATTAATCTAGTTGAGAATTCATTCGCGAATTTAAATGAATTAAATGACTTGATATTTAGTGGCAATTACGAATTCATAGATTTGACTCATCCATTCGATAATCAAACTGTCTATTGGCCAGATAGTCAACCCTTTTTGTTTACGAAAAAGAATGAAGATTATGGACAAGACGGCTCATGGTTTGTAAAACTTATTTAAATACATTGTCATACTCGAAAAAATAAAGTAACAGCTACCTACTACAGAATGTATGTTTTTCGTAGCTGTCATGCGCCTAATTCTATTGGACATGTAGTACCTAAGTATTTACTAGTACTGCAAGTTTTACATTACAATATAACTTATTTTATTATAATGAGCAGAGACGAGATGCACGCAGACTGCACAGCATCTGTGGACTGTGAGAGTGCGTCGACTTCCGTTCTAGCAAGTTAGTCAATAGACTTATCTTCTAAGCAGTTTTCATCAAAAAGTTGCATCAACCGGAAGTAAGTCGTGTACGAAAGACTTAGTTCCGGTTGGCGCTAATTGTAGTATAGTCTTGTAATAGCCTTCTCGCTCGGTGCCTTCCTGAAATAGAAGTCTCTCACGAGTCTCAAGTCGTGAGTCACGACTCGAGGGCGACTCTGACCAAATGATACTCAGTCTTGTCCGAAAATACTATTTTAAATTTCAATGTAGGAATCTCGGACAAGTATATTTGTTGTTTGTGACCGAGTTTACTATTACCATAGCTCGTTTTAGTCTATTCGAGCAAAATCTAAAAATCACATAAATAACACAATAAAAAGTACCTACCTAGGTACAATTAACAACATTTTAATCCATGTCAAACCTCAGTAAAAAACTATAAATATTTCTATCTCAGTTAATAAGTAATTAAAACAATAATGTTGATTTATTTAACAAGTTAAAATTCAATTTTTTTGTCGAATTACTTATAAAAATTGTGTAGGTGCTTTTTGTATGGCTAAATGAAAAATGGGAGACCGTAAACAATAACATCGATACAAAATGTGCAGTAACTCAACTTCTTCAGTGGCTAAATTAGAGATGGGTGACCGACTGACCGCAATATTTTTAATAAAAAATGTGCAGATACTTTTTTTGAGGATATAAGAAAGAAGGGCCAGTAAATGGTGTCAATAAGCATTCTGCAGGAACTTCTTGTTTGGCCAAATAAAATATGGGTGACCGTAACGTGTCGTAAATTACGACACGTTACGTTATATATAACTGATATCAATAAAAAGTGTGCAAGTAGGTACCTTGTTCGGGGATGAATGGTGTGAATCAAGGAATGTTCAGAGAAAGATGTTATTTGAATATAAAGTAACTTTAATTGTGGATAAGTCAATATAAAAGTTCACTAGAAACTATTAAAACTGTTTACACTAAAATGTTACTATTTAAACTTGAAGAAAATGTTAATGTTATAACGAGATAATGTTGATGAGATAATGTTTACATCCGATCGATAACGCGATAAAATATGCACTATTATTAATTGTTAAAATAAGTATAATTGACGTTGACCTTTTATTACTTTATTAATCAAGAAAGAAATATTTATAGTTTTTTGTTATGACTTGACATGGAGTAAAATGTTGTTAATTTATACTTACTTATTATTGTGTTATTTTTGTGATTTTAAGATTTTTGTCCGAATAGACTACAATGAGTTATGGAAATAGTAAACTCGGACACAAGATAAATATACTTGTCCGAGATTCCTACATTGAAATTTGAAAATAGTACTTGCGGACAAAGCTGAGTTTCTTTTTGTCCGAGTCGCCCCCTAAGTCCTCTCTTATAGCCTCACCTCTTCAAAACACAACATTTTGCGGAGGTAACGCACACCCCGAGTGTTAAGAAAGAAATATAGGTACTCTAGAGAATAGCCTCAAGCAGGTAATTTTTATGCAAATGTGTGTAAGTTGATTTTAGTGTGGTAGCGTAATCACCCGCTTATTTATTATAGATAAATAGCATAATAAAAGTAAAGTAATCATTAATAGCAATATTTTTGTGTCAATTACTCTTTGGTGTCAGATAAGTTACAGATAACCTTTTGTCGTAAATATCGTAGCTGTTGTTTATTTTAAGTTTACAGGGCCCCTAGCCAAAGTAACAATTCAAAAACGATAACGAAGTTCGAAAAGAATTGAATGTATGGGATTGGCGGATCGGCATAAGCCGCGCTAAATCACGTGGTCTTACCGCAAGTTAATTGGAGCATATAGACAATGACGAATCGAATTATCGTTTCGCTACATAACGATGTTACTTTGTCTACGGGCCCAGGTCGTTCTATTTCTATAGCGATATTTACACATTTGAAGATAAATAGTTAGGTAATTTGTGCTAGCAGCCCTATTCTTGTTCTTATGTACCACAAATTATTCAATACTGATAAAGGTACACCTACTAAGCACATCTTCTTAGGTTTCTTCACGCACTCATAATTGAAATAAAACTACTTTTGCGGAGTACATAATTATGTAGGGCGATTTATTTATTTTAAATCGCACTAAATACTGCCGACTGATTGAATCCTGAGCGAAGCGAGGATTTCGAAGGTACAAGACGCTAAAAACTTTTCTGCCGAGCGCAACACGCAATTTTTCACCTCACAACAGCGACAGCAACAGAGGAACATTTTATAGTTGTTTCCGCGGTCAACTACCGGTAAAAAATTCTTTAAACATAAAGTTTAATCTAAATATACCTTATTCTCGTTGTTTTAATGATATAAAAAACTAAAATAATAAAAAAGGGAGTATTATAGTTACCTCAAAGATATTTAAAGTAGGAATATATTGTTACTTATTAATAAGAATAAAAACGATTCCGTAAATGTTGACACTGACATGAGGTACAAGAAGACAACTTAAAAATAAAGATTTATGTCACAGGCCGAAATCTAATTATAGGTTGTGAAATCTCACCCATCCTAATATAAAATTCTTATAACAAACAGTTTAATCTTATTGTTATTGTTTTTATGATTCAATGAACTAAAATAATATAATTAAACCAACACGAAATAGAATCAAATATAACAAAAAAGGCAATAGTGCGATTCGGAACGCATTATGACATATTTTTAGGTATTAAAAATAAAAAAGTACTTTGCCGCGCTAGGCCGCAAAAAGCAATTTTCTACGCCTAAACAGTCCCCTAATTGTCTAATTTCAAAATCTATCACAATCCCTTTTAAAGGTATTGTAATTGTGATATTAAGTCAAATGCCTTGGCAGGCGTTTTTCTATCTGTATAGTACCGAACAGTATGCTTGAGCGACAAGATTGCACTCTATGTAGATAATTTGGGCCGAAACCCAAATTGTGCAGCATGTATGTGTAGATATTGACTAATCTGTCGATCAAGCACACTGTCCAGCACCTTATCTATGATTGTAGCCAACGATATAGGTCTATAGTTGTTAGGATCTGCACTGTCACCTGTCCTGTCCTTGACTATGGGCGTAACTATGGTTTTCATCATATCACAGGGAAGGTATGAATGTCCTATACACAAGTTGAAGAGCATGGTTAACACTCTCGGAAGATGGGACACCTGCATGATGTAAATGCTCTATACTGAGCCCATCGTGCCCCGGGGACTTACCACGAACCATATATTTAATAGTAGAGTTAACGTCCTTTACAGAAAAAGTGACAGTACGGACCGCCATCCCTGAGGCGGTAACCGACTCTGCAGGGGCTGTAATAGTTTCGCCCAAAGGAGACTCGACGCGGAAATGGTCTTTTAATAAATTGGCAATGTCATTCGGGGCACGCCTGCCAGAGACACTCACGGGAAGGCCAGGCCTGAGGTTCATTATATTTGTAGCATTCCAAAATTTTCCAAACTCCTTTTTGTGATTACTATTTCATTCATTTTAATTTGGTCCTGATTTTTTTGGCACCATTTTAGTTTAGATTTAAATATTTTCCTAGAGTTAGACATATTATTTTAATAGATACCAGATTTAGGTTGTCCATACAGTAACCAAATTTGATAGTCAAGCCTAGCCTTGACATGAGCGTCCCTGACATGTTGGTTCCAGTCAGTCACGACGACCCTACTCTTCCCCCCACCCGTAGAGGTACAGTACATTTGGCTGCTTCAGTTAGGATCGTTACATAATTTTTATAATAGGTATTATGAATAATTACAATATGGTCAACATTATTACACATATGGTCACAGCAGTTATTAATTCAATTGGAAAGTCAATCTCCCTAAGCTTATCGTTACATATGTCATGGTACTTAGTTATTTCAACAGTATTCCTTTTCCCCCATATTAATTTTCTATACGTAGGTAGTCTTTATTTTTATTTACAAGTTTAGGTTTTACTAAATTCAAGTCGCAATTTACTAAAGTGGCTTGTGGTCTGACCAATATACATCATCCAGCACTTGCGCCCCAGTGACCGTGTGAGTGGCGGCGGCCGAGGCGGCAACATGGTCGAGCCAACGCCGCTAGCTTGGCTGACAAACGTGTACGTAGGTATCCGCAGGCAACAACAATAAGTCAACACATGTCCAGTTTTGCTCTTTACAACAGTTCAGTAGGTCAGTGCAGAAATACTCACCTGGGTGGGCGTTAAAGTCCGCAAGCACAAATATGTTCTCCACATTGTTACTTTCCACGATTGCACTAATCTCACCGAGGCATGCCGTGAATTCCACTAAATTTTTACTGCAATCTGTCGGCATGTAGAGCGAAAATATAAGCACTTGACGATCATCAAGACTTATTTTTATTGCCACTAGACGCACACTCACACACTTAATGACACTTACAGCTGTGAACAGACTCTTTCTCCAGAGCAGAGCCACACCACCGAAGGGCCTACCGCGTATACTACCCGCACCCGTGTCCACTGCCGACTTCCCGGTGTACGCTAAATCTCCATCCAGCTCCGCTAGGAACGCCACGTCGTGAGGGAGCAGCCACGTCTCCTGGAGAGCTATCACACCCGCACTGCGGCACAGCCGCCTCACACAGTCCGCCAAACGATATACTCCTTGACAGTTAAATGTAATGAACCTTGTAGTATGAATATCCATTTACGACGTTGCATTCTTCTCCGAGCAATTTTTGTCTCCATCGTTCACATTTGCAAACTTTGTAAAAATCATATTGTTGAATAAAGTTGTACCCCCTACTATTATAATAGATAATTATCGAATGGTGTGCGTGTCTGAATTTCATTCGTGTCTGAAGCTTATTTTCGTTTCGTTACGGTAATTTAAGCCACGACTCGGCACTTTTGCGGTGCATGGCACGGGCCATGGTCCTAGGATGGATGGGTTATCAAATAAAGAATAAGATAAGTACAATATAAATCATTATTCTTTCTTTCAGGTACGCTTCCAATGATTTTATGGGGCTTGGGTTAGATGATAGTTGGATCAGTCCCCATGTAATAGATACTCCGTCCGAAATCAGAACACTACGCATTTGTATTCACAGTTTATTCACCAACATGTATACAGTTCCAGTCACAGAGAAATTAACAATATTAGTCTAGTCGTTGTATGTGTCTACGAGCAAGCAAGTAAAGCAATGGCGGCGAATCTCGCCAGTGTTGCCATAGTAAGATACTTGTGGGTGCGTTCGGAAATCGAACGCCGCCACACCACCCCCCCAGGGAGTGGGAACGATCATAGATCGAAAGGTTTTGCGAAGCGAACACTTCTACCAGAACGAGTAGTATAAGGTAAAGTACGGTGAGTATTATGTGTTGTATCTTCTGTGTGAGGTTTGTGATTGTGACTGCTTGAATGAGGTGTATCAGATGGTGTCTGAATGTTATGTGTAGGAGTAATCTGTGTGTCAGCTGTGCGAGTGAGAGTGGAAGGTTGTGTTGGTGTGAAAGGTTGTGCGAGAGTGTCCACGTATGCAGGTTTAACGCGGTCTACACTCACGACTACTTCCTTGTTCCCGACAATGATGGTCATTGTCTTGTCAGAACGACCTACGACAGGATGAGGGCCAGAATAAGGTGGTTGCAAGGGCGGTTTCACGTGATCGGATCGTAAGAATACGTGTGTAGCCGTAGCAAGGTCTTTGAAAAGAAAGACATTCTTCTGGTCATGGCGTGACGCGGGAACAGGTCTCAACTCAGACATGGTTCTCCTAAATTGCGCGACAAAATCAGCTGGATCAGTGGTAGGTAAAGCAGGCTGGAGAACGACCATCTCACCAGGGAGATGTAGCGGCTCTCCGTACACTAATTCGGCTACTGAGGTCTTGAGATCGTCCTTCAGCGCGGCTCGCATGCCGAGTAGAACGATGGGCAAAGCTTTGATCCATGATTCGTCACGACACATTAAAGAAGCCTTTAATTGGCGGTGGAGTCGTTCGACCATTCCGTTGGCACAAGGGTGGTAACTGGTAGTGCGTACCTTCTTAGTACCAAGTTGTACCATAAGTCGACGGAATAGGTCGGACTCGAACTGCCTTCCCTGGTCAGTTGTGACGCGGGCAGGTACTCCGAATCTTGAAATCCACCCGAAAAGTAAAGTGTCGGCAGTTTCCTCTGCAGTAATGGTTCGCATGGGCCATGCTTCAGGCCAGCGTGAAAATCTGTCTACTGCCGTCAAAAGATAGCGATAGCCTTCACAGACGGGTAAGGGACCCACGATATCGATATGGATGTGCCTGAAGCGGCCAGATGGCGACGCAAAAGAACCAAGCGGGGAAACTGTATGCCTCGTGACTTTATTTCGTTGGCAAGAAAGACAAGTTTTGGTCCATTCTCGGATGTCTTTTCGCATGGAAGGCCACACGAATCTGTTGGAAATTAGGTTAGTTGTTGCGCGAATGCCGGGATGGCTCAGACTATGAAGCTTCTCAAAGTACTTTCGTCGGAAAGGGACGGTGAGGAATGGACGCGGCTTACCAGTGGACATGTCGCAGACGATAGTGACGTCAGTGCCAGGTAAGGTGACATTATCTAGTTTTAAAGAAGTATCAGTGCCTCGTAAGAAACTCTGCAGTTCCTCATCGTCTCTTTGCGATACAGCCAACGCTGAGAAATCATCCTCTAAGGAAATTGCTTCGATCCTCGACATCGTATCGGCCACAACGTTGTCTACACCTTTGATGTAGACAATGTCGGTCGTGTATTGCGAGATAAAAGAGAGTTGGTTTAGCTGTACAGGGGGCAACTTTTCCCGACGCTGAGAAAAAGCGTGCAACAAAGGCTTGTGATCTGTAAATATTGTACAGTGTTGCGCTTCCAAAATGTGTCGGAAATGTTGCACAGCCTCATATACAGCTAGAAGTTCTCTATAGTAGGCCGGCCAGGAGGATTGGCGAGGATTCAACTTCTTGCTAAAGAATGCAAGGGGTTGCCATTCCGCACCTGTACGTTGCTGCAAGCACGCACCGACGTGCGTACCAGAAGCATCAGTAAAGAGACCCAATTTAGCATTGAAAAGCGGATGTGTCAAAAGAGTCGCTTGTGTAAGGCTTTCCTTGCAAGCATGAAAGGCACTCTCAAGCTCTGGAGTCCAAGGTACTGGCTTTGCACCCTTGAGTTTCGAATCAGCCAAGATATTAACCAACGGCGCCTGCATAAGAGCCGCGCGTGGCAAGAAACGTCTGTAATAATTTATCATGCCCAGGAACCTGCGAAGGCCCTGGACAGTTTTGGGCAAAGGGAATTCTTGCAGAGCAGCAATTCTCTCTGCTGGTGGGCTTATGCCCTCCCCAGATACACGATACCCTAGAAAGATAACCTCTTTTGCACCCAAAACGCATTTTCCTGGATTCACGACAACGCCGTAGTCAGCCAGTTTTTGAAAAAGAAGGCGCAAATGATGTGCGTGTTCTTCTTTGCTGTGGGAGAAAATGAGGATATCGTCTAAATATGGGAAACAGAAGTCGAAATCCCTTAAAAGCTCGTCCATAAATCTCTGAAACGATTGTCCCGCATTGCGCAATCCGAAGGTCATATACGGGAACTCGTATAGTCCGAAGGGCGTTATGATCGCGGTCTTGCATATATCCTCATCGTGAACAGGTATCTGTTGGTAAGCTTTAACCAAATCGATAGTACTGAATATAGTGGAACCAGCGATGTTATTCCCGAAATCTCCGATATGACGTAACGGGTACCGATCAGGAATGGTGCGTGAATTTAAAGCGCGGTAGTCACCGCACGGACGCCAAGAAAGATCTTTTTTTGGAACGAGTTGCAAAGGCGAGGCCCAAGGACTCTTGGACGGTCGCGCAGTACCGTTTTTCAACATCTCGTCGAATTCCCGTTTAGCTGCTGCCAGTTTTTGAGGCGCAAGGCGACGAGGGCGACATGACACAGGTGGACCTTCAGTAGTTTTTATGAAGTGAACGGTCGTGTGTTTAATGTCCCTTTGAAGTCCAGGAGGCCTAGTAATGGCAGGAAATTCGGCGAGAATATTGCTGAACTGAGATCCTGTGGCAACCGAGATAGTTTTGACACTTGCCTGATTGGTAGAAGCAACAATGGTAGAAACAGAAAGGCCAGTGATACCGTCCAGGAGGCATTTGTTTCGGCAGTCGGGCAGCAAATGGTAGTGGGCTAAAAAATCGGAACCTATTATGGGAGTGCTGAGGTCCGCTACGACAAACTGCCAGCGGAATTCACGCCGCAACTCAAAATTGAGGTTGAGCGACACCATGCCATAAGTTTTGATGGAGCTTCCATTGGCTGCGCTGAGCTCATAATCGGAGACAGGAGTTTTACCTCTCATCAGCCTCCGTGGATAGCAACAAAGGTCAGATCCTGTATCGATCAGGAATCTGACTTTTGATGTTTTGTCTATGACAAAAAGACGACGGCTTGGCGTAGTGGCACAGTCAGCTGCCGCCACTACTGACTGGCTTCCTTGTTTTCCGACTTCCAAGAACATGGAGTAATACATTTGGTAGCCTTAGCTTTAAATTTCTGGTGATACCAGCAAAGCTTTCCGGCAGATCCTTGGGATTGGTTCCTAGACTTGCTTTGGCTTCGGTTGCGGCTATGGCTGCGACTGCGCTCGCGAGTGAGCTCTGCAACAGTCGCGGTCAAATTCTGCATTTGTGCAGCAATGGCATGCAAGCCGTAGGGGTCAGGAACAACGGGAGCTCCTCCGGATGCTGCAGCAGCATGCACAAAGGAAGGCAACGCTGCGATTCCGGGTGCGACTTCTAGAATCTTGTCGGCGCGGGCTGCTATGTCATCAAGCGGATCCGCGCTGGCAGCCAATATCGCTTGAAGATGCTGCGGAAGTCGACGCATAAAAAGTTGTCGCAGGATACTATCGTCACTGTCCTTAAGTGTGACGCCGGCGAGTGAACGTAAGTGCCGTAAAAATTGGGAAGGTTTTCTATCCCCAAGCTCTTCCTCGGTGAGTAGTTGCCTTACACGTTCCTCTTCAGACCGTGACAACCGGCGCGTCAGCTCCTTTTTAAGGTGTTCGTATTTGCCAGTAGTTGGAGGACTGGTAACTATGTCCTCAATGTCGGCCATAATTTTAAAATCTAGCTGGCTAATCACGTGATCAAACTTAGTCTGGTCACTTGTTATGCCAGCTATACGAAACTGCGTTTCGACGTGCGCGAACCATATTTCGGGTCGTTGTTGCCAGAATGGAGGTAATTTTGGCGATACTTTGTACACCTGATTTCCTGGGTCATCTATTTTTGACTCCTGTACAGGTTCACCTTGTGTTTTCTGGACTTGCATCTCATTGCGGAGTTGGGTATTCTCCCGCATAGTTGCCTGCAACTGTGAAGATAACGACTCAAACTCACGTCTGAGAGCTTCCAGCTGCGCGGCGGTGTTATCTGGATCAGGCATGGCGATATTTTGGTAAGTGAAAAAAGCGCGTGCGTGAAAAACAAAAGGTAAGTTGTGTAAATGCGGTGAGTAGTTTTATACTAGTCGTTAAGTTAGAATAATAGCAATCGCTGGTTAATATACCCTAAGCGCAAACGGCATGTTCGTAGATGCAAAAGAAAACAATACACATTTAAACAAACAAAGGCCTTAAAACTAAAAATTCAAGTGTTAGGTTTAAAAAACTTATAACTAAATTCACACGAATGTTAATAATTTTGCATTCCGTGCAACACAGTACAAAAGAAATATTAAGTTGCAATTATTAAAAAAAATAACCATTAATACTTATTGGTTCAGCTGGTATAAACACGCACAAACAAGTTAGTACAGCAAAATGAAAAAAAAAAAAAAACAACCAGTTTAGTATAAACACACCACAAACAAATTAGTACATAAAGGGAAAATAATTCCGTGAAACTAAAATATGCCGTAACCAATTTAAAATAGCAATGTCTCTTATTCTATGTTAAGATCGTCCGTTTTTATACACGCAAACACACGATGCAGTTTACCGAATACCCGACAAACACACACCAATCGTACGAAGTAAGCGAAGAATGTCGAAGTCGTGAGGCCGCAATGAACATCAAACCGTGTCGGCAATGAATGTCGAATCGAACTAGCCAGCAATGAACTTCAAACTTCGGGTGGCAATGTACATCAAACTCACAGCAGCAATGTACTTCGAACTCGCAGCAGCAATGTACGACGTATTTGATATGTTGCGATCGACCGACCAATCGGATCGAAGAATGATAAAAAATGGCTAAAAATTGCTTGGATGCTTCTTGTAGAAGTATTTTTCTTGTAGAAAATAACACTGGGTTGAAACAAATTGTAATGAAAATCCGTCACTGGTCCCCTCAGCCTGTGAAACTGGATGTACCTTGCGCGAAAATGTCCTTTTTCAGCAGATCCTTCGTAAAACGTGTTCAGAAGTGGTCACCAATATGGGGCTTGGGTTAGATGATAGTTGGATCAGTCCCCATGTAATAGATACTCCGTCCGAAATCAGAACACTACGCATTTGTATTCACAGTTTATTCACCAACATGTATACAGTTCCAGTCACAGAGAAATTAACAATATTAGTCTAGTCGTTGTATGTGTCTACGAGCAAGCAAGTAAAGCAATGGCGGCGAATCTCGCCAGTGTTGCCATAGTAAGATACTTGTGGGTGCGTTCGGAAATCGAACGCCGCCACAATTTCAAGGCAGGCGAGCACGGGGGCACACATTTAGATGCCCCTTACCACTTTAATAGAAATGGAAAATACGTCGGAGAACTGCCACTAGACAAACTTATCGTGCCATGTGAGTAACATTCTCGAGTTACAGAAATAGCTATCTACCTATACTTGTGAACGTCACAAGATACATATAAATGAAAACAACTTGGCAGCTTTTATCTCATCGCACCGTGCGTTTTACTTTTTAAATGTTTTCGTCTGAAAATCCCACTTTCGTACCATGACTTCATCATATCTTAGGTTTCTTCAATATATTCAAGTATTTTAAGATTTTAAACTTTCGCGTTCCAAATTATAAATTAAAACAACGGGACTACAACGCGACGCGCAATATAGCCGAAACGTCAAGCTGCAAGTACATAGTTGTACTACCTACATTACAAATGTCGCATTTTAGCATGTGTGTGTCTACAGCTTCCTCATAAGACATAGAGGAATTCTAAGCATGCCATATTTTAGTGCATATTAGGAGCAATCAAACGTGTCAGTGATATTTTAGGTGCAACCATAACTTCGTTACTAGGAGTTTTTTTTGTGTGTTAGCTGGAGAAACGTGTCCCCAGCTGACACATGCCGTTTTAAGGCAAACCAGTGAGGTTAGGGCTTTAGACTATAGTCAGAAATTTAGTGCACAATAGGAGCAATGAGAACCAAAAAAACTAACCGTCACACTCAAATACTGTTGAAACTACGATCATTAAAGTGTGTGTTAGCTGGAGACCCGTGTCTCTGGCTTACACACACCTGTATCTTCGTAATTATTTGAGGTAGGATTATGTTTTATACCTCAAATTTTAGAGTCGAATTGGAGCAGTAAGCTCCAAATTTTTCTAATCTCTGGCTCGAATAGATTTTAAGCTACGAACCGATAAGCATGTGTAAGCTGGAGACACGTTACACGTTTTGAATCACTGTAACCGTATAAGTTGGAGTCTCGTATTAAGAATCAAATGATACCTTATAATAGGAGCACACGGCATGCAAAATTTCAAATTACTGGGCTTCTTAGTTTCAAAATTATAGGCAAAAAACTGGTTTCCCGCCAAAAAATTCAAAATAAATGGCTCGGACGCAGCTAAAGCGCGGTTGCCGTTCCGTGCGCTACACTGTTGCAATCGACTTTGAACCTAACGGCTGGTATTAATTCGAGTCACTTTAGTTTGCGCTTTCGATCGTTTTAATTTCTGTTTTGAGAATTTTAGACCAGGAGCCGTCCGATATATCTACGCTGATTACATACCATCTATGGTAGTTACTTATAATTGAACGATCTGATTCTCTTATGAAGTACTTTTTAAATGTTAGTGTTAGAAAATTCACAACATTTGTTGATATAGGGCATGGATGATGGGCAATTTTCTATGAAACCTGGGCGTTAAACCAACAGAAATGGAACTACAATTTAGTACTTAGTTCTAGAAAATGTTTTCTTGTTTATTAACTATCATAAGCCCCCGGTTTGCTTGAAAATAACCAGAGCGAAATACACTATTATATATTCTGTATCTAACTATACTTTTTTCTCTCTTATTAATTCAGTGATTAGTTCTCTTATTAATAGGCTGATTAACCTATAGTTCATAGAACAAAGACAAAAATCGGAGACTTCCTTAATACTATTTATTTTCCGGTAAAACTGGGAATTTAATTAGGCGAACCTTAACACCTTATTATTAATATTTAAATTATATTTGCTTTTCGTTTTGACCAACTCTTTAAAAATAATTAGAATGTTTTCATGGTTCACGTGATTTTAATTTCCTAAAATTTTATTAATATTCACCATAACCAGTGATCGGATAAAGTTAATTTTTGGCTGAAAAATTGTGGAAGCAGCTTCTTAAAACATTTTGTTTTTTTTTATATTAATCCCAGGATTCCAAAAAATTCGGGAATGCAAAAGTAGTCGATAACATAGTGTGGAAACAACGACTTTAGCATTATGGTACTTATTATAAAATAATCCGGGACTCGCAATCCAGGTGTTGCAAAAGGGGTTACATATTCATATTTTAGTACTTTTATAAAAAAAACTGTCGTCACACAACTGTCGTCACAAAAATAAGGTATTTTTCGACCCCCTACGTAACCCATAAAACCCCCTTTCAGCATCAAATATCAATAATAATAATAATATCAATCATATCGATCGATTTTGTATGGGCAAGCGACTTATCCAAATTTTAGAGTGAAATTACTATGGAAACTGCCCCCTAATTTTCTATTTCAAAATCTATCACAATCCCTTTCAGAGGTATTGTGATTGTGTTATTTTCGTCTGCCACATTTGCTTAGACAGTTCAATTTCGTTTATTCCATACCTTTCAAAACGCGTCCCGATCACAATCCCTTTCAAATGTCAAATAGTGATGGCCTGAAGTATGTAAATATCTTTGAAATGACGAGGGCTACGAATCGTACATGTATCAATAATAATAATAATATCAATAATATCGATCGATATTATTGATATTATTATTATTATTGATATTTGATGCTGAAAGGGGGTTTTATGGGTTACGTAGGGGGGTCGAAAAATACCTTATTTTTGTGCTACGATGCACCGTTTCCGAGATATATAAAAAAATATAGAAGATCAGCGGAGGACTTCGATACTGTTTTTATATATATCAATTATATTAATATTTTAAAATATTTATTTGACAAGGCAACTGTTCATATCTACGCACGACGGGCCTCTCTTGCTTAATCTTATTAAAAACAAAACCAGCCAGCAACGCCGGTGTTGCGGCCTCCTTGTAGACGGTGCGGAGACATGTATAATCTCCACAGTACTTAAGGTACCTCTAGATTAGATTAGGTTAGAAGTGTGACAAAAAGACGCGCGAATCGAGCTAGAAAAGCGAGTCTGCCGCGGCAGTGGCCGGCGAAATTCCAGAGACGACAGTTTTTTTTATAAAAGTATTAAAATATGAATATGTAACCCCTTTTGCAACACCTGGATTGCAAGTCCCGGATTATTTTATAATAAGTACCATAATGCTAAAGTCGTTGTTTCCACACTATGTTATCGACTACTTTTGCATTCCCGATTTTTTTTAAATCCTGGGATTAATATAAAAAAAAACAAAATGTTTTAAGAAGCTGCTTCCACAGTTTTTCAGCCAACAATTAACTTTATCCGATCACTGGTTATGGTAAATATTAATGAAATTTTAGGAAATTGAAATCACGTGAACCATGAAAACATTCTAATAATTTTTGAGCAGTTGTGTCAAAACGAAAAGCATTTATAATTTAAATATTAATAATAAGGTGTTAAAGTTCGCCTAATTAAATTCCCAGTTTTACCGGAAAAAATATAGTATTAGGGAAATCTCCGATTTTTTTCTTTGTTCTATAAACTATAGGTAAATATACTCAGCCTATTCCGATCACTGAATTAATAAGAGAGAAAAAAGTATAGTTAAGAATTTATTTATTTTTGAATTTATAATAGTGTATTTCGCTCTGGTTATTTTCAAGAAAACCTGGGGGCTTATGATAGTTAATAAACAAGAAAATATTTTCTAGTACTAAGTACTAAATAGTAGTTCCATTTCTGTTGGTTTAACGCCCAGGTTTCATAGAAAATTGCCCATCATCCATGCCCTATATCAACAAATGTTGTGAATTTTCTAACACTAACATTTAAAAACTACTTCATAAGAGAATCAGATAGTTCAATAAGTAACTACCATAGATGGTTTGTAATCAGCGTAGATTGGACGGTTCCTGGTCTGAAATTCTCAAAACAGAAATTAAAACGATCGAAAGCGCAAACTAAAGTGACTCGAATTAATACCAGCCGTTAGGTTCAAAGTCGATTGCAACAGTGTAGCGCACGGAAAGACAACCGCGCTATAGCTGCGTCCAAGACATTTATTTTGAATTTTTTGGCGGGAAACCAGTTTTTTGCCTATAATTTTGAAACTAAGAAGCCCAGTGATTTGAAATTTTGCATGCCGTGTGCACCTATTATAAGGTATCATTTGATTCTTAGTACGAGACTCTAACTTATACGGTTACAGTGATTCAAAACGTGTAACGTGTCTCCAGCTTACACATGCTTATCGGTTCGTAGCTTAAAAACTATTCGAACTAGAGATTAGAAAAATTTGGAGCTTACTGCTCCAATTCGACTCTAAAATTTGAGGTATAAAACATAATCCTACCTCAAATAATTACGAAGATACAGGTGTGTGTAAGCCAGAGACACGGGTCTCCAGCTAACACACACTTTAATGATCGTAGTTTCAACAGTATTTGAGTGTGACGGTTAGTTTTTTTGGTTCTCATTGCTCCTATTGTGCACTACATTTCTGACTATAGTCTAAAGCCCTAACCTCACTGGTTTGCCTTAAAACGGCATGTGTCAGCTGGGGACACGTTTCTCCAGCTAACACACAAAAAAAAAACTCCTAGTAACGAAGTTATGGTTGCACCTAAAATAACACTGACACGTTTGATTGCTCCTAATTTGCTCTAAAATATGGCATACTTAGAATTCCTCTATGTCTTATGAGGAAGCTGTAGACACACACATCATTTTAGCCCCGTTATTTTAATTTATAATTCAAGTATTTATTGTTAAGTTGTTTAAAATGTAAATTCATACTTTATTTATTTTCAGTGATTGTAGTAGACGTGAGCTCTATAGCTAACGATAACCCTAATTTTGTACTTCACAAGAAAGATTTGGACTACCTATTAAATGATAATATGAGGAAATCTTGTGTAATGATATTTAAGTTTGGATGGAGCAAATATTTTAGCGACAGAAAAAAATATTTGGGAATTGTAGGGAATATCGATCAACTTAATTTTCCGAGTGAGTTTTCTTATATCTTATCTAGTATATTTTTATAAGCCCTTGCCCGATTCTCTTTTCATTTATTTGTCGCGTTTACAGGTTTGAGTGTCGAAGTAGCAGAGTGGATAACGACTTTCAAAAATATTGTGGGAGTCGGCGTGGATGTAGCCTCTGTCGACCCTGGATCTAGCAAAGACTTTCCTGTTCATAAAGAATTTTCCCGAAATGGGCTCTATAACATTGAAAATGTCAACTTAACCAGAAATATTCCCGGTAAGGAAGATAAATTGATTTTTGACTCGTGGTCCCACCAATAATGTCCTACCGGTCTCATAGTCACACTAGCTTTGAGTTCGTGTCCACTTTCAATTAAAAATACCAAAACCTACTATATATATATATATATATTTAATTTATTGAGGTTTAATGGCTCCTCATGGTTCCACTGTCTCCAACTAGTAGAACTACAGACTATAATGGGGATATGAGTAAAAAAAGAAGTACCAGGGCAGCATAACTAACCAAGAGTTACTCATTCTTGAATAGCTTCAGTCTACAATGAAACAAAAAAATGCCTAATATAAAATAAACACAGAACTTCTCAAAACATATAACTCCTGGTTATTTATACGACCCTGGTACTTTCAACAAAAAATTTTTTCATTTAATTAATATTTACTTCATTTTCTATTCGTTCATATTTATGACAAGTATGACAGTGGGACCATGAGCATTATGCTTATGACTGGCAGTCCCACTAAGTAGTGGAACCGCAAGCCCAACATTATACATATCCTATGACTGGTAGTACTTGTACTATTAAGTATTCTGTGCTGGTAGTCCAACTTAAGTAGTGGGACTACGAACCCTAGCTTTATTTTAATTAGTGGGACCACAGGTAACAGTGGGACAAAATGGGTGGGGCCATGAGTCAAAAACCTATAAATTAAACTAACAGTGGGACAAAATGGGTGGGACCACAGAACAGAAAAAACAGTATAAGTAGCATGAGACGGGTCTCTCATAGAAAACCTGCGTACCCTAGGCGTAGCCAACTCACACAAGTGTAAAATAGCATCTTCGTTGTGATTGGTTAAAAAAACGCATTCCGAGTTGAACTCTTATGATATACAATTATAGTTCATAATTAAATAACTGAGTGAAAGTGCCAAGTAGTACATCTATTCTGCGCAAGGTAGCGCTACAACATGCTGCTAATAGCTTTGCTTTTGCCATGTTAATTACGCTATTCCACACTAGATGGCGCTTTAAAGAAACAAGCTTACTGATTGATTAGGGTTGGACACAATTAAGTATATCGATACGTCGATCAAAACCTAAGCACGAGTGTCGGCAAATAAATTGGCACTAGCGTGGCCAGCGAGGCATTAGATTCACTGTAACTACAAAAACTAGTGATTGCTCATCTTATGTCTTTCCGCACGTGGGTCTTAATAATTGCCGGTATCGTTATTAAGATTTGAAAACAGAAATTAAAATGATTTTTGTAACGTTATATTTTACTAACAGGGTGATGTACCTAAACTCAATACACCGTTACACGTTACACAC
This sequence comes from Chrysoteuchia culmella, assembly GCA_910589605.1. Taxonomy (NCBI): domain Eukaryota; kingdom Metazoa; phylum Arthropoda; class Insecta; order Lepidoptera; family Crambidae; genus Chrysoteuchia; species Chrysoteuchia culmella. The sequence continues at coordinate 13,216,035 of OU342654.1, forward strand.
ACACAAATCATGCATAACGCTGTAACGCAAGATTACAATATAAAATAAATATAGCAGCTACATTTTGTAATCTTGATTTATGTGTAATAATAATAATATAATAATATATATTTGCACACTCTGATTATCTAGCCCACGTTAAGTTTCATGAAGAACTTGTGTTTTGGATACTAGATAACGGATAAACATACTTAAAATACATATTAAACAATCACACATCACATCATCAGCCTGTGGACGTCCACTGCTGGGCAAAGGCCTCTCCTAGCTTACACCTACTGTGGCGTTCATAGGAGGCTATTAGCCTACTGCTACCACGCTGGCCAGACGGGTTGGTAGAGGGTTTGTTTCAAGTTTTCCTTTTCTCGAACGTTCCAGGAAAAACGGAAAAAACCCTTTCATAAATCAAAGAATTTGAAATCCATGTCCATATTAAAATTAAACGTTGTTTTTGTATTATTTGTATCAATGTTAATTCACAATTTGCAAAATGGAAATGCCTATTAGAAATCGGTCGCAAATTATCTGCATCTATACTTATCGATATCTGTAGTCTATACGATAATAAGGCGCATCACTAATTGAATAGCAAATCGCCAATCAATTTAGTGATGCACCGGAGCATACAACGAGAATCCCCGGGAATTAACTGGTACCGGTATCATCGTATCGGAGAATTGGTATATACTCTCGGTTCTCAATAATAGTAAAAAACCATTCAAATTAATGTGTTAAATTTATGATTCTTTAATTGATGCATTTTTCAATGCAATTTTTATACTTTTGATAAATTTCATATAGAAAAATATTGGAAAAAAACAACTCGGCCACAAGTGAATTCGCAGATGGGACTCTACCCACGACCTTTGGAAATCCGGTCCAATGCTCTAACCACTGAGCTACCGAGACTTGCGAACCACCATCGAAATTCTTCAATACTTAAAAATGGCAGTGGTGGCGACCCTGCCAATTTACAGTCACGCCCATTATTTGTAAGATAATGGATAATTTTAACATGGTTTGAAATTAACGCCTTATTGGCAAACTTTCATCATATCAACTTCCCGACTGGTTTGTGTGTCTGGATATCGAACTTCTTGAGGTTAGTCAATTCGAGTTCTCATTGCTATTCAGGTTCAGTACTCGTTGTTGACTATTTCTGCTAAATACTCAAATTAACGATCTGCTAATTCATGGTATTTTCTTCTAATACAGACATTTAGCTTGAAAGACTAAAAAGCTTTGCATTACTGGCAAAGGTGAGAAAGTACTTCACGCTTGAACATTTGCTCAAACACAAGCTTGATTACATGCTTAATCGAGCTTGTGTTTATTAAGCATGGAGTCTCACTTTTGAGGTGGTTTCCCAATACAACCTTTACACGCTTCAGTTAAAGGGGACGGTTCACATTTCGGTCAGTGTGCAGCTGAAATGGTTAATCTCATCCCCACCACCTACTCTCAAAAAGTTATGGATATCTCAAAGACACGCGCTCAGCATTTATTAGCTTGAGTGAAACTTATTTATCGGAGTCTGTGTTTTGGTATATCCAGGCTAGTGCGATCATCGTAGATCGCATCACCGCTTACCTACTTACCGTGCAGTAACCGCTGTTTGCGTCATATTATACTGAACTGAGATCAGTAATGGCATCACATAGCATGTGTTGCTAATAACAAAATTAAATATTATTCTATTATAATCTTACCATCAGGCGAGGTAAAGGTCAAACGCTGACCTATCTATTACAAAATGATGCGACTTCGAACTTTGTAAAGGGTAAAATCTAACTTTGTGATTCCTACTTATTTCTTGATAATACTTGTTTCCCTAAAGTTTTCATATAATCACTCATTCTAAATAGCTCAATATAACAAAAATAGATTATTTTCTAATAAAGGTTTCTCAGTACCGAGTACCGGTTTTCCCGGGTCCATCACCCTTCAGTACTGGTACCGGAAAAAAACTTGGAACCGACCGACCCCGGTTATGTATCAGCGATAAGGCGCATCACTAATTGAGTGGCAACCAAGTACGACCAAAAGCATGCTTTCAGTACTTCGGATTATGCTTAGAAACTTCTAGAAACGGTAAACTGTACATTGAAATATACACCTTAAGAACGTAGACGGAAGATTGGATTCAGATTGTTTATTATTAAAAATATTACAATTTAACTTTTTTGTGAAAATAAGTGAAAATAACAGAAAATATGACTTACCGATGATATGTTATGCCTCCTTTAGACTAATTAGTCTCTCGGCTATAATTTTTTCACTTCAAAACTGCACAGTATGGCATTTTTTAAAATTTTCTCTATATTATTCCGCGTGGAGGTTACGATCGCGACTGAGTAAGCAAAACGACGATGTACTTGAACATAGGCAAACCTTTGCTCATGTGGGGCTACGCGGGTACCGCCCACTTGCGACTTCTACTGTTTTTTCTGTTCTGTGGGTGGGACCACGAGTCAAAAAACCGATAAATTAACCTACTATCCTCAGTAAGGAATAGGTCTATCTAAGATTAGTTGCCTAGATATTTTTGTTAATATGACCAAAATAACGAAGGTTGCTAAGTAACGAAACCAAGATAGGCATATCTTGTAACTATTATAATACGTGCCTTATGAGACTGAAAATAATAAATACGTGAAATTTACAATTTAAATTTTCGAAATCTCTTTTCAGATTACGGATGCACAGCGTTGGTGTTGCCAATGAAAATAGCTCAGGGCACAGGGGCGCCCCTACGTTTAGTCGCCATATGTCCAAAGCAAATTCATTAACTTCTGTTAATCATTTTTTTTATTTTGTTGTATGATAGGATAGCGCTTGACCGCATTTATAATATTTGACATAATATGTACAGATTTTTGGTTCTAATAAAAACGACAGAATATATAATCAATATCTTTATTTGGAATGATTGACACATTCAGTGTGATATACAGCTTAGAGTAGGAGACAAATGTCTAACTAACAATAATATGGTATCCTCACGTTCAGACAGCCAGTACGGGCTGGCGCATATTAAGGCAGATTGCACCGCATCGTATAACAAAAATCCTCCCCCTTCAGTACATTGTAATGAACAGTCGCGCTGTAGTGTTGCGATACGGGCAGGCCGCTTCGTAGACGTAATTATACTTTGCGATGTAGCTGTAGTAAGCGCGAGCCATAACAATACATATAAATTTTGTAGCACCTATAGTAATGTTGTTCTATAAAAATATCAATATAAAAACAACAGTTTTTCAATGTCTTGTTTAAGATATTTGATGAATATTTGAGATAAAAAAGGCCATCGCATAGCGACTACCCGAGGGCGTCACACCTTTCAATTTTTTTTTAATAAAATTTAAACAAACATAGAAGTTTAGAGAATATAAAAAAATAAACTTAACTAAGTAATAACATAAATGTTTGTAACAGAACATTAACTTAAAGTATGCATTTGCAATCACTTAATAAAATTAGGAGATTAACTTCTCACTTATACTTTAAGGCTAGGTCCACAGTAGGCAGTTCTATAGAATTGCCACTGTCACTGATAAATAACATAGTGCGGATATCGGTTGAAGTTGAGACAGCAATCAGTATAGAATCAAATGTGTCTACCACGGTGGGATGTGCCGTAATGTGGCTTCATTAAATACTAATTTGGTGCGGTTTCACATTTGATGAGAATTCCCTTTTCGATGAGGTTCTCATATACTAAAGCATTGTTATCATCTCTTAACTCTACAGTTGGCACAGCATCATCTAATTCAATAATTTTGGCATGGAACATATCATCCTTATTAAGGAATGTCTTAATATACTCTTCAGTTATAGTTTTCACGTCAACCTCAGGGTTAACTTTCACACCACTCAATTTAACTTTAAGCGATGCTGGTGGGAGCTGCGCGTATTGATCGTTTATTTCCTTTATGTCGGAAAGAGATATTATTCCATTGTTACCATAATCTACGTATCTGACTTTAACTTGGTTCTTGATTGAACTATATTGTATTATAGATGCTCTATACCACCTGCCATCTTCGGGATACGGCGCTACGCAGGCTTTGAATTCAAAGATGCCATTTAATGGACTCAAAAGCTCGGCCTCTTTTTGAAGCTTTTCAAACATTTCCTCATATAGTAAATTTGTCTCGTCATCATGAATGATATTAAGTTCTAGAGTTTCTGTATCATAAAAAAGTGGAATGTTGCACAAAAATGCCTCCTCTTTTATATTAGGATAATATACTGTCGTGATTTGTGTATTATCGTCATCCATGATCTTATTCCAATCTTTGCCCTCCATGTCTTGAAAATTGAACGAATCTTGAGACCGTGAATTATCAGCTGTTTCAGTTTCGTCTTCGATTATATAATCGGGTCCAGAGTCAGACTCGATGACGATTGGTTCGGGTGCCTCGATGTGTTTCAATGAAGGAGGCGGTGCAAATTTACGTACAACCGCCTTGCTGCCGTCAGTGTAGCAGGCCATTTCAAACTCGACTAGATGGTCATTAATCCACAACTTGTCGAATTTTAATTCAATTGGTAAAACACCATTGATTTTATCACCAGTTATTTTAATAAAGCATTTTTTTTCAACCACCGATTTATGAATGTAGTCCAAAGATTGCCTATCCCACTGAGCGCCAATCGGTTTGATACGATCGAATACACACCTATGCGCTTGAATAGGTATTTGGTACAGCGCTATGCTTTTTCTCAAATCAGCGAATGCACAATTTTCCTCATTGCCGTAGTCTATATAATGTATCAGACAAGAGGAAGCTTCCTCGTTGACCTCTAAGATTCTGCCCCTGTAGAAGCGACTGTCTAAAAAGAACTTTGCGATACAGGGCTCACCTACCGTCCATTTGGCGAACTTCGCTTTCGGATCTGGATTTTTGAAACGGACATCCAGAGCCTTCCTTATCAAATCGAGAGTATCCTGCTGTGTCACATCATGGAGGTATAAGATGCCGTCGTTATCGATGTATCTGAAATAACGTGAAATAAAAGATTTTATTGATATTTAAATAGTGTGATTATATAGATACTCGTAAACAATTACTATACTAACGTTGGCATTCCCGTAAACTCTTTATTCTGTAAAGGTTCTGGTGGCAGCCAATCTGATATGAACACTGTATCGGCGGCTGGTAGTACATCGTCTTCTTTAGAAGAAGCATCTTCGCAGTAGTCGGGTGAAGGTGTGTTGTTTTCAGATTCAGGTTTATTTATTAAAGGTTTGATTGGCATTGGTTCCAGCTGGAGCCATTCTCGAACCGACCCAGTTATATTGAGGAATGATAACATTTCACTGTCAGCGCTGGGTTGTCCAGTAGTTTCGCTCTGGAACAGAAAATAGAGTTATTAATATTTTGGACTATCTTTTTGTATCGACAAGTTTAAATATACTTATAAGTTTGCAAAACAACACGAATACCGACCTGGTTTGCTTTATCAGGAATACCCAAACCTTGCTCAATTATTTTGTTGTTTAAACAGCGCCATTCCGACTGGTTGGGTTCTAAAGCGCCACCCTGGATAGTGTGATATACCCAAATTTCGACAGGCATGCTTTTGTCCTTAAAATTGCCATGTTTTGTAATAAATGTCCTTTTGTACGCATCAAGTAATTCCTTGAGGAATTCTTTAGTTAGGGAAGGCCATTCCTCTCCTACGGCGGGTATGACGCCATACAGATGACATTCAATGGCTGCGTCTCCTATACACAAGAATTCTGGAGCCAACTCTTTTAGGTTAGCGACTGGTATAATTTCAATACAAGCAAAATCTGAATAAAACACACTAGCATTATCGCCTTGCAACTCGATAATGACAGCTCGGCGCCAAGTCTGGGACTGAGTGCAAACACAGCAGCATCTGTCACCAACACTCCAATCACTCTTTCCTTGAGTTTTCTTTGTCGTATAATGTTTCTGAATGTTTTCATATAATTCATTAAATACTTTTTGTTGGTGTAAAACTGACACATAGAATCGCGAAGGCGATTGGTAGTGCAGAAGTTTTACTTCTAATCTCAACGGGCCTTTATCTTTAGCTTCCAAGTCCTGCTCTTTGATTTTCTTTTTTGGCGATTGTTCATTATTTAAAACTTTAATTCGATCTGGTTTAGTGATTTTCTTTGGTTCGTCCAGTGGAGATTTATTTGTAATGACTTGTTCTTCAATGTAATTTTTGTTGAATCTAAAAAGTCTGAAACAATTAACAAATTTTATAACTCTAGCTGTACCCTGCTCCTATAAATGACATATTGGAACAACATTTAAAAATAACTATTAACTAATGATTAATGGTAATGAGTACGCGTGATTTGATTGTCTGATAAATGCGAACGCTAGGCGATTGCGTAAAGTCAATCGTATTCATTTGACAGTTCATATTGTATCATATGCTAAGTCATTCCATACAAATTGCAGCCGATTGAATACGATATGAACTGTCAAATGAATACGATTCCCTTACGCAATCGCATCCCTGATTTTTGTGCAATACAATTCCGTGCATTCGTGTAAATGAGGTCAACAATAATATCGAAATTAAAGGAGTACCTGTCTCCAATTCCGAAAATCTTTTTGAAGTCATATCCAAAATAGGCACTCATATAATGTGCCACATACCTAAGGACCAGATCAATTACATTGCTAGAATACCAATGCGTAATAGCAAAAAGAATAAGAATATAATAGTTGCTGTTCATAGTAGGTACGTAAATGAGGATTTTGTGGCTGCAGCGAAGAAAAGCACAATTACAGCTGCCAGCTTAGGGATGGCTGGCAGTAACAAAATTTACGTGAACGATCACCTTACTGTAGATAATAAAATCCTACTTACTAAAACAAAAAACTTGTCGAAGGAGCGGAATTTTGTACATACGTGGGTGAGAAATTGCAAAATATTTGTCTGGAAAAACGAAAATTCTCCAAAGTGTATCTCAAATACTTTGATTTATACGTCAATAGCATCTTGCGTTTTGTGTGTACATACTTGCGACCCACGGTTGGTCAGCGCTGTTTTCTTATCTCACTCATTTTTTGCACCGGCTATTATGCGCATGCACAGTCCTATTGTTCGCTTATCGGTAAGCCTCACTGTCATTTGTCACTCAAGTTTGTCAATTGTATTGTTATTCAAAATTACCCAAGTTATCTAAATTAATTTTTAAACTTTTGCGTTTCTTTGCTGAATTTATTCGAAGAATAATATTTATTTTAGTTTATAACGGCCCCGATTAGAGAGTTTATTATCAAAACGTACGGGGTTTACGTACGAAGACAGTAAATTTTCTTAGAAATATTTGCTTAACTTCTTATGATGTTATATGTATAACGGAGTCGTGGTTAAATGATAGTACTAATAATAACGAATTGTTTGATAATCGATACATAATATTTAGGCGTGATCGGTGTTATAAACGTACGAATCAGGAAATCTTCCATTTCCTGATTTTAATAGCGGTACGTAGGGAACTCGCGGCAGAATTTCGAAGCGAGTGGTCATCATCTGCGGAAGGCATTTGGGTAACGATTACATATCGTCATTCGCGATCCATTTATAAAATGCATATTGGCGTTGTATATATAATTGCAGTTATCAAATTTTGCTGATAAATTATCTAATATAGTGCTTGAGAATCCGCTTGACAAATTCACAATATTCGGTGACTTTAACATGCCAAATGTATCGTGGACCCTAAGTAATGATGATATCTCTTTTTCGCCAAGTAACTTAGTAGGCTCGCATCAATATCACCTAATTGACACTGCTAATGCATGCAATATATTGCATGCATTAGCAGTGTTTCGACTCGTTTGTTAATTCCAGCCATACGTTGCTGTCTCTACACCTGACTGTCCCCTAGTACCCACACCATCCATTCTATAATAACATCTCTCGACTTTGTGCAGCTGCATACAACCAAACCACAATCGTATAATAAAATTATTTATCATGATGGTGATTACGATTGGATTCGCTCTGAACTCGATTCTTTGAACTGGACCACGGAACTTAATATCAGGAATCTGGATGACGCTGTAGACTACTTTTATTCGACAATTTATACTTTGCGAGACAAATACATTCCCTCTAAACACCATCACGCAAATATCCATTATGGTATAAACGGCGGCTTATAAAATTACTTAATGAAAAGTACAAATGCCATAAAAAATATAAGATATACGGCAACACATATGAACGAGACACATTTCATATTTTACGTGACAGGGGGGTTACGCGGGTAATGGAAAGAAACATGTATAATGAGTACATGAATAATATCGAGGATTTTATTAAACAGAACTCCCGAGCATTTTGGTCATACGTAAAGAGCAAAAACCAATCAAATGCATATCCGTCTATTATGAAGTATGGTACTAATTCTACTGACCAGGGTGCTGAGATCTGTAACATGTTTGCCGAATATTTCCACTCAACTTTTCTTAATAGTTCGCCCGCTCAAGCTCAAACGGCCGACGAGATCCCACCACAATAATTATCGTCTTGCGAAGAATAGAATTTCTAAAAGGTCTAAAAAAGTTAGCGGGAGCAGATAATATTCCGGCAATATTTATAACAAATTGAGCGAAGAGTCTCGCTTTTCCTTTAACAGTATTATATCGCCGCTATCTGTCCGAAGGTAGCGTACAAAAAATGTGGAAATCGGCTTATGTCACTCCCATTCTCAAAAGGAGGCGCCAAGAATAATGTAATTAGTTAAAGACCGATTTCAAAATTATGCTTATTTGCCAAAATTCTAGAGAAAATTGTATATACTCAAGTTTACTCAGCACTGCGGCACGATCTTATGCCGCAGCAGCACGGTTTTCTTAGGGGCCGGTCTACAAGATCAAATCTCGTTTTATGTTCCGAGTACCTCACTAAAAATATGTCTGAGCAAGTGGATATCATATATACCGACTATATAAAGTGCTTTGATCGTATCGATCATGACAATGTGATCTTGTTGAAAATTCTTCAGCAAGTCGGTATAAGAGGCAACTTGTTTAGGAGGTTGTATGTCCATAACCGATGTCGAACAACTGTTTTAAGCGGCTATTCCTCATCAACTATGTTTATTCCCTCAGGAGTACCACAGGGTTCCTTGCTCGGTCCTATGCTATTCAATATTTTTATCAACGATATCTCGTCCGGTTTTTTAACTCTAAAATCCTACTCTATGCAGATGATATGAAAATTCTTTGCAAAATACAGTCTATTGAAGATGCACAAGCACTTCAAGAAGACCTTATAAGGTTGCAAAATTACTTACTGCCTGTCTAACAAATTAGAATAACTGTCTCTAAGTGTTGAGTTTACCAGTGCTCGTTTACCAGTAAACATACCATTATTCAATTTCCCTACACTCTTCATAGTACTTTTCTTAATAGAGTTGAGACTTAGGTGTAACTTTCGATAATAAATTAATTTTTGAAAATCATATCGATAATATTACGATAAAGCATTTGGTTTCGTCTTGCGAATGTCATCTGAATTTTCCAACGTAAAATCCTTTAAAATCTTATATTGTGCATGTCCGTAGTCACCTAGAATACGCCTCGCAAGTTTGGAACCCTAGATATGACGTCTATATTAAAAGGATCGAAAGTATTCAAAAGAAGTTTTAAAAATATTTACAGTATAGTGCTGGAATCAATCTCCCTGACTACATCGCAAGAAGTCAAAAATTTCACTTACTGCCTCTTTATGAGAGAAGGAACATAGCATAAAGCAAACATATAGCAAATGGCACCGTGGACTGCTCAGAGCTGCTGGAACTGGTGCTGGAACGCTGACCTAATTTATTCAACACTTCAGTTTCTAAGTTAAAACGTTTTCTTAACAATAATTTCTTTTTAGATGTAAATTAACTCACTGACCTTTTGTTGTAATCTATATAATTTTCGAATGACTTACATAGGTACCTAAATTCTAAAATCTAGCACAAACTTAAATATGCTTATCATTGTATAATGTTAATTTTATTATTAAATTGTCTCGTGGTCTTCTTCAAACTGTGTGAGAAAAAGACTACCTTTAACTGTTTATCTCTGAAAACTTGTAATTAGCCGTCAGTCCATACAAAAAAAAAGTATTAAATATTAGTTTTCCAAACATTTTAAAAATAAAATAAAACATAAAAGTGATGATGCGGAAAAAAGTGCATGGTACAACGTTAGCTCGTACACTAGCTCATTACTTAAATTATTGAGTAAGTTATTAAATGTGGTACTGTACCCGAATGTGACTGCGAATTTGTGCTTGATCATTTCTTGGTTGATGCAGATCTCGTTATCGACATCAGTCTTGTCGTACAAGGTGACGCCGAGGGCGCCGCGGTTGCGGCAGTCTTCCACGTGCAGCTCCAACTGCTGACCTTCGTATCTTTGCAGTAGAGCGACGGATCCTGGACTCCACTTTTTGTTCAGTGGTGTTACGCCGGCCAAGTAACATTCTGTTGCCTAAGTGACAAAATAGATGAAAAAATTGTTTCGATTTCGAAAAATATAGATTCGATTTTTTCTTATGGGAAGCCGATGGGAAACGTTTTATATAGACTCCTCGGAACGAGTGCGTTACCCCCGCAAAATGTTGTGCTTTAGAGAGATAACAGATAATTAGTGTGTCATGAGGAGAAATTTGTTTACTAATAGCAAAATTTGTGTGAATTATAGTTTTTTAAGATATTTGAGAAAAACAGCTAGGCGATTGCGTAAAGTCAATCGTATTGATTTGACAGTTAATATTGTATCATATCGTATGTCATCCCATACAAATTGCTGCCGATTGAATACGATATGAACTGTCAAATGAATACGATTACCTTACGCAATCGCACCCCTGATTTTGCTGGGGTAATGTTTGAAACGTTACCCTGGCAAAAAAAGTCGCTTCAGCCCGGAACCAAATACATGAATAGATAGCTTTTAAATGTTTGCAAATAGCAAAATTTGTGTGTGTTATAGTTCTTGAGTAATTTAAGATTTTGCTGCGGTAACGTTTTGGGATTTCCCAGATCTCGAAAACGGTTCAAAGCAGAAGTTTGAAAACAATACCAATAAGAGACCTTAATTTGTTTAAATTTGTTTAAACATTAGTTTTTGATTTGGTTGACGCAAACTAATGTAATTAAATGGTTTCGAAAATCAGAAAAAACGTATTTGCAAGAAAACTAGTACACTTTTAACCAAATAAATAATTGCATAAAATAACCGTCGTAGACACTTATAACGTCAAGAGTTTTAGATTTTGTAACTTTAAACGTTAGGAAGCTAAACACAAATTTGTTCAATTTTAGACTGGTCGTACTTTAGCAATCGAATACGCAGTTTCTATAACATTAAGAATCATGGCTTACATTAAACAAATTAAAGTGATTGACGAACATTCGTTCCTGTTAATTTCAGCTTTCAATTACGGCTATCATGAAAGTTTAAACTAAAACAAGAATAGTACAGCAATTCTCTGAAAAGCCGACCAAATTGTAGAGGTCACAAAAAAGCGACCGCACTATACGTGCGAGCTATCTACGCAAATTAGCAGCATAATATCCGATGTTTTGTACAATTATGCAGAAAAGTGTTATTCATACATTGATTCTACAACAAGTATTACGATAATTAAGTTATAGGTGGAGCTAACAATCCGAATACTTAGTTGAAGCAAAATTTTATGTAGCGTTATCCCGCTCTCTAGAGAAATCTCTCTCTCTCTTTCTAATTAATTCTGTTAAAAGAAATTCTAACACTATTAAGTGAAAGGATAAGTTAGTATCTTGGATTCTAGTTACATTTACCACCACGTAGATCAAATCAATGCACCGTTTGTATTGATTTTTACAACATAAATATGCGATTATGTTTGTGTTTTTAAGAAGTTAGGGTTGTTGTGAAATCAATGAATTAATTATCAAATTCTCTAGAGAGTGAGATAACGCTACAGTGCGACGAAAATGAATCGAAATAAAAATGGGGGGCCACAGTCACTATTAGTCAATAATAAGCAAATATTTCACTATTTCCACTTCTTATTAATATGAAAATAACTATTTATTATGAAGACGCTAAAGGTTTGACAGCAGAATTACCATGTTAACAGTCGTCATTTTGCCTTATATTGAAGTTGATAAATAGTTACTCAAACATCAGTTTTCTTCTTTTTTGGTATAGTACTGTACATACAATTTTGCATCAAGTAGGTATTCGAAGTGTTAGCTTCACCTATACCTGTAACTTCATGGTTACGTTACGATTGTCAAGACAGCAGTTCTGCTGTCAAACCATTAGTGTCTTGTCTTCTAAAAGGTAGTCACAGTGCAACAAGGCTTATAATGAACGTGATTCAAACGTCATTGTGCTGCGCCTCTGCCCGCTTTAATTGTAAGCCTTGTCACACTTGCAATAAGGTATTTAATGAACGTGCCAAAAATAAGTCTGGCCGTAGCATCACTGTTCACTATAGTGCTATCGCGAACATTTGCCGTAGGTATAGATAACTTGCAATAATGACGACCTACGTGGTAGAGTGATACGTACGCCGGTTTCATGGTGTCTCTGCCTACTCTGAGGTCCCGGGTTCGATTACCGGTAGGGGCAAATGTTTGTATAATGAATACGAGCATTTGTACTTGAGTCATGGACGTTTATATATATTTCTACACATAAATATGTATATAAATATATAATTATATGTATTTATATCCGTTACCCTAGTAACACAAGCCTTCCAGCCAGCGTAGCATGCGCACCGCGACTCGCTGTCGACGCTTATCTCGCGATGTCTGTCCTGCTCATATCAGTACGGTGTGAGTGGGACATACAATACGCTCGCGCGAGAAAAGTGTCGAGAAAGCTTTGTCGAGGTGCTCATGCTACGCATACAGTGCTGCCGTCGCGCGACGACGCGACGTGACGACAATCATGTGGCAGAGTGGCGAAACAGTGCACGTTCAGACCTGCCGAGTGAGCGAGAAAACAGTGCGGGGAAGAGGGAGGGTGGACATTCGAACTAGTACGTAAAACGTGAGCCGAGCTACTGTCTCGCCGCAGCCGCTTCGCTCGGCCGAGCACTCGGCACTTTGTTTATACGCACCGAGTACTCGGCCGAAAGCACTGTCTCGCCCGTTTGCTCGGTACGTGTGATCAAGGCATTACTTCGGGGCTGGGTTAATTGGTGTTTTTAAAAAAGAAAAATATAATAGAAAAAAAGAAAGTATGTATATCCTATTATAATAACGTCTAGCCAAGCGAGAGACACATTTCAAAACGTGGTCAGAAAGTACCAGTACTTGGCCAGGCCTAGAGTATATTATTCTGTGGCCAGGCCTGTCATGGCAGTGGCAGCAAATATTCGCGACTTCGTCCGCGTGGTCTTTAGAACTTGTTCTAGAAAGATTTAGTAACAGAAAGAAAGAAATATCTTTCTATATCCTAGCCTAATTTCATAATTAATTTCATTCATTCATTCAGTCAACTCGGCCACAAGTGAATTCTCAGATGTCCGAGTCCCACCTGAGAATTCACTTGTGGCCGCGTCGACTTTTCCAATATTTTTCTATTTAAAATTTATCATAACTATAAAAATAGCACTGAAAAATGCAAAAATTCCAAAATCTTTAAAAAATACTAATTACGCCACCTATGGCGATGTTGTGTATTTTCCCGTGGAAAATAGGGATTTTTACGCGACAAAAATTAGGCTATGTTCCTCTCTAGGCTATAAAGTATCTGTGTCCCGAATTTCATTAAAACCCGTTCAGCCACATATGCGTGATTAAGTAACAAACATCCAAACATCTAAACTTTTACATTTTTATCATATGAGTAGGAAATAGGATAGTAAGTTTTCTAAGATTATGTGGCGCTATTTATAAGGGAACAGCCAGACAGAAAACAAATCACTTTCACATTTATAATATTAGCATGGATAAGTGTGAATGGAGAAGTATTTGATGTCACGGTCACGAGGTATTGTAAAAAATATTCCTAAGCGTTAAAAGTCGCTGTCTATTTTGCATATTTAAAAAAAAGCAAGTCCTATTTCATACCTTTAAGGGTTGACTTTATGTCCACCGCACTTCAAAATCGATGCCATTTTCGTAATCAACATCCCATAAAACCTCAATAACGACACCCATATCAATTTTACATTATTAACCCCTTTTAGGGGTTGATTTCCATAAATCACAAAATTTTGGTATGTTTATTAATTTCAAACCATAATAAAAAAAAACTTACACGATTTCATCTCTCTTTTCACACTTTTGAGGATGAAATTTTCATAACGCCGAGACAGATAAATTTATATTAATATTCAATCGTCAACCTCTTTGAGTAGTTTTGAATACTCAAAGGTCAACCTAAATACAAATTTGAAGATCATAACTTCAAAATTGACGGACTTTCATACAAACTTTCACCTACTTCACTTCATTAGGGGTAATGTTTCGAAAAATCCTTTCTTAGTGCACCCTTAAACCTCACAAGGAACCCTTGTGCCAAATTTGGAGTCTCTAGCTAGACCTAGCGGTTTGGGCTGTGCGTCGATATGTCAATAGTCAGTTTATTCTTTTATATATTTATAGAAGATTGTGTGGCCACGCCACATCTCACCAAACTATGAATCAACATTGTGTTATAAGTTTTAAGTATTGGAATTTGGTACAAACAGAAAAAGATATATAAGTATCCAAATGTTAAAATAAATTACTAAACTTATCTGTGATTTTTCCCTAAAAATGATAAAATGTTGCTAAGGCAAAGCAATGCATATAATTTCTATAAGACTGGTGTTTTCAAATAAAAATAATTAATCATGATCATTTTATTATTTTTAACTACCTGTATGACCTCGTGAGCTTCGTAATTTCGTATCACCAAATACTATATAAACAAGTTATAGTGTATTATATATAAACAAGTTATAGTGTAGTATTTGGTATCACTTTGACAACCATCAAATATGTCAATCCAGTAACACTATGTTCGACAGTACAGTTTTTATAGGGAAATATTTTTTTTATTTTTTATTATCTTTCTCGCAACTTTATCATATTTTCTCATCGTCCAAACATTTTAAAACCAAAATCAGTTAAATCGACTAGACAGTTCTAGAGTTATAGCGAGACTAGATTTTAATAAATAGATATTGTGACCAGCATAAACTTTTGTACGCAACTGTACTAACAAAACATCCATGTTATCCCATTCATTTAAGGTGGTAACGCTTATGTATGCTGCGGTCGCTTTTTTGTGACCTCTACAATTTGGTCGGCTTTTCAGAGAATTGCTGTACTATTCTTGTTTTAGTTTTAACTTTCATGATAACCGTATTTGAAAGCTGAAATGAAAGCCGTGACTTAACAACCTATGAGAATGAAGGGACACACAAAACTCTCCTGAATACAATCGAGTCGTTGAAGGCCGAAATTAATGATCGGGACCAGGAGCTGCTTCTTAACGATTTGGAGATCACCTGTATACCTGAGCAAAAAGGTGAAGGACTTCAACACGTTGTCATGACCCTGGCGAGCAAACTTGGGGTCCAACTGGGTCCCCAGGACTTGGTCAGCGTCACTCGTGTCGGACGGCCTATGGAAACTGATCAGCCGGGTGCAGCGTCTCGACCGCGTCCCATTGTCGTCCGTTTAGTGCGGCGTGCCCTGCGGGATGACTTATTACGTGCAGCCCGTGTTCGTCGCAACATCACTACTGAAGGTCTTGACCTACCCGGTCCTCCTCGGCGCTTTTATGTCAATGAGCGCCTGACCCGCGCAAATCGCGCACTGTTCCGACAGGGCCGTGAAATTGGCGGGCGTTTGGGTTGGCGTTATATCTGGACAAGAGACGGTAAGGTTTTTGCTCGTCAAAGTCCTGGCCAAGATGTTCCGCGCCATCGCTTGCGCACTCAGGCGGACCTAGTTCGAGTTTTTGGGTCGGGTGCCGTTGGACCAACTTTGTCTTAATTTAGCTGTATTTTATTGTTACTGTGATTTCTGTTTGTTGCCTTACTGTGAAATATTAGAACGAAATTTTATGCCTGTTATTGTATTCATATTAACTATAAGTGCTTATTTGTTGCGTAATGGAACGCAAAACTTAGTCTGCTTCACATTGAGTAACTTTTACACTATCATGTTTTCTACCATTTTTTCTTGCCTTAAAATTGTTAAAGTATATACCATGTTGTGCGTACTGTTGTTTTTGCCATTATCGAATGCTCTTACTTTAGCTGTGTTTTATTGTTACTGTGATTCCTGTTTGATGCCTTACTGTGTAATATTAGAACGAAATTTTGCGCCTGTTATTGTATCCATATCAAATGTAAGCGTCTATTTGTTGCACCACGAAACGCACATTTATTTAGTCTGTTTCGCATTGAGTAACTTTTACACTACCATTTCTATTTATTCTGGCTTTAAAATTGTTAAAATATATACCATGTTGTGCGTACTGTTGCTTTTGCCATTATTGAATGCTCTTACAAAGTATCTTTTGCTCTGCAGAACTTGTTTATTTTTATATTTATATTTGCTTAAACCCGATTATACTTGTTTTGGTTACACATTAGGACTGTGGCTATGTGCAGCAGTAGTTGGGATCTCATTTGGTTTGTCGTGGTACATACTGATTCAATTATTTATTTTTACCATATATATATTTCACTTATGTAAATCCACATATTATAATTTATGTATTTTAAGTATTCTGTGCTTTCAACATTTCTATCCCATCCTCTTTAATTCACTTGCTTTTTTGCTGGTAGTTTCGAGTAGAATCAGATTGCTGACATCCGCGCTTGCTTATCTCTTTTACTCAATTTTTTGTGCGTTCAAACTTATTAATATAACTTTGCAATGAATCTGTTTAAAATAGGATTATTTAATGCAGGCTCACTCAGCACAGGCCACGATGACTTCATACATGCCATGACATCTTGTGTCGCGGACGTCGTTGCCATTAATGAAACATGGTTGCCATCGGGCCAAAATGCACGTGCTCCTACAGTTCCTGGTTACAGATTTCGAAACACCCCGCGCCCGCAGCACATGTGTGGCGGCCGAGGAGGTGGGGTCGCTTTTTATATCAAGCGTCATGTAACTGTTCGTTACATGAAGCATCCAGAGGCTGACATTGAACAGATGTGGCTCACCACCAAGATCAACGGGTCTACCATTGCAATCGGTACAGCTTACAGACCACAGTGGGTTAACGTTGAGACATTTCTTGATGCTTTAACTGAGTCTGTCTCCTACTTCGGCCAGAATGACTATGTAGTTTTGTTAGGGGATTTTAACATAAACTTGTTCAATCAGCACTCCAGCCATACAAGGAAATTTCAACAATTTCTATCTTACATGGAACTAGATCAGATAGTGACTGAGCCTACTCATTTTACTGCCGAGTCGGAATCACTAATTGATGTTATCTGTACCAACTGTCGGACATGTAATGTGGAAGTAGTACACGTTGCTGACCTGATAGGCCACTGCATGGTAAGCGTCACCTTGTCAGTGAAACGGCCAAAATTTCCCAAACGCACTCTGATATATCGGCCAATCAAACATATCAATCTCGATCTGTTTAATACAGACTTAAATGCGATTGATTGGGATGCGATTGCTGCTCTACCGTCGGTTGACGAGATGGTAGTTTGTTTTCAGCAGACGTTGCTATCCCTTTACGACTATCACGCCCCACTCAAATCGATCAAAATCAAACCAGATAAGTCATTTCCATGGATCACCGATACGGTGAAGCAAATGATGAACTCGCGCAACCAGGCTTTAGCGAAATATCGGGCCACTAAATTAGACAGCGACAAGGAATACTGGAAGGAACTGAAAGATATGGTTGAGGTCAGTTTATCATCTGAGAAGCGTGCTTACTACAATTACTTTATAAACTCCCAGGCATGTAATAGTAAATCCTTCTGGAGAACCATCAAAGGCACAATCACAGTCGACCCATCTAGCGAACGGAATCTTCCTAATGCTTTTAATGATCCCAACTTAATAAATTCACATTTTCTGGACATCCCGTACGCTGATATTAATTCATCCCATTTAGAATCTTTCAGTTCCCGTCGCCACTGTGGTTCTGTATTTGAACTGAAACCTGTGTCAGAGAGAGATGTTGGCAATTTTATAATTTCTTTAAAATCAAACGCAGCCGGTATTGATGGCTTGAGCAGAGATCTGATTATCTTAACTCTACCTTGCACGCTGAGGGTTATTACAGCCATTGTAAATAGATCGCTTTTGACTGGGACCTTCCCTGCAGAATGGAAGCATGCTCTGGTGACACCTCTGCCCAAAGTCTCAAACCCATCTGAATTGAAAGACCTCAGGCCAATAAGTATCTTACCATTCCTCTCCAAAATCTTGGAAAAGGCAGTCTATACACAGCTCTGCAAGTATCTTGAAGACAACCACGTTATCCCTTCATTGCAGTCTGGGTTCCGTCGAAATCACAGCACATCTACGGCACTTCTTGAGGTTGTAGATAATATCCTTTTTGAGCAGGACAACGGGCGGGGTACTATTCTAGCGCTCCTCGATTTCTCCCGCGCTTTCGATAGTATAAATGTACCTCTCCTCTTGACCAAACTGGAGTACTATGGCCTTGATGATGTCTCTGTGAGATGGTTTGATGGTTACCTTACTGGTCGACTACAGTCCGTGAAACTGGCTGGACGTGATGATGGCTCTGCGGCATGCTTGTCAGACCCGAGACAGACGACGCACGGCGTACCTCAAGGTTCAATACTTGGTCCTTTACTTTTCATAGTGTACACAGCGGATCTCGTGAATGTAATCAAAGAATGTAGGTACCATTGCTATGCTGACGATGTACAACTTTATATCTCAACGAGTCCCGTCGCTACTCAAGAGGCTTGTCAGAAACTAAATTCAGACTTGAACCGAATTGTCAATTGGTCAAGGGATAATGGATTACTACTAAACCCAGTTAAGTCCAAGTTCATGGTGGTCGGCACAGATTCACAGATTGTAAAAATGTTGAACTTTAATCCGATTGTGAATATTGGTGGACAGCTTATAGAAAGAGTCGATGAGGCCCGCAACTTAGGGGTGACCTTTGATAGCAGGCTACGATTTGAAACTCATGTGCTGAATGTGGTCAGGAGTTGTATGTACCGCCTGAAAATTTTATATAGGGTCCGTAAGTTTCTAAGTGAAGGAGTTCGCATTAAATTGTGTGAGTCATTGATTCTTTCCCGACTAAATTATGCCGACGTCGTTATAGGCCCTTGCTTATTATCCAGGACCAAACGCTTGATCCAGCGCGTACAGAACGCTTGCTGCAGGTTCTGTTTTTATATACCTCCCAGGACTCACGTTTCGCCTTACTTAAACTCGGCAGGCATGCTTCGAACAGAGTTGCGTAGGAAGCTGCATTTTGCATGCCTTATTTTTAAGATCATCAAAAACAGACAACCTGAATACCTGTTCAAGAAGTTTAAGTTCTCGTCGGCTTATGATAGGTATGGCGGCATAAGATCTACCCGTATACCTCTGGCCAACCACTCACACCGCACTGCGGCTTTTAGGGGCAGCTTTCGCTTTCAAGCTACTAAATGTTGGAACGATCTACCACCACCACTTAGAGCTCTAACTGGAGTATTTACGTTCAAAAATAAATTACGTTTCGATTTGCTAGAGCTCCAAAAGATCCATTCATAGCGACGTCGAACCCCTTTCACAGCTAGATATTTTTTTATTACTTTTTATTTATTTATTTGCATTAACTTGTTACTAAACTATTTATATTTTATTTAATCTTGTAAGTCATTCATAATCCTACTGGTTTATAAGTCTTCCGCGCAATCCTTTCCCTTCCAATATATATATTTTTAAGACTTTATACTTTTTGTTTTTTTTAAGTGCGTCATTTTCACCATTTCCCGCCCACCCATCAATAGGGTGAGGGCTGAAAATCGATGTTTCGCTCATCCCACGAGCGAAAATACCACATCGAGCCTAGACCCTGTTTTGCTGCTGCACATAGAGGCATCCGCACTACGTCTGACGAAGTGATTATAAAAATATGTTACCTATTTATATGATGTCTAAAATACCAGATGTATCTATGTGTGTTGCAACAAAATAAACAATTTCTATTCTATTCTATTCTAAATTACCAGGAACGAATGTTAGTCAATCACTTTAATTTGTTTAAAGTAAGCCATGTTTCTAAATGTTATAGAAACTGCGTATTCGATTGCTAAAGTACGACCAGTCTAAAATTAAACAAATTTGTTTTTACCTTCCTAACGTGTAAAGCTACAAAATCTAAAACTCTTGACGTAATAAGTGTCTACCACGGGTATTTTTTGCAGATATTTATTTGGTTAAAAATGTACTTGTTTACTTGCAAATCCGTTTTTTCTGATTTTCGAAACCATTTAACCCTTTAACCGCCACGAACGGATTAATCCGACAAAAAATTTCGTGCCCAAATCGCCATGGACGGATATTTACGGTCAAATACCACAACTCATATAATCTGCCTTTTTGTTTGATAGATACTGTATTATATAAAAATAGTATTCATTACTTGATAAATAGATGATGAAGTAATTATTTACAATTGATTACACTTAAGTTTCATAATAAGAAGACTTAAAATTAATGTCTAAAGTTCAATAAATTACTGATAGTATTTTTAGAAAAGTGTATTGATGTCCAACGCCAATGCCGGAAAAATCCGTTAGTAGGGACGGTATAAACGATGATTGACTGATACAAAAATCCACATAAATTAAACTACTACCGTTTATACTGACTTATTTATTATAAAACAAATAAAGCAATTGTTTCTGTAGAAATAAATGGGTTTATTTTATTTTATTTATAATAAATAAAGTATAAAATTGACTAATTAAAGCCTAATTTGACAGTGACTGAATTGACCATTCCCATCCCTAGTCTGCATGTTTTTAAACGAGTGTTATCAGTACCCCTTTCGCCACGACCGGAGAAACACGCCCGCTTCTGACGTCATAAAAGAGTGCCGCCTTCTGGAATTTTCCATTAGTGTTGTGCTGCATTGTAGTTATTTTATTGGTGTGATCTAAAAATTTAATGTGATTTAACATTTTTATTATTAAATCTATACTAATATTATAAAGAGGAAAGATTTGTTTGTTTGTTTGTAACTAATAAACTCAAAACTACTGGACCGATTTTGACGAAATTTGGTATATAAAATCCATAGATCCCAAGTAGTAACATAGGCTATAAATAAAAATTCCCACGGGAACGGGAACCACGCGGGTGAAACCGCGCCCGGCCTCTAGTTTAGTATAAAGGGGGATTCGGGGGAGAAAAATCGATCTAGCTAGTTTCATTTCTAGAAAATCAAGTTCGTCCTGTGTCTGGGTGTTATACCTTTAAATTATCGAGCAAAGGTCGGTTACCAGATATTATTTAATAAATAGCTTAAGTTTGTTATGAATGACTTAATATTATTATTGCAGAAGAAAAGAAACAAAAGTAGTTGGCTAATTACATAATTAAACCTATTGTTCTGCCGTTAACATACAAAGTAACGCTTTCTATTTATCTGTTATGATATTTAAATAAAATTGTAAGCGTTCGAAAGAGACGTATGTCCCTATCGAAAGAAATATCGATATACTACTGAGCATCTCTGTTTGTTGTAGGTATTTATTTGTCGTTTTACTGTGCCTGGCGCTGGGGGCACGACAGCTAATATTAAGTGTGGCGGTTAAAGGGTTAATTACATTGGTTTGCGTCAATCAAATCAAAAACTTATGTTTAAACAAATTTAAACAAATTAAGGTCTCCGATTGGTATTTTTTTCAGACCTCTGCTTTGAACCGTTTTCGAGATCTAGGAAATCTCAAAATTTCAAATTACTCAAGAACTAATAGCACACACAAATTTTGCCATTTGCTAACATTTACTACGCAATAAAAGCTATCTATTAATGTATTTGGTTCCGGGCTGCAGCGACTTTTTTTGCCAGGGTAACGTTTCAAACGTTACCCCAGCAAAATCTGTTTTTCTCAAATATCTTAAAAACTATAATTTACACAAATTTTGTTATTAGTAAACAAATTTCTCCTCGTGACACACTAATTATCTGTTATAGTCTCATCTCTCTAAAGCACAACATTTTGGGGGGGGGGGGGGGGGGGGGGGGTAACGCACTCCCTCGGAACTGCTAATCATGGAAATGATTTTACACGCTATGGTATATATATTTTTAAATACTGTATTTTGCGTAATACACTTTTTTTTAATAGTACTAAAATGTAGGCAGACCCGAAATTAGTACGGTTGGCAACCCTATTAAGAACCCCAGCTCGGCTTTTGCTGTTGTACACGTTATCTAAATAAGGGTCATCATTGCGTCCCAACTGAAAACTCATGCTATTGTGTAACTTTAGGTACACAATAGCATGAGATTTAAATTGGTATAACAAAAAAGTACTCTTCTCGCGGCGCCCCCGTCGAAAGGCGCGCGGCGGGGCCGTGAGCCATGAGGTACTTTGCATGAAGTATCACAGCGTAAGGAACTAACAGAGGTACAACGCCCTTGAAACCTCGCGCAATCCCGCTTTTGACAAGACTTTGTTAGACTTTGACAGGACATTGTCATTGTCGTGAGCGAGCTGTGTCCCGAGCTGTCATTGTCATTTATGTATATTTAAATGGCAGTTCGGTGTAGTTAGCATCTCTTCTCGCTCCGCGAACCCCGCACGATTGCTCTGTCAAAACGTATCCGTCGGACAACTGTATGGAAGTGAAGATAGATTGACTGTGGTGTGGTAGCGCAGTGTACTCACGAGGGCGCGCTGCGTGGTGTAGCGCGGCTGGATGTGGCGCAGCGCGCTGCAGTGGGCGAGCAATGTGGCGCCGGTGTCGGGCAGCAGCGGGCAGCTCGGTCACGTTGTGGTAGCGCAGTATACTCACGAGGGCGTGGCGCCGGTGTCGGGCAGCAGCGGGCAGCTCGGTCACGTTGTGGTAGCGCAGTGTACTCACGAGGGCGCGCCGCGTGGTGTAGCGCGGCTGGATGTGGCGCAGCGCGCTGCAGTGGGCGAGCAATGTGGCGCCGGTGTCGGGCAGCAGCGGGCAGCTCGGTCACGTTGTGGTAGCGCAGTGTACTCACGAGGGCGCGCTGCGTGGTGTAGCGTGGCTGGATGTGGCGCAGCGCGCTGCAGTGGGCGAGCAGTGTCGCGCCGGTGTCGGGCAGCAGCGGGCAGCTCGGTCACGTTGTGGTAGCGCAGTGTACTCACGAGGGCGCGCCGCGTGGTGTAGCGCGGCTGGATGTGGCGCAGCGCGCTGCAGTGGGCGAGCAATGTGGCGCCGGTGTCGGGCAGCAGCGGGCAGCTCGGTCACGTTGTGGTAGCGCAGTGTACTCACGAGGGCGCGCTGCGTGTGTAGCGTGGCTGGATGTGGCGCAGCGCGCTGCAGTGGGCGAGCAGTGTCGCGCCGGTGTCGGGCAGCAGCGGGCAGCTCGGTCACGTTGTGGTAGCGCAGTGTACTCACGAGGGCGCGCCGCGTGGTGTAGCGCGGCTGGATGTGGCGCAGCGCGCTGCAGTGGGCGAGCAATGTGGCGCCGGTGTCGGGCAGCAGCGGGCAGCTCGGTCACGTTGTGGTAGCGCAGTGTACTCACGAGGGCGCGCTGCGTGGTGTAGCGTGGCTGGATGTGGCGCAGCGCGCTGCAGTGGGCGAGCAATGTGGCGCCGGTGTCGGGCAGCAGCGGGCAGCTCGGTCACGTTGTGGTAGCGCATTGTACTCACGAGGGCGCGCTGCGTGGTGTAGCGTGGCTGGATGTGGCGCAGCGCGCTGCAGTGGGCGAGCAATGTGGCGCCGGTGTCGGGCAGCAGCGGGCAGCTCGGTCACGTTGTGGTAGCGCAGTGTACTCACGAGGGCGCGCCGCGTGGTGTAGCGCGGCTGGATGTGGCGCAGCGCGCTGCAGTGGGCGAGCAATGTGGCGCCGGTGTCGGGCAGCAGCGGGCAGCTCGGTCACGTTGTGGTAGCACAGTGTACTCACGAGGGCGCGCTGCGTGGTGTAGCGTGGCTGGATGTGGCGCAGCGCGCTGCAGTGGGCGAGCAGTGTCGCGCCGGTGTCGGGCAGCAGCAGTCGCACGCGCGCGCGTCCGGGCAGCTCGGTCACGATGGCGCGCATCCACGGCGCCGTCGCTCCGTCCACTTGGTACTTCTCCGTGTTCACCACGCATGCCATGTCTGGTGTAATTAAAAAAGTAAATAAATTAAAATTTTACAATTTGTTCACCATCTGAACCGATTTAAGTAACTTTGTCTAAGCCCAACAAATAAGAAATTTAAAACTCAGTAGGTAAAAATGAGTTCACGATTATTATCATATCAGATTATCCGTTACTGGTGTATAACTCGTTCTTCTCTACTAAGTATCTTATATCCGATATCTCTAATATTCGAGCACCTAAATAAAAATCCATTCGCGCATAAGTGCAGTCTCAGATTACGAAAAGTAGATATTCAAAACAAAGTTCTATTATAAAGCTTATAAAAAATATATAATGTTCTTACTAATTTCGGGAAGATATACGGTCCCAGTATTTACGCTAAGGGTATACTCCTGTTCCAGGTCTTCGCTCAGCTTCTCAAAAAAGTTTTGTAAATGACGCTGAAACAATGTTTAGTTAGATAGTTATGTTTAGAGAAATTAAATCAAATAGACGTTACAACATAATTGGCTAATTCAAATTACAAAATTAAAACTAATCGGCATCTGTCCTTCCATCACCCCACCAACTTTAGCCATTTTATTTTCCAATCAAAACCATTGAAACATGGTCTTTTTGGCTGTATTCTGTGGTTACGCAGTACATAAAGATAAAAGACAGAAGGATCAGTCTGAAAGTACAACAATCACTCAAAGGACGACGTTTGGCGCAGGGGTACTAAACCCACCTTCTGCGCCAGAGGTCCCGGGTTCGATCCCCGGACAAGACAAATATTTGTGTGCATGAACATGTCAATTTTGTCTTGGTCTGGGTGTTTAATAGGTATATGATGTATGTATTTACAAAAAAATATATTAAGGATTGTTTATCCGTTATCTAGTCTTCATAACACAAGTTCTTTGTGAAACTTAACATTGGCTAGATAAAAAAAAAAGGAAACTTATAGAATCACAGTATTTTATTAACATATTTTTTTAATTTTACTAACCTTTCGTACGAAGAATTTGTCTGGACTAACAATGTGAGTGATGTAGACTTCTTCTATCGATTTTGGTTTGTAATCAGTGTTGCTCATAAACAATTTCGGTCTTTCGACGATTCCCATTATTTTAGGGTACTGAAATTATTGATAATAATTATACTGCACTAATTTCAAAGCATGAAAGTAAATAAGATGACCAATTTTTTTATTTCCAACTCCTCAGTGCTTCGGAGGGAACTATCAGCCGTATTTGCAATCGCAATAATAATATGTAAGATTACCCAAGCATTTGGCCAAGCAGAAAGGAATCGCACTGCATTATAGAAAAAAAAAAAAATAGTACGAAGATTTCGGCGTTAAATATAACGATTAGTAGTGGGTGGTATTGTATCGAGTACTTACGGGTAGTCTCGGGTTAGCCAGTTTGGCTCGGTCGTGGAAAACAAGCGCGTGCGCAACGCTGATTCCGTCCTCGTAAGTGGTGACGTCACAGTCTAATTTCACAGAGTATTCGCTAGTAGACTGGATACGACGGATGTGTATCACAGCTTGTTTGCTATAACAAAATACGAGTCTTGCAACTACTTTACTGCGATATTTTTACTTCATACAAAAGCCTGTACAATAAAAAAAAACGCGCCATATTGCGGATATGCGAAAGCGGCGCCCTAGGTCTGGCTTATACCCTTACCACAATAGATTTTAAAAAACCCTTAAATTCAGACAGTGTTTAAATGTGATGTTGTCTGTATCTGCACGGGATAGGCCGCTTACATTGAGAAAAAGGGGAATGGTAAATGTAAAGTCACTGGTTATGGTAAAACAATAAAGTTTATTATAAACTCACGCGACTATGACAATTATAAACATGTTTTGATTTTCCTAATTTTTCCTCAAAATTTGATTTCCGTACGTAGTATCTGCCTTCCTTATCTCTTATTGTGGTGGATTGGTAAAATTGAATACAGTGGTCGTCTGCTTCAGATAAAGATTCTTGGTGTGCGATATCTTCAATTTCCCAAAATTTCTGCTCGTCAGTTTGGTTGATAACAACGTTACCGTTGCCGGTTGTCTCAACTTCGGTTGAATTCGCGAATATTGTTGGAATTACAAAACCGGCAAGTTTAGTTGGATACGCATTCCTTGCCGTTGTGATCGATTAGGCAATTTGTGCAAAGTTTATTGGCCCCAATGGTTTTCCGTTTTATATCTGGTTTTGATTCACGGAACGATTTGCACAAGTAGATCGCGTGGTTTTTCTTGCAATGAGGGCACGTTTTCACTGCTTCAACGTGTAATGCTTTGTATGACGTTGGTTTGGTATTTTTGTAACGAGAGTCCTCTTGACGGTGCACCTTGGTAAAATCTTGCTTATGCCGGAAGGACTCTAAGGACGTAAACTTCGTTTCCAAAAACTTTACAAATTCCTTGAGTGTTGGTATCTCTCTCGGATTCTGTAATGACATACAGTCATATTCATTGTGAGAATCAACATCTAGTTTTTGGGATAGAAGGTGTACAATAACCGGGTCCCACGTGGATATATCAACCCCCAACTTTTGAATGCCGTGCAGACACTCGTTGGTTGTGTCGTGCAGCCTCTTAATTAATACGAAACTCTGGGTTTGCATTATTGGTATGCTCAATAAAGTGGTAATATGGGATGTAAAAATAAGTTTCTGATTATTATAACGGTGGTTAAGAACTTCCCACGAAACTTGGTAATTTTCTGAGCTAATGCATAAATGCTGAATTAACTTTTCAGCTTCACCCCTCAATTTACTTTTTAG
The DNA here is from genome assembly GCA_910589605.1 of Chrysoteuchia culmella. Taxonomy (NCBI): domain Eukaryota; kingdom Metazoa; phylum Arthropoda; class Insecta; order Lepidoptera; family Crambidae; genus Chrysoteuchia; species Chrysoteuchia culmella. The sequence goes on from OU342654.1 coordinate 13,243,056, forward strand.
AAACTAAAGTTTTTGAGTGCTAGACAAGGATGGATTTTTTGAATGGCCTCTTGAAATAAGTCCTTAAACGAAGTCCACTGTTGGTAGTTGCCGTTGGATTTTTCACGGACTTAGGACTTTTAGGACTTCTCATATTTCGCAAATTCTTCCTCACATAATGGATAGTCGCCATTCAATTCGATATCGATTTCCCAATGCAGGTTGTCGATAACACCCCATCTGGATTTTAAAAGGGAGAGCGCGTCCTGAAACTCCCATGTATCAGAAAGCTTGTCAACTTCTACATTACCTAAGGTCCGAGAAAACGCCTTGAAGTTGCTAGTTTGCTTTCGCAACATCTCATGTAACTTACTACTGGTACCTTCAGTTTTTGGTGGCGCGAGGGGAAGCACGGGCGGAAGCGTAGCCATCGGCGATGGGATTGAGTTTTCTGGCACGTATAGCGGTGTTGCTGGTTTCAGGAGCAGAGTTGATGGCCTACTGGTACCTTCTTGCCTGTAACTCTGCATGACTTGCTTCGCCTGGTTGTAGAACGCTATGGTACGTTCATATTCCTTGCCCGTGAAGTAAGCATTATGCTGCTCACCGTAGTTGCATAACTGTAAATGATTGTTATGGAACTCATGTCAAGTAAGTCTCGAGCTTCCTCCTTACGTAATCTGGTGTCTTACGATCGTGGCTGCCCTTCATAAAATTCCTAAGAACTTGGTCCATGCCCTGCATGATTTGGTTTACCGTTTCTAATAAATCCTCCATGGTAAATAAGTACATGAGAGAGTGGTAGAAAATGGAAAGATCTTACTTGTTCGTAGGCTGCTGTAAAAGCTGGTGATTTTAGCTTATAGTACAGCTCAAGACTGGCTGTGGTGACACGTAGCTCTGGTTTCTGGATGGTGTTGCAATGGACTGGTAACGTCCAACGCCTCCTCGTATAGTGCACTGGTCACTGTTCACTTTGGTTCACGCGAAAAGTCACTTTTTAAACTCGCGATAGGTCCTGTTTTACCTCGAAGGACCACTAATGTACGGGATAGGCCGTGTACATTAAGAAAAAGGGGAATGGTAAATGTAAAGTCACTGGTTGTGGTAAAACACTTATTATAAACACACAAGTTTATTATAAACACACGCGACTATGACAATTATAACAATGATAAAATAAAATAAACTACGAAACTAGAATGATATGGTGAATGAATGGTAATGGTATACGCGCGATTGGTATGGTGGTAAATATGCGACTAATATTAGTTGAAAAAACTATAATAAGTTGAAATGCCGCGCGATGCATAAAACGCTTATGGTGCAACACACGCGCGTCGGGTGGCGCGGGCGGCGCGGGAAAGTTCAATGTACGAGTAATATAGCTCGTACACTAGGTATCAAATGTCAAAAAAGAGACAACATCACATTTAAACACTGTCTAACTTAGACACGCAATAGACACAGTTTTTTAGCAAAACCGTTATTGTTTGTTTTTCTGGACAAGCTTTATTTATGAAAAAGACATACAAAGCTTTGTTTTAAAGAAAATATAAAATATTATTGAAACGTCCCATACATGTATGTTTCAAGATTTACGTAACTAGATTTTAATGCTACTTACTTATCAATGATGTTCTGGATGAGTATAGCGTCGTCACTAGTCCACGCACCTGTCTTCGGCACGCAGTTGGCCAAAGAGCAGTTTATTGCCAGCGGGTATGGCGAATTTAATCTGGCTTGGGGAATGAGACGTAATCTAAGAAAAACAAGACAGAAAGTAGTTATAAAAGAAATGTTTAGAATAAAAATCGAGATTAAATTGGAGTACAAATTAATATTAAAACTTCCTTTATGTTTATGGCCTCGTTCATAAGGTTCTCAGAAATGTAACTGGAATCGCTGTAACTATAAACATCTGGTCGCACGAACAAAAACAAAACTCTTAAATGCTTAAGGAAGCCTTATGCCAGATAAGCTATCCAGATCTTAACACCTGAGAACAACTTGTGTCGATTTTTTCAAGTATTTTTTTTATTAAAATGTATTTTTTGTAATTTAAATCACACAAACTTACTTGTCAATATTAACCACTTCCGTACTCCCGAAATCGATGCAGAAGACGTGGAACAGAGGTTTGTCAACGTTCCTTCGATCGATACTGATGATGCGACAGCGTTGCCACATATTATCCGTCTTATTGAACATAAGGTACACTTTGCCTGCGAAAAATTCAATGAGCATTACGCATCATACCGTTGTTATGATTACAGAGCGCTTTTATATGTGTCGCATTACTAATAACTTTATAGCATTCAATGAAAGGCTATCCTACTAATATTATAAATGCGAAAGCTTGTGAGGATTATATTTAGATGTTTGTTACTCTTTCACGCAAAACTACTGAACCGATTTGGATGAATTTTGGCATACAGATAGAAGTTTGCCTGGAGTAAAGCATAGGCTACTTTTGATCCCGGTATTCCCACCGCTAGTTATTCATAAGTTAATAAGTTTCATTAAGAAATAAGTACAGTCGACCGCAGTTTAATTTTAGTGCAATGTCACGGCCGAAACTGAACTAATTAAATACCTACCTACCTACCTACGCGATAAGTGCGTGCTCAAAATCAACATGTTAATCTTTATAAACTCTGATGACTGTACAGACAGTACAGTTAACAGCACGTCAGTCCTTACACTTTGACCTTGAAAGCGCTCTTATGTAGATCATTATAGCGGTGGTTTCCGTAGTGCAAGTATAAAGACTTCTTTTTTAAAGAGTGAGGGGATTGCATTAATTACGCATACCAAACGGTTATGTAAGGCTCACCTGACGCCTCTCGGCCTAAAAAGGCTCAATGAAGGGCCGGGGGGAGGTACTACCAGCTAAACTACTTGCCCACTCGCCACCGTAAGTCATAGGGGCCCATATTTTGTAAATCCCTTGAATGTAAGAAGTATAAAGGCCGCTAGGGATGTCGAAAATGAAAAAAATATCGATATCGATCACGATATATCGCGAAAAAAATATCAATATATCGGTCAAACTTTTAACCAATTAAAAAAAGGAGATACTCCTGCTTTTTTAAGTCAGTTAAAAATTAATTTAGGTTAGCCTGGTCCAATAATAAAAACTGTTTTTTAACTATTTTTTTAATCCAGGAAATCGCAATTAAAACAAAGGAATTAGTCAAACCAGTATTTGTCCGGCAGTGAGAGTAAATAAACTCAATTTTTTATGTGTTCCGCCGTCAGCCGGTTCCTGTTGTTAGGAACCGCCAGATTTACTGCAGAAGTCACTCTCTCTGACGGCACGGAGGAAGCCATGGGTCTTAAATATTTCAGGACTAAAAAATTGGTGTAAAATGTCGGGTGTCTACCCAAAATTTTATTGAGTTTTCTTTTCGGGGCAGATTAGGAGCATCCAGCCCCCCTAGCATGAACGCCAAAACGCGATATGATATAGCGTTTTATCCACAATCAAACGTCAAAACCCATTGTCTTTTGACGGTTAAACGTGATAAAGCGTTGTATCATATCGCGTTTTGTTGGTCATGCTAGGCTAGCAGGAATTGTTTCAATTCATCCGGCATTCTATTGCTCCTGGAGGCCATTAAGAAGTAGTATCTCTTACGGCTTTGAATTCTAGCGAATTTAGTTAGATTGTGATGAGATGATAATAAATAAAAAATATATAGATTTTGATACGAATTTCGATATTGGTTATTTTGTATCGATATATCGGGAAAAATTATAGAATAAAAATATCGATATATCGAACAAAACACATCGATATATCGATATTTTTTCAACAAGCCTGAAGCCTAATGTGCTATGGAATGTACATGACCGTGCTAATAGTTAAGAGTTCCAAGTGCTCATACTAAAATTGTTTTATAATAATATTAATAATCTATTGTTATAAGGGAGGACTTGTAAATGGATACACAGTATTGACACGTCAGGATGTGGTTAGGGATCTTGGGGTTTTGTTCGACAGCCATCTATCATTTACAAAGCACTATGATCACATAGTCTCGAAAGCCAATAAAGTAATGGGATTTGTACTCAGAACGATAAAACCTTTTCGTAAGCCTTCAAGCATATTAGCTCTCTTTTTCGCTCTAGTTAGAAGCATACTGGAATATTGCTCAGTGGTATGGTCACCTTTTTACAACATCCACATTGACAGAATAGACGCAATCCAAAGGCGCTTTCTTCGATACCTAAGTACCAAATTCGGTCTGAGGCGTAAACTGGCTACGTATGAGGCTAGACTTGAATATTTTAATGTGAGCACTCTTCAGTCGAGGCGAGATGTTGCTAATATGTCGACGCTTTACAAAATTATAAATTCTGTGTGGGACGCGGAGGAACTGTTGGGCCATTTTTCATTTAAAATAGGTGGTATTACCAGAGCACGCAAACTTTTTTCGTTGTCAACATGTACTAACAACGTAACACATAACGACCCGAATCTATTTATCGAATGTGCGGAGCTTACAATAATGTTAGTAATGATTTAGATATTTTTTCCCTCTCTTATTTAACCTACATTAAGATTTGTAAGAGCAAGTTGTAACTGTTATCATTACTGAATACTTTTGTCTTAGATTTTGTATTTAATCAAAATTGCTGTAAGTAATTTCAATTATTTTTGTTTTAATTTTCTAGCATGTACTTTATAATAAGCAAATGTCGTGTTCAGCTATTATCGGAATGCAAATTTAACAAGATTTATTAATTGATGAGTTGTTAGACGTAAGCTACGATTTTTATTCTGTTGCTGTAATATAAAAAAAAAAAAAACTAACAAAACTATAACATACGTACATCTTATGTTTTGGCGCGCACTGTTCATTGAAATAAAACAACTTTTACGGATATCAAACGCGCTATATTTCACAAACTAGTTTGTAATTGTCCGTATTTATTAGGTTTTTTAGGGTTTTTAGATTTTCCCGACGTTTCGGCACTTTACAGCTGCCGTGGTCACGGGATGACGATCAGTCATTACGGACAATTACAACTTAGTTCGTGAAATATAGCGCGTTTGATATACGTAAAAGTAAAACCTAAATTAATTTTTAACTGACTTAAAAAAGCAGGAGTATCTCCTTTTTTTAATTGGTTTAAAGTTTGACCGATATATTGATATTTTTTTCGCGATATATCGTGATCGATATCGATATTTTTTTCATTTTCGACATCCCTAGCGGCCTTTATACTTACATTCAAGGGATTTACAAAATATGGGCCCCTATGATTTACGGTGGCGAGTGGGCAAGTAGTTTAGCTGGTAGTACCTCCCCCCGGCCCTTCATTGAGCCTTTTTAGGCCGAGAGGCGTCAGGTGAGCCTAACATAACCGTTTGGTATGCATAATAAATGCAATCCCCTCACTCTTTAAAAAATACGTCTTTATACTTGCACTACGGAAACCACCGCTATAATGATCTACATAAGAGCGCTTTCAAGGTCAAAGTGTAAGGACTGACGTACTGTTAACTGTACTGTCTGTACAGTCATCAGAGTTTATAAAGATTAACATGTTGATTTTGAGCACGCACTTATCGCGTAGGTAGGTAGGTAGGTATTTAATTAGTTCAGTTTCGGCCGTGACATTGCACTAAAATTAAAAGAAAACTATAACAGTATATAGTGAAGTTGTATTTTACAATATCTTGGTCTTATAATAAATTAAATAAGTAAGCAATCCTTAGAATTAAACTTAGAATATACATATTACCTTCTGCTACATGGCCGAAGGAAGGCTTTGGCAAAGAAGTTGCATTGCGGAATTCCCGCAACATATCTTTAACCAACTTTTGGTGACATGATCTCTGCACATAGAAGTTGTGTGGATCGACGATGTGAGAGATGTAGATTATTTCCTGAGACCCTGAACGTAAATTGTAGAATATTGTTAAAAGTCAGAAAAATAGTACTTGAAATATGCTTATATAATAATTTTACTACCTTCATGCAGCTGTTTCGGATGTTGGCTTTCTTCAAACGGGAGTACCGGTTGAACTATCGGTTTTGAATGATGATATACATCAATACCTACAATAATTTATAAAATAATTTTAAAACTCATTGCAGATTCATGTTATTGTTAATTGCAATATAGTTGTTGTTTATACTTACTTTGTGGTAATGAGCTTCTATAGGAACATTCACTTTCTAGCGAGTTGAGTGAACATATTGAGCCACTTTTGCTATGATACCTTGGGACAGTCTTGTAAAATCCAGGCTTAGAAGTATCTCTATTTTCAGTTTTTGTTTTATTCTGCTGTCTTACATCTTCATAAAAAACACAGAAGTAATATGGATATTATATTCATAGAAATGGCAATTTTCTAAATGATAAAACCTCAGTTTAGTTTAACTAGTTTTTATGCATTTCTTTTAATACTTTCAATTGTGCAAAGGATAGTTATAAAGGATAGATATAAAGGATAGTTTCTATTTAGATAGATGGTCAAATACTAATTTGAAATGAGGTAAAGTAAAGATTACATAGTGTAACCTGTACTAAATTTGGCATCCCCTCAGTCATTGGCACTCTCGACATTTAAACGCAATTATTAAGGAATTTTCATGAAAATAGAATGCATCTTCTGATATAAATAAAATCTTACATTGCTTGCAACACAAAAAATGTCATATTAGATATTTATACCAGATTTATATGGCACACAGTATTGAAAAAAAAGAGCGCGCGGAATTTTTTATTGTCTTTTCATGCAAATTTTAACAGCTTTGATAAGAAAGAGTATAATTATTACTATTATAAAGAGTAATATTTATTTAAAGTTGATATGTTTATAAGTCATGAGAAAGATCATATCATTAATTCATTAATGTACCAATTATTAGTAAAAAGCTTTATAGGGAAGTGCAATGATTGGCACCTATAGTATTTTGAACGGGATTATTGTGGCAAGTCTTATTATTGTGTATCTTTATGTTGCCTTGTGGCTCAATTGTGGCCGCTGAACTAGTTGTGATCGCTGGTAGCCATGTCGTCACTCACCTGATAGTGATAAATTGTGACCACTGACACAAATGTGGTCACTAACACAAATATGGCCATAGATCCAAATGTGGCCACTAAGCCAAATGTAGTCACTGATCCAAATGTGACCACTGATCCAAATGTGGTCATTAACCCAAATATGGCCAAAGATCCAAATGTGGCCACTAAGCCAAATGTAGTCACTAGCCACTGATCCAAATGTGGCTACGGATCCAAAATATGGCCATTAAGCTAAATATGGCCACTGATCCAAATGTGGCTATAGGTCAAAATGTGGCTTTAACCCAAATGTGGCCATTGACCAACTGTGGCAACTTATCCAGATGTGGCCATTGGTGCAAATGACACGCATATTCAAATGTGGCCACTAATCCAAATGTGACTATTAATTAAAAAAAGGGGAAACGATCTAGTTGTGGCACTCATCGAATGTGGCCACTAATCCAATTGCGGCAACTCACCCAATTTGCACATTCATCGAAATATGACCACTGATCCCAATGTACCCCTTACCCAAATGTGGCCACGAATTTAAATATGGCAACTGATCCAAATATGGCATTAAACCTTCAAAGAAAACAACGAGCACAAAAAAGAATAACAAAAAACAGAATGGTTAAGTGCCAATTATTGAACCTTATGGCTGCCAATTATTGTACTAAGAGTGCCAATGACTGTACTTTCGGCCTTTTAGTGATATTTTCTCTTTTATTGTAAAAAAAATAGATTTTTACATACTAAATTTTTTGTTAATCTAATAAATATATATCAAAGAATAGTTTAAAAATAGTAAATCTTGTCTAAGTATGTTACAGCAATAATAATTAACAAATGTAGGTCAGGTTTTACATATCAGTTTATCCTATTTACCTTTAGGCAGTTGAGGTGGATAAACAGGTGCCACAGGCGGAGGTGGGATTTCAATATTTTCTCCTAGTTCAGAAGTAGAGCGTAATCTATACACCGATTTAACATTTCCTTCCAACTGTATGTAATCTGTTACTAATGTACACAAGTCTTCGTTGACCGCTACCCTGGTAATTGATAAAAGGTATAAAAATTTATAAATTGTGTTAACATAGTAAAATATTTAAAATTAATTAAATATGTCACCATATCAGAATAACTAAATTTAACTTACTTCAAGGGGTCAGTGTCGTTTACATCTCTGCTCAAATACCAGGGCATTTCAAGGACTTGTTTGGCACTCTCCAGTAGTGTTGCAAGATTTAGCTGTAAGCAAATGTTGCGTTATTAAAGCTTGGCATCATAGAAAAATATTAGAATCATCAAAGAGATCACATCGGTGATGACGGGATAATTAATCCCGTCATCACAGCTCCAGTAATGTATCCGAAAATATTAGAAATTAAAAAAATACCCAACATACAAAATTAAAATGTTTATGTCTATTCTTAAAAAATATTTGTTGTTGTGTTGTTTCTTTGGATATAGTTACCTGTTTTGACTTGCTGGTATCTACGCTAGAATTAATAATGTTCAAAATTTTCCGGGAAAGTTTAATAGAATTTTCTACTTCAGATTTGGCTTTTTGCAGAGAGTCTTTTTCAGAGGATTTTAACTTGGCAATTATATCTATTATTTCTTGTTTATGCTTTTGTATTTTTGAAGACAACTTAGAGAAATGTTGTTCAATGTTGCTGATCATATTTGTAAGTTCAGAAGTAGATCCTGTTTCATTTTCAATGTTGTGCAGTAAGTTGCCTATGTCCTAAAAAATAATAATTTATTATATTTTTTCTAAAGAAGCTCAAATTTACATCAGTCAGATTTTCAATGATAAGATTGATAATGATAATAAGTCTATCATAATAGTTAAAAAAAAATTGAACTAAATTTTCTATTTCATTTCAGAAGTGTAATTGCTTGTTATTAGACTTACTACTGCAGTTTTAGTGAGTCTTTTAAATGTTTCATCAACTTTTGGTGAAACTGCTGTCAGCTCGCCCAAGAAATCGTCATGCTGCAATAAATATATTTTGAATTAAATAGAAAAATAATAATAATGGTGCATATTTATGTCAGTCTTAATTTTTGGTACTTTGACACTTACCACTTCTTGCATTGACACAACATTATGGTTTTTGCAAGATTTCTCTCCTCCAACCATCATACAATCCATGCAAACACTTTTGGAGCAGTCTTTGCAGTAATAGTCTAGGGGCTTATCTTTGTGTAGTTTGCAAAGATTAGTTTCCATTGCTGGTTCTAAAATATAAATCAGGAATTAATTTCAGAGTTAGTGAATTTATATAATTTAATAGTTTGGTAGAGTTAATTATTATGTAACTACAACTATAGCTAGTCGCTTAAAAATAGTTAGTTGTTTTTTTAACTTATAAATTAAGAGTCGCAATTTTTATATAAGAGCAAAATATTCATACCAATGTTAGTCAAGATGTGATTTTTGAATATTACAAAATTTTTATGTGATTTATTGAAACATAGATCACACAAAATTGTTGCACATTGCTGGCACATCTTGGTTGTAGGTTTATGGCACTCCAAGCAGGATCCTGAAAATATATCAAGGATCAAAGCTTATCTTCATGAAAAAATATTATCCAAATCCAACAGCTGTTTACAGCTTCAACTGAAACTACGGCTAGTACATAATTTTAACATGATATTATCACGGGAATGGGTTGCATGTGAGTGAACTAGTAGGATAAATATAAATTTGAAAATTACCTTGTGTATTGTCAGTGTTCTTGATTATTGATTGTAAATCAATATAATAGCTATCAGATTCAGCTCCTTTCTTGTTCTTTTCATTAGATTCCTAAAAATAAGTATTTCATTTCACTATTTTGATTCATTTTTCATTAATATGTTATGTTGTTAATAAATTGGCAGGCAAATTCTAGTTCAATATGAAAAATAGACTTACCTCCATGGTTTGCAAAGTGAGTTCACCCAGCATCAAAAAATTTACAGGAAACAATTGGTGCAGTTTGATTTTGTGTTGCGATAGCAATGCTAAATCCGATTGCCTGACATCTATGTCTCTGTGACATATTTTGCATACTATGGGTTCTAAGAATTTAGTAATATTATTGACACAGCTCTCACACATAGAATGCCCGCATGTCAGTAATAAAGGTATGTTATTTCCTTTTGGTTGCAGGGTGAGGTCTAAAATATAAAAATGTATATATGGAATATGTGTTATGGCAAATAATTTTGTTAATTAGTTAAGTACTACACCAAGCAACAAAAGCCCTGCCTACCATTTTTCATAGATGACTACACTATGTTTCAATAAATAAGGTTTCCATGCGACGTGAACAGCCCACTGCTACTTCAGCTTGATTATTTTAGGAGCTGTGTTGGTGACTGCAGTTCTGATTTAAATATACGTAGATAAAAAAAAATGCAAAATGTAAGAAGTCCTAAATTTATTCAAAACGATGGTATACTAAGTGGGCTTTAGGAGCAGTTATATAGTTGGCATTTGGCATTTGGAAGAGTGAAGAACGGTTGCTAGGGATGATTGTTGAGCCATATGCTGTTGTTACAGTAGTGAGGCATTTGTGCCAGAGTAAAATTGAACATCGGTCGACCTTCATGAAGGAAGTTTTTTGGCCGAAGGGTGTGCTGTTCCGGCGGTTTCGGGGTCGGCTATCGGACATCGCAACGCGCAACACGTCGCCGCCGTCTTTACGTGTACAAGAACTTAGTTATCTAATTCGTTATTTTATAATATAACTATGTTTACTTCTATGGGCCATTGTAACCTGAGTACATAAATAATAAATAAATAAAACGATCAAGAGCTAAATGTATGAAGGCGGTACCAACTCAGAGACCACTAATAAATCTATAACGCCGACCGACATTAATTTTTCTGTAAATTAAAAAACCTATACCTGAATATCTCTGACTTGTAATGTCTTTTCAGGCATTATTTGTTTGAAAAAGCATAATTTGGGTACGGTTCAGAATCTTTTGGTTGGATTCGAGCAGTAATGGCCGGCTTTAAGTTCTTTGTTGTTAAACTTGGTTGCCGGAGAATAATACGTATTTGACTAGGCTTATTATGAAATAATAAGTAATGTCTTAGGTCAGAAATGGTTAGACTAAGAATTTTTACTAAGGTACCTAGATATTTTCGCAATACTATGATTGAAAGTAGCCTAACCGTACAAGTGTAAAAAGTGGAACTCACATTTTAATTGATAAAACTGACTGCAGTTTGGACAGCATTTTTTTATTTTGCTGTCCATCTTGATCTTCCAGGTCAAGCTAACTCAATAAATAAACAAGACTTAATGCAAAAAACTAAAGCTGCTGATACGCCGACGACGTTGTTTGTTTTTAAAAAATACCAAACATGAAATAAATGAATGAAACACAAATTTTAGAGTAAGAAAGAAAAGAACAGTGTTGCCAGCACATAAATTTGAAGGGGCCAAAAATTTTGTTGAAAAGGGGCGACATTTGGCAGGAAAGGCCGAAATTGAAAAAAAAGAAACGTTATTAACCGACTTAAAAAAGGAGGAGGTTCTCAAGTTAAATGTCTGTATTTTTAATGTATGTTTTAACATAGCTTCGTCAGTTTACAACGGATTTCAATAATTATTTTTTATCTGAAAGAACATACTTTTTTTATTACAAAAATCTGACAAGCAATTTTTTCTTAATCTTGAAATATATCAATTGGTACGTATTGGCAACAGGGTTCCCAACCGGACTGTTGGGTTTTAGAAGGAATTGTTGGGGTCAGGGGGGCTACCGGCTAAAAAATATGGATACGGATATGGGCTTCATCTGTCATTTAAATTCCTTATTTTGATAGATTTTTGCTGCTTTGTTTTGTTGAACTTTGCTATCTAGCTATTGTTAAACCTGACGTCACTAAACGGGGATCTGATAGCGGCAATTTTTTTTACAATATTGACTTAAAGTTCCGCAAAACGTATGATGTTCATATCCATAAAGTTACGCGGTAGCCCTGCAGGTCGCTAACTTCCAACCGGATGCAATTTGTCTGGTTAGATAAAATTGTGAACGCGACGTTGCTAATTCGACGGCGACGGCGACGTAGGTAGTTAGTTGTTTTGTTTCCTTAATAAAACTCTTTCATTAATACTTAACGTGTTTTTTTTCGATTTCGACCAAGTATGACCAGATTAAATTTGTTGTCCTGCTATGACGGCAGGAAACATCTTTGTTGGTAGAGTATGGGCTGATTTTTTGGTGTAAAGAAGTAGGTAAGTACTGTACTAAATTTGATTATTATTTTATAAATTGCTAATAAGGATATCAAATTATTATTTTTTGCTTTGTTCCTAATATTGGAAACTCAATTGATATTCGGAAAACAGCGCGGCCGCAAAAGCGTTCCCGCCTTTTCGGTTGACGCATAGACTCTCGCCCCACCACTGCGAGGCGGGCTCGGGTCGCACAAATTATATGTCGGGTCGGTGCGTCAATTCGAGCATTCGAGCGGCATTCTGTTGCTGACTACATATAATTTGTGACTACGATACAGTGCACAAGTCCAGAGGAACTTATGCTAGATATAATTTGTGACTACGATACAGTGCACAAGTCTAGAGGAACTTATGCTAGATAATAATAAATATAAATATTATAATTTGTGCTCAATTTACGAAGGTGTAATTCTGCAGTAAATAAAAGTCAGTTTGTGGAATAAGTATTATCATTTCCGGATTGCTGCATCAGTACAAGGCATAATATAAATAAAGAAAAAACTAAAACCGACTTGAAATTATAAAAAATACAGCTTTTGGAATCGGTACCAGGCAAAGCCAGAAAAATAAAAATATAGGTAATAGAAATGCAATGTAGAATGCCTTGGCTGGCGCCGACTCCAAAAGTTTTATTTGAATTTTGAAGATTTTTTTAACAATAATAAGATGTAATGAAAAATTGATACCTTCACCTGTACGTACACATCCACTCACAGTTAATTTTCCTCATCACTCATTAGCCGTGGTCATATCTGTATTAATTATTAGGCATGGACGTAATAATACTAACAGGACTGACTACTCGCAGCTGAAAAGCGAGCCGAGTGAGATGTGTGGTAGCGAGGCTGTATGTCTATTTCTAATAACGTGACAATAAGATTTTTGCAATGTGAAGTATTGCATGTTGCAATCTTTTTTATTTTATTTCACAGGGAAACTTACAACTATTACATTGCTTGGTTATGCATTGCATTGGTTACATGGTCGATAATTAACCAAAAATCAAGTTTTCACATGTATCTACTATATATTTAATATCTACCTACTTTAAGGTAGGTACTTAATTCATAAAAAAACATTGGTACCCATTAAAGTTTTAATTTTGTAAGAAATAGACAATAACGAAAATTACGAAATAAATAATATTAACAGCACAGAAATAAATCATACATTTATTTATTATTATGTAGTTGTTGTTATTCGCAGTGTAAAAGCTCGAAGGTTCAAAGTGATGACTGCATACGACCGAATTCTCTATAATTTTCTGCTTTACGTGTATACTGCTGAGCCATTTTTGCCACATTTCTTCATTGTTAGTAAAACTATAATTAATAATACAACGTACAGTTAGTAGGACCTTCCTCGAAGGCTATTTGACAATGCGAAAAATAAAGTGTCAATTACTGTTATCAGTATAAATTATGAGTTTAAAAATAGTTTTTTATTAACGTAAGTTGAAAATAATTATAAATTTATTTTAAAATCCGTAAATAAAAATGCATTTTTTAAACGTTTTGTCACGTGACACAAAACGCTCCTGATTCGATTCGTTGAGTTTATAATGACGTCACCTGCTTGTAAACCTCGCTTGCCTACGTATGTGGATGTCATGCAGAATACAGGCAAGTGACGTCACCGAACCCATTGCAGCGCCATATTGTCAAAGTAGCGTTTTGGCGGCCTATTTAAATATTGAATTTTTAATTTGATATTTTTCAGCAAATATGTACCAGAATTGAAAAAAACAACTGGGTTCCTTAAACTCCACTACATAATATAAAATGGATTTTCAAAACTTGTCAAATAGCCTATAAAAAAATTCACGGTCAACATAGCTGTTAGATTTATAATAATATTATTTTTAGCTTACCTGTGCAAATGTATATTACAACCACCTTAAGATTCATTTGGACAAGCATAAACGAAACGCTTTTACACCACTAACGCTTTTATTTATTGACTGACTGACTGACTTAAATTTATTAAAATGCCATTAAAACATTAAAACAAAAAAAGTCTGGTCATAGTCAATGCCTTTTCTTTGCCTAAAGCCTTTCACAACAAGGCGTGCCTTATACTTCTCAATCGATCCATCTGGATTAACTGTTATACGATATATCAATTTATGAGGCAATGCCTTTCTACCAGGCGGTAAGTCGCACAATGTCCATACATTATTCTCCATTATAGAGTTCATCTCGTTTTTCATGGCTTCCAACCACTGTGCACGATCTTTCCGCTTCATAGCCTCTTTGTAGTTGTTTAGAAAGTCATCCGTTGCCACAGTGTAGATATAATCTTCAAACTTCTTTGGACGTTGTAAATTATTACGATCCCTCAAGTTATATATGGGTTCTTCTACCACAATGTCTCCCTCTTCTTCGCTGCAATCAAAGAATTCTTCTTGATTGACTTGATCTTTATCTAATGTCTTGTCATGGAGTTCTTCTTGATTTCCTTGAAGACCTGTCTCATCAATAAATTCTTCTTGATGGACTCGATCGTAATTTCTAGTTTCATCTCCCTCTAGATTACGACTCGGGGATTCAGCAGGCTCATTTAAGGTTTGATTAGGATCTTCGTCCGTGACTTCCTCTATGTCTCTATAGGTTTTCGCTCTGTTGTCCATAGAGAAACTTTAAACTCTACGTCACTTGTAAAGTAAACGTCACGGGAACGCGTGGTTTTCGTACCATCCCAGATACCATAGCCATCGTCATTCTCATAGCCAATAATTTTTCCTTTTATTGCTTTTTTGCTCAGTTTTTGTCGTTTTTGTTTTGGTATGTGGGCATAGCACTCGCTGCCAATAATCCGCAAGTGCCTGATCTTTGGTTTCTTTCCGTGCCACAGCTCGTACGGTACCTTGCCTTCTTGCTTGGTTTGGCCTGTCCGATTCAGGACGTATCCAGCAGTATTGATAAGTTCGGCCTAAAGAAACTGTGGCAGTCCCTCCCTAGCATGTAACATGGATCTCGCAGCTTCTACCAGCATTCGATTCTCGCGCTCACTACAGCCATTTTGTTCTAGCGTGTATTGCATTGTAAGTCTTTGCTGTATGCCACGGCTGTTCAGTATTCTTCTAACTGATTCATTGTCAAATCATCCGTTGTCACTTAGCAATGCCCCATAGTATTGGACTCATTGAGGACTTGAACTAACTTGTCTTTGACTTCAGATTTCTGTCTTAAGAAGTAAACATGGCGATAGCTGGAATAGTCATCCTTGAAAACAACGATGTATCTGAACTTGGATCCACTTGGGGAAAAGGGTCCACAGACATCGGTGTGTATCAGTTCACCAGGTTTGGTTGCTCTTGGCCTCGTCCCAAATTTTTGCCTATGTGCTTTACCGAATATGCATGCCTCGCATTTCATCTCATCCGTAGGTAAATCAATACCAAATTCCCTTTTAACTAGAGTTCTGACATGTCTCTTGTCTTGATGAGCGAATCTTTCATGGTATACTTGCAGCATGTTGCTGCCCGTAATCGCATTTACTTCTACTGAACATGACACCTTTACAGTACCTGGTACCACTGTTCCATCTGCCGTCTTCACAGATTGGTCATTGGAATTAAAAGGTTCGAATTCATGAAACACATCTTTCCTGACTGTGATATGCATTGTTGCTCCGCTGTCGACATATCAATTCTCTTTATCTTGAATTGAAGTCTGAGCACATGCATTAACCACCATTAATGTCACGCTTTGTACTTGTTTCGACTGTGAGCTTAATGAACCTGAAGTTGGTTTAGGTGGCCTCCCATCCTTAATCCACTTTTTGCATTTGCGAACTCTGTGTGCTTTTCCAAGACAATAGTTGCAGATCAGCTGTTCATCTTTATTTTGCTTTATCATTCTCTCATTTCTCGTGGTCATAAGTGTGTCTTGTTGTCGCAAGTTATCTTGAAGATTCAAATCCTTTTCATATTTGCACAAATGACTTGTTAAACTGTCTATTGTTCGCTCAGATTGTGTTAGCATGAGCCAGCTTGACTTGAAGTAAAAAATCTGTCGTCAAGAGTATCTAACACCTTACATATCGGGAATAATTGAGGGAGCTTGGCAGTGGAATTTGTTTAAATGTGATGTTGTTAATTTTTTGACAATATTATTTGAAAGAGACAACATCACATTTAAACACTGTCTAAATTAAACAGTGTTTTAATTTTTTTTGTGATAAGGCTGTCAATGCTTATTACCAATATGACTTAAATGTAATGCTTGCACATAAGGAGATAGTGATATTGAATTGAACAAAAAGTAGGCAGCACAACAAAACAACCCACCAGAGGGGCCCGATTCTCGCGCCTTCGACATCTCGAATTCGTAATTTTTTGGAGTCAAAAATCTCTATTAAAAGCTCACTGGGTCAGCAGAGCACTGAAAGCAATCTTTAACATTATAGGATTATCAAAGATAATGAAACTAAAGGATTTTGACAGTAGTAGAGATTTTACTTGAATACACTGGCTCGCGGCGAGCGGCCGGCCGGCGCGCGCATCTGTCTTATGTCACGTGAAGAGAGTAGAGTGGTATAAAAAGAAATTAAGTAGGTATATAAAAATGTCGAATTCGACATATTTCAGCGCGAGAATTGTCCTGAAATTTTTTTCGTGTAATCTTGTTCCTTTGAAAGTTCATATTGTATATTGCAATTGCAACTGTGTCTGTTCAGGGGCCCAATTCTCGCGCCTTCGACACCTCGAATTCAACATTTTTTAAAGTAAAAATCTGTATTAAAAGCTCACTGAAAGCAATCTTCGACATTATAGGATTATCAAAGATAATTGAAACTATGGGATTTTGACAGTAGTAGAGATTTTAATAATAAAATCCTAATGTCGACAATGAGTTGATAGACATTTGGAAAGTCTACACCTATTATGGGCTTTGTCACATCAGCAACTACAAAACGCCATGAAAAATTTCTGCGTAAACCAAAGTCAAGATTTAAATGCACATAACCATAAGTTGCGATATTCGAGCCATTGCCTGCACAAAGTATCTCTCGCCACCCCCGTTACCCCGTCGAGCCTAATAGGCCCGGCGGGGTTATGGGGTAGGACTCACCCACTCCCGATCCTCCACCGGGCCAAAGGCCGGATGGGAGATCGGGACTGGGGAGGGACGCCCACCTCGCGACCCCCCAGTCCGTCTCGAAAGACAGACCGGAGGTCCGGGAGGGGGGGGGGGGGGGGGGCTCTACCAGCTAAACCCCTCACTGCTTGCCTTCTCACTGCCACAGGCCACGGGGGACCAGGATAGTACGCACCCCTTAGACCGGCAGTCCGCCCCTATCCTATCTTATCTTATCCTATCCTATCCTATCCTATCTTATCCTATCCTATCTTATCCTATCCTATCCTATCCTATCCTATCCTATCTTATCCTATCCTATCCTATCCTATCCTATCCTATCCTATCCTATCCTATCCTATCCTATCCTATCCTATCCTATCCTATCCTATCCTATCCTATCCTATCCTATCCTATCCTATCCTATCCTATCCTATCCTATCCTATCCTATCCTATCCTATCCTATCCTATCCTATCCTATCCTATCCTATCCTATCCTATCCTATCCTATCCTATCCTATCCTATCCTATCCTATCCTATCCTATCCTATCCTATCCTATCCTATCCTATCCTATCCTATCCTATCCTATCCTATCCTATCCTATCCTATCCTATCCTATCCTATCCTATCCTATCCTATCCTATCCTATCCTATCCTATCCTATCTTATCCTATCCTATCCTATCCTATCCTATCCTATCCTATCCTATCCTATCCTATCCTATCCTATCTTATCTTATCTTATCTTATCTTATCCTATCTTATCTTATCTTATCTTATCTTATCTTATCTTATCTTATCTTATCTTATCTTATCTTATCCTATCCTATCTTATCTTATCTTATCTTATCTTATCTTATCTTATCTTATCTTATCTTATCTTATCTTATCTTATCTTATCTTATCTTATCTTATCTTATCTTATCTTATCTTATCTTATCTTATCTTATCTTATCTTATCTTATCTTATCTTATCTTATCTTATCTTATCTTATCTTATCTTATCTTATCTTATCTTATCTTATCTTATCTTATCTTATCTTATCTTATCTTATCTTATCTTATCTTATCTTATCTTATCTTATCTTATCTTATCTTATCTTATCTTATCTTATCTTATCTTATCTTATCTTATCTTATCTTATCTTATCTTATCTTATCTTATCTTATCTTATCTTATCTTATCTTATCTTATCTTATCTTATCTTATCTTATCTTATCTTATCTTATCTTATCTTATCTTATCTTATCTTATCTTATCTTATCTTATCTTATCTTATCTTATCTTATCTTATCTTATCTTATCTTATCTTATCTTATCTTATCTTATCTTATCTTATCTTATCTTATCTTATCTTATCTTATCTTATCTTATCTTATCTTATCTTATCTTATCTTATCTTATCTTATCTTATCTTATCTTATCTTATCTTATCTTATCTTATCTTATCTTATCTTATCTTATCTTATCTTATCTTATCTTATCTTATCTTATCTTATCTTATCTTATCTTATCTTATCTTATCTTATCTTATCCTATCCTATCCTATCCTATCCTATCCTATCCTATCCTATCCTATCCTATCCTATCCTATCCTATCCTATCCTATCCTATCCTATCCTATCCTATCCTATCCTATCCTATCCTATCCTATCCTATCCTATCCTATCCTATCCTATCCTATCCTATCCTATCCTATCCTATCCTATCCTATCCTATCCTATCCTATCCTATCCTATCCTATCCTATCCTATCCTATCCTATCCTATCCTATCCTATCCTATCCTATCCTATCCTATCCTATCCTTTCCTATCCTATCCTATCCTATCCTATCCTATCCCATCCTATCATATCCCATCCCATCCCATCCCATCCCATCCCATCTTATCCCATCTTATCTTATCCCATCCCATCCCATCCCATCTTATCCCATCTTATCTTATCCCATCTTATCTTATCTTATCTTATCTTATCTTATCTTATCTTATCTTATCTTATCTTATCTTATCTTATCTTATCTTATCTTATCTTATCTTATCTTATCTTATCTTATCTTATCTTATCTTATCTTATCTTATCTTATCTTATCTTATCTTATCTTATCTTATCTTATCTTATCTTATCTTATCTTATCTTATCTTATCTTATCTTATCTTATCTTATCTTATCTTATCTTATCTTATCTTATCTTATCTTATCTTATCTTATCTTATCCTATCTTATCCTATCTTATCCTATCTTATCCTATCTTATCCTATCTTATCCTATCCTATCCTATCCTATCCTATCCTATCCTATCCTATCCTATCCTATCCTATCCTATCCTATCCTATCCTATCCTATCCTATCCTATCCTATCCTATCCTATCCTATCCTATCCTATCCTATCCTATCCTATCCTATCCTATCCTATCCTATCCTATCCTATCCTATCCTATCCTTTCCTATCCTATCCTATCCTATCCCATCCTATCCTATCCTATCCTATCCCATCCCATCCTATCATATCCCATCCCATCCCATCCCATCCCATCTTATCCCATCTTATCTTATCCCATCTTATCTTATCTTATCTTATCTTATCTTATCTTATCTTATCTTATCTTATCTTATCTTATCTTATCTTATCTTATCTTATCTTATCTTATCTTATCTTATCTTATCTTATCTTATCTTATCTTATCTTATCTTATCTTATCTTATCTTATCTTATCTTATCTTATCTTATCTTATCTTATCTTATCTTATCTTATCTTATCTTATCTTATCTTATCTTATCTTATCTTATCTTATCTTATCTTATCTTATCTTACCTTATCTTTTCCTATCCTATCCTATCCTATCCTATCCTATCCTATCCTATCCTATCCTATCCTATCATATCCCATCCCAACCCATCCCATCCCATCCCATCCCATCCCATCTTATCCCATCTTATCTTATCCCATCTTATCTTATCTTATCTTATCTTATCTTATCTTATCTTATCTTATCTTATCTTATCTTATCTTATCTTATCTTATCTTATCTTATCTTATCTTATCTTATCTTATCTTATCTTATCTTATCTTATCTTATCTTATCTTATCTTATCTTATCTTATCTTATCTTATCTTATCTTATCTTATCTTATCTTATCTTATCTTATCTTATCTTATCTTATCTTATCTTATCTTATCTTATCTTATCTTATCTTATCTTATCTTATCTTATCTTATCTTATCTTATCTTATCTTATCTTATCTTATCTTATCTTACCTTATCTTTTCCTATCCTATCCTATCCTATCCTATCCTATCCTATCCTATCCTATCATATCCCATCCCAACCCATCCCATCCCATCCCATCCCATCCCATCTTATCCCATCTTATCTTATCCCATCTTATCTTATCTTATCTTATCTTATCTTATCTATCTTATCTATCTTAAGATATGATAAGATAAGATAAGATAAGATAAGATAAGATAAGATATAATATAAGATAAGATAAGATAAGATATAAGATAAGATAAGATATAAGATAAGATAAGATAAGATAAGATAAGATAAGATAAGATAAACAAACAAACAAATAAACGATAATTTATTTGTATCTAAAGCCTGGTACAAAAACAATATTATCGTTAATAACCACAGTAGTCAAAGACTGTGTCGCAGCTATTAGCGCCCACCTCGAAGTTATACAAATTTGCAAAAACAACAAATAAATTAACCGAAATCTAAGGTCTAACTAGAGACTATATTATATAAAAGAAAAAAAAAGAAAAACTTTCTTATACATTTAAGTGTAGTAAGTAAGCGCGTGCGTGTGTGCGTGTGTGTTTGTGTGCGTGTGAGTGTGTGTGTGTGTGTGTTTGAGATAAGATAAGATAAGATAAGATAAGATAAGATAAGATAACTGATATGTGGACTGGATACTGTTCCAATGGCTGATTTTATAGCATTTTTCTGTGAAATAAGTTTTATTAACTTTATTGTTTGAAACGTTCCCAGTACTTATCATAGCAGTACAGATTCTAAGACCTCATATTTGTGTCTTTACTAAACAAAAATAATTATTGATCACGATGTGAAGATTAAAAAAGAAAAATCAACAAAGCAGTGGTTGATAAAATCATTATAATGGCAACCATTTAGGTATGCATTATTTGTTTAAATAGATCATCACTAAGTAATTAGATTGCGTGGTATAAAAAATAACTACAGATTTCGTAAATGGATTTTTCTTTTAAAAATCATAGTATCATGAAAACACCTAACAATCTTTGTTAACAAACACATTTTACTACAAATTTTATAACATGATACAAACTACTTCAGAGCGTTCATTTGAGACACAACAACTTCAATCGCTTTAATGAATATAACAAAGTGAACGAAGAGGATTATTCCGCTCTCAAACTTTCACTTCATCAAAGTTTTACCGATGAGCGGTGAAGCTGCCAATTAAATCTAAATTAAATCCTGATAAAATAAACACACATCCAACAGATTACGGACTTGGAAGAATAATAGTTATGTTAAGTTGTTTCTTTGTTCATTGGATAGGTTACTGAATAATTAAGTAACTTTGTTCTTTCACAAAAAAAATGTGTAGATGATATTTTAAAGAATTAGTTATGAGAATATTATAGGTGATTCACATTTTTTAAGTTGCTGATGTATGGTATTCGTATAGTATTAAGAATTACCTAAGTGTAAATATTAAGCACTTCGTAGTATCGCATTTTTTTGGGTTCCGTAGCCTAATGGCAAAAAATGGAAACCTTATAGATTCAACATGTCTGTCTGTCTGTCCGTCCATATGTCACAGCCACTTTATTCCAAAGCTATGTGGATTACACAGTTGAAACTTGGTAGGTAGATGTATTCTGTAAACCAGTAACGTTTCTTACGGTTTTTTCACAAAAAATAATATCTTTATTAAGGGGGGCTCCCTATACATGGAACTGAAATTGATTTTTTTTTCAACAAACCTACATGTGTAGGGTGTCTTTAGATAGGTCTTTAAAAATTACATTGAGATTTCTAAAATAACAAGGCATCAATAAGAAAAAGCGAAAACTATATTTGTTACGTTACGTGAATTTTGCGTTACGAATGTTGAAAAGCAATTCACAGTAAAGAAAATTTCCGTCACTGAGGATCTAGCTTTACCTGGAACCAATAAGTGCATTACTTACGATACTATACAAGATTTAAATTTGTATGAAAATCACAAATTAGGGTGACAATCATTTACGTACGTTGATGGACAAAAAGGCTAAAGTAACCTGATAATTAGCTAGTTTCACGGCTTTGATTCTAGCAACATAACTGAAATGTAATGTACCTAATTTATGATTAATAAAAAACAAACAATTTCCATTCAAAGAGTCTAAACTCTAAAGTCCGACTTACGAAAGATGTCGTGAGGAATTTCTCTGGCACTCAAATTATCTCCATAGTAATAGAGATCATTTGCGGATGTTGAAGGTGACTAAGCCTATCATGCGCCATCTTTCGCGAGGCAGACTCTTTATAACTACCAAGAAGATGGTTATTACTATGGAGATAATTTGAGTGCCATCTTGTTTCTCCGCGATGATGATGGACTGTCTTGTTTGTAGTCTGTGGCCTATAGACCGACCGCGCTGAGTTATTTTGTAGGCAAAACCTTAAAAAATTCTAAAGTTTATAATAACTTGCCTGTGGATGTATTTGCATATAAAAAGCTTATTTTTGCATTTTGTGTCATATCTTGCCTATGCATCTAAAGAAATTCGAATATTTGTGGTGGATATAAATAATTCAAAATAAAACTTACAAAATTGATTTCAAGTTAAAAAACGCAATGGTATTGAATTTAAGATAGCTTGCGTAGTGTACAAACCTAGTTTGTGTCACATTCGTCCAGGGGAAAGTGACTTAAAGTCAGTCAGTACATTAATAACTAAGGCAAAAAAAAATTCAAGTTTAAATAACTAGTACCATAATCTGCAGATTACTTAAATAAACCCATGAAATAAATTTGTGCCAGATTCAGGCATGGGATTTTAGTATTTAATTTTTTTTTGTTTGTCCGAGCTATAAGTGCTTTAAAAAAATATTACAATTATTAGAATTTACTTATTTGATATTAAAAATGCATGATTGATGGACAGTGTGAATTTGTGTCATATTAATGCACGGCATTATTAATTAAGAAAAAAATACAAAAAAGCGCACGAAGTTAGTAGGTACATAGCGCGCGATGCGAACGAAGCGCAGGCGGCAAGCCCGGCGCGGTCGACCTACCTATACGCGTGGACCGTGTGACATCGCGGCGTCCGTCTCAGTCGGGTTATATTCGGTACCTACTATAATAGGTAATTAGTTTATCCTGTGATTAGATCAGATTAGGTAAGGATTGAATTGATGAACGAAAGAACACACGCCGTCGTTCGGTTATGTAGAGATTATCATCACAGTCTATATTAAGCGTTAATCTACTATGCAGACGCAGGTCAAATCTTATTTTCAATACTGTTACTTAATGCAAGTGAAAGAATGACAGGGTGTCCCTGTCCGGGTCGTCGGTCGCATAGCAGAGCAGATATAATACCTATATGAGTTATTTAGTAGATTTTCACTTTTACTTACAGGTACCTATCGCTTTTCGGTAGTTTTTATTTTTTTATTTATCATATAAAAAAAGTATTCTGCTTTAAGTAGAGTCGGCAAAACAAAATTTATAGCTTGTACTTACTAAATACGGCATAGTCGCAGATTTACAGGAACCGGCTCCGATACTCCGTTAAGTGAACCGGGAATATCGCTACTCCCGGTACTGAGAAACCCCTAAAGTTTTTTTGTATTATTGAGCTTTTTAAAATGTGTGCATAAATGAAAACGTTAGACGCAAGATGAAAGAACCATAGAAAGTGCTGCTGCTGTGAAACTATTTTTTGGTAGTTCCCCGCGTAACACACAATTCAGCTTTTATACTATAACGTACTATTGAAATACGCTTATATTACCGGTCATATTACTGTCTGGCTATTGCTGTCTCACTCTGATAAATAGGTCACTGCCCTGTTATACCGCCTAATGGTAAGCTATCATACAATCAACGATGAGCCTAGAAGGTATTCATTAGGGATTTAAAATCCCCGGGTTTGTAAGTATTCGGAAACAAGAACAGGGGGGCTATCGCTTAAAAATATGGATATGGACGTGGGCTTCATTTGACAGTTAAATGACCATATATGGTAATTTTATGAGCTTCAACTGTCAAATGAAGCCCATATCCATACCCAGATTTTTGACGCGATAGCCAAGCTGGTAAGAAGTTACACTCTAGCGCGGTACAGAAGATAAAAGAATCAAAACGCTTAGCCGATTTCGACGCATTGAACGCCAGTCTTTGGAATATATTATGAAGTACATATTCGTATTTATGCTTGTCTAATGGCAGGGGAACAGTATAGCTGTCCATTTCAGATGGACACTGACCGAAATATATCAGATAATAAAGCGTTAAGCTCGCAACAACGCTACTTTCTGTCTCTGCTCAAGGGGTTTGCGTTCAAGCTTATAACAAAAATATCTTTTGTGCGGCGTCGGTACCGCCACAAAAATAGATAGATACCGACGCCGCACTGTAACCGCACCGCGCGCTTTGTATGGAAACAAACGACCGTCTGTGCGCAAAACGACAAATGCACCGCTTCGGCACCGCAGCGATCCGACAAGAAATGTCTAAACTGAAAGCGCCCTTAAAGATGTTTGGATCTAAACTTCGATCATCAAGTCGTAGTCATCGTCTAAGCCACATGACACCCACTGCTGAGTATAAGACTCCCCCAAGGATCTCCACAACGATCCGTCCTGCGCTGCCCGCATCCAGTGGCTTCCCTTGACATTCACCAGACCGTCGGTCCACCTTGTCGGAGGCCTACCCACGTAGCGTCGTCCCGTGCGCGGTTGCCATTCCAGAACCTTTCCGCCCCAGCGGCCATCGGTTCTTCTCTATGTGCCCCGCCCACAGCCATATCAGCCGAGTAATCCATCGAGCGATGTCAGTTGCTTTGATCAGTTTAGTTCTCCTACGGATCTCCTCATATCAGATTCGATCACGTAGGGAAACGCCGAGCATACTCATAGTTAGCGACCACGATTCACTACCGTAAGTCATCACTGACAACACGCACTGGTCATAGACTTTCGTCTTGAGACACTCCGGTAAGTTGGACACGATGATTTTACGGAGCTTCCTGAATGCTGTCCATCCGAGTTGGATTCGACGGGAGATCTCTTTCTCGAAGTTGGACTTACCTAACTGGATTGTCTGTCCAAGGTAAACGTAGTGGTCAACATTTCGAGTGTAGGGTTCCCAACGTGAACTGAAGTGGGTATAACATGGGAATTTGACATGATTTTCGCCTTTTCCATGTTCATCTTAAGACCCAATGTTTGGGAAGCACTACGGAGATCTTCGAGCATTGTGTTCAGATCTTCCAAGGTCTCAGCCGCAAGGACTATATCATTGGCTAAACGAAGATGTGTCAGATACTGGCCATTAATGTTGATGCCGAGTCCTTTCTAGTCCAAGAGCTTAAAGATATCCTTCGACGCAGCTGTGAACAGTTTCCGAGAAATGACGACTCCCTGTCTCACACCTCGCTGAAGTTGGATGGGATTTGTGTTCTGGTTCTGTAATCGGCCCAACATGGTGGCATGTTCGTATAAGTACCTCAACATCTCGAAATACCTATAGTCCACTTGGCACCTCTGGAGAGAATGCAGCACCGCCCTGGTCTCTATCGTATCGAAGGCTTTCTTATAGTCCGCAAACGCCAAGCAAAGTCGCTATATACTCCTCGGTCTTCTGTATAACCTGCCGAAGCGTATGGATGTGGTCTTTGGTGCTAAAGCCTTTTCAGAACCCGGCTTGTTCGTGAGGAAGTCGTCGAACCCGCGAGCTAGACGACTCGTTATAACTCTCGAAAACAACTGAGTTTGCGTTTGGTATAGTTGGAGGAACCATTTCAGCGTAAAAAAACCTTTGCCAGTAAAGCAAATCTTTTTTCATGCTAATTAAAATTTTAATGAAATATTAAAGTTGAAACTTAATGAAAGTGTCATTTTCATTAAGTTTGATGATGATCAGCAAGCATATCCTTCGGAAAGTAGGATTCAGGTTGAAAGGATTGACCTGTTTTTTATACTGTTTCTTATATCCTGTTTTCTTATACCTGTTTTTTATATCCCTAATTCGGTTGTCCACAGCTTCAGTGGACAACCGAATTAGGGAATTAGGGACAAGATGTAAGTTAGCATTGGCTTGGCTATTTCACTAAAGGCCAGGGCGAAAAAATTTAACGATTCTACATCAATAAAAGCTATAGACTATTGACGACCAACTGAAGCTTTTTGGGTTACATGACAAGGGGGCAGAGTTGTATTGCGCTATTAAGAGTCTGCCTGCGGAGACAGGTTCATGAACCAGTTCAGTTGGGGCTCGTGCATCAAATTTAAATTCAAATTCAATATCATTTATTCAGTCTATGCTGTTTCAAGCACTTATGAACGTCAAAGAAGCTTCGCCATCGGTCACAAACCCTACGGCTGGATACTGGATTTTCTTTGCTAGGAAGGCATAGAATGATGACCCGATATTCAATTTTCTCCATACTTGTGAACAACGATAAGATGCTTAATTAGTAGCTACCTGGGCAAATGAACCTGTCTCCACAATCCCCCTAAAACCGGAAAGTTTCCGATCTCAGGAGATTGCAATGCAAATATGGCTAGCCAAAGGAAAGGTCAGAAGTCAGATAATGTTTATATACCATCGATAATAACTTATAGTTTTTTTTATTCCCATCACTCTCTCCTAACTTATATGGTCTTTTTTATTTCTCCCCATCACTATTTATGTTTGAATATATACTTACTTTTTATCTTATTTCACTTTCTTTTTGCACCCATTCCCCTACTATCCTTTATCTATACTCTCTGTCACCCAAGGTTGCCTGGAAGAGATTGCTATGTAGCAATAAGGTCGCCTATTGTGTGTTTACTGTCGTTTTGTGTCTCCTTTGTATTGTATTTTCCTTGTAACTATGTGCAATAAAGTTTATTTTATTATTATTATTATTAATGCTAGGGCATAGTCCCAGGAACTCCTGGTTACGAATTTTCCCGAGATTCCCGATACGGTACTTACTGGGGCACATTAACTGGCACCGGTTTTAACATGGTATCGCAGAACCGGTTCTCATTAATAGTAAACTTCAATATAAATATATTCAAATGAATGAGTTCGAGATTGTCAAAAGTACCGGGAATTCAAAGTTCAATTTTTTCCCCGGGATTCCCAGTACTGACGCAAATTAACTGACACCGGTACCATCGTATAGAAGAACCAGTATTCTTGGTTCTCATTAATAATAATGAATGGGTTAGAAATGCAAAACTATAAAACAAAATTTATTTAACGAGTGATTGACAGAGGGTGCATGATTTCTAATTTCAATTTTAACAATCAGAAAGGCTGTCATTTATAATAGTGGCACTTGAGGTGGTATAAAGTAAAAACAAATTATACTTACTTACTTGCCTAGATCAGATATATATCCTGTTTTCTTTTTTTGCTTTTTATTTAATGTTTACCTACTAAAAAACATCTTAGTCTGGTCATCAACTTACTTAAAAATAATTAAGTAGGTACCTTCTTGACTAGCAATGTAGGTACCGTCAAAAGCACGTACGCTTTTACATTTGCACTACGAAAACCACCGACGAGGACGAGCGACGTAAGGGCGCTCTCAAGGTCACACACACCGCTCGCGTGTCGCGTCGCGTCCCATGCGCTTGCTCTTAGCGGCAAATTTCAAAATGTTCCGGATTTAAACTGAATCTAATAATATAAGATTCCATGGATAAAAACGACACAAATTTTGAATAGTGTTTCGTTATATCATAAAGACAATAAAAACATAAACTCTAATAACTTGAATTTTCTTTTGTGACTTTTACAGCGTTTTGAACAAAAAAAGGAAAGTTTCTGAAAATGCCATGGAGGAATCTGACACAAAACATTATAAACAAAGATACCATTGATCTAAAACTTATAACACTTATTTCACCAACTCTAATATTCTTTTGAGCTACTGAGGCGACATCTTAGGTAATGGTTAAATAACAGTATTCCCGTGGAGAGAGATGACACAAAAACCTCGTGTACATCGTTTACGACTTTCTAATCCCCATGAAAGTAAAATTATCGTCTCTAATTTTCTTTTCGGCCGATAATGTCAGAAAAGACAAAAACGTCAATATATACTTATCCCTGCACCTAAGATGACACAAAATCACATATTAGGTTAAGTAAATGGTCCTGGAACTGTATACCAAAAATCAAGAACTTTAATATTTTTGAAACCTCAAAACCTATCCCTATCGGTCTATAAGTACTTGCAGCCACAAACTACAAGCGCCCGCCTAACCGACCTAACTATAATTTAGCAATATTTTTGTTATTGGCCGTCCTATTTTTTTTTTTTTAGAATTGTCCCGTAAATGGTAAGTCTGCATCTGGCAACCCTTAGCACTGTAGTAACATGCCCATTTTTACCAGAAAAACAAGCGACCATTTGCTTGTGTGGGGTTCAAAGTGCTTTTTGAACGAATGACTTTTGTCGGGTTCGGCTCATCTTGGAACACCCAACCCAAGCCGTTGATTGTTGTTTAGTTTTAAGATCATACGCATATATCCATGATTCATCACCTGTGTAGATATTAAAGACAGCTTTAAAAAAATGTTACCAAAAGTACAATCAGGGTGCGTACCCTGATTGTACTTTTGTAAAATTTTTTGACACCAATCGACACGTGCCAGTTTTTGTTTAATTGTCAAGTTGTGTGGAATCCAACACGGACAAATTTATTTTAACCGATTTCAAGAAAAGGAGGAGGAAAAAATAGTTTTTGTTTGATAGAGTTCACTTCTGATAGTCCCATTTTCACCAGGTCAGGATCTGATAATGGGATCCAGGAGAAATCGAGGGCAACCACTGAAAATTGTATGCCCGTATGGTGCTTTTGTTACGTAATCATGTCTCAAAGTCAAAGATATTTATTCAAATAGACTTATAGATAAGTACTTTAGAATAGTCCAACAATTTTTTTCCCTACCAGCCATTCAGGACATCAAGAAACTTATCAAGTTTAACAGAAACAACAACATTTACAATGGAACATGTTGTTGCCAAACACAAATCTACAATTTTTTTTTTTTTTTATCATTGTCCTTTTTTATTTTTATTTTAGATGCTTTTTTTTTCAATAGGTACTATTTTTTATTATCCCACTCAGAAAAGTAAGAAAAGTTTGTGGAAAGTTTTTTACTTTGTTTGTGACACAAACTGTCACTGTCAGTTGTGTGTCACAGACTAGTTCAATTAGAGTTGTGTTTTAGTCCATAGATATGTTGTGTTGGTTGCGTGTTTTTAATTTGTTTTTGTGTAAGTGAATTTTATTTTTTTTAATTTTGTTCTGTTTATTTTTATACGTTCATATTGAATTTATAGGTCAGAGGAGCTGAATAAAATACGGAATAATGAATTGTAAAATAATAATTATATTCAGTTTAATTCTTTTCACTAGGAAGCTAATACGACCGATTCCTAACACAGCAGAATGCAAGAGAGAAGTGAGAGTGATTACAAAAGGTACGAGAGAATGATCGAATGAGTGAGGTTGATCGAACGAATGAGCATTTAAGTGGGGATTGAATGAACAAGTATACTTTGGCATTTTCTAGTCATGTAACTTTCCTTTTATTATAAAAACATAACAAATTATATATTAATCTTATTGATTAATTTTTTGCCAATAAAATAGAATAATAAATCCTACAGTTCATCTGTCGTTATGGTTGTCACTGCTGTGTCAAGCAGAATATCAGTGCAGCAGGCCCAGCTTGCTGCTTATACTGAGCTTGGCACAGTTTGGCGACATGCGACGATGCGCAGCTCAGTGTGCGTTGTATATGTGTTGCATTTAATTTTTATTTATTTTTTATCTGTATCTGTGTATCGTCGTGTGGATGTCAAATAAACATTTTTCTTTCTTTCTTTATCTTGAAATATATTTAGTAAAACAGGAAAATATTCCCATACTCTACATTCGTGTTACTCAGTTATTCACTTCAGGGTGTCAACATCTGATGCTGCTGTGCTGGTGATGAAGTTACAGAACTCCTTAACGGTAAGGAGTTGGGAGACAGTACTGCAATTGGTCGATGGAAACTACTTAGTAGTATGTAGGGCTAACGTGATGCTTGTGAGGTATGTTTGAAACAACATCTGAAGCTGCTGTGCTGATGGTGAAGCTACAGAACTCCTAAACGGTCAGTACCTTAACGGTAGTTGGGGGACAGATACTGCAATTGGTCGAAACTACTATGTAGGGCTTACGTGATGCTTGAAAGGGTAGGTACTACTCCTGAGATGGTTACGATGTAATCACGAAATTTCAGATATCGAGGGAAATTCTAACAAAAATCTCAGTGAAATAGAGACAATTCCTCAAATATAATACTTAGGTATGTTTAAAAGGGTATAATCTACTCTTGAGGTGGTCAGGATGTAATCACGAAATTTCATACATATCGAGGGAAATCCTCTCAAAAATCCTCATAAATAATAGGCAAGTATGTGTGTCAGAGACAAGTGGCGATGCATTGTAAAACAGTCCACTCAACAAAGAACAACATAACTAAGTACTACAACCACTTTGTCAAGAGTGCTCCGACACATTAACACAACCAAAAATCGAGAAAGAAACTGACTTTAAAAAAAAAAGGACTTCAAAAAACCAGACCAAAAACAGTAAGTATACCTTACCTACTTAACTAAAAATCATAAAAAACTTAACTAATTTACGTCTAAAATACATATTTTTGTTGGAAGGAATAGAATGGAACTACGGTCTGAAAACTCACTAGTCATGTGGAACAGTGAATGGTACAACTAGGATTCGTTGACTTTACTGGTAGAGTAAAATAGTGAGTTAAGTATAGATCGACATTGCTCATTAGAAACAAATAAATTGCTTGGAAATAAAATTTCCGATGAGCGATGTCATAGATAAGATCGTCGTATAGCAAAATAATTGCTCGAGACAATAGAGGTCAGCTATCAGCCTCACCTTTTTAGTTAAGAGGCTTTCAAGTAAGACCCGGCGAGCACTGTGCGCGCGGCTGTCTCTGTAAGCGCACGCGACGCACGCTAGTTGCGCAACTACCCGCGCCGCGGTGAATTATCAACTCGAGCCATAAGCCACAAGTTACGAAATTCGTCAATCCTTTTCTGAGACCTTCAGTTGACTTCAATGCCGGCGCGAGCCTTTACGATTGTGACACGATCGTGTTGAGTATGTGTTATGGTGATTGAATTTGAATACAACGGTAAACACCGCGTAAAATGAATAGGCCTGGAGCTGGAGCTTTCGGTGTTTTATTTTTGGGAGTTCTGCTTTCATTGTTAGCAGATACTGGTGAGCATAAATTATTTTGAATACTCTAGCTTTGCTATTGAGTCATGTTTGGAACCACTTCCCAGAAATGTCCTTTGGAGTCCATCATAAACAGACGCCAATGGTGAAATCACATTTTCTAATCTGGAGCTGAATAAAGTTCAATCCATTTAAGCTTTCCGAATGACGGAAGAGTTTATTAACATTCATTAAAAATGTAGAGATGTAGTGTGCTGTGAAAATGTATTCCGTCTCGAAATAACTATTTAATAAATTAGTGCCTAAGTATAATATTTGAAAAGTTATCTTGATTTATCCACACCATCAGAACCGACAATGGGATCAGCTTGAAAGTATACCCTTTCAAACAAAAAAATAATTATTAAAATCGGTTAATTAATGACCGAGTATTGCTGTAATTAGTATTTAATAGTTCTGATGACCGTATGTGGTCTTCATCATCCATTCCACTCCACCAAATTGCGCATAACGGAAGCAGAGGCACAAGTCACATAATAAAACACCGAAATCGATATAGGTGTGCCTATAATATTTAAAGATTTCCCTTGATTTGTCCAGGATCTCATCACCAGAACCTATCTTGACGACAATGGGACCAATTTGAAAGTCTACCCTTTCAGACAAAAAAATATTGTTTCAAATCAATTCATAAATGACCGAGTACTGATGTAACAAACATTAAAAAATAAATATAAAAAACATACAACCGTATTACCTCCCAGTGGCGAAGGGTCGGCTAACCCCAGCGATCCACAATGCAGTTCATAATAATGATATTTATACGTCATTAATTATTGTCACTAATTAAATATACCTACGTGGATGCGAGACAGATGCAAAGAGAATTAAAGGTTTTATTTTCTAGGTTTATTGTTGACCGATTTGTGGATTTTTCTTGGTCCGGCTTACCTTTGCCATATAATCGACCCTTCGCCATTATAACCTACTCCTTTTTTTGAAGTCGGTTAAAAGTATCGTCGTCAAAATGTATGACGTATCGGGCAGCGATACTACAGGACGTAAACGGACGGAACTACATTTTCCTATACATTTTTTGACGTGACGATTCGAATTCTTTCTCGATACTAATTCGAAAGATTTTTTATAAATTTTTCTATCATACATAACAACATTTCTCGCATTACAAGATAACATAACATATAGTAAAAACTATGTGACGAAGAAAAAAGCAAGAGTCCACTAGCATAGGTAGGTGTATGTACAATCGGGGAACATTTCAGTTGACCAAGTTGTTTTTGGGAAACGTTTTCGGAACGGAGGTTAAGGAAATAATTTATTATTTAAATGAAATACCTGTTAATGTTCTATTATTTGTGATATAAACGGTTTCTATATATCTATTACCTTAAAAAAACTCTACTGGTCAACCGGGAAGTTCCCCGATTGTACTTACTACTACTAGTCTACCTACAAGTTGTACTCTACTGTTTACTTGGCGTTGGTACCTAGTCGTATATTATTATAATACTAGTATAGTTTTATATAATCTGTGGTATAATTAATATACACTTGGCCAAATAGGTGAATACGTACCTATAAAATTGCGCATGAATCGTTTTTAACTTTTCATGAAGATCGTTATTTATAGATGAACCGTCTTTACCTAAATCGTTTTCATGCATGGAGTTACATTATTCGCTAGATGAGCCGTTTTAAGTGGTGCTAAGCTGCTATTAGCTTATTTAGCTGACTAGTTAGTCAGCTAAATAAGCTAATAGCGTGTACTGCCTGCCTAGCATGACCATCATTATATCACGCGATATGATATGATACGTCATGCTGTCTTGCTTACCCCACTAAGGTGTAAGCGAGATATAGGATCTTTATCATGCGTCAATAGTCGATAAAAGCCGCTCATGCTAGGCCGGCTGCTGTCTATCTGATAGACAGCAGAACACAACAATACTGAAAACATTATTGTTATGACGTCAGACTCAGATAAGATGGTGGTAGCAGCCAGGCGGAATTACAACAAGTCTACCACCAGGCACAAAGATTTTGTTAATAATATGTGGAGCTGGCATGTTTAAGTGCTCAATCAAAACATAAAAAAAATTACAAAGATCAGCGTTTGGTTTGGTGCAGTTTTGGTACTCTACCTGTGAATACGACTCTTTTCATTCGTCATTTAGCTAGCAGCACACCCGGTGTCCAGAGAACAATGGAATATCTATAGTGTCTCATAACTCGGGGTCTGAGTGGTTAAGTCCAGAAGTCCTAATAAGTTACTGGTGATAATAATAAATAATTACTTTCGTACTGTCATTTTACAAATACAAATCGATTTATTATTGTACATAGGTACAGTCGGCAAACTTCCCGGTCGTTCAGTAGAGTTTTTTTAGGAAACATTATTTCAAAAAGTAATAGAGTTAAAGAAAACGTTTCAATCATTAATAATAATAGACCGTAATTAGGTGTTTCATTTGAATAATAAAATACTTCTTCAGCCTTATTGCATTTCGAAAAAAACGTTTCCCAGAAAACTCTTCTGGGGGCCTCCCGCCATCTCTAAGCGCAGTATTGTTTCAATCTTACCATGCTATTTCGTACTACGAATCTCTTAAAGTATGCTTGTTTTTTGACGGAAGTTTTGTGACGTCTCCGCTCAATCATCGCGTCCATGGTGTGTAGTGTGTCAAAAGGTGACATCAATATTAAACAAAACGCATACAAAACGATCTTATGGCATGATGGTTTCTAAGTAGATAACGGTAGGCCCGCTGGTCAACCGGGAAGTTCCCCGATTGTACCTACTTCTGAACAGTTTGTGCACTAAAACAAAGTTTTACAACTTTTAAAGTTCGTATGTACGAGGGCTGATTGATAAGATAAGTATACGAAACGACGAACTTAAAAAAAAGATACGCAAAAAAATATTACATTATATTCTGGCATCTTTTCGAAAATAAAACGCCAAATTAGGATTTGTTCGAACTTATGAAATTTGTATGACAGGACCTGGACAAGACCTTGAACTTTCTGTGTTGTGAATTTTCTTAACAATGGAAAGAACGCGCCTCTACTCTCGTCTATGGTTGCAGTCGCCAAACTCTTCAATGACTTGCGGTTCGAATTGATACTGCATCCACGCTATTCCCCAGATCCCCCATGCGATTTCCACTTATTCCCAAACTTGAAGAAAAGGTAAGGTGGCCAGAGATTTTCAACAAATGATAAAGTCATTGTTGCCGTAGATGAGTATGTTGAGGGGTTGGAGAAAACATTTTATCAAACGGGTTTAACGGCATTTGAGAAGTGCTGGACTAAATGCATTGAGGTAGAAGGATACTAGGTTGAGAAATAAATTTATTTTAAATGGATTATTAAAGATTTTCGTTGTCGTTTCGGAAACTTATCAATCAGCCCTCGTAAGTTGGAAACTGAAACACCAAGTTATTTACTTGGAATTGATGAATATTTATTTACTTTAAGAGAAAAAGTGTAATGAGACTGAACAAATAGCAACAACTTGTGTGTCGTGGTCCAACGGCAACGGTACGTCTTTCAACCAAACGATTTTCTTTTAATAAGTATTGTAAGTTGTCGACGCTAAAACTAAGTCTACAAGTTGCATTGCAACACCCTGCCAGACGTAATCTACGTCTCGTTGATATGTAATTATAAGACACTTAGTTATGTCCCATAATTACAGAAATACGACTGATACTCGCGGTACACTACATTACAATTTTGTGTGTAAATTCGTTTCGTAACATATGACAAGTAGGGACTTTGACGCCCCAAACTCAGTGGTAGTCGTACAATCGAGGAATATCCGGGTAGACCAGCAGAAAAGTTTTTTTTAGGGAACGTTATTTCAAAATAGAGAACGTGTACAACACAAAATTAAATACAAATCATTAATGATGAAATGATAATACCTAACTATTATCATTTCATTTCATCATTTGAATAATAAAGGATTTCTTTAATCCCATTACTAAAAAAAAACCTTTTCCACTCTGTTAATTTCTCCATACTGAGGGTTGTCTGGAAAAGGTCGCTTTAAGCGATAAGTTTGCCTTTGTAACACTAATAGATTATAAGACCTCAATTATTAATATTTTATGTACAGTCACGAGCAATAACATGTATATGTCGCAGCCATCTGGTTAAATCAGCCGTTTAATTGAACGGCTAGCCCGTTGATTGAACGCCGGCATTCAATTAAATGGCTAAAGAACAACTAGCCAAAATGTTGAATGAAACGTTTAACGACTTGGCTAAACGTCATATTTCGCCGTTTCGTTAAATGGACTACGTTATTTGACGAGTTTTACTGATAAGTAAGACAAAAGACACGAGACAGCATGGAAATAAAAGAGATAGCTATTACATTATACATATTTGAATGAATGCACAATATCACATAATTCTAATTTCAAATGTTTTCTTGGTGCTAAGGACCGCGATACATATAGCCATGTTTATATTTTTCATAGGAGTAGTCTCTTTGAATTGTGTCATTTTTATAGTTAAAATCATGCCTTGAACAGAACAGCCTTATTTTTTTTCGAAACTATTTTGATAGAAGTTTTTGTTGACACCTTGGCGTTCCAAATTTAAATGTTATCATAATAAACCAAGAGAAGTTCCATACAACATTAGCTCCCTCCGGGCATTAATAGCTTACTTTCCTATCGAGAATACTTGATATTTAATATGTGCTGCATATGCAGGTGGTGTATAAAATATTTTAACTATTGTCAGTAGATCTGTTAAAAAAAAAATGCGAATTTCCAACAAAAAAATGGATACAAAAACATTGTCAGCTGAGCGAGCTATCTGACGCCATATTTGTTTGGGTGACACCAGCGCCGCAGTGGTAAAAAAAATAACGAACTTTTAATCACCTGCCTGAATTCACGTCAGCCCTCTTCAATGGGCTAGCTTACAATCAGCCAACTAGTTGAACGTTGAGTGATGCTATTTCAATCAATTATCGGCCTAGGCATTCAATTTAATGCCGGCGTTTAATGTACGGGCTAGCCTTCCAATCAAACGGCTGATTTAACCAGTTGGCTGCGACATATTACCTACACTTTACAACCTTCTCGCACTGACGCATGCACGGAAACAAATATCTCTCTGTACACAAATGTCATTCAATATTGTAATGTGACAAGGATGCTTAGTGTTTCTATGTCGTTGCACGTGACTGTACTTACATGTGATGTTATAATAAAGTATGTATTATTTATATTACCTATATTGTATTGTACTGTGGGGATCGTATAAATGTTTCCGCACCACTGCCAATCAGGCCATACACCGCCATTGCTGGCAGTGGCAGGTCAATAATATTACCTTTTAATTTTAATGGTGTGGACTTGAAGAAACGCGCCGTGCGTTGGTATGGACCGTTTACCCCCGTAGCATGACCACCGAAACACACACGATATTTTGTCGCGTGATACAGCGTCTAGGTACGCTATACCCTATATACCTGTCAAAAACAATGGATTTTGAGTTTTTATCGACACTCAACTGTCAAAATCCATTGTTTTTGACAGGTAAACGCGATAAATCACTAACGCGTTTTAATAATCATGCTAGACATAAAAAAATTGTTAAAAATAAGTATGTACTTAGAAAATAATATATTATTATCAGGGCCCGTATTCACCATGACCATTTACCGATTCCTTGCTCAAACCACGCCAAACGGCTCGTTGATTGTAGCATTTGTAGTTACGCCCCGCAGTACATTGTAAGTATGGTTAATTTGTGTTTGTATGTTTATCTGTATTGTATGTTTTATTGATCGCACACAGGTGGGTCCGAGGAGCACGGCCGGGTGAAGCGGCTACGCGCCGACAGCACGCCCGTGGCCCGTGAGCCGGCGCAGGCGCTGGATGCGCCGGAGCCCGAGCCGGCCGCCGCGCCCGCGCCCCCTTCCTTCCTCAGCCCCTCCGTCAAGGAGTACTTGGAGCTGGGCATGGCTATACCTGGTCAGTAATCTTAGAAACACATTAGCTCGTACGAATGTTCCAGACTGATAAAAAACTTCATTCAGAGACCAGAGGTGACCTTGCTTGATGCCATCCATCAACACGGTAGATGTAATCCAATGCCGACATACAGTCCGCAAATGGAAACCAAACCAAGCTCTCACGAAGGTCACCTCTGTTGAGATTTGGGAGGCTAGATCCAGTCAGATCGTCAGGAAGTGGTTGCCGAGAGACCGAAAGAGAAAAACAAACCCTTCTTTCTCTAATTCTGATGTATCGGCTCAAGGGCTGATCTCGCGGAACTTGCCATGGCTAAAATGCTAAATTACCTGGTACTTACCTGGTGGGTGAGAGTTTAGTAATAATCTATAAGTATTATGATCTACATCTGTTATTAATTTTATACTATGAAATAAAAATAATGCTATTCTTTTGATGCAAATTTTGTGTTGATTCCATAGCATAAACTGTGAAGCCACTGAAAGTTTTAGAATTCCATTTCTGATTTAAAAAATCTCTATAACGTTAACGTTCAGGATCGACACTTATTAAACTTTTCTTACTACATGTTGAATCACTATAGTTTGTTGTACGTGATTAAAATTTTGGGATGTAGAGCTGTGTGCACAAAAATGCTAAGTAGGTACTTATAAGTATTTAACTATCTAGCCGCAAATTGTTTGTTACATAATTATAATTACTACCTATAGTATTTTATTTAAAAATAATTGCTCGTGTGAATTGATTATTCCTAATTGCTTGTTCATTTATCAGTAACTCATTAAAACAATTTCCTTTGCCATTAACTGCCTATAAAATAAAGTCGTCACTTCACTGTGGTTTATCTTACGTTTCACTGATATTGTAAAACTCGTGACCAAATGAATTATAAAGACCACCGACCTTTTTGGAAACTATTGGCCCTATAAAACGTAGTTTGAGTTCTAACGGATGTCGCTCGGACGGACACGGAACAAAATTAATAATAGCTTTAACTAAAAAGACATCCAAAGACTGTTCTAAAGAGGCTACGAAAAAATTTAATGTATCTTGCTAGTTTATATTATAAAAATTGTCACTGCTAGACAAACTTTATTTATAGTTTAACGAGTAATAGTCGTTAAAATAATATATTTATATTGAAAAAGTTATTATAGGTAAAAAATCTATACAGTATAACCATTTTAAAGTATTGTAAAGGCTAACTACGGAACCCTATATACGGCCAGACACGCGCCTGGGCAATTTTTGAGTTTAATATTATGTAAGCAAATCTCCAAAATGATTCGTTACGTAGGTACACAGAACAAGGTACCTATATTATTTTTTCATAAATCAATACGATATTTTTTTTTTGTGATTGCTGATAGTTGAAGTTATCAGAAGTTAATTTTGTTGCAATTAAGAATTATAAATACTTTTGACAGGTTAGATCTGGTTTCGTTACCAGCTCATCTCATCATATTTGGGTTGGGATCGATTGTGTTTTTTGGTAAAATCTTAATCGTTCTTTATACTACAGTACCTGATTTTATAGAGTACACACTATTGAGTGGCAAAGTTACTGAAGTAGGTAAGCAATTTGGAAATATATAAATGGCATTTTATAATATGTAAGTACCTACCTACACTTGTACTTGTACTACCTACGAGTAAACTTAATAGGGTATCTAGGTTACAGTACTTGTTCAAAAACTATAAATATAATATTAGATAGAATAAAGGAGGTCTAACTTTAACCTTATTTTTTCATAAAAGTTTTAATTTGCTATGTCTAAATTTTCAAGGTGATTCTATGGTGTACCTACGCTTAGCTAGCCTTGCTCTCGGGCGCTTTGTCTTAAACAGATAGTCTTAATTGTGCCAACAATCGTGCTCGGACAAGGCCGCGACTGTGCGCGTGAGTGTGCGCTTAACTTGTTAATTTTATGCTCTGAAGAAAGTAATCTTAGTTTAGTTTTATAGCTAGACCAAGACCAAGAGAGGTGAGATTCAGTGGGGCTGGCACGAAAAACTTTCGAAAAGTATCGTCAAAAAATGTAGCAGGTATTGAGCAACGTACCTACCGGACGTAAACGGGAGTAGATTTCCCTATAATCACATTTTTTGACATGACGATTCGAATTATAAGTTTTTTGTGCTAGTCCGACAGTTCCCGAAAATTATCAAGTTTATTTGGCAGTACTATTGTTTCAAGTACATCTGCTGGATAGCTCTAAACTTTTACCACAGAATACATAATAGTACTACGTCTTTTACCCAAAATTGTCGTTTCAAACACAGTTGATTCGACAGTAAGGGATTGCCTTTCTGAGAATTGTGGGCAGTCTCAACTGTTCTTAACGTCAGGTCAACATCAAGTTATTACATGAAGTTTTTAAGGAGAAGCCTTTTTATTACCCATACTTTCCACGATTTATAGTAAAGTTTAGTTTTAGATTTAATTAGCTTTACTAACGAATCTTACAATCATATAATATGATTTCGTAACACTTGTGAATTACTTAGCCGTTTATTGCCCAGTGTGTGAAGTAACAAACGTTACTCAATCAGCTTTTATCACCCCCCGTGGATAAGTGGTAAATATTTTAACGTTATTGACGGGCAAGAATATGTTCCAGTTTTTTTTAAACCGCGTTACGAATTAGAATGGAACTAATATTTGTAATATAATATGCTTATTAAACGCACCGGCATTTTGAATGATCATAATAATAATGTAGTGTCAAGGTTTAGCTTAAACTATAGCAACGTCAAATTATTGACTATGATTGATTATTTTTCGGTGTTAGTATATACTCGTATACACGTGTATTTGGATCTGTAAAAGTTTAATGGTCATTAGAAATTGATTTATTATATGTGCTCTAGTGCAATATCATTATTGCTACTTACCTATTAAGTGTATTCATTATAATAACTTTCAGAATTCTCTATTTTATTAGTATCTAATAGAGAATTATCGACCTAACCACTGGCGTAGTGGTAGAATTCGAGTTAAGCCTTTTGCTCGCGAGATCGTGGGTTCAATTTTCGTATAAGGTAAATATATTATTCTTAATGAAACGAAGGTTGGCTAGATAATTGGCGGTAATTTAATTTAATAATGCATCTAAAAATATTGTAATATTTGCATGCTGTGTGGTAAAATTTGTTTCTACATTCTCTTGTTGTGAACATTTTATTACAGTTTTTTTGCGAATTTTAACCAGTAACTACCGCCAATATTCTGTGAATGCAGTCTTTTAATCCGGGAACTTGAAAGTATTTTGTTTCTAATTTACTACTCCAGTATTTATTATCAGACATGACGATGGACGAAGCTAATAAGCGTCATTTAAAATACCTACTCGTATCTGGAATTTCCTAAATTTAAGACTATTCCTACAAAATATTTTTCACTCTGAACGAAGGAAATCACAAACTGTAACGCCGCTACTACTAAACTAAACTACCTCTTTACAAACTACCAGTTGGTTACAAGTGTAGAAATTGATAATCATAATTTCAGTGTCGATAATGTATAGCATTTGCGTGCATCGAAGTGATTAGGCAATCGGTGGTTTATTGGCGGGCACAATGTACACAATGTGTCGCTGGCAACTCCGAAACGGGTCACTCGTCTATGCAATACAGAGCGCTCACGCACTGCGTGCGATTCAGAGAAAACGGATTCAGAAAACTAGGACAGAATTCGGATGTCACTTACGCACTGCGATCCGAATCCAATCCGGATCCGATACGTAACTTCCTATTTTAACACTAAGGATAAGTTAGGATCTTGGCCTCCACTTACTTCCACCACCACGTAGAACATTACCTATTTAATTTATGCACAACTTTTATTGATTTCACAACACAAATTTCTTAAAAACAAAGTCGAGACACTGAGTTTTTGTCAGCTCAATATGTTCTCTGTTGTGGTACAAGTAAGTTGAATCCAGGATGCTAACTTATCCTTTCACGTAAAGTGTTAAAATAGGGAAACAGTTTGTTCATACGGTCAATCATGGAGATTCATGGAAGACGGAGAGAAGAAAACTGATGTAGTGCGTACTACACTACGTACTACGTGCTACCTTACGAATAGTTCTACGGCTATTATGACGGACCGCATTTTCACGGATAGTGCGTAAGCGCTCTAATGTAACTGACTTTTTACTACTAGCTCCCGCCTGCAACTTCTTCTGCGTAGACTGAGTGGCGATAAAAAGGCTAATGGTCGGTTTCTAAATTGAGAATTCAAGTAGGTATAGGAACTTGTCAAACCTCTGTGTAAAAATTTTTGCTATCGTATTGCTTTCAGTTGAGTTTGGAACGTTCTCAACTTGAATTTAAATGTGTACCTATCTTTAGCACACATTATTAAAACAATCAGGAAGTGATTCTTTTTCAAAAGTGCAAATTAAAAAGATATATAAAAGTCTGAAAATATACTTTAAAGGAAAAATATTACAATTAGTAGTAGTCAATGCTACGAGTAGGTATAACATCGCTATAAAATAAGAAAGAAAGAAATAAAATTTATTCCAAAAAAAAGAACAAGATACAAACATGACACATTACACTAATACACACAATTTTGTCGAAGTGGTCCCCAACCTCAGCTATTGCCATAATAAGTGTGACGCTGATTTTCAGGTGGAGCTGCTTTGAAGATAAACAATTAAAGTAAGTTTCAATAACAAAAATACACATTCATGCCAACACT
This sequence comes from Chrysoteuchia culmella, assembly GCA_910589605.1. Classification (NCBI taxonomy): domain Eukaryota; kingdom Metazoa; phylum Arthropoda; class Insecta; order Lepidoptera; family Crambidae; genus Chrysoteuchia; species Chrysoteuchia culmella. The sequence goes on from OU342654.1 coordinate 13,285,616, forward strand.
GAAATACATTATTTTATTGAACGAGTCTGTGCAGCCAGGCAGGGCATCGACAACACTTACTTAAAAAGTACTTAACTTTATTTAATTTTGTTAGTTGTCCTTTGAGCTATATTACTTTATAACTTCAAAGTTGTTGCGCTTTATAAATCGGGCAATCAGTTTTTGGTATTACTTACTTAGTTAATATTTTTACGAAAAGCCTGTTTACTACAAAAATTACCTATGCACAATGCAACTTCTAGTTTGCCTAATGCAGTTAACCAATTGCTGTCGAACAAAGCTGAAATTACGCTTGCAAAGAAAAAAAAACCAGACAAGTGCGAGTCGTACTCGCCCACCGAGGGTTCCGCACAAATTTGTAGGTACAGTCGGGAAACTTCCCAGTTGACCAGTAGAGTTCTTTCAGAGAGCTTTATTTAAAAAAGGAAAATATATACAGAAAACGTCTATATCACAAATAATAGACTATTGAGAGGTCTTTCATTTGCATTATAGATTATTTCTTTAATTTTAGTACTTTCCGAGAAAACTTTACTCAAAAAAACTCTACTGGTCAACCGGGTAGTTCCCCGATTGTACATAATATTATAAATAGTTCAGGAATTGACTCCCGCAGTAGCATCCAAAGTTTTCTCGAAACTCAGTTTCCAAAACTTAAGAGAATTTTTTTATGATATAATTACCAATGTCTAGTTTTTAGATTTTTCCTGTACTTGTAGTAAAAGTCAATATTCTAGGTCAACGGAAAGTACCCTATGAATTTTGATTGATCCATGAGAGTGTCGAAGTATACGTTTTTGCGGCATAGATGGCCTTACATTTTTTTACGTAAATTTTGAAGTTTGTTTTTTCTCCCAGCCACATGAGATTATTAACGAGAATATATGGTTTTAATTTTCAACTCGATTCCTCCACGCGTTCCCGAGATTTTCCCGAAATTCAGTTTCCGAAACTAAAGACTATATTTTATGATTTAATTCCAATTGTATAGACCTTTTCCTGTATTCGTAGTAAACGACGATATTACTTGCCAATTTTATAGTTATAGGTCAACGGGAAGTACCCTATAATTTTTGATTCCTTTGAGAGTATCGAAATATACGTTTTTTGGGGCATAAACGGCAAAAATCTATTTTTTGACGTTCATTTACAAGTTTATTTTTTTACAGCCCCAACAGACTGTTGATTTGAATAGGTATATATTTTAATTTCAACTCGATACCTCCATGCGTTCTCGAGATAATCGAGGTCGGACAGTCGGACAGACGGACAACAAAGTGATCCTATAAGGGTTCCTTTTTTTCTTTATAGGTTCGGAACCCTAAAAGTATGTAGATAAAGTGACTTGAAATTGGTAGGCAGAATCTACTGCGGCAGTGGTCGTGGATTCGATCGATTCGATCCTTTATAAGTGAATATTTCTATTTGTCCTGAGTCTGGTAGTTTCTATATTGTAATACTCCCCTCGTATCTGTTCCGTATGAGAAGTGCTCAAAGTACTATTTCGGAATCGGATCAATGTGGGTGACGTTGTCTAATATTTGAGTTTGCTAATTACTGCGAAGATTGAATTACTTAGGCTTCGCTCCGCCGAGCCTTTACCCTGACATTCTGCTCGGGGCTTAAGGTCGAACGAAGGCAGTCATGTGTGGGCATGTTATCACTCCTCGTATTATTGTACCCTCAAGGAACGCTTTTATGCTGATTGGTCATTGTGATTATGAATAGAAATTGGCGGATTCAAATTTAATCTTACTGTGCAATTATGTTGTAGCTTGCCGTTGACTATACTAAGATTGGATTGCACAATCTCAATGTAAGCGATTGCTATATTTAAAAATAGGATCTGTAAAACTTATTTGGTGCACATCTTAAAATGAGGCACTATCGGAAAGATGAATATGTTGAAACGTACAAGTAAACTTTCCAAGTTTTTACATTTCTTTCACTCAACACACTTAAATTATTGGGCTTGTTAGCTGGTTAAAAAAGCATATAGCTATTAAATGCTAAAAGACGTTTTTGAAATAGCTTCGGAGTTTACTTCAGAATATTTCAGTTGGTCATTGTAGTATTTATAGTCAATCAAATTATCAGAATAAACCTTGGCCGAATAAGACCTATTAAAGTTAGCACATGATCTAGGACTACAAAAACATGGAGGTGATAAAACTCAGCCAACAGGAAACGCAACGACCAATGACCTTACACATGGCAGAGAAAAACTAGCCTTTTATTCTTTAGGTCAGGGTAATTATGTCATTGTTTTTAAGGAAATAGCGAGGAAATGCAAGCTGTTAATTGATTGTAATCGTTATTCTGTACGTAATATAAAAACTGCTTTCAAAATTCACCGATTGTGCGTGAAGAAGTTTTTATATCTTAGGTTTTTTAGAGCTAAATTTATTACCTACCAGTCTTCGATACGGTACTGTAAGGTCTTGGACGAATGTAAGGTCTATGCTCAGAATATTTAAATACACTTCAGGCGATAACATCGAGCACCTGCATAGTTTTTATAGAAGTATGAAAATAGTTTCTTTGTCCCTGCTATGTTTTAAGGCTTTTCAGGTCCTCAGACTAGGTCCAAATAAAATACTGATATTGATTGACAAATTATATTAATAACTTATTAGGAATTGTAGTAACTCTGAGAGTATCTTGATTTCTTCGCAAATGAAATTCTGATTTCGCGCTGTATGAAACCTGAATAGTTGTATGAGTTAGTATAGTTGTTGAGATCACAAAGGTTTTTTTTCAAGGCAAAAGTCAACTGTCGAACGAAAACAGTACTTAATACCTACTTGACACGACAGTTGAGCATCTGACTCATCGAAAAGACAACATAGCAAAGATATAGAAACTTTTTCAGTTTTGAGACATCACCAAACACACATGATAAATCAAATCAAATCAATATAATTTATTCAGTCCAGGCTGTTACAAGCACTTATGAACGTCAAAGAAGCTACGCCATCGGTTCACAAACCCTACGGCGGGGGACCTTGTAACGAGTAGAACCGGCAAGAAACTCGTCAAGGGCTGTTTTTTTCTCCCTGTTTTATTACATACAGAGTCGTCAAATTGAAAAGTGACCTTAACATATCAGTAAGGTCAATTTCCATCACAAAAAGAAAATACTAATTATAATATTACATTTTATGGTTATCCTAACCGTAAACAATTATCAACTCGCACGGAAGGACTTACATTATAACATTTCTCGCATTACAAGGTTACTGTACTGCAAGCTGTGACGTACATACAGGTCAATAGTAATTTATTTTAGATAAAAATATTTAAGCTCTAATCACAACGTTAAGACAAGCAGACTGAAGTAGAACCATTTCCGCTGGCGGCACCCGTTCACGAGCATGACGCATGAACCAGTCATCGCTTCGCTCAACCATATTTTAGGAAACGTAACGACTCGTCTCACACGACACCGCCGAAGAAACGTTTGAGTGAGCATGACATACTTCAGGTACTTATGTTAAAGTGTATAAATATAAAAAATACAACGGCACAACAAAAAAAAGAGAGATAAAGTGCATTAATGTAAGACGCAACTTATAATTTTACTGGAAGACGCATCAGCTGGGTCATAATCATAAAGCGTAATTAAAGTAAATTAAAAATAATAATAATTACTTTCATATACTAATTGGAGAACATTACTTATTTTTATTTATTCTGATCATGCAGTGCCACACTCTCAATCAAAACATCATAAATAACATAAAATTTATAAAATTTAAACAAAGATATAAGGCTTCATCTAGCTTGGTAAACGTTTAAAGCATTCGAGAGGCTTCTCCATTTAAGTGGAGGTACCTAGCCAGGCATCTTGCAACCGGTTAGTCTGGCCCAATGGATAATTGGTTTATATCTTAATAAAACTTATTTTTATTCGAGCTATACGAATCAGGGTTCTTGGATGAGATGTTTAATATTGATATATCTATCTGTCAAATTAGTAACTTTAAAATAGTAACTAATTTCTAAAGAAAATTTAATTATAGTAGTTTAATCCGTTAGATTTTTTTATCAAGCGACAAATAAATTAGCAATTACCTAATAGGTTTATAACGAGTGTGTAGCTTACAAGATTTGCTTCTTGTTAATAATGCAGTATAGTAAGAGCATTTACCTCTTTCTTACTGTCTCAGTTTTTGCTTCTAGAATGATAGTAAATAGTAAATGACTATAGGGAATCAATTATCTAGCCGAGATTATTATTGAGGAGAGAAGTGAGAATATTTATTGTTAGTAGGCCCACGTCGGATTTTAAGTAATGATTTTTATTACCTATTATTGTGTTTTAATAAATGTCAGTACATTTCTTCTACTTCTTTAAAACTAAAGAAGGTTTAAAACAACTTTTACGGATATCAAACGCGCTATATTTCCACGAACTAAGTTGTAATTGTCCGTATTTTTGATGACTGAGCAGTCATCCCGTGACCACGGCAGCTGTAAAGGTGCCGAAACGTCGGGAAAATCAAAAAACCCCTAAAAAACCAAAAAATACGGACAATTACAACTTAGTTCGTGGAAATATAGCGCGTTTGATATTGGTAAAAGTTGTTTTATTTTAATGAACAGTGCGCGCCAAAACATAAGATGTACCTAAAGAAGCTTTTCCCTTTTGACATCTAATATATTTTTTTTCACTATTAGTAAAGTTGTTGGAATTGTCATATGATCCAAAGTTTACCTACTAAATAATCAAGAAGTTGGTGAAATGTTAGAAATGAAATTATTTCATACAGGTATTATAAATGTGGACTGATAGGCTCATGAATAATTCAAGAATCCTAATTGGCTTGTATAATGGTATTATTTATATTTCTTGCGTAATCGGATTGTAGATTCAAAGGTCTGCAGTGGCACCACACAACAATAATTTATCATTATGTTGAGATATATTAAAGTAAGATAAGCGTTGCGAAAAATTTATGGTATTATTATTATCGGTCTCGGACAACCTCTATGACATTTAGCGTGACTAATAATAATTGTTTCCTGTGCTCACGTAATTCGTGGAGTGTAGAACAATGCTCGCACGCTGATGGTTAATTGTCGAGGCAGGCCGTCACACGGTGACAGTGGGCGTACAATAGCCGATACCACATGTCAAGTTTGGCAGTGGCGCCCTAGCTTTAGCTGTATACTTACATACTCTACTCATTTGCATTAGCACTGTAAAACTTCTACTTTGCTTAAAGTTATTCAAGAAGTAAATTTACATCTTATTTTCATTGAAGAATTGATTGTAGTTTTTTGGCACGCCTATAACAAAAAGAAACACAAGCATTCATTTCTCTACATTTATTAGTTAAAGGGTTTTAAACTCTTTTCCAATTAAATTGGCAACCACTATAAGCGTATGCGAATCGTGTTCGTAGGCGGTTTAGAAATCAATTAAACTTGACCGCAGATCGGTTGTTAAGTTGAATGACAACGATACTATTTCACAAACTATGTGGTGTGCTACTTTACCGGTGTATGAGTATCATGATGGGATTTTTTATTATCACTTTATAGGCGCCTGCCTACAATCATCAGGCTGTTTGGCGCAGTGAACCTCCTTGCGCCATGCGCATGACTTCATGCATCTCGCATGCGCTTGCGCCACGCTTACGTGCCGTTATTTATTAATGGACAGCGTTTATATCGGACATATTAGAATACCTACGTCTGTCGGGTATTGTGAAGGGATTAACGTAGCGCCTTTCTCGTTAACTATCATGAATCGTGAATATAGCAGTAGTTTGATATTACGTTCTAATAATGATAATCAAAATATAATTTTGTGCTCAACATTTAAAAATAGATTTTATTAGGTATACTTAAATAAAATAGTAACGCTGCTTTTACATGTCAGCCAGAATTAGAAAACGACTTGCTTGCGAGTTTGTAGGAGGGAGAGATTGAAAAGACTACTTTAAGTTTACAATTTTAATTAAAAAAGAGAATACATTAAAGAACAGTTTATGATGTTCTATTTTTGTTCATATTTTATTTTTATTTTACTATTTGAAATGTCGTGTAAGATTTAGACCGTATCGTTTTCTAAATAACGCGTCCTGTCAAATTGAAAGATTAACTTTCAAACCAAACGTTTTTTGCATACGTTATTTCAAAAGCACGGAAGTATCGGTGTGAAGAACACTATCATCAAACTATTTTGAATAATCTAACACAACGTGAAGTCATTACTAAATTTATTGAGTGTTTACAACAAGACTCCTTTGCAGATGTGGTCAAGCCGGTTCGGTAGTAAAGGCGCTTCTTCTATGTATTGTGCCCACATTTGTATTATAATTGTGTCTAGAATTAGCGAGTTTTCGTTTTGAATGTCATACAAGTCGACGTTTGTGCAATAAAGTTAATTGCACATGTTTTGCATGCCATCTAAAGTGATTTGACTGTATGTTGCGGCGCCCTTGAGCTCCATGCAGAAATTATTAGAATTTGGCACATGCTTTATGTGGCTCTCATAAGTTTGATTTATTTAACAGTTGTAAACTAAATAGCTCTTTCGTCATCATTGGCTTCTGGAATTAATTCTCTAATAATTAGTAATCTATAGGTACTTATTATAAGAATCAAAGTTCAGCGTGTCTGTACATTGCTTGGATTTGCAAAAAAATAGATAGAGGGGATACTCAGAATAAGCAACAGAACCAATTTCTATAATTTTTAAAATTTTTGTTTGTCTGTCTGTCTGTGTGTTTAAATGAGCATCAGACCTAAACCACTGATCTCAGTCCACAGAATTATATATATGTTTAAAGTCCGTATCTCAACTTACCGTATAGGCTTTACTTTTACTTCATGAAAATCGGTTAACTCTATCTAAAAAAAGATTATACATTTTAAAAAGAGGACGGACGGAAAAAAATATGCAGAAGACAGAGTTGGAGTTTACGCGGCCGGGCGTTCAGATTTTGGTTGCTTAGCAACAGTTGTTGATTTTAATTCTTGTAAAATATATTTTGACGTAACTAAACGACATCCTTTTTGCTGCTTTTTATTACTTTAGCGGTATGGCGTGCATGAAAGATTGCGTTGCTTGTGTATTTTGTCGTTATTTCTAAGTTTTTTTATAAATTTTTAAGCGACTTCAAAAAAGGAGGAGTTTATCAATGTGTCGCGAATTCAAGTGGTATTTTATGTAGTCAACAGCAGGTCAGGCTTTATACTTTGTGCCTGAGATTGCCCATTACCTATGTCGTTAATTTTAGATGCGGTTTTCGTAATACAAGTTCTAATTAATTCACAAGTTGGTCTTAGTTTTAGTACCTATAAACAGATTGAATAACCTTTTTGTTCTTACTAAGACAGGCCTCAGCACTTTAAATGGCTAATAACTAATCGAAATGTAGGTATTATATTAAGGTTCGGTTTCACCAACTTCTGATAAGTTATGGATAGCTTTATGTGTATAATTTGTATTTTTTTATAAAACAAACTGTCAAAAGATCTGTCAATTAAACTATCCAGAACTTATTAGTAGGTGGTAAAACAGGTCCGTAATGTTGTTTTGTTATTATGGATAGATCAAATGGTACAGGAACCCCTGTACCTTTTTTTTTTCGTTTTTTGTTTTGAGTGAGGGGAATCCAGTCTTTACAGATTCCTGCCTTGAGGATATGCTGGGGTCACCTAGCATACCCGTCCTGGTGAAAACCTAGGAACAAGCACACTATCTCCTGCCACCCCCGTTACCCTGTCGAGCCTAGTAGACTCGGTGGGGTTACGGGGTAGGACTCACCCACTCCCGATCCTCCACCGGGCCAAAGGCCGGATGGGAGATCGGGACTGGGGAGGGACGCCCACCTTGCGACCCCCCAGTCCGTCTCAAAAGACAGACCGGAGGACCGGGAGGGTGGGGCACTACCAGCTAAACCCCTCTCTGCTTGCCTTCTCACTGCCACAGGCCACGGGGGACCAGGAGGACCCCCTGTACCTGAAGAATGGGTTCATGTTGTCCAATCACGATTGTTATGATGGTATGACTCTAAGATGCTCTTCTGTAAAGACAGGCGCAGTTATTATTACTTAGATGCAATCAAGGAACCCCGGGGTCCCAGTTGACCAGTAGACATTCTTAGGGCGTGTTACCTATTTCTCTTTACGTGTATACTATTTTACCAGCTGTATACAACCTACGTAAGGGAAATTATGCGGATTATAGTGGTTAAGTAACTTTTGCTAAGGTCGTACGCGGGGTGGGTGACCAAAAATAACAATCTTGAGCTACTCTGTTGATTTCGTAGGCGTGTTACTAAGCCACATTGAAAACTGACTGATGAAACTAAATCACAGGCATCGGCTATCTAATTATTATCATCACAACAAAAAAAACTACTCCAATAAGATGCTACTTTGCATTTTAATAGGTACTTTTAGTTCTATTATAAAATATAGGTAAGTACGTAGGTGCTGACGAATTGATAGGTTTCTCTATTAAAGGCGACAAGATGATAAGAATGTAATTAAATGGAATTATGTGTTAAGCATTCTCATCAAAAAGTAAAGAATATAGGCGAATCAATTGCCTTTTCCTTTTTTGAAGTTATTTAAAATGACCACCTTACCAACAATTTAGTCGGGAAGGATTGTAAACAATGTTCTGGTTCTCACAGCTAATGGTTAATAAATGTGCTACCCTGCATGCATTGGTATCAGTAGGAAATATTTTGAAATTTGATAAACGGTGGACATCATCAAGCTGTTCACCGCGTCTACAGTTTTTTATGATAGCGTTTGCTTTGTATAAAATTTTTATAAATGATGAATATAATATTTTTGTAATGGTTTTAGCAATCATATTAACTCCTGGTTGATAACACCTAAATAACGACCTAACCACCTGTTTGGCGCAGGGGCACTAAGCCCGCCTTCTGCGCCAGAGGTCCGGGTTCGATCCCCGGACAAGACAAATATTTGTGTGCATGAACATGTCTATTTGTCTTGGTCTGGGTGTTTAATATGTATATTATGTATATATGTACAAAAAAAGTATCTAAGTATGTTTATCCATTATCTAGTATCCATAACAAGTTCTTCATGAATCTTAGCGTGGGCTATGTAATTGGTGTGTTTGTATGAAATTATTTATTTATTTAAAATAAAAGTAGAGGAAATTATAAATACTTATATCTTGTTATCGGAATCATGCCATTATTCTCGATTGGTATTCAAAGTTCAAGTAGATACGAATAAACACTTAGTGGTAGTTTACCTCACTCTATGCAGAGATACCTATTGTAAGATAGTAACTGAGTGGCATATGCATATGGCACAATATTATCCTATTTGTCCATCTGCACTACTCTTCAAACGTAAATGTATTTGTAACGGTCATGTGTTGTAACTAAAAGAAAAAACCAAATGATTTTAGTGAATGGAATTAGTGTTTATTGTAAGAGTTGCATGACGGATGCTAATTGATTCTGTCTACTAATCGCTTAGGTAATGTAAAGCAATTAGTCGGACAAGAAAATGTATCTAATAGTAAAGAAATGGTCTTTTGTCTCACGTCTGACAGTGACATCCCTATCATTATCAAAAAGAAGCTATTACGTAAACAAGAGAATGTCTATAGTACTTATTTAAGTACAAATAAGTATATGATCCAGGAACAAGAATGTACCTAATGATAACACTTATACAAATATACAAATAACACTTATACAAGCTACAAATATTTATACACAAACCCATTCAGTTAGTCAGATATTGTTAGCGGGGCATACATTCGAGAAGATGAAACAACATTATGTCGACTCGACGACCATGCTTTATTCATTATTATGTTACCGTTAAACAGTTATTATATAACAAGCATTGCATAACAATGTTTACATATTCATTGTCAATGCTAAACATGCTTATACTTACCAAAATTATCGCAGCCTGATTTCCGAGTTTTTATGTAAATAGGTTTGACCTTCCGACATCGAACGTGTCCTTTATCGATCGCAGCGCAGTATCGATCTCTATTTTAAATGATCACTTCTAGAACTTTTTAGTAACTACATTATAGCAAAATAATACCCACTGCTGGGTATTGGCTCCCCCAAGGATCTCCACGACGATCGGCCCTACGCTGCCCGCATCCAGCGGTTTCTCGCGACCTTCACCACTCGTCGGTCCACCTTGTCGGGGGCCTACCAGAACCTTTCCGCCCCAACGGTCATCTGTTCTTCTCGCTGTGTCCCGCCCACTGCCACTTCAGCTGAGCAATCCTTCAAGCGATGTCAGTTACTTTAGTTCTCGTACGCATCTCCTCATTTCTGATTCGATCGCGTAGGGAAACCCCGAGCATAGCTCTCTCCATTGCATACATAATAAGTTGGGGAAAAAGTTTCTTCGCATTTTTTAAGAAAATTCAAAACATTTTTTAATATAGTTTATTTACATTTAACTAAAGTATGTAGGTGCCATTTTGTTCGATAACTTTTTGCCATCTTGTAGGTAGGGACATGATCCCATTGCTATAGAAATTTTGAGGCTTCTGATCAAATACCGCGACAAGTGGTTTCGGCAGTCCTCTCGTGATGTTAACCTGACACTGCCTAAAGAATTCTGAAGAGGCCGAAACAGGTAGAAATCTGAAGGTGCAAGGTCTGGACTATACGGCGGATGCATTAATACATCCCAGCCAAACTCTCTTAAATTATGCTGAGTGGCTTAAGATATGTGAAGTCTAGCGTTATCATGATGAAAAACCACACGCCTTCTGTTGATTAATTCCGGCTGCTTTCTCTTAACTTCTTGCTTTAATCTCATCAGTTGTTCGCAGTAGAGTTCAGAACCGATGGTCCTGCCTAGTGGTAACAGCATATAATTAATAATGCCTTTCCAATCCCACCTCACACACAGCATCACCTTGTTGCAAGTTAACCCGGGTTTCACCACTGTCTGTTAAGCCTGACCGGCCTTTGACCACGACCTTTTTAGCACTTTCTTGTCGTACCTGATCCACTTTTCATCACCAGGGGCCTTAATTACCATGCATCAACTGTAACGCAATTAATTGTAGGTTTTGAGAGTGGGATGCTGGCGCGTATGGCGCGTCTAGCGGCATTCCGCTCTTACTACTTGAAAGTAACCTAAAATGCCATAAATGATTCGCATTACAGTTGATGGTAGATGAAAAAGCTGATAACTGGGGGTAGGCCCCCAATTATCAGCTTCTTCAAAAATGGTTCGGTTTCATTACGTCGCAATAAAGAATGACAAATGAGTACACGGTTCATTAGGTTTCTTTCAGTGAGCTCGTGAGGTACCCAAATATCGAGCTTTTTTGTGCACCCAGTTTTTTACAAATGCGCCAAAACTGTTTTGTGGTCAATTCCCAGTTCTTCAGCTACGTCGTAACTACTGATATGCCGATTTTGCTCCACTTTTTCAAAAATGGCATCCATTTTATCAGTAATAGGGCGACCAGAGCGACGTGCATCTTTGACATCAAAACTTCCGAATTGAAAACGTTTACACCAAATTTTTGCTACTTACAGACACTGCACTAGTCATAAATATCGCAAATTTTTTGCGCGGCTTGCCATTTGCATTGGCTTGCATTTTTACCTTTTTTGTATATAGTACAATTTTAAAATGTATCTAATTTCTTCATTAGATTCATTCATCTTGACAGTAAGAAAAACAAATGAAAATCACACATTTTCCTAATTTGAATTTGGAATTATCTTCTTTAAAATTTAAACTTTTAATGATACCAAAACCAATCAGATACATATACTATAGCCAAAGAGATTTTATTACAAGATCATACATACGAAATGCGAAAAGACTTTTTCACCTCACACGCTCGGAAAAGGAGGATTTGTCATTCAATGTCAGCTTAGAAAATCGCATTTTGCGGCCTAGCGCGGTGAAGTACTTTTTTAATTTATACCGGAAAATATGTCATAATGCGTCCCGAATCGCACTATTGACTTATTTGTTCCATTTTTTTTTTAAAGCTTTTAATTAATTATAACACCGTTTTGGTTTTATTATATTATTTTAGTTCATTCAAAACAATAAGATTAAACTATTTGTTATAAGAATTTTATATTAGGCTGGGTGAGATTTCACAACCTATGATTGGATTTCGGAACGTGGCTTAGACCTTTATTTTTAAATTTGTCTTTGTCTTAAAGCTCATGTCAATGTCAACATTTACCGAATCGTTTTTATTGTTATTTATAAGTAACAATATATTCCTACTTTAAATAACTTTGAATTAACTATAATACTCTCTTCTTTATTATTTTAGTTTATTATATCATTAAAACAACAAGAATAAGGTATATTTAGATTAAACTTTTTGTTTAAAGAATTTATTAGCGGAAGTTGACCGCGGAAACTACCATAAAATGTTCCTCGCTGTTGTGAGGTGAAAAATTGTGTGTTGCGCTCGGCAGCAAAGTTTTTAGCGTCATGTACCTTTGAAATTGCTCAGGATTCAATCCTAGATTCCTACACTTGCTCAGGTTTCAATAGAGGTAACTCGCCGCTAATAACCAACTTTCCAGCCTAGTATAACAAATAACTATTTCCTCAACCTAATTTATAAAAATATGACATAACATGTATTATAAAGTCATATTTCTTTTGGAATGTTTATTAAGTGATTTCATTAAATTAAATTAGGTATTTAAGAAGTGACCTACATAAACAAGAAAGATGGTAGGTAACTTCTTTCTTACTGGAAAATGTTGAGCATTCATAATAATCTGGTGCTCAAAAAAGAAACGTTGCCATCACACACGGAATTTTAAATCTAGGGAAATATAACTGCTTCTGCGTTTTGCGCAAAGGGTGAAGATGAATGACAGCCGACTTACTACTTTAAACCTCTTTCGTGTATTCTCTGTCTTTATTTAGAGGAAACAACAAGAATGTTTACACTAGAAGTTTATGCAAGCTCTTGGCGATTACATAAAAATCTCGCCAGTGATGGTCTAACCGACACACTTCACGCCTACACGCGCCCAGTTAACATATATACCTCTACATGGCCAGAGACAACTTTGTTGATTTTCCGCGAAATACACGTTTCTCACACAAACGTATGGGATGACTTTTTAGTTGACGTTTAGCGCTTATATTTGCAGTAATTTTAGATTATCCTTTTATTAAATGGATAATAAAAGTTTAAGTTAGTTTTACTGAATTATGCTATGTTTTATTAGATACTGTCTAGTTTCTACTATTCTCTTTTAGTGCAACGCTCTTGATTGCTATGTTCATATTGACATTTCAGTTCATAATTATTTAATTTCGAAAGATATCTGCACAAGTGAATTGTTAAAACAAATTGAATCATGAAATAAAAGAGCAAATCTAGGTGTTACTTTCAGCGCTTCAAATTTAACGTCTCGGTTAAGCAAGAGCAGTAGTTGCAATCCTTTGACTTTTGCACCGGGTTACATCAACTGGTCAAGTCTGGCACGAGAATTATGAAGGGTTAGAGGTTAGCTGGATGCTACGGACACTATTATAGAAATATTCTAGCCTCTAAATTAGTTTGTTTGTAGTTGTTCGTAAAATAATGCTTAAATTTTTGCTTCGCAGTTCTAGTCGAATCACCTTTCACGTAAAACTAACGCAGTCACATTTAATATGCTTCGCCTGAATTGTTTTCTAAATTATCATTATATACTATTGATATTGTGTCTGTATGGAAAAACATAACGATTTTTTATTCGACACGACAGATTTTTATATACTTACAGAGTTAATTCTGAACGCGTTGATGTCTTTTGTATGAACGCTATCTTCTGTTACCAATTTAACAGATACCAAGTTGTTACTTTGTATTTACAATCCGTATATGACTATAAATTAATCCATTTGCATTAAGTGTAAACCTTTTTTGCTCTACAATAGCTTGCTTATGTAATCGTATGTACTACGGATGCAGATATTGTGTGCAATAATTATCGACTTTGTTTTGTTATTTTTATAGTGTAGTAGTAGTTCTATAGTGTCAAATAAATAAACGTTATATCCATACAATTGGTGCTTAGAAAAGCATACATACTACTTTAGTATTACTTTGTCGACTCCATAGGTACGGTACAATCGGGGAACTTCCCTGTTAACCAGTAGATTTTATTGGGAAACGTTTTTCCAAAAAAAGACAACGAGTAAATGACATCTTACTAATATTATCAATGTAAAGGTATGTCAGATTGTTTTTTGTTTGTTCCTCTTTCAAGCAAAAACTACTGAACGGATTTTAATAAAATATAGAGACTTCAAGTAGTGGACTAACATATGGGCTACTTTTTTATCCCGATATTCCCACGGGAACGGTAACCACGCGGGTGGCCGGGTGACCGCTAGTTTACAGTATTTGTCACGACGATGTATATTTCATTGTTTTGTAAGCTGTGATTGCACTTATTAAACAGCTCATTTGTGATTAATTTCCAATCACTATCGGTTTTTGTCCTTTCCCACAAGTTTAGAATTAATAGTGAGGTCAGAGCGCAGTGAAAGTGGTTATTGCAAGCGAACTTTCGTTATCTTTACAACTACCGGGAGCGCCCTATTATGCGCAAGAGTCGATCGTGCAATCGTGCCCATTCAATTGAGGGACTAATGGTTTAATTCTTCTTTATAGATGTTACCTTGATGGGGACTTCGCCATTAGATCCTATGTTGGAATAGGCACTTGTATAACGACATCAATGTGATGTGATCGTCTTGATGTTTGATAAGTATTTGAATAGCGATCCTAGAAATGATGACATCTTATAGTGATTCATAGTATTACTTAGATTTTAAACAAAAATCTTGTGGTCAGCATAGCATAAAATGGTTTTCGGTTTACATAAATCACCACTAGTTTAAACGTAGGAGAGTAGTCAATATACTTAATAAAAAAATGTATTTAAGTTCAAATAAAATGACGAGTAAAGTTTTTCAATTATTTCAAAGATAAATATTAGCAAGCTTATATAGGTAGGTACTCTAATACTCATTTTAAAGTAATATCTTTCTGTTCGCCTTATAATTGGACAACTTTACAGAAAGCCTGATTACTGTTTATCGTGAAAACGAGAGAAATTTTGACCCATGGAGCAACGCAGCTTCCGTTCCTACACGGAAGCCATGTTGTTCTATGTTTTTACCATTCCATGAACTAGTAGCCCTTAGTTATTATCCTCATGCACGTGAAATTAAATCTTGTATAATATTTCAATCTAGTAACTTCGGTGTTAGTTCTGGTTAGCCCACATAACACGTTCAATATAAATCTAACACCCAAACGTTCGCGGGCGCGGCGGCGCTCGGCTCTAATTATTGTGAGAACCAGATACGATCGACAATACCATTATTTATGGTCCAGGGCATGGGCTGGTTAATCAGTTTTTATTAATAATGTTCATTATGCCGATAGAATTATTCCGTTTAAGATATTATCTTAAATACGATTTCGAGGTCGGTGTTAGTATGGGTTTCGTAATTTTTGATATCATTATTAAGCTGCATTTTACATTACTGAATGAATCTTAATACTTTAATCTTAAATACAGTGATAAAAACTGTATTAATAAGACATGAAAGCCGGAAAATTCACACCAAGACTAAACGGATAGCCATCATATTATTAATTAAATTGTGTAATAAAGTAAACTAATAATTGTGTTTAGATGGAGTGATTCAATCGTTTAGAATACTTAATAAGTTTAATAAGTGTGAATGAAATAGCAAGCATATAAAAAGCTAAACATACTTTATGAAAGGATAAGCGATCGACATAGCTTTGCTTCCTACAAAAGACATCAACGAGTCAGCAACTGCATTTTTATGATGAACTTTATTCAAGAAATGGAATGACATTGTATTCAAGATGATAAGTGTTAATTGCTTCGAAAGTGAATGAACACATACATCTTTATTGTCATTAACAATACATATTTATTGTAAAAATACCTATATTTAATAAAACCTTATAAATTCCATATTTTATACATGTTTTTTTTAATGACAATTCATTCCGGTATATTTCAGGTAAACCTGGCACAGACTACCCCGTCCTCGGCGCGGTGCCTTACACCAATTTCTATTGCGACGATCAGCCGTATCCTGGCTTCTTCGCGGACATGGAGACAAGATGCCAAGGTAAATTCACAATCTCATCATATACTCGTTAATAATAATAAATTCGTCATCATAGGCCATATTATTCATATAAGGTGAATTACCATGACTCACCAAGGGGTCCATCTAAAGCAGATTGGTGAGTTTTAACGACTGCAATTACAGTCGGGATCAACAGCTTAACGTGCCGTCCGGAGGACGTACAACCTCGGAAATAAATTATAGTCACCACTGACCACTGCAAAAGTTGTTTAACCACCACAGTCGGTGGCCGAGCGCGCGAACCACTGCGCCACTTAACTACTCAATACAAACATAGACTAAATTAATAAATGTTTTCATAAAAAAACTTGTTTTTGAACATACCTTCCGTTGAGTAGAAGCTGGCAGAAGATGCAAGATTCCTGTCTTCTCATGCCTATGCCATTGATTATTTGAAACATAAAATATAGAAGCTATCGAGTATGCTGTACGACTTTATATTTACATTACTTAATTAATAAACAAACGAATTAAAAACTCAGCAGACTGCTCGTGCCCGACGCAACTCTAATGACATAATGAGGTCTTAAGATCAGCTTTTTGCATTGCGTGTGGCCTGCTGTCAAAAAGCCAGCATTTCTATCTTTGTTGTACTTTGGTTCTGTAAAAAATTGACCGTTTCGCTAAGCGACAGAGAAGAACAAGCAAGTGTAGAAAAAGTAAAAGTCGTCATTTCACGCTTACAGATAGTCACGACCTACGGTTGTGACTGCAAATGTTTTTTTGTCCTTTATACGAAGCAGTTCAAACATTGATAAACATCGGGTCTGATGAGTTTAGATGGAAGTATTGTAGGAAATAAAAAGCCCCAAGATAACTCATACTAACATTTTAAATTTGCAAAATCCTGACAACATCTTTAGACCCAGCCGTGTATGAGTTCTTCAACGAATACATTTCTACATCTTAAGTAAATAGGTACATATATTTTATACACCAAATAATTATAATTATTGTATAACAAACGACCATGGAAACTCGGATTAAAAAATGTGTGGGTGTGTCTAATGAGTCTATTGTTTCAATTCAATAGAGCTTCTAAACTAATAAGAAATAGCGTTAATACGATGGCTAATAGCTCCATTTATTTGTAGGTGCAACTAAATGGATATCCATAACAAAACATTTGTTTGAATCATCACTCGGTTCTTTGTCAAAGTGGTCGTAAAAATAGACCCATTTGGCTATTCAACCTTGGCCATCCGAGATGATTAAGTATACCGGCCTTATTGGTACCTGAGGTCAACTAATTATAGCAAAAAATGATACGGAAGACGATCTGACATGAAATGTTAGGTCGAAAACGTGAGATCCGCTATTGAATTAGATTGATTTTTGTTAGTGTTTATTACGTTGCTTATTATTAATCTATTGTTATCTTAGATTTCTAGGAGGTGGACGATGTGTCCTAATTATTTTTATTAAAATCTACCTACTTAAATAAGTATAAGGATTTGACGAATATTTTATATTATCTATTGAATTTGTTCATTTTATAATTGTAAACAAATGCATCGAGATAGGAAAATGCTGGTATATTTGATTTTACAGAGATAAGTTTTCAGCAGAAGAATGTGTAAGTGCTCTGCTTGGTTATATCATAGCACTGTTATGCCGTCTGCGTCTTTTGCCTTACATTTTAAATTTAACATAATTTCTTTTCAATCTTTTTTTAAGGTTGTTAAGTTTACAAACCATGACATAAGAACTTACCGAGTTTTTGGAACATTGAATCTAAATTGGTGGCATAAGACGTGCTTGTACAAAAGCTGTACAAGCATAGAAGAGTCGAGTTCTCAGAAAATGTAATGGCACATTTTCACAGTTCACGGCAAATAATTTTGTTGATAAATGACTTTTTCCTCAATATTGCAATATTTTTTACTTTTTATACTCAATTTCAACAAAGCTCTCAATACAAATCACGTCAATGTTGAGACGATGTTTGTTCCTAAAACTAAGCGTGAAACATACAATAATAGGTATGCCTTTTAGTCGGTTATCAAACTTTAGAGTTTTATATAATGTTGTATTAATAATAAGAATAATTGAAGATTGTATTTTATCCATTACGAAGTAATCAGCATTCCTCTACTCTACATTACGTGCGCTGACTGCATTGACATACAAATATGCATGAGTGCAACCAAGCCTGAACGACGTGCGGTGTTCTAATTAGTCGTATAAAATTTATCAAAATTTCGTCACTGTTGTGTTTCACAACAGTAAGGAAATTTTGATGCCTTAAGCACGGAGCAAGATAATTTAAGATTTAAGATAAGTTTTATTTACGCGGAGTATTTCTCCCATTTCCAGCATGGCACTACTGCGAAAGCGACGGGCGGCAGGCGTTATTTCTATGTCCCAATACCACGGTGTACTAAATAAAAAAATAAAAAATAAAAAAAAAAATTCCCGTTATCCAGCATGACATTACTGCCTATCGTCGGGTGGCAGGCACTGATTTCTTAGCCTAACTAAACGGCACCGTGATCTCCCAGGACGTGGAATCGTGCAAATGTAGTAGTAAAGAAAATAACCCCAAATTCTCCCGTTTTCCAGCATGGCACTACTGCGACATCGACGGGCGCCAGGCCTCATTCTTGTGCCCCAACGGCACAGTCTTCTCGCAGGGCGTGGCATCCTGCGACTGGTGGTTCAACGTGCGGTGCGCGCTGTCGCCCGCGCTGTACCCGCTCAACGCGCGCCTCTACCGCCGCCGCAAGCGCACGCGGCCTAAGCCCCACCGCGTTATTGACAAGCAGCTCGTAGATGAGATTTTTTTGTAGATTATAATGTGAAGAAAAAATACCGTTAATTACACAGTATGCAATGAGCTCAAAAACTTGCGAAAAGTATTTGTCTGATCTGGCGTATTGCGCAGTGTACTTACCGGACGTAAACGGAACTACATTTCCTTATTTAGGTACACAGCATTTGACGTGACGATTCGAATACGTTCCGCTGGATTTTTGTGCTAGCGCCACATAATAACTGTGCGGATGGGAAGTTGCGATCTTGCGATAGACCTTAGTGCAGACATTAGACTTGCAACGAATATTCGGCCACTATATATTATGCTTACTCGGCCACTTTTTAAAATATTTGGCCGAATACCGAATACTTGTTATATATTGCTCTAATTGGTAAAATTAATGAAAAAAATATTGATTTATTTAATAATCTTTCAACTGACCATAATCGTTTATTAATTAAGTATTCTATTTTTAGTTACCTACGTCAAACACAATTACACTTTTAAATAAATTAAAAGAGAGCTAGAGAATACGATAAAATGCACAAAAAGGAAAAAGGTATTTAAGATATAACTAAACTTGTCAAAACGCCCAACATCATCGGTAGCAATGTTAGAGAAATGAAACTCGCGAGATTTTGGTTATAAGTCAATGGGTGAATGGGTGAAGCCATATGAAATCGGCTAAATCAATCTCTCGAAATCTCGCTAGATTGGTGTAACTTTTTGTTGTTCCTTAATTATTATGATAGATAATAAAACACACTTATTTGTATTTTTTAAACATTAAATTTATCCTACCAACGTCTTTTAAATAAACCTTAATAATTTACTAAATTTTATTATCTCAAATTAATTAATATAAAACATAAAAGTTAGTCCTCAAAATTTAGGATTTTGCATCGTATGTAGCATACAATATCTAATTGTGTCGTCTTGCTACCAATCTGTTCGCAGACGTCGCTTTTAGTTTATTTAAATGAATGAATTAAACAGCTTGATTTAAGACATAGGTCTTGAATAGTCAAGCTGATTGCAATAGAGCGCGCAGGGTGGCGCGAAAAACCATTTCGATACAAATTTTTGGAGTTATTGTAAACTCGCCATCAAAGTTAATTCGCCATCAGAAAAACGCCAAAAAATCATAAGTAAACTCGCCACTGATAGCATTTTAAAAATAAATTTCCTTTGTGACCTATGACGAATTTACACATAAATTCCATAGTAGTGGCGAATTTACTTTCAATGTATGGAACTTCTCAAAAGGTGACGAGTTTACTTAGGTGGCGAGTTTACAAATCCGAATTTTAGCACTGGCCGAATATACTATTCGTTGCAAGCCTAGCAGAAATATAAACTAGGAGCACTGATTAAAGGAGGCTTGGCGGGGTTGACAATAGAGCAGGCAACCAACTTCATTCACCCGCACAGTTATTTCTAAATAATACTGTATGTTTGTTGCAATTATACGTTAAAAACGGTATTTAATTTGTATGAAAAACCTAATGGAAAACAATAAGCCGCTAATACTTTTGCATAAAGTATAAAGTGATACCTACTATAGATTTTCCTTTTTTAATGCCATTGCGACATGCATGGAAACTTGTTGTAAAGGTTGATAGGATTGGAGAGATGCAATACACTCTGGGTTTCCATAACTTACTAACGGATTGTTTTGGCTACAGACACAGTTATATTTTGACATATTTTCCATAAAAGAAATGTCAAAATTCAACTGTCCGTAACCGAAAACAATTCGTCAGAAGTTATAGAAACCCGGGGATAGGTGTCATGTTTCAGGTGGGATGAAGATATATTTTTGTAAATAAGTGTATGTATTTAAGCCGATATTAAGTATTATGTATAATGTATGACATTTTTTTTACTCTGAACTCGACTAATAAACATAGAGCTCCATTTAAAGTACAATGCTGTGTGTTTTTACACTCAAAAGATACGTAACTTTACAAAAAATTTACTGCGAACTCAATTAAGGAAACATTCCTCATTTAATGTAATTGAAATTTCCAATGGACGTAGCAAAACGCAGTAATAAATGTTTTATGAACATACCATGGCATAAAATATAGGATTGCATTAGTAATTAAATATTAGTAGCTTCGTTTTGTATACCTTGTGTCTATTAAGTTCCTGCTTTTCCATGTCTCCAGAATAAATAAATGCTGAGTAAATAGTTATATTTTAAATAGTTATCACTTCAAAAGACAGAACTTTTTTATATGGAGCCTGGCATACCTTGTTGCAAATATGAAATATTTTGGTGTAAACCTGTGAAGCATACGCCAATCTACCGAGAATAGTTATTTGTTATGCAAGGCTGGAAAGCTGGATTAAGCGGCGAGTTACCTCTATTGAAACTTGAGCAAGCGAGGGTTTTATAGGTACGGAGACGCTAAAAACTTCTCTACAAGTACCCTTTTTTCTTTTTACAAGTTACAAAAACTTAATCTCCATCGGTCTAGTCACACTGCGGACCCACGATACCCCAGGCAATACCCCTGGTGGTTTCGTGGGTCTTTTAAAATCATGATCTCTTTTTCTGAGCAGTAGATTCTAATCATTTTAAAAATGAAAAATTACTGTATCGTTTTATGGCCCTAAATTCTGGTCAGTCTGATAATTCTATTCACAGGCGTTCTGGGTGGAAATAATTGACAATGAGAAGCTTGATACTGTTTTGGATAAGTTGACATGTAGACCTTCTACGTAGTCTACACAACAATCAACGACCATTGGCAAAATGCTCTGAATTTATAAGGTCAAGCGAAGGCTGCCTTCCGTACAGTCATAGCGGGATGAATCTAGTCATTACTTCTGAAGCTGGCATTGTCGCTTCCACAGGCAGTATTCGGTCAGCAGCTGCTTTGAACTATTAAGCAAGTGATGTAGCTAGTTGTGGAGTTGTTGGAGGTCGGAAAACATTTTTAAAGAATAAAAATATAAAGATGAGAAGTCGTACTATCATCTGTTGACAGTGATAGCCATAAAAATATTATGAAAAATTAACGCAACAAGGAAGCGGACCGCAAACTTAACATTCTCTGGCGTGGGGTGCCCATTAAGCATTGTGACTTTCCGAAGTACCCCGGTGTCTATATAGATAGGTCACTTACCTTCAGGAAAAACTGCGAGACAATCAAGCAGAAGGTGTATACGCGAAACAGCCTCCTAGGATGACTGGTATCCACAAAGTAGGGTGCTTCACCGGTTGTTCTACGGACTAATAGACTGGCATTTTCCTTCTCTGCAGGCGAATATGCGAACCCTGTCTGGGGCCGTTCATCCCACGCAAAGTTGGTGGATACAGCATTAAACGATACATGCCTATCATCATTGGTTGTTTGAAACCGACCCCTGTGCAAATGCTGTATCCTCTTGCCGGAATAGCTCCCCAAGGAATCCGTAGGGCCGTAGCAAGCTCATCCGAAAAAACAACCATGATGAGCGACATCCGGCACCCACTCAACGATCACCATCCTGTGCCCCAATGGCTAAAGAGCCGGAAAAACTTTGCAAGTTGCGTGGCCCCTCTTCAAGACGCAGACCGGTCGAAGGAGAGATGCAGGCTGTGGCAGGAGAGGGCTAACCTCCCAAAACCTTTCGTCCCACCGTCTGAGAGTCCTGCGTCTGGACTTGGATTGCCATGGTCGACTTGGAAGTCTAGGTTTAGGTTAGTTTAGGTTTGCTAGACTCGACTCGAAAAGAAGAAGAAGTATAATTTTATTCTCATTATATACCCTTATTATTATTCTTTATTTATTCTCTATATTATTCTCCGCAAAGATATAGTGACTAATTTGATTATTTTTTTTATAAAACGTGAATTAACTATAACTTTAGTTAATTTCAAATTATTATCTCGCACATCTCATCTCATTTGACGACCTGCTTGGCACAGGTGTACTAACCCCGCATTCTGCGCCAGAGGTCCCGGGTTCGATCCCCGGACAAGACAAATAATTGTCTGCATGAACATGTCTATTTATCTTGGTCTGGGTGTCAAGTATGTGTATTATGTTTTTATTTAAAAAAATACGTATGTAAAGTATGTGTATCCGTTATCTAAAAAAACTTTTGTTAGTGACCTGTAGTTACAATCTGACGACTGTTTGAAGTGTACGCGTTCTGTTGTATTCTGTGTTTGTATGAGCCATAATTAAGGACTCGGGTAAGACAGTGCATTTTGAAATCAACGTGGTTCACGTTACTCGAGTGCCTTTGAAAAAATAATGTGTATAATAAGATGGAACAGTTATCAATTGGCTTATTGCTTCACGTGTCTTGTAAAAATAAAGGGATGTTCGATTACTGGACCACATTTTGAAATCAGTGTGGTTCATGTTACTCGAGTGCCCTTGAAAAAAATGTGTATAATAAAATGGAACAATGATCAATTTGCTTATTAAATTCATGTGTTTTGTAAAGTAAAGGGATGTTCGATTACTGGATTATGAAAGTTAACCCATTCTAGTTAATGAGCGGGTGTTCATTCACAGGTTCGATCAGTTTTCTTTACGAACCTAATGAATGAACTACGGTCATACATATGTTTTGTGATATTTCTAGGTATTGGCAATACCAACATTTTCTTATTTATAATAATAATTTATTTTTATTGACACATTTTTCTTACAAAAATATATATCAATTTTCTTATCTTAAGTACATCTTAGATCTGGAAATTGACATCTGCACCTGAACTAGTTTACACTGTATCTCAGGTACAGCGCTCTGCAATAATACAAATAAAGCTTCAGATTATTTACCGCTAAACGTTCATTCACTAGAGTTGAAAACTTTTTATATAAAAAATGAAAACCAACTTCAAAACACTAAAAAGCAAAAAATAAACCTTTTGGAGTCGGTGCCAGGCAAAGCATTCTACTTTGCGGTCCTACTATTTAATTTTTCTTGCCTTTATAAAAAGTTTTTATTTCACAGTTTTTAAAGGAAGATAATATCATATCATCCAAGTAACAAATATGAAATGAAATATATAAAAATGCTCAAAACATAAAAAGTACTGGGTCAAACTAAACCAAATTTTTATGGGACCAATTGGCAACTATTCTGCATCGAACAAAAAAAGAATCACGGAAATCGGTTCAAAAATCTCGGCGTATTTGAGAACTGAGAACCGCCTCCTTTTTTGAAGTCGGTTAAAAATGTTCGTTCACTGGATTTTGGTGTTCATTTACTGGGGCCCAATTCTGCTAATGCTTAGTCACAATCGTATTTCAGTGGTGTATCAATGGTAGTTCTGTTTTACATAGTTCTTGTTACAACAGTGTAAATAAACACTACTATTGAAACACCACTGAGAGACGATTATGACAAAAAATTTGCAGAATTGACCCCCTGGTGGTTTTGGGGGATTTTGCAAAAAATATCCATTATCTTAATAATTATGTCAAGATATGACAAATTGCTAAATTTATTTAGCATTCTATACTTATAATAAGAAGAAGAAGTAAGAAGAAGAAAAATAAATAAGAAGTTCATCGTGTCTGTACATTGCTTGGATTTGCAAAAAAAATGATAGGGGGACTCAGAATAAGCGGGAGAACCAATTTCTATAATTTTTAGAATTAATGTCTGTCTGTATGTCTATGTTTGAATGAGCATCACACCAAATCCACTAATCTAAATCCACAGAATTGTTTATATGTTTAAAGTCCGTATCTCAACTTACCGTATAGGCTATATTTCATCAAAATCGGTCCACTCTATCAAAAGTTATTACATTTTAAAGAGAGGACAGGCCTCAGCACTTTATGGCTTAAAACGAATCGATTACATTAAGGTTCGGTTTTACCAACTACTGATAAGTTATAGTTAGCTTATGTGGCATATCGTTTGTAATTTTTTCATATAAACTGTCAAAAGGTCTGTCAATTAAACTATTAAGAACTTATTAGTAGATAGTAAAATCCGGCCCGTAAAGTTGTTTTGTTCTGTGGATAGAGCAAATGGTACAGGGGATAAGAATGGGTTCATGTTGTACAATCATGATTGTATTATGATGGTATGACTTCCCAGTCGACCAGTAGACTTTCTTATGGAGTGTTACCTATTTCTCTATACGTGTATACTATTTTAGCAGCTGTATACAACCTACGTAAGGGAAATTATGCGGATTATAGTGGTTAAGTAACTTTCGCTAAGGTTGGTCGCGGGGTGGGTGACCAATGATAACAATCTTGAGCAACTCTGTTAATTTCGAAGGCGTGTTACAAAGCCACATTGAAACATGACCGATGAAACTAAATCACAGGTATCGGCTATCTAATTATTATCATCACAACAAAAACTACTTCAAAAAGAACTTTGCATTTTAATAGGTGCTTTTACTTTTAGTTCTATTATACAATATAGGTAAGTACGTAGGTACGTACGTCTCTATTAAAGGCGATAAGATGATAAGAATATAGTTAAATGGTATCATGTGTTAAGTATTCTCTTCAAAAAGTAAAGAATATAGGCGACTCAATAACCTCTTCCTTTTTTGGAGTTGGTTAAAAGACTGCCTTACCAAAAATTTAGTCGGGAAGGATTGCAAACGAATGTTCCGGATCTCACGCGAACGAAGTTGCGGGCACAGCTAGTCTTGAATAAATGTTGAACACAAATAGTGACAATGAAAAAGTAAATCGAATCTGATAGGTATTGATACCCTAATTCTTTTCGAACTTCGTTATCGTTTTTGAATTGTTACTTTATGTAGGGGGGCTGTTTCTCTAGCGGGGCTGTTTCTCAGGCATGTATTTTCCCTTTCAAGTTAGGTGTAAGCACACACATTGTACATTTTTGTTGTGGTGCGTAATCAATTTATTTATAGTCGTAAGTTGTGACTGATAATATGAGTAGTAGTTTTGTTAATTGTAAATTGTGCAGTAAATTTTTTCATCAATAAGTATTGCTTCTCTTTTATCTTAATATAATTTCACTTTGGCAATAAATCAAAACTAACTAGCCGAATTATTACGAGTGCTTATGCCTTTTTATTTCATACAATAGCTTATAATTTTGAAAGGTTTAAAAGTAGCAATATTGTAGAAAGTGTGTTATGTAAAGCAAAAGACATCAACGCAACGTCATATACAAATTGAATGCAAATCTAACAGAGTTGACTATGTATGTGCAATTCTATTTTTATTATTTCCTAACACATAACACGCATTTTAACTAAATGGAAAATTATGCAGTTTGTTGAATTTTTTATTAGTCTTCAATACGTACCTAAAGCTCTTAAAAAGTATGTAAGTAAGTGTTTTAAATGTAGAAAAAGTAAGTATTAATTTTTAGTTCAACAGTTTCTCTAACATTCTTGTTCGTTGACTAGTTTACGATAACGATTGAATATATTTTTCACAAAATAAGTAGAGATAACTCGTCAGATATGCCTACTAGCAACTGCCATTATAAATTATGTTTTTGCTGACTTAATCAAGAGGATGATTAATAATATTTTTTAATGAATTTTGTTATCTGATTTAAATGTAATAAACTTATTTTTTTTATATTTCTGGTTTAATTTCGCTCATTCAGGTGTTCTACGAGGTGACACATACAAGGCTACGCAATGAAAACCAATGTTTTTCATATTGTTTCGATAAACTAACGCATTTTCATTTTGCGTTAATCTTCGAGGAGAAAGCTGAAAGATCAGTTTTAAAAGTATACAATATTATTTTTATCACATTGAAGTTTAACTTTAGTAAATGTGCTAACTAAAAAAAGCTGTATGGCTAAACTTCCAAATAGGGTACCTATAGGCAAAAAATATTAATTTTTACAAGTTATTTAAATCTAGATTCTCGTTTTTAGGATACCAGATACCTACCGTATGTAGTCAAAATCTGCAAGGAACCCTTATATTTTATCCATATCCATCTGTACATCTGCAGCTTAGGTCATTTGAGCTAGTCTAACCTAGGCTTAGCATTTTGAACAGTTTTGAAAATCTCTTCTCGTTTCCACACCTTCGTTTAAGCAAAGCATTAGGTACTTTATTGCACTATCACATTGTATGGAATGTGATGAAGCATTCATTGTTGTTTCTATGGACAAATGCAATGGTATCGGTACTCGTGCCCTTGACCACGCCAAAAAAGTGCTAGAATGAAATCTGTGTCAATCATAGTGGATATTTCTTTAAAAATATTTAGGCTTGTGAAGACCACTCTTAAATTCAGGGATCGGTTTGCGGAACATTAAGCTAAGTGCAAAATTTTGTTACAGTCAAGAAAAAGTAAGCTTTTGGATACTGTAATTATACGCTGTCTTTACCAGTCATTAAATTACCCTATAATTTAGAAGAGACCTTAGTTATTATTTAAAACAAAAAAAAAAAGGTATTTTCCTCTAATTTTGGGGATACCAGACGTTTGGGAAAGTATAGCATTTAACTGTGAAAGTCAGTACAAAAAAGTCTTAAAGTTACGTTGCTATACATAGATGAATAGGCGTGTTACATTCAAGCATGTTGCAAGTAAAATGTAAGATCCCAATTTCTTTCTGCTTCGGCTACTTACAGAGATATAACATTCCTATATCTACATCAAAGATATTATAATAGTTATTGATTAAGCAAAAATTATGAAGCTCAAATAAGCAGAAGTCAAAAAACCTTATCCATAAACACAATACCAAGGTAATGCCACTAACAATGACGATTCATAGCCTCCTAGCCAAGGGCCGTCGATATGAATTGCCTACTGTATGTTAAGTGTTACCACGAATACTTAAAAGTGTGCCAGCCGTGGGAACATTGTAAGTCACACTGCATAGCTTGTTTATTCTTTTTCTTCGCAATTGTAAGTAAATGTATGGACAGTAACATACACACGTAGAGGATTGTAGAGGCTTTCCTGTCCAAAATTGGGCGCACGCTGCGACCGCAGTCATTTCTTTCGCGAGCCTTTATCAAACGCACGCGTGACCGTTCCGTTGCGCCGGCGCCGCTCAATCCGCGCGTATGTGTTTACGTGACCGATAAATAAATTGTTACCTACGGAAAGTTTAGATTGGATTTTTGGAAATTCATGAGACTGAATTGTTGTGCAAAATGGAGATTTGGACGTTAATATTGTGCGGTGAGTAACAATAGCCTAATGAGAAAATTGGTTGTTTGCATTTAGTTTTAAGCTTAAATTAACGTTAAAAGTTCATAATTGAAATAAAACGTTGAAAAGTTGATCTTTGATGGTAGAATTTTATTGTTCAATGTAGTTAAATGAACTAGTTACTTATGTATAACAAGGTCAACTTTCTTAATTATAGGGTAATAGAAACAAAGAAACTTGGAGTTTAGTACCAAAAGACAAAATCTATTAGTTAGTTGCTGCACCTTTTATAACCTATTACAAGTGGCCTCATAAAACCTAAGTAAATATTATAAAGGTTGTTAAAATGAGATTGTTCTCAATGCCAATGTTTACTCGTAAAAAACCGCGGTGGAGGTAATGGCTGCGTGCTACGCGACTGTTGGTTAATGGAGATAAAGACACATCTAGACGAACGTACTAACGTAAGGTAGGTTTATTCCAGTTAAGTACTAATTGTAGAGCTCAAGACTCAGGCTAACATGCTATCGATTTGTATGATAAAGACTTAAAAAAATTATTAAGGCCGTAGATAGATAGTAGTAGAGTATATGACGTGATAGGACTTTTTCTTTTTGGTGACCCCACCGGGGTTCGAACTGGTAACGGGAAATTAAGCCACACAATGAAAATCGGTGTACAAACCACTCGACACAACAGATTTTAGAACTTTAATCAAAATCAGTTTACGCATATAGCAATTGACTCTATAAATTACACTGCATTATACTGTCAAAAGTAAAAACTATAAGTGCTTTGAGTGTCTTTGACCACTCAATTACCAATTATTTCGTTTGCTAATACTGTTAAATGTAATTAGCATTCATTAAATGTAATCGCATCAATATCTTTTTGTTTCACTTCAAATAACACACGTAGGTACCTGAAATAAAATAGTGATCATTCAATAATATTGGATGTATAAAAAACGCATTTATTTTTGCATAAGTATTTCATAAATACTAATGTATTCATAAGGTGAGGCCGTCTAGAAAATTAATCTTTAATGTTTTGTGAAAATCGCTGAAACAATGTTGACATTCAATTTTGCATCCTTGACCAAATTCTAGACATTCTTCCTCAACAATTATGTTTGTTTTGTAATTAGGAAATAAGTTAATATGAAATACTTACTCTTACTTTTTTTATACAATTAGTTGTAAGATGAAAAATTGGAAATCGGTCGAAAGAATTTTTGCTTTTTGAAGACTTGGAAACGCATAATCAATACGAATCAAGTATGAATTATACGTTTCTAAGTAATCGTGACATAATGTCGCTTAAGTATTTAGAACGATTTAAGAGTTTCTCTTCCATAAAAATTTATTAAGGGGATAATATTTCCTTTCGCAAAAAAAAAACATTTGTACTACTTTTTTGATCCGATAGCAAGCTTAGGTTCCATTAGCAAGATGCGTCTTGATGGTATTGCTTGAAGCAAGGAAGCGTTTTCTTGAGAGGTTAGTTCTTAGCTTTCTCTGTCCACCAGACATGCTGTTTCCGCAATTAGACATTTATTACTGTTAAATAGCCGTGTAACATCCCATCGATTAATACCCAATTCAGTCATTGATATCTTGGGTAACAAAAACGATATTGATTATACAGCTTAACCCACATTTCCATATTAATAATGTGAAATCGAGGAATTTCCCGATAGCCCAGTAGAGATTTTTAGGGCGCATTGTTCAAATTGATTTTTTGTTAAAATTATATCACAAAATTAAATGACAGCATATTACTTAATAGACATTTCATGTGGATACTGAATTATTGCTTTGACCTTATTTCTTTTCGGTAACACCTTTTCCGAACTAATCTCTACTGGTCAATCGGGAACTTCCTCGATTGTAAAAGCAAAGAAACTTCTTATTTAAACAATTAACACGCCATGTTTCAGCAGTGTCAATCTGCTAAAATTATAAAAAATTAAATACTGAACTGAATACTTTATTTCGCGTATTCAAGTAATTTAATTTGGTTCGAGATGTTACAAATCTGGTAATAAGATATACATTTCTTTATACCTTAATCTAGATTTGTAAAGTTTCAGAAACATAATTTTATGATTTTGCCACGACACTTTTCGAAAAGGCCCACAAAAAATACGAAATTTCAAGATTATTCGTAAATAGGGCTACAAATAGGTACTATTGGAAATTGGTTTAATTAGTGGACTTTACTTATTTACTACGAAGTGATTTTGTGGTTATTTCGCCTAATAGTAATAATTTGTACACAAGATAAATTTATTGTTGTGCAGTGCACTAAGAATGTTATGTCACAACTTTTTGAGCAACTATGAATCGAAGCGCGAAGATGCTAACGTCGGTCAACCATTAGTACGAAAGCACGCTACGATTACGTAGATAGGAAACAATCTGAATCACGCACATCACATGTGTATTAAAAAGTTGTTAAGATCTGCATACAGATTATGTTTTGTAAGATTGACACATTCATTGTCTACATCTAGAAAAGGAATAAAGCCGACTTTATTACACACATAGTATCTACTTTTATAATGATCGATTGACCTAAACATTTATGCGGGGAAATAAAATATGATTGAAATGCCGGGAATGAAATTAAATATAAATTTTAAAAACTAAAAAACACGCCCGCATCGGGCAGGCATAACATGATGACTTGTTATTAAATTCTATGCCTCCGACTGCATGTTATTATGTTTAACTAAACTTTTTATATTTGATCTTGTTTCCATCTTTTCAGTTGACTTGTCTTTTGATGCAGGCTGATTTTTTACCCGACTGCAAAGGAAGGGTTATGATTTTCGGGCGTATCTTGTATGTATGTATGTTTGTTTGTTTATATTAATGTTCTTTATTACTACCACTATTGTTTATATTAATGTTCTTTATTATTTAATCAAGATATCGTTAGATTTGTCTTGACAGCCCAAGTGTTCTAAGGTAAGTGGTGTTAACAAAATTAACAATGTTATGGGTAAGACCAG
Organism: Chrysoteuchia culmella; assembly: GCA_910589605.1. Taxonomy (NCBI): domain Eukaryota; kingdom Metazoa; phylum Arthropoda; class Insecta; order Lepidoptera; family Crambidae; genus Chrysoteuchia; species Chrysoteuchia culmella. The sequence continues at coordinate 13,316,649 of OU342654.1, forward strand.
CTTTTTACATAATATGATGTCCATATTGAAGTGTTACATTTTTTTTTCACTTCAAATAATAGCATCTCGCAGCCGCTATATTAGTTTTTTTTAACATCATTTACTTAAGAACACATGGGCATAAGAGGTAATAAGGAATATTACATATAAACAAACAAACATACAAGATACGCGCGAAAAACATAACCCTTCCTTTGCAGTCGGGTAATAATATGATTGTTTACAAGTTTTACAACGTTTTGTCTCACCTATGTAGTAATATACAGGGTGGAAAAATCTATGGGCCCTAGAGGGCTACTACCTTAAATCGTTTAGTTAGCTCATTTAACTTAAAGAAAACATTCCTTTATTTTCAAAAATAAGTAATCCTGCATTCAAAGATTTTTGATAAATCACTTGCCTGTTACGGGATTCGAATCGGCTTAAATTAGAAAAAATATCACCATGTACTTTTATGGTACCGATCGATAGTCTTATTCATAAAAATCAATTTTGTTTTAGTACATAGTGTCTAAAATTAAAGACAAAGCCTAGAAAGATAAAAGATCACAAATAGTTCTACAAAATAAAATAAAAATGAAGTTCACTTATTCAACTTTTAAGTGACTCGAAATGAGAACCAATTGCAGCAATAAACAGATTTTAATGTTTTATGATAATTACATTTTCGCCTCACACGCTCTGAAAAGGAGGTTTTGTCAGTTGTTGAGCTTTTTGCGGCCTAGCGCGGCAAAGTACTTTTTTTATTTAATACCTAAAAATATTTGATTCACGGGGCAGGCAAGTGATTTATCAAAAATCTTTGAAGGCAGGATTACTTATTTTTGAAAATAAAGGAATGTTTCCTTTCAGTAAATGCGCTAACTAAAGGATTTAAGGTAGTTATCCTTCAGGGCCCAAAGATTTTTTTCACCTCACACGCTCTGAAAAGGAGGTTTTGTCAAGCAGTTTAGGCGTAGTAAATCGCTTTTTGCGGCCTAGCGCGGCAAAGTAATTTTTTAATTTAATACCTAAAAATATGTCATAATGCGTTCCGAATCGGACTATTGACTTTTTTGTTATATTTGATTCTTATTTTAAATAGCTTTAAGTTATTTATAATACTACTTTTTGGTTTTATTATATTATTTTAGTTCATTGAATCATAAAAACAATAACAATAAGATTAAACTATTTGTTATAAGAATTTTATATTAGGCTGGGTGAGATTTCACAACCTTTAATTGGATTTCGGACTGTGACATAAATCTTTATTTTTAAATTGTCTTTGTCTTGTACCTCATGTCAGTGTCAACATTTACGGAATCGTTTTTATTCTTATTATTAAGTAACAATATATTCCTACTTTAAATAACTTTGTTTTAACTTTAGTACTCCCTTTTTTATTATTTTAGTTATTCATTAAAACAACGAGAATAAGGTATATTTAGATTAAACTTTATGTTTAAAGAATGTTTTACCGGAAGTTGACCGCGGAAACAACCATAAAATGTTCCTCGCTGTTGTGAGGTGAAAAATTGTGTGTTGCGCTCGGCAGAAAAGTTTTTAGCGTCTTGTACCTTTGAAATTGCTCAGGATTCAATCCTAGAATCCTTCACTTGCTCAGATTTCAATAGAGGTAACTCGCCGCTAAATAACCAACTTTCCAGCCTTGCATAACAAATAACTATTTTCACCCTGTATATTATAGTCAGTTTTAACGTTTGTTATATTTGCGATTACACTTTTATAAATATCATCATACGAATTACATATTATCGATCTACAGTTTTACGTTAAAGAATATTTTGTGGGAAATTCAATCGGTTTAATTACTTAATTCCTAAATATCGAACATTGTGAAGACGTGCATGTATAAAATAGGTATTATTGCGTTTTTAATGTTTATAAATTAAATATACTGTACAAACTTAATTTAAAAGAGCACACGAGCGTGAATTCTAGAGTATAACAAACAATGGTTAATAAAATATAAGTGTCCTTCTCATTAAGTATAGCACTCTTTGAGTTTCATATTCTTTTGCTTAAAAATATGGTCATCATGGTCAGTAGAGGAGGCAGCGATGCAATAAGTTTCAATAGGTTTTCTCAAAAAGGTAAACAAATGATACGGATTGCAGCGGGTTTCGTTTATCATGACAAGGTTTTACAGATATTATAATATTTATAATATATAAAAACTTTAAAAAAAAAGTGACTTCAATCAGAAAAAAAAGCTTTTTAGAGTCGGTGCCAGCCAAGGCATTGATGGTGCATTCTAAATTGCACTTGAACTTCCGTGAACAAGAAGTCATTTATGTAGCCGTTATGATAACTATAGCACCGATTACAAAATTTCCGGCAACGAACTCTGATGTTTGAATTAATTCAATCGGTCTAGCCGTTTCGTCTATCCAGTGGACATACTGAAAAATACAAACATAGAGACAAACAAAGAGCCCCCTCCTTTTTAAAGACAGTTAAAAAATTATGTTGTAGTTGCTTTTAGAGAAGAAACATGAAAATTTAATTTAAAAATAAAAATCAATTGTATTAATATCAATAATTAGATCAGACTCGTCCACAACGTTTTGCTTTTCATGTTATAGGTATAACAAATTTTCTTCCGAATTTTTCTTATTCCTATCATAACCGTAAATATTGTTTCGTATTCTCCGCCATCATGAAAATCTTAAATAGTAATTAGACATTTCTCTTTCGTGAGTATCGTGACTGGGTAATGATAATTGAGTATTTAAGGTTTTTGTTGAGTTGATTATCAGAGCGTATATATTAATAACATGCACAATGCTAAATTGTAACGAAACAAGATTTAAGCCGTTATTTCTTTTATGTTATAGGCATCGTGTAGTTTCATTCTTTTTAATCGCCTAATCTGCAAAATCGGTCTCGCTCCCGCGCTCGTCATTTTCTCATTGCTATCTCGCTTCAGTCGTATAGCGCCTTAATTACAAATGAAAATACAGTCATGATGGTGAGAATGCTTTTGGAAACCTTTTAACAGGGAATACGCATGTTTTGACGATATGGCAACTTTCACTGAAGCCGTCAAATAACTGACCGATGGCCTTTGCTACGACAAATAGTTATTTATCGTGGTGGTATCACACAATATTTTATAGTACAATCGATATCATGTTCACAAGTTGCACAGTAATCAGCACATCAGGCACTTGCACTTCTAAAACCGCCGAGTGACGTAAGGGCGCTCTCAAGGTCAAACCGTACTCTGACCTGCTGTCGTGTTTACTAATGCCCGATCCTATATTAAAAAACGTTTCGTTTTCACTACGAACAGTTAAATTTTGACATTATTTCCATAGATCAAATCAAATCAAAATTCAATCGTTTCTGAATGAAGGAAACGGGCATAAGAAAACAGGTCTTTTTACGTACGCAAAAAGAATTCTTTATCACTGATTCTTTTCTAACGAGATAAGCGTTTCAAGATTATCAATTTGTAAAGCTTGATGTGTCGTAACTAGGGCATCCAATCTCGGTATTCCGAGATCTCGAAATACCGAGATCCTGCATCATTTTCAAGTCCCGCAAGGAGCGGGATTACGTGTGCGGGATCCGCGGGATCTGCGGGATTAGCAAGTAGCATACAAACGTCCTCCCGCAGCAGGCTTTCTAGCATCGCACATTCGAAACAGACCGGCAGACTAGGCATTAGATACTTTGTTTCCTTATTAACATCCAACAACGAAACTGTAGTAGAAGTCTTAAAATTCTTAACTAAATGCTGTTTGATGAATAGTTATTATAATTAACTTTATACTTTAAGATTTTAATTTACGTATACCTACTACCGCTGAAAATAAGTGTAAAATAAAATAAAAAACTGAATATGGTATTAAAAATGCAAGTAAAAAGTCACTATCACCACGTGACATTGATTTTTAATATGTGAAATTGTTGCCTTAATGAAAGTTCAAGCCAGTAGGTAAGGGTAAACATGAAATGACGTTGTATAAATACATTTCCACACAACACGTAATAGGCAGCTCATTTTACATTTGCGGAATCCCGCAAATACAGAGCTAAGAAATAACATGCGGGATTGGATGCCCTAGTCGTAACTGTGCTACGATTTTTTGGTTAAAAAAAACGCAGAAAACTTGTTGTGCAGTACTTTTAAGTTTTTGTGCTGTGTAGATTTATCTGACTTACAGTTTCATTGAATAATGTACTAGTTAGCGAGTTAAAAGAAAGAATACGAAATATTCGTGATTATAGCATAATTCGAATGTAACTCTTTTTTTTGTTACCTCTTCACGCCTGAAATCTGATAGAATGTCGATACATACAACAACACAAAATTGCGGTTAATAATTTGATCACAAGTAATAGTTATTTGTTATGCAAGGCTGGAAAGTTGGTTATTTAGCGGCGAGTTACCTCTATTGAAATCTGAGCAAGTGAAGGATTCTAGGATTGATAGGTTCAAAGATTGAATCCTGAGCGAAGCGAGGATTTCAAAGGTACAAGACGCTAAAAACTTTTCTGCCGAGCGCAACACACAATTTTTCACCTCACAACAGCGAGGAACATTTTATGGTTGTTTCCGCGGTCAACTTCCGGTAAAAAATTATTTAAATATAAAGTTTAATCTAAATATACCTTATTCTCGTTGTTTTAATGATATAAAAAACTAAAATAATAAAAATGGGAGTATTATAGTTAATTCAAAGTTATTTAAACTAGGAATACTTATATTGTTACTTATAATAAGAATAAAAATGATTCCATATATGTTGACATGAGGTTCAAGACAAAGACAATTTAAAAATAAAGATTTATGTCACAGTCCGAAATCCAATTATAGGTTGTGAAATCTCACCCAACCTATTGTAAAATTCTTATAACAAATAGTTTAATCTTATTGTTATTGTTTTTATGATTCAATGAACTAAAATAATATAATGAAACCAAAACGGCGTATTATAATTAATTTAAAGCTATTTAAAATAAGAATCAAATATAACAAAAAAGTCAATAGTGCGATTCGGAACGCATTATGACATATTTTTAGGTATTAAATTAAAAAATACTTTGCCGCGCTAGGCCGCAAAAAACGATTTTCTACGCCTAAACTGATTGACAAAACCTCCTTTTCAGAGCGTGTGAGGTGAAATAGTTATTTGTTATGCAAGGCTGGAAAGTTGGTTATTTAGCGGCGAGTTACCTCTATTGAAATCTGAGCAAGTGAAGGATTCTAGGATTGAACCACGAGTGTAGCGTGTGGTTCAAAGATTGAATACTAAGCGAAGCGAGGATTTTAAAGGTACAAGACGCTAAAAACTTTTCTGCCGAGCGCAACACACAATTTTTCACCTCACAACAGCGAGGAACATTTTATGGTTGTTTCCGCGGTCAACTTCCGGTAAAAAATTCTTTAAACATAAAGTTTAATCTAAATATACCTTATTCTCGTTGTTTTAATGATATAAAAAACTAAAATAATAAAAAGAGAGTATTAAAGTTAATTCAAAGTTATTTAAAGTAGGAATATATTGTTACTTATTAATAAGAATAAAAACGATTCCGTAAATGTTGACATGAGGTACAAGACAAGGACAATTTAAAAATAAAGATTAATGTCACGTCACAGTCCGTAATCCAATTATAGGTTGTGAAATCTCACCCAGCCTAATATAAAATTCTTATAACAAATAGTTTAATCTTATTGTTATTGATTTTATGATTAAATGAACTAAAATAATATAATTAAACCAAAACGGAGTATTATAATTAATTTAAAGCTATTTAAAATAAGAATCAAATATAACAAAAAAGTCAATAGTGCGATTCGGAACCCATTAAAACATATTTTTAGATATGAAATTATAAAAGTACTTTGCCGCGCTAGGCCAAAAAAGCGATTTTCTACGCCTAAACTGATTGACAAAACATCCTTTTCAGAGCGTGTGAGCTGAAAAAGTATTTGACGCCTAGACCCAGTGAAATGGGCACGCACGGGTCAGTTAGAAATTAGGACTAATGATGACAATTTAGCTTTGGAAATAATTTTCATATTATATTTGTAGCTATTTTTATATGTCACTCTGTTTTTATTATTAGGGTCCCGTATCCTAATGGCAAAAAACGGAACCCTTATAGATTCGTCATGTCTGTCTGACTGTACGTCCGTATGTCACAGCCACTTTATTCCATGACTAGGAGGATTACACAGTTGAAACTTAGTAGGTAGATGTATTCTGTAAACCGCTTTACGGTTTTTACACAATAATAATAATATATATATATATTTGAAGGCTCTCCATACATGGAACTGAAACTGAATTTTATTTTTTCATTAAACCTATACGTGTGGGGTAATTTGTGATCAATGTAATTCAATCTGAATTTTCAATTTTTTCTCAAAGTCAACCTTTGTACAGTTCCAAAGTGGTGAAATGTGTGTCCCCAACGAAAAATGATAGTGGCATTTTGTGTAGATGTAGGTAATCGGTAGTCAAGTGAATACCTAATTTAATATAATAATAATAGAAACTTTATTGCACACGATACAAAAACCAACGCATACAGAGAAAATGGCAAAAAAGAGGAACACACAATAGGCGGCCTTATTGCTACATAGCATCTCTTCCAGGCAACCTTGGGTGAGAAACGGAACCCTTCATGTGCGAGTTCGACTCGCACTTGGCTGATTTTTTTTGATACTTCTTAAGTCCAATCACGTAACTAATAATTTCACTGTTTGACATCGTAAAAGCAAATATTTATACTTTCTTATCAATAAATGATCATAAATCTTAACATTGTAGTAGGTACAACTTAAGATTATGATTAGGCTTGATTTTCAAGTTAAGTGAGTGTAATTATTAATTTATTCATTGTTGACTTTGCTTCCGTGTTGTGCCTCAATAGCTCTGTCTGGGGCAATGTTTCTATACAGCTTATGCTCACCCAGCTAAACCAGCCCGGTTACGTTATTATAACTGGAGCGATCACTTTGCCCGCGTCTAAATCACTTTAATCGAACATGAATTATTGTATTATAGCACATGCGCCCACTGATGAGTCAAGTTTTCCCACGACAGCGTATGAATTAAGTGATAACGATGTCGTTAGACGTTCGTTATTACGTGAATATTCCGATTACGTAAAATATTATCACGTGAAAACTTCAATTAAATTTGACCATATGAGACTGAACAAAACTCGTCCACAAGTTGTGCCATTATAAATTGTACTTGATATATATTATTAACATCGCCTGAGTGCATTTAATCGATCGATAGTGTTTTACATTTAATTGTAGCATCAAGTCAAGCTAAGCAGGTTCCTAAATATGAATAAGTCAATCGCGGAAAATGAAAACTGTGTCAACTTTTATACGTATTATCTTTTACCTTGGTGAATGATAATGGTTCAAATGCAGGTAGGTTTTCATATGCGTCTTTATGGTATATCTATTTTTAGGAAATTTTACCATGAAACGGAAATAAGGAATAGAATTACTTAAATAAAATGCATACCTACCTAATTCCCAGGGGTCGGAATTTTGCGCGCGAGTACAATTTTGATTAGGTTTGCACTGATTATGTGGAATGGGATTAGGTAAACGCTTAATTTCATAACAGATTACATCCCCATGTGAGTCCAATCTTGCGTAATGACCACACCGCATTGCGTATACAAATATCTCAGCTTAGTGTGAAAGAGAAACTTGTGGTAAACAAATATGACATTGAACTGCTGCATGCGCTTGGAACTGTTACAATTAGTTTCGCTAATGAGTGTGCCAGAATGTGTTAAGTGTCGTGGAATGCCTTTACAATTTAAGTGCATATTGTTGAGCCATCGAGCACGGTTCGCACGCAACCTGGTCAAATGTCAACAACTCAGAATACCGTGATTCCTGATTCGTGTGGTGATTAAAACGCCTCCCTGAGACAAAAACGTGTACAGTCTTGCGACCTTTATCTCTGCCTGCAGTTTTGCTGTGTATAATGTTATGGAACCTTTTATATAATGTTGTGGAATTAATTTCGCTAGCGATAAATCACTATTAAAATATTTACGTGTTTAATTAACCTTCACATTGAAATTCATTTAGATTTCTCCGTTTATAGCTGTTTGCGAGTTTGGCGTAGGTACCTACACCTACAGATTACGTATTTCGAATGGCTTTCTCTTATCCTCTTAAGATAACTAAGTAACTACCTATTCAGTTTTAGAACTATCGATAAGAACTTTGAAAAAGTAATACCTAATTAGACTAATAAATTAAGCAGATATTTAAGTACTTACTTTGCTCCTCTTTAATGGCTATCCTAAAACTTGATCTTACGTATTATGTGAAAGCAAATGTTGACTCGTCAACTTTTTGTAACTTAGGCAGAGAAATATGAAACTTGTTTTACGCATATTTACAAGGTAAGGGAATCAATAAGGCGACGTCCGCCTCAACATGATTTTATTAAGCAGGGGTCTATAAAAATGCGACTTACCATTTTGTAATTACTTACTGACAGTAACAGTTGTTACATAAACATATATTTTACATTGGGATTCTGCGTTATATATTTATCTTTAAATTACCAATTCTTACATTGAGGCACCTCGCTCACATATTGTACGTCGCATAATTTTTGTGTCGAGTATGCAATAAATTATAATGTTTCGAATAGAAAAATGTAGAAACTCTTAAACCTCTCGAGTTGCGAATAAATGGCAATGGCACTCGAGCCTTGTATGATTACATACATTTAGATCATAAGAGTGTAGGTACTTACCTATGTTAGGTAATAATACAATAAAAATCTTTAACACCATTCCTACGTCAGCGTTTCAATGAATGTTAATATTTTCTAGGAATTCGTTGTTAGATGAAAATAAAATGTTCATGAAAATGCTAAGCAACTCTACCAATCATGTTTATAGTTGCATATAGTATGGTTCATATACCTAGCTCCGAGTTTCATTATTATAGGATCAATTTAATGCTATGTAATTGATGCTCAAAGAAGTTATTTGTCTGGTAATCAGAGTGAAGGTAGACCTTTGTTTTAAATGTAAGAATATACATAAGTAGCATAGCAAAGCTAGCCATTTGGTAAAGAAATGTGTGCATCGAATTATAAGAGATTGTGCAGCTAATTCGTCAGCGAGTGCACTGGCACACTTATCGCGGGGAGTTGCAACAGACACAGGTCGCCTCTCCTACCGCTTGTACAACTGCAGAGCCCTAGAATATTATTCACAGGTAACTGGACATACTGCACTAGTGAAACTGTTTCTTAAAGATAGTATTTTTTAGATAGTATAAGAAATACACATAATAATGAGTGCATGATACATTGACACGTCATCCAGTGACCACGGCCCTTGCAAAGAGAGACAGGAAAATAAAATGCCAATGCTGAAATTACACCTTATAATCCAAATATAAGCGATACAATGATTTGTAAGTTATTTTATAGTTTAGGAAATGTCATTTATTTTACAACTGTTAAACTAAGCTTAAACCTTGAGGAAGGTTACACATGGTCTACTTTAAACAAAAGACATTCTAGAGCTGTTACAGTAAAATCTCATTATACTTTCACTTATTGTTATTATATTCCGAGATCATAATAAGTTTCTCGTCAGCGTTGTCAAAAAATAATACGTAGACAAAGATCATTTATTCAGCCTGCGTGAATGAATGGCAAAGAAACTACACTTTCGATGCGCAAGGCCATTCATTCCAGATTATTTGTTTTTATTATATAATATACTTACTATAAATCTAAACCTTCAAAAACACTAGTATAGCCATCTATATATTTTTTGTGGTTTAAAAAAAAATATTTATACTAAGGTACTCGACAAGATTGACATATTCCATCGAGAAGATTGCTCATGTCGATTGTGTAAAGAAACATGTTCTGAGTAATACGAAATAATGTTTTCTCCTGACGATTTCTTGCAGGTTTTATTGCAAATCAGGGAATATATAGACGCTTAATATTCCCAAAATGATTTTTAACGAAGCTGTAAAGTGTCATTGTGACCTACAAATTTTGCCACGCATAAAACTTCTCATGTTTCTGGGCCTCATACTTTGTTTAGACAAACAATACATTTTCATCTCCCGAAGTTTTGCAACCAATAAAAAGTGATTTATATTGAAGGTCGTATATTAGCATACTCCCAACAGGGAAGTCGTTACTGATACTGCTTCGAATGTAAGAATAGAAAAGTTTCACCATATGTCGGTAACAATGGAATCAGCAGAATTAAGAAACGGCCTGTATGTTGTCGGACCTCAACCTATCAATTAAATGCTATTAAGGTATGAACACAAACGGTCGTTTGGTTGGTGGAAATGGAAGTTCTCATGGACGTTATCTGATGGCCTTGAAAATGATATGCCATGTGACTCGACTTATCATTTACGGTCGCATGGCATTCCTCTAACACTGAGAAGACAATATTAAATTCTTAATCATTTAGATTGAGGAACAAAAGATATCCTACTAATATTATAAACGCGAAAGTACGTCAGTTTGTTTAATTGTTGCTCTTCCACGCAAAAACTTCTCAACGGATTTGGATGAAATTTGTATGAAGGTACTTCAAGCAGTGAACTAACATATAGGCCAATTTTTGTCCCGATAAGCCCATGGGAACGGGAACCACGCGTGTGAAACCGCGGGCTGCCGCTAGTCTTTTATAATATACTCGTAGGTACGGCAAATTAATAAGGTAATGTATATAAAATTATGCGATTATGTAGACAAAAAATCTCCTACACAATAACGTAATGGAAGAACATGTATGTAATTGTCAGTAAGAATGTTAATTAGTTAATTTTAAATATAAAATTTTACAAAATTCTTCGCTGAAAAGTAATTAAGCCCCTTGACCTAGTTAGTAGTTACATTTAGTAACAGAGAAGGCTGTACCTATGATTGCAGAAATGTTTACTAACATAGATTGGTTTCTCATTTCGTGTTTCTATTTGCATATCGATGTGGATATGGTGTAATATTTTGTTAAAAAAATATAGATTGTGATTCTGGCTATTCTTAATATTATTTCCTCATAAACCCATTATACCTATACCCATATACAATTGGAGAACTTCTCGATTGACTACTAGAGCATTTTTGGGAAACGTTTTCTCGGAAAGTACTATGGTTAAATAAATAATTTATTATTCAAATGAAATGTTCCGAAACTTGTTAATGTTCTGGTATTTGTGAAAAATTATTTTCTGTATACTATACTTTTTAGGGTTCCGAACCGCTAAAGAAAAAACTGAACAAGTTCGAGTCGGACTCGCCCACCGAAGGTTCCGCACAAATTTGTAGGTAACCTAACCTACCTAGCAGTAGCGAAGGGTCCATACTTACCGATTCTCATCGGCTTCCCTTTTAGAAATCGTATCCTACGGATCCGCCATATAGTTGACAGAACTTTGGAGAACTTTTGGGTCCAGCTTACCTACGCCATATTTTGACTCCTCGCCACTGCTACCTGGGTACACAATATTATATATAGTTCAGGAATTGAGACTCGTAGTCTTTTTTTCCCGAAATTCAGTTTTCAAAACAAGACAAAAATTTCATGTTTTAATTACAAATGTCTAGTTTTCAGATTTTTTCCTGTACTTGTAGTAAAACACGACACTACTTGCCATATTTCATAGTTCTAGGTCAACGAAAAGTATCCTATGAATTTTGATTCCCTTGAGAGTGTCGAAGTATACTTTTTGCGGCATAAATGCCCTTACCTTTTTAACGTTAATTTTGAAGTTTGATTTTTTCACAGCTTGAAGAGATTGTTCGCGTGAATATAGGGTTTTAATTTCAACTCGATACCTAAACGTGTTGCCGAGTTTTTCCCGAAATTCAGTTTCCGAATCTAACGACTATTTTTTATGATTTAATTACAAATGTATAAATATTAAACAAGAAAATATACTAGAAAAAAGCTCATAATAAAAATGAAAATATACTAGAAAAGGGAAAAACTCGGGAACGCGTTTAGGTATCGAGTTGAAATTAAAACCCTATATTCACGTGAACAATCTCTTCAAGCTGTGAAAAAAATCAAACTTCAAAATTAACGTTAAAAAAGGTAAGGCCATTTATGCCGCAAAAACTTATATGTACTTCGATACTCTCAAGGGAATCAAAATTCATAGGATACTTTTCGTTGACCTAGTAGAACTATGAAATTTGGCAAGTAATATTGTCTTTTACTACAAGTACAGGAAAAAATCTGAAACTAAACATTTGTAATTAAATCATGAAAAATTGCGTCTTCAGTTTTGGAAATGAATTTCGGGAAAACTTCGGACAAAACTGCGAGACTCATCCTAAACAATTTATAATATTATGTACCTAGGTACAAATTTGTTCGGAACCCTCGGTGGGCGAGTCCGAATCGCAATTGTACGGTTTTTATTTAAATTAAGCTCCATAAAAGAATTCTACTGGTCAACCGGGGAGTTCCCCGACTGTACATATACATGCTCGTATTTAACGATTAATCATTTGCCTCTACCGGGATTCGAACCCAGAACTTTAGATTACCCATTCTACATGGATTTTTTTTAAACCACTAAACTATAATTTTAAGGGCTTTATATTCCCGCAGGGGTAAGTATTGATAGTTTATTATTATGAATGTTTTCATTGGTGATGTAATAGATCAGTCTAACTATTTATTAACCTGACAATTTTAACGAGTATGTTCTAATAGAGTAACTTAAGTTATGCGATTTGGTGAATCAGTGAGTACCAAATACGTAAGCGTCCATAGCCGTTGCATCGGTACAACTGCCAATTGTATACATAATCACTTCATTAACAATAGTTCAAATGGTTTCATCATAGACCGATCACACCTCGTAGTAATTTATCTAGTTATTTAACCATTATTACACCTAGGTAGGCATGTATATGATATGAATTTTATTACGGTATTGGCATTCCTGGCATTATTATTTGTTATGTGGTCATCAATTTTATTCCTTATGCTTATTCTATGCCTTAATAATATGGTAATTGTGAACCTAAGTGTGATGTTTATCTGTCTCATTGGAAACATATTTCGGGACGTTTCAGCGGCATCTCCGGTTTCCGCTCGCGACTTTGTCCATTTTGTATTTATCTGTCTCATTGGAAACATATTTCGGGACGTTTCAGCGGCATCTCCGGTTTCCGCTCGCGACTTTGTCCATTTTGTACCTGAGCTGGTTGTAGCTTTCATTGGATGGTGGTAGGACTTGTAAGTCCACATGGCTAGCTACCACCATTTTATCTAAGTGTGACGCCATAATAACAATGTTTTTAGCATTGTTGTGTTCCGGCAGTTAGAGATAAGATAGCCAGTTCCTCAGAGATTAAGGATTCTGGGAGAGGCTCGCTTCCATCTTCAGCCTCATCATTACTTAATATCAGGTATGATGAAAGCTAAGAGTCACCCTGTCCTTCATAAAAAAGCTCTTTAATTTTACAAAAAATGGTTTTCTGGATAGCTGCGGCGTAAATACATAGCAGACAGATACAAGCATCAAACTTGAATTTTATTATTTTGTAATAATTTGACATAATTTAGTAATTTGACATATTTTATCTTGTACCTAGGTTGCTGCGAAAATTGATAGCCACATAATAAAATACAACCTCTTCTTTCATGAAACTATTTTGAATTGACGGCTAATTTCAACATAAACCTCCTTTGTGAAAATCACTGGCCATCTATGTGTAGTTTTTATTATTATTTATGTTTAAAGATTTATGTTTTATCTGTCACTTTTCTTTTGTTTGCTACAATGGACGTCTCGCGGGTTTTATAAACTTTAAAACAATATTGCATGTCAGAAAGACAGAATATGGCTGAACTAACTTGATATCTCTGTTAGATCTCGAACCACCTGTATTCGCAATAAACAAAATTCTGATTCTGACGCATGCAAGCAAGCAAGCGAGTATGCAAGCAAGCGAGCTTGCAAGCAAGTATTAAAACAAGCATACAGTAAGCAAGGCTTCTGTCACGGCTCCGGCGCTGCAGGGCACTGGTGGTCCCACGGGTATTCCTCTTCGCAGATGGGCTAAAATAACACTCCAGGGGTAGGGCATATAAGACTACGTGCATGGCGTCGGTTTGTCAGCAATTCGTTTTCGTCACTGAAATCCCTTATAACTTTTGGCATAAAAATCTGAAGTATTTTGATCTTTCTTATATTGATCACATACCAAAAAAACGAAAGAAGTACTTAAAATTTCTACGGAAAAAATATTAGTGATTTCACTAAATTATGGCACATAAAATTATGTTTAAGAATTTTAGGGCTACCAATATAATGCCAAAAGTGATTAGCAAAATTATGAGCCGATAATGTTATGCTTTTCGATGATTATGCTTGGTATGTTCTGCCAAGCGTCTTTGACAAACAACATAATAAAGAAAGGACCCCGACACATTTCACATAATGCATCCGATTGGTGTAAAATAACAGCGACGTATTTGTACCGGCACGTCACGTGTGGTCAACACCCGCACCGTGAACCCGGCGGCATGCGTGCACGCACCTTCTCACCTGACCAGCCAATGTGATGCGATTTATGTAATGAGTTTTGGTGACGAGACCGCAGGCGCAGTGGTCATCGCGGACGAGTTTCACTTTCACCGTAATAGCTCGCTTTCTCGAACTTTGGCGCATTTGCTAGACAAGTGTTGTGACGCCGCGCTCGACTGAACCGGCGCGGGCGCAACCTACACAGGTTTACGAAGACAAAGCCACCAATTACTGCCTCCGGAACGGAATCATTTGTTTGGAAATTACCCTTAGCATCCGGATAGTACGTACTTGCGTACACTAATCACCATACTAAGCGATTAAAGCACTTTTAAATTTTATATTGTTTCGGTTTTGGAAGCGACTTTCATACAGTGCAGAATGGGTTGAATGATAATGATATCACGTTTCTTTTGAAAGTTATAGATAAAAAAAAGTTAATAGATTAGCTTTGCAAGCTGTGTTTCCGAATGCTTAGATAATAAACCCAGAACGTTTTAAGTAACATTCGGGAAATATCTTACACGTTATCACAGAAACATTAAAAATACGAACAGATATGATGAGATGACCTGGGGGCTTACCATCAAATGAATGCGATTCATTTTAGGTTATTTTAGGTTGAGAGCGCGGGATGCTGTCATATGGCGCGTATAGCGGCGTCTCACTCTTACAACCTAAAATGAATCGCAATACAGTTGATGGTAGGCCCCCAGTAGTGAATACTAGCTCTTCCCCTGTTGCATGATCCCTTGTTATATAATTAAATATTATGTAAGTAATAAGAATTTAATAAAATAATAAGCGTCATCCGTGCAAGAGCCCGTTCGGATTGAAATTAATAGCTACATCCGTCCGGGTTACAATATCAAGTAAAAGTATAAGCACACTTTCTTTACGTCAACAAAACTGTGCCTATTTTAATCTGTGTTGGCAGAAACATGTTCAAACGGGTTTAGCTTGTTAATTTTTTTTTTATTGAGGCCTCTCTTCTCTACTTCCTGCGAACATTCTACTTCATAGAAAAAATAAATCAAGTGACTTAAAGGACTTCTATTATATAAATAAAAAGATTAATGCGGAAATATTTTAAATAAACCCAGTTGAGTTGACACAATAGTGTTATGTAAAAAAGACAAAGGATTTTCCAACATCTCAAAGTTGAAACCAGGAAGGGCTTGTAATGCGCTAACAATTAGAAATACCACTCATAATTTTCTTTTATGTGCAATTTTCTCATACGCGTGGACCGTGCATATTGCGTGTCGTGACGTCACGGAAGCCCGTGCGCATACCAGGGTAACCCGTGCTCATCGTGTCATCGTGTGACACAATAATATAATTGTCGTTGCATAATGAGTCCACATAATTTATGATTTTGGAATTTTTGCATTTTTCAATGCTATTTTTATACTAACAATAAATTTTTAAATAGAAAAATATTTGAAAATATCAATCAACCCATCCGAGAATTTTCTGAGAATTTATCATGAGTCCACATATTTTGGCATTCACGTAATGACTTATATGATGGTGACAAAAGGTTGAGTAGGTAGACACAACTTAACATTACGTTTTTTTTTCAATATATAAACTACAATTTATTTCAAATGATTACCTAATGTTAACATTTTTTTTTATCGTTGTTTTTTCTTTTAATTGTTTTTAAAAAACAGCTAACACTAGTTAGTTATCTGCTACTTTAACCTTTCAGACCCCGGATTATGATATGGTGAATTGATATTCTATTGTTCTGTGATGAATTAAAACATTTTTTTTACAATTAGATGCGAACGAAATATAATATTAGGTAAGTATAATAAAAATGAACGTGATCCGGAAGCAGTAAAACTGCATTACCTGTTTCAAATTTGCGTATCACAGACTATAATCGATATTTCCAAGGTTAGGTGTAAAATTTTAGTACAGGATTTAGACAGTGGGAGCTTTGGTTATTTATTTAACTTTAGCAGTTCTTAAAATTACCCACTCTACCAATTTTGAAATAGAAACAAACTTTTACAATTTTTAAAGGAAAAATCGTCAAAACTTCGGAAAAACCGACAAACATTAATAATTTAAATCGTAAAATTGTTGTGTCTCAAACTTATTTCAGAATGTGAATGTGTTCAAACGATTACTACTACTACTATAAAGTCTTATAAGCAAACTATAATATTTTAAATGGGTCATCACGATGTTTACTTGAGAAATGAACTTCAGACTAACCGTTCGTGACTGGCTCGAACAATTGCACATCGAGTAGGTTGACTTTATTGAATTATATTGGTAGGCCCTATGGATCCGTGGTCACGACTGTTTCATCGGGATCGATGGAAGTTTTGCGAATAATCATTAAAATTAAACGAAACTAGGTCACGGCGACTAAAAAAGAGATTACATGGTTTAAAATCTGCTAAAGATGACTGTTAAACAAAGGAGGATAAAGATTTCTGTTATCACATATCAGCAGGTAGTATAGGGTAAAAAAAACCGTTTAGAAAACCAAATCTCTCATAGGTAGTATCAAATAGGAAATTATCATTATGTTGTGTACTTAATAATGTCTCACTATTAGTGTGTTTTGTCTGATTTAAATATTTTTTGTAAAATAACTCTTGGACCTTGGACAAGCGTTTTCAATTCCGCCATTCACAAGACAAAAAATACACTCACTTTTGCGGTAAGCAGCTGTCCGTTCCGTCATCAACATCTACATACACTATACTTTAAATAATATCGGTACCATTCCATCATACTGTTGGGTAAATAAACACATTATAATATACTGAGTTTATAAGTAACAAGGCGACGACAACAGAACGGCGGGCGACCACTAAACTTTGTAATTATAGAATATTATCTACTTCATTTAGATAATTATTCGTCTAGATAAGTTACGTATACCTACGTCGTCGTCGCTTAGGAGGAGAGGTCGGAGGAGGATGTGGAGATCGTATATGTCTCCGCACTACAAGCAGGCCGCTATACCGCCGTTGCTGGCTGGTTTTGTATATGATAAAATTAAGAAAAGAGAGGCCCGTCGTGTGTAGATATGGACGGTCTCCACAGTACCTACTCATAGAATCATTATACAATTTATGATTTTGTAATTTTTGCATTTTTCAATGCTATTTTTATATTTATGTTAAATTTTAAATAGAAAAATATTGGAAAAAATTAACTCGGCCACAAGTGAATTCTCACTATGCTATTCTTAAACGCTGGCCTACAGCGTATTAAAAATATAAAAGTATTGGAGAATTTCGACGGTGGTTCGCAAGTCTCGGTAGCTCAGCGGTTAGAGCATTGGACCGGATTTCCAAAGGTCGCGGGTTCGATTCCCGTCTGAGAATTCACTTGTGGCCGAGTTAGTTTTTTCCAATATTTTTCTATTTAAAATTTAACATTATACAATTGTCTCTATCTCGTTACAAGTTACGCTATTATACGAGGGGAGGTCCAAAAGTCCGCGAAATGGGAGGATGGAGGATGTAGGTTCATATGTCCAGGCAGGTATTGAATGAGCACTGACACATGAGTAGGTATATATTCAAAATTTGACCATAATATTTTAGTTATTTAACCTGCAAGCGGGTCGTTAGGAAGGACCAAAACAATACAAGATTTTTTCCAATTTTTTGCCGGCCTTTGAAGCTCTGTGGCGAGATAAAGAATAAAGTTTCAGTCCGAATTAATACTGAAGATGAAATTAATGTTCACCACCGTAATAAGGGCATGCACCCGGTTCTACTCGGTTCCGTAAAGTCCCTTTACAGATAATTTCCTTGATTCCTTGAATTCCTTGAACTCTCAAAGAACCGGTTTTTAAATAGGGAAGTCCGCTCAAAGCGGCCATAGGAGGCAAAGTGGCCACACCATGTTTTTATGGTAACTAAAAACGATAGCGTCACGTTTGCGATTCTGCCCTATAACTAACCTCCCGCCCTGCACCGAGCAGTCATTCGGTGGTGATAGGAGCAAACCCGTGGCCGCGGCGACGTGTGCAAGGTTTCTGAGCTTTTTTTTAAATCCATTGTAAGTTCAACCTGTTTTATTCAAACCTCTTTAGAATCTTTTTTTTTTTATTGCAAGTTTATTGTTACTCATCTATTTGGCTTTGTTTTTTAATTATTTGTTATGACATGGGATAAATAATGTGAGCTGAATTGATCTTTAAAACAAAATTGTGTAATAGGCATAGCGGTCCGGGCAAAGTGGCCAAGTGACCGCGCTATGCCGTATTCACATTAGTGAAGAAATCTGTTCTTATTACATTAGAATCTTATGCTAAAATACCGAGTATAGCTGTTGGTTATGTTATTTTATCCAGAATACTTTTTGGGACTTAGATTTAAGTAATGACGTATGACCAATTTGAAAACTGAAGTTATTATTGAACAGTATTCCTTTTTTTATCGTAAATAAAGTGAAATAATAATAATTTTTGGTATTTTTGTTATTTTAAATTTCATTTCTTAAAATATTTTGGCATGAACACTTTGCAAACTCTTTTGTGCTTACTCGGGCAAAGCGGTTTTTTGACAAGTTTTCTTAATTTGCAAATAATAGTAAGCTTTACAAGCTTTTTGCAAAATGCGATTACACTTTATAAAAGTTTATTAAATTCCCTATCCATTGACATAAAATACTTTTTCAAAATCGATTCTAAAGTGTCATTTTTTAAGCCATAGTTAAGGCGGCCGCTTTGATCTGACCTCCTCTATTCTATTACACGAGTTTTTCGGTTCTTAACAAAATAATTATATGCTAACCCTCTAAACGCATTGTGTAACTTTCTGGGAATTCATTAGCAGGCAACGCATTCCAGTCCTTTGCTGCTCGCACCAGGAAGGAAGATGAATAATGTTTGGTGCGGATGCCTGATACAAATTTTATTTTTCGAATCAGTAATCAATTTATATGAGCAATTTCAAAAATGTATTTGGGGTAATAAAGAAATATACTTGAAAGAAACAAAATATTGGTATTTAACTTAAACCGACCTCCCCTCCGTTTCGCGGACTTTTGAACCACCCCTCGTAAATGCAGTCTTATCTTATAGCACTACAATTTTTCGAGTTACGTTTAATGGAAGGTGTAAAATATCTGTTTAAAATATTTAAATCAAGTACCTACATATCCAAAAGAAAAATATGACCTTTTTCTATAGCCGTGGGCAGCGGCACCTTCAAGTAAAAGGTTTATACAAAAGAATCGGATACACTTATCTCGTTAAAAAATTTGCCGATCTCACGGTTCGTTATGTCAAGGTTAAACTAATGTTGATATTCTATATTGGCGGATTGATTCCAAAGCGATTGCTTCCGATTATTCATTTGAATTGATTTTTATTGTTTTCTCATTTAAATTGATTTTCATTGTTTTCTTACTGGTATCCCAGGTTAAAAAAACGCCATTTCCGGAATGAGTCCTTCCTTTCTCGGAACAAGTTCTTTGGAGAAGTATTTTACTTATTTTAGGAATGAGTCCTATCAGAACCGTGTGTCCATTTGCGGGTCATTAATGGCACTATCGTACTAAACGATTTTATCTTGTTTGCTGTTTTGCCTACGCCTACCATGAAATCAATACAACCTTCGTGAACAATTAACGATGTAATGGCTATTGATTGTGAAGATAAAAAAGAACCATTGTTCGTTTCGCTTAATATAACATCGTTGACGAATCTTAGTTATCGGTAGTCAAGATAAATAAATAAATAATTGCATACAACTCACAGTCTGATAGAAATGAGGTTACAAATTAAATACGGAATTTCGTATGTAACTTGTAACCTCATTACAGTCGCAGGAATATCGGACTAGAATGTATTTCATTCAATCCAGACTATGAACTAACTTTGTGCAAAATTTAATCAAAATCGGTCAAACTGTTCTTGATTTATAAATGGTGTAATCGACCCAACTTTGTTTAGTTTATTCTTGAACATATATATGTCGTTCGGCAGTTTGTTAAACAGCTGTACTAACTATCTGCACTGGGATGCTAGCAGTTGGCACATTCTTTTTCACTCCCAGTCCAGCATGGGATAGTTTACGTATTAAAAAAGCATTTCGTTTACTATAACAAAATTTGGTGAAGCAAACATTGCTCTCTCGACATTTGACATCCTTACAGGAACCGTGGCTAGGCTAGTCAGTCATCCGTGTAATCGTTTTATTGAGTAAGCATGGAAATCTAGTAGGAACTGATCATTAATAACAATGTTGTGGTCAGCGACCTTGTAATAACTATTCTCACTCTTAAGTTCTCAACAACAACTTGGAAACTGATTCCATGGCCAAAAATAATGATCTTACTGACTGAAAACCTTTAAAATAGATACTGACAATTTACTTTCGTCGGTCAATTAAGCATCGACATGTTCAATTCTGTTCACCGAAACGAGCTAGTACTGCTAGCCCGTAAACAGGCAGGTGCCCTTAAAATTCAGAGACGTTCCATTCAATGAATCGTTAAAGGACACCTTCATTAACACCCCTACATAAATGGTTTCCAAGTCCGTTTCCTCCAGTGCGCTCTCCAGATTTGGCCCCCTGAGAATTTTCTTGTGGGAATACCTAAATTCGCTTGTTTTATACTACAAACTCGACCTCAAAGACAATATTCGGGTCAACATCCTCCAAATTCCTTTGGAAATGCTGGAAAGAATCCACGAAAACTTAAAAAAAGGCTCAGCCAGTTTTTGGACTGTGAGGGCCGCCACTTGGCCGATATATTATTCAAAACTGTCCAAACTCAAAAAAAATCAAGAACATGGTAATTTATGGCCCTTGATACTCAAAATACTGACATTACTGAGAATTTTTAAATAAACTGACTTTAAACCCAAGTCAAAAAAACTGACTTCTGCTGACTTTACTGACCATTTTCCACCACTGCAACAAGTGATTTAGGGTCCATTGATGGGCCATTGAAACTTTCGATAGACAATCGATTTTAATTAGGAAAGGTAAAATCCCCAATCGTGGACGACGCTCCAATGCTGTACATTTGAAACGAATTTCATAAAAAAATTACCAAATTTAATTAATGCAACTGGTAACACTTATTCTAACAAGCCACATCTTCCCTGACATACTATTAACATTTGCCAGAAGACAGCCATGTGTAATTTATAAAATAAATAATTTTAAAATTTTCCGGCAAGATTCGATAAAAAAATTATTTTCTTCTTAGAATCGGATGCGCCTGAGTCGTTAGAATAATATTTTTCTAAAAAACCCATGAAGTTTATGTTTTTAAACTTTATATATATTTTTTTGTACATTACTGAATGATGCTAATTATACCCTTATTTTTCTTCTAATGTTGTAACGTAAGCTGACACACGATGTTCATGATTGGTTCAGTGTGCTCTACACACAGATCACCTCCAATCTGTGGCTCTACATAACCCAATCGTGAACCTTTTATCATGAATAGTTCTGAGGCAAATTTATTATTTTATTTTAATGTAGTATTGCAATTGGTAAATGTTAGACATCTCATGCTTTTATCAATTGGGACTGCAAAATGTTATCCGATTAAAAGTGACAAATAAATAAATATAAACATATCAAAATTAATACAATTACGCAATAAGTAGCTTAAGCTCTTGTGCTACGAATATCGGAACATTGGTAGGTACAAATATCTTAATTTATATTATAATAATGTCCTGAATTGTCAAGAGTTAAACGATAAATCTTTGGAGTACTATTGTCCATGACTGGGGGTCCATGATTGGATCTCGCCGGTCCACGATTAGGTAATGAAAAGGTAATTTTAGTCTTTTGGGAATATTTTTATCATTTGCTATCTTACACCTGTTGGTATTATGAGTTATCTCATATTTGACTAAAAGAAGGAAAACTGGCCTTATACCATCCACGATTGGTGGTTTTACCTTACTATCTATCTACTTACCTATATTATTTTCAGAAAAAAAATACAACCTCAATACTTCCTATAAAGGTTGTTCAAGTCGTTTATTTTTACTATAAAGGATACAGTTTAACTTTATAATCGTTCTGTTTAAGATACCCTATTTAAGGGCAGTTGTTCCGGTGCCATATCGTTCAACAATTGCTATAGGCTCTTACTGTGGGCTCTTATGATTGATTACAAGCTAGTGAGTCAGAGGTTATCGCTTTAAACATTGTTAGGTCTACCTACAATTCAGTCTTAATATCAGAGTCAGTAATCAACTATTATGGGAGCGTGACCTTTTATTAACAATAAATATTGGCTTCATACAAAGTCATGAACAATCACATCGGAGCTAGTAGGTAGTAAAATCACTTATACCAGATAGCTCAGTTAATTATGATTGATTTACAAATAGACCATCATAAAGACAAACTTATTTTTATTTCATGCGGTTATACAATAAAATATATGCAAACTTAGAGTTCAACTTCTTTTATGAGCGATACTTCAAGAGAGTTTAACTCTTTACACAAGAATACGAAGAAGATGCTCTATTTTCTTTACTCATTTTTATGGAACTTCGATCACGGCTATCCTTAATTTACCATTGCCTTGCAGGCGTGTAATAAGTTGCCTAGCCTAACAGTCCTTGTACATATAAAAATAGTTTTAACTAACTAACTAACAATTAATTAATAGCCCGTTTAGTCAACTACTTACCTATCATTTTAATGACTTCCTGGGTAGAAAAGCTGTGTCCTTTGTTTTTTTTTATTAAGTTGGGTAATATTGCAAGTTGCAACCAATTTGTAGAATAGGTTTCCGAATTATGATTGAGAAATATCGAGAATCTGGAAAAAAAGCTCTATACAGGGCGTTAAAAGACCATACCGAAGCCGTGATATATGCGTAGTGTACATCAAACCAAATAAGATTATGTAAAAATAATTTCTTGGAAAAGACTTTTATTTTTAGTAAAAAAAATGGGTGTTATTTTTTACACGCAATGGAACGCGTCCAACAACATTTGCGTGTGTTTGAAGGGTACGAGTAGGCGACTGGGGAGTGGGGACCCCGTATCATTGAGTGGTTTTGATATTCATTGCGGTTTTGTTACTTTAAACGAAAATCTTTAAAAAAATATTTTTATTCTCAATAACTTCTTAACTATCAGTTTCCCAGGTTTGGCCTTATACAAGAAACTTATAGTAACGTTGGGGAAAATACGTGGTTTTCGTTTTCGTATGGGTCGTACAACATCCAGTATAAATAATAATTATTTTATGTTATTTTTAACCGGAAGTTTATTTCCATAATAAGGCTTTCCAGCAAAGTAGGTATATCCAATAGGTATAGAATATTACGGTTAGAGCTTTGCATACTATTTACTGATAGCACATAAGTAATCAAACGTTTTGATTTGGTTTTAGAAGCATAATATTAATTTCAGTCAACTAAGTGCACGTGCTGTACTATACCCATACATAATATAATAATTATATTAAATAGCGGTAGGCATGTTATCGTATGATCATTGTGTTAGCGCAGCCAGGATGCGGATCTCGCTCAGCCAGTCACTTCTCCAAGGTTCGCCTGTATTCAATACACGAACGATCCTGCCTTTCTAAAATTTTATTTTGTATCTTTATTCATTCGGCAGTAGTCCGCTCACGTAGGCAATAGTTAAGACGCGGTATGCTTAAAAATATCGAGCTTTTCTAATCTTCCATTTTCCTAAAAGGAATAAAGTTTGAGAGAAAAGAAACAATTTGAGAGAACTTGCAAATTCATTGCAGGTATTGACTTCATTATAATGGAAGTCCATGGCACATACCCATGCTTGTAGTGTATCGCAGTTTTTGTGGGAACCAAGTTGATGCTTATGCCATTGTCCGTTCAAAGATGATATGACATTTATTTTAGAAAGTGAATATGTCGTGTCGGGCTTTGACTAGTATAAAGTTGTGCTAGTGTCGTATAGTGCTCAGTGACGCTAAGCATTTATATCAAGTGATGGACAGCACAAAAAAAAATGGTCTTATTTTTGCAATCGCCTATTGAATTTGGAGATATGTAGGTACTAGCAAAAGAAACAAGTAGTTCTTGTTAGTGTTAATATTTTGTAGTACCTAAATTGAATGGCGAAGTAAATAATTAATCTGCATCTATTCAATTTGGTTTTAAGTTAAAATCATTGGACAACTTCATTGGACATTGGGACATCCACAGCCTAACAAAACCACAGTATATACTATAACTCATCTTCTTACTTTCATCCACCTAAGTACAATCGGGGAACTTCCCGGTTGACCAGTAGAGGTTGTTGGGAATCGTTTTCTCAGAAAGTACTAAGGTTAAAGAAATAATTTGGTATTCAAATGAAATACCTATTAATGTTCTATTAGTTGTGATATAACCGTTTTCTATATATCTATTACTTTTATAAAAAAAAAATCTACTGATGAAGCGGGAAGTTTCCCGAATGTACCTACTTCCGTACATATTATGAATACCTACATGTTATTCTATGGGTACAGGGACAAACCAGGTTAAAATTAGTGTAAGTATGATATCTCTTACGTTAAAGGAGTATTTATTTCCTTGTTCTTCGACCTAGTTGCGAAACCGGAGAAATGAAAGTCCTCGTAAGATTTTCAAGAACAAGTAATAATGACAGCATTATCGGACCATTTAAGTAGGGTTGCCTATTTAGCATATTGAATATAAGGTAAAAGTTGAAACTTTATCCTAATTGATAGCAACGAGAGCAGGCAATACCTACAATTACTGATTTAGGGATAACGATATAATTATTGTATGTATAAACTTGTGTTTTAATATTTTTTCCTAAAACATTAGATTTTGGACTAAATTGTGAGGAGCTTAATGGCGATTCTAAAACAAACTAAACTATTTTCCAACTTCTTTTAATAGAACGTGCCCTTCTACTGCTCTATCTGTTGCTTTTTCGTAGCATCCATAAAAAATGGGTATAATGCGATTGCGAGTAACCTAATAATTGCTAGAATTACGAATTACAAAATAAGGAAGCAGTAGAACTCAGTAACGTCAAAAGTAAAATTTTATGGAAAAAATCTATTAAATTGCGTGTTACTAAATCGGTTTTAGTCTGGTTTTTGTAGGCATAAAAACAAGACATGTGCTACTTTTAACTGATGTTCTAACCCCCCCGTGGATCCGTTGGGTAATATTTGAAGCTATCCATTATCAATAAATATGATTCGTTGTGGTTATTTCGTGACAAAGATAAAAGCCTTAATAACTTTGATAATATTTCAAATTACACACGGTCTTGTTGAGATGGATAGTTGCTTACAATCTTAGCTAGCTCAGCATCAAGTCGTAAATTTATGCTAAGGTTTCCTCATGTTAAACATTCACTGAGGTTTAGATTTATGTAGCTATTATACCTCGTAAAAGGAATGTGAGCGTGAAAGTAAGATCGGATCGACGTTAGACCCTACTGTTGGAGTTACCAAACCGATCAATGTTTGCATAATTAGATTCATCTATATAGATTAGTGTTTCCCAGTACAGAGCTTCAGTTTTATTTGTAAGTGGCAACGACAGCAGGTGGCATGCAGTGCAAAGTTGTATAATTGCGAGCACTCTGCCAAATATAGCCTTAATGAACTACATGCTGACCTTAAATTATTCTACAGTCTTTTATAAGTGATTATGTAATTGTAACGCAATGCACGTTGCATCTTTAAACAGCTGAGCTATTTCAGACGTCATTTATTAAAATTGAAAGCTTTACCGCGGTTAATTTTAAACAATATATTAAAATGAATAATTATTAGTTTGATTCATGATGCGGTCGTTTTTTTATTGTTATAACTCAAGGTGAGAACAGTTATTAATATAGAGCGAAAATTATCGAAGGTTATTATTACACAACACTGTATAAGTAGTACTATAATATTTTTTAAATATATCTCGGGACTTACTTGAATGTACAAAATTAATTAATTTCGAGTTCACGATTGTTCATACTTTTTATTATTTCGGCCCCATAAAACATTAGAGCATAATAGATTACTTAATTAATAAAATTCAGTGTCAAGATTTGGACCTTGTTATAATTAGCGTCATTGTTATATCTAATTAGTTAGCCATGAGAAACCTGTTTGGAGGGAAAAATATGGAATTATATGGAATAGTGTTTTGAAAATGTATTTAATATTGTTTCAGTTGTTCCAATAGTTGCATCAATTACGATATCATCAAATGGAAACAGTCCGGAAATCAAAATGATCGGAGGAATGATGGTGGATATGCAAAAAGGGTTTACTCCTATGATGCCGCAGTTGGTTGAAACAACAACAAAAGCTACTTTAAGAAAAAGCAAATTGAACAGTAACTCTACAAAGTTGTCTATAAACGAAAGATACAGGAGGTTAATACCGTACATGACATTTTACTACGCCAACGACTTAGTTACACCGTCCAACGAAGGCGCTAAAAGCGTTGAAGTAGAAAAGGCTGAAATTGTTGAAGCGAAAACTATACAACAACAATCTGAGCAACGGCAGCCTAAAAAAATATATTATAATTCTAATCGAAACATACCCCTTTATCAAGGCAATAGATTAACACAATACAATATAGCTTCTGCGAATCCAACAAAATATTTGTATAAAATTCCAGCACCTCAGAACTTTAGAAGTCCTAACTATAGTCCACTATTGTCAGACCATCGAGGTGTGCCTAACAACGACTTTGAATATGAGAGACTAGTCCCAAAACCCATATTCAAAGCTCCAGCTGTGCCTTTCTCGCCACCCACTAGAAAACCTTATTTAAATTTGTACGAAAACAATGACAATCCTAATATTAGATATTATATTCCTGAAAAGGAACAAACTCCAAAGTATAAGTTAGTGCCATATGAACAAACGCCTCCCGTGAAAGTTGAGGCTCAAAATGAAAATATTTATCGTGTACCACCACCGTCGTCACCAAATCCTATTACGCCAGTACATACGCCCAAGGAACAAATCTATATTAAGCCAAGACCAGCACGTCCTGTTTATATCTATGATACAGGAGCGAGAAAACACCCTACAACTGTTTCAGAAAGTTATTATGAAAAGCAACGTCCGTTAAATCCATTTGTTCGACCCATCATTGAAAGTGGATTCAGACCAATTGTTAACACGCCTCACTCCACTGAATCCACTCTTTACGAATCTACTTTATCGGAGGCTCCAATACCTCAATTTGAGTCGGAAAAACAACAGAGAGTTCATGTATTATCAGTTCCTGCAGAAGCACCTAAAGAAGCAGTTTTGAATCCAAACTACTTTCAGTATCTTGATGATCAACCCAGTTATAAGCCATCCTACGCGCCATCGAATACAGTAACCCTAGCTGACCTACTTAATTCTTTACAATTGAATAAATCCATTCCTAAACCTATAACTAGAGAAAATGTAGGTGCATCAATACGAACCTTATTGCAAGTATTGAATGCTTTAAAAGCTCTACCGACAGAAAACGCAGCTGAACCTGTTTTCACACCAAAACCGTTAATAGATGACCAGGTGGAAGAAATAACATCAAAACCTGTAGAAAATGTAACTCCAGTATCTGTAGTTACGGAAGATCCAGACTTCCACGATGAGCCATATCTTGCCCCAGTCAATACTCCATCTCAACACATTGATGGTAAGTATACTTAAGTACTTATTCATTTTGGTGCAATAAATGAACGATTTTAGGTTCATTGAAGAGGTTATATTTTGTTGAATAAATGAACTACCTACATTTATATTAATTGTGAAAGTAGATATAAGATCGATGATAACTTTTAATTTAGATGAGTAGCTAGGTATATCGTGCTTTTTCCAACAAAGTTTTAAGTGGTAAGTACTTATTATTTTATTTGTACTGACTTACCTTAATATCTTGTTAGAGTACCCTTCGAGCGTGAGTACCAGCCAGCGGTTCCCGCTGCCCATTACATCTGACGACGAAGGCGGTACTCCAGGGCGGCCAGGAGTTGACTACCCAGTGCTCACCACTATTCCGCAGACTGCCTTCAACTGTAAAACTCAACGTTATAAAGGATTCTTTGCTGACCCGGAAACCAGGTGTCAGGTAAGTTTTTTTGACCAAAAATTGTAAGACGACGCACCGATTTACCTATGTAAGGATTTGGTAAGCACTTTTAATGACTATATTGGTCAATTTGAAGTAGCACGACCTCAAAGAGATACCCAAAATGACTGGCAAATTTTTTTGTACTTAGGTATACCTACTAAACCTACCTACTTTATACTATTTACCTACTTTATACTAATTTATGTCCGTGTGAATCAATAACTTTTCCGTTTTCTTGTCCTGCCTGCCTGACAATAATGATCACAGCAAAAAAGAATTAAACAAATTGGCGCAGTTGTGCGTAAATACATTTCGCCGATTAAGTAATTTTTGTGGAATGTTTGTGACGTTTCTTTCTTTGATCAGTGAAAATTTATTTATGTGCCCGGTATAAACACTTCCTCTCAGCTCATAAGTTTTAATACTAGTGCTTCTAAGAGAACAGTAGACCTCGCTTGCAAAGTTAGGGCGGATATGCTATATTTTAATGCTATTTTTAATAACTTCATAAAGAAATTAGCGCAACAAAAGTAACGAAGAGAGTCTAATTTTAAATCGAATTTCACTAGCTTGAATTTTCCAAAATGATGACCTATGTAGACTTTTGAGCAAAATAGTCCTAGGTCGAGTCTGGTGTCTACGGGTTCGTCTCGCGAAGGCGGAAAGGATTCCGTGATGAAAAGGTACAAAATTTTTAATCGGGCCATATATAACGCTACAGCAAACTTTCCCCTCATCCCGTTTGGATGTTTTCACAGCATCTTGTGTACAATTAAGTCCTTAGTGTGCCTCTAAAATTTGATTGAAATCCGTCGATAAATAACGCTACAGCAAACTTCCCGTTTTCCCCCCGATCAAAAATAGAATTCGATAAAAAATCTTAAATAAGTACCTAAATAGATCAAAGAACATGTGTGCCAAATTTCATCAAAATCGGTCCATTAACGTGGCCTGTAGGCGAGAAGACTGACTGACAGCCAGTTTGGCCAATCTCGAAAATGGGACGCTTATTCGCTCTTTCGGCCAATTATTTAGCTAGTGTAGTGACATCGAATATAATGTCGAAAATAGATTTCTGAATCTGAATCATTACCTAACATAATAACTTTCTTAAGATTTAAATACATATTATATTTCTT
Organism: Chrysoteuchia culmella; assembly: GCA_910589605.1. Lineage (NCBI taxonomy): Eukaryota > Metazoa > Arthropoda > Insecta > Lepidoptera > Crambidae > Chrysoteuchia > Chrysoteuchia culmella. Next base: position 13,346,394 of record OU342654.1, read on the forward strand.
AGATACAACACCATCATCGATTTTACATACGTACAATTAAATTATCGTGTAGGTACCTACGGAACTAGCCAATATAGCATATATGACTTGTTCCTAGAATCGGCTAAGTGCGAGTCGGACTCGTAAAAAAACGGCAAAAATATTATGACTGTTTATGGGAGTCCCCTTAAATATTTATTTTATTCTCTTTTTTAGTATTTGTTGTTATAGCGACAACCGAAATAAATAATTTGTGAAAATTTCAATTGTCAACTATGATCACGGTTCATAAGATACAGCCTGGTGACAGATGATCAGACAGACGGACGGACAGACGACGGACAGCGGAGTCTTAGTAATAGGGTCCCGTTTTACCCTTAGGGAACGGAACGGAACCCTAAAAAGTAGAATGATACCTAAAAAATAAATATTTTAGTTTATATTTACCTTTTCCTCAGGTATGGCACTACTGCGATTTGAACGGAGGTCAGGCGTCTTTCTTGTGCCCAAACGGCACGATCTTCTCCCAGGCCGGATTGACTTGTGACTGGTGGTTCAACGTCCGGTGCGCTTCCACTGCACAGCTTTACGTTCTCAACGAGAGCCTTTACAAGTTCATTCTGCCACATTCACCTAAGTTCCCGGAGGACTACAGCGGACCTTTAGTGGATAAGTAAGTGACTGCATTGCTATAACAGTTAGATAAAATGGACATTGTTTACAGAACTAGTCTGGTGTACGACCCATCCTATTTGAATAGTTTTTGAGTTTTGATTGTGATAGTGATTGGTATTAATCTACCGGTGTTTGTGTCGCGCCACACGCAGTATAGGGTTCCGTTAACTTTTACAAAGTTCGCCGTCTGTTTACAATTTAGTGATCACCCGCGACTTCATCTATTTTCTATGGAATTTGTAGCTATCTTACTTATATTACAGCGGAAGAACTAAATAAACTGATGTATTCCTGCTTTTATTGTGTGGATTTCATATTGTTTTTTAGTGGCAAGCGTCAACATGGCCGGTTGCATAAAAAAATATTTTTACGAATTCGTTTATAGTAACTGTAATTTGCTTGTCAAATCCCTAACATTTTTAACCATAAACCCTGTAAATGTAAAATTATAACGTAAAAAAAACTTTGTGCAACCGGCGCGGCGGCGGCGGTTAGTCTAAATAGCAGGTCAACTCAGTTTCACTAACCGATATTTTAATTTACCATTTCAGATATCTTACTTTGAAATTCAAAGAAATGGAAGAGCAATTCAAGAAGAACAAACACAAGAGTGCCTCTGAAAAGATGGATACAGATGACACGGATAGTTCCACTGAAGAGTCCAGTGAAGTGGAAACGTCGAGCGAGCAGACAGCGTCTGACGCAGCCGCGGTGAGCGAAGCCAGTGTCATCGTCGGGTCGCCAGGGACCAGCGGAAATGTTGAGAGGTTACAAGATTAGAATTTTTCAACTTCAACGTATTAGCTACGTTCTAGAATCACATAGCGTTTGCGACCTACTCAAGTGGCGATTTTTCTATTCATTTGAACGCTAAGTGTAAACTAAAAGTTTAAAATTTTTGTTACACTTAGCGTTCAAACACATTAAATATAGCACTAAATGACTTACATCATTGTCAATTAATTACAATACTTCAATGCGTGTGATTAACAAGTAATTTGATCATTTATTGCTCATATTTAGACTCAATTGAGCGTCCAGCATTCAAACGAATAGAAAAAAATCGCCACTTGAGAAGGCCCTCTGGTTAGTTTTACTTTGCCATACCACTCTACAGCATACTTTCTTCTTACCGTCTGAATATGAATCGCACAGTTCCATACTTGTTCCGCGACTTTTCATATTCGTTCACCATTATGTAGTGTTAGACGAACCCCTTTTTGTTTAGCTTAGCTTTCAGTGATGTCCTCAGAGGGCCTAGTGTGTATACATACCGTTGCGTAAGAGTATCATTTAGACACATATACCTTAATACAATGGGAATTAAGTTGTGAGATAAAATCTATTCGCAATCTCGGCATAAGCGAGTAAGGTGGTTGTTTATTCACGGTCGATTGTGAACGCGTTAGGTTTTGTTTATATACCTCTATACCATGATGTATTTCGCTAGAAGGCGGCTGCCAAGATCCTACACAAAATTGCGATTACCTACGTTAACTCGACCGAGTGACAAACTCACACTAAGCACTCTGATTGTTAAACATATATTGCAGTTCAATTAATTCTAGCGATTTCACATAACTTTGAGTTGGGCATTAGTTTATTTAATTCCAGGAGTTCATTACTTACCAATGTTTTAAATATTATGAAATTTACATACCATGAAAGTACCTACTACACTTTTCTAAAATCGACGCACGTATCAGGCCTACATGAACAGCTGTAGTCAAACTAATGTCGATCTTTAATTAATTCTGTTGTCCAGTTTTTTTTTATATTGATTAGTCGATCTTATTCTGTCTGAGTATCAATTCAATTCAGTCGAGGTATATTAGAAAAAGTGTGTAATGTAAACTAATAAACTCAGCAACAATTTAGAATATTTTTCTTAAATTAATAATTACTGCAATTATTCGCAGTAAATATCTACTGATTAATTCCATGGTTTTGTTTGTGTCACAAATAAGTGACAAGCGCCATCACAAAAGCTGAGAAAGTCAGTTTTAGTTACACCAGATTTTTCCGAAATTAGATTATTTCTTCTACTCCTATTTAGTTTCGATGTTCTTATTGAAAATTTATTATCATATGAATAATAAATGACTCTTATTATTTATATGAAAATGTTCTATTTTCATTCTTTCTATCGCTTTGAAATTTCTAATGTCTTTGTAATTTTTTACGACTTGTAAAGTTAGTGCTAAATGAAATGATAAAACTTTTTAGTAAGGTTTGTGTGTGAAAATGTTGACTAGATTACGAATTTGCTCTTTTGTGTACGTATGTTTTGTTTGTAAGGAATTAAACTTGCCATATGTTGCCATGTTTAATTCGATTAGATTCGTGTGTTGGTAGTTTATTTATAATAGATTAATAATACAATACTCATAGTGATATTCGTGCAATGTGTAAATAGTATTGTCTTTTTTCTGCCATTAGATTATACTTAATGATAAATTTTAGGAAAGTGCAATAAATTATTCCATATAATGTGTTGCATTGTTTTATTTAGCGAATAATATGTGGCCATAAAAGAAACACTTATATCCACTGATTAATTTTAAGTATTTGAATATTTACAACATCTTTTTTTCGTTTATGCACTACATGATTATTTTTATATATTAAATATCTTGACTGTCAAGTGTTATTAAATAGTTACAAAATATTAAAGAAAATACAGATCGATTAGTACAAGCAAATGAATAAATAAACTTAATACAGGTTAATCAGTAAACAAATAAATAATATCTATTTTAGAGAATTTTCAGAAACTTCAAACAGATATAATAAATGTACGACTATGTACGACTTTATAATTATGTCAACCACATTCTTGGATTGGGACTTATAACATCAGTAAATTAACTACACAATTAATGTTATATGACGAACATGACGCATTCGTTTACATTTTACTTTCATATTGTCTTAATAACCTAACAAATCACTGAAAGTTACTTTTAGAGAAGATGTCGATACGAAGGAATATGTTACATCCAAAAAGGTTGGTAGGCTAATTTATCCAAACTCGTAAAAGCTAAAATGGGTACCTAAATTACTTGGTACAATGCAATTTTGCAGACAATACTTATACAAAAATATAATTTTGGGATGAACGAATTCTTAGACTTAGATAAAATTTACCGATACCTCTTTTACGTGTTTAATGATTCTGAACACGCCATTGTTTCCACAATTACACCTATCTAGTATTCTATTTACAACTATGTACAACACGTCTCCTTCAAAAAGCGTCGATCACAAGTTGTTGCCATTTCAGTCTTAACATCACATCCCATTATTTAGGTATAGTTAAAAACATTTACCTACTTATCAATTTGCAAAAAACCTTGCATCTTACAACGAGTATTTATGATAGCGTTTACAGACTTCTAGTAAATTTAGTTCTCTGATATCTACAATCATTTGACACAATTTCATAGTCTACTGAATACAAGTTTTACTATTTTCACAGGGCACACAAAACAAAATATTGTTTACTCAATCTAGTTACTATATATTAACCAGTGAAACGCAGCTAGCAACTCAAATAATTAGATAAATAAATAACTAAAAGCTCGAAGCTTATCATCATAATCTAAGAATTCCCAAAGTCATTTTAAATTACCCTGTTAGATAACAGTAACCTTCGATCACCATACTTACCGAACAATAAATAAAGGCACAAAAACGTGCGAATAAAATAGATGTAATACGACATCTAAATATTAAATGCAAAAATGTACGTAACAACGAGACAGAGCCGTTCGAGACGCGAATGCAGGGGTCGGGTGGCGTCTTGGGGCGGCGCCGGCGCGGTCGGTCCGTTTAGTGTTTGAGCAGCAGCGCGGCGTGCTTGAGGCGCAGGTGCGAGCGCAGCGTGTCGATGCGGCTGTAGGTGGCGGGGCAGTAGGGGCACAGAGAGCGCTGCGCCGTGTGCGAGTGGAAGTGGTGCCAGCGGTTGGACACCTCCTTGCCGCACGACTTGCAGCGCCACAGCGCCGCGCTCTCCGCCGCCGCCACGAACATGCTGTGGTACGAGTAGTGGGCGCCCGCGCCTGCACTGCCCACGCTCGCCCGCCGTTCTGCAACCAACCGACACGCCTAGCCTGCTTTCATTCGCCACGCGGACCTACCGCTCGCGAGGTCACACGCCAGCTGGGATTCGAACCCCATCGTGCCTTCGAACATACTACGTGATCGATAGTGTAGGACTAGAATGCGCCGGAGCGAGGTGCGGGGCTTGTGACGCGCACAACTGAAACTACACGGATTGTAACATACCACAATTTAATGTAAAAATTAGTAATAAATACAACAGATAAATGCAGGAGTTTGCAACATGTTAAAATTGCATTACATAACATCAAAGAATGTGAAAAAAAATTGCATTAACTGCTTGCATAAAACAAAATTATTAAAATTAAACTTTAAACGGAGGCATCAAACCAAGATAAACAAAATCATAAACAACAAATCGTTCATAAAATTTCATGTATAATATAACAAGACTAATAGTCGGCTGTTAGGTACACGATTTGACACCCCCTTCCTATTAGTATTACACTATTGTGATATACGACACTATAACAAATTTGCTAATGTTATAAAGATGAAACAAAATAAACATAACTAGACCATTGCTATCCTGAATATAACCATAGAGCTAATCCTGCACTCCATTGATTCGAATTGATAAGATCACATCTTTTGTGATATTCGTGTAAATTTTTAATATACAATAATTGGAATATTCATTAGATTGGCCAAATAAGTGACTAGGTCCACAAGACCCCAATTTCATAAGACTAAATTTAGTAATTCGTTAACCTTATGTATAAATTCCATATGGCATAAAGTTAGCTTTCATTAAGTCCAATTACGTGGTCACCATACAATTATTAAGTTGCATACTTTCTGAAAGCCGAAAAGAGATCAAAGGAAGATATTTTCTGAGCCAAACGATGTGATACTCCAAAATATTCTGGCCAGACACTATCAAGTATCCTAACCTAAAATATCTAAAATAATATTCTATGTTTACTAATCGATCGATTTGCTATAGCAAATTCATTATCCAAATTGGTCTCGGGTGATATTCATATAAAATGCATTCATGATTAGATGAACGTTTACTGTGGATGAGCGACCTACTAACGCTGGGCAATGGAACCCCCTGGATAGCTATGATCTATTCCAACAATAGACTTTAACTTGCGCGACAATAAATTATTAAATAGTACATAACTATTACGATTGGCAGAGGTAAACAAGCTAATCTTAATATTACCAGCTATATAACCTGTACATCGCCGTAACCCAAACTGTTTTACTAGGTAGAAATAGAAATTAGGAGTTCACTTATGTAAATACAAATAAGTAGTTACTCTCGTCAAAGACATTATAATATACTTTTTAAAATATGCTTTAGTTTGGTTACGTAATTAAATAACTAGTAATATTGCACTGAGTATGAAATGCTATTAAAATAATAAGTGCCCACGTTACAATAAACAGTATAAAAATCTTTGATATTCTTAAAATAAATATAAAATCTTTGTGGAAGTAGGTAAGTGATTTAAAATGTTTAAAATTTACAGAGACGCTGAGCTTAGTGCTAACATTATCGAGTGGGCCCCTATATTCAATAGACAATTGTAAAATCTATCTATGAGTTATGACTATTTGAAAAAATTGCACATGTGAAATTGCATGTTCACAGCTACTAACAGCACTAACGCCTTTACATAGTATTGGACGATCGCGGCGCGGCTTGGATGCGGCACTGGCGCCGTCGCGAACGTTATTTGGTAGACAATGACCGGATTTATGGAAACAATCTTATCGACCTATAAATTTTATATTATTTATGTTATTAGTAAATTTATGAAGATCTCTGAAAAAAAAAATAAGATAAAAATCTCGAGTGATACTGTAATCTCTAGGCGTTAACGACCCGTGCGTTATGTTACCCGTTGACCAGACAGATGCGACCTCAATTGGATGCTAGATGCCTTACATTAATGCAAAATAACTAATCATTAAAACATTAATAATATTATAATAGGAGTCGAATCGTAGCGTGTTAACACTCTTGGTTCTAGCACCATTCCATTTTATCACATTTCAGTTACCGTACCACTCTAAGTGTTTAGCTAAAAATGTAACAATCTTAAATCTTAATTGAAAAATACATACATAAACGCTAGGTTAGTCCCAATCGTAGAATGCCAATATTAGTTACTAAATGCGCAACTTCGAAACGTTCCATCCTATCTTATAGTAATTGAAAGGGTCTTCGACCACAAAGCACCGATCACACGACAGGCGCGCGCGCCCTTCATAACACCTACCGACGATAAAATAATAAACATGTTAACAGCTCACGTCGATTACTACAATGTTCAACTGAATACGAACGAACCAATGTTACTACATTATGATGAATCAATAAAAACAAACAACACCAATAAAATCAAAATATTATATAGATCAATTATATAAATATATTAAAAGTATATTAAATCAGACAATAGAATATATCTAAGTATAAAAAAACAATCTCCGTAAATAGATCCACTACTCTAGTATAAAAAATCTTTTCGTATGTTTCATTAGGCGCTACCCTTTTATTACATCACAAATCTTTAATAAAATTATCCATCGTGCAAAGGCCTCATGGAGTTACAAATGCATCTACTCTGAGATTCAGTCAATGTTTATATGTCGTTGACCGACGACAGATCACAATCTCTAGCCAGTCCTCAAATTCTTTCCTGATGTAGTTCTGCTTCACCCGTACGATGTACATAATAACATAAATACAATTAGCTACAGGAAACTTATAATTTCCTATCTAATGAATAAATATAACAAGAAAATGTGGGCCCGTATCGGGGCCACGGTTTTAACCAGCATCACTTCGCGGTCGCACCGCTACTCAATATAATGTATATCATTAAATAGCTTAAGATAACTATCGATATAATATAAAAAATAATATGGTAATAAAATTAACATCATATTATTGCTTTTGCCCGTTCCCGTATAGCGATTGGTATAGAAAAATTTGCTTATCTACAGTATATACGCTTCGAGTCATCAAATGTAACATCGACATAATAGTTCCCGACGCGGAATCTCATACGACCGGTCACACTGGGGCAAGTCAACAACGCACAACCGAGACAATACTAAACGAGTCGCCCGCGGGGCGAGCTACTTAAAGATAGGCCCGTTAAGTAATAGCACTTCAGCTTAATCCTAAATAGGAAGCGGTTTCGACGCGAGACGGTCCGTTAAAATTTTTGACACATCAACAAGGAGAGTCTGGGCTGGCTCGAGCCGCGCGCTCACAGAGCGTCGAAGCCGAGCCAGTACATGGACAATCAGTCGAAGCCCGCGTCCAGGTGGTTGGCGAAGAGCGGCGCGTGCGGCGGCGCCGGCGCGGGCGGCGGCGGCGGCTCGAACTTGCGCGTGTCCGGGTTGTACGCGGGGTGTTTGAACTTGCAGTGCGTGCGCAGGTTGTCCGAGCGCGTGTACGTGGCGCGGCACAGCGGGCACTCGAACCGCCCCGGGAAATGCACGTGATAGTGGTTGCGGATGTGCGTCACCACCTTGCCGCACAGCTTGCAGCGGTGCAGATTGAGCGCCCCCGCCACGCGCTCGAACGTCAGCCGCATGTGCCAGCCCTTCGAGCCTGCAACCACGCCCAACCACCGTCACTCCCACACCCTACTGCTCGAGCATCGCACCACCCCGCCCAATGCCGCAGTGCCAACTGCACCCCGCTGACTAATAACTGCATCAAACTTTACCGACCGCTGGTAACGGCGATATGACACTACTGAGCGAACCCACGACTATTCAACGGTGGACCGTGGCGCTCTAATTTAACAATTTTGATGCAGTAATTTTTTCAGTGGAACTTACATGGTATCTAAACACTGCGACTATGTAAACATTTGAATCGTTCTAAAAGCTTACTTTTTTACGCTTTTGTTGGTTCTGCAGCATTTGTTACGAAGTGCGAGATCGAAAGGAAGATATATAAATAGGGTTGTATTACGATGTCATTAAATTATTTAGCAAACAAGGCTAGACTCAGACAATATTCAGTTTAGCACTATTCAAAGCGTTTATATTGTTAACGCTGAACTATTATGCCTTTCCTACCACTATTAGATGAAGCATATAAATCAATATAAAATTTTAAGATATAAACATAAAGTTATCGTTTAAAATAAAAGTATTTATGGTAGATCCATGCAGAAATGAATCGATGATGTTTGAAGAAATGGTGTTGTTATTTTCAGTGTTAAAATCGCATGAGGTTCGTTACATACTGTCACCAAGACTGCATAGACAAGGCTATTTATAAAGATAAAGTCTGTCTGCTATACATATAGAGAAAGCATGGAAGAGGATGAAAATGAAAAGATAGGTGGTATAAATAAAGGAATATATTTGCAACAAACACACAGTAACGATAAATTTACAATAAAATAATTGTAAAGTTTAAGAAGAATAAATGAGAAATAAATTAAAATTAATGTTCCTTAATTACAGAAGCAAAATCAGTCTTGACGCAAGTTGGCAACTAGTATCATTAATATATCTACAAGGAACAACAGGAGATCATAGAATAGGTTTTTAACATGTGGTTTGGTTTCCTTATAAACATACTTTCGACTAATCAGCGTCTGAATAATGATAAAATTATGATAATAATTATTCGAAAACATTAGTCGTTCTCATACTTCGACAAATAGACACCTATCGACATGGAGATTCTATTTCCAAAAAAAATATAGATAATATAAGTGGAAGTGCTAGATGATCAGACGAAAATGAAAATACTGTACGTAAGTACGTAGAAAAGATCATATTTAGATTAACTCTACCTTCACCATAAACATGTAGATATTGAGTAACAAATCTTTCTACAGAGTGAACCAGTATGAATAAAGTATGTGTTTGCTTTCTTTGCTGCTCTAATTCAAACCCTGTTAGTTAGCAGAAGGAAGTGGGAACTCGATGTGCAATAAATTCGTTTTTAAAAAGGCAGTATTTTAGGTGTTTTAACTATATCTTACTTATGGAATAATAGAACACCTGAGTAAAGTGAACTTCATCAGTATTTTTATCTAGACCCACTTTCTTATTAATGCTAGGAAGGAAAATAGTGTTTAATTTGATAAGTATAATAATGTACAGTATGCGCAAAATTACTTGGCGGGTCCGAAGTTAACTGCAAGTGACATTTAGCGCATCGTCCTTAGAATACTTCTGCCTGCGCCCCGTTTCCCGCGCACACCTGTATTCGTCTACTGCGCAGCGTTCCGGGCGATGTTCAGAGCCGCCAAGTTATTTTGCGCGCAGTGTAGTAGAAAGAACTTTTTTTTATTGCAGTCTTTTTTAATTAAGTCAAAATTATTGTTTAGAGAAATTATGTATCCCCTTATAATGTAAGTAAAAAAAGTCCTATCATGCCTCTGGCTCAAACTGATAAAATGTGAATATGCTCCACGAATACTGCTTTCAAGAATCTATTTTATTTTGATTTCTGTTTTTAGTCTAATAGATAAAAATGAAAAGAATGGCTGGTGGAGCTGTGAATAGCACATTTTTATTGGTTATATTCAAGCTGTTGTCACGATAAGAATGAACTTCTTCAATAAAAAAAAAAACAAATCGATCTAAGAACATTCCTTTCTGGTCCAACCGGTAAAAATGTGTTTGTAAAAAAAATCATATGAACCCGATTTTTGTATTGGATATGAAATGGATTTGATGGTGATAGATAACAGTGACGCTGATCACTCGAGTCGTATCACTAACTTAGCTTATACGAATGACTACTTCATTGAAGATAGTACATTTTGGTATTATACTGTAAGAACCAATGAAGGATAGAGTCTATCTTAGCATATAATAACTAGTAAATACATAAGTCACATATTCAGGTAAATTTGTGTTAAAAACGTAATGGAAAGCGAATGTCTAATCGAGAAGGATACATAATAATCTCAGCATCTTCGAAAAATTATTCTAAGAGTTTAGTTATTAGATATTCGCTTTTCTCATAATGATTATAAGTATTTGTATAAGACTACTCTGTTATTAATCAAAAAGTATCACACCACACCTTAAATACTAATTACAAAATGACTTGTTAGAACCAATGGATAAGCGCACTTCGTTAGATTGCAGAATAGTAGTAGAGTATTAGTAATCAATACGTAACAATTACGTTTGGCGTTAAATTGTTAACAAGCTTAACTACGAATAGATATACATTTCAAGTTGATGAGGACTGTTGTCTCTTAACGCGTGTTCATTTCATCATTATAAAATTCACTACAGTAACAAAGATAATTTAGTCTTTATAAGCCAATAAAAAAGCTAATGTAACTTATTACCTAACTACAACTTAACATTGAGTTTGAATATTTGACAAATTACTGGATTTTAAAACCGTGCAGTGTTTCATACGAAGATGTCTTTTTAGGTTGTCAGCTCGAGTCAGTATGATTGGACACAATGGACATTTATGTTGCTCTGGATTATGAGATTTCATATGTTTTTTTAGATTATTAACTAGTTTACCACATACATGACACGATTCGGGAATGGTATATGGTTTTTGGTTAAGAGCCATTTTAAACGATTTAACTATGTTATCAATATTTAATACATTATTTTTCATTGAGCCTTGAGGTACGCTATTTTCGTCAACGCCGTTATTTTCACCTGAAAGACATGTAACTTCGTGATTTCTGTCCAAGTAGTCGTCTGGCATGCTTTTTTTTCCTATCACTCTCAAACGGATGCAGAACACGACAACCTTAACCTAGTTCATCAGTCCTAATGCCCTAAAACCCACACCTGCATCTACATGCATTTTTCACAATAATATAAAAATCTTTCTATGCTTGATTTCAAAAGTTAGCATACTCAGTAGTAACTATGAATTTAATAGAACTTCAACTCATAATAACTTAGGTCGCTCTGGGGGCGCCAAATCATTATTACAGCAAAAATTTACACCAATTTCTTCACAAACTATTTAAATAAAAAATAAAAGTATATACACCTAGAAGCGTTGCGGAGCATGGGCGGTGCAAGTAGGTTAAAGAAGCGATATTATGTAGCATGCTGCAGGTTACTTTACATGCAATAGAGTTAAATGAACCTGAAGAATGTTTAGCAATTTGTCATGTATTTTCTTGTATTATCAATTTAACGTCTGCATATTATTCAATAACCTCAGACTTTCTAAACCGATTTTATTAGTAAACATTCTTCTTACACGTTAATAAATTATGGTGAATAAATAAAAGAAAATGGGTATCGTATTATAAATAATAATACTTTATGTATTTATACATCAGAGGACGATCATGTCATGCTTTGTTGTTAAAACAACTTGATAACAAAATAATGGCGACAAAATACAATTAAGGTTCAATACGTTGAGTATATTTTAATGTGGAAGACAATTACAACAGCCCATTTCCTTTTAAACCCGTAAAAACAATTCCATAATTAAGACACGAATCAAGTACACACAAAAAAAATATTTTGTATGATTTTGACAACTATGAACTTTAAAGAACACACATAAAATGTTAAAAATATTAAATTAACCGTTTTGATATTGTAACAGTATTCAATACGTTGAATATAAAAAATCAGTGCAAAGTCCATAGCAGTCAGTATGAATGCGATCACTCACCATCAATTGTGTCAGTCTGGTCGGGGTGTGGTTGCAGCATCGGCTCGCCCTCGTTGCAGTCGTTGCCTTGTGTCAACATTGATGCCATATCTGGTACTCCCATGTTCTGGAAATCAGTTATCAAGTTTTAGAAATAGGTTTTATTTGCATCTTATTTGTCAGTTGTTTATATAGAAACAGTCCATTCTATGAGCATTATTCCTCATCTTTTGCCGTCTTATAGTTTCTCATATTCATTTGAAATACTTGTAAATGTAAGAATAAACTTGCTTTTAAAAATAATGGTTTTGACTTGCATATCCGAAAGTTTTCTCCTTTGATCTACATTTATTAATAAGCTATATGGTTATAGATTGGATCCTGGAGAAAGTCACACATTTGAGGTTTTCTGTTACACTCGTCTGACAGGCTGATACTTAAGAGCAACTTGACTCACTATACGGTCGACCTTTCGTAGAATAACAAAAATGGGAAATAACAATAACAACACACAAAACTAGAGTTTGCCCCTGAGAGGATGCGGGTCCTGTCAGTTCTCTGTAAAAAGTAAATAAGGCTTATTTTTTAATATCTTCCTTTCAGTATATAGAAAATGAACATAATTTAGTAGCCTATAAGGGCGTATTTCACGATCGACAGATAAGTTCTGGATAGCTTATCTGGCAGATAAATTTGACAATTGTATTATGAAAAATATGTCAGATTATCTGCCAGATAAGATATGCAGAAATTATTTATCGATCGTGAAATCTGCCCTTTACAACAAGTAAACGTTTAGCACACTCACTGATAGATGCGTCTGTTCGAAGTGAATGGGCGGGTGCATCGCGTGCGGGGGATGGGCGAGGGGCGGCGGCGGGGGGTAGGCGTCCGGCTCCTGCTTCACGAGCGGCGTGTGGGCCGGCGAGCGGGTCAGCCGCTGGGGCGTGTGCGCCGGGGGAGGTGTCGACGGCTCTGACCCGGACCCCGTCGACCCGCCCTTCACGGACTTTAGGTGGCCCTGCTGGAGCAAACATTGCACGGTATGAGAGGCTAATGTGTCACGAGCGGGGCAGCCGCTGCGGCGCGGTCCGGCGAGCGGGTCAGCTCCGACCCGGATCCGGTCAACCCACCGTTCATGGACTTTAGGTGGCCCTGCTGCGAGATATTTAGCGTTAACTATTCAATTCAATTCAATATCATTTATTCAGTCTAGGCTGTTACAAGCACTTATGACCGTTAAAGAAGCTACGCCATCGTTTACAAACCCTACGGCGGGAGATCTTGCAACGAGAACCGGCAAGAAACTCGTCAAGGGCAATTTTTTTCTCCCTGTTTTATTTCATAACAAGTCACATTGAACTATGTTCTGTACACAGTATGAAAGAGCGAGTGTGTCAGTCGCTGCGGCGTGTGGGCCGGTGGAGGTGTTGACGGCTGTAGGTGATATCAGCTTCGTCCCAAGGCACCGATGAGTTTTTCTGCGTCATTTCTCGGGGCGCAAGGAATGGGACGGGTGTCGGGGCAGCGCAGACGTGGCTGGCAGCGGCGTCGCTAATAATTTAATCAGTGATAAAACAACAATGCTTACATCAAAGTGCCTGTAGGTGATATTGGCTTCGTCCCTAGGCACCGATGAGTTATTTTCTGCGTCTCTTCTCCGGTGGCAAGGAATGGGGCGGGTGTTGGAGCAGCGCGGGCGCGTCTGACAGCAGCGTCGCAAATAATTTAATCAGTAATAAAACAACAATGCTCACATCAAAGTGCCTGTAGGTGATATCGGCTTCGTCCCTGGGCACCGATGAGTTTTTTCTTCGTCTCTTCTCCGGGGGCAAGGAATGGGACAGGTTTTGGTGAAGCGCGGGCGCGTCTGACAGCGGCGTCGCTAATAATTTAATCAGTAATAAAACAACAATGCTCACATCAAAGTGCCTGTAGGTGATATCGGCTTCATCCCTAGGTACCGATGAGTTTTTTCTGCGTCTCTTCTCCGGGGGCAAGGAATGGGGCGGGTGTTGGGGCAGCGCGGCGCGTCTGACAGTGGCGTCGCTAATAATTTAATTAGTAATAAAACAACAATGCTCACATCAAAATGCCTGTAGGTAATATCGGCTTCATCCCTAGGTACCGATGAGTTTTTTCTGCGTCTCTTCTCCGGGGGCAAGGAATGGGGCGGGTGTTGGGGCAGCGCGGGCGCGGCCGGCAGCGGCGTGAGCGGCGCGGGCGGCGCGCAGTGGGCCGCGGGCGGAGTGGCGAACGAATCCGCGCGGGACGACAGATTCTCCGCGCTCACTGAGGGCGTCGAACGCTCTTCCACCTGCGGAGAAAGGTAGGAGGTTGTTGAGAGTTACCGAGAAAAATATTAGAATTTTTTCACGTGAAACTACTAGGATTTTTTTACGCGTCTAGCAGTGGCGAGGGGTCGGTATTTGGTGAAGGTAAGCCGGACCAAAAATTTATCCAAAAACTCTCTTAATTGTAATTGTATGGTAGATTTCTAAAAGGAAGCCGTTGGGAATCGGTATATATGCACCCTTCGCCACTGGTGTCTAGCTAAAGTAAAAAAAAAAATAGTAAATAAAGTGAATACTTTATCATTATGTTCTCTTGGCCCAAGATGAGGAATATAAGAGAGAAGTAAAATTGTCTTTTCATAGCATTGCATTCGCAAAACTTAAAATGATTATTTATTAAACTATTAAACGGATTTGGATAAAATTTAGCACAGAGATAGAAGATAGCCTACATTAAAACATAGGGACTCTTTATCTCGATATTCGAGATAGAACGGCCGCTAGTAAATAATAAAATAAGAAATAGAAGACTGTCAGTCTGTATCTGTTGTCTGCTTTTTGCTTCCTGTACCTATGTGGATTGAATTTTACGCAGAATAAGAAATTTGTAGGTGCCTGCTGGTTTAAGAGGTATTTCATATTGACAAACGTCGATTAAATGTTGGTTGAATGACGCATCTCTTTGCGTCTTTGCCTCTCATGGTAATTGCAACCCTGGTCTACGACAACCAGTTATTTAAAGCCAGAGGAGTGTAAGGTTTAGTTTGAAGTTAGTTCGTTTACATAATATAATCTTTTGTAAGGGGCGTACCATGACGTCTTATGTGTTTCTTTTAGGTCGCATAAGAGGTCATGGTACTCCTCCAGTTCGTCCACTTTATGGTTTGCAGAACACCTAGCAGCTGAATAACACTTCAAACTTTCATGGTCACAACCACTAACATTATTAGTAAAAACAGGATTTTTACCATGTTTGTATTACCAGGTAACAGTTACCTACTCATGGTTCTTAAATGTTAGACACCTAGCGGCTGTTTTGAAATCTTTGTGAAAATTGACTATTACGAAAAACGGGATTTTTACCATCTTTGTATAATTTGTTGTCGCGTCCCCGATATTTTGGTGTAGTTGCATGCGCCATGAGCACGGTGTAACTTATACCTTTGAGTCTTTGATAGTGCAGTCAAGCAAGCAAGTACAAGTACAACAATTGGGGTTTTCTAAATTCTTATAACGTAAACGATAAGGTAGCAATTAAGGTTACCATGAAACGGACTGCTTCAACTTCACAATGCAGTCCGTTGGTTACGCAAACTAATTGAAATAGATATCCTAAAATGTCTGTAGTTAGCTAAATTTAGCCTTGCGAATATATTCAACTGACAATATGCAAAACTAGTACTAGAATAATAGTTTTTACTTAATTATAGCATAACAAGTGAAAACTTAAAATATCTTACCTTGGGATTCAATGTATTGTTTTCTGTCAAACCTCTTACTTGTAAACTTTCAGCAGTTTTTAGGAACATCGGGAGCATATTTTGGCCAACATTCACCTCGCCCTAAAATCAAGCAAAAATATTAACATACAAAGATCAAAATAGTGATTTACGCAAGTATTTTCCATCGTAGTGCATTATTATAGTGGAATATATTTTTCCTTCATAGGCAGTGATTAAATTTTTTATATTCTTCATACTTCATGGACTTTGTGCAAGTGGACTTTCTCCAGTGCAGCTCAATAACTTTAATCTCCGATTTCACCCAATTGAAGATTAATTTTTGGTGACCAAAAGTACAGTTAACAGGCCCTCGGCTTTACTAACTTGCACTAAGAAAACTGCTGCTATCAGTAACTGATAAAGGCTCAGGGCACTACCAAGGTCCAACAGAAAGCCTGACGGAATGTTGACCTAGTATTGTTTTTATTTACTAACAAACATCAAAATTCTTTTCATAATTCAGAGAAAAAATAAGGTTTAATATGATTTTAAGTTTACTTATGTAGGAACTAAACTGAGCCTGTGAACGCCTATACAATCTAGGCAAAAGAGTCACAGAACTACGATAATAATTCATATCCATAATAAATAATGAAGTAGCGCCGAGATCGCTTTCATAAAAACAAACATTTGAAACAAAAATAAACTTTACCTTGTACATGAAGTCCAACAGTGACTTCATCTCTGAATATCTTACATCCTTCAGGAATATTATAGGGTGTGGATGTGAATTTTGCAGGAATATACTTTCGAAATATGGAGAGCATGCTGACAGTATCGTTTGATGTGCCTAAAATGATAATAGGTGGCATTAATGCTGTGATTATGTAGAAAATGTAAAAAATTATGAGCGAGTTATATCCTATCCATATTTTAGGTTAAGTATTATGAAAGCTTATTGTTAGGTATATTTATGTTCTAATATATAATTTGTTTATGTATTTGGATTTAGCGTAATGGTTTTCGTTACGCCCAGTACACCTGTAGCTACCCTCATCATAATTTATTCTCTTATCCTGTCCATCCTAAGGTTGCCTGGAACAAATCGCTTATAGTGATAAGGCCGCCAATTGTATCTTTCTTTTTGTTTGTTAGTCTTAGTTCTATGTGTATAATAAAGTATAAATAAATAAATTATCTTATCTGATTTTTGTTATTATGATGGATTCTACTAAATAATTTACTTATTTAAAGACTAAAAATAATGTTTTTGTAAAATGTCCCATACACTAATGTCTTGTGTGGGAAGGGAATAGATCTAGCGACCAATGAGCAGGACAGGTAAGCACCAACCTCTGCGTCATACAGGTCGTAATAATTATTACAAGTGTTTTATTATAACCAATTTCATGGAAAAAACGGTTAAATAGGATTCGTGAAGGTCTCGCCAAATATGTGTACATAATAGGTATTAGAACTCCTAGGTATTTAGCATTCATTTAGAAGCTTTATTGTTATTATAATGAGACAAGCAGCAGTTTTTCATAGACGGTTTTGAAGTATACTTATATTAATTTCTGCATTTTTTTTATGACATCCAGTTGGACTTAAAATAAGTTCTTTTGAATAGCTAAATCGTTTAGAATATCACTTGATTTTCAAATTCCGTTTTTGTCAGAAGACTTCGAAATGTTATAAAATCTGATTACTTTCTGATTTTTCGTGTCGCATTTGACATGCTGTGTTTCTGACTTTGCGAAAAAGCCATTTGCGTTTTTTTTACTTTTTATATGCGTGTTTGTCATTTTACATCATTTCCTTCAACAAAATGTCTTCGTATTTTATATAAAAAAAAACAATATTTCCCGCTGTTGTATATTACATTGTACATGTGAGTTAGGTACCTACATTACCAAGGTAGGTACATACTGCGATTACATGAATAGGTAAATGTGATTATTACCGGCCAGACCAGATACGTTTAATAAGATCTAAATAATTGCCCTCAGATCAGACATCTGAATTGGTTGTGTTTGGCATTCAAGATAAGAAATTTATTTTCATGGTCATTATCACTAATATTATAGGTTCGAAGTAGGTAGAGCACCCGATATTGCGGCGGCGCAGTGGCATGCATGCGTTAAATCTTTTGTTATGATCACGTCGAAATATAAGGATTCTACAACAAATCAGCAGTTAGAAATAAGATAGCCAGTTCCTCAGTGATTGAGGATTCCGGGAGAGGCTCGCTTCCATCTTCAGCTTTATCAATACTTAACAACAGGTATGATGAAGGCTAAGTCTCCCCGTCGCTGATAAAATTAGAAAAAAGAAACAAGATTCTATTCGTATTTCTTTAAAATACGTGATAGTCATCAGTCATCATCACTGCATACTCCAAAACTAACCTCTATTTATTTGCCTCAAGTTCTATCAGAAAGGTTGGCAACCCTACCAATTATGATTGCGCGTGGGTTTATTTGTCAGTCACTAACGGCTCTTTTTCATCAATACAAAATAAATACCTTAAGAGTATTAATTGAGAGACAAATTATTATTTACAAATAATGTACCTACCAATCAAATAACTTAATTAAACTTAAGTCTGGTATCTAACTTTTAAAATTATTCAAAATAATTTAGTTTCTATTCTTACATCAACATCGCGATTGCTATTCGTATTTCTTATTCTACAGTCACGTCTAGACTAGACCCTAAAACCTGCCAAACTACTGCTATAAAAATTAGAAAGTTGGACAACGTGCTTAGATCTTCTGCAGACTCCTTTCAACCTACAAAACACACTGCATTTTATTAGCATAAAAGTTAACTTTCATAATTGTTGAATTTAAATGGCAAAGGAAGTGACCGGAGGTGTTATTGACCTTTCAATTTTAAAACTGTACACGGTACGGTGTTGACGTAGTATATCAGTGATAAGGGACAATAATTAACTACATCTCGGTCAAGTGAATAGCCAGTGCCTACAATAAACTGGCTTTAGTAGGGTTCGAACTATCTTCCTGTATATCGTTCCGTTATAAAAAAATAGCGCGAAATCAACGTGATGTTGACTGTACAACTCGTTTATCATTAAAAGATAATACCTAGTCTAGCAAGATTTTTTTATAGCGCGTAGGCATGTAATCGCCAGTTACCTAGTTTAAAAGTGATAAAATATCTTAAAATTTTGCATCTTACTGTGCACGGAAGAATAATAATAAGGTTAACTACGCTTAAACCTAGGTTAATCTGTCGCCTGGGTAGGATTAGGCAAACACACATTAATTCTGGAAGTTATTTTCCATGCTGGGTTTGGGTTTGATTTGTTATGATTATGAAACTTAAATGAGTTACGTTTTAATGTTTTAGTTACACTATATAAAAAATATTTCATTCTCCCCTTTCGTTAAAATTAGTTCAATAGCCGAGTTCCAAATAAAAGCGTGCTGCCGATCATAAAAAATAAACTGCTATTGTTATGCAATGCTATATTAACCATCCCGCAAAAAATTGCAATAATTATTTTTAAACGACATTTCATTTCATGTACATATTTGGCTTACAACACTCAACCTACTCAAGGCTGCACTATAATATCTGTACCTGCATGGTAGTATGCCTAGTTGACTTATGTATTGGTGATCAACTGCGTGTGCAGATAGATTTTATATTACTAGTATGCATCATAGTTTTACAATAGAAAAAGGTTGAGAATCAAACTCAATTCGCAATCTGCGGGCGTAAGCGAGTAAGGTGAGAAAGCTACGTAAGAACAGGAAAGAAGTTAAGGCCCGGATTTTTACTGATGATGAAATGTGGGTTTACGACTTTGAAACCGAGTCAAAGCAGGAGTCCAGACCTGTCCCCCAATGACCATTACTTATTATTTTTTGGAAGAAGAATCAGGTCCCCGGAAAAAAAATGACGTCAAAGAGGTGGTATAGTCAGTAATTTTGACGTGAAGGACCAATTATAATTTTATCGATGATTTTAACAAATTATTTGAGCGATTTGATATTAGGGTAATGGTATGTTGAAAATGAAAAATATTTTCTAATTTTATTTCTAACTTCTTCCCCCTTTACCGGAAACTTTTCGATCGGCCTTCGTATATCGCGTGTCATTGTGTTTATCGACACTGTAGCCCTGTCTATAGCTCTAGCAAGACAGCATCATGCGTCATATCATATCACGTGATATAGCGGTTCTCATTCTAGGTTGACTAGCATGAGCAATTTTTATCGAAACTCTTAGCTCGATACGTGCCACTGTCCCGCTCACATCTTGACGGGCTAAGCAGAACAGCATTTTGCGCACATTGTGCGCCATATCGTATCGCGTAATATAGCGGTGTTCAAGCTAGAGGGCTGAACTGTCAAAATCTATTGTCTTTTGACAGGTCAACGCGATAAATCGCTATATTATATCGCGTTTTAATATTCATGGTAATGCATTGTCTGTTGCAAAAAATATATATTTGAAAAGTACCTAATTTTGATACTATAATGACAGTTATGAATTATTGTTACTACTGTTAAACTTAAAAGCATTTCTTCTTAGACATTGTTGTCTGTGTATATTATATTATAAACTTTATTCAAACTAATTTTCTTTGAATCAATAACTCATTAATTATTGCAACAATTTATTACAACATGGTAACTCAGTTTTAGGCAGTATTGAGTTATGATAATATTCTTATTACTAAGCAAAAATGCGGTTTTTTTTACATTTATCATCATATCTAAATTCGTTATAATTGAGTGTTAAACATCTTAAAAACATTGTATCTCAGACATACATTTACTTTATTCAACAATTTCAAATTTAACGATTATATCAGTGTCATACAATATTGATTGTATGTCTGAGTTACAATGTAATTTTACAAAGTATATAAGGACGAATTTGATTGTAACTCACAAATATTATACAATAAGGGCCTGTTTCACAATCTAAAAGAAAGTTCCGAGTAGCTTACTTGACAACTAATTTCATACAAATTATGTTCCATTTTTAAATTTAACCAGAAGTTAGTGCCTAATCATAGATGGTGAAATGGGCACTAAATATAATATAATACAAAACCACTATTACGTAAGTGGTCAAGTTCGATTGGCATTAGGGCTTATATGAAATTTCTAAGATTTTTTTTACCCTTTGTCGTCCTCTTCTGTAAAATGGCTAAAACTGAGTTACCATGTTTTTGCTTGCAGGTGTCGAATTCTTTACAAACCTAATGTTGCATATTAGTTTTAAATGTAACGTATGTTTTGTCTAAACTTAAACCTTAACACACTATCAGAGAGTATCAGAAAGTATGTTATAAATATTAATAAGAAAAAATACTGAAAAAAAAAACCATTGGTCTCGTTTCGATCAGACGGGCTCTGATGCAAAATTAAAATGTTCTAAGAAAGTATCTTCTTATTTTGTGTTTGTTTTTTGATCATGACATGTGATCTTGTTGATTCATTACATGCATATCATAAGAATGCAACAATAAAAGGAACCTTTTAAAACTATCCATATAGAAATTCCATTGTTCTCTGGACACCGGTGTCTGGTTCGGGTTTGATGAATTAAAATATCCAGCACCTAATTAAACATAATCTCTTACAGCATTACTACCACTTGTTTACTATTGTTAGTAATTGTATATGATAAAGATGCAACAAACAACTGAATGGTTGCACCACTTATGCCACCAATGTTTACAAACAAATCCTGGGTGCACATGTTTATTATAAAAAAACAATGCATAAGATTTATCAATAAATTAAAATTTTATCATGGGCATTCACTAAAGAAAATGATTTAGTTGCAATATAATAATATTCAGTTAATTGGCATAAAATTAATGTAAAGAAAATCTTTAAGGTATGTAGGTATTGTTACAGGACTGTGGTAGTCCTTATTATCTATCACAATCAATCAATTTGTTTTATCCATCACAGGTTTCTATATTAAATCGTAAATGTAATTTTTTTAATAACATTGAAAAATGCTATTGATATGATTTATAAAGTTTGTAAAAAGAAAACAGCAACTAATGCAGATAAACATAGAGCTAACCCAGATTTGTAAAGTAATGTAGATTACACTACACACTTAACATAGGTTTTTGTTCAGAGCTATTTACTAGAACATGCTATGAAGAAGTCTACAAAATATGCTTCACTATCAATGGATTGCACCATCAAACTGGAATGATAACTTAAACAGTTGAAAAATGAATAGGATATGACAGCTTTGACAACCAATGTTCTGTTAATGGGGCAACTTAGCCATTGATAGATCTTCAGTTGTACTTTTTATAAGTAATATAAGACATTCCTGTTTGTATTTTTCTTAATTTCTTTTTGATATATTTTATATTGAAGACAAACACTGGAGAAGATATTACAATTGTGTTCAATATCTAATACATTGATTGAATTTATACAAAGTTATCAAGAAAGATTGACACCCGGAATAACAATTAAATGAAATAGATCAGTTTTAGCACAACTTATGATTTGAATTACATAAATTATAAAGAAACAATAGCGAGTTATAGAAACATACCTTGACTGTCTCTCCATCACAGGCCAGTGTCACATCGCAGAGGGCCTCTCTTTGCAGCAGGCTTGCAAGCACATCAGTCAGGTTGTTGGGGTGGTTGTTCCAGCGCAAGCAGAACTGCTGGTCCATTGTAGGTGCTAGTGTTAGTGACCGTGCTGCAAATAACATATCACTTAACATTTCTATTCTTACTGTATAATCAGGCATTCGCTAGCTTGACTATAATAACTGTATTTTAAAAGAAAACAATAATTAACCCTAGAAGCTTTGGTACTCCAGCTTGCATCACTGATTCATTTAAACACTGATGGCAGATGACAACTGGTAATTAGAGACGTGCGCCGGTTATCAAATTTACAATAAAGATACAATGTGCAAAAAATTGGCGGCCATAGGGCCTAGATAGGAGAACGTAGAGATAAGTGACATCAGCGGCTCGAATTAATGGGGGCCGCGGGCAGTGAGCTTACTGTACTCCTCATTGACAGTTAGCCCGCCGACACATATCTACTTGTTGCATGCTCCAAACGAGACCTATAAATTATGTAATTTAAATCCAGAAGACGCACCGCGGGGCCACCGACCCTACGGGACGCGGAAACCTCTAGCCGCTTCTATAAACGAGTTTAAAAAAGTAGTACCGCTCGCCAAAAAAATCGCAACATGCTGACACCGTTATAATCGCCAAGCTGGATGTCCCAGTTGTTAGGTCCACACTCGCGATATCAGGAATCTGAAGATGCACCACTATTTGTTGTTATCACAGACCACGCCGAGTGCCTAGAAATTAGCGACCGAAGATGTACGAGACATCTAAACGCGTAGTTGTGTCAACTTTGGCTATTCGTAGCGCCATTTGCCGATCCCGTATCACAGAATCTAAGAATTTTATTATCAATCAACACCAAATTTTTCTCTAAACACATCAATTTATCCACTAACACCATCCGGAATTAACATTGAGACACTATTATTCAATATTATCCTAACTCACCATTTGCAAAAATTTTGCCATCACAAACGCCACCCGACCCCTACCTTGCACTGTCTTTTTGACCACACACACATCTCGATTTCCGTGTTCACTCACGGCCTTCGGAATATCTTTCACATCATAATTCGGCCAGTATTCGCAACGCGAACTTCACACGTTTCTCACTTTACCGCGCTCAATTCAAAATTTGCAATGCAACCTCTTTGATTTTCGAGAAAATCTACTTTTGATTTAAAGAACACAAATGAACTTAACTGCTTTTTCTTCATTTATTAACGTGGTTCAACAATAGTAGATAAATACCTTGTATTTATTAATTTATTAAGAGGATTGCAAGGATTTAGCATAGCCACATGCAAAAACTATGGCTGAAAACATAAAATTAAAGAAAGCAAGTTTATGGTAAATTGTAATCTTAATAATCGGAAGTCACCAAAATCTCACTGCAACACAATAATTTTGATAAATAAAGTATATGTAGATAGATCTTCATAATCCATTATTGAACGTTGGCCTTGACATTATTATCAATTTTTGCACATGGACACACATTCAAACATAGAGCGACATCTCTGAGAAAACTAGATTCAAGCCCATCAGACTGCAGACAGTGAACTTAGCAGTTGCCTGAGGATTTGAACAGATGGCGCTGCTAGTATAAACAAACTACAATCGTTTGCAGCGTGTGCTGTATACATGTTAACCAGTTGGATTTATGTTTAGTACATGGAGAACAATGACCTCCCATACCATACGCTGTCTAATAATTATTTTTTACTTCATGTAACTTTATCCAACTTTTAGGTTAACATTTTAACTCAGAGTTATGTATTATTTAACATCCGTTTTTGAAGAATTAACATAAAAAAATAAAGAGCTGGGTACCTAAGTATGTACCAGACAAAACTTTGTTCATCGATCTTTTTTTAAGTAGGTACCTAGGTACTTTTTTTGAGTAATAGGGGAATTTCCCGGTAGGCCAGTAGAGTTTTTAGGGAGCGCTATTTTAAAAAGTAATAGACATATAGAAAACATTAGTATCATTTATGATAAATTTTAAAAATAAAAAATATTGGAAAATATCAACTAGGCCACAAGTGAATTTTAAACTGCAGCCGAGTTGATTTTTTTTCCAATATTTTTCTATTTAAAATTTATCATATTATGTATAAAAAAACATTGAAAAATGCAAAAATTAAAAAAAACTGTAAGTATCACTTTAGGTATTTTATTAAAAAATAAACTATTTCTTAAAATTAATTTATTTGTTTACGAAAAAACGTTATCCAAAAAAACTACTTAGTTTCCCTATGAGTTGCCCTGTCTTTATTGATAGGTACTTCCCGGTAGACCAGCAGAGTTTTTTTAGAATGCGTTATTTAAAAGAGATTGGGACGTAAAGAAACCGTTTATATCACAAATAAGAGAACATTATTAGGTATTTAATTTGAATCATAAATAATTTCTTTAACCTTATTACTTTTCGAATAAACGTTTCCCAAAAAAACTCTACTGGTCAACCGGAAGTTTCTCGATTGTACCTAAAGGTATGATCGACCTAAAATACTTATTGAACTTTTGCCAAGTCTGTTAAACCCTACCTTTATATGCTACTGTTACAGTCTATCTAAGCATACAGTCGTCCGACGGACACGTTTTGCCAGAGCAATCGTGCGGGGTTCGCGGGGCGAGAGGGGGTGCTAGCGAGACCGAGCTGCCATACGCTCACTCGGGACAATGACATATGTCCTGTCCATCCCCCCTAGCATGAACACCGCTGTATCACGCGATATGATATAGCGCATCATGCTATCTTGCTTACTACACTATGATATGAGTGGGACTGTGACACGTTATCGAGTTGATAAAAGCCGCTCATGCTGGGCCTACATGAAGGTATAACTTAAATAGAGCAAGCGCTAATTAGAAAGAGAGGTCGTACCGTCGACAGAGATAGCGCTACATAATTTTTTGGGCTTCAAGTAGGTATTGAGAGCGCTTGCTTCACTTAGGTTATACATTCATGGTCCTGTCAAGTAGGTACTATGAAAGTCTTGTCAAAAGCGGCATGGCCACGAGGTTAGTACCCCTATAGTTAGGGGTACAGTACCCCTATTACGAGTTTGCTTAACATGACATTTACAGGACTCGTGAGCGTAAACTGTCGGATGCACTGCTCATGTCGGTAAAACAGTCGCTAAATATGAAAGAGACAGAGCTACATTTTACGTTAACGTTTACTGTAACGTCAAGTTTGCCAAACTCGTAATAAGCCTACTGAGCCCTTATTACGAGTTGACATTTGCTATCAACGTTTTCGATAACTATCGGATGCTCTACACAATATGTCGATAAAACAGTCTATGAATTCATATCCAGGGACAAAGCGATAATTTTCGGAAACTATTATAGTTTGCTAAACTCGTAATAATGCCACAGGGCTCTGAAATGCATTCTGCTCAATCTATCTCGTGCTAAACGAATCATATTGTCCCGACTCATTGCAGAAAAACAGTGAGCCAAAAGTAAAATTTCAGTTCTTAGTTTTGGCTCGTTGACTGGTGGCCGTGAACGGGTCGTTGAACCCTGCAATAAATAAGTATGCGAATTTGGCCTTCTGCTCTATCATTTGGTGATCACGCGAATTGGGACGAACGTCTGTCTTCCACTTAAGAATTGCCTCGTAGTTACATACTAGGTACTGTATCATTGACATCTTTGACACCTAGGTAGGAAGCAATTGAAACAAACGTACTTAGGTACTATTATGCAACAAGACAACGTCGAAATATTAATATTTATTATTTTGAGGAAACCACCGGCAGACAATAAAAAAATATCTTTGAACCTTGTTTTCATTCTGAACTTCAGTCTAATTATATTGCGCGAGATTGTAAACTGTAGATACACAATTATTAGACTACTTACAATATATCTAAGTCAAATAGGCAAATAACGAAATGACCTGCTACGGAACTCACCACGCGTAGTTTCATCTTTTCATTTTGCAAAAGGAATTAAGAAAAGTTGCTCGTCTTTGAAAGTTATGGTGTTGAAAATGTAGTCTCGTTTTTGCGGAAAGGAATATCTATTTATTTAACTTACCTACGAGTAATTGGGCAGGTAGTCTATAAGTTGTTGGCAATACATAGGCAAATGATAATAATAAAACCTATATTTTGAAGACCGCAATTTTTTTAATTTCTAAAGTTTTCAAAATAAGAAAATTGACCGATGCAGCGATTTTATATTTAACTAGCTGTTACCCGCGACTTCGTCCGCGTGGTATCCTTTTATACATGTATTAGTTTTCAGCCCGCGACTTCATCCGCGTAGATTCTACTTTCCCCTTAAGGGAAAATCCTTTCTTACCTATCTACATGCCAAATTTCAACTCTATCCGGCAAGTACTTTGAGCTCTGCGTTGATAAGTATATCAGTAATTTTTGCCTTTTATATATTTAGATTATTGTCTGGGTTGTAAGTACTTTGGCCATTGATTAAGTACTTACCTAACGATTTGTTAGCTTATAAGGTTGATCAGTTGTAGTAATAATTAACAAAATTCAGTAGACATTTTGGGAACCGGCAAAGCTGTTGAATATCATTTGTTTTTGGCAAAAA
Organism: Chrysoteuchia culmella; assembly: GCA_910589605.1. Taxonomy (NCBI): domain Eukaryota; kingdom Metazoa; phylum Arthropoda; class Insecta; order Lepidoptera; family Crambidae; genus Chrysoteuchia; species Chrysoteuchia culmella. The sequence goes on from OU342654.1 coordinate 13,373,688, forward strand.
TACTGATCAAAGATTTTCACAAAATATAGGTTTGTTTATTTTTTTTAAGTTTTAACCATGAGCCTAATATTAATAAAATAAGTCACTTTTACTTTGAAATTAAAGGATTTTTCTTACAAAACTCCATCCCCCTTTTCACCCCTTTGGGGATGGATTTTTAAAAAACGACGAGACCGGTAAATGTTTATTTTTAATCCTTAACCTAAATATAAAATTTGAAGATCCTAACTCCAAAACTGACGGACTTTCATACAAACTTTCATCCCATATTTTACCCCTTTAGGGGTAGAATTTCGAAAAATCCTCTCTAAGTGCACCCCTAGACATAACAAGGAACCTATGTGCCAAATTTGAAGTCTCTAGACCTAGCGGTTTGGGCTGTGCGTTGATATGTCAGTCAGTCAGTCAGTCAGTCAGTTTCTTCTTTTCTAAATTTAGATATATTTAGATAGATGACAACTGAAAATCGGAATTTAAAACCTTTGTCAATCGTGTTTCCGGTGTAAAAAAAATTATGAAAATAAATAGTGGCTAAACGTTTTCGGGAAAGTGAAATTCGTAATCTAAAAATTCGAATTCAAGATAGGTAACCCTTTTTACCATTCTAGGGGTTGATTTCTGTAAAATCCCAAAATATAGGTTTGTTTGTTTGTTTTTAAGTTTCAACCATGAGCCTAATAATAATAAAATGAGTCACTTTTACTTTGAAATTAAAGGATTTTTCTTACAAAACTCCATTCCCCTTTTCACCCCTTTGGGAATGGAATTTTCAAAAACGCCGAGATAGGTAATTGTTTATTTTTAATCCTTAATCTAAATATAAAATTTGAAGATCCTAACTCCAAAACTGACGGACTTTCATACAAACTTTCATCCCCTATTTCACCCCCTTAGGGGTAGAATTTCGAAAAATCCTCTCTTAGTGCACCCCTAGACCTCACAAGGAACCTATGTGCCAAATTTGAAGTCTCTAGACCTAGCTGTTTGGGCTGTGCGTTGATATGTCAGTCAGTCAGTCAGTTTCTTATTTTATATATTTAGATTATGATAGTTTGCTATTCATTGAAATAAAACAACTTTTACGGATATCAAACGCGCTATATTTTCACGAACTAAGTTGTAAATTGTCCGTATTTTTTGGTTTTTAAGGGGTTTTTTTGATTTTCCCGACGTTTCGGCACCTTTACAGCTGCCGTGGTCTCGGGATGACTACTTATAAGTCTACCCTCGAAAAGTTAATTTATTTTCGTTCGGATACGGTTAGACATTTACTATGGCAAAAATTATTATCGATTTGATATTTTGATTGTTTTATTTCAATGAACAGTGCGCGCCAAAACATAAGATGTACGTATGTGAACCAGTTTGCTATTCATTAGTTTTTCTTAAATTTTGTTTCTTTTGGTCATTGTGCGTAGAATCTACAAGATAGCCTACGCCGTAGCCGTACCATTTCTTAGAAATATGTTGTGCTTGAGTTGAAAAATGTATGCTACTGGGTTAAGTTTATTTCCTTAACATTCTTAGCACACAAAGAGTATTACTGTGACAAGTGCAGTGCGGCAATCTGTTCGTTTCGTCTGCGATGATGAGAGTGGGCAGTCGTGTCCGTCGGTAATGTAATGCAGTGCAAATGAGTCAATCTCTGCGGGCCGGACAGTGCCATTAGGAAATCGATTCGTATACCTACTCCGACATCTACGAATCGCCTGCGATTGGCCAAGTAATAGGCCAGACGCAGTTATTAATTCCGGGTTGCAAGCATTTGCATTGTTATTTATTTAAATAATTAAGATCACTCTTATCCTTTGCTTTTAGTTCGTAACTCTTTGAGCTAAAGTTGAGTTTTATCTCATTATACTGTGATTATTACTGACAGTTTGTAGTCTACTATAAGTTATCTTTTAGGAAGTCTTGGTGTTATGAACCTTGAAAAAAACTAAAGAGGTCAAGATTTCACACTTTGTAGTGTAGTGCCTATCGTATACGGTGGAGTAAAAAAAAGTTAAAAAAAAACGTTAGAGAATAAAATAGGTAGTAGGGTACTCTTCTAAGACTTTTTTGTTTTAATTTTGTTTTGATTATCAGGTATTAAAATTTTAAAAACTTAAGAAAAGGCTTCTTAAATAATGATTAAGCATATTATTATTGATGATAATGATTATAAATGTTAGGTTACTGCCAAAAATTCTCATTATTCTTAATTTTTTTTTGTGATTGTATTAGAATCTATTTTGTCATTATAAATCTTATTTCTTTATTAGGTGCTCTCGGTTTAACCCGCGTGGTTTCCGTTCTCGTGGGAGTATCGGGATAAAAAGTATCCTATATTTATAACCAAGTTATCTACTATATGTGTACCAAATTTCATCCAAATCCGTTAAGTAGCTTTTAAGTTTATCCGTTACAAACAAACAATCAAATCTTTCCTCTTTATAATATTACATACTATAAGAAAACACCTAAGATAGTTGTGACGAAAAGTATTTAGTTAAAATAGTTATTTGACTTTTAAAATTCAATCATTGCAACTCGACAAGGGCTATTTTTAACCGACTTAAAAAAAAGGAGAAGGTTCTCAATTCGACGGAATCTTTTTTTTTTTTTTGTTCCTGTTTTATTTCATACAGAGTCGTCAAATTGAAAAGTGACCTTAAACACTTGGGTTAGATAAATTTTTATCACAATAAAAATACTACAATAAAGTACATTATATGGTTATCCTAACCGTAAACAATTTTCAACTAGCAAGGAAGGACTTACCATATATTATAACATTTCTCGCATTACGTAAGTTGTGACGTACATACAGGTCAATGGCAATTTATTTTAGATGAAAATATTTAAGCTCTAAGCACAACGTTAAGACAAGAAGGCTGAAGTAGACCCATTTTCCAGCATGACGCATGAACCAGCCATCGCTTCGCTCAACCATATTTTAGGGAACGTAACGATTTAAGAGATATCCACCCGAAAATGTAATAAAGGACATATCCTATCCTCAGATAGAATGGCTAATGGAATGAAAGCTGAGTTTTCATCATGGCAATAATTTCGCAAATAAAAAAATTATGTTACACGACTTCTTTACCACATTTAGATTTTTTAAACTTTCCACCGATTTTCAGTTTCATCGTTCACTAGCCAGATTCCTTAATTTTAATAAATAAATATTTAATTAGTAAGGCGTACGTAAGTAGTAGTACAGTCGGGGAACTTCTCGATTGACCAGTAGAGATTTTTTAGGAAGCTTTATTTCAAAACGTAATAGATTTATAATACATCATTAATAGGATTTCATTTGAATAATAAATATTTACTATTACCTTATAAATTACATTAAGAATAAACGTTTCCTAAAAAAACTCTACTGGTCAACCGCGGGGTTATTAACTAAAAATTAGCAATCATCGCGTAGTGATCGCGCGATCGACGCGGAAAGTCAAATTAATTAATTTCATCCTTTTTAAATTACACACAAAATTAAAAAAACCGCATTAAAATTGCTTGATTCGTTTAGGCTCTACGAAATACGTACAGACAGACAGACAGACATAGACTTCAAACTTATAACAACACCCCTCTTTGCGCTGCGTCTGGGTTAAAAATGGTAGGTATTACGTATGTGATCGCTGGCTAATCGCTCGCTGAAGGTTCGTATAGCGGCGGCGGCGGCGTCTCATTCTCTCGCGCTCCTCCTATATGCTTGCGTGCTTGCTTATTTCGTTAATTCGTAAATGATGCTGTAGGCTTCCCTAAGAAAAAAAAATAAAAAATATATATTCTACCCACATCACAGTTCATCGATTGTTCGGTAGAGACCGCATTCTTATAACTGTGCGGTTGCTATTATGGTGATACGTAACGTAAAGCAATTATCGCGCAATATTTGCTATCGCATTGCTGTCTCAAGAATAAGTAATAACCCCGCGGGAAGTTTCCCAATTTTACGTTTGTTATGTAATACACGTGAAATGTGTTACAAAGAGTTTATATTTTGTCTTAGCGCTTCAGATAATTTTGTAATGTTTGGTTTGATATTATTGTTGCGGAACAAATACTTTTTTGTAGTTTTATACCTTTTTCAATATGAAAGGCCTTTTTCTGCTCATGGCAGAAGGTCTGCTGTTCTGTTTTTCGTCTTGGTTGGTATGTTTGATTATCTTGTCTTTTCCTGTTTCTATTATATTTTATCAATATACGCTTTACTCTGCACTTAATAACTACAGTCCACGTTATTTCCTCCTCCTTTTTTACAATTATTGTTATTATTATTACTTTATGCTTCGAAAAAATAAGAAATTTTGCATTAATATGATTATCAGAACGAATAATCCTTACTTCCTCAGTTAGCCGCCTACGTAGAATATAACAGTTGATGGGGTTTATCCACTTGCATAATGACATGAGAGGAAAGTCGACAACCTGTGCACTTAGTTTTCCAATCTAAACAATAGAAATTCAACGGGTGCGCGGCCCACGGGACGCTGATCTATCTCTATGTAAATTATGCTGCAAATAACACTGACTTGCGTTCATCAAGCTCGGCACGTGGCCATGGCCACAGACAAAGTATAACTAAACAGTCGCAAGGACAGGTAAACAGGACGCACTCACACAGATACGCTCGGCTAACTGTTTTACCAGAAAAAACTTTTTATAAAAAAATGTTAACCATTTTGCAGCATTTTGTAATAGGTGATGAGGAGTTGACATAAGGTTAATAGCGTAGGCACGAGACCTCTTCTACCTTTAAAAATTGTAGGACCGCAAAGTAGAATGCCTTGGCTGGCACCGACTCCAAAAGGTATATTTTTTGCTTTTTTAGTTTTTTGAAGTCGGTTTACGTTTTTTATAAAAAAAAATTATTTCACATTTTTTAAGGTAGAAGAGGTCTCGTGCCTACGCTATTAACCTTATGTCAACTCCTCATCACATTTACAAAATGCTGCTTTTCCCGGTGCATTACTTATTGAGGAGTTCTCCCGATACTTCATCATCAGCTCCACTTTATCACATGCATTGAGTCTAGCATAAATTGCTTATGAACCACATTTAAGTAATCGTATCGCTTCCGTGAAATGCTAAGTATTTAATAGTTCCGATGACCATTTATGGTCTTCATCATCAGTTCCACTTCACCAAATTGTGCTTTTCGAAAGCATATGTATAAGTTACTATAGAAAACACCGAAATCGCTATAGGAGTGCCTATAATATTTGAAGAGTTCCCTGGATTTCTCCAGGATCCCATAATCAGATCCTGACATGATGACAAGGGGACCACGTGGGAAGTATACCCTTTCGAACAAAAAAAGAATTACTCAAATCGGTCCAGCCGTCTTTGAGTAATCGAGTAACATACATAAAAAAGATTCCGTCGAATTGGGAACCTCCTTCTTTTTTGAAGTCGGTTAAAAAAAAAACAAGTGAGATCGAGCCGGCCGTGTAGCGATAGCGAGCGGCGCGTGTGTGTGTGAGCGCGTCATATCGGCCGAACGAATGCAACGACTGTTTATGCGACTGTTTATGTTTAGACTGTGCTAACAGGCTCAGAGACATTATTCTTTCTTGTGCCACGTAACCAATAAATGGTTTTTTTTGTTTTGTTTTTACAATCACACTTGTTATAAGTGTGATTGTAAAAACAAAAAAAAATCATAGCCAAACTTAAATCAAATCAAGTCATTTTTCACGGGAAGTAATATGGTTCAAATACTTGTCCAACTAGCAAGAACTTCCCTACAATGGCACCGTATATAAGAATGGAACCAACTCAAAAAGTACTTAATTCGTTTTAAAGCGTAAACAAACATGTTTATAATTGTTACCTGACTTTTCCAGTTTGAGTCCTATGTAAATCCAAGAAAAAAACGTTTGCGTGAACTCTTTTATTTTCTTTCCATAATCATAGTCTTTTCATACAGTTCGGATATCTTACTTATATAGGTAGTTACCAAATTGAGTTCGTTTTTGATATTGATTTGTTTTAGCTTATTTCAGTTTAGCCATTGTATTATATAGTTTACACATAATGTATCATTGTAAGAAATGACACAATTTTTATCTTAACATAGACATTGTCGGAAAATAGAATTAATTAAAGCTAATTTATAAAGAAATTCATTTATTATGTAAACCAGGAATAGCGATGGGCCTAGAACTGAACCCTATGGAACATAAATCTGACCTAGTTAATACGATGTATCACAGTACATTGCATTGCATGCGGCCACTTTTAAGTAACTTTGGATCCACTGTAAAGATAAGCCTTAAGCTTAGCTTTACACCTATTACAGCTTTTGGCATACTTAAGATATCCCATAGCGTTCACATTTATTTAATATTATTCATAGCAAGATTATTCACTGAGTTAAAGGCGCTTGAGATGGCAGAAACATGTGTATTTTTATGTTTTGTTCAGAGAAAAATTTGAATGGTGGCTTTAAATTTTGACTGACTTTTTATGTCTTGTTAAATACTTCTAATCTCAAAGCAGCAACTTCCACATTTATGTTAAGTATTTATAGACATACATTATGCTATAGGCATACCAATAATATGTACCATACTAATTAATATGTACCAAAGTACATATTAGTTATACGTATCGTGTTGCCTTTTTTATGAAGGATAATTAGCTAGTTATTGCTTTTTGTAGACGCTCTGGGAAGGCGCTTTGTGTAACTATAACTTCAACGCACTGTTTTATAATAATCGTAGAACTACGGATGTATCTACATATACATCGTCAAAACCTTCTTACTAAGGTTTTATCAGAACGGTAAGTTTCATAACTAGATATCTTTTGTTTTACACACGACAACAAGTCAGGCCTTACAGGTTAAGAGGTCGAGGGCGCTGCAATGTCGGTCGCTGGTAATAGCAGCTATTTCTGTAGGGTAAGTGTAAAGCGTGACGTGCTTTTGATTGTACATATTACGAGATATAATGTAATACGAACCAGTGTTATCTATATATTTGTAATAATCCATGTCAATGGATTTCAGTGTTGTTAATTGGAGGATATTACGAGTATTAAATGGCACATTGGTTGGTACCTATTAATAATAAAAATCACTAATAAAATATATTTGTCTAAGGATACTTACCAGCATAGTGATGAAATTAAACAGTCGCTTTTGCTCTTGTATTGATGTCTGTCGCACAGCAAATAAATATTGGTCATTCTGGTAGAGTCTCTGCCGTGTTGTGTTGTTTCCATCTTAGTACTTTGCAGACGTATATTTAAGTAATTTTGTGAAATGGTGGAGCTATGTAACCAAATTGTATCTAGTTGTGTAAAAGCGTGTATGTTTGTTATTAGTAAACGGTATTATGAAATAGCAACTTTAAACTTTAATACAATATTGTATCTACTTAAGAAAAATATAGGTGAAGACCGTCTAGTGGTAATATCTGAAAGTGTTAGTGGAGTGAGTAATACAGTACTAATTGAATGAAAAATAAAATCTCATTAAAGACTTCCATAAAAACATCCTCATTTTATTTAATGTTGTTAATTATTTTTTATTTAAATACTATATTTATAGTGAATGTTAGTGTAGTTGTAGTAGTGTATAAAATATCTATTGCTTGTGTATGTGTTTGAAAGCTCATGTGTTTGAAAATTTGTGTCGTGATAGTAAGCATTATGGATTTATAGCACAAAAGTACAAGGAGTACTCGTGTATTAAGAGTACCTATAATATATTAGTTTGTCAATTTTTCGCACAGCAAAATTGTGTCTTCGCTATAGCGTGTTTTATCCTGAAAGAAAAAACACAGTAAATATTAGAAAACTCAACAAAAAATTAAACTTAGGAAAACGTGTAAAAGGTCAAATGTTTTACATGTAACAGTCGTCTTAAAATTTTTATATAGTATGATTGTTAGTTAGTGTTGTTAAATTTATATATGGCAACAAAAAATAAATGGCAACACAGTAGTGAGTGCAATAAAACAAGATGGTTGGTTAAAACCAACTTGGTTTCACTGTCAAGAGTTTTATTTATTAAAATATGGCGCTGCGGACAGTATACAACTTGTGCGGGTACAACCCAATGTATTTCTAATTACTAAGGCTTACTAAGGCCATAAAATACTAAATAGTACACTAAGGCACGTGCTTTAGTACAATACTACAAACAATACTTATGAAAAATGTTCTTCATAAGTAGGTATTGTATCAAAGAAAATTCTAGGATGCCCAATTTGCCAGTCATCGTTTTAATATTTTACAAGATTCACTTCACCTTTATCTTCAAATCGTTTACGATTACGATCCATAATAAACACTCGTTACGTTCTTCCTAAACTATATATTTTATTGTGACAAAGTAGAAACTTTGTAAACTCTGTACGTACAACAATATCGACTCATTCTAATCATTTCTCTAACAAAACAGATTTCGAAATCGGAGTCTAGAGAATATGCAAGTTTGATGTTTTAGTTGAATGGGCATTGGTTAAATAGCCAACGGCGGCGGCCGATTATTCAAATCGGCACAGTATAGTACCACGACCACGAATTAGTAACATACGCAGGGGCTTGTTGAATAAATGGACAACCCCCGAATTACTGTTACCATCGACGATGTAGTTAGTTGTTTTTCTATACTTATACTACTTAGGATAAGGAGTCGTTGTCTTTTTGCAGATAAAACTTTCAACACCAAACTACAAACCCGCTTTCCCGAATTAGAGTTTGTGTACGAGTAGTACCTATTTTTGATGAAAAACGACGGAAAAATAATTTGTTCTTTCGCAATGAAATAATTTTTTTGTTATTGCGCATTTATTATTTTAGTATTAATGCAGATTTTTTTATAGTGAACGTTGCGATTCCAATTTGTGATATTAATTATATTTTTACTTCTAAATGATTAAAAACAATGTTGAATGATCTTGTCATTTTCAAAATTCTATTTTGAACTTTTAGACTTTAGAAAGACTTTCAGCCTTTCTCACTCACCACAGTTACATCAAATTTCTCCAAGGTGTTTGGCTAGTCTTTCCAGACAATTAAGATTCCAAGTATAGTTTTTAGAGAAATGCTAAAGCCAAGACTAATTTTATGTTTCAAAGACAACGTCTGACTTATAGTCACATCTCCAGTTATTAAAATATAGTACGAGATTAATTAAGTAATAGCTTTCCCCGAATTATGCTTTCGACTTTGAATTGTAAGCGTCTTTTAATTGTTCAGGTGTGTTTCAGTATAATTACAGTGATTCGTAGACATTATCAGAGGCGTAGTTCAGACTTGTGTCGCGTCGTAGGTTCAGTTGCCATCCCCGTCTCATCGAATGAGTGTTGTTTAATGACGTGTAACTACTCTTTACACTGTTGATCGGCTCTGCAACCCTATTAAAAGATTAATTAAGGATGAGTTGTCTTTTTTTATTTACCCATGAGTAAACCCGATGGTGAATAACGAGGCTATAGAATTTTTCTGATTTTTTTTAGTTTTATTGTTGATATAGTTACTAAGCATTAAAAAAAATAAGAAAAACAAAAAAAAACATTGAATTAGGACAATCGCAAAAGTAGCTCGGTGTTAAATGAAGATAGCCACATCAACTCACCTTTGGTAGTTAAATTCATCCGTCCCTCTTCACCGCTTGCTCCCAATCAGCACCGATTTATGCTGGATGCGAGCTTATTAATTTTGGTATGCCGGCTAATTACCCTGCGAATTTGCGAAGTACTCACTTAAGTGTCGTAATCTATATGTGTATGTGTGTACGTGTGTTTGAGTTTAACGTAACCTAGACAGACAGTGGAATAGTGGATCCGAGTGGCACTCGACTCGATAGAGCCCCCTCTTCGTTACATCGAATACTAGGAGAGCAGAAGGTTTGAGGAGCCCCTCGCTACTCCCACGTGCGTGAATATCGTTGGGTGTGTGCCATAAGCTGAGTCGGTGTAACTTTCCTAGTGTGCCGTTCCCTTCAGTGACGTAACGTCCGCGCTCAAAGTTAGCGTTTGTTTGCCATGTTTCTGCATACTTTGAATGAAAAGTAGTTTGTGAGCTTCTGTACTGTTTTGTAAGCTCAGTAAATCTAGGTGATAGTGTTATATGTGTATGTGAATAGTAATTGTATTATATTATTTCACTCCGTACGTTTGCCATGTAGGTCGCCACACGGTATCTGTAAAGAAGAAAATTATCATTAATTAGGTATGATTTTATTATAATTTAAATGATGTGCCTGAAAACTTTGAAACCTTTTTTTTGGTTAGGTGGATAGGAAACGTTTCTCATGGAAAATAATTAAGCAAACTTCAAGCGAGATTACGCAAACTTTAAGAGACCAAAATGAAAATTTAATAAAACTGTATTTTGTAATTTTAACTAAAGTTACAAGGCAAGTTTACGAGTATTAATGAAGTGGAATGTGGAAAAGCGGCTTTTCGGAATACTGGTGTTCTACCTATAAAAGACATAGAACATGAAAACTTTCGGTTTAAAATTATGCAAATATAAAAAAAAACATATTTTAATTATTTCTCTGGAGATTTTCCTCACAATATTTAGGGAAAATGAAATAAAAACTGTTCCTGTATTTTAAATGGTTATAAAAATTGGTTTTATGATTTAAGTATCCCATTTGACAGTAACGACTGCAGTGCCTTCCTAAAGTCTAAAAGTAGATTCCATTATGTCCACCTTCTTTGTTATGAGGTGACACACGAACAAAGTTGGAATTGTTTGAGCTTATCACCCGCCGGACAATAAACCTCTTAGTAACATTGTTATTTAACAACACAAGGTAACGTCTGAACGTAACTTATATCTACCAGGTATCAAATAACGAAAAATTATAGAAGAAGCATTTTAACCATGCCTGGTAGTTCTGCAATTGACTTTTGGTTACATGAAACAAGCTGAAATGTAGCAAAAAATATTTTTGTTCTCAGCTAAGAAGCTCAGTTGAAGAAGTGCCCAACTTTAAAATGTATCAAAATGCAGAGTTACTCAAACTTATATTAAAGTAGGAATTATAATTATCGATAGGATTACAACAAAAAGAATAGCTCTTAAGATATTCAAATACAGCCCTAATTCAGTTTAAGTATCATGTCACGATCGATCGATTTATTTTATCCATCACAGATTTCTAAATTCAATCATTAATGTTTTTTTTTATGAAGTACGGTGAGACTCTTAGCCTTCATCATACCTGATGTTAAGTATTGATAAGGCTGAAGATGGAAGCGAGCCTCTCCCGGAATCCCCAATCACTGAGGAATTTTCCTTTATAACAATTATTAATGTACAGTAGGTACTCACAGACTGAAAGACAAAGCTGATTAATATTTTGAAAAGTCTTTGTAATATCCAGTGGAAGATAGTTGAAATTAAAATTTGAAAATATTTATCTTTTAAATTAACTAACCCAGATGTCAAATAAATACAACCATAAAACCACCATTCCACAAAATAACCAGGTAAGAACAATTACGAAAACAATAATATCGTAATTTTTTTATCAAACATCCTTGTTTCATTTCGTAATAGGGTGGGCGAAATTCGATTAGTCGTCGCAATCAGAACAGCCAGACAAAGGATTATTATTGATTTAACGACATTGAGATGACCGGTGCACAATTTTAGTAATGCCTCACACGTCCCGCCATGTAGTGTTACATAAGCAATACTGCGCTACAGTTTTCACGATAATTGTTTGCAGCCAATAGAGATAAAACAATTGGATTCGACTAAATCATTAGTGAAATCAAAATATTGGATTAGCTTTTCAAACACAACTTACGTGGATCCTAAGTGAATACAAGCATTTAAATTATAATTGTTGAGTACTCATACATACCTATCTTAATTAATTGCGTAAAAATATACCCATTTATTTAAAAACTACTGAAGATTATAATTAAATTTCAACTACCAAAAATCGTTATCGATCGAGGTCGTTCAATGTATTTATAGATTTTTTGCAAGTTTAGTTAAAATTGTAAAGTACCTATCACAAAATATCTCAATTTTCGTTGGTCAATTATTATTAGTTGACATTATTTGAAGCTTTCGAAAACCCCTTATAAAATTTGCACGATAACATGAATTATGATGTTGTTATTTTTGAATTCGGTTGTTTAACTGTTGACTGATTTGATTACAAAACATTTCAATTTCCGATTTATTTTATTATATATTCAGGGTAAGTAAATTATTCTTTCGGTAGGTAATATTAAAATTTTGCGCGGACTGTTAATTGAATAAAACAACTGTTACGAATTATAAAGATATTCATTGTTAAGTTGTTAGGACACACAATAGGAAACATAAATCTAGCTTCTAGATGAATAGCAACAAAACACCTAGATCATAATAATTGGCAAATCTGTTAACCACGCATCTCCCGGCCGATTTAATACTATCGACAAGATTTGCATGTCACAGGACACAGGGGCCCGCGGCAAATGCCGTCGAATTACGTAAAGAAGATTGTATTGTATGCCAATATGGACGGTTAAATTAATTTCCGAGACATTTACATATATGCTACACAATAATTATGATGCTAGTTAGTGGAACATGAGTTTGATATACATATTGAGTGGAATTGAAACTAGCTTATCACTAAGTTGTAGTTTTAGCTATATTACCTATGTATATAGTCAAAACGCACTGTGAACAAACAAAGGAATAATCATATAGCTGCGCTATTTCAAAAACATTTGCAATAACAAGTATAAGACAATTCAATAACCGAAATTTAAATTTTCATTAGCAGGTTTTAAAGATATCGCTTTCCCAAAAAATAAGTAAAAGAACCTTAAAATACATAAAAAAATACGAATTACCTAGTCTATGGCTAATGAAGAGAGTATATTAGCAATCGAATTAGTGAAACGATAGGCATGGCAAATCTTGTTAAATAGTAGCTTTATATTTAAATTTACTTCACTTTTTGGTGTTGGAAACCTTTAATAAAGCGAGAGTATCAAATTTGACGTGAGTTCGTAGATCCTTTGTGTTGAATGACAGAGGTATGTCCCGTAATTGACCATTTGGCTTGACGAGTTACAGGTAACCGAGCTGTAGCCTTCAGGGGTACAACCTGCGTCCGGACCGGTATATTCATGTGGTTATTTGCATAGCCAAGAAACATCTGAATGTATTAACACACATGACAGATTTGTTTGCAGAATCAGATTTGTTCGGTCCAACCAATCGATCTTAACAATACAATTTCAAGGTTGGAAAGCATTCTTGGTATTGTTTCTAAAATCTGTTTAAAAGTAATTCATATTGTTCCTGTCAGAAAACATTTAGAGACATATACGAGATTCCATGAAAAACATCCAAAAACTTATTCGTGGTGCTCTGCCAAATCTCAAGTCAACGTAACGCCATGTAACAAAATGGAAGAAAGAAAAAATATTATTTTGTTCCAACATTAACTGAAAACTTTGTAACTAAGAAAAACTCACTATTTGGATCAATTGTTTTAATATATCGTGCATTTCAAATTACCTTTAAGAACTCATCATTATCTTCGTTGCATTCATTTAAAAGCAATTAGACCGATGTAGGGTGTCGTCCATAAAGCGCCATAATGTAAATTGTTATTTTCGTCACGTCACGTGACGGACAATACAAATATTGTGGAGCCATACTCACGGCGCGGTTGTGATTCGATTAATTACCTTTACACGTAATATAGCTTTTTTCTTTTTAAAGGAATCTCTGTGACCCATAATAGTAATCGGACGTGCTTCTATCTAACTATTGTGTAAAATCAAACTTTTTTCGATCATAATTTAGATTATTCAACGTTACATAAAATTGCTGGTTATCATGCATATGATACGATACGACTATTGGTCATATCTTTTGCGATAAAAGTCCTACAAAAAGACTATAGTAGTAAGAAACAAATCCAGGAAATTAATTATACCCTTAAATTTTAATGCACTAAGTATGCTTTCTCCATCGCCAATAAACAATACTATTTAAATTGTCAGGCCCCGCGGGTTATGAAACACAATAAATATTTCGTTGTTCTCTGGACATCGGTGTCCTCATTTGCTAGCAAATGATGAATTAAAGATATAATCAATTTCTAGGCCTAAAATATTACGTTGTCCATGGTGACGTAGCCGTGTCGATCGCCCAATTACAATGGTGTATGTATTGTAACAATAGAACAAATTGACCGCTGGCGCACCGATGAAACAATAGCCACAATCATGAATCCGGTTTGTCCCGCAGCGCAACAAACAAAATACATTTATTCAAATTAACACCGGCTTAGGAATTTAGATTGGAGGATGGTATTGAATATTGGGATGCGTAAATGTATTAAATCCTGAGTTTTGATTACGTTCAAAGATCTGTATTTGTCAAAAAAAAATGTTAAATTAGTGATTGTAAAACATGTACAGACTGAAAGCCACACAATATAGAAAAATAAAATGATTTTTGACATTGAAAATGTCTATCAAATCCCTTTGACATTGAAAATGTTGACATTTGACATTGAAAATGTTGACATTGAAAATGTTGACATTGAAAATGTCTATCAAATCCTTTTCGGCCCATACGCTATTTTCGCTATATCTCCGAGGATAATTGAGATTTCACCATGGAACAAGTGTCCCCAGGTTCAGAATTTAATTGTGGGTCCGATAGTGAAGGAATTTTGTAAATTGGCTGGATAGATTTTGAGAAATTTTAAAAATTGTTTTTTTTTAAAGGGATTTTTTTCTTTCTTTTTTTAGAAAGTAATTTATAAAAAAAATACTATTACAAATATCGAAAAAATTAGGAAAACGCAACTCCGAAGACCTCTCCGAGTGAAATTGGTTAATAATTGTGTCCTGGGGCCTTACCATCAACTGTAATGCAATTCATTGTGAGAGTGGGACGCTGCCATATGGCGCGTCTAGCGGCGTCCCGCTCTTACTAACTGAAAGTAACCTAAGATGAATCGCATTACAGTTGATGGTAGGCCCCCTGTAGGTGTGCATTTACGAGCGTGAAAAACAAATATTTTTGTTCCAGAAAAACGGCCGAAATCGTTGAAAATTACAGAAGATGCCGATTTTCGCTGAACGGTCTAAAAAATCGTCTTTCGTGAAATTCGCCATCGTCGATGACGACAGCGACGATGACCGAGATACACCTTCAACTGACAAGGATTCTGGATGTTTAAGTGGCACAAGAAAACCTCTACAGTTTGATTTGTAAACGTCGAGTCAAGGCACTTATTGTAATTTCTTATTTGACTTATCTTATTCTATTTCAATCAGGGATTCATTAAACTATGTAACAAGATTTTTGTTACGTGTATGTTAAAAAAAAAAAATCTTTTCGCAAAATTTGTCTTAATCTTAAATTTATTTTCAATGCCTCCGAAGATTGCGGGAACTGCAGGGTCTGTGGATTTTTTTTTACCACTTTTGAATATGACACGAGAAGAGAATGTTCAAAAGCTATTCTTAAAATGAGTAGAAGAGATCTCTTGTTCATTAAAATTACATTTTCGAGATAACCAGAAAACATCATGCCCTTTAAGGTAATGTTCAAATGTTTTACGTTTACTGCGATTATTTAACAAAATAGCTTCAAAATACACTCACCGGCACATTTAATGGCCCATCCCGTTATTTTTATACAAACATGCTCACTTTGTCACTTTCTACATAAAAATGTCAACATATTTCTGCAAAAATCTGTATGCTTATGTTTAGGTTAAGCGTTTGACTGTATTTATTTATTGAAAAATATTCACCAACGATATTATATTATTATATATTTTGTTATACTAATATTTTGCAATTACACCAAATTATTAAATGTTTATCTTATAGGAATCATACAAGCGTTCATTAAATATATTTTTTTATAAAAAAACAACTGTATCTACCAGCCGAAACAACAAAAATGTACTTATAACTAAGTACATAACAAGTGGGTTATTAACATGATTGCTTTAGTAGGATACCTATGTTAGTTACTAATAAGAGTGTTTGTGTTTAAAAATGTGTAGTCCTAGAACATTATAGAAGCAATTGCACTTCCTCAATTATGTTATAGGGCTTAGTAACATTCTTTAAGTTGGTTATAACATAATGACAGAAATAATAACTCCTGTAACTGCGCCCAGATCCAGGTTTGTAACATGCTACAAGTCTCTTAAACGAGAGTATAGAACTAGCCTTGGAGATAGCTATAAGAAATGATTATGTTAGATGTACACCGATTTTAAAAAGACGACTGAATCGATTAAAATTATTTATTTATTGGTCCCATTTTTTAAACATTGAAATCAGTGCAGTGGTTTTCAAGAAAAAAGACAGCTGAGACCAACTCTTATTTAAGTGTATGTTTATCTTATTCTTTTTCTACCATTTTGTTACTTTTTAATGGACTTCAAAAATTCTTTTTAAATGAAACACTTACAAACAAGTGCAAGTCGAACTCGCACATAAAGGGTTTCGTCTCTCACCCAAGGTTGCCTGGAAGAGATTGCTATGTAGCAATAAGACCGCCTATTGTGTGATTTCTCTGTATGTGTTTGTTTTTGTATCATGTGCAATAAAGTTTGTATTATTATATTAAATACCTACCTACCCAAAATGCCACTATAATTTATAGCCTGCAAAAATACCTTTGTTTTTCATAGTGTCTATATGAATGACAAAGTTATATTTTCGGTTTTGGCAAATGTGCTATAGCTCTGAAACTGCATAATATATTTCGTTCAAACTAATTTTCGTTGAATGTTTTTATAAAGGTCTACAGCATATATTTGTTTTAGATTTTTCACATTCTTATTTTAAAAGTTAGAGGAGGGGTGGACACACATTTTTTCACTTTGAAAATGTATATCATTCAAACGGTTGGCTTTGAGATAAAACTGTTTTAGGAACCTCAATGTAATTTTTAACACGTATAGGTTTGATGAAAAAAAATTGTTCAGTAACAGTTCCATGTATGGGTAGCCCCCCTTAATTCCTTTTTTTTGTGTAAAAACCGTAAAGCGGTTTACATAATACATTTACCGACCAAGTTTCAACTGTGTAATCCTCATAGTTTTGGAATAAAGTGGCTGTGACATTTTACCACTTCGGAAGTGTATATCTTTCAAACGGTTGATTTTGAGAAAAAACTGTAATAGGAACTTCAATGTAATTTTTGTGTAAAAACCGTAAAGCGGTTTACAGAATACATCTACCGACCAAGTTTCAACTGTGAAATCCTGATAGTTTTGGAATAAAGTGGCTTTGACATACATCGATTTGGCCGATTCTATAAGGCTTTCGTTTTTTGCCTTTAGGCTACGAAACCCTAAAAACTCTAGTGGTTACCGGTACTAGTAATTCTGAATATGATTTGCTACTATATTTTTTGTATTGTACCTATAAATTTTTTTACAAAAGAACGCCAATTAATGTACCCTATCCTATTCACGTCAAGCAACGTAAAATTTAAGCATAGAATACGTAAGGTGGTGGTGGGTCCTAAGCAGAGAGGCCACTCAAAACAACACACATGCACATACATTGACGTAACGTTTATTATTTTGTTTCGTTCCTTTTATTAAAAGTATTATTTCATAATTTTCAAAGCTAGAATAAGTCCCGTTTTAACACTAAAAACGGGCCATAAAATAAGAAGTCATAATATGACGAAATGTGTAACCGTGTAAACTTTCAAGATTTCCTGAAAACTACTTAACCGATTTAAAAACTAGCACTATTCTGAGAACAAACCTAGAATAAGGAATCTATTTTTGAAGTTGGTTAAAACTTACATAATGTTGCCAACCTGTCAATGCAGTAGAAAATATAGAGTATGGCAGGAGCGGTCCCTCTGATAGCTTTTCAGTTTTGTGATTTAAGTTAACATGGTATTTTGGCAACGATTCAAGAAATCAGCAGAGACCCAAAACTCATTGTTGGCATCATTGGCAGAAGGCTACATGCTAAAAGATTACAATTTATTGAAATAAAACAACTTTTACGGATATTAAACGCGCTATATTTCACAAACTAAGTTGTAATTCGTGACCACGGTAGCTGAAATGGTGCCGAAACGTCGGGAAAATAAAAAAATCAGTAAAAATCCTAAAAAATACGGACAATTACAACTTAGTTCGTGAAATATAGCGCGTTGGATATCCGTAAAAGTTGTTTTATTTCAATGAACAGTGCGCGCCAAAACTTAAGATGTACGTAGATTACAATTTGTTTTGAAGGGAAGTCTTGCCCGTTTTGATGTACCGTTTGAAACATCCTAATATAATCAAATTAAATGTGGTAATTTCACAGAATTATTTAGGGTATGTGCACCAGTGAATAAACACCCTCCAGTGAAAGAGGTGAGATGTTCCAATAAAATAACAAAAATAAAGATTTCTACAGAATGCGTTTTCTTTCTAAATGGTAACATTTTATTATGTAAAAATGGTCAAACAAACTTTTGTACTAATCCTGTAGTTACAATATGCCGACTGTTGGAATTAAGAACTCGGGTATCAGTGATCTACATTATGTACTTCGTCCGCGAGGAATTAGGTTATACAATCTATCCCGTTTTATTCCCCATCCTGTGGGTATATCAAAAAATCCTTTCTTAGTCCTCTCCTAATGCCTACATGTATCATGTATGCAAAATTTCAGCTTAATCAGTTCAGCCATTTGGGCTGTGCTTTGTCTGTCAGTCAGTCACGGTATTGTTTTATTAGTATAGATAAATTAAAGGTGAAGAGTTGTAATGTTGTTTTCACTCTTTCAATAATAATATGAACTTACTTAATAGACTTACCTTTTTCGGCTAGGACAACAACGGGTAAATGAGACAAAACACTATCCAGTGACAAGTAAATTGATCTTTATTATTATCCTGACTCTATACAAACCAAAACTAAAAAGGTGTCCTGTAATTAACACATAAAAACATAAAAAATAGGTACACTGTTAAAACAATTAATTAAAAGTTACTGTTTTAGTGATCTTAAATAAATTTGAAGGTTCATGAATGCCTGCCCAAGGATATCAGAAATGGAACTTAATTGAATGTGATGAGAAATTGATGATGATGCTACACTATGGGTGAACTCCTAAGCTTGCTGATGTGAATGAATGGTGGTTGTTGATATGCATATATTTAATTATAAAACTAAATGTTAGTTTTTTGGGTTAATTTAATAGAGGAATGGGGTCACCGCTCTATGTGTGATCCTCGGATTATATTTTCACTGCTTGATACTAGCAGGATAGTAAAACAGCCGGAGGCGACTCCCGGGCTTCCCTGATCTGTCCTCTAACGCCGAGCGTACTGAATTTTCTGCTTCGCGGGCGGAGTTGTGTTTCGGAGGGGCGCCGTATGCGTCTCGTCACCTGCGAGAGGGGATTATGAACGGAGGTGATTTCAGATATTATTGTAACCGGTGAATTCTCACAGAGGGGGCCTTACTGTAATGTCTTTACAACGAAGCCTGAAGGGCCCTATTTCATCTAAAAAGCATCAGAGCAAGGGGAAGGTTGATACCCCAGACTTAACCTCTAAAGTGGCCACTTGCATACCGATTATGATGCTGTGACTTATTTTTAATATTTCTTATTTGTAAGTAAATGTTTAATTTGTGAATAAATTATGTTTCACAGTATGATGCCTTTCTGTTTATATTACAGGGAAGCTCTGGCTACAGAGATTAGCCCAAAATATGTTTACATGAGGGCTTCCATGCCACATGGTGTGCACTCATGAAAGCATTCTTGAAGTGACTTATTTATGAAAGTTTACTAATAAAAAGAGAAAGTAACACCCTTAGGGGGTCCCTTTGTATCAATTACAAGGCTTAACTTGATAATTTAGGTGGATTAGGCAAGTATAATGGTAAGATCAAGTAGGGACACTGATTATGAAATTCTGATGTGAAGTGCACTGACACTAACCTGCGGCTTCAGCTATTCGTTCATCAAACTATATAATTGTTTATACTGGTATCAATTAAATTCTATAAATCATTTAATTAATTAAAGTAACCTTAAAAAGCAAGGACCTTTCTGTCATCTCAATCGCAGACCATCTGACAATCTCCTGTCAGTGTCATACCTGTCACTGTCGATCTGACAGATGGGGCGTTACGTGCGTTCGCACTGAATTAAAAACGTAAATCAGTGAAGATAATATTCCTGGTGTACTATGGCCAAAATTAAAAGCCAAGGCTGATGCTACCTCTGAACAATGAAAACCTGTAAAGTTAACAAGGTTCGAAGAGCCGTTTCGGCCACCACAACAAAACATTTAAATACAGTCATTCACCGAATTAAGCATCTCTTTTCCTTTACTTTTTTTTCTACTAGCTCTCACCCATCGTACCTACCCATCCACCTCACCTACTATATATTTATATCTATATATATATCTTAATGAAAGGAAATTTTAAAATGACCGAAGTCTGCAGACATACTGCCTATGTCTGCATAACTTTATTATGTTTATTTGTTAGAATGCGCTTATATCCACCGTACGAGTTAGTTTGTTAGGGTTCCGTGCCTCAAAAGAAAAAACGGAACCCTTAAAGGATCACTTTGTTGTCCGTCTGTCCGTCCGTCCGTCTCCATTTATTTCGGGAACGCGTGGAGGTATCGAGTTGAAATTAAAACCATATATTCAGGTCATCAGTTTGTTGGAGCTGTAAAAATATCAATTGTATTGTAATAAATATTTGTAAATTAACGTATAAAAAAGATAGGACCGTTTATGTCGCAAAAACGTACATTTCGACACTCTCAAGGGAGTTAAAACTTATAGGGTACTTCCCGTTGACCAAGAACTATGAAATTTGACAAGTAATATCGTCTTTAACTATAAATACAGGAAAATAACTAAAAGCTACACATTTGTAATTAAATCATAAATATACAGGGTGGAAATTTAAAACGGGGCACGAAGGGCAAATACCTTAACCAATGTAGCTACATGAAAACGTTCTTAGGAAACCATCCTTAATTTTTTTTTTATTTTGAACTGCGTTCACCGATTTTGAAAAAAAAATAACAGTCAGCAGAAAAGTGATGAGATTTCAAAAATATTTTTTTTATTGCGTACGATCCTTTTTCTCATGAGGATAAAAACTATGACACCATCAACTGAGGTATGAACACTAGGAAAGTCAGAATACGTGAAAACTATTTCCATACTTAGTTATACAGTACTTGTACAAAAAGAAAGACGAAGGGCACAGCGGCGCGCCGGCAGGCGGGCGGAAGAGCGGAGCGCAACGCGCTAGTTACCATTTAGTTTTTTTTTTAATTCTTTCTTTAATATCTTTGTAATGCTCAACCAGTTCAATTAAATTATCGTCTTAATATCAGGGTGACTTTAGGGTATTTTCGTTTTTGTTAGGGTATTTGTTAGGAGTTGCCTGAAAGTCTCAATCCGTGTTTCTGGTAGCGCACGGCACGCGTGTCTCCCCGCGCTGGCCACACGCAGCCGCATCCATTTCACCTACCTATTTTTTCTTAGCGAATGTATAGAAATAGTTTAAACGATTTCTGACTTTACTAGTGCTCAGTTTGTGTCATAGAGGGTTTTGGTCCTCATGAGAAACAGGATCAAATGCCATAAAAATATATTTTTTAAAACTCATCATAATTCTGCTGACAGAACTATAAAACTAGACAAAACTATAGAACTATCAAATTTCGCAAGTAATATTGTCTTTTAATACAAGAACAGGGAAAAATCTGAAAACTATACTATACTATAACTATAAATAATCATAAAAAAAATCTTTAGTTTTGGAAACTGAATTTTGGGAAAACTTCGGAAAAAAACTGCGAGACTCGATTCCTAATACTATTTATAATACTATGCAGGTACCTGTAAATTTGTGCGGAACCCTCGATGGGCGAGTCCGACTCGCACTTTTTTATTTGATAGCCCAATTGTTGTGCACGGTTTTATAGTCTATGTTAGGCCCTAATCCACGCAAACAAAGTCGCAGGCAACTTCTACTTATAAGACTTTTAAACGCCTCTGTGGTCTAGTGGTACAACCACCGGTATCAGACCCAGGGGTCTCGGGTTCGATTCCCAGCGGGGGTACATATTGTATTCGTTTTGGTTGGTAGGACTTGTTGTTAATCCGCCTGGCTAGCTAACACCATAGTTAAGTGCGACGCCATTGTGTTCCGGCAGTAAAAGATATGATAGCCAGTTCCTCAGTGATTGAGGATTCCGGGAGAGGCCCGCTTCCATCTTTAGCCTTATCAATACTTAACATCAGTACGATGAAGGCTAACCCCCATATTCTAAGTCGTTCCTACAAAACTTTTTACACTCCACTCAACCTCATTCGAGAATTTTGGTATTCATAGTTGCAAAAAATCTCCTCCACTCAAATTTTTTCTCACTTGAGTGTTATAATTAAAACTCTTTGCTAGAGTCGAGGAAACAACTGTCAAACTTTGGGACAGACTGTGCCTTTGAGAAACCTCGAGAATATTTACGCCATTTTTTCTATTTGTCAACTTATACGTGACCATAGCCAAAAAAATATAAAATTTATGGTGAAATCTATACCCATCTCCTCCATTCGAAATGTTTTCATAATTTAAAAACCCCCGACTTAATTATCCGTGCCCTTAAATGAACTAGTTTTGCAGTTTTATAGTGACGTGAATATCTGGAGATATTTTATTGTAATACTTATTTATACTTGTTTAGCTTTAAAATAGTGATGGCAGCCTCCGACAAATAATTAAGTTGGGGGTTTTTCAAAATCTGACAAGTAATTTTGGAGATAAATGGCAACATTGGTTTGCACAAACAAACAAACATCCTCTCACTCCAAACGCATAAAACCATCTCCGTACCGTCTCGTCGTGAGTAAAAATGGTAGTGTGCGCTAGGCCTAACACGGAGTGGCTACCTACTCTTTGGCTCCTCCAGGGGCCTTACCATCAACTGTAATGCAAGTCATTGTAGGTTGTGAGAGTGGGATGCTGCTCTATGGCGCTTCTAGCGGCGTTCCGCTCTTACTACCTGAAAGTAACCTAAAATGAATCGCATTACAGTTGATGGTAGGCCCCCAGGTCCTTACGTCGAGACAGAGTTACGACTTAGAATACCGATTTCGAGGAGTATTTCGAAGAGGTTTTCAATGAGGTTTCGTTAAGTCGAGGACGAGTAAGTTTTGGAGTCGAAAAAGAGAGAGAAAAAAAGTCATTCTCTTAAGAAAATTACACACAAGCTTTTCCGTAGCACGAATTGACTACGGAAATCCATCGTAGTCCGTAGTATTTATGTAGCTGGTGTAACTGCGTGCGGTTTGAGCGTTGAACGACGGTTGGTGCGGGCGGCACTGTTGATTACAAATTACTGCCGAAGCGTTTACACAATAACTATTTAATAGAAAAAGTATAATAATGTTACACGAGGAGGAGGAAGGAACATTCTTCTATTTAGTTTGAATCTATTTTATTGATCTCATTTTGCATTACGCATTACATTGTTAGAAAACAATAAATAATATTTAAATAATCAATGCTTTT
This sequence comes from Chrysoteuchia culmella, assembly GCA_910589605.1. Lineage (NCBI taxonomy): Eukaryota > Metazoa > Arthropoda > Insecta > Lepidoptera > Crambidae > Chrysoteuchia > Chrysoteuchia culmella. The sequence continues at coordinate 13,397,221 of OU342654.1, forward strand.
TAACCGACTTCAAAAAAGGATGAGGTTCTCAATTCGGTTGGTTTTTTTTTTTTTTTATGTATGTAAGCCGATTACGCCGAGATTTCTGAACCGATTTCCATGATTCTTTTTTTGTTCGATGCAGAATAGTTGCCAATTGGTCCCATAAAATTTGGTTTCGTTTGACCCAGTACTTTTTATGTTATGGGCATTTTTATATATTTCATTTCATTGTTGACTTGGACGATGTAGTATTTACGATAATTTTGTTTATAATGTACATGAAACCTTTTCTAATCTAGAAAAACCCTGCTGTAGTTTACAAAGCAGCCTATTACAGACACTAAAAAGTAAAAAAAAAACTACGTTAAAAAACCGACTTCAAAAACTAAATAGCAAAAAATAAGCCTTTTGGAACATAAGTGGTGCAGATTGAAAGCCCGTAAATAAAGTTTGAAAAATTATTTATTTACATATAATGTTGCAGTTCAAAAGTAGACAGGAAAGAATGAGTGGTAAGTGGGGGATGCGACATATTTATATAGAGCGGATATAACACCAAGGAGGTGGGAATAGTATAGAGTTGTTGAAAAAAAAAGTCAATTATAAAAGGCAAATATAAAAATATTTTGTTCATCATGTTACATGCAGTCGGAGGCATATAATTTAATAATAATAAGTAGAATCATTTATAATATCATGCCTCCGAGTGCATGTTATTATGTTGAACAAAATATTTATATATTTCTTTACTACAGTTAATGATGTTTTCAAGTAAGCAAGCCTCTAGCAACCGTTCTCAGCTTTAACAGCAGCTCAACTTATCCTGGGAGATTGGTCTTTAATGGACACTAACAAGCCAACTGTTCTTATATCATCAGATATTTCTAGGCAACGAATCTTTAGAGCGACTATTTTAAGAAGTATTTAGACGAAGAGCTTATTTTGTGAAAATTTTATGATTTATTTTAAATTCGAATTCTTTTCTACTGAGATTATTTAATTAGTTTTAATCTGACGTACTTTAGATTAAATTTATCCAGATAAGTAAGCTGTTTTCATTGAAAAAGTAAGGGGCTGCTAAGAGAGCTGCAAAACTCCTGGGTCCATCAAAAACACACCTGGAAATCCAAGTAACTGTGCTCTTACTTCGTATTTTTAATAAATACTTCGTATTATTAATAATTGTGATCAATATAATTTAATACAATGGGATTGCAAAAGTGCCTTTAAATAAATTGGATATTACAACTTTTATAATTGCTTTGATGCTGCCCTATCGGTAATCCCTTAAGCTACAACGGAACCATTAAGTTTTTTCACATAATTAGTGGTTTTATGTATGGACATCAGAAAAGTGAAAGATTAATCTGCATTGGCTTTATTTTATTGCATTGATAAGTCATGAATAAATAGCCGAACGATAAAACGAAAGAGCAATGTTTCCGATAGTCAGAAATAGAGTTTAGGGGAAAAAATATAGAACGGACGGTTCATTAGAAATCTTTTCGCTAGTGACAACGATAATTTTAAAAACTGCTACCTACCTATTTTTTTTTATAAAACATCCACCCAATTATTTAATTTATTTAGCAGAAACCTTAATTGAAGGTATCGCTTTAGGCTATTCTAAAAACAGAGTTATAAGCCGATCCAATTAACTTGTTTGAAATCGAAAACAATAATATCTTTTAGTATTTGGATAGTAACACAGCATTTTAAAGACGGTTATTAATTTTATTAATCTGTATTTTGTTTAAATATAGTAATTTCCACTATAGGTAACTATTAGTACGATATACGAGATTGTTACCATGTTTATATTTGTTGTCGAGTCCCCGATATTTCGGCTCAGTTGCATGCGCCTTCATCACGGAGTAACTAATAATACACCGTCACCGTCAGAAAAATCGTACCTTTAAAAAATCTGACTTTTAAACTTAGTTTAACCTTATTTGGAATTAATTTATGAGGGGAAATGTTGTATATTATTTGAAAGGTAACGAAAAGGAGTACCCAATATAATTAATCTTTTTATTTTTTATTGGAATATAACAAAAAAAGATAAAGTTTACAAAACAATTCCACTCGTTAATAATGCGTTTTGTACAAAAACAACTTAGAAAATACGTTTTTTTTTAAGGGTTAGATTATGGATCACTGCCCTTTGAACCTGCATTAACCCATTAAAACCCACAAATTGTAGCACAATTGCTCAACCAGCGGCCCTTATAGACGAACAAAATTGTTTTTTTTAATGTCACATTTTTGTTATTTATTATGTTTTTTTAATGCAATGAAATCTTGTTTATTAAGTTCATTTATTGGGCTTTGAAACGATGCTAATTTTGGTGGTGGTACAAGCCGTACACGCATTTGTAAAGTGTTTATAACGCTTAAGAAAATTTAAAAATGGTTCGATTTTTTTGATGTTGAGTGTAGTAATAGTAGTATTAATTTCCAACCTACGTTCACTTTATGTAAGGCACCAACATGTTATGATATGTTGTTTTTAAAATGTATTCCAATCGAGGCACGTCCCGGTCGAAGTATGAAATTACCATTGCGTATATATTCGCGTCTCTACTTAGAGTTTTAGATTTTCAAAATGATTATTAAAAAAAAATTTTGAAACTGTTGCAGTAAATTTAAATTTTCTTCCATGTAAATATAAACCTTAACTGCTGTGTGGACAGTTCTATTTCCTTTATAGTTTTCTAAATGTTTTCTCGCGTATGGCATTTGATATTGTACTTTAATAATATGTACAGTTACTTAAGTACTTGCTGTCCATACTGTTATGAACTTAGTATGGTTCCTTAGCCTAATGGCAGAAAACGGAACCCTTATAGATTCGTCATATCTGTCTGTCCGATGTATGTCACAGTCACTTTATTCCAAAACTATGAGGATTACACAGTTGGTAGATAGATGTATTCTTTAAACCGCTTTACGGTTCTTACACAAAAATAAAAAAATATATATTAAGGGGAAACATCCATACCCAACTCCCCATACATGGAACTGAAACTGAAAATATTTTTTTTCATCAAACCGATACATGTCTATAGATAGATCTTTAAAAATAACATTGAGGTTCCTAAAACAGATTTTTTCTCAAAGTCAACCGTTTGAATGATATACACTTTCAAAGTGGTAAAATGTGTTTCCCCTCTCACTCTAAATTTTAAAACAAGAAAGTGGAAAGTCTAAAAAAATATATGCTGTAGATCTTTATAAAAACTTTCAACGAAAATTGGTTCGAACGAAATATATTAAGCTGTTTCAGAGCTATAGCTATAGAGCTATTTGCAAAACCGCAAATATAACTTTGTCATTCATACAAACACTTATTTTTGCAGACGAAAAATTATAGTGGCATTTTGGGGTAGGTGTATTTAATACAATAATAATAATAGAAACTTTATTGCACACGATACAAAAACAAACACATACAGAGAAAATGACAAAAAGAGGAACACACAATAGGCGGCCTCATTCCTACATAGCAATCTCTTCCAGGCAACCTTGGGTGAGAGACGGAACCCTTTATGTGCGAGTTCGACTCGCACTTTTAATTAATTGCAGGATATAGGGGCTATGCAGCTCCAGTTGGAACTGTAGTCACTGCGACCTATAAGATCTATTGTAACTCGCCACCTTGTTATAGTATCTCTTTTAGCCTGGCGGCCTCCAGGAAGTCTAAAATCTTCCTAGCTTTGAGAGATTTTAGTTCCTCTGGCCGAATTATATGCCGGCCCAGGTGGATACTGCGTTTGTGAATAAGGGGTCCGCAGTCACATAGGAGATGTTTGGGTGTTTCTCTCTCTAATCCGCAGTAACGGCAAACCTCAGTGTCACTTAATTTCACAAAAGACTCGCACTTGGCCGATTTTGTTTAGGGAGTGTTTACAATATGACTATCAATTCCTGTCAATTGGTTAAGCTTATTTAGTTAATATTTATAATTTAGTATTTGTTATCATCACGAACAAGCTATCTTTAAATAATAAAATAAATAATTTAAATAATTGTAAATAATACAAATACTGTGTGTTACGAAATTGCTTCAATATTTATAAAGATATTGATCTTACTATTTCTACATAAAAACTACACTAATAGTCGAATGCACAGATCTTTGTAACCATGTACTTCGTAAAAGTATAATTAAAAAGAAACAAGAAAAGCATTAGCTTCATCATAGTATCTTATTATTGCTATACTGACAACATCATTTAATTAATTTGAATAATTTCGTCGACGAGAGTGAGCTACGAGAGCACTATTTAGCATATAGCGTAGGGTCGCGTTATAAAGACTCTATACCTTCACTTTCCTCGAAAAGTGTTTCGTCGAAAATACTTGAAAATTAATTACGAATCTAGTATGTTAATTACGAATCTAGTATGTCACTCCCTGCTTACACAAAAATTAAATTAGAATTTTACATAGTTATTAAACGAATGTGTTAAGTTTAGATGAAAGTTAAGAAGGATTTCAGGTGAATTAATTCACCTGAAATCCTTCTTAACTTAACAAATTAATGCGGAGCCCTATTTTGCTGGACCATGAGGAAACTTTGGCAAGAGTTTGTTGTTCATTTCGCTAACTATCGGGTATACAGCTCCACTAACTGTCAGATGAATTTTCCGCCTCAAAGTTCTCGCAAACAAGATCGTTTACAGCGCGCGGAGCAAAGTACCAGGGCCGCATGAACGGGAAGGGGCTGCGTTACACGTGGCGCACTCACACTGCCACCCGACCCGACGCTGGGAGACCCCACTTACGTTTATGCAATTTACAGACACCACGACACATTTAGCTTTAAACTTTTGTACAGATCAATACGTTTATAAACACGTCAGTCATAAGAGTTTTCTTTAAAGTTTATGTAATAAAAAACTTATTAATTATCGACTTTTAGAAACGGTTCTAACAAACGGTACCTACAAAGCACCGCTTCTGACTTGAACTGAAATGAAAACCTTCTTTCCTTCTTTATTCAAAGCTCAGTTGACGACTTTCTAGTTAGTTACAGTTCGCTTCATAAAGTAATGTACCTTATCGGTAATACTCAATTATAGAGATTTGATTTGAAATTTCCTATTTGTCGTTGTGAATCTAGTAGTAGTTACGTGGTTTAATTTTGTGACTTAATTGAAGGAAATAGGAAAGTATTTTACGGCGACATTTTTTCCCTGCATTTTGATCTCAAATACTGTTTGATATTATATTGGTTAGTTGTAGTATATATATATATATAATATTGCCTGTTAACATGTTGCATTGTTACCAGTTTTATCAATAGCTTTTTTTAATACTATCAAACTTGATAAGACTCGTTCAATGGTAATAAATTAATATTTATTTTAGAAACAATAATTAGAAAGACGAATCATTAAAATTTTTAGTGCATAGTAATTTCTTGATATATAAGAACCGTAGCTTTTCCTTCCTGAAGGTTGTTTAACATGTAAGTAATTGCCGGACACGGCTCTTTCGTAGCGGAATTATTTAATTGCGTATTCTGAAATAAATATGCAATCTTTCTACCACCTTCCTTTTTCTCCTGGGACTAGAGATCTCAATAAAGTTTTGCGTTTGAAACGCATAAGCCGAAGTAAAAGGTCTTTATAAGTATTTAAATTTGAATGTACTCATACTCAAAGTGTAATGCGTTATTTAACATGATGTACCAGTCGTCTTTGTGTTTAACTTCTAAATATGTTAATTAACAAAATCGTATCAGTTATTTATTGTATTTTGGTGATCTTCATTGCAATTAAGTTTGAGAAAATGTTTTTTTTTTAAATTTCACATTTTAGAATTTCAGTAAGTTATATTAGAAAGTTTTAAAGTGAACGGGAGCAGAATGATAAAATAATGAGTACGGCATTGGCACCTTGTGATTCTGCCCGGTAAGGTCGATGCAGAAATAGTAACTAAATTTATCTGTATTTTTGTCTTGGTTCGAGTTGGCCGGCTCAGTGCTTGAAGCAAATGTTTTCTCTAATTTAATTAGGAGTTGGCAGATATAAATAAGGTCAAAATTAGGAAAACATTCTTTATCGTTTTAGCAAAACGAACAAACAAAGTAAGATAAATTGAAGACTAGAGCGCCCTGTAAACGATCAAAGGGCAATGCCTAGCTTTGGCGCCTTTTCGAAAATGCCAGCACGCACACCATTCAAACCTTATTAAATGGATAGAGTATTTAAGTACGAACAATAGTTTCTGAGACAGCACATTTCTAAACTGTATCCATTCCGATATATATTCATCATTATTATTTTCTAGATAAAGGTTTAAAATACCTCAATTTTTGCAATTTTATCTGGCTTATAAGAATGGCCGATCATTTTAACAATATATTATATATGATTTTGTAATTTTTGCCTTTTTCAATGCTATTTTTATACTTATGGTAAATTTTAAATAGAAAAATATTGGAAAAAATTAACTCGGCCACAAGTGAATTCTCAGACGGGAATCGAACCCGCGACCTTTGGAAATCCGGTCCAATGCTCTAACCTCTGAGCTACCGAGACTTGCGAACCACCGTCGAAATTCTCCAATACTTTTATATTTTTAATACGCTGTAGGCCAGCGTTGTTACATCAATGCTAGGAATATCCTTGCATTCGAAAGAAACATATTTTCAGGTGTTTAACGATCGATTAAGATGCAACTGCCAATAATTTATGATTTTGTATTTTTTGCATTTTTCAATGCTATTTTTATACTTATGGTAAATTTTCAATAGAAAAATATTGGAAAAAATTAACTCGGCCACAAGTGACGACGGGAATCGAGATCGAGACGGGGATCGACGGGGGCCGAGTTAATTTTCAATATTTTTATATTTAAAATTTACCATAAGTATAAATATATTATATGATAATAATGTATAAATATAAAATAATAATGATAATTATCATATTTAATTAGCGGATGGAAAAATGCAACAACAGAGGTAACCAATTAGTTGAATAACAACGAACCTGGATATTATAAACGAAGGAAACAAACCAACCTTCGTAACAAAAAGGTTTAGAACAATTATAGACTTAACACTGGCTACGCCTTTAGCGGCAGCAGCAATCACAAACTGGCACGTCTCAGATGAGGATTCGTGCTCAGATCACAGGTGGGTTCGCTATGATCTGCAGATACCGACCCTTACACTCATCCCGAGGAGGTATCCCAGGAAAACAAATAAACAGCTGTACAGCAAACTCCTAGTGGGAAAACTAGACACCAACCTGGAGGAGCGCGACTTGTCAACAACCACACAGCTAGAATCACAGGTAGAAAAAATCTCAAATACCATAGCACTCTGTTACGAGGAGGCATGCCCCCTCAAAACTCTAACGCCGGACGACTCCGAAGGAAACCACTGGTGGGGTCCTGAGCTCGAACGGCAGAGAGAACTGGTAAGAAAGAGACTTAACAGAGCAATGAACATTTGTAAAGACACAGACTGGGACAAATACAAAGCTGCAAAAGCTGAGTACAAAAAGAAAATCAGATACTGGAGAAGCTAGTCCTGGAGGAAATTCAGCACGGAGATCAAAAAAAAAAAATCAAAAATATTTATTTTGTAACTAGAGTAAAGACTTACATAGATTCCTGGAGCCCCCTTTTAGATATAAAAATATCTGTGCCAGGAGGAGTGCCCCGCACTTCCATATCGATTTCAGTACTTCTAGTTATGTACAAGACTTACAAACTAATACCTTATTTAAAATGACATTTTACGTTCCATGTGGGTGATGTTTTGTATATTTTTATATTATAACGTGTGTGTGTGTGTGTGTGTGTGTGTGTGTGTGTGTGTGTGTATATAAGAGTGTATGTTCGGATATTTAAGCTCAAGAATATCTACTGTTTTATTCAATTTAGTTTTTACCTGTCAAACATACTTATTATTTGACAGGTTGTAAAAGATTTTCTACTTTACTGTAGGTTAAACTTTTTAGCCATTTACTTATAGTAGTTTTAACATTATGAGAAGTTTTAGAATATATGTTTAAGATTTTATTTATTTTATTATACAATTGACAACATTTCATAAAATTTGTCTTACGTTTTTATTTTTTATTTAGAAATTACATATAAAAATAAGAGTCACGTATTTTTTCATTTTGCAATATTTTCAATTTAACTCATCATAAAATTAATTTGAAAAATTACTCATTCTAAAAGAGCTAAGTCCAGTCGTACGGATTTCTGGCGGACATACCTTGGGAAATTAATTAAAAAAATACACTGTGACGTTGTCAAGTCAACATTACACTTAAATGAAGTTTGTTTGTTTTGTTTACGTTTGTATTTCTTGTATGGTTTTCGCCTGCAAGATTGTTTTGTTGTTGTTTAATTACAGTCTTGCTATTTTAACTTGATTTTAAAGGGAGGAAAGACCAAGACGTTTATGAAAAATGTGAAATTTGTGGAGTTATGTGAGTAAAAATGTACTTATGTATGTACATATTCTTAGCCAGATTTTCATTGGAGCCTTACATGTAACTAAATAGGTCAGTTTATTTAAGATACTAAATCTGCACGCAATTTCTAATACCTAATTATTGAAACATCATAAAAAAGCTAAATTATTTATGAGAAATCATTGAAAAATGCATATATTTTTTATGTAAATAACGCCAGTTATAGTGAGGTGCAATGTATATTTTTTATCGATATTTTCGGCGATTGATTTCTATGCTATGGTGTTTATAATATTATACTGTTTTTGTTGTTGCAGCCTCCGAAGGGACTGAAATTCGAGGCAAACTAAAATCGAGCAGTTTTTACAGCAACGTATTTTCATAAAAACAGATTTATTTGAACTCGCTGCTTAATAAATAACTTGATTCCTTGTCCTTTTGTAATTCAAAAAAGTAAGCGATAATCCATCCACCGCGTCATCATCAGGAGAAAAAAAAAACAGATTATTTTTAGACAAATATGTTTATCATTTAATGTTGACAATTGTTTCGAATAAATTTGTTTTTGCTAGCATGTGTGTTGAGATTTATCGCCTGGTTTTAGTTCCAAAGTATAAAATATATAATATTTGAGATAAATGAGTTATTTATTAATATTTTTATCGATATCATGTCCAAGTTGTTAAGATACTTCACTATTCTTTTGATTTTTCAGTTTATGTTGGTAGTACAATTTTATTTATTAGGGTGGTAGAATTTTACTTACTCTTTGGAGTGTTTAATATAGATGGGTAAATTTCAAGAAAAAAATTATTTAGTGAAATATTTAGAATTTTCATTTTGGAATTATATTAGTTTCGAGTGTTTATTTTTGCAGTTTTATTTGGCATTGAACCCTATCAAGGCTTATATTTGCAGCAAAATTGCGAATAGTCATAACTAGTCTATCTCTATCCTACAATTTGTGAGTGTTTTGATGTTTAGTTTGAGTACTTAGATCTTTGTTACAAAATCACGCCAAAACGGCTGAACGTATTGATTTGGATAAAATTTGTCACTTAAAACTGAAATATTTCAATCCGTTTTAAAACATTTTATCGTTTATTTTTTATTTTCATTTCATTGAAATGCTCTGTTACATACTCTTTGACTATATTGACAGCAATTTTTTTTTTATTGATTTTTAATAAGAGAACTTATTCCGTGATCACGACAAATCGGGGTTTATTCCAAATATTTCGTTAAATAATTGAATATTTATCCGAAAAAATACGTACGGTGTTAGAAATTTAAAAATCTCGAAATGGTTTTCGATTTAAGGTACCTTGTTAAAAATGAAATCATGTCAATTGAACTGATAGTTCATAAAACTGGCGACCCGCAAAAGCTGTTTTGGTATTTTTATAGTATGTTACAACGTTCTTTAATCTTCTGCCTTCTTTCATATGGTCAAATTTTAACATTTTATGTCTTTTTAGAATCAGGTGCTTTATAAAGAGTTTTCTCACTGAAAGAACTCCGATTATATCATATAGATCTACAGTCGGAAATCTTCTCTATTTAAAATGTATAACCTTTAATAGAGATGTTTGCGATCTTTCTTGTTCTAAAAATTTTGACTTTGTCGCTGCACCCCATATTGGAAGGCAATATATCAAAACAGATTCGACCAGAGCAATATAAATAACAGACAAAATATTGTGTTTGTTTCCAGTAGAGTGTGAGTTATTTTCTATAGGTACAACATGTCTAAGCTTTTTAAAAATCCAAGTTAATTTTCTTACTCTTTTTAAAATTTGCTCGACTTGCATGTGCCAGGATAATCGTTGATCCACAATTACACCTAAGTACTTAGTATAAGTAACTTTATCTATTATTGTAGGACATGTACACGAGTAATTAGTTTTATCTTTGTCTATTCTATTAATACAATTGTGAATTTTGATTTTGAAATCCTTTTTAGGTTGTGTTCGATTTGTAAGGCTGAAACAAATATAATTGTTTTTTTTTGTATTGAGTGTAAGCAAATTACTATCAAGCTAACATGCTATCTTTTGCATGCCTGTCTCTGTCTTGTTGCGTATTTCCTCCCAAGAAGATCCTTTAAATACCACTGCAGTGTCGTCAGCGTAGGAGATGTGAGCGTCATTTATAGTAATATTGCAAAGGTCATTGATATAAATAAGAAAAAATGTAGGTCCCAATACGCTGCCTTGCGGGACACCATAACTTATATCCCTACAAGCACTCAAATATTCTCCAACTCCGACTTGCTGTTTCCTTTCAGAAAGGTAGTCTTTTAAAAGTGCTAAAGAAACATCTCTGATACCATACTTTTCAAGTTTGGACACAAGAATAGGAATGGAAACCGTGTCAAATGCCTTTTTGAGGTCGATAAATACTGCTAGATCTTTTCCTCGTTCATCAAGAGTGTCAGCAACAAGCGAGCTTAGGGCTACGACAGCATCTTCAGTCGATTTTCCCTTTCTGAATCCATATTGTGATGAGGATAGCAAATTGAATTTTTCAAAATATTTTAATAGTCTATTATTAATAAATTTTTCTAATATTTTAGAGATCGAAGGGAGAACAGAGATTGGTCGGTAATTATTAATGTCGTCTTTATTGCCGCCTTTGTGGACAGGAGTAATAACTGATTGTTTAAGAAGACTCGGAAACATACCTGCTTTGAAACACGAGTTAGCTAGATGTGTTATGATTGGTATAACTTCCTCTTTAGCTAGCTTAAGATAGTTTGTCGATATTTTATCCCATCCAGCCGCACTGTTTGACTTTAAGCCCATAAGAATAGAGTTAACTTCGTCATAATCTGTATTGAACATTACAAAGGATGTTAATTGAGAGAAAGAGGTGTTTGCGAGATTTTGTTGAGAATGTCTAAATCTATTTCTTATGTCATCAGCAAGTTTGGACCAATATCGCTAAAGTAATTATTTAAGTAATTAACGCTGTCCAAAGGAGTAGATTTTAATTGTAAAAGTTCATGATTTTCATTTTTATTTTTTGTAGATAAGTTATATTCTTAACACTGTCCCACAAAGTTTTCGTATTTTTTGTAGCCATATTTAACTGTTCCCTTTCATATTTATATTTTAATTTCTTTAACAATTTTGTGCAGAAGTTACGATATCTTTTGTACGTTATTCTTAAGATTTCGTTGGTAGGATCATTTTGAAGATGCTTTTGTAGTTTATTTCGATTATTGATACACCTAAGGATTCCAGACGTTATCCAAGGTTTTATGTTACGCTTTGATTTAGGTATCTTAACTACTGATGTGTTTTCATCTAGGGATTCTTTAAGTTTATCTACTATTAACTGAACATTACATCAGGTTGATCACAAAATAATATTTCAGACAGTTTTTTCTTTTTTAATGAGGTAAGGGCATTTTCAAAATTAATTATGTTTTTGGTCTTTGTACATTTCATTTTATTTTTCACTTTTGATATTTTAACAATGTGGTAAGATGGTCAGTAATAGAAGTATTGAGCACTGCAACCTTGGCTGAGACTTTGTTTTAATCTAACTTGAGAATAATATGATCTAACCAGTTCTTTTTACGTGTCGGTAAATTGTGACCAGGGAGTAAGCCGTGCGATGTTAGAATATTTAAATAATTAAGTCTATTATTAGTTTCATAGCTACTTTCGTTATCCCTTATAATCGTATTTATATTAATATCTCCAGCGATGATTATGCTTTTAATTAATTTTAAAGAATCGAGATGGTCACTTAAGCTTTCAATAAAAATATCTGCATTTTTGTTGGATGGTGAGGATTATATACATAAAAAGGTTTTGTTTAATAGTTGATGCTGTAGACAGGATGCATTATTTCTTATACATTACATTTAAGCGAGTTCTTTACGTATACTACTACACCATCGCTCTGATTAAGGTGGCAAGTTGTCGCAAACAAGTTATAATTTATCATTCAATATCAACAAAGGCTTATCAGGAGAAATATGACACTCCGTTAAAATGATGATATCAGTTTCAAATTTAAAAGATGGCAGTGTGACTACACTGCCATCATATATTGCAATTTTGATGATTTCATGACTATGAAATCATCAAAATTGTAATATATGCTACGTATATTTTGAGAAATAAGAGTGAGATCGCATTTCTCAACATATATATACTTAGAGAGCATACTAACGACACATTATACCGACTCAGCTATTCCAAAATTGTCTATTTCATTAATTGTTTTAATTGTATTATCCATTTATAAATCAGGATAGTGAAAGTCAATGCATAGTAGTTGTTTGTAAAATATCGAAGGTGGCGTTATTTTTTTAAAAAGTAAATATACAGTGATCATGATCAAACACTCTTTAAAATATAGAAATATAGTAAAGCGTCGTGGACTATGAGTCCTTTTCTAATTAATTTGTGTGTATAATAATAAATAGAAAGCATGCATGATGTGTATAAAGAATTCAGTTTAATTTTTGAAAATAATATTTCAATATGAATTATAGTGTATGTGAGGCTAGTGTTTATATATAACGAGTGTGTATGTGTTTATTGTGTGATGTAAAAGTCTGGCTTGAGTAGTACATAGGATACTTATATTTTCTATTCACCTGGAACAGCCACATCGAGCACAAAATCAAGTCTGCCAGTGTCATACTCTGGCAATGCCGCAAGATGGTGGGTAAGCGCTGGGGTTTGTCACCTTAATTATTCCTATGGTTATACAACGTAGTTATCAAACCCCTCGTGTGCTACGGCTCGCTGGTCTGGTGGTCTAAAGCTGTCCAAACCAACGGACCGAAGAAACTTCAAGGGCTTCAACGTCAGGCCTGCTGTGCTCTAACTGGATGCATGAGCACTGCCCCGACAGCAGCACTTGAGGTAAAGCTTAATATTAAACCATTACACCTCCACATCCAGCAAGAGGCTGCTAAGACAGCGTTAGGGCTTAAACACTTGGGTACACTACGGGATCAGAAGGTAAGGCATCTTAACGGCTTACTGGAGGAATGGCTTGACACCCCTTTGATAGAGGCAGCGTGTGAAAAAGTCACGCCATCCTTCATCTTCGACAAAAAATACAGGGTACACCTGGAGGACGAACTTGACTCCAGACAGCAGCACAAGGCCCTCCTGATATTCACTGACGGTTCCAAGACATCATCGGGAGTAGGTTCGGGGGTATTTTCAGAGGACCTTAACATACAAATTGCCTCTCCACTTAGTCCATACAATACCGTTTTTCAAGCGGAATGTGTTGGTATTACACTGGCAGCACAGGCAATTATATCCAGAGAGTAACAAACTGCGACATTTATATACTCTCTGACAGCAAGTCGGTACTACAGGCACTGAATAGTAGTAGCAGCACATCTAGCCTAATACAAAAATATTACAACACCCTAAACAAGGTAGGTGCTTCCAATAATCTCACTGTCCAGTGGATTAAAGGCCACAGCGGCGCACGAAATGACATGGCAGATGAGTTAGTGAGGCGGGGTTCAGATTCTACCCCTCTCGACCAGAACCTTTTGCTCCCATCCCGGCTAGCTGGATGATGGTAAGATCCGTGAGCACACAACTAACTTGTATCAAAACTACTGGGACTCACTGGAGACGTGCAGACAAGCGAAACTAGCACTACCGCGCGCAGACGCTCGTCTCTCCAGAGCTCTCCTTAAACTCAAATGAAACTACACGATTCTAGATATTATTTGTGTACCAATTTTCAATAGTATATGTAACCTCATTTGAGAATAATCTTGAATTATCGTAATTTTTAGGGGTCTTTTCTAAAAGAAAAAGTGTCGAGGCTTAATCTTAAAATCGTGTTTCTGCAGCTTTACAAATCTAGATACAAGTATGAAGAAATATATAACTTACTACCAGATTTGTACATCTCTAACCGTCCTATAGTTTTATAACAAAAGTACGTACCTTTTCCGTATAGCGTATACCGTAGACCATATAGCGTCTCAAAAATAAAGATTGGAAATCAAATCAAATCAAATCGTTTAATTTACAAACTAAGCGATACAGAGGTGTTACATAGTTGGTAAAGTGCGGCTTAGTAACCGTTAAGGTGTAGCAATAGTACGTTATGATATAAGTGCGGTAGGTTGAAAATTACAGCCGAGGCGATATTGCTACAAGAAAGCAGAGGCTGTAATTATCAAAGCGCACGTATGTCATACGACGTTTTATAACATATTTGCGAGGAAATAAATAAAACTCGGACTAATGAGATACAATACGATATTGAAATTGGTGTAATAAGAGACCCGTTACGAGCAAATATGTTATAAAAATTATGACATAACAGCTTATTATACTGTATTGTAAAATTATTCTTATCATTATATCCTAAAAACTCAGTAAAAATATAGGTAGTCTAGTAGTACCAAGTAATAAAATATTTTTCTTATCTTTCGCCAATACGAGTATTTGAGAAGAAGTGTAAGTTTCCTGAAGAATTTATCCTTTGCCCCCGTACCGGAGAATGTAATGTGAACTGGTTGATGAGGCAAAGAGCCTTGAAACTTATAGTTTTACAGTCACTTTACGTACTCGTACAATCAATATCTTTGCATAATTTTTGTACCTAGTTTTGCTTCTGATAAACATAAAATTAACGAGTTAAACATTATTTTAAAACGAATACATATTTCGTTGAAATAGAAAAAAACGTAAGTTATCATTATGTTCCGTCGTATTTTTAAGACAGCGAACCCCAAAAGAGAAGTTTCTTAGAAAGAAGAAAGTTATCGTGTTTTCTTGAATGTAGGTTTTGCTATAAAAGGACTTCTCCTTACGCGGAAACGAAGCGTCTTTAAGTGTCGTAAAGCTGGTATCAGCAGATAGTAAGACTGTGTACGTATCATGTACTTAAGAGAAACTGAAACTATTCTATAGTCCTTCAGTGTAATGGATGCGACGCTTTCGAAAGCGAGGTCAGGGGTCTACTGCAAGAGAAAAATCGCGTTATCGGAAGTATTTTGGTCATGCCATCAACTACTTAAATTGTGCCTTATGGATAGTCCCGAAAAGGAAACGAATTTCATCCAACTGTCAAAAGAGCTAAGAGCCTTCATCATTTTGCCATCGTTATAAATACATACTTGCGATACGTACTACCATCAGAAACTGAAACTGATATTAATTTTACACCATCAACTAGTAAGTAAGGAACTAAGGATTCTACCGCTACCCTGTCTTTATAAATTTGAAATTTGTATGTTTGTCAAAAATAATTCACGTCTCTTTCCCTTACATGACACGGTATATAAAAAAAAACCGGCCAAGTGCGAGTCGGACTCGCGCACCGAGGGTCCCGTAAAATATTTTTGATTATTTTGATTGACCGGTTGTTTCTAAACAATAAATAAATAAATAAAAAATTATATGATGTAACTAAAAATTTACGGTTTTTGCAATTTTTCCTTTATCTGTACTATAATACGTTACTTCGTATCAAATTTCAAGATTCTAAGTTCACGAGAAGTACCCTGTAGGTTTTGATTCCCGTGCGAGTTTCGAAAATTTGCGGAAATTTGCGGCATAAACGGCTGTATCTTTTGATTTCTTTAGCTTAGAAGTTTAGAAGTTCACAGGTCCAAGGGACAGTAGACCTGAATATTAGATATAAATTTCAGTTTGATACCTCCACGCGTTCCTGAGAAAAACGGTCTTGACAGACGGACGAACGGACGGAGGGACAACGAAGTGATCCGTTATAAGGGTTACGGTTTTTTAAGTATAAGCATAAATTACTGATCCCACCACAGATTATTAAGTTTTGACATTGTATTATTAAATTATTAAATTTTATTTAGAAATAAATATTTATAAAATGTCAATGTATGGATGAATGGTTATAATAAATATTTAATTTCATTTTATGTTAAATATTAACTGATTTCCATGCCGAACTAAGGCAGAATATGCCGAACTTATATTATTTATCATCATAAATTGTATACCATATTCTGGGAAATAAAGATTATGATTATGATTATGAAAGAAGTGGCTAAACTTGAGTAAGAAACAAATAAGTACCTACCAACTTAGCAAGAATTGGAACTTGGGCTTGATGTTACCAGAAGCACTAAGAAGGTAGATTATAACCTCTTAGGCTATGTAGGCTTATCGAAATTAATAATTAAAAGTAACATTTTTAGTGCCCCTACAAAATTTTAACAACAGTCAGACAATGTCCGTCGTACGCTGTTCACGTTTTGGGAGGTAGTTTGTCAAACGGTACCGAAACAAAATTAACAATTTAACTTACAGTTAACAAGCTTCGGTTTGTGTAAACTGGCTAACTATATAGTTTTTCCCTCTGTTTCACTAAATGGATGCAATAGTCTTCACATGATCCAACTGAATTAATGCAATGCTACAATAAAACATGCTGTTAAAGTTTTGATACCTAAAAGCTTCGTTAACAACTTTCAGTGAAATGTTATTTTATTCGGAATATAATGAACTAACGAGGTTACATAGCTATATCAGTTTCTGAATGAATAATTATTTTATATAATAATTACAAACAAGTAATTATCATTTTGTTATATCAATAAAAAAAACATACGTCTTTAAAAAAAAACTATCAAAACACGCGACAAAAACAAAATACCTAACTAACATTTGCAATTCCAGCTTAAAGAAAAATGTTACAAACAGAATAAAAATAAAAATTCAATAGTCGGGTACTAGACTTCTCATACTCACAAGATGAGAAAAAAATTACCTAACAAAAATCCCCGCAAAAAGTAGTTCTTCAACGCCATCTATCGAATTAAACACTAACTTCGAATCTTCAATTATGACAACGCAGCCACTAAAGGTCGCTGATATAAAGAAAACCCAAGAGGAATTTGTAAAAAAGCCAAAAAAATATATATTCGGCGATGACAAGTACGAGGTCTAACAAAACAATTAATAAAAGCCCGTGCTGGAAAATGGAATGATAAATATAAAGTCACCGGTATAGTCATGCCATCAGCACTAAGCCCAAATATATTAAATAGTTGTTTTAATACTAAGGACTCTTATGAAAATTACGATATAATAGTATTGTCAGTGGGAACCAATGAGAAAGACCCCTAAAGTGTAATATCAAATCTTTGCACTACAATTTGCAGGATTAACACCTGTAAGATATTAAGTATACAACAAGATGATTATTTGAATGTTAATAAGTTATATAATAAAATCCAATTAATTGCCAATACCTATAAAAATTGTGCATTCATTAATTTAGCAATTTTAAATATAATTTAAAAGATATGACATCAAAGAATTTGATTAGTTTTAAGTTAAATACAGCAATAGACCAAAAAAGATATGATAATGACTTTATTGCAAAAATAACTACATTAATAATGAAAACATTACGAAATATACATAAAATATACGTAAATTACAATATACGAAATTATATAATGAAAACATTAATTCAAGAATTTTTGGCCCCGAAATGAATTAAACCATACAACATAAGAAATGCACTATCTATACCTTATTATTATCCCACTGTGAACCATCAATGCCTAAACCTAATCAATGTTTGCAAGAGGAAACGTTTTTCCGATCGTAATATGTACGCATAATACATTTTCTATCTTACATCAACCAAAACAAAAATGTAAAGGTACAACAAAAAGTTTATGGGTTCCTGTTTGGCAGAATTTCGTTGCTCCGAATTTCATATGGCTGAACAAACTTGGCATAATTTTCTTTAAACGAATATGCTCAAGGCATAAAAATTGTTTAGTATAATTACTATTTGGTCAAATGTTTATATGTCCGAATTTCCAATGGCATACTTTTAAGATGGCAGTATTTCACTTGGCATATTTACGTTTACCATAACATTTATTTAGTTCGACGTTGATGGCAGATTTTCATTTGGAATAATTTCATTAGGCATTCTATTTCTAATTAATGGTATGACAGCCGCTGATATGCATAAGAATATTATGACATAAAAAGGTTCGCGATAAAGGGTAGACTCTTAATTTTGTGCTATAAAATTGACAGAAACGAATCGCTGCAAAACCGACACCGCGTAGTCTTGTATGCCCTACCCCTAGAGTGTAATTCAAGCCCGCGCAGGCGCGAAGGGGTGAGGCGGCCGGCGAGCTGAGGAGCAGGGGGTCAATTCTGCTAAATTTTTGTCGTAATCGTCTCTCAGTGGTGTTTCAATAGTAGTGTTTATTTACACTGTTGTAACAAGAACTGTGTAAAACAGCACTACCATTGAAACACCACTGGAATACGATTGTGACTAAGCATTAGCAGAATTGGGCCCCAGGTGGTGAGCGAAAACCATCTGCGACGATAAGCTCGCGTGGGACCGCCAGAGCCCCGCAGCGCCGGAGCCGTGACAGAAACCATGCATGTTGCATGCTTGTTTGTATGCTGCATGCTTGCTTGAATGGTGCATGCTGCATGCTTGATTGCATACTACATGCTTGCTGCAATGCTGCATGCTTGCTTGCATGCTGCATGCTTGCTTGTATGCTGCATGCATGCATGGTGGAAGTTAGTTATGCTTATCTAGAAATAGCATGCCTCTCATTCCTCATGATAGTTCTGCCTCTTAATATTATGGATTTCAAATTTATGCCTAAAGATGATTTTGCATATAAGCTTTCTGCGATATGATAGTTCTGCCTCTTAATTATTATGGATATTGAAAATATGCCTTCAGGGGCCCAAGTCTGCTAAATAAAAATACACCAATGGAGTCTCAATAGAGTGTCGATAGTGTCTCAGTTGAATGGTTTTTGGCATTTGGTATTCTCTTACTGTTTAAGTCCGAAGCCATTCTATCGACACTCCACCGACACTCCATCGAACTACTATTGATCTTTTCGGTAGTCTGCTATCTATTTTATTTGAATGTAATTGTAATTGTTGGTGCAAACGGTATTCTCTTCACTATTTAACGTTTCTATCGGACTTTCAGTTGTAATTTAGTAATTGAACTGCCATCGAACAACGAAACCCTTTTTTAGAGCTTTATTCGATAAATTTATCTTTATTTTACTAAATTTATGACATCATCATCTCATCATATCATATTAATTTCACAAGGCAAGTATGTAAAAAGAATATTTCTATTCCTTATAAAGCTCTCTTTAGAAATTCGTTAAACTAACCTGTAATTTAGTCAAATTGTGTTTTTACTAGGAAAGTTTTGGGGTAGTTCTGATTTCTTCGATTTTATATTTATTTTGGGGTACTGAAATCGAATCTGAGGGTTGCTAAAAAAAATCGCGACGTAACATTGACAATGCGCAAAATAAAAATGAAAAAGTCTGCTTTTCTCCGGATTTTTTAAAACTAGGAAACTATTAACTTTTAGTAAATGGTCTGTTTACAGAAATTATAGTACTTAAAATTCTCTACAAAGAAACTCAAGAAGAACCGGTCCGTTTCAAGTGCGGTGCGGCCGACATCGTCCTCTACGCGGTGCGACAGGCCTGGCCTGTCTTATGGGGTCACTGGCGACCAGCTCCCTGCTGGTGCTAGTGGGGTCTGTAGTGCACTCCCTGCTAGTGCCAGTGGTGGTACCTGTGGCAAGCTCGTTGCTAGTGCTAGTCAGACGATACGCTGTTTAGCATAACTGCGCATTCAACCCAAAGGTGTTTGGTCAAGCTACGTCCTTACTTTGTTCTAGTAAGGCGGCCAAGCGCCAGCTCTTTGTGAGTTTCTAAAATTGTTGATTATAAGAGCAGTTAATTGCTCAACACTCGTCATCAGCAATTTTTATGTCCCAACTGCTAGGGCACTGGCCTTTCTTATATAGGATGACGAGAACCGGCCATGATCCACCACGGGGGCCTAATGCGGATTGGTGGGTTTTAAATGCAGCCGGGACCAACAGCTTAATGTGCCTTCCGATGTACGGAGAACCTCGAAATAGTACATTTTTGGTCACCCATCCTGTGACCGACCATTGCGAAAGTTGCTTAACCTCAACAATCGCAGACCGAGCGCGCGAACCACTGCGATACGGGTTCCTCAACACTTGCATTGTTAAAGTTCAATTTTCGTTTACACAAAAACTTGTCTTCAAAATTATCAAACTTGTGTTCAAAACTTTATGAAGAATGTCATTGACGGACACAGTTTTCGGTAAGGGTAAACAATAACAGCCATGCCAGGATTACGATCTTTTTAACTGTAGTGTCCCTGTTTTCAAAAAAATGTTATCTAATCTCTAATTTTTTTTGTATTTTTTTCTTCTTTTTTACTGTCATTATTTTTAGTTCATAATTTTTGTTCTAGTGTTTAGTTTATTACCAATTATGTAGTCACTAACTGTTTGCAAGTTCATAGTCAATGCTGTGCATTCTTGTAATTGGGCATAGATATAAGCTGTATCAACCTTGGATAATTTTCTTTAATGTTTTTCTATCTGTTGCCTGTAAGTGTGCCATAAATAAATAAATAAATAAATACTCTACCAATGTTTAATGTTTAATGTCGTAAAAAAAATATAATTTGACGATATTATTACATAAACCTCACAAAAAAAAGTGCTTAAAACGTATTTAATTCACATTCCGTTCACAGTCCATTTCCATTCCATTTCCACTGAACTGACACTCCATCGACATTATATCGAGATTTTAAAAACTTTTAGAAGAATACAAAATTTAGCACAATGGAAATGTAATGTCTATAGGATGTCGATAGAAAGGAAATAGTTGGTCGCTAAATGTCAAATAGCAGACTTGGGCCCCAGATGACTCTGGCTTATAAAATTATGGGTTTTGAATGTATACTTAATGAGATATGCCAAGCGATATTCTGCGAAATGACGTTTATGCTTTCCGCTGTCATGCATAATACAATTATGCCATAAAAAGTTCTGCGATAAAAGGTAGAACCAAAGTTTATATAAAAACCTTATTTATTATTTGAAACTAAACAAACTCATTGTGAATTACATAATTGCGAAGTGCATGTTTTAAACTTTTAGTTCCAATAACTGCTAGTTTAGATGTCAAGTAAAGATAATAAGAACTTGCTTGTACTCGTACTTTATTATTAAAGCAAAACGGTTCGAAAGTGCAGTCTAAAAGACAGAAAAAATATTAAGTTATGAAATTACTAGTATCCGCCCGCGGTTTCACCCGCGTGGTTCCCGTTCCCGTGGGAATATCGGGATAAAAAGTAGCCAATGTTACTCTCCGTCCTTTACTGTAAAAATCAAGCGGATTGGTTAGTTTCTAACCAAAGGATATAGGTAACAGTTAAATATAAGTTTAAAGTCCCAACCCAGCAAATGGAATTAAGTCGCTTGGATTAACGGCACTTTTAGATTTATATGCCATCATGTAATACATGAAAAATAAAAAAATATTGTGTATTTATTTTTCCATATGTGATATATTTCTAGAAATTTTAACTTTTTAACTTCAAATCGGCGTTATATTTATAGAGTCGACTTCTTTGTATGAAACTGTATACAATGACGTCACGCGTGACGAAAATCCGAAACTTCTTATCGTATTTGAATAAAACAAATAGAGTTCAGTTTTTATTCGTTTAAGCTATACTGTTACAAAGATTCAAGCAATTTATCGAACATGTTGTTAATTAAGGTAATTGCAATATTATGTCTCCCCATTTGGGTTAGAAGAATTGTTGGTTATTGTTAGGTGGGAACCTAACAATAACCTAGTAATTTAGTTTTGATTGAGCAAGAAAAAGATGTGAAAGCCTTTGTTTTCTTTTTTCTTATTTTATTTGCTACGAAGTTTTTTCTTATTAATGTAAAGTTTTGAGTCGGTTCATACATCGGTGCCTCGCTTATATCTAATCGTCTGTAAATAATTTCTTAATTCTTGAGCAAATAAAAAGCTGTTTCCGTATGGTTAATCAACTAAGATTAACATGTTTGTAAAAGGTGTCTTTTTATTTTAAAGTTAGTCGTTTAAAAATCTTTCAAAATGGTGAAGCTGGGCGACAACTTATTTTTTTTTCCTGTTTTGTATGCAAATTAGGGATTTTAAGTAAAAAAAAATGAGTTTGAAATTATGGTTACTTACTAAATCGTTCTAACCACTCTGTGTTTCGTGGTACATTATTTTCAACCGCTTCTGAATGAGTTTTATCAATATCATAAATCAATAACTCTAGACTTGATTTGCCGTTTCATACTGTAATTGGCGAGAGCCAGCACTGCGATTGTAAGTTGTAATATTCTATTAGCCCTAGCTACGACGAGGGTAATCATTCGCGAATAATTGCTTAATTTGCTACCATAAATAAGCGACGATGGGGTGTCTCAGGGACGCTTTTATTAGAATCCAATAACTGACAAATGGAAGCTTTTAAAAATGTTGATTGGATTGTGAGATCAGAGATTTAAATTTTATTTTTAAAAAGTGAATAAAAAAGTCACTTTGCTAAATAAATCTCAATTAGCATTTCCACATAACATTCAGAAGAAACCTCAACTAAAAGAAATCAGGTTTAACTATCCCAAGTCCATAACGGTCTATTAATCTATGAACATTATCTTCATAGCACATCTACATAGATGGCGAGAAATTTTAACATCACGGTAACCCGAAAACTTTTGTCCCCTGACCAGAGTTTCCCGAAGATTGTCCATAACACCGCAAGTTTTCGCCATAGTACATGGAAGTATGTGCTCCAAAATTGAAACCATGATATCACAAGTTCCGCAGGCTGCTGTTGCACGTGATGCGACTGTACCTCGCGAGTTCCACAAGAATGCTGTTCAGTTATGAGCCGACAAATTGAGATGCCCGCGAGGAATCTCTGAGTTTCGACATGATTTTAGAACATAAGGTAACGAGGTATTGGATGCTGTGTAGAATTATATTAAATCCAAGACCAACGTTCTATTATACGGAAGCGAAACAAGTTATACATTTTCTGGAGGAGTTGATTGGTTGTTTCGTCTGTCTATCTAATATAGAACGTTTGTTTTAGTTTTCTTATTTTTCCATAAGCTTTTCCTTCTGGCCATTTTTCCAGATCGCACAAAAATATTAAATCGATTACTATGGACTCGTGGACCTCCAGTTATTTAGAAATAAAGGTTTTCATACAAATTCCACCTTTTTCTCTTGTTTTATTTGTGTTCATGATAAATGAAAAGGGGTGGTTTGATTTGGTTCGGGTTCTCTTTACCCCACGGAATACAGAAAAAAATATCCTTGTTTCATTACAGGCTTTGTACAATCTGTGAGCCAAATTTCATGTAAATCGGTCTAGCCGTTTTTGAGTTATAAATGGTGTAACTTAACATAGTGGACTTTGTTTATTTAAATATAGAAGTTTGGATTTGCGGTTGCCTGATAAAATGGCATATCTTGCTTGTCAGCACTCACATGACCCAGACCATAGCACATCATTTGTCCTGCCCTGCGTGTCCTAACACCTGTACACGCGAAGACCTGTACAAGGCTATAGACAGTACCGTTTCGCTGGCAAAATTTTGGTCCTCACAAATATAGCCAGAGTCGACACGCTAAGCAGAAGAAGCACTTACAAATCAACAGCTAAAATGCGAACAATCCTTGACATCTACGTTAGTACGTTTACATATCATCCCTATAGGTAATTCAATTCCTACACGTGTCGTTTTACGAAGTTGTAAGGCCGGCGGAGAGCTCACTCTCGCCGTTTATATCAATTTGCTTCAGAAATATTGGATAAATGCTCAACTATCGCTAAACTTACACAACAAATTGGAACCTTAGTGTATGTTGTTATTAAATAAAACTTCTGAACTTTGCTTTTAAATGTTTCCACTTCAGTTTTATACTTAATAGATTTCTAAGAGTTTAGTATTGTTAATTGTTAAGATGAATGTGGTTATGTGGTATACTTTGATAGATTTTATTTAGCGATTTTTAATGTGAATAAGGGTACTGTTTCTATTTCACACTTGCAAAAAAAATACTTATTATTTATAAACAAGATATACTTAAATACGGTTCTTTTATTTTACTTAATTATAAGCAGGGAAGCGAAGCTTAGCAAAGCGAAAAAGTTATTTGGTATGTAATACATTGAAATTAATTAACCGAGTGAGCGAGTCGTCTTAGTTACGAGATTGAACAAATAATGCTTTTGTCCATCTGTCAGTCTATTCTCGCCTATAAGCAAAAGGCACACAAGTGCTTAATTTATTTTTTTAGGTTGATCGCGATTTTCGATTAGGGGAAAACAGGAGCAAAAGAGGGTAAGTTTGCTGTAGCATTATTTAAATCAATTTCGAGAGGCACACTAAGCACTTCATTTTACGAAGTAAGTACAGTATGAAAAAGGAAGCGAAGAAGTTTGTTTCACAAAAGTGGGGAGGACTGCGTAGTCTGATCGGTAAACGTAACGTATTTGTTGCTGAAATTCGTCCACTTATATGGCCTTCGCGAGACGAATCCGTTGACAACAGATTCGACCTCTTATGACGCGAACACGAGTAGTAAGTCTATTGGAAAATTCAAGCAGCTGAAATTCTATTTAAAATCGCGAGATCCAAAAAGATACACACATAAAAAAAGTCTGCGATCACTCAATGTTTTTCATACAAAATACCTGTTTTTGGTAAGGGGTTATTATAGCAAATCATAACCGATATTTTTAAAATGTGGTACTTACCCTTCAAAAGCTAGGAAGTTCAACATTTCGACTGTGTATTCCATTGATTTTGTAAATTGTTTTGTTTGAACTAAGCAGGTTTTTAAACTACTTAGGTACTTCATGATTTCATACAATGAAACAGTAAAAACAATCGTTTCTCAAAAAATAAAGAACACCGTCGAGATGTTGAACATACTAGCTTTTGAAAGTTACCAAATAAAAAAAAAATATCTGTCAATATTTGCTACGGTAATTTTACCCTTTACGAAAACAGGTATTTTGTACGAAAAACATTAAGTAAAAACTTTTTTGATGTGTTTAGTTTCTATTATCTTTTTCAATCCATTACGATATTTCTGAAAACTCTGCAGCTCTAGAATATTGCCGAACCTCTGTTAAGATTTTATAAACATATCTCAAAGTACAATAAAAATATGAATATAAGCAAACAATTCTAATAGGTATCACGTTTACACATTCTAAACAAGCGCTCATCTAAAGTATTTACCACTTAAAGTACTTACTATAAAGAGTTGTGAAAACGCAACTAATTCATTTACTACTGCGGACTGAAGTGAAGAGCACGTCGATCCAATTTACTGAAAGTTACTGAAAGCTCAACACATCCGGCAACGGAGCGGCGCGCGATGTAAGCGTGTGCAGACTGCAGCCTTCGCCGGTGCATGTAACTATAGCCCGCTGTGGGGATGTACGGCGCGCGTGTAAAATCAGGGCCACGCCACCCCCTGCCGGCTCCTGCTCGCCTGGTTCCCGCCGACCTATTCCAAGCTCCCTAACCAGATTTTTTTACAAGTAAATAAAAAAACAACCAATTTTCATCTACTTAGTAAATCCAATTCAATTTCTCTTTTATTTATTTTTTATGAACCTGCATGCGACCGTTATAAGTGCTTGATCCATTACAGTTAAGGAATATTTTTTACACTAAAAGGTTATCTTCAAAATTAACTTTAATGTAGACAGTTAATCATTCACAGGAGACGATGTGAAGTACGGTTGGCACTGCGAAATATGATAATTGTTGAATAATGGAAATATTATGGAGAACCAGTAACTAAATATACCCCTTTATTGGGCATTCATGTAAAAAATGCATGTGCTGGTCTTTGTGAAAGCTACGTCCTAGAAGAGAATATAGTATAATCGTGTAGGTTTATGTGAACCATGACTGCGTAATAAGACACCTGGTTAGATAACAACCCTTGGATTTTTGTTATTATAAAAAAATAATAATATCATACAATCCCACCAATCTAGCCCAAGGTACAACACCCAGACCAAGACTAATAGAAATGTTAACACGCAAATATTTATATACATAAATATTTATGTAAGTGTATATATTCTTTGCCCGGTATCTCTATGCCAAACAGGTCGTCAAATCAGAGTGCCCAATGTTATAATTGATTTTATTTTAGTAAATGAGGATGAAGTCCGGAAGGGAACAGGTAAATGTATAAATTCCAATATAAGATAAATTATAGATAAAATGTAAGATTTTATAACGAAATATAACTACTACTTACATAGCACTTTCGCAAAATTTTATCTAGTCAGTATATGTACGACATGTACGTTAGGACTGATGCCAAAAACACGCAGTCTGGTTTTAGCGCAAACTGTACTAAGACAAAGGCATTCAAACAGACGTTAGAGAATACGTATGTAATAGCGACTATCTATGTGAAGTGAATGAAAATAAACCATTTTGCGGTTATGTAAATAAATAAAACTGTTTCACTCAAATATATTTAATTGAATGATTAAAGTATTCGGTATCTTATTTCACTCAATCATTATAATATTATGCTATATGATAATAATTATTAAATAAGATATTAATTTGAAATTATAATTAGTGACAAAACATTTTCATTTTTGTAAGAAAATAATAGGTTGGGGAAAAAGTTTCTTCGCATTTTTTAGGAAAATTTAAATCATTTTTTAATTTAGTTTATTTACATGTAACTACAGTTTGTAGGTGCCATTTTATTCGATAATTTTTTGCCATCTTGTAGGTAGGGGCATGATCCTATTGCTATAGAAATTTTGGGGCTTCTGATCAAAATACCGCGACAAGTGGCTGTAGCAGTCCTCTCGTGATGTTAACCTGACACTGCCTAAAAAATTCTGAAGAGACCGAAACAGGTGGAAATCTGAAGTTACAAGGTCAGGACTATACGGCGGATGCATTAACACCTCCCAGCCAAACACTCTTAATTTTTGCTGAGTGGCTAAAGATCTGTGAGGTCTAGTGTTATCATGAAGAAAAACCACACCCCTTCTGTTGATTAATTCCGGCCGCTTTCTCTCAACTTCTTGCTTTATCTCATAAGTTGTTCGCAGTAGAGTTCAAAATCGATGGTCCTGCCTGGTGGTAACAGTTCATAATGAATAATGCCCTTCCAATCCCACCACACACACAGAATCACGTTGTTGCGTGTTAACCCGGGATTCGCCACAGTCTGTGAAGCCTGACCGGCCTTTGACCACGACTTTTTTCGCACCTTCTTGTCGTACGTGATCCACTTTTAATCACCAGTTATCAGCTTCTTCAAAAATGGTTCGGCTTCATTACGTCGTATTAAAGAATCACAACAAGAAAGAAACCTAATGAACTGTGTACTCAACACGGTTCAATAGGTTTCTTTCAGTAAGCTCGTGAGGTACCCAAATATCGAGCTTTTTGTGTACCTAGTTATTTTCAAATGCGCTAAAACTGTTTTGTGTACAATTCTAGTTCTTCATCTACGTCGTTATTACTGAAATGCCAATCTTGTTCCACTTTTTCAAAAATGGCATTCATTTTATCTGTAACGGGGCGACCACAGCGACGTTCATCTTTGACATCAAAATTTCCGGATTGAAAACGCTTAAACCTTTGTGCTACTCGCACAGTCACTGCACTAGGCCCATAAACATCGCAATTTTTTTTCGCAGCTTGCATTTTTACCTTTTTTGTAGTAAAATTTTAAAATGTATCGAATTTCTTCATTAGTTTCACTCATCTTGACAGTAAGAAAAACAAATGAAATCACACATTTTCCTAATTTGAATTTGGAATTATCTTCTTTAAAATTTAAACTTTTAATGATACCAAAACCAGCCAGATACAAATAGTATAGCCAAAGATTTTATTACAAGTTCATACATTCTATATGCGGAAAGACTTTTTCCCCATCCTAATAGTTCTCTACCACAGCAGTGTGGGGTGCACCGTCAAAATGATAATGCAGCTTCAAATTTTGTATGATTGATTTTGGATAAGATATCGTAATATTTTATGAATTATTATAACAATATGGCTGAACAGATTTGGATACAGGCGCACATAGTTTAAGGAACTTGAACCAAGAGGTATACCAAAAAGTCAAAATATAAATACTTAAAAGTTTTTTGTCTATCTTTTACTTTGGAGATTTATTCATTACATATATCTTGGCTGCAGTACGTAAATGTGGAGGATGTTAAAAGTAAAAACTTGTTTCAGCACTAAAAATCAGTTGACTTCCCGATAGCCACCGTTTGCCAGAGCTAACGTTTTAGTATATAAATTATTGTCCTTATAAAAGCCATGTTTTGATTGAGCGAAGAAATAGGTTCTTTAAGTTATTATTGTCATGACGCGGTCAGTAACTAACGTAGACAGCGTTAAGTTTAGGTTCCTCATTCATTGGTTGATGATTCCGGGAGAGACGCGCTTCCGCCTTCAGCCTTTACTTAACATCAGGTTTGATGAAGGCTAAGCGTCTGAAGTTAAAAACTTAAAACTTCTTTTCGAAATGAGACGAACAACTAACAACAATATTTTTTCCTGTGTTCAAAATGTTAATTTAAATAAAACATTTGATAAGTTGCCTCCTTGGTTGCCATATTTCAGAGTAAAAGATCGTTCTATTTTTAAATTACACGACAGATATGAGTTTACTATGTCATTTATGTAGCCGCTAAACACGACAGATATGGATTTTGATACAACTTTTGCCGTACATTTGATTTGTGTGATGAACATTGGTATTTCTGTGTCCGGATGACATTCATTATCTACTTATTTATGTATTTGTAATACTTCCATAGGTTTTAATATCCGTATCAAAAATCCTTCTATTTATTTAAAAACAGATCAATGTCTGAGATGTTGTTTGTCTGATATTTATTAACCATTAAATGCTTAGTTAAAGGAACAATTACTCCTATACTGACGATCGGACTAAGAAAATGTACCAATTGCAGCGTATTTCCGAATTGTATGTAATGGGGAGGAAAGTTTCTCCGCCACGTTCGTGTTTCCGCGCCGAGCCGCATCCAGAGGTGGTTAAAGCCGATTACAAACAAACACCCTGCGCCGTTTCCTTGCCACTGACAAGTAACGCAGACGCAGCAAAGTTTAAAACCACCCCTTTGAATTGAGAAAAATAAAGATATAGGTGGAGTTAATGCTGTTAGCTTATATTCTTAATGTAGTGTGTTGTGTTAGAACATATTATTTTGTACACTATATTTTTTATAGATGTAGAAAATTATAATATATTGTTTTTCATACCTAATATAGACAACACATATTGTAAATTGGTTAATAATCTTAGGTAATTGTAAACAATATTATTTCACTGAGAAAACCTAACATTCTTTGAAAAATTATTATTTTCAAAGTATTTTAGTGTTTAATTTACTTATTCGAACGTTTGTGTCATATCCACTGACACTCTTTTCAACTATAAAACAGCTCCGATTAACTTGGTGCGAAGTTTGGGAAGTGGGATTGTTCGGAAATCCTTCGTAACTTTTAGTTTATTCGTTTCGGATGAACGGAATAGGTCATACTTATATACTTAATCAAACCAATAATGTAAGTAAGATGATATTGTAATGACGTGTGATCTTTTATGCCCTTGTTTTTGAAATATTTATTTAAAAAGTTAGATTTAGCAATAGCGGCCGACCACATTTGAATCAATCAAAGTCAATTCACCGTTTAAGAATGTTAAGGCTGTCAATAATATTTTTTTATATGTGTCCTTATCAGATAAAATGTCACGAGATTTCTCAAATCAGACTAGATTTGGGACACATCTGATAAATCGTTCCCAATATCAATTTCATTAAGTGCACCGATTATTATTATGGTAAAGTGAATATAACAAATTGAATTGCAAGGATAATGACATTATGCATTGCACAAATTAAGTGTTAACCGCAGCTGGAATGACGTTTAATTTCAAACTACCATCGGGTGTGAAAAAAGTGTATTTAATTGGAAAGTTGCAGGGCGGGCGGCAGTGGGCAAACGGGCGGGAGGGTGCGTGCGCCCTCGCGCCCAAACTTGTAACGGAACGGAACCTTCTGCAGGCTCATGCTCGCCTGGTACTATTTGGCATTGACTTAGGGGAGACGTCCGACGATTTGTTGGGCAATTATTGAAAAGCGTCGAAGGTATGTCGGCGTAATTGCCGAGCTTCCTGTAGCCGTTTTGTTTTATAAAAACATGTAGCTAAGCGGCGAAAAATGATCTGGACTGGGTCAATTACATTTTAAGATGAGATATTGCAATTACAGATAAGACTCTACATTAGAGACAATAATTGAAAAAATATCTTAATGTAAAAGAAACATTGCCTATCTCACAGTAGATTATAATAATATTTCAGCTGCTTCAGTTTGATTCTGTGTTAGTCCTCATGTAAGTTGCAGAGTCTTACCTGCAACTTACATGCACAGATACAGTGACTCGTTTCTGTATTTTTTCATGGACGAGGGGGAGACTCTAAGCCTTCATCGTACCTGATGTTAAGATAAGGCTGAAGATGGAAGCGAGCCTCTCCCGGAATTTTCAACCACTGAGAAACAGGCTATTTTTTATCTAAGTGCCGGAAATGCCGAACACAACAATGCTGTAAACATTGTTGTTATGGCGTAAGACATATATAAGATGGTGGTAGCTAGCCAGGTGAACTTACAACAAGTCCTACCACCAATCAAACCGAATAAAATATGTACCCCCGCTGGGAATCGAACCCGGAACCACTAGACCACAGAGGCGGTTCAATATCGGCCAGTTAATTAACTGTCCGTAGGAGGTATTGAGGAATAGTCATTAAGTATACAGACAGACCGAAAGCGAAGGACTGTTAAGAATAAATTACAATAGCACTAAAGCTGAGAACTATGATAAACATTTATCAAATATTGCTTTCTAAGTCTCGGTCGGGTAATTGATTAAGTTTTAACTGAAGACGCACCCTAAATTGTCGTACTAAACGAGATAAAAAACCTTTTAAGCTCGCATAGAAACGTTTCTGAGAACATTGAACAAATGATTAATTTCTCTCTCACAATAACAACACAAATACAACACGAGTTCTGAGATACAATAGATAGTCCATTGTTCTATGGACACCGGTGTCCTGCTAGCAAAAACTTATTAAAAATCAAATAGAAAAAAAAACATCTTTATTCAAATAGGCTCAGTAATTAAGAGCTTTAAATCGTCGATTCTCATTTGAAGTCATACATTTTTTTATACATGCGATAGTAATCGAGATATTAAAAGAAACTTTTAGGAGAAACTACTTTCCCTACATCAGAGTGTAAACTTTCGCTCTAAACAAAGAGAGAAATAGGTATGGATCTTTTTGTTACATGTCCATACCTAAACCAATTTAACATTTTAACGAACTTTGTTATTCAGGGTGGAAAGTTAAGGGTATGAAGGACCGTTACCTTAACCGTCCTTATAAACCATCCTTAATTTTAATAAAACAACTTTTACGGATATCAAACGCGCTATATTTCCACGAACTAAGTCATCCCGTGACCACGGCAGCTGTAAAGGTGCCGAAACGTCGGGAAAATCAAAAAACCCCTAAAACAACCTAAAAATACGGGCAATTACAACTTAGTTCGTGGAAATATAGCGCGTTTGATATCCGTAAAAGATGTTTTATTTCAATGAACAGTGCGCGCCAAAACATAAGATGTACGCATCCTTAATTTTCTTGAATTTTGAAAGAAAATTGCACGAAACAGGAAAATGGGCAGTTTTTAAAAATAGTTTTTGATGCCAATCGACCCTGTAAGGCGACCCTTATAAGGATTAAAACATGACATCAACTGCAGTATGAGTACTAGAAAAGTAAGAAATAGCGAAAAACTATTTCCATTCGCTAAGAAAATAAGATCATTTGACAAAGGTACTCTTTTTAAGGTTCCGAACCTCTAAAGAAAAAAAAGAACCCTTTCAGGGTTCATCACGGGAAGGATCACTTTGTTGTCCGTCTGTACTCGTTTATCTTGAGAACGCGTGGAGGTATCGAGTTGAAATTAAAACCATATATTCAGGTCAGCAGTATGTTGAAGGGGTAAAAAAATTAAATTTGTAAATTAACGCAGACTAGATAGGACCGTTTATGTCGTAAAAAACGTAGTTTTCGACACCTTCAAGGGAATCAAAATTCATAGGGTATTTCCCGTTAACCTATAACAAGGAAATTTGGCAAGTAATATCGTCTTTTACTACGAATACAGGAAAAAATCTGAAAGCTATTACATTTGTAATTAAATCATAAAAATATAGTAGTTAGTTTCGGAAACTGAATTTCGGGAAAAACTCGGGAACGCGTTTAGGTATCGTGTTGAAATTAAAACGATATATTAACGTTAACAATCTCTTTAAGCTCTGAAAAAATCAAACTTCAAAATTAGCAAGAAAATATACTAGCAAAAAACTGCGTTAAAAAAACCGACTTCAAAAACTAAAATGCAAAAAATAAGCCTTTTGGAGTCGGTGCCAGCCAAGGCAAGAAAAATAAAAGAATAGGAGCTTAAAGTAGAATGAAACGCAGTTTTTTTTTTTACTTTTTAGTGTCTGTAATAGGCTGTTTTGTAAACTACAGCAGGGTTTTTCTAGATTAGATAAGGTTTCATGTACATTATAAACAAAATTATCGTAAATACTACATCGTCCAAGTCAACAATGAAATGAAATATATAAAAATGCTGATAACATAAAAAGTACTGGGTCAAACGAAACCAAATTTTTATGGGACCAATTGTCAACTATTCTGCATCGAACAAAAAAATAATCATAGAAATCGGTTCAGTAATCTCGGCGTAATCGGTGTACATACATAAAAAAAAAACTATTATCCGAATTGAGAACCTCCTCCTTTTTTGAAGTCGGTTAAAAAAGCTGCTTGTCTCATGTCGCCCTGACGGAAATTGTAATGCACTAACCAACTATGCTACAAAGACCTATGACAATTGAATTTTTCCAGTATATTCACCTTTCTACGGTGTTGGCTACCGTCGTTTTATCAATGATAGAAACAAATCCTCGCATTCGAAAGAAACATTTTTACAAATGCTTGACTTTTGATTAAGATGAAACAGCCATCTAGTTATAACTTTTCAATTTTGCATTTTACATTGCTATTTTTATGTGATAAATATCAAACAAGAGAAGAAAATATACTACAAAATTTATAAAAAAAATAGTTTCCTAAGAGCGTTTTCGTGTAGCTACAGCGGTTAAGGTACCTGTCCTTAAAATAACACCTAATTCCACCCTGTATAAGTATATGTATACATTACAATCATTCCTATACAATATTATCGTTTGAAGATGTTTTCGTTTGATGAAATAAGTATTGGAAGTTTCTATGGGTTTCGAACAATGCCACCTCAATAACGAATATTATTGGTATTCTCAGTATCATCTTTACAAATAAAAGATCTTATATATTCGACGATATTAGACATTATTATAAAAATTTGAAGATGTATTCGAAAAATTAAGTATTTTTCATTGAAAGGAGTCTATGTATTATTATTGAACAAGAAATACAAAGAAAGGAAAACAAAGAAATAAACAGAAATCATCTTTCAAGTGAAAATAATTAAATGAAAGTCATTAGGCTTCACAAAAAAAGATGTGGCGGGCTATATTATAACTTTGACGATGAAAATTAGTATAAATTGACGAATACTTTGCTCTTCCTAAATAATTATTTTCTTATAATAAATTTTATACAAGAAAATATACTGGAAAAAAACACTAGTCTCCTTATTGCTCAGACGGGTGATATATAATAGATAATATTTGATTATTATGTAGAATAAAATTTATTATAATAATATTACGAAAATTGTATTGTAAAATTGTATAAAAAAAAATAACTTATTATCTCCCTTCTAATTTATCAAACGTCATTGTATGATGTAATAACTGTACGGTGACATCGGTCTGTCGGGGCGGGAGTTAGAGTCAACAGGGATAAAGTATTAAAAGTGAGTTTAGGAATTAACGCTTTAGTAGCACTGTTATTTTGATATTTTAATATTATTTTTACAAGATTTTAAAAGATTTTCCGTCCTAATTATTTGATAGAAGAAAAAGAGAGTTTTATATAGTATACGAGAGAACAGATGGGAGAATCAAGACCGGTTAAGGTTTTTTATTATGTCTATTTCGAGCTATGTAAATGTACTTGTTGTGATTTTTTGTTATGTGTATTGTGTTGTATCAGAGGTAAGAATAGTGTAAAAGTTTACGCGGACAACGAGGATTTATAGTTCTTTTTATTATTAAAAAACATTATGCATTTTGAATTTTCGGGTTGGTTATTCATGGAAATAACACATACATCACAATTCTTAAAAAGTCCTTTGAAGAAGGTAAACGAAATACTATTATCACACTTCAATATAATTTGTTTTTTTTTTATTGACGCTATGATTTAACAACATATACGGTTTTTAGTTTTATATTGTTGTCTATGTGAAATAATATTAAATCACTAGGTTTTCAATATATCACTAATTAATAAACATATCTGCATACAATTACATTACGATGTTTCCTGGTCAAAATCAAACTGGTGAATTTATAGTTTGTAATTTTACGTCTAATTCAAGCCGTTACAGATTTATAAATAAGTTGCAAAGAGGACAGTAAAGTGAATATGTTAGCTGAAATTTGAAGGGAGCCGCTCGGCAAGACTTAAATTGCGCTTCACACGCCGCCTTTTAGTAATCGTCGAACATTTACAAATTGAAAGAGAGAGTAGAGACACGAAAACCCGCTTTCCCACATTCCAGCAATAAAAGGGAAAACCGCTCCAACTTTCCGAGTGTAACGAAAAGGGACGGGTAGAGGAAACGAGCGGAGCGCGAGCGGGTGGGTGATATATTGTAAGGGCTTACCTCTCGATGGTTTCTGGTAGCCTGGTAAGTGGTTACAGGTCGCGTAACGTGTCGTCGGCAGCGCGGCGGGCGAGCGACGACGGCGGCTGGGAGGCTCGGACTGCAAGCGCAATGCTGCGTAGGGGGTGGTGCATTTGTGCAAGAGAGACTGCACAACCCGCCCATTCGCCTCGTGCCTCACTTTCCCGCCCTACTGTGCCCGTTAACTTCATTTACTAAACTTACACCATTTTTCTAACCCCCAAACTTTAAAGACAAATATCAGCACATTTCCTTTTTAGAATTCCATAAAAGTTCTAGTTACAACTTACATAAGGCTTACAACTTTACGAAAATAAAAAATATATAAATAAAACAAATCACATAATCTTAAGCAAGTAATGAAGTAACTCTTTCTAGTTAAAAACGTCTTGCCACGGCTAGACGATGTCAGAAATGTACAAAATAAGTTACAGGATAGTCGGCGGTGCCTAGGCGGGCCCGCCCACGCCGGAGCCGTCGCCCCGGCGACCGCCCGTCCTTGCAGGCGAAGACACGTGTACGACAACTGTAATTTTTCGCAAATCGACCGATTAATAACATAATTCCTTTCATAATCTTGTAGTCGTAAAACCCCTTCCTGTAATGACGGACAGTAACCTAAGGAACCCTTTGATCTACTGTCTTCGCTACTGGATTTCCTTTTATAACGTTAAACGTCAGTCATTAATTTTTAACGTTCCCTATAATACAATAAATACCACCCTTGTCCATGTAAATGATTAGTTGTCAAATCCTATGAATGCGATTTTCTTTTGGTTTGTAATTTTATTATATCGAGGAAAAACAGTTTTTGTGTGAAATTGATTCATTGATCAATTAAAAAGTTTACAAGGTTAGGCAAAAATCATTTTCAGTGTCAAAAACTTGTTATGTTTCACTTGAAAATGTTAAAGTTTTTTTATTTCTAAACTAAGTTATGCTGAAAGAGCTGTAAGTATTGAGAGGTAAGTTGGTGTTATAACCTAAGCAGTCTTGAGTACATATTTGTTTTGATTTCAAGTAAATGTAAAGTTGGTATACTACGATACCGTCGGCACTTTTACTGCAAACTTTTGAATACAATGCGAAAAAGTTGAAACTTCAACGATCTTATAATATATTTATGGCTTTACTCAGAAGATTCGTAAGTAGATAGGAGATATTAAGGAATAGATATAACATTGTTTTTTCGGAGAAATAATAAGAAAAGTAAAAAGCACTGATGATAGGTGTATTTTTGTGTGCTTCATATTAAATGTTGTTAGTGTTTTGTGGTTCTCATGGCAAAGTGTATGAAAAAATAATTAAATAGACATTACAAAAATTAAAATTAAAAAAGCTTTATTCCTGTAATAATTAATTACAGGAATAAAGCTTTTTTATCAAAAGAAAATGCATAAAACTGCAACGTTTATTAAACTACGACGCTTAGGACCTTCTGTACTGCAAATCCAGAACGACGATGATGCAATACAGCATAATAGTGCATTGCATGCATTTTTTAACTTCATATTAATAATATTCAAATTCCTTGATTATTTAATAACTTATTTCAATCAAGTTTATGTTTCCGATCACTGTATAAATTATTTTTTTTATAAATTTATGTATCCTATAATTGTATAATGTAATCTAATAATCATAGATAATCACTGTATGTTAATTAATTTTTACCGTAATTCTATAATCTTATGTTATTTGATTAATGTAAATTATATTGCATTTATAGGAATACTTTTCTTGTATAATTTTCTTGTTTAATATTTATCATTTAGAGGAAATTTATTGTCAATGTTTATTGTAGTTATGTTTTATTTTTTATTTTTTTTTCTTCTTATGTTTTCGCATCGCATGATTTTCTGTGTGTACACGTATTTGGATGTCAGTCTTGTTCGAAACTTGCATTGCTCTCATTTCATGTTGTTATTGACTGTTATCTGTTGTGTATACCATTAATAAATAAATAAATAAATAGTGTTTCTTGTGCTTTGTTAACATCTTTATCAGTTTAAGTACTAGCTGACCCGTGCTCACTCGCTGGGCTTCAAACGTTTTTACTTTTGATGATACATACATAGTTAAGTATAATAAGTAATCTAATAAAGACTATGTGACTCGGAACCGGACCTCCATGGTAGAGTGGTACGTACACTGGTTTTCAAGGTGTCACTTACTCTTGAGGTCCCGGTAGGGGCAAACGTTTGTATGATGAATACGTGCATTTGTACCCGAGTCATAGCTGTTTATATATATATACTATTTAATACGTGTATTTATCATTTACATGTATTTCTATCCGTTATCCTAGTATCCCATAACACAAGCCTTAACAGTGCTTACTTTGGGGCTAGGCTAATTGGTGTGAGTGTAAGAAATATTTAGGTATTTATTTGATTTAATTTATTTATTTATCAAAGATTATTTTCACAAAAAAGCTTACAAACGTTACTTATTTATAAGATTAGTATAAAACGTTATGTTATGTTACTCAAAACCTTTTGTAGAATTACCATTACACACAACTTGTTGTATATAGGCAACACTGCAATCGCAAAAAAACAGCTTTTTCATGTAATTTTTTTTAACTCTGTATTTTTATTTAAAATGTGTGAAATAGCCGCCATGCCGCAAAATATTTTTTGGCGATTACAGTTGCTTCCATAAGAAAAGTTGTTCGTAATGTTGAGTTCTACAAATGGTTTTGAAGTTATGAGTAAGTAGCAGCCGCCCGCGGTTTCACCCGCGTGGTTCCCGTTCCCGTGGGAATATCGGGATAAAAAGTAGCCTATGTGTTAGTCCACTAATTGAAGTCCCTACATACTAAATTTCATTCAAATCAGTTGAGTAGTTTTTGCGTGAAAGAGTAACAAACAAAAAAACTGACATACTTTCACATTTATAATATTAGTAGGAAGACAAGATAACGTTGTAGTTGTGCCACGGCTAAATCTGTCAGTGCTTATCCACCTGTAAAAGTAATAATTACGACGTTGTGCCGTCGCCTCTATGAGCGGGTGCGATGGCGCGTGAACGCCATGGGAATATATTTTGCACTCGCACGTTTCATAAGTCTGGAAAATATAATTACGTAATTATTGATTGGGAGGAAATTACACAGACATATATCGAGATAGACGGTAAAAGTTATCTACCTTGCGTGTAAAAAGTTTGATCCACGGTCAAAGTTTTCCGACCTAAGTCAGTCCGCTTGAGACCATTGCCATGAAAACACGCGTCACTCAGAAACAAAAAAGGTTAATTGTGCAGTGCTTTCTTGCAAGAGCTCGTCAATAACATAGGTATTCACATCACTAAATCTCGCTCGTGACGTCATAGTAGGTACGAAGAATTCGACACGCCAGCCCGCGTAGCATGCGCACCTCGACACACTGTCGACCATTATCTCGCTATGTCTGTCCCGCACATATCAGTACGGTGTGAGCGGGACAGACAATGCGCTCGCGCGAGAAAAGTGTCGAGAAAGCTTTGTCGAGGTGCGCATGCTACGTACGCAGGTAATCATACAGTTTGAAGAACTCTTTTCGTCTATCTCGATCTCGATATAGGTTGTGGGAAATTATATCAAAAAATTAAATGCGTGGGGAGAATCGTAGCTTGATTTTTGTCTGTTAGATACTGAATTGAGGATTTCAAGGATGTCTTAAATTCAATTCAAAGCAAAAAAAAATAATCGACCAATTTTTTCTGTGTGTTAGTTACAATTAGTCTTTTCCCATTAGTTAGAGAGATTTCAGTGATAAATGAAATGTATCTTAAATGTTGTTAAAAACCGGTTCTGTAATTTTTGTGTCAAAAGTGAAGGACTTTTGCTGTTTCTAATTTTAACACGTCACGTTATTACGTGAATGGTTATTACCATTTCATGTCGTCTATCAGTTGACGTCTACGAGCTGATCAATATGAGGATATATTTAACATAAAATAATTCCATTTTTATTTTATTAGAAATCTAGTAATTTTTTTCTGAAACTTTTTTATTTTCCACCCAGGAGATCTATGTATTGTAATGGTAATGGTGTTTTCCCAGTTTAGTCAGTCTATCACAAGTACTTATGCTATCACTTAAAATAAAACAAAATACTATTCAGTGACAAATAAATGGATTTTTATTAGCTAATGACTTTATTACTGAAGCTGTCAGGAAAGGAACACATAATCATAATAATTTAGCTACACTGTTAAAACAATTAAAACAGTTTTATTAATATTAAATAAACTGAGGGTAAAGTCAGAAATCGCGAAAAACTATTTCATCCTCAGTGTTTTGATCCTCGTAAGAAACAGAATCGATCGCCATTAAAAATTTTTTTTTGAATATCATAATTTTTCTGCTCATTATAATTTTTTTCAAAATCGGTGGATCGGTGGAAAAAAATTAAGGATGGTTTCCTAAGAACGTTTTCATGTAGCTACATCGGTTAAGGTACCTGCCCTTCGTGCCCCGTTTTAAATATCCACCTGTATATATAAATATAATATAATGAAAGGAATTTTGAAAATGACCGATGTCGCAAGAAATACGGCCGTCAATGAAACACGACATTACATTATCAATTAAATAAGAAATGTCTTGAGTATGGAAAATCTCACCATAAACAGCTAATAAAATTAAAGGAAAAATCCACCATGTCATGGTATGTATATATTTACATTGTGTACATTTTCATCAAGGGCGGAGATTTAGAAATATATCGTTTTCAGGTTTTTAAGTTTATACTTACTGTAGATCCATAAATATAAATTTTGCTTCAAAGAGAAACATCAAAACAACGTTTTACTGCAGTTGCGGTGAAGCTCTTGTTTTCTTATTTAACATGAAAGTAAAATGCATATCTTACTTTTTGCCGTCACTGGCAAGATTTCTAAGCTGCTTCCTGCAAACCTTAGAGTAATGTATAGCTGGACCTCCAATTCCGTTTATAGAGATTGTTCACTATGGCTAAGTGAGGACTGGAATTAGAGTAAGTATTAGAATTTTACTAAGCGGATTTTCAAAATACTTTTTTAAACCACTTAATTTAATTATGTCTGAGTAATATGGTAACATTAATTA
Organism: Chrysoteuchia culmella; assembly: GCA_910589605.1. NCBI lineage: Eukaryota > Metazoa > Arthropoda > Insecta > Lepidoptera > Crambidae > Chrysoteuchia > Chrysoteuchia culmella. Next base: position 13,437,603 of record OU342654.1, read on the forward strand.
CTTTATTTTATGAAATAGTTTTGTTTTGATTAATTCTTTTTGATAACCTGTTATTCAATTAAATCCTAGGAGCTAACCGCCATCTTTTAGCGCCATATTGTTTCAATCATACCTATTTTCCGACTGAAGTTTTGTACCAACGCTGTCCCAAAAGAAGTTCAAAGTCAAGTATAGAAGTACATGGAACTGAGATACTGTTGTCTTTAGAAAGTTACATTATAAAAATATATTAAAAGTCTAATTAAAATTTAGATAGGCACGTTTTATTTGAAGGTATTTCATATCCATAAATATATCTCAATGGGCAGAAATAACACAACTTAACTTTTGTGGAGGTCATGGTATGAATTTGAAGACTATTGAATACAAAACGCAAACAAAACGCTCTTATGACATGATTAATTCTAAAAGATGACAGTAGGCCACCATGTTATATGGGCGATCTCGACCTTATATTTTTTTTAAGTCGCTATCCCTATTTTTATATTTTATTTGCCGACCTGTTTGGCGGAGGAGTATTAAGCTTAGTACTCCTCCGCCATTATATACCCAATCAACAGATAATCGATCTAAAAAACGAAACATATTAAGTTTACGATATATATTAGGTACCTTACGCTGAAAATTCCACATCATAAAAACCACCTACCCTTTACCTGCCTATTCTCGCAAAATTTACTCTGGCTACCCATTTCACGTCAACAACGGAGATTTGCTGTCATTGATTTGAGTTTCACACTACAATGACAAACATCCTTCTACACAAAAGGCCATAGGGCTGGTTCGCTAATGGCAGCAAATATTAAATATTAACTTATGGTAGTTATGTGAAATATTCACTAGTAATCCTACACAAAATCTTAGTTCTTTACTTACCCAAGTTAATAACTCCTTTTACTTAGTATCGAAGCACCTTTAAGGTTATTCGTCAGGTGACAGTCGTTGAGAGTTTACAGTAAAGAATATATTATATGAATAAGTAACTATCTACTACGCTTATTATTACTACTCACTTATTCTCACACTCTTAATTATAAATCTTTAGACAGACAAACAGACATCGCAGACACTTTTCTACTTACTACACAGTACTTTCATTTGAATGCGGCTGCGTTGCACCAAATGATACAATGATTCAAATTATATACGTTATTTATTTAACTGTACCTAATCGTAATTTGCTTGTCAACTGTACAATCCCATCAATTTTGAAGCCATAAACGTAATAATCACCGTAAAATTAACATGATGCAACCTACACAGAGTCAAAAAGTAAACAAGAACAAGGGACAACCCTCGCCCTCCTGTCGAATGACGAGCCGCTCAGTTCCCACAAAGATTCTGGATGTGCTGCCCGCAGCAAGGATGCCAATTACCGCTCTAAATTAGGCGCCGATCGACGCCCGTGGCGACGACCGTTCTAGGCCCGGTGCACACTAGACCAAATTAACGAAAAGTTGTTCGAAAAGATAAGTGTAGAAACTAGGTTACTTGAACGGTGAATATACTAGAAAAATTCGACGTGTCCTCATAGGTTTCTGTAGCATAATTGGTTAGTGCATTGGGCCGGACTCCCAAGGATGCGGGTTCCAATCCCGTCAGGGCGACATGAGACTAGTTGCTTTTTTCTGGTATATTTTCTTGTTTAATATGTATCACATAAAAATAGCACTGTAAAATGCAAAATTAAAAAGTTATAAATAGGTTTTTTGAACTCTATGACCAAGGAAACTTCTAATAAGAGATTTATAAATACAGGCATAATAAAATTCAATTCGATAAAAACCTTAGACAACGTCAAAAAATTAATACTTATATAAACCTCTTAACGAACTTTATAAAATCAATAAATATTAAACAAGAAAATATACTAGAAAAAAGCAACTTGTCTTATGTCGCCCTGACGGGACATGAGACAAGTTGCTTTTTTCTAGTATATTTTCTTGTTTTATATTTATCGCATAAAAAATAGCATTGTAAAATGCAAAATTAAAAAGTTATAATTTATAAAATCAAATTCAACAAAAATTAACCAACCACTCTCTAAAGGTTTTACATCTATTTATATAGTAGATCTTTAAACTAAACTTTACACAAAATTGACTGTTTTCTCCTTAAAAGGTAAGTAGATACTTTCCGAAGATGCAGTTAGCTGCGACCGCGAGGTTTCGCAGATAGGATGTTCCGCATGTTTCTAGGGCCGTGAATAAAATATTGTTTTTTTTTTTAATTAAAGATTCTTTACTTCATTAATTAATTTGCTTTACCAAGGTGTGCTACTAAATTTTCAACGGTATCAATATTATTTATAAATTTTCTTCATGTCACGAATAAGAATTGATTTACAACAAACTGTTTGTTTATGTGAACTTCGCCTAGGCGGCGAACAGGTCAGTGTTATGAGCGAATTGCGATCACATCGATTCATTATTCCACGTTCCACGGCCAAGCAGCTTAGAGGCAACACGCCAAATTATCCCATACAACCAGTGCCGGTCGAAGGTTAAATGAAGTTCTATAATTAGAAATGAGTTTTAAAGTACGTATAACTAGGTAAGTACCTTAATATAAAAATACCATAATATCAAATTAGTGAAGGTCTCTAGGAAAATAAATATTATATAAAATGCATTGTTAATGAAACAAAAGACTTCACGCACAGGCTGAAGGGATTTTAACGAAATGCTGGGTAAAATCTTTGGAAAATACAGTCCTCCATTTTGAAGTAATGTATGTATTATTTTAAACTTTTGTTTTGCTGTTCTTTTTCTTTTTTATGTAGATTACATATTACTCGTATAATGACAATCGTTATCTCTATCATTTTATCTTGTTATTTACCTTTCCTGATCGCAGCCCTGAAACCAATGCCGAAGCTAAAAACACTGTTGGAAAACAACCCAATACAGATATTTCTATAAAACTTACTTACCTACTTACTTCCTACGTTGGCTCAGCGACCCAAAGTGTGTCTTGGCCTCCGATACGAGAGAAACGCCACTTGTCCCGTGTTGTTCGGTTTCTGGCCAGTCACTAGCTTGAAGCTCACGAAGAGCCGCTTCTACCACATCACACCATTAATATCGGAGACGGCCTACCGGTCTTCGCCCTAGTGGTTTACCTATATGGCTATAAGCTTATTTCAAGGTAGATGACTATTTAAAAGACCAAAATGCATGAATGTGATACCAACATTAAACGTAACTATTGTAAATAGTGTAAGAGGAAAATATTCTAATATGAGTATGAGAAAATTTTCTTCTTTTATTAAATATATTTCAAGATTGTAGATTTGTGTTTGGCAACAACATGTTCCATTGTAAATGTTGTTGTTTCTGCTTAGGCTGATAAGTTTCTTGCGGCCGTTCTTCTTATCAGTTAAAAGATGTCCTGCATGGCTGGTAGGGAAAAAAAATTTGGACTATTCGAAAGTCCTTATCTATAAGTCTATTTGAATAAAAATCTTTGACTTTGACTTTGGCCTTTTGACGCTTCGGTCTTCATTTCACCGATTCTTTTTAAATGACTTAGCCAGCGGAGTCTGTGGGCTTTAGTCTCTACTATAATATTAGGGTCGCTAAGCACGGGCCTTACCATCAACTCTTTGCGAAGGTTTTTAGGTTATTTTTAGGGGGCGTGATTGGGATGCTGCCATACGGCGCGTACAGCGGCGTCTCACTATTACTACGTTTTTTTTTTATTGAGTGAGGGGAATGCATTTACGCATACTCACTATTACTACCTGAAAATAACCTAAAATCTTAAATCGCATTACAGTTGATGTATTTATTTTATTCCCTTACGATTTTCCGAAAGTCGCGGGGTAAAGCTTGTTAGGAAATAATTAATTTCTCTGTTGATATTTTATTAAAGGGTAATTAATGGGCACATGATTGGAAACCATCCCAAAAGGAGTGTCTCAAATCGACTTTTACTCGTAGGTAATTCGCAAGTGTAGGACCAAAAAAATGGAAAGCCTCTAAGAACAATTCTAAGAACCTCCCTATCCGACTAGCCCCCAGGTCCTCGATCTCATTTTTATAAAAGTGTAAACAATATTACAATATGGATGTGTTTTCAATGCTGTGTAACTTTGCGCCCAGTGGGGTGTCCTGGGAGCACAGATACTTAAACGGGAAACAACACTGAAGGCACAAAAAGAAATCAAATAAAAAAAGGTTTCTTAGCAATGTCATCTGAAAAACAAATCCTCTGCCAAATGCCTGCTAAGAAGTGTGTGTCTTTCGTCCGCGAAATAATAAATATATGTTAGTACCTATCGTCTTACTGAAGTTACTAAATATAAATAAATAAATAATTTAAATGCTAGAACATGGTACAATAAAGATTTGAAGTACATGGATTCCGCATATTCTACCGTATGGTTCGATGTGCAAATACAATCTGTAGATAGAATTAAAAAAGCTACCTATATTCTTTCGTAAATGACGAATTTTCTTATATATTGTATTTGTATTATATAGATTGTATTATATATTGTATGTGTGTTATAAGTAACAATATATTCCTACTTAAAATAACTTTGAATTAACTGCGATACTCCCTTTTTTATTATTTTGGTTTTTTATATCATTAAAACAACGAGAATAAGGTATATTTAGATGAAACTTTGTTTAAAGATTTTTTTACCGGAAGTTGACCGCGGAAACAACCATCAAATGTTTCTCGCTGTTGTGAGGTGAAAAATTGTGTGTTGCGCTCAGCAGAAAATTGAACCACTCGCTACGCTCGAGGTTCAATTCTAGAAACCTTCACTTGTTTAGCTTTCAATAGAGGTAACTCGACATTAAATAACCAACTTTCCAGCCTTGCATAACAAATAACTACTTTTACAAATGTCTTAACTCCTCCACATAAGATATTTTCTAACGCGCCAATAATCTTAATTAATACTTAAAGAGGTGGACTCTTATAAGTTATTGTTCAAATAAGATTATTACACCTTTAAATTTTTTAAAGTAAAGAAACGATTCTTGCATTTTAACATTTACTTTTCTTCTCTTTCTTACAAATAAAACTGTCTCGCTTACACGTATCTGTCATCACGTCTTAATTACGTTCCATTACACGAAATATCAGTTTTTAGCTTTGATTTTCTTTTTCTTCTTTAAGTATTATTCCTTTAATAAATAGATAAGAGTATAATAATTCTTAAAATATTATGTTAGCCCCTTATTGCATAGATTTTATGAATTGTCTCAAAAAAATACTGGACGTAGTGTAAGCTCCAGAGAGCACACATAAAATAGGAAAAAAATCTATGTAAAGTATTTAACAAAATATTGTTCAAAAACTGTCAATGCCAAATATGGTATGTCATGCAGAAGTAGATGTATCAAACTATTTCCCAAATATGTCATTACATGCACTGAGCAAGTAATCACTATAATTACATGTAGGAGCAGTTGGAATAAGTAATACAATACAACTTATCAATCAATATTTATTTATTCATTGGGTACCTACTATAATTTCTGATATTTTTCAAAGATAAATAATTAATTACTAGTATTTCCAGTGTTTGGGTCGCCACATCGAAAAACATGTTCCGTTACTAAAAAGAGTTATGAAGTATGAAATTCCATGTAGCAATTTTGGTTATTATTTAGGCATAAATGAGCCTTGCATTTCAGGCACCAAATGTAGGACTTGCCTTTGCACCTTGGATTTTTACAAACTTGCCGCTGATCAGTCCATTCCGGGAAATGGTGTATACCATCTTCTGCTACTTCTCGCGGTGGCAATTCGAGCCGTTTCCTACTTTTCTTCGGCTTAGGTTCCTCTATAGCTGCTAGGGGTGGTCTGCCTCTAGTAGTCGGCGTATACAATTGTGACCCTCTTTGGGTCAGCACTTCTGCTACCAACAGTTTAAAATCTAAGAGTGGCAAGTATGTTTCTTCATTCAAACGTCTCCAAACCAACCAAGAATTCACGGTAATCAGATCGATCATATGAAAGTACACTCGCATATACCATTTCTTGGACCGAACTTTTATCCTCTAGTATCCCAGCATAGAGTCCAGTGTATCAACGCCACCCATATGGCGATTGTATAGCTGGATAGCTTTGGGGCACTTGATTTCCTCATATCGTTTCTTTTGTCTGTTATATCTTTTGACTATGCTAGTGGGCTCAATCCCAACGTAAGTGGAACACATATTTACCACTTTGTTATCGAGCCAACTTACAGCAGTAATTTGCCTATCCTCGACGGTTGTCTCTGTCTCAACTGAAGATCCTCTACCTTGTTTAGCAAGTTCATTTTTTGTAGGTAACTTGGCTCCTGGAAGTCTGTTGGCGCGGACATTTCCTAAGGGTAATATTCCTTTTTTATCCATTTCAATCAATAATGGTACACTCGTAAACCAGTTATCAAAAAACACCTTGTAATTGAGATTTTTTGGTACAGTTTGTGTTAGTCTCAATACAACATTGCTACTGGTTTCAATATTTTTGTCACCATCTGGAATTACATCCGATTGATTTCCTGCATACATATCGAAGTTATAGGAAAATCCTGATACGCCGCTTAGCACGTAAAGTTTGTACCCGCATTTATGTGGTTTTTTAGGGTTATACTGTTTAAGGCTATTTTGACGAGTTTTGTTGGAATTATCTGTTCATCTACAGCAAGATACTCCTCCTTTGACACTTTCAAAAGTCTTTCTCTCGCCATTAATAAAAAAGGTCTAATCTTTTGAAGTTTATCATAGCCAGGGTCTTCTGATCGAAGATTAGAAGAATTATAGACGAAATGCGTGAATCTTTTGATTTCTTCGAATCTGTTGCATATCATAATCTTCGAAATTGGATCGAACTCCATCCCGCTTTTCCAGTAATGACGGACCGTTGGGTAATGTACCACCGACATGTAAATGAGAATCCCAATAAATTGATAGATTTCTAATTCTGTAATATTTGCTTCTTTTCCATTCTCATTAGCATAACGATTGGATTCTTTCGCAATATGACTAATCATTTCTTTAGTGAAAAAGAATTCAAATACTTGTATATGTGTTTTCAAAGCTTTGATTTCGTCTGAGAGGCTAACATTGCTCAAAAATGCGAAATTATCTTCATTATATTCCCGCTGATCCGGAACCCATTTATAAGTAGTATTTCGCGACTGTTCGTTACGACTTGTGGATGGCTGGTCATTACTTTCCTCAGCGTTACTTTCTTCATCATCGGACTCTTCCGAAAAAAGTAACGGATCCTCTTCTCTTGGCCTCCATTCCTCATCTTCATCCGAAAGTTCTTCATCCTCACTGTCATCTGGAATATTTATCACGTGCACTTGCTTACGTCTTGACATAATTATCTGTTAAAAAGAAAGTACCTTTATATGATATAGTATTATTTACGTATTTAAAACTATTTTATTATTTGCCTACTTTTTATTTACATATTCTATATATTTTTATAGTTTTACGTTTTTTATTCGATGTAGGTAGGTATAGATTAATTTGATACATTTGCATGCTATGCCAAATATGGATTTATCATTATTTGTGTCATTCTGCATGCAAGCCCATATATGGAAATACAATAAGAAGCTACACTGCATGTTATCCCATATCTGGCCGGAACATTTAATGACAGAAATATTTGAAAGTATCCATACAAATCAATATCATTTATAATATATTAGCTTGCCAGTAGGTCAAACAAAAAGAAAATCCCTTAATAATAAAGTAAAAACACAAACAATAGGGTAACCTGTACTAATCTTTGACATTTAAACGCAATTATTAAGGAATTTTCATGGAAATACAATGCGTCTTCTGATTTTTTTGTTGTCATTTCATGAAAATTTTAACGGATTTGATAAATAAAAGGAAACATTTTTGTATTGTAAGTACCTTTTACTATTATAAAGAATGATATTTATTTTTAGTTGATAGTTTATATGTGTAATTACACTTTTTATTCATAGTTATATTTATTTTGTGATCATAATATTAATTAATATCTGTGCCAATGCAATTAGTAAAAAGCTTATAAGGAAGTGCAATTGTGATTTTGAAAGGGAATATTGTGGCAAATCTTATTAGTGAGTATCTTTATATTGCCTTGTGGCCCAATTGTAACTACAATACTACAATTGACTAATTGTGGCTGGTTGTGGCCACTGATAACCATGTCACCACTCACCTGATAGTGGTAATTTTGACCACTAATCTGATCTAATTGTGACCAGTGATTCTAATGTGGTCACTTAACCAAATGTAGCCATTAACCTGAATGTGGCCACTGATCCAAATGTGGCCACAGAGCCAAATGTTTTAACTGATCCTATTGTGGTCACAGATCTAAATGTGGATTTCACCCAAATGTGGCCACTGATCCAAATGTGGCAATTTAACCAGATGTGGTCGTTGACCCAAATGACACCCCTACCCAAAAGTGGCCACTGATTGAAATGTGACTACTAATAGAATAATACTTATAGATTTCAACGTACTAAATGTTTTGTGAATTTAAGAAATATACTTACATCAGAGAATAATTTTAAAATAGTAAATCTTGTCTAAGTATGCTATAGTTAAAATAATTAACAAATGTAGGTCAGGTTTTTCTTAAAGTGCCAATCATTATACAGTTTACCCTACATACTGACAGGAGCTTTGTTTGACTTGAGTCATATTTACCAGTCATCTAAATTCAGAGCGGTCTATTACCCCCATTCATTATTTAAGCCTTAGCCGATTTCTGAGAAAGTGCACCCTTGGTCACTTTAGCCAGTAAAAGCAAGTAAAACGATGTGTTGTAACTATTACAATCAATATGGAGAGCAGTAATGCAACTGCATTCGAACTTTAACATTTCTATTTAGTTTCAGAGCCTGTTGACGATGCTCATTAAGCTTAATTTACTTGAACTAATGAGATACTTTGCATTTTACAATGCTATTTTTGTGTGATAAATATTAAACTTTGATAGATACTTGTTACTTATAAGAAAACAAACTAATGTCGTTCAGTGACAAATAACGAAAATACTGATTGTTAAAATGCGATACAACGATTTGTTTGTTTTTATTTATTTTTGAGCCTGTTGACGATGCCCATTTAGCTCAATTTACTTGAACTAATAAGGTACTTGTTACATATAAACTCATTTGCAAAAAAACGGGCACCTAAGCAATGAACCATTTCAAATGTTAATATTGCTTTGTTTGATAATTATAGGTAGTTTTATCCTCACAATTTGGTAAATTAATAAGAAAATAATCGTTTTCATCAGTATTTCATAAAATTTAGATAAAATTTATGGGAAATAATGCTAAACCTCGCTAGTAGTGTATGTTCGCTAGTAGTGCATATACTCATGAAGTAAAAATAAAAAAGTTTTTTTGTTTGTTTTTCTTTAATAAAGTAAAAGCAGATAAATGTTTAGTATCGAGTGTGACCCCCTCTAGCTAAAATCACAGCTTGAATTCGTCTGGGCATGCTAACGAGTATATCCCGGATACTTGCTTGCGGAATACGTTCCCACTCCGCAGTAATCACGTTCTTCAGCTCTCTGATGGTCTGCGGAGCCGGGTGTACTGATCTCACACGCCGTTTCAGAACGTCCCAGACATGCTCTATGGGATTGAGGTCGGGACTTCGAGCTGGCCAATCCAAACGACGAATGCCGACCTCTTGCACATACGCATTAACATCGCGGGATCGGTGGGCGCGAGCATTGTCGTCCATAAAAATCGAGTCTTCGCCTAGAGCGGCCAATGCGGGTTGTGCATGAGGAATTAGAACTTCCGTTATGTATCGATGCCCAGTCAGTGAGCCGTTTTCAATGAAGACTAACTCTGTACGATCCATTGAATTTATTCCTGCCCAAAACATAACAGAGCCCCCACCATAAGGTGTGATTTCTTCGAAACATGCCTCTGCAAAGCGTTCTCATTGTCTTCTTAGCACTTGCCGACGTCGATCTTCACCGAACAGAGATATCCTGGCTTCATCAGAGAACCAAACCCAATTCCAATCTTCTTGAGTCCATGATTCACAATTTCTAGCGAACTCTAACCTCCTCCTGACCGTCCATAGACTAATATGCACATTTCTTACTTCTTGGAGGTTGTTCTTAAGATCCACATACGAAGATTTGCGATTTCTCAATACGCGACTCACAAGAAAACGATCATCCCGTGGTTGGGTACATGGTTTTCTTCCAGAACCAGGCCTTCTCTCGACGGAACCAGTCTCCTGATATCACTGCCAGGTCCTTTGGACTGTCGAGCGACTAACATTTAGCCTCCTAGCCACGAAACATTGGCTGCAACCCTCTTCAAGCAGCGCGATAATTTTGGTAGCTTTTACCACCTTATCTACCATTTTTGATACAGCCAAACAGCAATAAATAAAGCTTTGACAGTCAAGGATAGGAAATTAATCGATAAAAATTGAATAAAAGTTATGAAAGTCGATGTTAACTTCTGGAACTTCGCGCCAAAAATGTAGGATAAAAAGGGGTTTTCTGTAAAAATGAGCATCAAATGAAAATTTGAATTTAGAACGTACTTTTTTAAATTTAAAACCGGCCAGTAACGTGTACAAACAATTGAAACCTTTTTGTTATTGTATCTTTTTAAAGATGAATTTAAATTAAAACCGCCCGTTTTTTTTGCAAATGAGTGTATGAGAAAACAAATTCATATATTTCAGTGACAAACAACAAAAATACTGATAGTTAAACTGCGATAAAACAATTAAAAATAATAAACTTAAGTAGAAAAATATTGGAAAAAATCAACTCGGCCACAAGTAAATTCTTAGATGTGAGTCGAACCCACGACCTTGGGGAATCTGGCCCATTGCTCTAACCACTGAGCTACCGAGACTGTTTGCGTCCGCAAACAGTCTCGGTAGCTCAGTGGTTAGAGCACATCGAAGTCACCGTCGAAATTCTCCATTACTTTTATATTTTTAATACGCTGTAGGCCAGCGTTGTTACATCTATGCGAGGAAATATCCTTGCATTGGAAAGTTTTTTTTTTTCAAATGTTTATCGATCGATTAAGATGCAACAGACAATCAATTTATGGTTTTTGAATATTTTAATTTTTCAATGCTATTTTTATACTTATGATAAATTTTAAATAGTTTTCTATTTAAAATTTATCTTATAATATTTGAATAAATCAACGGGCCAGATTCCCAAAGGTCGTGGGTTCGAATCCTATCTGAGAATTCACTTGTGGCCGAGTAGAATTTTTAAATATTTTTCTCTTTAAAATTTATCATAAGTATAAAATTAGCTTTGAAAAATGTTAAAATTAAAAATCATAAATTAAAAATAATTCATGCTGCGTAGCAAATGTACTATGACAAAGTAGGGTGGTTGGCGTCACGTCGGTCGCCAGGCGTTTTGCGTTTTCGCGCTGATTGAAAACCGACAATCCTATTGACGTGATTGCTCGACGTCTTACAGCAAAGGGCCATGTAAATTAACATCACAATTACAATGGAAAAATTATGTTTCTATTTATTTTCAGAGCCTGTTGATGATGCCCATTTAGCTAAATTTACTTGAACTTATGAGGTATGTACTTGTTACTTATAAGAAAACACATTAATATCCTTCAGTTACAAATAATAAAAATACTGATAGTCAAACTGCGATAGAATGATTACCAATTATTCGTGCTGCGTAATAAATGTACTATGTCAAAGTAGGGTGATTGTCGTCTCGTCGCCAGGCGTTTTGCGTTGCCACGCTAATTGGAAAACGACAATCCTATTCACGTGATTGCTGGACGTCTTACAGCAGGGCCATGTAATTTAAAATCACAATGACAACGGAAAATTTTGTTTTATTTATTTTCAGAGCTTCTACTTAAACTAATGAGGTAGGTACCAACTTGTTACCTTTAAGAAAACACTACAAAAAATTTGTGTCTTTAACAAGTTATAAAGGCATTTTCAGACATTGATCAACTTGTCTTAACATTATCGGCAGTTTAGTGAAAACACCTTTGCTACACAGATATCAATGCTGTTTTCAATAAACTATACAGATAGACAGAGGGATCTTGCAGTTAGTTGAATACAGAAATTTTAACCGCCTCTGTGGTCTAGTGGTACAACCACCGGTATCAGACCCAGGGGTCCCGGGTTCGATTCCCAGCGGGGGTACATTTTGTATTCGGTTTGGTTGGTGGTAGGACTTAGAAATAGAAATAGAAATAGAAATAGAAATCATTTATTTGCCACAAACATGGTACAATTGATGTCATAATTCATTAAAGTTTCACATATTTGACCCATAACACAGGCATGCAAATATTGTTTACAACTTGCAAGTTATAAAACAAAACAACACAAGGGAAAAAAAATTAAACTACTGCTGATTTTTAGTAAAATATTAAATGTCTAACTATGCCTGTAATGGCTATACTTATTTAAATTATATAATTGTATGATGGTTTTGAACAAATTAATAATAATCAAAACTAAACACTTAATATTAATGTCAAAATAGTATTTATGTCAAAATAATAATTACAGTCATGTCAATTTACAAATTCTAAAATATTCTATTAAATGTCAATATGAATTAATAATATATAAAAACGCACATACAAAAAAATATTTAAACATTGTATTAAATGTCATAGGGATTCATGTCATAATTATGAACAACTTTTCTTAATTTTTCCATTCGAAATATTCTTTAACGCTATAGAAGCAATGTTCTAACAGCCACACCGATAGCTTGTTGTAAGTCCGCCTGGCTAGCTACCACCATCTTATCTAAGCCTGACGCCATAACAACAATGTATTCAGCATTTTTGTGTTCCGGCAGTTCGAGATAAGATAGCCAGTTCCTCAGTGGTTGAGGATTCCGGGAGAGGCTCGCTTCCATCTTTCAGCTTTATCAATACTTAACATCAGGTATGATGAAGGCTAAAAGTCTCCTCGTCATTCGTAAAAAAAAAATAGGTACTATATAATAGTCCCATATACCAATAGGATTTAGCTTCCTAAAGGTTTGTGAAGGCAGGTGGTACCAACCGGTCGCTGCGGCTAACGAACGTTGGGTCGCTAATTCACGCGGTGTAATGAAGCTTCAGCTTAATTACCGTAACGGAAAACACACTGCCAGGATTACTGGTGATCACCACTTCTGTTAGTCAGCATACATTAAACTTAAAATGGGAAGCCAACCCAACCCTTGTAATATAGAACTTGTTTTGAAAATATATTTTTGATACAATTTTATTTATCTTTTGGCAGTAATCTGATAGAGATAGCCTGCTTCCCTTTGGTTGTTATTGTCTGATAATAATAAATCGTATTTTTTTTCAAAATACTGATATAAAATACATTTTCGGAGTACAACTGATGTAATCGTGTAGTTTAGGTCGCGGCCTAACAAAAAGCCTTTTTACCGCGGACACTGCAAAGATCCTTTTAGAGAAATAGCAATGTGAATGCAAAGAAATAATAAGTTGCTTTGTAGTCGTCATTACTATATTCGCCTTTCAAATTGCAAATTGACTTAAACCATGCAACTTTTACAAATTACTATTACGTTTACGATTTAAAGTTTATGTGATTTAAGCTTTGGCAAGAAATTTGCGATTAGGTACATTTAAATGGTGGAACGTATCCTATGTCCTAAGTTTTATCTAATCGTTATATCCTAAGTTTGTATTTCCGTGACAAACACTGACGTCTGCTAATTCGGCTGCCAGCGTAAGGTAATCAGGCTCATTAGACCTAATCGGCGTGTCTGCGTTAACAGCGGGCAGCCTCCTCATTAGACACGGTCACTCTTACACGCAGTGTGTACACGCCTTTAATAATGTCACCCAACAACTTTGTATAAGCGGGCTAACCATCTAACTTAAAATCACCTAGCAACCAATTCGTCACTGTCGTCATCTTTTCATACTGTATGACAGCCACAACAGCAACGAAACTGGGAAACGATTTTTAGTTAGATAATCTGCCTTTGGATCATCGTGTTTCTTACTTTGTCACGAAGAGTGATACCTAACAATAATTTGACATTAAAAAGAAAGAGACAGCAACTGTGTGGCTATCACGAATTCCTTTCAGAACTAACACTGTAATTGTATTCCAGAAGCCCCTTTTGTCATATTAATGAACACAAAACTTTTTCGGGATTCCAGCAAATTATGTATCGTCGTCGTCGCCGTCTCAGCCACATGACACCCACTGCTGAGTATCGGCCTCCCCAAAAGGGGGGGTTTGCCATAATCGCCACGCTTGGCAGGCGGGTTGGCGATCGCAGTATGGCCAAGTTTGTAGGAGACGCTGCTGCCCGTCTCCTGAAGGCTGAGTCCCTTAGTCGCCTTTTACGACACCCACGGGATGTGAGGGGGTAGTGATATTCTAAGCCGACACTATGCAGCTTAAAACTTACGCAAATTATGTATGTGCCAGTCTAATTCGGTTGGAGAAGTGTCTGGGCCTAACAAAGCCAGCTCTACTTCTTCTTCTTCTTCTTCAGCCCTGATAGGCACCCACTGCTGACAATTAATTAATAAATAATTGCATACTGTCACACCAGTTATCTAAGTTATTTTAAAAATAACTTGTAGTATGGATACTAGATAACGGATAAACATACTTTACATACTTTTTTTTGTAAATACATATAAAACACATTCTATATATTAAACGCCCAGACCAAGACAAATATACATGCTCTTGAACACAAATATTTGTCTTGTACGGGGATCAAACCCTCTGGCGCTGAAGGCAGGTTTAGTACCCCTGCGCCAAACAGTCGTCAGTGTAGTCCTCCTGAAAAGCACGCCATACCTTTCGATCACGTGTTAATCGCATTCAATTCTTCCCCTCTGCTTTGGTGATGTCATCTGACCATCTGGCTTTCTGGCGGCCACTTGGTCCTTGGTCCTTGGTCTCCACTCCAGCACCTTCGTTCTGCTCTGCTTTCACCGGTCATCGGTTCTTCGGCTTAAATGATCATGGGTTGATCATTTAAGCCGAAGAACCGACACTTCCGTTGTATAATGATGCACACCACGTCAGTTAGCTTATGGCAACTCCGGATCACTGTGTTTCTTACATTGTCACGAAGAGTGATACCTAACAATGACATCAAAAAGAAAGAGACAACAACTATGCGGTTATCATGAAATCCTATCAAATTGGTACATCCCAAACAGAACTAACAGCACTGTAATCGCATTCTAGAAGCCCCTTATGTCATATTAATGAACACAAAACTTTTCCCCGATTCCGGCGAATTATGTATGTGCCAGTCTAATTCGGTTGGAGAGGTGTCTGGGCCGAACAAAGGCGGCTCTACATCGGATTCTAATTAGGCTTTATTAGATTTGACCGACATTTAAAACACGCTGGTTTGAATTGGACACCTAAATTAGATTGCTTACTAGTGAGGAACGAGGTGCTGTGTGTAATCTTTTTGAGCCACTTCCAGTGGGTTTTATTAGTAGTATGAGTAGGGTTGTGCGCAATAGAATAGTTATTTTATAAGTAATTCTTATAGAGCAGCTGTTGTTGTTTTGTAAATTAAGTAAGTCCAAATCGTTTATTTTTTATTTTCAAAATCAGTACCCCTATTACGAGTTTGCTTAACATGACATTTACAGTAGGCTTATTACGAGTTTGGCAAACTTGACGTTACAGTAAACGTTAACGTAAAATGTAGCTCTGTCTCTTTCATATTTAGCGACTGTTTTACCGACATGAGCAGTGTATCCGATAGTCTACGCTCACGAGTCCTGTAAATGTCATGTTAAGCAAACTCGTAATAGGGGTACAGGACTCGTGAGCGTAGACTATCGGATACACTGCTCAATTCGGTAAAACAGTCGCTAAATATGAAAGAGACAGAGCTACATTTTACGTTAACGTTTACTGTAACGTCAAGTTTGCCAAACTCGTAATAAGCCTACAGGTCGTAATAAAATAACCTCTATCGTCGATTTCCTGGAAACAAATTTGTTTTTATGAAAATATTAACAGAGCTATAAATTGTTGACAAGGTGGGTAAAATAATGAAGAATTGCTTTAGAATTTGATAATATGTGCTACGAAATATCTACGGCTGCTACGAGTTCATTGCTACATTAGCTACGATTTAGTGAAACTTTGAAGCATCTTAAACTTAAAAAGTACACTAACACTATCGGGACCAGTGCCTTAACGTGCCAAACAAACCCCGGAGTAGCTCGAGATGGTACATTTATGGTCACCCATTACGTTATCGACCACTGCGAAAGTGGCTTAGCCGCTACAGCCACTAACCATCGCACCACCGAGAATTCATATTTGTTTATTTTAGTTGAGCTACAAGCTCACAATTATGTTGCAGTAAAACCTTCGTGGTTTTGTATTGTTCCGATTTTGAGGTCAACTTTTTAATCAGCTTATGCGCTGAAAAACATTGTTTTCTCAAAGTTAGAAAAGTTCTCATAGAATAGGTAGCGACGTGTTAAAACGGGAGGTATAAATTGTTTAGAACATTTATAAAGTGTATATAAACTAAAAAAAACATCTGTGCGTTGTTAGCACATTATTTTTACAGTAGTTTGAAAAAGACTACGACTACGAAAGATGCCTTAAAACAGTTAGTGAAGATCCGTAGGTTTATATTCCGAGCTTTTTCTTGTAAATATAATTAAAAGTCGTTAGGACGGGTTCAGATGTCGCTGTAAAGGGGCAGCGAAATTATACGGAGACGTAAGCACGTCCATTAATGTCGTAAAATATATGTCAGCGCGGGAATATGAGTGCTATTCTCCGTGGAACAGAAGAGACGTGACGCGAAGTGTTAAGGTTGGTGTAAATTAGCTGCGGAAAATTGTTTTTGCAGCAAATTTTATTAATATTTTTTTAAAATTTCTCATTTAGTGTAAAAAATCTTTTGACTTTCCAAATCTTCATAAATCAGAGAATCAGAGGTGCAGGTTGAGAGCATCACTCTCAAAACCATGCCCCAACGATGACACATTTGAGATTGGTTCGGTTTAAGATATTGGCTGATTATATAACGAAAAAATCACTTAGCTACCAGTTTCGTCGCTATTATGGCTGACATATTTTCACACTGTATGACAGCGACGATTCTTCTTATCGTATCAGGATAATGGCCACCTCTGGTGTCAGAGTTTATCAAGCCGCCTATAAGGCCTTTGACTTAATTATTGTTATCAGAAGACAATAGCCGGGACCGACGGTTTAATGTGCCCTCCGAAGCACGGAAGCACTCAGTTGTAATGCCACTTTACGGTCACCCATCCGACACCTGACCGGACCGAACGTTGTTTAACGAACGTGATCGAATACGATCAGTCTGTCAAGCGCTGCCATAGCGACGATGACTGGTGGCTAGGTGATTTTAAGTTAGATAATCAGCCTGTAGAAACAATACAAAAATATTGAATTAAAAAAGAAAGTAATTGCAAACTTAGAGAAACATCAGATATATATCATGTCATCAAAACAAGTTAAAGGGGTCCCTAACCCTACCCTGTACAGGATAACTTATCTCGCAATCACCTAAAAGTACGATTTGATATTTATGCATTTAACATATCCTCTGTTTTTTTTCAACCTATTAAAAATTGCTCCGCCCGGAAAAGTGGAGAAAAGAAATCCATTATACTCTCATATGATTAAAAAAGGGAGGTGAGACATGACAAGCCAATTGCTATTTAAAAACAAATCGATCCCGATCACGTATGCAAATGTGCACCGTTCGGTTTTAATAGACCGCGTAAATATGCATAGACGGGCCAATTTATTTTTACGTAGCCACGTCCATGAGCTGATATCAATTTCAGTGACAGTTTTTGCAAAAGACCGCTTAAAACATTCAAACAACGTTAATGGCGAGTTATTTCGTGACCCGCTCTGTCATGACGCAAATTAAATATGGATGCGTCGAATCACATGCCAAAAGTCTATAATGAAGAATATTGTTTCAAATATGTAGCAATAAAGTTTTAAAAAGCCGGAGTTGTCTGGATTTGCATAGGTACTTAAACAAATATCAAACTAAATCGGTCATACAAAAATACTTAAAATCTGGAAAAACTATGCCCATAAATAGAAGCAAAATAGTTGTATTTGCCTCCTTTTTTAAAACCTAAGTATCGATCATGTATTTCTTTGCGAATAAGTGCAATATGTATCCATCATTCTTAGCACCCCGCATATTAAACCGTTAATTAGCTTACAAAACGAAATGACTCCTATGCAGTTCTTCAGAAAAAGTGCAACCATCGTAACCGTGAACAAATTACTGGTTTTAATTAGAACACATAACCTGAGTTTAGAGCGAAGTTCGTATTCACACAACAGCACGGACGTCGTCGAATCTTTTACACGGCACTACTGCAAGAGGCGATCGTAAAAACTTTTAATTATTTCGACGAAAATAGTCTCGGAGACCGCAAGCATAAACTAGCTCGCATTCTTTCTGGCCTCTCGTGGAACCCCTAAAAAGCATAAGTGCCTTGTTTTAAAGTGTTGTAAAACAAACGTAACCTGCTGCACACACCGCAGACTATATGCTCCTTTTAAAATTACCCTTTCTCAGGAGGTAGCTCGTGTCTTTATTTTCATAAGATATCGAAACACTTAATTTTTCGTGTGTCTGTAGCGGGAATATCTTTGTTTATTATTTTCAGTAAAACACAGCGCTAATCGCAGTGGAACAAATATTAGGATACTGCGTCTATAATATCCGCGCCACACTTCACTCTTTTAACAATTTAAATTAGGATGACTTATTGCTTCACAGTTTCCAGACTTTTATCCCATTGATGTAAAGTTTAAGTAACGAATAGCGCAATTGATGATTATTTTGACATGCAATTTTCATGTCAAGTGAAGTCAAGTCTTTCTTGCATTCGACTTATTTTTATATCAGGTCGAAAATAATAACTTATCCACCTGGTTCACTTCATCTTATTATATGTGTAATTGTTTGAGTCGTTTTTTCGAAATAAATTTATAGTATTCGTTTCCGATAAATCTAAAAGTTTCAATAATTTAATTTTATAATAGTATACACTCGATCACTTCTCTAGAGCTCTATCGTTCATCATAGTATCAAAATCATAGTCTGTTATTAGTAAAAGAGAAACTCTTTTACGAATAACAGACTATGATTTTGATTATGATTATGATTTTGGGTCACATTTGAATTAAGGTTTTACAAATCAAAAGAATAAAAAAAAACTCTCCCACATTTTGTCTGATTCAAGTATTTGAAGACGAGCAAATTAAGCATCTTATACATAAAGTATCAATAACCAATAATATTAGCAAAAAGCGACAGGTAAGAAGTCCGCTAATGCAGTGTCCTCTTTACGATTCCGCAATCGTCTTATGAGTCGTCCCGAATCGCCTAACTCCATTCCTGCCTCATGCACAATCTATAAACTTTGGAGTGCTCAACTAATATGACTGGAGAATTCGCAATGTGCATCGTCAGGTTTTTTATTTACGTCTGCGTAATAACTTATGGCGGCCGGTACCTACATATAAAAGTATTTGTAGGTTTTTTTTATGATTTTTTAATTTTTGCATTTTTCAATGCTATTTTTATACTTATGATAAATTTTAAATAGAAAAATATTGGAAAAAATTAACTTGGCCACAAGTGAATTCTCAAATGGGAATCGAACCCACGACCTTTGGAAATCCGGTCCTCTAACCGCCGAGCGTATCCGTATAAATGTCTAACCGTATCCGAACGAAAATAAATTAAGTTTTCGAGGGTAGACTTATAAGTAGCCAGTCATCCCGTGACCACGGCAGCTGTAAAGGTGCCGAAACGTCGGCAAAATCAAAAAACCCCTAAAAACCAAAAAATACGGACAATTACAACTTAGTTCGTGGAAATATATTTGATATCCCTAAAAGTTGTTTTATTTCAATGAACAGTGCACGCCAAAACATAAGATGTACGTATGCCAATCAACTATTTAAATATACATTTTATTTAAGAAATAATAGAGACTTATATGTAAGTAATTGATTCTTGTTTAGAAATATAAATAAATTTTTAGACAATAAATTTTTCATGACATTGAATATGTCACGATTCTTTGATCTTTAATGTTTTCTTCGGAAAAACGTATGTTATAAACAAAATCAGGACTCGATTGTACAAACTAAACTTTCATTACAAAAGAATTGAGTGTATTTAATAACCTTTCTCTACATACTTAATTTCGCTTTTAGCTAAACAAAAGGTCTGAAGGATAATATCTTCAAAGACGAAAGGTTATATAAAAAATACTTGTATCGGGATTGTGTATTCTAGATCTAGTCGATTTGAATGGAAAGTGAGTGAATAGCTTTATGAGTGTTAATCATTTTGGTATGTTTGAGAGGTTTTTTTTATTTACGTCGTTAGGAGGTAAAACTGAGTTTAATCGTCAGGCGGTGCCCTTGTGCTCTGGGAAAATAATAATTTTGACAGTTATTTTAAGCATTTTTTCATTTTTTTCTGCTAGTCAAATTGCTAAGAAATTGCAGAGTTGCTGTGCCTTAGGCTGTAAAAATATCGGCAATCATTCTATCCCGAAAGATGAGCGTCGAAAACAATGGCATGTAACTATGCGGTGCCATAACCTCACTCACAGTTAATTCGACGATTTGTTCTGATCATTTCAGACCAGAAGATTTAAAGGATTAAAACGGAATCATCGGAATCGTGGATACCTCCACGCGTTTTCGAGTTGAAATTATATATTCAGGTTAACAATCTCTTCAAGCTGTAAAAAAATCAAACTTGTAAATTAAAGTAATAAATAGGTAGGGCCATTTATGCCGCAAAAACGTATATTTAAACACTCTCTACGGAATCAAAATTCATAGGGTGCTTTGTGTTGACCTAGAACTATGAAATTTGGCAAGTAATATCGTCTTTTAATATAAGTATAGAAAAAAAACTGAAAACTGTACATTTTTTATTAAATAATACAAAATGTAGAATTTCGGAAACATTTGGAAATAACTGCGAAACTTGATTCCTGAACTATTTTTAATATAATGTAGGTACCTACAAATTGGTGCGGAGCCCTTGGTGGGCGAGTCCAACTCGCACATGTCCGGTTTTTTTGCCAAATATTTTCTATATTTTAAATTACGCTATACAGAATAAACTGTCAGGAATATTTTGTTTATCACAAAGCACAATGGCACCATCTGCGAAAACTTTTGCTTATGACCTCCCATTGAAAGGTAATAAATTATAGTCTTTCATTTATTTCTTCATTTCTTTATAAAAAAATGCATATTCTAAAATGAGGTTATGTTCTATGTAATTTGAGCCGACTTCAAAAAACGAAGGAAGTTATCAATTTTTATGTATATTCAGCGATTAATTTTGTGTGTATTCAGTAACAACGTCAAAATTCTTCAGTCGATTCGCATCTTTATGTTTTTTCTTCTTGATACTACCATAAGGAACCCTATTCAAAGTCTTGTTCTTGATCAGAATTCGTCTATACTAAGCGATACTGGCTAATGAAATGCCATCCAAATCCGGACGGTTATCCGGACAGCCATCCGGACGAGCACCTGTAACGTACCGTCCGTATCTCATTATCTGTAGTTGGGATCTCTGTCCCGGACAACGGGATTAGAACCAATATGTTTATCTTTTTGATAATACACGCGATTTAGTTAAGAATATGGACATCTCATTTGCTTTGCCGTACTTTAACAATGATTATGGGAGGTGATTTACATATTTAGGATTCAGTGAGGAAGCAAAATATATATAGAGGTATTTAGTGTACTTCATAGTACATTGTGTTTGTGTACTGTTTCTTAAATCTAATGTTCATGTATTGACTTGAAAACTTATAGAAATAGTTATTTTTTATTCAAGGCTGGAAAATTGGAATTTATCGGCAAGTTACCCCTACTGAAACTTGAGCAAGCGAAGGATTCAATGGTACGAGACGCCAAAAACATTTCTGCCGAGCGCAACACACAATTTTGCACCTCACAAAAGCGAGGAATTTTGTTGTTTTCGCGATGAACTTTCGGGAAGAAAATTCTTTTAACAAAAAGTTCAATCCACATATACCTTATTCTTGTTGTTTTAATAATACAAAACTAAAATAATAAAGAAGGGATTATTATAGTTAATTCAAAATTAAGTAAAATACGCCTAAATTGTTACATAAAATAATTATAAAACGATTCGGTAAATGTTGACATTGACATGAGGTCCAATCGTTGGTTGGGAAATCTCACTCAGCCTAAATATAAAATTCTTATAACGAATAGTTTAATCATATTGGAACTAAAATAATATTATAAAACCAAAACAGTGTATTATAATTAACTCAAAGTTATTTAAAATAACAATAAAACGTATCATAAAAAGTGTGCGATTTGAAATGCATTATGATCAAGACATATTTTTTTGGGTTTCGTAGCCTAAAGGCAAAAAACGAAACCCTTATAGATTCGGCCAAATCGATGTATGTCACAGCCACTTTATTCTAAAACTACGAAGATTACATAGTTGAAACTTGGTAGGTAGATGTATTCTGTAAACCGCTTTACCGTTTTTACACAAAAATAAAAAAATATATGAATTAAGGGGGGCCTCCCCATACATGGAATTGACACTGTTTTTCATTAAACCTATACGTGTGGGGTATCTATAGATAGGTCTTTAAAAATTGCATTGAGGTTTCTAAAACAATTTTTTCTCAAAGTCAACCGTTTGAAAGATGTACACCTCCAAAGTGGTAAAATGTGCCCCCCCCCTCCCTCTAATTTTTAAAATAAGAGAGTGGAAAATTTAAAAAAAATATATGCTGTAGATCTTAATAAAAACTTTCAACGAAAATTGATTTGAACGAAATAGGCTTGTCAGTTACAATACAGCGGTTTTCCCGAAAGGATTTGTAACATTTTTTTATTTTTTTTATCAAACCTATACTTGAGGCATATCTATAGATAGGTCTTTAAAAATTACACTGAAGTTCCTATTACAGTTTTTTCTCAAAATCAACCGTTTGAAAGATATACACTTCCAAAGTGGCAAAATGTCACAGCCACTTTATTCCAAAACTATAGACCTTTATAAAAACTTTCAACAAAAATTAGTTTGAACGAAATATATTATGCAGTTTCAGAGCTATAGCACATATGCCAAAACCGCAAATATAACTTTGCCATTCATACAGACACTATGAAAAACAAAGTTATTTTTGCAGGCGAAAAATTATAGTGGCATTTTGGGTAGGTAGGTGTATTTAATATAATAATAGAAACTTTATTGCACACATTACAAAAACAAACACATACAGAGAAAACACACAATAGGCGGTCTTATTGCTACATAGCAATCTCTTCCAGGCAATCTTGGGTGAGAGACGAAACCCTTCATGTGCGAGTTCGACTTGTACTTGGCCGATTTTTTTAGATTTAAAATTAAAAAAGTACTATACCACGCTAGGCCGCAAAATGCATTTTCAACGCAGAAATTTAATGACAAAACCTCCTTTTACGAGCGTATGAAGTGAAAAAGATATTTCAATGGGGTTTACTGTACACAGTCGTAGAATATGATGTCATACTTAATCTTTTTTATTCTTAATATGAACTATTTGGTTCTAACAAAAGTTAATAATGTTCTTCACGTTTGAGCCATGAATATTTGCAGGTACAATTGCTACAATTCAGGCAAATTATGTCAAAATACAATATGAAAATCTTTAAGCACAACCCATTCTTTTTAATGACATATATAGAACATAATATTTATCGTCACGTACACAAAAATAGCCATAACTATAGCGAATTTTATGCTCAAATACCGGTATAAGAACAAGAACCATAGGTGTCCCCTTACCTTTAAAAAGCTTTAAAACAGGAACTTAAGAACCGTCTGTGGTATCAAATTTTGATACAGTTTTGCATAAACAAATAGGCGCTATCAAAGGATAGCCTTAGAAGTGGTTTACGCTGCGAACATATTTAAGTTTTCATGATGTGGGGAAATAGAAAATAAATTGGATTCATAATATAACTTTCTTAAAGCAACATATTATCTACGGAAATGTTTGCTCTGCCGCATTCCATGGGATCAAGGGTTCATTATTAATTTAACTGGTCTACGTTAGAGAGCTTAAATATCCAAATGCGTATTTTCATTATCAATTATTCAACAATTTGATTTAGGTAAACGGTTTCAATAAGAAAATAGTGCTTGCATACTACGGAATAGTACTGTCTAAAGCTTTAAAAAGATTAGCTATTTGTTACGTAAGAATGTATGGGTAATACACAACCATTCATGAAACATATTTAGCAGCTATATAGAATCTTTGTTATAATTTTACTCAGAACCATCGCTATATTATTATTCAAACATCAACTTATGCAGGTATTAATATTACTTTGAACCGGCAGTACTTAGAGAGGCGTATTTAACAAGCAGACGCTATTAATACAAAGAGGAAATACATTAACATAGCAACTTCACCGGAGGAGTTTCAAACATTTTCGAAACTTTTCTATATGTGTGAAATGCTATTGAAAGCTCCTCACGGAGATTAAAACGCGCCGTGAAAATTCTCACTAAGGACACAGCATAAAAAAACATACAGTATTTTGTCTTAGACCGTCCGGCACGCAATACGCGATACGGCTGGATTATCCATTACCACACGCTAACTTACAAAACATCCACAGCGTGCGTTTGTCATCGCGATTCGAGACAGACGCTTGCCGATCTCTCACCGAGACGAGGCGCGTCGGCTATTACTCGCGAACGCGAATCTTTTGTATCTTTATACTGTGCTAAGGATTACTCGAGGGGAGTGTGAAGTTGTCTTGTTATAATTCGCCCTGTCTGTTGGCCAACAATGCAATATTAATGTGCTCGTTTTCGCATCCCTCCCGGTGGCGCGAGGGAATCGAAAAAAGTGCCTCCACTCGATAAGGTCGCGTATAAATGTTTGAATCATGCGATATGTTGTTAAAGCTAACTGCGTGAGACACTTTTTAACCGACTTCCAAAAAGATACTTTTGTAAATGTATATGAAACCTAAGCTAATCTAGAAAAAAAACCTTCTGTAGTTTACACACACTTAAAAGTAAAAAATAAAAAACTGCTTAAAAAAACCGACTTCAAAACTGAAATATTATTTTTTGCATTTCAGTTTTGAAGTCGGTTTTTTTTTAGTTTTTGAAGTTTTTTTTGTACAACTTTATTTTATCTTTACTCAAAACTATGTTTTTGCAGATGTTATCATTACGAACAGTTTTTTGTATAGAAGCAACACTGAAATCACTTTTTTTTTTATTAGACTACTTATAAAGTCAAGCTTTTAATACATAAAAATGACTGTGTATGTTTTCAGTTATCATATAATAAATTAAAATATATCTTTGACAACTTCATATTTTATTTTATTGTTATTGTGTATCTAGTAGTATTCTTGTAATTTTCATTAACTCAGATGTCAAAATTCAGAATATACAGCAGGTTCCTGAGGTTCCTGAAATGATAAACAATGTTTATTTTAATGAAAGTAGTAAATTAAACTACGTTCGTAACTAAATCTAACTTAACTAAACTTAAAACAAAAATAAATAACATAGATTGTATTCTGAAAATCTTTAATTTCTTTCTAAGCTAAGTTAGGCTGTGGTCCCAATTTAAACTCGTTAGTGCGTGATTAAGCTATTCATTTGTTTTCTGCAGTCGGCCCGCAGACAGGCCGGTGATTGACTGCTGCTATGGACGTCCGCCACACTTCCACCATAAAATCCCAAATGTATCCAATTCACACATTCGATTTTGCACCGCATTCGTATTTCTCCCAAAATAGAAAGCTTAAATTAGCCGAGTAACTTTTTCGAAATTAATAGATTAAATTCTCCAGATTTTTTTTACAAATAAAAAGCATATCATACTCTATTGTTCAAGTAGCTATTTGAGATTACTTTTTTAAGCGGTTTTCGATAGAAATGTTCACAGTTGAATAAACAACTCTTGAAAACATTACCCTGTAAATTAAAACACAATAGTTTCCCTCTGCTTATTAACAAGCATGCATCTTGCTTTGAGCTGATTAATTTATAAAATGAACAACCAAGTGTATTTTACACAAGTTGAATTATCTACTGAGAAAGACTAGAAAAGGAAATTCTAATTGGATTTCAAACTGCTTCATTTAACTTTTTTTTTATTCGTTATGTTTTTATCCGCCCCTACGTGCATCTTGCCAACCTCAGAATGCTCAATTGATCAAAAAGTGTGGCAATTTGCATTATATTTCTTTATTATTTTACCATCTTGATATATCTTCTTTCTAAGTCAGGGATGGCGAACCTTTATGTATCAACGTGCCATTTTTCTAAAGAAATGATTAATGCGGTCTTAGAAGTGCCAACAAATAATGTTGCCTTTGTGCTTATTGGAAAAATAATAATAATAAATACTATCACTCTTTATTTACTACCAACACCATTCGCGTTCGTCCGTCATCTAATTACTTACTTACTTCACACTTTTTTTCGTAGTGCATAATGAATTTTATGATCGGTGACGTGCCCCAAATTATGTGTCACGTGCCATCGATGGCGCACGTGCCATTGGTTCGCCATCACGTCTAAGCGATTTAAGAGACATATTTTTTTGAAACTACCAGTACAAGCGCCAAAGGTTGGTTGAATATGTTTTTATCAAGTTCCTAACATATATTTCTTTTTTATGAACGACACGGTGAGACTCTTAGCCTTCATCATACCTGATGTTAAGTATTGATAAGGCTGAAGATGGAAGCGAGCCTCTCCCGGAATCCTCAGCCACTGAGGAACTGGCTATCTTATCTCAAACTGCCGGAACACAACAATGTTGAAAACATTGTTGTTATGGCGTCAGGCTTAGATAAGATGGTGGTAGCTAGCCAGGCGGACTTACAACAAGTCCTAACACCAACCAAACCAAATACAATATGTACCCCCGCTGGGAATCGAAACCGGGACCCCTGGTACCGGTGGTTGTACCACTAGACCACAGAGGCAGTTAAAATGCTGCCGTTTAACTGAAAAATAAATGTTTAAAGCGGATTTATACACTTCAACCCAAAAACGAATTACAAATACATTGTATTATTTTGGTTATTTTACTTTGCATTTAAAAAGTAGGGCAATTTTTTTTTCTTTTACTATCTTAAAAATGCTGTATCAATCAGAAACAAATAAAAAAGCCGATTAACGAGTACAAAACGGGATTCTAAAATTTTTACACAAAGTATCGCTTCGTACATCAAAAGTGGTTCAAAGTAATGTCCAAAACAGTTCCGATGCCATTCGGATTTCCCCGTGGGAACAAACAGGGATAACCCGCAGCATAGCTAACTAGATCTTTCAGCTCAGTTACCGAGTGCTAGTTAGACGCCGCGCTGCGGTGACTTCTTTGTGCTCCGATTAAACTCCGCTAACTAGCTGTGGATGACGCTCGAACACAAAACACCACACTAACTTTATTGGTATCCACGTGTAACACAGAGCAAACTGTATCTGATTGTTTCTATACCAGTTACCTAAGATGTTTGAATTCTGACTCACATGAACTGGGAGTGCATTAGAATGTGCCTGCTGCAAGCTTTCCCGTGCATATAGTACTATAAAAGCCTATCGATCGGCATGGTGTAATATGGGCGATAGACTTGCAACTTGTCACTATTGTTTCTTCCAACATCTTAGACCCAACGAATGGCAAATGTGGCGTCGTTGAGGTGCTGCTATGAGAGTGATGTTTATACGTCATCAGCCATTTTTAATGTCCCCACTGCTAGGGGCACTGGCCTTCCTTATGGATGGATAAGGAAAACGGGTCATGACCACACGGGCCCCATGCGGATTGGTGGGTTTTAACGACTGCAAATGCAGCCGGGTCAACGGTTTAACATGTCTTCCGAAGCACGGAGGAGCTCGAGATAGTACATTTATGGACACCCATCCCGTGACCGACCATTGCGAAAGTTGCTTAACCTCAACAATCGCAGTCCGAGCGCGCGAATCACTGAGCCACGGGCTCCTCAACCACTGCGCCACGGGCTCCTAAACCACTGCGCCACGGGCTCCTCAACCACTGCGCCACGGGCTCCTAAACCACTGCGCCACGGGCTTCTCAACCACTGCGCCACGGGCTCCTCAACCACTGCGCCACGGGCTCCTCAACCACTGCGCCACGG
The DNA here is from genome assembly GCA_910589605.1 of Chrysoteuchia culmella. Lineage (NCBI taxonomy): Eukaryota > Metazoa > Arthropoda > Insecta > Lepidoptera > Crambidae > Chrysoteuchia > Chrysoteuchia culmella. The sequence goes on from OU342654.1 coordinate 13,465,841, forward strand.
GCTCCTAAACCACTGCGCCACGGGCTCCTCAACCACTGCGCCACGGGCTCCTCAACCACTGCGCCACGGGCTCCTCAACCACTGCGCCACGGGCTCCTCAACCACTGCGCCACGGGCTCCTCAACCACTGCGCCACGGGCTCCTCAACCACTGCGCCACGGGCTCCTAAACCACTGCGCCACGGGCTCCTCAACCACTGCGCCACGGGCTCCTCAACCACTGCGCCACGGGCTCCTCAACCACTGCGCCACGGGCTCCTAAACCACTGCGCCACGGGCTCCTCAACTACTGCGCCACGGGCTCCTCAACCACTGCGCCACGGGCTCCTCAACCACTGCGCCACGGGCTCCTCAACCACTGCGCCACGGGCTCCTCAACCACTGCGCCACGGGCTCCTCAACCACTGCGCCACGGGCTCCTCAACCACTGCGCCACGGGCTCCTCAACCACTGCGCCACGGGCTCCTCAACCACTGCGCCACGGGCTCCTCAACCACTGCGCCACGGGCTCCTCAACCACTGCGCCACGGGCTCCTCAAACACTGCGCCACGGGCTCCTCCACCACTGCGCCACGGACTCAAAAATGTATCTTTTTTTCATATGTATCACTAAGTAAATAAATCAATAATTAAGGCAAATATGCTACTAAAAGGTGGGTAACAATTATACTTGCCACAACTGATTAGATTATTGACAAAGACTTTTTTTAATTTAATTTTCTGAAGTTACCGCCAAACATGTCAACATGTCTTATCATAAATACTACATGATCTAATATTATAAAGCGGTTATTGGCATAAGTTTGAATAGATCTAAGACTCGTATTTTTACATTTATGAAAAAGAATGTTGGTTATTTAGGGTTATTCCACTATGCCATTGATTCATTTATATAGAAAAATTTTCACGTTCATCCCTTTGCAACTACAAGGATACTATCAACGTAAACACGAACCTATGTTTAATATACCTATGTATAATTATAAAATTTTACAAAGTATCGAAGAGTACATACCTGCTTGCCAATTGTATGGAGCAGGAGGATATGGTCTGCGCTGATGAATAACAGTACTTAGCACATTTGGAACTGGCGTTACAATAGTTGGCATAAAATATTGAAAGTAATTCGGACTCTGGGTAACTTTGCTGTGAACCATTTCTGATAATAATTGCTTCGTTATAATGCTTTGAACTGATTCTTCAATAGGCCTTTCATAGTTAAACGGATAAAACTGTACAGGCAACCTTTTCTGCGTTGGGCGTCGATTTTCAGTAAAACCAGATCTAAGGTGTCCAGCATCTACATTTGGAAAGAACGTTCGTAAACTTAATTTACTATTAAGGTTTTTAGTTGCTTGCTTTTTACTTCCATTCAAAGGATGGTTTGTGACTAGTTTTGCACTTGGCAATTCAAACATATCTTTTAAAACCTCGGCCATATTCTTTTGATTGTCCTCATTAATTGTTTTATCTAGTAACATTTCTTCAATGACGGTTTCTTCTTTAATTTCCGGAAAATAAGCTCCTTTATCAGTTAAATCACTATTTGCAATTTGATCACGTGCTTGCATGTTGACATCAGATTCCGCAAATTTGTTAATAATATCTCGATTGCTACCGATTTCTTCGTTGGGTTCCTCTTTCATTTCTATAATGATTTCATCACTAACATAGTTTTCAGCATCAGCATTATCAGCATTTTCCTGAATAAGTTTTTTAATATCATTAGTAGATCTGTCAATAGGCGATCGACGACTATGAGAATCGTTTGTTTTCAAATATATTACCTTTGAGTCATTGTCTTTCTGTTCTACTTTGTCAACAATCACGCCGTCAGTTCCCTTTTCTGCTTGTTTTATTAACTTGTCGAGTATTTCATCGAGTCCCTCTGAAATATTTCGATTTTGGGTCGACAAATTTACAATTTCCATCGTTATTATACACAAATCTGAAAGAAAGAAAGCTATCAACAGGACTGGTTTTATCTTTTAAATCTTTTTACACTAATAACTAATTGCTTGTTAGAATAATTATGGTCAGTAAACTGATCTTACACAGAGCAAGCTTCATTTTGATTACTTCATTAGGAATGGAATGGTATTGCAGGCACTCATAGTTTATTAGACGAATGTGTATTAATCATCTGTTATCGCGTTAACGCCTCTCCAGTGATTGAATTAGGTCTTGGTTGATTGCGTGAGGTATTTTACACGGATGGCGATGGTTAAACGCCTCCCGTGAATTAGCTTCACTTAATAGACTACTTAGCTGGTTCACTGATAAAACTTCAATAGAGCATCCATTCCATCGTACTGTTTGGTGCTGTGTTGCAAATAAATGTCATAAGCTAACATAATATTTTGAAGATATAATTATGCCCTTCGCTGTCAATCAGACTAATGTATGTGATGTTTTCTGGTATTTAATATCACTGGGTTCACCGTAGAAGTCCTAGGTATTTCAAAATTAACGAAACCTTTTGTTGTTCAAAACCAACTATGTGTTGTATGTACGAGTACAATTATTTATGAATATAATATTAGAATAAATCAACTTGCCTTCTCTTTCATTGAGCCAAGTGGAAGAAGCTTGATTTTTAAGTACTATTAAAAAAAACACTTGCGATTCAAAAATTAAATTAATTAAATTTTACGCAATTCTATAATCGAACGTATACGGAGCATTATATTTCTTAATTTACGCCAAAAACAATTTACAAGTGATTGGAGTCTGAAAAAAGCAATCTTGGTTATAGTTGGGTGTCCCGGCCGAAGTAAACAGCCCGGCTCATCCTGCATTTCAATCGGTTCTATTTGTATTTTATAGGAGATGACTCGCGCCGTGGACCAAAGCTTTCCATTTATTGATTTCTTTTTATGAGGTTTACCCAATAACAGAGACCGATATCAAAAGCCAGTACCAGATAATTAGGAGGACAACTTAAAGAGATATAGGTACCTAGTTCAGGTAAAATGGCATTATAACAAAAATAACGGTACATAACAGTAGGTATGTAACTATATAAATATTGTACAAATACAAATACAAATACAAATAACTTTATTTGCAAAATATGGGTACAAAAAAAGGGTCTTACAACTATGGGAGCGCCATATCTAACCATTCATGGTGTGCAAATATGTATTAATTAATATTATTGTTAAAATGCAGGTAGGTACAACATATTATATTAAAACCATAAAATTGATTGCAAAACTCAAGATAAATATTAGCTAAAATTTAAATTCAATTTTAAATTAAATCATTAAGTTAAATTACCATATTTAATAAAAATAATAATAACTTGGCATAAATTAGGATTAAAAATTGTTTGCAGAATAAATTTGAAAAAAATCAATATACTATCAAATTAAAATGTCATAATAATATAAAATTAAAATAAATATAAAAATAATTAATATTATCGTGCAATATATTTATCAATAATTAATTCGTTGATTGAGTAATATGCTTTTTCAGCCAAGAAAGATTTTAATTTATTTTTATAAATGTCTAATACTTCGATATCTTTAATATTTTTCGGTAAACTATTGTATATAGTTACTTGTGTTCCAAATATACTTCTTTGGGTCTTACATGATTTGGCCTTTAATCTCATGTTAAGTCTCTTGCTTTGAAATGTCTCATATGTTGCTATATTTTTTTTTACAAGTAAAGAAGCTTCCAGGATATATAACGAAGGGAGCGTCAATATATTTAATTTCTTATGTAGTTCAATCAATCAGTATAAATATTGTGCAATTTTTTAAACGCATCTTATATTCATCACATCAAGTTATCCAATGTCCTAAGAAGGTGACAGATTATTTGGATATGAATACGAACGAGACTTTTATTGAATCATTTAAATCCTTATCTAGACATTATACCACGATAGCCTTTTAACTAGGTTAAGTCCCCTTATGCCTCGTTGTACCATCATCTAGATCAAGGTCAATATGTAAAGCACGATCTTCCGTCGAGTGTACTTCATAGGTTATCTCAATTTACATGTTAAATCCGACTCTATTCGGTAACTGCGCAATCCATCGCACAATGTTTCCGTCGCCGTTGACACGCGGTTATTTGTCCACAGAGCGGCTGTGTGAATAATTGAGGTGTACATTTTCACTTTGTTCCGTTTCCATTCGATTAAAATCGTTGTACCTCACTTGTACACAACCTATTCGGTGTTTACTAAGCGATTTGGCCGGTCCGCCGGTTCGGGCAACGGAGCGAACAATTTTTTTTAACCGATTCCAATGTTCAAAAGCGCAGTTGTAGTAATGTTTATTTTCCGTTTTTTTACTTACAAAACTTGTGCGAGATTGAATTTTATTTCATACTAATATAGTTAGATTATTGCTATTAGGAAAAAGGCAATTTAAAAACATTTCGCTGTGATTATCGCCAGTTCATTACATTATTACTAGAGTAATAATTTTCTTGCGGACGGTTCTTTTGCATCATGTTGTCGTTATAAGTAAAGAATAGAAAATCGTTAGATTTGTCATTGTGAAATTATTGAATTACAGATTTTAGGGTAACACATTAGACGGGACATATGTACTAGACGTCGTGGTGTCACCTCCATTGGTGAAGTAAAGCTAGGTAGCGGTTAACGACCATGCAATTTTTTTTATAGAAGATAACCATCTATGTAGCCCAAACAAGGGTTATAAATAATAATAATAATAAATAAATATTTCTTACACTCACACCAATTAACCTAGCACTAGGGCGGTGACAACCCGATACTCGGGTTCGTCGATCGACGAAAAATTCCAAATTATGCGAAAATCTTTAATTGCAGTTTGTGATCATCACTTTTAACATTTTGTATATTTTATAGTTTTCGGAACAAATAGACTCGAGTAAGTACCTTTAATTTGATACCTTACTCGGCCGCGTACTACGCGCCAAAGTCCCTATCGAGTCGTCACAAATTTTGCGAACCTGAATTAAGTATATAGATAGATAGATCACAGTAAGCACTGTAAGGCTTGTGTTATGGGATACTAGGGTAACAGATATAAATACATATAATTATACATATAAAAGTATTTATATGTAGAAAAATATATATAAACGTCCATGACTCAAGTACAAATGCTAGTATTCATCATACAAACATTTGCCCCTATATTCGATATTCGAACCCGGGACCTCAGAGTAAGAGACACCTTGAAACCGGTGTACGTACCACTTTACCAGGGAGGTCGTCAAAGGAGGGTTGGCCGGGTTGGTAAAGTTCGCAGTTTCGATTCATGTTTGAGATTCTAGAGTTTAGTAGAGACAAGTTTTTCTGATCAGCAAAATAGCAGTATGAAAAGTAAATTGAAAATGTAATACGTTTATTTAGGTACTATACTCGAGGTTTATCAGCTAAAATAGACAGTTATGAAAACAGACCCAACTACACGTCCACAACTTAAATTTTCTCTTTTAGTGAGTACTTTGAGCGAGCTATTTAGCGTTAAGTTTTATAAAACTTAGTTACAGGGTAGTTCCAAGTATATTGGCTACTGGGCCCGCGGGTCGTGCGCGCACTTTACGGTCGCCCAATAAACATTTTTATCGTGTAACAGTAAAGAAGCAATCAGTTCCTTGGATATTGGTCTGCGGGCTTAGTAAACACGTGCATTTTTATTATCTGTGCTTAATACGATTCACAGGATCACCCGTCTTTCTGCGAATTATAGTAATGCAGATTGTTTTCAATCAATATTTCGAATGGCACGAAGGTGCTGATATACAATATTTTTATTATTTCTCACGTATAAGACCCAGTCATAGTTTAGGGCATCTTAAGGAACAATCAATTTTATGGTATTTTTTCTTTTTTGGAACGATTGGCTTAGCTTATTCGACATTTACAGTATTTAATTGCCTGAATTGTTTTTGGGTTTGCAAAAGCCACTTTGTCGTTGCTCAGGATATTTTTTTCTAAGTAACTACTTCTCCCTTCTGGAGTTCGTGTCTCTTTCAGAGGTATACCAATAACGAATCTAGCAATAAATTCATCATTGATCTTAAAGATGACTCTACTTTTAATATCAAAACAAAAATAATATGGAAATTTACTGATTAATTCCAACTCCTACTGTTATTGGATATCTATAATAGAAAAATTGTTGTGGTGGGAAAAGTGCGCTGTCATCGCGCCATTACGTTAAATGTAGTGTTTTCTACACCCTCAGTAATATCATAAATATTGTATGTCATTCCATCGAAAGTGGCCAAGTAATCACTACCACCATATCATTTCCATAAAAACTTTAACAATAACTAGTCGCCAATCACTTCAACTACTTAACTACCCACCAATGACAACTGGGCTTGACATTTTTATTTAATAGTTAAGCTTGATATAAAACAGAAGGGCTATAACGATCGATGAGGTAATGATTGCATAAGTACGAAGCTTTATGAAAAATATGATGACATACAATATAAAATAAAAATAACAAGTGCGTGTCGGGCCACGCACAGTATAGGGTTCCGTAGCCTTTACAATAGTTTTAAATGGTTATACTTATATTAATTACTCTCTTTTTGATACTACTAACGGCTATATATTTGTTTATTCAATAGAATTTGTATATATGGCAACTTTTTCATTTTTTTTAACCTGTAAAGTCTTAAGATTTCGTTTGAAATTCTTTAAATGTACTACTCTCCAGAATTTTGCACTAAAAAGCTTAATATTCGAAAACAGATCCCTAAATCGAAAAGTGGTCTTCTTAAAGTCACTTGTGAATTCACTTGTAGCCGGGTTGATTTTTTCCAATTTTAAGTCGTATGTCTATACATAAAAGTAACTACCAGAGCTCTAGGACCGCAATCAACAAAAGTCAAACAAACAAACAAGTGAAGAAATGAAAAATTGAAATTACAGTGCTCAGTTCATTGCTGAAAATAAACAGTTGATCGTTTCTACGCCGAATGTTGCGTTCTAGTTGTGTAGTGCCAATCTGCGAGATCCCGACAACGGCGGCCGAATCACGCGCGCCGCTCCGTAGTTTGACGAGGACTTACGCACGTATACTAATATGTTTGGAGCTCTGCGCCTCTGTCAATAGCTGCCTGATGTCTGACAAACGTGTGTGCACGCACGCAACCTGTGCAGTGACGTCACAAAGTGGTAGGAATATTCAGAAAATTGAGCAGTAACTTGTATTGGCGTGGAAAAATTTTTTTGTTGTCTGCTAAAATTTTCTGAAACTCTTTCCTTCGAAACTTAGTGGTATATTATTAACATTGCATTTTCTGAAACTATAGAAGTTACAGTTTCGGAATAAAAAAAAACGTTTGTGGAGAAAAATTTATAAGTTGTCCGACTTACGCATGTTTACTAATATGTTTGGAGCTCTGCGCCTCTGCCAATACTTAGCTGTCTGACAAACATGTGTGCCTGCACGCAGGATGTGCAGTGCGTCACAAAGTAAGTAGTAGAAGTATTCGGAAAATTGATCAGATCACTGACTTTTTAGAATTTTTTTATTGTTACCTATTTTTTGCTGATAATAAAATTAAAACTTAGCACCATATTTTTAAAACTGCAATATCAACTTAAATAGAAGTTCCAGTTTTGTCATATACACATCAACTTTCATCTAATCAGTTTTAATTCAAAATATTATATCCTGTGTACTTTACAAGTTGGTAATTGCAATTTAAAAGGGTGATATTAAGTGTTTGAAAGCCCGCTTATTTTGCCTATACTAAAACTACAGTTTAAGTAACGTTATATTTTTAAGCCATTGGAGGTAGGTCTTAGTAGGTCGCAAAGGTAAAAGGAGGTATGTATCATTTTCACAGTTGTCGCTCAAATGCTGCAAACTGCTAACAATAACGTTATATCAACAGAGCATTATGAAATTATCGGAATATTCAATCGAGTTAGTCATACCAAATATTGATTATTGCACAAACGAAAAACACGGCTAATGCGTCTCCACACGAGGGCTAAAACAGGCAAACAATGAACCAACTTATAATAGTGTTCGTTGCGATTGGCAGCTAATTTCTGGTGCATACAACACCGTATTGTGACAAATTTTTAATCGGTTCTCTTTGTTGGAAAACTTCTTTGTGAATGCTTATTAAGATATTAACGCATTGTTAATTTAAAGTTTCATTTAAAATTCACACTAAAAATGGCAAAAGCAACGGGACATGCAATAACACAGAATTTAGAAAACCTTATGGATTTCTTCTTATATTTATCTTGATACAGGCTTCCACCCACAGTTTCACCCGCGTGGTTCCCGTTCCCGTGGGAATACCGTGGGATAAAAGTAGCCTGTGTTAATCTCCGTCCACTCAACTAACTCAATGTCAAAAATCAAGTCCATTGGTAGCTTAGTAAGGGCGTGAAGGAACGGCAAACAAACACATTTGCATTTATAATATTAGTTAGGATTACGTTTTTAATTTTACGCGATACATTATTTTTATACTTACCATTCCATTGCCAAGACAAAATGATATTTAAAACAGGATTATACCACCCGTAATTCTTAAAAAAAAATGCATAGTCCAGTCCAATCCAGGCCATAAAGGATGTATATTAAATAATCTCAACGGTGCCCACTCCTTGGCCACGTTTGGCAATAGTTTAATCGCTGCTCTTTGTTAGAACACTTCATTTTGAAAACACTCAAAATGAAGTTAAATTTACCCCATTTTACATTTACTACTGTTATGCTTACGTATTAAAAATGTACGGGATTAACAGCGTAAACGCAATAATAAGCGTAAAGTGCAACCCACAGTCAAGATTATATACGCAACGGCACAATAGAATTTTAAAAGTAAACCTATACCGATTGCATATATTTACAAATCTTTCATTACGTTTTTAATTTTACGCCCCTTTTAAATTTTATACTTACCATTCCATTGCTTAGACAAAATTATATTCAAACCGGAATATACCATCCTTAATGTCCAACAAATGCGAAATTAACCACGAGTGCTCCGGTCCATAAAGGTGGTATATTAAGGTACTTGCTTAGGCGCAATAATCCCGAGACGGTGCCCAATCCTTGGCCACGTCTGGCAATAAACTGCCAGTTATGTCATAACGCGCATATGTGATGAACTACGTGGATATGACGGCTCTGCGGAATCAGTCGCCCGTTATATTTAATAGCACCGAGTTAAGAAGTTTCGTCGCGAAGACGCCTTTGAAACTTTCAAAAATGTAGAGCCACTTAATTAAATTTGGATTAGCACGAAAATAATGATTTTGTATTCGTTATCTGCATTTGGTTTAATAAAACACCTAATGGTGTAGAGTTTTCTGTGTGACTTGCTTAGTTTAGTTAGCTAAACTAAGCAAGAAATAAAATATTTCAGGTATGTAGTAGTAGTAGCAGCAGTGTAGCAGTTTCTGAATTATACTTCTCTAAAATTTTACTTACTCCTTCCTTTTCCTTTAATACACAAAACAAAAATAAAATCCTAAATAAAAAACCTTTTAGGTGCAAGATCAGAAACACGTCTTGTTAAAGATTTGATACGCGTCCTACCTTTTACCTTTGAGTAATAATTCCGTTTCAAATCGTTTTATCGTAGATAAGGACAATTTTTTCTCTTGTTTTTTACTCTTTATATATATATATATATATATATATATATATATATATAGTGCTCTGTAGCAACTTCTGTCGATCAAGATGTCTTTTCCCTGTTTCTAATTGAAAAATATTATATTATGCATATATATTTTTTTTTTAAATCGGTAGTAATGGGACCCTCAGCTTGCGAATCGACTCGGACTTGTTCTGAATCACGAAATATAGATAGAACTTCTTTACATTCTATATATCCGAAAGCCGTAAAGGGAAGCCGCTTATTACGCACACCCCTCTTCCAATTTCACAATTAACAACTCTTCAACCGATTGATGTTTCGTTTTCCGACACGTGGGGGAAAATTGAACAAGGATAAAATGATAGATTTGTATTTGTAAAGAGTTGCAAACACGTGTTGCCTTCATATTATTGCAATACAATACATTACAAGTATTTTTTATTGAAATCGTAGTTTCTAGAGACTAAAACGGGATTTTCCAAAGGTGCAAATAGGAAGAGTAGTAGGGAGTTTAGTCTTTCAAAAATATTATTGATTTCTTTTTGGTTAGTAATGAAGTGAAAAGCCATAAAAGAAAATAATAAATAGGAGTTAAATTCATTCTTATTACAAATTATTTAGCTTGATGGAACATCTTCTCTGTAAGGGCAGTTATGAAAAGGAAACCCCGTGTTTATAAATACGAGTAGTTCCATCATCAATACAAACTTATACCATTCTGCATTCAGTGCGAAATGAACCGGGCCCGTAATTTGATAATTCAATAAAGGCGCATCACTCGCCAGGTACCTACATTCGGCTGGTTTTTAACGATCCTATTAATTTGATAAATAATTAATACGTCACTTTTGGTCCTGGCCGTGTGGGGCAGTGAAATGCACTCGGCAAATTGACTGAACCGCAGTCAGAAAGGCTAAATATCTGCTAATGATACCGATTGATGCTTTCAGTTTGTGGGGACGGCGCGTACGACATTTTTCCATATCGCGGCATCAATCCGTATTGCAATGAAAACATTGGTTTTATTAACGTGGCCCATATTTAGTTTATGGATACGTTAATTGTATTATTCACGTCATCAATTAAATATGTTGTGGTGAAATGTTTATGACGAACAAACAAAAATAGGAATATCTAGTTTTTATCATTACAATCCAGCAATTTGTACATTATGTATTCATTAGGCAGTCAATCATTTTCTAAACTAAAATTTCACACGTAAATTAACGTCAATTAATTTGTAACTGTGTTATTTGTCTACATAATAAGCACATAGTCCATGCTAATCAACACTCATTAAGCATATTGATGTGTCAGTTTCAGCGTTACAATTATTCATGTTTGCTCTCCAGCAATCATATTTGGGTTGTATCGGCAAACACGACGGCTGCGTAATCCGCGGAACCAACGTGGAACACTCTAATAAGTTTGTTCGTTGAATTGACAGGAGTAAGGTATTGTTGCAGTGATTGGTGCATTACAAGTGCGCTTTGTACAGAAACGGACTTTGCCTTTTATTTGACGATAAAGTTAATAAGTATAAAAGATTTAACATTGTTTGTCGATTTAGAATAAGGTAATTTGTTTTAGATAAGTGTTTGTACCAGATCAAAAATAATAGAGAATTTGTGTATTTTATTTATTGTAATCCGTAAAAAATTAAACTCATACATATAGCGCATAGGTACCTACTGTCGTCAAGCAACGCATGGCAATGAAGTCAGCGGTGCCATGCGTTGCGTGACGACAGTACCTATGCGCTATATGTATGAGTTTAATTTTTTACGAATATACTCAACAGTCTTTTTTGTGTACTTTTAAATTTGCATCAATTAATGAATTTGTAACAAATAAATCAAGCCCTCAATCCTGCCCCAGTACATATATTGTCAAACACCTACCAAAATAGAGAGCTAAATTTTAATCGAATCGTTTGCGGGCGCGGTAAAATTTACTCAAACAAATTAACGCGAGGTGCCATTGGAAAATCTGAACAAACAACAATACTCGATTTGGATTTTCGTCTATGGGCATTGCCATTAGGCTACACGGTAAATCTCATTATTACACTAAGGGCTGGTGTCACCACCACAAGACAAGTTCTATATTTTCATATTACAACTGTAAAATTACCTGCCAGATAAGCTATCCACAACTTATCTGTCGGTGGTGAAACCGGCTCTATGTTTTGTAACTCTTCATGAGACTGTAACATAGGGGAAAACTAACATGATACATGTAGATACATACTTAAAAAAAATATTTTTCAAGTTTTTAACTTAGCACATTTTTGGTGTAATTATTATTCACATTCTAATCTATCTCTGAGCTAAGCCGCAGATGGACAAGGCGAAACTATAAGGGTTCCTAATTGGTTTTACTACGGAACCCTAAAAACGTTTGTATTTTGAAAGTACCTAAGTAAGTATTACGTCATGTCGACAACGGTATGAACGTAGATCCACAAAGCTATTTTCGGCAGACGTATTCGTAACAGATTAAAATCGGATAGTCATTCTCGCACCACGTCACAACAGATCATGCAATTCCTTTGCGGGTTCCGAGCGCCATCGTCATTAATTCATACACCAGACTGACTGCTGAAAACCGGAATACATTAACAGGTAACTAACCTGCCTTAAATAATAGTTAGATAATTAATTAAGTAACATTTAAATGCCCTTTAAGTTATTTTTATGTACTAAGGGGTGATCCCCTTAGTTGCCACGTAGGTCCTCCGACCGTTGACCGAGAGGACCCGGTGACAGAGAAAAACAAGGATATCTCTATATGAGATGAAAGAAAAGATGTCATAGGTTGTACAGTCTCTACTAAATGTCTTTCAATTCATATTTAACACAATATAAAAGTTAAAAATTCACAAACTCACCGATAGGGGTCGCTATGAATGGGTTCTTATTTTGGTGTGTGTTGGGCATAAATTTAAAAGGATTACAGTAATTTTTATTCAAAAATCAACCTAGGTCCCTATTGGAAATACCACGGTTTACTTTAAACTAGTTATATAAATATGTTAGAATCACCGACCTCAAGTAAAGTAGTGCATCAAAAAACTTATGTTTAGTAACGACCTATCATACCTGATAGACGCCATCGGAAATGGGTCTACTTCTGCTTGTCTTATTGTTGTGCTTAGAGCTTACATACTTTCATCTAAAATAAATTGCTATTGACCTGTATGCAACTCGCAGTACAGTAATCTTGTAATGCGAGAAATGTTATAATGTATGGTCCTTCCTTGCAAATTGAAAATTGTTTACGGTTAGGATAACCATAAAATGTACTTTTAATTTTAGTATTTTTTTGTGTGATGAAAATCGATCTTACCCATTTGCTCTTATCCAAAAGTAAATTTTTAATTTGACGACTCTGTAAGAAATAAAAAGGGAGAAAAAAATAGCCCTTGACGAGTTTCTTGCCGGTTCTTCTCGTTACAAGGTCCCCCGCCGTTATAAACCGATGGCGTAGCTTCTTTGACTTTCATAAGTGCTTGTAACAGCCTAGACTGAATAAATGATATGGAATTTGAATTTGATAAGGCTGAAGATTTAAGCGCGCCTCTTCTGGAATCCTAAACTACTGAGGAATTGGCTACTTTATCTGTAACTGCTGGGGCACATAAATAATGAAAACATTGTTGTTATGGCGCCAGAGTTAGAAGAGTGGTAACAAGTCCTACCACCAACCAAACCGAACTCGGGAGCTCCGGGTCCGGTACCTAGTATATCGCCACTATATAATAGACAGACGGTACAAATATGTATTATTAAAAAAAGAATAATACTTAATTACTACGTATTTAACCGTCTCTATGGTGTAATCATGGGATGTAATTTGAAATTAAAACAAATGAGTTGATACCAAAAGTATCAAACCAGCCACCGTGCTTAGTGAGAGTTTTTTCTACTCATTGTCATTTGTGAACGCGTTGATTTTGGTATGAAATCAACGGCCCGCCATCTAGTAGATTACACCAACGTTATACAAAAACCTGCCGTGTGGTGATGGCCTAAGAATACAAGTGTCACCACTCCCTTAAATGCCTGGGATGTCGTAAGGGTCGACTAAGAGGCTCGACGCATTAAAACCTGTGCGAGAGAAGGAAAACTTGAAACAAACCCTCTACCAACCCGTCTGGCCAGCGCGGTAGCAGTAGGCTAATAACCTCCTATGAACGCCACAATAGGCGTGAGCTAGGAGAGGCCTATGTCCAGCAGTGGACGTCCACAGGCTGATGATGGATTGATACAAAACCTAACGCGCCCACTATCGAACGCGAGTAGAAAAAAACTCGCTCTAAGCACACTGTTGAAAATCTGTTATTTTGTTGTATTTCCTTATTACGCTTTGAGTGTAGAACAACTCCACCGATTCCACCTGTGGAGAGTCATTTGAACTTCACACAAAGGCCCAGAAACTCGCAAACGGGACAATCGAATACAAAATATTTGTGCAAACAAAAACGTCGAATTTACCGTTTCCGCGACGATACGAGCGAGTTGGAAAACAAAAACTATTAATGTAGAGGCTCTCGCGGCCCGCTGAGTTGTCGGTGCGTTCCGTTTGATAATTTCTTGCTTTAATCGAATAAACCGTCCGCCCTCGAGCGCCCGCGCCGCCAGGGCTGCCCCGCTGTAAATCCGCTCAGCTCAAAGCGATCACAACTCAACGGAATAAAAGTGGATTAAAGAAAAGTGGCACAGATTAATGCAATGATTTGTGAATTTTTTATTTTTAGGGTTTAGTAGCCTAATGGCATAAAACGTAACCCTTAAGATTCGTCATGTTTGTCTGTCCGATGTATGTCACAGCCACTTTTTCATTTACAATGCTATTTTATATAATACTTTTTACTAGATAAGATCCCGTCTGGGGAACTAGTGAGAAGTTTTATATCTCTATTAATATTTACCTATTACTATAACTCTACATTCAAATAATTCAAGTTTATTTGAAAGGACATCATATAATTCGAACAAACAATAAAACGATCCTTTCCGTCCTGGTTTTAAACACATTTTTTCCAGTATTTCACTATTATTTTTATCATACCTCACACGATAATGCGATGTCCAAATAAACCTTAACCCTTCTAAATGCTCTTTTATTTCTTTTAGGCGCAAGCGCAATCCGATTCTCTTTAACTACACTCTGGGTGCTCTGCTTCAGCGTCAGTTAGGGTTGTACCTGGTGGTATCTGGGTGGTACAAGATTCCAAATTGTTATTCGATTCATCTAGCTCATTTGGGTTTCTCATGCGTTGTGCTAAAGAATTCTTACAAGTTAAGACTTTGAAAATCTATTTCTGTTCCTTTCTTCGGAGCATTTTAGAATACGCTAGTCAAGTTTGGAATCCTATGTACAATGTATATATTGCGCGTATTGAGAATATCCAGAGGAAACTTTTTAGATTTATATGCTACCGAACAAAGGTTCCTTATTCATCCACTAATAACTACGACCTCTGTATGAAGCACCGCTTCCTGCCGCTGGAACTACGTCGAACCGTTAGTGACTTGGTGTTTTTGCTAAAGGTTACATCTGGCTCTATTGACTGTCCCGAGTTGCTGTCACAGATATCACTCAGAGACACTCAAGAGTTCCATTGAGGACCCTCAGAAATAACCCTCTTGTTTTTACCCACAATTCAAACAAACCACAATAAAAATCATGTGGCGTGCAAGTAAAAAATTCAATGAGCTTTGTGTAACTTTCAATTTATCTTTTGAACACAAGTGTGGCTAGTGTGAGGAATGCGATCAGTGGACATTTTTTCAATTCTTGATTGTTTTGAAATACGTAACAAGTAGTTTTTGTTTCTTCTTTCTTTTTGTATATTTGCAATTTATTTACCTAGCGATTCTAGTGTGCTGTACGATGCGTGTGACTTAGTTCGTAAGTATATATTTTACTTTTTAAATTACTATTTGTAAGGACCTTTAATTGGCCATCTTCTTTTATCTTGTATTATTTATTACTGTTTGTTGCGGTTCAAACTATAAGAATTTAAGTTTACTTACTTCCATAAACTTATTTGGAATCAAGTCACACGGTTAAATTCAATTCGTAGATCAGTGCAGTGACATCCCTACCTATTCATCGCTATAAAATTGTTCACCTCGATAATCGCGAATAGCCCAGAGATCCCCTTCGTTTCGGGATAATGCCACACGCTTTCAAAAATTAGATTTCCAGTTTTAGGGAACTAACGAGCTGCCAATGCACATTTGGCTTATATATAGGTACGTATACCTATAGCTACTTGTAATATGAGTGGGTATTGTTATGATGAAAGTAGGTGAAATTTTATATTGTGAAAACAACAGCGTACATTTAAGGTTTTGTTTTCAATATTGAATAGTATTTCAAATTGAGCTGTATTGACCAGTTTTCTGAAATAAGTGTTATTATATTTATATTATATATTATTGACGAATATAACAATTTAATGACTGAACAAACAAACAAATACTGATACAGAAATAAAAGTTGCACACAACGTACCTTTAATCAGAATGTCCTGTTAGAAAAAAGTTACAAACTATTTTATTTACACATCGTTGTGAAAGCGGATCCAAAATCACCCGTTGCGTAAACACCGGGAACAAATTTTTATAAATGTTTACAGTCATAGAATAAAACAATTAAAGCTAGACACGTCGGCATCGAAATTAAGCCCGCGGGGCGATCCGCATCCGTCGTAATAAAACAGATGCAAAGTTTTTCTTTGCTGAGCGAAGCGGCCGCAGTGAGCGGAAGCAAGCAACAGGCTTGATTAAAACATGTGTTTACAGACGCACGCCAGCGGACAAACGCAATATTCAAGCGGCTAGTTAACGACCGACCGCTGCCAGCTTGAGGTCTAACTAGAACAGTGATTCCCAACCAGTGTTGTGCGCCCCACTTGGGAGGGTGTAGAATAATTCTATGGGGGGGAGGCTGCGTGGAGGCTTCAGCTGTTTGTTTCTTTTTACTAAAATAACTGTAACTGTTTATTAAAATTGTTTATATTCTCGCGCTGGACTCCCCATTTCGGCCCCTAGGGGGGGCGTAGTATGTTTGCAAAACGTTTGGTGATGCGCATAGGGTAAAAGGTTGGGTACCTCTGAACTAGAACATCAACTGTGGCTTGCTTAGCTTTGCAGTTGCTTCATATTAAAGCTTTGACTCTTGCATGTCACCGGATAATATCACTTCGACCAGCTTTATTGATGTTTAGAGTGATAACTTCCTTTTCACTTCAACTACTAGGGCATAATCGTATCTCAATCGTGTTTCAGTTGTGATGCTTTTATATACATTGTAGAAACAAAAACTGTGTATAAGAGCACTAATTACAGTTAAAATACTGACGTATGAAAACTGACGTACATACTGACGTATGAAATATACGGAACACTAGCAGAGGAAATTATCCAAACTTGAGTTAACACTGGTGTAAACCGTGTCACAACATTACTTATATTCTTTATCACACACATCTGCGTTTTACCAAACAAGAGTCATTCCAATGGAAATCGATTTTAAGCGAACCAATAACTTTCAATACCTTCCTTAAATCCACATCTCAAACTTAGAGTATAACATATAACTCAGCGTATTTTTACGTCTGTAAATTATACTTTTACGATCGAAAATCATTTTTATGTTTCGGTGGAATTTAATATCGCGCTAGCTATGCTCCGCACATTCGCTCTTTTATAGCGCTGTAATTTTATTGTTTTCTCAATTTTTATTAACTATCAACCACCTACTTAGGTTTTTGTTATAGAATATCGATATATATTTTTGCGTATAAAGTGATCATAACGATTTAAAAGTACTATGAGGTTAAACTACTTTTAATGAAGTTGTTTAAGTATGAATCTGAACTTACAAAGAGAACAAATAATCGCTTTCCCCAAGAAAATTATCTATTTATAAACGCTAGATGCACAAACACCCTGAGTATTGTTTTCAAAGGAGTTTACATTTTTTAAAGCTACACGGTTAATTTACTTACCTTTCACAAACAAACATCTTTTTTTGCATCTGCTGTAGCCACTACGTAGTTAATTATATCTTTATATAGGTAGGTATTACTTATAGATACACTTCATTGTACGTACGATAATCTGTATATATAAAATTCAATGTCCTGACTGACTGACTGATATATCAACGCACAGCCCAAACCGCTGGGTCTAGAGACTCCAAATTTGGCACATTTGTTCCTTATAAGGTCTAGGGGTGCATTACGAAAGGGTTTTTCGAAATTTTATCCCTAAGGGGGTGAAATAGGAGATGAAAGTTTGTAAGAAAATCCGTCAGTTTTGAAGTTAGGATCATTAAACTTTGTATTTGGGTTGACAATTGTAAGCTAAACAGTGACTTGTCTCGGTGGTTTGAAAATTCCACCCCCAAAGGGGTGAAAAGGGGGATGAAGTTGTGCATGAAAAGTCCTATATTTTAAAAGTGAAAGGTGTTAGGATATTAAAATTTTATATTTAGGTTCACGATTAAAAAAAAACATTTAATTGTCTCGGCATTTTTTAAATCAAAGTAAGATTTTTTATTTGGCTTATGGTTAGAAATGAAATACAAATAAACAAACCTATATTTTGTGATTTTACAAAATTTATGTTTTTTTTTTGCATTTTTCAATGCTCTAACCACTGAGCTACCTTGTGGGTTCGATTACCGTCTGAGAATTCATTTGTGGCCGAGTTAATTTTTTCCAATATTATTCTATTTAAAACTTACCATAAGTTGGAAAACCATTTTTCTCTTCTTTACAAATAAAGAAAATATATAGTGTATATCCTATTTCATGAGCTAAATGTTTGTGAAAAAATCGACAAACATGATCTCTAAAAAATACAAAGGTACTACGAGTTGCTATTTGGCTCGTAGCAACTCGTAGTAGGGCAGGAGCCCCGGTTGTGGCCATTGCACCCTTTGTGGCCATTTTGTTCCATAAATAATTATTGTACTTGTATTATTTAGTATTCTGTGGCATTGGTTAACATGGCAAATAATAGGATAGACTTTCAGTTAATAATAGCAGCCGTCAGTTTTTCGTATGTCTTGGGACATTTTATCAATAAACGCCATTTTATGTCAAAAGTGTGAATTTGTCAATTTCTTAAGAAGTTTAGATAAGGATGGAGGTTTTTTTTCTTTGTTTAGGACTGGGAGACTCCTAGCCTTCATCATACCTGATGATAAGTATTGATAAGACTGAAGATGGAAGCGAGCCTCTCCCGGAACTGGCTATCTTATCTCTAACTGCCGGACGGAACACAACAATGCTGAAAACATTGTTGTTATGGCGTCAGACTTAGATAAGATGGTGGTAGCAATCCAAGCGGACTCACATTTTGAAAATTAATGATATTTACGCAACAAAATTATTTATTTTTATGTATTATTCAAAAATGTTCTTATAACTAGTTCAAGTCATTTTCAATCGCTAACCCAACAATAAGTAGTTGAACAGCAAGTGGCCACAAAGGGGGCTGGATATTTTAGCATTGTGCCAGCTTTGGCCATTTTGGTTGTAGTAGGAAGCCGCTTAAGTTCGAACAAAAATGAACACCTGCAGCCAGAGCTACCTTATATAATTACGTTTTAGTTCTGTACCTACGCTATCGGCGTCGACGAAGTACCTCGGCGTCGGAGTATCGTGACGTATTCTACTCTGTACCTACTTAATCCCTTAATTTTCTCCGAACTCAGTGATAGTGGTATGATTAAAGAGTTAGGGTAAAGGGTTAACTTGGGTTTGAAAATTAATTTCTGTTGTCTTTAAGTATAGAAATCATGTAAGATATTTTTTTTTTATGATTTTGTAATTTTTGCATTTTTCAATGCTATTTTTATACTTATGGTAAATTTTAAATAGAAAAATATTGGAAAAAAATTACTTAATCGATCGTTAAACACATAAAAAGATGTTTCTTTCGAATGCAAGGATATTCCTAGCATTTATGTAACAACGCTGGCCTACAGCGTATTAAAAATATAAAAGTATTGGAGAATTTCGACGGTGGATCGCAAGTCTCGATAGCTCAGCGGTTAGAGCATTGGACCGAATTTCCAAAGGTCGCGGGTTCGATTCCCGTCTGAGAATTCACTTGTGGCCGAGTTAATTCATATAAGATACTAATTAAATTGAAGTTCAGGTATAAAATATACTTATTTTATCAAAGTGGCTACAACCCATGCAAACAGTGAGGCCACAACCCATGCAAAGTGGCCATAATCCATGCTTTGGGTACCCTCCGGAGTCCAGGCATATTTTTTAATAAATAAAAACTGTTTTGTTATTTTTATATTTTAAAGTTATATCGTTAAAATTAGATAAATTCTCAATTATTCTAGACATTTATTTAGTTTTATTAGTCTAAGGTCAACAAACACTAAGCACTGAAAAGTGAAAAAAATAATAAAGTGGCCACAAACTTAAAGGAGCTCGTGCCCTACCTAAGTTTTCGTACAGAAATGAGAGATATAAACGCAATAATGAGAAGGTATTACAAATAGTGTGTTAAATGGCGGTTAAATGTAGGTATTAGGATCATATTATGAAAGTGATAGTTGGCGATAGTGCCGTTATATTTATCTAATAGATATATTTATATTATAGAATAATGGGTGGAGATAAATATAACGGCTCTACCACAATTTTTGTGACTTTTGTGCCAATACTTTTTGGAAAAGCAGTTTTGGCTTTGTTACTATTTTATTGCATTTTTAGGAACAGATTCAAAATAATTTTAATATTGTTCCAAGGCTGCCCGTACCCCAGGAAATAGGCTTCCATCCATCTCTTTTCGTCTTCAACTCTCTCCCATGGAGTTATTAAGTACTACGTACCTATTAATTCCATGCTCTCCCAGTTTCGACAGATATAAATTGTATCCTAGCAACCGTCGCTTAGTAAAATAAACAAATGGTATTTATCAAACGTCAATCAATCGTTGTATACATCAATCTTGGTTTTATTTTTTTTATTATTCAAGGAAAATTAGTTACATTTATTGTTATAGTATTTTATTGTTGCTTGTGTTACGCGCCTATAGTACAAAATGGATACCCAGAAAATATTAGGAATTGCCCCAAGTCCTGATTGTGTGAAGGGAGTGGTTGCGTGTCAATGTGAGCTTGGAAGAGAGAAATTGCTTACGGCACCACCTTACAAACGGTTTTGCTCACCGCCAGACGATGAAACCAAGTCGAGATACCCCACTGCTCCTTGCGCGAGGGATCTCGAACAGTACAACTGTCCAGTCAGCCACATCCTTGTCACCTTCAAGTCTCCCTTGCACCCTAAAGAAGTGTTCAATAAAGTCTTCCCGGCAAACACGCCCGTTAAATTCGTGAAACGCAAATTGGCCAAATTGCTCTCGGTGTCAAACAATAACCTTTTGCTTACCAAGCAAAGAACAGTGCTCAAAGACACTAGTCTGCTCTCGGACCTAAAAGCTGATCCACTCGGAAATCTCGTTATCGACGTGTTCACACAAAATTCAGATGACTTTTCCTTATCAGAAATACCAAAGGAATCTTACGTGCATGAACTTTTACATTCAGTTATACCAAAGAAGAAAGCTATGCCATTTATAGCTATCAAATTTAGAGTCCGCAATCAGAATGCTGTGTTTACACGATCATACCATTCCATAATAAAAATTCATGAAATTAAAAAGAACTTAGCAGGTCTTTTTCAAGTGGACCCCGATAATATTATATTATTGAGAGGGGAGCATCCTCTCAAAGACCGAATGGCTCTGCACGACCTCGATTACGACAAGTATGGCATAACTGAAGTAGAGCTATTGATGAAACAAAATGAGAAATTAAATTTAGACAAATTGTACAAGGAATTACCGATTCACGATGTCTTAAGTGTTATGGTACCATTTGGCACCACTCTTAAACAAATAAATGTAGAAATTTTCTCTGATCCTATGAAAAAACCATACTTAGGAGGTTACCGAAATGTTCATACAGGTAGCAAGTCATACAATACTGAAAAGATACAAAAATAACTGTAACTTAGTCACGTAAGTATGTAAATGAATAATATAAGTATTTTTCTATTTCAGGCTTAGAATATCACCATGCTTATACGCAGACTCCTCAAAAACCAGAAAAGTTACCACCAGAGCAAAAGAATTGTAGGGATACACAAACAGCGGAAGAAAGAGAAAAAATATATGTAAGGGAATTCGTCATATTTTTTATCTTTATGGTCGATAAAATACTTGACAAGTACTTATGAATACGTTTTTTATATTTTTTTAGGATACCGCTTATAGTAGAGCTACACAAATGAACACTGTACATGCTTACATACCAAGTGTGACAGACAGAATAATAGTTCCGAGGCCCTATGAGACTTACGAACAAATGGTGATCCGGCTGAACCATAATCACTTTGCCAGTGTGATACAACGAGCTTTTAGGCATCATCAGTTTCGACAAATGGTCGAGAGGTGGCTTCGTGAGTGCAGGTGAGGAAAGGGTTTTTTAAAAAGACAAAAATAAATGTTTAATTTTTGTCTTTCCCTGTTTAAACTATAAGTTAACCCCGTCGAAAAAAAAAGAGAAAAACCAAAAATTATAGTAGTTCATTATGTTGTTAATTTTTTTTATATTGTTCATTTTTTACTTAACTAGTTTTTTTTATGTTTTTATATGAAATTTCGTATAATTTTTGTGTCATCTAGTTAATGCTATAGATAAAATGCTGTGCGCAATTGTAATAGGACGTAGACACGCATTTGTTGTTATTGTAAGTTATTTTTTGTTTATCCTTTTGTCTGTTGTCTGTTATTGTGCCAAATAAATAAAATAAAATAAAAAATAAAATAAATCAATCAAACCTAATAATACCGCGTACCATTTTGATAGGATCGTAATTTTTAAACACCCATGGTATTTATCGGTATACATCTCTTACAGAGAAAGGATAGAACGGATGAAAGAAGAAGACAGGCTCGAAAGGGAAGCAGTGGAAAGGCGCTTACGAAGAGATCTTATAACAAGGGCTTTTCCTAAGACTCGAGAAGATTTCGATCAACTATATGCAATGGTAAGGTTTAAATCACCAACTTTGTTAACATCATTTAAAATAACTCTAGTTATAGCTCTCTATTTGGTTTTTTTTCTTATGTGGTCGCTGGGGGGAATAGAAATAACATGGTTATCGCTAATAAAAAAAACTAAGACGGTAAGCAATGTGAACATTTTCACACATTTTCAGGTCGATCGTTGGAAACATGCTGAAATAGCAAGGATTTCACAGCTACACTCAAAAGGGCCGAAGATTGCCGAATTTACGTTACTTCTGGATAAAGAAGTGGAGTTATTACGATGTATCGAAGCCTACAGAGTGAAAGTAAAGGAGGATAGTAAAAAGATAAAGGATCAGAAATTTTTAGAAGAAATCTCGAAGCCTGTTGCCTGGTTCGGAAGAGATGGCAAGTTAATCACGATGGATACTATAGAAATACAAAAAGCGAGGAAGTTAAAAGAGTTATACAACTGTTTTATTAGGGAGGATATGGAAGTGAAGGAAAGAATGGAACTATTGGTCGACATGAAGTTCGCCCTTCAGGAGTTCCGGCATCCGCTCGCTGAAGAAATTATTACCCTCTTAGACAGAGAGTGTGACCTTCTTGTGCGAAGATGCAACAACTACCAAATAGAATTTTTAAGGCGTAGAGTGGCTGCATCCGTTTTACAGTTGATAAAAAATTCTGAACTGAATTCTGGCGTGACCAAATGCAAAGACATCAGAGACTACAAGAAAATGGAGAATGGAAGGCTCCATTTCTGTGAAATGTGTCATCAAGTGAAAGCTCATTCAGATTTCCCACTGCACTGTAAGATGAGTGGATTTTATGTGTGCACTTCATGTTCGTGGAAGGACGTTTCTGAACGCCTATGGATTGATATGACGCCTTACAAATTTATTCTTCGCGCTGTACAACGCGACGAACGCCGTCGCAAATGCTGGGGTTCTTTGGCATTTGTTTTGCAAGAAAAAGATGTATTTTTTATCGTGGAAAAGTTATGGCATTCCCATTCAGCAATCAGTGAGTGTACCGACATGACTGAGCTCAGGTTGTGTCGTTGGCACGTCAACGAAGATTGGTCACCATGGAATTGCTTTTTAGTTACTGTTCAGGAGATGAAAGCGCATTTAAAACTTGAAGCACCAGAAGAGGTTTACGATGAAGAATTAGTTGCAAAGATTCGAAATAAACATAAGCTAGCAAAGGCTAATTTCGAACAGTTGATGAGTGTAAACAAACGTTACACAGAAAGTGGAGATTGGCAAGGAGTTCGAGTCCCTGCCGTTGCACTCACAGACGCCGTTCCGCCTATATAAAATCTTTAGGCTAATTTAGATGTGGAAATCTGTTGACAATCATGCTTTAATATTGTTACCGAATAGGTATGTAATTATGAGATTTTTAAAAGTTATATTCCTGTTTATTTGTACTTAGATATATTTTTGAAAATATCTACTTGTAGTGAACTGAATAACTTGTGCTTGTATTATTATGTTTCAACTTTGGCATATGTGATGCTACTGTGATGTTCACTATCACTTAATCGCCGATGTAACTTAGATAAACAGAAATGCATAGCCACCAAAAAAGTTCACGGATGCTACCGTACGCAGTCAGCGAAGTTCCTGTAAGTAGTTAGTCACGCAGAAATGTTTTTCTTTGTTCAATTCAATGTGATCTGTACTGTTTTGAGTTACGAAACGGTTCATTTTTCTTAAAGAGCTAATATTATGTTACTGACACCCATTTGCACTTTGACTATTCTTATCTATCTTAAAACATTAATATGAAGAATAGCTTTAGGCGCTCGATATTGGGCCCGTAAGTTAAGGACGTGGATCTAAGAACATCTTAAAAGGTGCATAGCAATTTTTTTAAGATTAAGATAGATAAGAATAGCTTTAGTCGATTCTTAAGTTTAATGCAAATGGGTGTGAGAATCTTACATCTCTAATAACTTGTTGATTTTTTTTTTTGACTCCGCATAAATGAGTCAGTCCGTTCCTACTACCGTCATTTCCATTTTCGCGTAAACTAAGATAGTTATAAAGGTGCCAGTGGCCTTCACTATTTGTGATTATTAACATGTGAAGTCTTGTGCATCACAGACATAGATCTATGTCTGTGCTTGAGCATGTTTATTCTGATAAATAATATCTTATGATAAATTTTAAATAGAAAAAATATTGTAAAAATTCATCTCGGCCACAAGTGAATTCTGTGATCTAGTTGACTTTTTCCAATATTTTTCTATTTAAAATTTATCATAAGTATAAAAATAGCATTGAAAAATGCAAACATAAAAAAAACATAAAATAATATCTTACATAAAAAGGCACGGCACCACGGAACTAAGAATGAAATTGTGTAACTAATTTATCGCCAGTTACTGGTGGTTGTGATGATTTATTGGCGCGGAGTTTTAGATTCACAAATGCAGTTAAAGTTTATCCTATTTATAGATTATTGCAATTCAAAATGTAGATTGGTACCAATGGATGAAATATTATGTCGGTTAATAAACTTTATTACCTTAGATAGGTACTATGCATTTTTATTGCTGGCAACGAAATCCTGTACTATTTCATTATTACAAATTTTAATTGTTGGGCTATGCAGCTCCAGTGGGAACTTTAGTCACTGCGAGCAAAAACATCTATTGTAATGTAACAGACTCGCCTCCGAGAGAGTATTTTTAGCTAGGAGGCTTCCAGCAAGTCTAAAATCTTCCAGCTTTAAGAGATTTTAGTTCCGATCGAATATGTACCTACCAGCTCAGTAGATGGATACTTTATTAGTGAATTAGGGGTAACATAGGAGAAGTTTGAGTGTTTCTCTCTCCAGTTTGTTACTCTTTTATCCCTTACATTTCTTAAAGGGCAGCTTTCTTCATAAGAGGCTGTAATGGCTTCAGTAACTTGATCTACAGTACCTATATTTTAGAGTTTCGATAGATCGTATGTTTTTAGGTACCTGTTACAGCCTCTCATTAGGTTTTTGTCTTTACAAGTCCCAATCTGTGGCTTTAGCATCCCTAATGGTTTCACATATGTTGGATGTGTTTTGCTCGAATCTCACAAGTCTGCGATCAGACATAATGTGTCATCGACTCATCGCTAACGTGCCAGTCGTTAATCAACCTGGGCCCTTATTCACTATGACCACTTAGCGATTCCTTGCTCAAACCACGCTGATGTCGTAATTGGTTTTGACATTTTCAATATTCGTTTCTCCATGATACTCGCAAATTAAAGAGTTATTGTACAAGTACATGACAGTCACAAATTGTATGGTTATTAAACAAAAAAAAATAGCATTGTAAAATGCAAAATTTTAAAGTTATAATTGCTGTTTCATCTTAATTGATAGTCAAACATTTGTAAAAAGGTTTCTATCGAATGCGAGGATATTCCTCTCATTGATGAAACGACGGTGGCCATCACCGTAGAAAGGTGAATATACTGGAAAAATTCGACGTGTCCTCATAGGTCTCTGTTGTTGTAGCATTTGGTTAGTGCATTGGGCCGGGCTCCCAAGGTTGCGGGCTTCGAATCCCGTCAGGGCGACATGAGACAAGTTGCTTTTTTCTAGTATATTTCCTTGTTTAATATTTATTATCTCATAAAAGTAGGATTATAAAATGCAAAAAAAATCAAACCGACTTCAAAAAGTAAAAAATAAAACTTTTGGAGTCGGTGCCAGCCAAAGCATTCTACATTGCACTTCTATTAACTATATTTTTTTTTGCCTTAGCTAACTAGCACCGACTCATACATTATGTGCCGTTACTTACACTAAAAATCAGCCCATACACAACAATGATGTCATCTAGGTATACGACTACTTGCCAAAAGGTGATTGATATTTTTCAGGATTATGAAAAAACTACTAGCCAGATCTTCGTAAAAATTATATGGGACCACACATAAACCATTTTCTTCCAGATAAAAAAAGAATTTTAAAAATCTGTTAACAACTGGCGAAGTTATGGTGGAACATACATAAAAAAAATTAAAAAAAAAAATACAGTCGACTTGATAACCTCCTCCTTTTTTGAAGTCGGTTAAAAATTTAAAAGTTATAAGTAAAATAACTTTAAAATTTGTAAGTGTCATAGAGAAAAAGTTTATTGAAAATGTCGAAACCAATCACGAGATTGGCAAGGTTTGTGCAAGGAATCGCCGAGTGTCATAGTGAATAGGGCCTGAAAAGAAATAGAAAAGTTACAAAAAAGACCGCGCGAAGGAGCGATATTTCTTGTAACTTATTCGTAGCGAGGGTAAAATCAAGGAATTCAGGCTTTTCGATTGAGTCACAAAGGTCGATTTTAGGTATTGACTAGACGCGGTTTGTTAGGATAAAATCATGAAATAACTCACCCCTTTTGTTGATGTTAGTGATGCCGGAGTTGGTATGGTGGGCCTTGGCGACGCATCCTATTAGGACATCGGCACTGTTTTCGTTTGCATACTCTACCACTTTCGCCGCTGTTCCTCAGATGGATCGTTTTTCGTGCCGAGTATGCAGAGCACACTATGAGACGTCCACTGCCGTTCTATATTTTAACAAAGGCGCTGCCATCAGGTCATCCTTGCATAGAATAAAATATTAATGAAAATCCGTGTACATAGGTATCTACTTGCTCTTGCCTTGACTTGCCAGATATAGTGAACCATCTTACCTGCGGAACCGAGTCCAGACACCGTGTTGTTGTTAGCCAGCAACGTTCCTGGATGAAAGAGCTGTAGATGTGAAGGTTCTCTTCTATGAAAAGTTTGTTTCTGTGGAGTGCTGTACAGCGGCGTTATCAAGAACCGCCTTGCCTCGGGACTACAGATACTAGAATATAATAAGTCTTTATTTTCGAATACTGGGTTCACATGTTGTTAAGAATTAGGTTTAGACCTAGGTTTGTCGGTTCTCGCCGCTTCCGTTCGATTGGAAACGGCCACTTTCGACGGTGGTCTCTATTACATCACTTTATTCCTTGGACGAATTAACCACACAGTGGTTAATTCGTCCAAGCTTTATTCCCAGTACAATACTCGTAGTGGCAAGAGCCAGAACCATTTTAGATCTATCACTCCTATATATTTTTTCCGTCTATTTTTAAAAAGATTTTTAATAAGTACTGTACTGTAAACTACATATCTATACTTACTGATTATAATTTTATTCTCATTAGAACCAATTTTAATACTCTCAGGAGGGAAGATAATTCAGAAAATCGTAATGTATCGTAAAGGAGGGGATTATCATTTCTCAAAAAAATGTTATGATTATGAAAGTAGTAAATCCACAGAAAACTTACAACTCCGCCCACAGTAATGACCACAAATATATTTCTTGTACGATATCAAATGCCTGCAAATGCTCAGGACAATGGTGCCTAATGAGTTTAACATTTTTAGTAATGGATTTCTCAGTATTTATTTGTAATTAAATTATTATTTATTTTAATAAATAGTAACATACTAACGCTCTTTGGAATAAAATCAACATAGGGCAAGTTTCCCCTAAGTTGTAATAAGCTTAATATAAAAGGGTGATGACTAGGTTAATAAAAAGTAAAACAAAGAAATATTTAAATTGTCTTCTTTTAATAATTACACGTAATACTTTATAACATAATTACACGTTACATATACAATAATAATTTCTCAAACTCTGGCGATAGTCTAAAAACAACATATTATATTCAAAACACAGATGTGATAAAATGGTGATAATTCATAACGAAATGCATTAGAGCTACACCACTTTTACATACATAGTTCAATAAATTACGTAAATATAATTTAGGCATTAAGAATCAAAATAGCTGTACAAAGAACACGAAGAAATTCCCTATTCTCTTTATAATAAAACGAAATCCCTCCTTTTATTATTAATCTTCAAAAAATACAACCGCGTACAAACACTTATTTGAAACCACATTAACAAAACCCTTAATAAATAAGTAAAGCTGTCAGAAAATATCGTTTCCAAAATGATTGCTGAACGATTGAGACGAGTTCTTACGTTACGCGCTTAGACGATCAAAACGACCTTAAAACAGTTGTAGATTCCAAAATGTAATCGACATACAATCAAACGATCATACAATGAAACCAATGAGGTTGATGGTCTGTTCACAATAATTGACATCCATAAAAAACTAAACCTCTACAGTGCCGTTGCCTAGATCAATATACTCCCAATTGTTAAAAGTTCCACGCCCTGACCTTATAAGTAACTAAGACTAAGATTGGTTACAAAAACTTCACAAACTATTTCATTACAGGATAGTGTCAAAATAGTAACAACTATACCGTTTTCATTATTCAAAGAATGATAAAAATACATAAATAATAAAGTGTTAAAGTTTTGTAAATAAGAAAAAATAAAAGAGCATTAACAGTTTTCGGTCTAAGTTATATTCAGACAGGCGTAGTACTACCGTCTATTACTCATACCGTTATTAACTAGCAC
Source organism: Chrysoteuchia culmella (assembly GCA_910589605.1). NCBI lineage: Eukaryota > Metazoa > Arthropoda > Insecta > Lepidoptera > Crambidae > Chrysoteuchia > Chrysoteuchia culmella. Next base: position 13,494,996 of record OU342654.1, read on the forward strand.
ATTAGCCAGGTTATGTTCTGTTTATTGGAGAATCGCAAACACTACTGCGGGTCACATACAATTAAAAACTATATTTTATTTAATTGAATAATTGTTTTCTTTCAAGTCGCCATTAATTTATAAACGTGTTAACGAATTATGGACAAATATGTAGTAATTACATCAAAATTATACATTATAAGTAATTATAACATTGTCAATTTAGTCTTCATCAAGGAAGTAAAACAAAAAATTAGTCTAATTTTTTGTTTTACTTCCTTGATAAACAGGCTTGTAAAGTGCATTTGAAGCACTTGCAAAAGTACATTCAAATTTAAGTTTAAGTAGTTTACGTGCCTAAAATCGTTCAATAAAAATTGTATAACCTAATCGTCAAAAATAAAATCATAATTATTTGGACAATCAGTCAGGTTTCGAACGGAAGTATTTTGAAAACAAGACATGCTAGAAAAGTATAATAAATCACTCAATCTGCTGTCTAAACTATGGTTAAAAGTCCAACATCATAGATTGTCCTATTTAACATTATCTAAGCATATATCATTCTCTCATTTGCGAGCATCTAATGACGTAAGTGTTTGTACATTAACCGAGCCGCTGTGGCCGCCGCCCGTACAAATATAGTTTGATCGCCGCAGGCCGCAGCCCGCCGCCACTCGCGGAATCTCATACGTTTCTATAAAATTAATCATGTCTACTCGTACTAATTTACTCAACAAAGACCGAACTATGATTACTATCTAAAATGTATTTACAATAAAGGATTGTGCCTCAATAGAACAATACTCTAGAAAAATTTAACCCTCTCAGAGCGGTTTATACAAAAAAAAGTGCAGATACAATATTCACATAAAAGAATACGTATAATATACACTTAGACGACTATTTTTGCACTTTTATATTGCCAGTTCAGTGGCTTAAACTCGGAATATCTCAATTTAATTAAGACTTCATAACCCATTTCCACGATCAACACAACTAACTATTCCTTAACAGTCTGCGATTAATATTTACATTATATTTAGGAGAAGGAAGAGATATCGTTACAAAAAGAAGAGGCTCTGCAGCAGCCGCGTGCAATCGTACAACCGCCACCTAAAGTTATGGTACTTCGTCTATTACGAATGGCATTAATCTATCGCTAAGTGGGTTCACAATATACAAGGATTTGATTAACGATTTAGTCTATATGTACAAGTTTTATCAAATCGACCTCTCGTAGAAGGAATTTTTGCCAGACAGAGTTCATTGTTATATCGAAACGTCACACCGAAAACTATGAAGTGTATAAAGTTCTGTTGGGTAGTGTGATGCGATGAGTATAAGTGAATGTCATCCGTCCGCAGGAATGCCAGTCTCAGTGGTACGAGTCGACGCCCAGCCTGTCGGAGTTGTAGTTGATGCCGTAGTTGAGATTGCTGAGCGACATGTCTTGGGGCACGTCGGAGGGCGAGTTCTGGTAGTAGTTCGGGTACGAGTCGCTGTAGAGGGCCGCCGCCGGCGCCGGGGCCGGCTGAGAAGGGCCCTCTTGGACCTCTTTGTCACTGGTCTCCATGAACTCGATGATGCGCTGTGTGGCTTTCACGTGGGCCACAATGGTAGCTTCAGCCTGAAAATTTTAATACCCAAGTTTATTTTAAGGTTTACGTGAACATTACGTAAATTGGAGGAAGTAATTTATGCAAAATTGCAACTCAGCTAGTAGGCAAACTATTCGACCACGGAATAATGTCTTCGGTAATAGAAAAGGTGACCAAAAACTTATTATCACCAGCATCCTCAGAAAGGCACATTAAAAACTCTAATGTCGTTGACATCTGCTACTAATCTGCAAAGAGCCTGCGTGGAATTATAGTAGAAGATAACATGTCTACCACCTACCGTCTCCATCTTACTTGTTTGTAAGTACTGTACACAGTGCATCTATTTACTGACTTAAAATACGAAGGTATAATCGACAGTAACTGGGTTACCGCCTCCGCTACTTGTCCCATAGATAGCGCTATTTACAAACTGAGTATCGGGTATGAAATTATCCTCTTACAGTGTGTTGGCGTACCCCGTAGCGGCTAATTTTCCATCCGCATTCATCTGTGTACTGCGCAGGGTCTTGCGCAAGATTTCATAGCCGCCATCAAGTTTGCAGCGCACTATAGTATGTATGTATAGTTTAGTATGTACTCACGCTGGCCGTCAGCGACAGGAAGGCGTAGTACTTCTTGAGCGTGGGCAGCAGCGGCGCGTAGACAGGCACTCGCGCCCGGACCGCGCTGCTCCCGCCCGCCACCGCCACGTGGCCCAGCAGCAGAGCGATGTATAGTGTGTACTCACGCTGGCCGTCAGCGACAGGAAGGCGTAGTACTTCTTGAGCGTGGGCAGCAGCGGCGCGTAGACAGGCACTCGCGCCCGGACCGCGCTGCTCCCGCCCGCCACCGCCACGTGGCCCAGCAGCAGAGCGATGTATAGTGTGTACTCACGCTGGCCGTCAGCGACAGGAAGGCGTAGTACTTCTTGAGCGTGGGCAGCAGCGGCGCGTAGACAGGCACTCGCGCCCGGACCGCGCTGCTCCCGCCCGCCACCGCCACGTGGCCCAGCAGCAGAGCGATGTATAGTGTGTACTCACGCTGGCCGTCAGCGACAGGAAGGCGTAGTACTTCTTGAGCGTGGGCAGCAGCGGCGCGTAGACAGGCACTCGCGCCCGGACCGCGCTGCTCCCGCCCGCCACCGCCACGTGGCCCAGCAGCAGAGCGATGTATAGTGTGTACTCACGCTGGCCGTCAGCGACAGGAAGGCGTAGTACTTCTTGAGCGTGGGCAGCAGCGGCGCGTAGACAGGCACTCGCGCCCGGACCGCGCTGCTCCCGCCCGCCACCGCCACGTGGCCCAGCAGCAGAGCGATGTATAGTGTGTACTCACGCTGGCCGTCAGCGACAGGAAGGCGTAGTACTTCTTGAGCGTGGGCAGCAGCGGCGCGTAGACAGGCACTCGCGCCCGGACCGCGCTGCTCCCGCCCGCCACCGCCACGTGGCCCAGCAGCAGAGCGATGTATAGTGTGTACTCACGCTGGCCGTCAGCGACAGGAAGGCGTAGTACTTCTTGAGCGTGGGCAGCAGCGGCGCGTAGACAGGCACTCGCGCCCGGACCGCGCTGCTCCCGCCCGCCACCGCCACGTGGCCCAGCAGCAGAGCGATGTATAGTGTGTACTCACGCTGGCCGTCAGCGACAGGAAGGCGTAGTACTTCTTGAGCGTGGGCAGCAGCGGCGCGTAGACAGGCACTCGCGCCCGGACCGCGCTGCTCCCGCCCGCCACCGCCACGTGGCCCAGCAGCAGAGCGATGTATAGTGTGTACTCACGCTGGCCGTCAGCGACAGGAAGGCGTAGTACTTCTTGAGCGTGGGCAGCAGCGGCGCGTAGACAGGCACTCGCGCCCGGACCGCGCTGCTCCCGCCCGCCACCGCCACGTGGCCCAGCAGCAGAGCGATGTACGCGCCCACCATCGTGTGCTCCATATGCGCGCCCGCTCGTGCTAGCACTGCACATTTAACTCTTTATAGGGTATTTATTTTTAATGATTTAAAAATTTTGGTATCGGGATAAGTTTAGGGGTACATAAGGACTGGAATTAGTGTGATATTGACTACTTGATTTATTCGGATTTGCCTGTAGGTGGTGGTTCAATATGAAACCATGACCATTTAGGGAAAAATTTTGGTGGTTTTATTTGAAACCTATTTTAAATTGTAACTGTTTAGGGGAGAAGGCGTAAATAAAACTAAATCATAATTAAATGAGTATAACTTGAAAGAAGAACAATGTTTTTGATGTTTTAAGGCAGTTGATTTTTTCTTAAGCTGATGATTGACTTGTAACATTTCGTCGTAACGAACGAGCCTAGGAGCTCACAATCTCTTTGAATCGTAATCGTTTTACCCGCCTATCAAAATGTATTCAAACTCTCATAAGTACTAACGAATATTAATTTCTCTTAACGCAAAGTAAACGAACGTCATTTCGAGTGGCTCAGAGGCATATAATACTATTCTTATAATTTCGAATTAAATAAATCTAATGCTACTTTAGATTTATACTTACATTTCGCAACAGTTTCGTCAATATCGTCTTGTGATTGTTTCTTGTCTTTTCCTCCATCCAATATTGCATCTGTATTTTCTTCTGCTCGCCTAAAATAAAACATAATGGATATCTTAATATAACATTCCAACCTGACATTAACAAGGACCATAACAAAAGCAAAATATGTGACCATTCCTGAGGAATCACATCACATGCGATAAAATGAAGTCTTATGATGTACAGGTATAATTACTCTATACTTATCTACATTACAAAATGCAGCAAATGTTCTATGTTCCTTACCTGGCCAGATCTTCCCTCTTGTGGAAGAGATCTACAATAAGGTCGAGCGCAGAGACATGTCTCGATATGATGTCATCTTCGTTGTCTACGCGAACCCGCGCCTCCACCAGACGCTGTGTGTTGACGTCATTGTTCTGCACTAGATTAATCAGCAATAGCAGCACCTGTTGAAAACGGATGTTTATTTATATACCGATTTATCTATCATTTATAGTCAACAGCACTTACGGCTTTACATTTGCACTACGAAAACCGCCGCTATTACGAGCGACGAAAGAGCGCTCTCAAGGTCGAAGTGTAACGTCGTAGCTGCTGTTGACTTTGCATTGAACATTTATCAGCGATCTTTACCATATCATGTTATCTTATTAGATTTATAGCTATGCTATTTATTTATATATAGTAGAAGTATGTCCTTAGATAAGTATTATCGTATATTTGTAAACAAAAGATAAACCTATACCAATAGTAATAAATATGTGATCAATGTTCCATATCGCAAAAATCTCTACATGTGAAAAATACATATACTTTATGTATACACACATAACGGTACCAACATTACGAGCCTTGATTCTTCGCGTATTTTGGAGACGCCTTTACTTTTTATAGTAACGTGGTCGTGGTGTCGTAATTAAACGTTATAACCACTCGCGATTATGATACTCTTCTTTAGGAAGAATAAAATGTCCAAAAGCAGATTACATTTGCTCAAGATAGATTCTATACTAGAAAAGAGGTCAAATTTCTCACTGAATTGAATCCGAAACTTAATTTTGGAGTGACACTATTGAAGTTACACTTCACAAAATCATGAATAATTAGCTTAGCGACTTTTGGTTTTTCTTCTTCTACACAATAAAGTGCAATTCATGTCGCACTCGAACAGTGCTCCCACGGATTCATTAGCCACGGATTCCCACGGATTGTTAGCTCTCTTTTTAACGCGTATCTCTTATCCTTTCTGATGACATCAACTCAGCTGACTGATTTCTATGGATTTTGTCCTCGCCAAAGTCCTCTCCGCATTCCCACGCGCGGTGTGGCGAAGCTTTGGTTTAACTCGAATATCTAACTATACTTCAGCCATATATTTGTAAACAAACCGCCCATACTTAAACTCAAAAGAAATTTTTTAATACATGTTTTAGAAATATGTGCACTTCATTAATAGCATTAGATGTCTGAAATATAACGTATTTGCGGAATAATTACTAAAACTGTTCAAATGTTTGTTTACAAACATTCATTCCGTAAGACGGCTGGAGTATAAAGTCATAGCATAGGTATATACTTACACAAACACTGAACTCGAAGTTCCTGTCATCAGGTATGAAGTTATCTTGGTTGTTCAGTATGACGAGGCAGATCTCTATAACTGACGGCTGCTCTCCGACGACTTGGGCGCCACGCGATACTGGCAAAAGAAATGGTTTAAATCTTAAATAAGGAACTATGTATGAATTAATTAATGAACCAGGAAGGTAGGTTCTATATGATAAGATTTTCTATGACTTAAACGCAAATCATATTTTGCTATCAATTCTGTGGTGTTGTCGCCTTTGAATTCTCCTTTTAGTCAAGATGAAGCTGGAGTAGAGAAGAGAAATTACAATAAAAAAGAGAAGTCACTAAAATGCGCCCGCAGATGAAACCCGCTGAGGCGCTGATGAAATCTTTGACAGATTTCTGTCAGTTCGTAAAGTAGAAAGTTTTTTTTTCGTAAAGTCCATTTTAGAATATTCAAAAACGACATTCGAATTTTTATTTATTAGTCATCAAGAACTGACTGACATAGACACAAACTCTCAGGAACGCATTCTCACAGCGGCCTAAGTTTACTATGCTGAAGCTGCAGTCCAAGCAAGAAAGAAAATTATTGACATTTTTATTTCAGGAGCATTTCCTGTAGGCCTAGCATGAGCGGCTTTTATCGACTCGATAACTCGATAACGTGCCGCTGTCCCGCTCACATCTTAGCGGAGTAAGCAAGACAGCATGATGCGCTATATCATATCGCGTGATATAGCAGTGTTCATGCTAGGGGGGCAGGCATCGAGTGACTACTAATATCACTGATCTATATCGAGATAGACGAAAAGAGCGCTTCAAACTGTATGAGGACCTAGCGTGTCGAATTTTTCGTACCTACGATAAATTCACGAGCGAGATTTAGTGATGTGGAAATGTTATTGACGAGCTCTTGCAAGAAAGCACGGTACAATTGACCATTTTCGTTTCTGAGTGACGCGTATTTTCACGGCAATGGCACGGATTAATAAATAGTTACTTCGTAACCCTCAATGGCAATGGTCTCAAGCAGACTTAGGTCAAAAATCTTTGACCGTGGATCAAACTTTTGACACGCAAACGCAAGGTAGGTACACTTTAACCGTCTATCTCGATATAGGTATGTGACTAACATTATTATTTATTATCTGGACGGAGGAACGTCAGCGGCCTGCGAAGCCGGACGGTTGGTTGGCCTGTCTCCCTAGCAGGAACTATGTCACCCAGTTACCCAAAAACTACAAACATCAAAGACATATTACTAAAGACACGTCACCCGCTAATATCATGGCGATTAAAAACAGCGAAAAGATACGATAGTTACACACACTAACACAATACATCAAGGAAGAAACAAAAACCAACGTCAACATTCGGAATACCTGTCGTTAGACCGAGATAAACAGATATCATTACTGAAATAAAACAACTTTTACGAATATCAAACGCGCTATATTTCCACGAACTAAGTTGTAATTGTCCGTATTTTTAGGTTTTTTAGGGGTTTTGTGATTTTCCGGACGTTTCGGCACCTTTACAGCTGCCGTGGTCGCGGGATGACTGGCTACTTATAAGTCTACCCTCGAAAAGTTAATTTATTTTAGTTCGGATACGGTTAGATATTTACTATGGCACAAATTACTTGGACGAATTAACCACTGGACGCGTAACGAGGACCGCGTTCGCCTTTACCCCTCTGTCACTTACCCTGCCTTTTAGACACAGTAAGCAATATGGCGTTGTCAGTATGACGCGAGATCTCGAAGTGGAACATTATCTCAAAAATGGGTAAATACGCTGAGTTAATTTGCAAAAAACATACCGGACAATCAAAACATTTTTCTTTTCACGCGTAAGTATAATTTCAATCTATTAGAGTAGCAATTTTTCGTAAAATAAATAAAATTTGGAATGTAAACAAAATGTAATACGTCATTTCAAAAAGTAATCATTGTACATGTAAATTCTTCAAAGATATTGCATAAGTAATTTGGTTGGGTTATATGTATCATTCATTCAATCAATTGTCATTTTTATGTCGTATAGGGCTTGAACATATCGATAATCATATCGATATATGTAAATGAACGAACGAATCCTATTTTAATGTAGGAACTATTCAAATTAATTTCAGATTTACAGTTGATGCCCTAACAAGAAGAAATTGGGTGGAAGCGGTACGCAGGGAGATAACATGGACGAGGACTCAGGTCTTAGATAACATCTAAGGCCTGATGATGGAGCCAGAAGATAACTAAAGGAACTCTGTAATTAAACGACGCAACCCTACGAACTTTGAGCTCGTTATATTTTAAATATAGCTTCAAACTTAAAAAAAAAAGTTGTTTATTTCACCCGCATGGTTCCCGTTCCCGTGGTAATATCAAAAATCCTTCCTTAGTGCTCGCCAATATCGTTAAAAGAACCTGTATGCAAAATTTCAGTTTAATTGGTTTATCCGTTTGGGCTGTGCGTTGCCTATCAATCACTCACGGTATTGTTTTTTAGTATTAGACTTATGTTGTAAATTATAATAGTGTGTTGTACATTAACATTTAAAATTTATCATAAGTATAAAAATAGTATTGACAAAGCAAAAATTCAAAAATCATAAATTATTAGCTGTTGCATCATAATTGATCGTTAAACATTTGTTTTTTTTCTCTTTCGAATGCAAGGAAGGATATTCTTACAGCGTATTAAAAATATAAAAGTATCGGAGAATTTCGACAGTGGTCCGCAAGTCTCGGTATCTTATTGGTTAGAGCAGTGGGCCGGATTCCCAAAGGTCGTGGGTTCAAGTCCCATCTGAAAATTCACTTGTGGCCGAGTTAATTTGTTCCAATATTCTTCTTGTTAAAATTTATCATAACTGGTGGTTACATTTATTATTTGTTTCTAACATAGACCTTGTTAGGTCACAGCGAGAATAAAATTAATTATATTTATATTATATAATGTATGTACGTAAGCTATATTATACTATTTTTTAATCTTTAATTGTTTTAATTTTAATATCGTTTTATTATATTCAAGTAAAATAATCTTAAAACTACAATAAACTATTGGTTGAAATATCTTGCAATTAGTATTTCAGCTAGTAGTTGCTAGAAAGATACTGCCTTGGCTTTTTCTTAAATATAGGTAATTTATATGCGATGTTTTGTTGATAACTTCTGGGAGTTTGTTGTTTAAAACTGTCATAGCGTATGCTAGACCATACTCTAGTCTACTATTTCTAATTTAGGTTTAGGTTGTGCTAATTTTGTACGGTGGCGTAAATTTTGAGATCTTTAATAAAGTGAAAACAAGTTTATATTTTTTCTTACAAATATGCATATTTCTTAAATGTTGAAAAAAAATTCTTAAATGGATACTAGAGTTGAAATTAAAATGTTTTAGTCTCAACGATCTTTGACAATCCTATAATGTCGATGGTTATTTTCAGTAAGTTTTAGTATACTTGATTACCCATATTTTGTTTTATATAAAAAAGCTCGAGTGATTGCAGAAGAAGTTAATGTAAATAATGAATTATATTATTAATAAACCAAATATTAATGTTTTTTACTCACTTAAAAAGTGTTAGTAAGTAATTTGTAAACCCACCTAGCTAGCGACTACCTTCTTATCTAAGTCCGTTCCGGTAGTTAGAGGTAAGATAGCCAGTTCCGAGATTCCGGGAGAGTCGGGCTTCCATCTTAAGCCTTATCAGTACTTAGTATTAGGTTGCATGTATCTACCCATTTTTCACAAAAAAAAACCCAAACACAAACGCTTTGGAAACCATATTTTATGAATTTGAGGGATTTTTTTTAATGAGATTTTCAAATTATTAGGTGCTTTTTGTTTTTCTACGAAATAAACAATTTACTTACTAATTTCTTTAAAACACACATGATTTATTAAACTCAATAGGTTCATTCATTCACTCCTTACTTATCGATAAAAAAATTATCGATTACTTCAAGCACTACTGTCATTATTTGACATTAGTAATCGCCCCTCACCCCCGCAAGAATTGGTTGATCGTGATTTCATACATTCTTCTCGGGTTTCGTGTCCAGTGGTTAATTCGTCCAAGACAAATTATTATTGATTTGATATTTTGATTTAATTGTTATTTTAATTCTTTATTATTAAGAAAAGAGAAAACTAAAGAGTCTACTGGCAGTTCACAAATTGGGAGGACCTTCGAAGAAAGAAGCTGCCAAGAAAACTTCGATAGCGGGCCGACCTCCACCTTTATAAAGAATTAAGATACGTTGTCTCCACCTTTACTTTTTTATATTTATCTACAAAAAGAGCTAACCGTATCTTTGGGTCTTGCAGTGCGTGCGTGATTTGGGTTGAGACTTTAATTTATGGATAATAGGGTCCCAAGCTGGTGGAATCTACGGACAATTACAACTTAGTTCGTGGAAATGTAGCGCGTTTGATATCCGTAAAAGTTATTTTATTTCAATGAACAGTGCGCGCCAAAACATAATTGTACGTTGATATCATTACTGTTCAGATTCCCCTATTTCGGCCTTACGCATGTGCGGTGGCGCCGCGATACCGGCCGTATTATTTATCGCTTTCACTCTCATACGTAAACAGAGTACATATCGCTCTTTCTCACCAAAATGTCACATTTAAAATTTCACTCCAAGAAAAATACGAATTAATAATTTTCAATTACAAACAGTACTGACTTGTGAAATTAAATATATTTCCGCTCTCTAATTGAACCGTTATAATTTGTCTAAAGAAGCAGGAAAGCATGTTTTACGCAAAATTTTCGCTTATTTTCGAGACGTCCGGTTGGCGAGATTCGAAGGTGTCGCGTCACAGGCTGTCAAGACGGCATGTAAAAGTCCGGTAAGTAAAGTACCTGCTATTTATCTTGCTATTTTGGAGAGCTGGCAACGCATCTATAAAACATCATTGACCAACATAGTGACACTCACCGGTGGCGCCGAACGAGTGGGACAGGTTGACGAGCACCTTGACGGCGGGCAGCGCGGCGTCCAACAGCGGCCCCCGCAAGTGGCCCGCTTCCCGCGCCTCGCCCGCGCACCGCCGCAGTAAAGAGGCTAGCGTGCGCGGCGCGCCGAGCGTTTCGCTAACCAAGTATAGTTGGTTATCCTCGTTTTGTTGGGTCACCTGCATATAGAGAAAAGTGTCAAAATAGCAAGTCATTGGGTTGCCATGTACAGTCGCGGAAGTACCCGCGGGGATTTTACCTAAAAATTATCAATATTCGCGCAGTAATCGCGCGATTGACGCTAGGTTGGTATATAGTATGGTTGCTAGGTGACATGTGACGTAAAGAAATTATTGCGCTAGTTTTGCTGTCGCATTGCTGTTGCATAAATAAGTAATAACCCCGCCGGTTAACCACTTTTAGACGATATTCGCGTGGGTTCGATTTCAAGTCATAAAGACTTACAATGTCACTCACAACCGACAAGTAGACTTCTTGCAACTTCCGCCATTGTACGATCAACAGCAGGACAACCCCATGAACTAAATATTTACTGTCATACAACACACATCCTTTTCATTAATAGTAACAGATAGGGTTACTATAGTTTTGTTGCTTAGTTCTGTTAAATTACAGGAAATAACAAAGACTGCCTAGCAACTGAACCACAGTAGGCCTATCTCTTACTGAGGGTAGATTGTTGGGAATGGCCGTAAGTAGGCCGGAAAAAGAAAACCGTCAGTAAAAAAAAAAAAAAAAAAAAAAGAAGTAAGAAATATCCATTTCATACATATAATATGGCTTGTTGGTTTTGAGAAGTTAGTTCAAAGTGCAAATTGATAAAGAAAACCTACAATCAGGTATGGTTTTTGATGTTTGTTTATACAAAGAAACCCATGAGCTACATATGTTGATGGCAAACCGAAAGGTGATCGGATAATGATCCGTTTTAAGTTGGAATGGAGTTAGCGTAGATGGCTTTATTATATTTTGGAATGGAGTTGATGTAAAGTGCCTTTTAAAAGACCTTTATTAGTCTTCCGCCACTCCATAGGTCTGCCCCCGCATGCTGCAATCCATCCTGTAAAGTAAATTCACTTACATTTTCCAGCACCCGCATACACCGGTCAGCTTTCCTAAGGACATCGACATCAGCATCAGTCCACGTGGAGGACAGTCTCCAGGCGGTTCGCGCAGTCTTGTATGGTGCGAACGATGTGGTCCACGCCGCCTAACACTATCAACTCTTCTTTGAACCACTTTCCTGTACATTTGGACGTCTATAAGTCTGCACTAACTTTGCATGTTGCTTTAAACCTTAAAACATGCTAAGCACAATAACGTTTTCCAGCACCCGCATACACCTGTCGGCTTTCCTAAGGACGTCGACATCAGCATCAGTCGACGTGGAGGCTGGAGACTCCAAGCGGTTCGCGCAGTCTTGTATGGTGGGAACGATATGGTCTACGGCCGCCTAACACTCGCAACGCTTCCTTGAACCACCCCTCGGCGCATTTGGGTCTATAAGTCTGCACTGACTCTGCATGTTGCTTTAAACCTCAAAAACATGCTAAATACACTTACATTTTCCAGCACCCGCATACACCGGTCAGCTTTCCTAAGGACATCGACATCAGCATCAGTCCACGTGGAGGCCGGAGTCTCCAGGCGGTTCGCGCAGTCTTGTATGGTGCGAACGATGTGGTCCACGCCGCCTAACACTCGCAACTCTTCTTTGAACCACTCTCCTGCGCGTTTGGAGGTCAGAGACAGGAGTGTCTCCATTGCTAGGTGACCCACCTGGTGAATAGTTTAATAATTGAATTTAAACAAATGAAAAAGCAGCTGAGTTATAAAATTGGTCAAAGAGATAAAGTTAAAAAATATCCAACTGATATTATAATACAGGATAAAGTAACTAACTGTTTACCGAAAAAAGACAGGACTATAGAATCTGAAGAATTACTTTGAAAATTAAGTACTCAGGCTCTGGGGTTTACAAATCCGTTAATTATATCTTTACATTATTTATGGTAAACATAAAAATTGTATTACTTCATTATTGAAATTGCTTTTGATTGATAAAAATACATGTTTTCATATAAAAGTAGCATTGTGAATTTAACTGTTAAAACTATCAGGAAAACATAAAGAAACTTACTTTAATTTAGATATTTTTTTTTTTACTTACTGTAATATTATCCAGATCAAGATGTTGTGCCTTCCCCTGGCTCTTGATTTCAGCACAGAGCTCCCTTACACGTTCCTGCGTCTTCGCCAGCTGCGCTGATGTGAGCCCACAATCATCAAGGGCATTCCTGACAAATAATTATTTCATGAGAACTGCTCATAATCACTTAAAAATTATAAGTGAGGTTCTATTAAGTAGAAAGTTACAACAAATTTTTTCAAATGATCCTAATGTTAGTAAAATCGAGAAAGTACACGCTAGTCCACTTGCCGCGTAAAATCCCTTGAACGGCTATGCTTACAATGTCACAACAATGGGTACAACTGTCCAATTGAAGAGCACTCGAATCCTACTAATATTATAAATGCGAAAGTATGTCAGTCAGTTTGTTTGTTTATTTGATTGTTGTTTGTTTGTTACTCGCTCACACTACTAATCTACTGCACGGATTGGCATAGAGATAGCCCGTAGGCCTAAGATGAGCACCGCGACAAAAGTTTCTTGATGCTTATGTCGCGTAAGCGCACACACCGTCTGTCCCGCTCACACCGTACTGTTATGAGCGCGCCAGACATCGCGAGATAAATTTTGACAAATAGTCGCGGCGGGATCCACGCTGGTGAAACCGCGGGCAGCCGCTAGTACCGTCTAATAGTGGTCGACCAAGACCTTTCAAATCAGTGTGCCTAATGCGTAGAGGGACTAAGTCGCGTTATGACTAGTCATGACAGTCTAAACATACGAAAGAAGCCAAAAAACAGTCTAAACATAAACAGCCGTTGCACTCGGCCGATATGGCGCGCTCACAAACACGCGCTGCTCGCTTTCACTATACGGCCGTGTTCTTGGTTCTCACTAGTTTTCACTGGTAAAACAGCTCCGACCGCGCGTGTAGCGGCGCTTATCTGTGTGAGTGCGTCATTTCGACCGGCAGTACAAAGACTGTTTAGACTGTGACCAAGAACTGCCACAGCTGTTAATTGTTGATCACACATTTATTATATTTGTGAACTCTGCTATGCTATAATATTAATGAAAAATTTAATATAATACATATAACACACTGTGTTTATGAAAGAATTAACTATAACAAGAGCACAATAATAATATAGTTTTGTTTGTTATAGTGTCTAATATAATAACTGTTGAATCACATGTAAATAAAAAATAAAATAAAATATAAAACAATGAAACTAGCAGGTTAAACTAAACTTCCACTTACTTGTGAGAAACATCTGACTCAAGAAGATTTAACATGAGCTCCAATGATTCACGGTCCAAATCCATATTGAGCCGGTCTTGTGATAACACAAACATCACTGTGGCTGTGCATAGGCCCAAACTCTGTTGACAAATGTTTTATTGTTGATAGTTTAAAATAAAATATTATACCACAATAACATCTATTCCATACTCGACAGTATAAGCTCAGTAGTATAGAAATACATCAATCATATTGGGTTAATTGATTTTGCTTTCCTGTGTATATAAAGTTTTGGGTTTACAATTCAGTCTATTAAATAAATGAAATAAAGATTCCATTCACCAGCACTGATGTACATCGCGTACCACCAACACAATAGTTTTCTATTACTTGAAGACCTTGAGTGTAAATGACCTACTTTATCCAAATTGTTAACTTTCACCATAGGCCTTTTAAGTAAGTATATTAATAATGTATAGTCAACAGCAGCTATGGCTTTACACTTTGACCTTGAGAGCGTCCTTACGTCGCACGTAATAGCGGTGGTTTTCGTAGAGCAAATGTAAAGCCGTAGTTGGCGACCTGTCTGGCTCAGGGGTACTAAGCCTGCCTTCTGCGCTAGAGGTCCCGGGTTCGATCCCCGGACAAAACAAATATTTGTGTGCAAGAACATGTCTATTTGTCTTGGTCTGGGTGACTATTATGTATATTATGTATGTATTTACAAAAAAAGTAAATAAGTACGTTTATCCGTTATCTAGTATCCATAACACAAGTTCTTGATGAAACTTAACGTGGGCTAGATAATTGGTGTGTTGTATGCAATTATTAACCGTACTTAATAATAATAAGTTTTTAAAAACCTGATCATTGGTCGCATCGTGCAGCGCACTGAAGAACTTCTGAACTATGCCGTGAGCCCGGAGGTGCATGCGGAATGCCGGAGCAGTGCACTTGCTCGCTAGAGTTATGGCAGACAAACAACGCGTCGACATCGGATTGTTATCCTGCAAATAGATTTATAACTGAATAAAGCTGCTTAATCAAAAGTTTCAATAAAACCTTAATGTAGAACACAGCACTATATATTTAATGATGGAAAGAAACTGCTTTTTTTTAATGTGTGAACATAACAAAGTTGTTGTATCATGGCATTAATCTTACCTGAAGAGCGTCTAAAAGATATTCAACATCATCATTTAATTCCTGGAATTCTCCTATTTCTTGCATCTGATGTGCTTTCTTCACATTTCTCACCACTGTATAGAACTGAAACAGAGAGAACATGTAAAAAATACACATAAACGAATTAATGTCAGGTGACATAAATAAATATGTAAATTGGGGGCGGTATAGTCCGCCCCAGCAGTGGGTGAGACGATGACGAGCGACGACGACGACGACGACGACATAAATAAAAAACTTAACCATCAAACATAATACTGTGGTGACATCATACCTCTTTGGCTTCCTTAGCACATTTGACACTTGTGTATGGTTTCACCGGTTCTGCTATATCAAGGTCTGCTATTGGATCTGGTGCCTTATATCTAGTCACTCGAGTCAACTGTTCAGGTACCGGGTTTGTTGTGACAGGTGCTTCTGGATTCTCTGGCTGTTCTGGTCTAGGAGTTTCATTTCCCTTCTGAAAAATAATCACAATAAGTAGTTTTATTCTATGAAATTAAGAGTAAAAATTAATAATTTACCTCATAAAGACAGAAGACACAATACAATACTTAATGAATATACTTCCTTATAAACACAGTACTGAAGGTCATAAACTTGATAAAAAGTTGTTTATACAATTTTTAAAGGAAATTTATCAAGTTTTCCTTGTATCTAAGCATAAAGAATATTAAAATGACATGTAGTTTTAAAGAAGCCAGTAAACTAATTTCAAAAGTAAGTTAACAGCAGTGATCAGATAATTGGATGCATATTTACCTAAAATTATGGAAGAGGCTTCTTAAAACTTTTTTAATATAAAGCCCGGCAGAACATTCCGAGGCATACCAGACAATTTCGCTATATCTTGGAAATGGTGCATCAAACCACAAAAATAAGATATTTTTCATCCCCATACGTTGACTATAAAGCCCCCTCTCAGAGTCAATTGACACATTAAAAAGATTTGGTCTTTTAATCTAAATAAGTGCTCAAAATTTTTCCAAGTCATGGTAATTTCACTAGAAAATTCGGCTAAGTTGCTGGCCCCATACAAAACCAATCAAAATTTTCACTACAATAGTGCATTTCATACATTATCCGATAACTGGTTATCAGATATTTTTTTATAAAAGTAACAGATATACTCACATCATTGGCCCACTCATGTCTGTATAAATGACGCCTTTTTCTTGCTGGCAGTGGAGACGGGTTATCATTAACAAGGGATTTGCTCTTAAATATAGAACCCTTTTTCTTAGTAATCACTAATTTAACACTAGGTTTATCTTCAACATGTTCCTCAGAATCAATCCCATGAGGTGATTTAAATACTTCTTCTTGTGGATTCTTTTGAGAATCATCCTCCAAGACATCATTAGGGCAACTATTGTAAGCAGAATCTGAAGAATGTGGTGTAGGTTGGGAATGAATCTGCTCATCATTTTCTTGAGTATTTTCTTCTGGATTTGTTTGTTCATGTTCACTCTCTATGTGTTCTTTTTCGATTTCCTCTTGTACATTATTTTCTTGTGGCAGTTCAACACTGTAATCAGGACTTGAATTCTTATTTTTATGTTTATGCTTTTTGTGTATTTTGACTTTCAGTGATTCTGTTGGTTTGCTTTCACTACCAGAGAGTATATCAATCAAGTCATGTTTCTCCTGTGCACTTTCAGCTCCTTTTTCAACTTCTTGATCATTATCCAATTGCTCCACTGCTGGAGGGGGAATAGTTTCTGGAGCAACAGCCTCTTGTTTCTTTTTACCTCTCTTGCTTTCTCTTTTAAGATCATTAACAGTTTTAGTCCCTTGCTTATTTGAGTAACTGGTAGTTATAGCATCTAAGAAATCATCATTTTCACTATAGTTAATGTTAGGTCTATTCCTCCTTGATCTACCAGCAGTAGTCTCTGGAGGCTTCGGCTCTGGTGGAGGTTCTTTTGGCTGTACCTCTAGCCGTGGTGACTTTGATACAGAACCAGTAGAATCTAATTTTTCTAACTGTGACTCTATGTCATCAAGTGCTGGAGATTTAGTTATGATTTCCTTGGTACTTGCGTCTTGTGATGGTGATGCAAGAGTTTTATACAGATCATAGGCATCAGTCCCTGGCATTGGAGATGTGACCTTCTTAGCATTTTCCTCTTCTGTATTTTTGTGATGACGCTTATGTGATTTGTGTTCTTTCTTCTCCTTTTTCTTTTCCTTTTTGTTTTCTTGGTTAAGGCCAGAACATTTGATAGTAATTTTAAGACCTTCATGCTTGGGAGAGCATATTGTTTCCACCGAAGGACTCTTTTTGTGATCCAAACCAAAATCAGAATGTGTATCCATAGAGGAGTGCCTATCGGAACTAGGAGATGTCAATCCTTCATTAGAATCTGTACTTACAATTCTAGAAGTACCTTTAGATATTCTAAGTACAATAGGTGGTGGTTTTCTCTCTTCACTTGCTGCTTTACTTGAAGGACTTGCAACATCTGCTTTAACAGGATTTGGGCTTGAAATTACAGGACTTGGTTTGGGTGATGCAACCTTAGGTGATGGTACCTTAGGTGATGTAGTAGCTTTAGGAATAAGAGGTTCATAGCGGCTAGTGAACTCAGGTATTGGACTATTGCTGCCATCTTCAGCATAATTGATAACTTTGTCACGATTGCGAACTAAGTAACGTTTATTAGGTGGCTGGGCATCTTGCGAGGGATCCTCTTTGCGAGAAGCTTTTGTGGCCACATTTTTCTTAGTCTTAGTTTTCTCAAAACTACGTCTTGGCAGTTCTGGTGATGAAGAATCCCTATTATAAACTCTACTTCTTTTAGCTGTTTTTTTTTCTTTGCTGTTGGATGGATGTTCAGGTGAGAGTGGTGCTGCTGGCACTGGTGGGGCGTATGTAATTTGTGGAACTGGTGGGTAGGGTTCAGCATTACGAGACTTGAAGAATTTCTTGGGTTTTGGTGGTGGTTGTTCGGTCTCAACAGCAGGTACCGTCAATGGACTGTTTTGGTCTTGAACTGGCTTTTTGAGAACATTATTGGCGAATGCTGGAATAGAAAATTTAACTTTAAATGTACGTGTGGGTTTCAATCCTTTGCATTTGAAGAATGACTCAATTAAATTAAAGTTATGAACATGCAAATATTTTTCCTGCATCTTTAGTATTGCTACATATTAGGAACGCGGAATTTAACTAGTTTAGTATGTTAGAAGTGAATTAAATTGCTCGCTTACCATACGGAGCACTTCGAATGGAAGTGAAGCTGGTGATCCCCCATTTACCAACAGTGCCCGCAGAACGGGCAGCTGAAGGACAATTACTATTTTCTCTAAATAGGGCACTATCCAACGGCACGGCAACGCTGCCGGCTCGGCCTCTGCCCCAGCGCGACATACTGATAATTTCATCAAAGGTGACTATTGCACCTTCTAGTCAAATCAAATCTTGTGCTTTCGATATAATAAAATTAGCACATGCTGTATTCACATACGTCTCGTATTTTGGAGTTACTTCGTATTATTACAAAAAACACTTTTAGAAAGAATCCGCCACTTTCTCCGATTGGAACGAAAACACAACCCATAAAGATAACACACCCGCCATTTTTAGGGGAGCCAAGTACTTTTCCCACAGACGCATTCGTGGGTATTCTCGACCGAAAAACGCGTGTCACGTTAATACTACTATCATTACAATTACCGAATTTCGTTGAACTTGTGAGGTAGATAATTATTTTTGATTTAAACTTATAAATGACAAATAGGACACAAACTGCGATGTTGTCATCTCATAACACAAGAAGCGCCATATTGGCTAAACAAGGAGAAATAACATGGAACAACCAATCACAGCAATGGAAAGGCGTTTTGACACCATAGACTAGACCAGAGACAAAAAGAGAATGTATACCGAAAGTCGGACAAACATACTGAATTCGCCTTGCCACTCGCGCGCGTCGTCGCGAGCGCGAGAGTGGCAAAGCGAATAGCGAGCGAGCATTGTCTCCATGTGCACCTCTGGCTACCAGGCTATTTTTTTAAAGAAATCCACCTGGGAGGAATGTGACGATGATATGATTCTTATTTCAGTACTCATTTTAAATGTACCGGCTTCACGGCAGAATGATTGATCAAAATTGGTGAGCCAGAGGAGCACATGTTTTTGAGGTTAGGTTTAATTAACATAAATTGACGAATTCCAAGAGCATTACGGTATGTACCGACGGGATGTACAATTCAAAGAAATGTGACGGCATATGTGACAGCTACTGATGCATTCAATACATAACATACGCAATTGGGAAAGCGAAATAAGCATTTACTTCTCAAGAAGCATGTGGCTGTCTGGCTCATTAGTTAAAGTCGAAAATCATCGTGAAATGGACAACATTTCAAAAATATATTATGCAAATTTTCCTATGCATTATAAAACTAGATGTTAAAATACGAGACACTATTTTTTTTTTAGCATTATATTTGTGTATTAAATCACTATTTCAAAACTTGCTCATTCTAAAAGAGCGTAAGTGCATTCTCAGGAAGTTAAATTGGTAAGGCTGTTGCTTATTTCGGATTAAAAAAAAACTGACGTCATGGTTTCAAGTAGTGATGTGACAGTGGCAGAACTTAAATATCGATAACTACGTAAAACTTGTAATTTTTATTATTAAACTAAAGCATGTTTTAAAGATAAAACACTTTGGTTATGATAAAAAAATAACTAAACAAAAAAAAAACCTAAATTGAAATTATACGCATAAATTTGCGTTAATGAACTATATAAACATTTTGGGTATTTAGAGTTTAAATTATTATCAAACCATATTCAAATTTAAGGTCTGGTATTTCATTAGTGGAACAAAAAAGAACCACTTCGTTAAACACACACAAATTTCAGACTCGTGGTCCACCTGCCTGGCGTCGCGTGGTGGTTTACATATCAAACATAAAAAGTAAATCTATTCAGCCATAAGCATAAAAACAATGTATTCCAAAAACCATAATACAATCACAATCTGTTTTTTCATGAGGTTTTTATTGGCATAATGTTAATTAGAAAATATCGAATATCGATATCTTAGATTTTGATCGCTCTTTCACTACTTGAGCGACTGTCATTGTCAACCCAGCCAGAGAGAACCATTTTTTTTAATGTATTAGACGGAAATGCAAAGGAATGGCAGGATCAAATGCCTGACTTTTTCGTTTTTACTACTGTGGCGGCGTTCGATTTCCGAACGCACCCACAAGTATCTTACTATGGCAACACTGGCGAGATTCGCCGCCATTGCCTTACTTGCTTGCTCGTAGACGCATACAACGACTAGACTAATATTGTTAATTTCTCTGTGACTGGAACTGTATACATGTTGGTGAATAAACTGTGAATACAAATGCGTAGTGTTCTGATTTCGGACGGAGTATCTATTACATGGGGACTGATCCAACTATCATCTAACCCAAGCCCCATATTTTTGATTTATTATCCTACAAATTACCGATCAGAAAATTCTAAAATAAAAACTGTGAGCTTAAGATACTAAATCCTCGAAATGGTTTTTTTTTATTTTAGTGCTTTATAGAAAATGAAATGTTGTCCATTGACATCATCCTAAGCTTTTAGTCAAGGTAAACAGCTCCTAAGACTATTTCCACGACTTCTTCATTAGATTTGAAGACAGCTTAAAAAAATGTTTACTATGGACAGAGTTAGTGTAGGGTGACCATGGCCATAATATTTATTCCAGGATTTTTCCCTATTATAGATTTTATAGTCGAGTCTGAATAAAATCGAGTTGGGGGGGGGGGGGGAGGCTTTTGAGATTTTTTTATAAAAAAAATACAGTTTTACTTAAGATTATTATAAACATTAAAGTCAAAGTCAAAGATTTTTATTCAAATAGACATACAGATAAGTACTTTCAAATAGTCCAAATTTTTTTTCCGTACCAGCCATTCAGGACATCTTTTAACTGCTAAGAAGAACGGCCGCAAGAAACTTATCAGCTTTATTATTAAAATATTTATGCTTATTACTAATGTGACTTAAATGTACACGCTTGTACATATAGTGATGTTGAATTGAACAAAAAGTACCAGGGCAGCATAATCCACCAGATGGTGATTGCGGAAATAGTTATTTGTTATGCAAGGCTGGAAAGTTGGTTATTTAACGGCGAGTTACCTATATTGAAATCTGAGCAAGTGAAGGATTCTAGGATTAGATTCAAAGATTGATGTATGGCAAGGGGTGTTAGGTGTTAAGCCACTTGTAGGAAGGTCGAATAGCGAGGTCTTCCTCCGGACTGGGTGTTGGTAGTCCGGGGACCGCGGTCCGACAAATGATAGTCGGATATTGTATATATGTGAGTGGCTCAGTGAAACTTCGCTTGCGTGATGTAGGTTTCCATACATATTGTTCGAACTCAAATTGAATTGTTATCAGCGCCATCTATTTAATGCATCGTGGATACAAGTTTCTAACACCGTGTGTGTAGTATGTGCGGCGTCAGGTAGGTGCCGCCACAGTACCCTGTTAAATTACTGAATTATAAATCCGACTTTACTTGCAACGTGGGAGATTTGACATTCATAAAAACACTTAGATTTTTTTTATATATTTAGCCTACTAGGTAAGTACCTAAAATGTTATATTTTGGTGAACAGCTACGAAACAAATGCCAATCGACCGAGAAAATTATTAAAACCGACATATGTCGTAAATTACATACCTACTTTTTAAATATTTCACTTTGAATTAAGAAGATAAACATTTGTGACATTTTATCAAATAGTACCTAATTGTCGTTATCACAAGTAAACAATCAAAATAATTTAGTGTATATTAGGAAATCTTGTAAATATTACAATCACAAACATACAACCATTAAATTAAAAATTAAGTACCTACTAACTGTAATTGTATGGATAAAATCATTGTGTTATGATGAAATTGAAATATTTTTGAAAATATGTAGCTAAATTAACCTATAATTCCATAATATAATATTTTAATACACACCCTCTCCACACACACTCACACAGACTCAGTTCACACACCATGAGAGGACATACTCCACACATAACTTTTTGGCAGATTTAAACATATATTATTATTTTACTTTTTAAGGTTGAAATGCTTTGTTTACACCTATATTTTTGTATCAAAAAAAGAGCGCTGCACTTATGATACAGTGTAAGCTAGTTCAGGTGCAGATGTCAATTTCTAGATCTAAGATGTACTTAATATAAGAAAAAAAAAACTACTACTTTATTAATTGCATGTATAAATGTTTTCACTGTTTTCACTGGCAAAACATCAAGAAAACATGGTTGTAAAATATAGCGCGGCCGCTGAGAGGATGACCAATGGCTCTCGATAGAAGCTGTCAAATAATGCATTCTCTCAGTGGCCACATTTATACGTTTACAACGTGTTTTCTTTTCACTAACAAATTAATAGCCTACTCCCAACATTTTACTAAACTGTGACCAACAAAATTAAATATAGTCATGAATTATGTTGTAGGTAGATAAATTTGTTTAAAGCATTTATAAAATCAACAAAATTAACACTAAACTTAAGAATCGAATAAGGATATTCTTATCTATCTTAGTTCTATGTTTAGTTAGTATCTATGTTTTATACATTAATATTAAGAATACCGAGCCCGTAAGTTATAAGAAATAGATATATATTTATTTGCTTTAAAGGGTTTACATTAAGGTGTTCATCTCATCCATTTATATAAGTAAGTAGCTTAACCTATTTAAAGTCAAAGTCAAAGTCAAAATTATTTATTGTGAAACACAGGTAGGTACATTAGGTGGTTGTAAAAAAAATATAAAATGGTTCAGCTGGTTTCTGCCGATGTGACATACAATAAAATTTAAATTCAAATACAATGTTAAAGTTTTAAAAAGCCCATTATTTATAGATGAAACATTACTCATTAAAAATATCAATTAAATTAATTTTATACTAAACGTCATTATCATTAAATTAAATTAAATTTACTACATAACAATAGCCTAAAATATAAATCAATTAATTAAAATCATATATTACGGTCTTTCAAAAAATCATTTTGTCAATCAGATATGCCTTCAGCTTATGCTTAAATAAATTTATGTCATCATTACCATTTCGTATTGATACCGGTATTTTGTTATATATACGCGATGCATTACAGAACACGCTATCACTCAGCAATTTTGATTTATTTGGAATCATGCGAAGTTTATCTTTATGTCGCGCCCCGGAGAAGAATTCAAACATTTCTATATTTGCTTTAGTAAAGACTGCACATTCAAATATGTATAGACATAGAAAAGTCAGAAATTCGTTTTTTTTTAAATAATAATAAATAATACAAGAGTCCCTTTGTTTCAAATGGTACATTGCTCTAATACAGCGTTTTTGTGATTTGAATACCCATTCTTTGTTTGTTGCATTTCCTCAAAACATAATAGCATATCTAAGTGTAGAGGAAACATAACCATGATACGCAGTCAGTAGAGCGTTCTCATTGACAATTTTACGCAAATGATAAAGAGCATAGGAGTACTGGCTTAACTTATTACAAACGTGATCTATGTGCGAATTCCATTTCGATCATTATCAATAAGTAAACCAAAAAATTTGGTTGTTTTTGTGTCAGTTACTATTTTATCTGAGTATGTTATATTTAACTGCGTCTCATTCGTACCATTGACATTACGTTGTTTAAAAATAATTATTTTAGTTTTTTCCAAGTTAGCTTTAAGGTTATTAGACTCGAACTACTTCATGATAGAAAGTAAAGTAGCATTAACATTTTTTTTTCTAGTGATTGAATTGTGCCACCGCTACACAAAACCGTGCTATCGCCTGCAAAGAGAGTAACATGATTGTCAGTAACTGCTGGCAGAGCATTAATATAAACTAAGAAAAGTAGAGGTCCCAATATACTACCTTGAGGCACTCCAAACTTCACCATTCTCATTTTGGAGCGATAAGCTACTTCAGTTTTTGTTAATCTGTCTATTTTCTCTATAACTGTCATTTGTGACCTATTTGTTAAATAAGATTGGATCAGGTTATATACATTCCCTCTGATGCCATAGTTGTATAACTTTTGCAATAGAATATTAAAATCTACATAATCGAACGCCTTTGTCATATCCATATAAAGCGCAACAGTTGGAATTCTTTTATCAATATTTTTTGATACTTGTAGCAAAAAGTTATAAACTGCCATGTTTATGGACTTATTATTCCTAAGCCCATATTGCTCCGGTACAAATACTTTATTACTTTCAAGAAAAGAAGAGATATATTTATAGAAAACCTTTTCCAATATTTTTGATAGTACTGATATTAGTGCTACAGGCCTATACGAATTTACATTGGAGTGATCTCCTTTTTTATATTAAGGTTTAATTACAGATATTTTTAACCATTACAATTATAGCATGCATGCAGAAGACTATAGTAGTGGATTTAAGAACACTTTAAAACGTTAGTGCAAAGCAATTTTTATTAAGATTGAGACATTACGGCACATAAGGGTAGAAAATAGATTTTTGAGAAACAAATTACCAACTTCAATTAAGACAACATGTCGACTCTCAAGATTTACCCAATAATAAAAACCTCAAGATAAACCTCAATACCATTTGTGAAACTCATCCATCAAGCATTACGAAAAACTTTAGACAACTTTAGACAGACAATAACTAAACATTTTCACCCTCTTACAGTTAAACAAACATAATGGGTGACTTCAATACTTGCCTTCTTAAGAAAGACTCCCGTTCCTTATCTCTTCTTTCTATGTTACTCTCTAATAACTTGAATATTGTGCTCTGTATTGCTACCCATCACGTTCCAAACAGTACCCCTTCACTTCTTGATCTTGCTTTTGTTTCCTCCATTGACCGTGTTGCAAAACATGGTAAATTTCCGGCTGATGCCTTTTCCTACCACGATCTCATTTTCATCTCCTACAAAGTCCGTCCTCCCAAAGTAAAACCTCAGGTACTGAAGCAGCGTAATTTTAGTGGTATTGATTTCGATAGCCTATGCAGTTATGCGAAGGCAATAGATTGGAGTCCGCTTTTGGGT
The DNA here is from genome assembly GCA_910589605.1 of Chrysoteuchia culmella. Taxonomy (NCBI): domain Eukaryota; kingdom Metazoa; phylum Arthropoda; class Insecta; order Lepidoptera; family Crambidae; genus Chrysoteuchia; species Chrysoteuchia culmella. Next base: position 13,520,296 of record OU342654.1, read on the forward strand.
CTGGCTGGACACAGTTGACGGCAAAATTCAGTTCTTTGCTAGTACTCTCATTAATTTGTATGACCGGCATGCCCCAATACGCGCTATTAAAGTAAAACATTAACCTTCTCCTTGGCTAACTGAAGACATTAACTGAGTCACCTTAAGGCTGTCGCTAAAACAAAGTATAAGCACCGACCTACTGCCTCAAATTGGGAGAAATTTGTTGCAATCCGCAATCGCTGGAATAGGGTGTGTAGGAAAGCACAACGCCACTTTTTTTACAGTTCTGTTGATAATGGAGATCCAGCTAAAGTTTGGAAATTTCTGAAAGCGCGGCACGCTGCTATCTCAGGAGACTTCGACATTAATGATTTATATCAACATTTCGTCCCACTTTGACGGGTACACAAAAGCCAATACTCTGCGATCTCTTTCATCAGTTGCCCGCCCCAATCATGAACCATTCTTTTTTACTCAACTCACTGATTGTGATGTTAAGAAGAGCATCTTGTCTGTCGCCTCTAATGCGGTTGGAAGTGACTGTGTCAGCAGGAAAATGATAGTCCTTATCCTTGTTGATATCCTTCCAGTCATCACCAATATCCAAAATTTTTCCTTATCTAGTTGTGTTATTCCATCGCTGTGGAAAGATGCTCAAATTACTCCTCTTCCGAAAAAACCGAATCCAACAACTTTTTGCGATCTGCGCCCCATATCCATTCATCCATTCCTTTCCAAAATCCTAGAGCGTCTTGTTCACAATCAATTGAATGATTTCCTTTGAAAGAAAGAAAGAAAGAAAATTAATTTAAAAAAAAAAATTAAAAAAAACAAAATGGTTGAGGGAAAACTTTTCCAAAACAAAACAAAACTTATCAAACAAAACAAGGCAAAATACTACTTTAACATGAGGTGAGTATGGTTAAAGTATTCAAAACATAAATTGTGTCAACGTTCATTCACTTAAAGAATACAAGATTTAATTAAAGTTGTTTTTTTACAGGTATTGCAATGCAAAAAGTGGTGTTACATTACATTACAGGTCACTCAGATAAATTAATTACTAAAATATAATGGGCGACATGGTAAGTATAAAATTAATATGACAACAGAGCCCAGTCAACAAGGAAAACAAAACCACGCCAAAACTTCTCGGAATATAAAATTAAGGTGAGTTGTTTTAATTTAAAGTGCTTAAAAAACAGTATATGCATGGCTACAGAATACTTGTGTCTTGTCGAGTTTCCTGCAAAACTTGACGATTTCTAAGGAATAATTTTATATTGTGCCTGAAACTGTAAATACTTTGCAGGTCCTTAATCGGTGGAGGAATGTTATTCCAGCATTTGGAAGCAGCGTATCGGAAACTACCTCGAAAGGCGGCGGAGGCATGCCGAGCAGTAGCCAGTTGTTGCGCACATTTTCGGGGTCCACGAGGCCTATGACTAGAGGTCCAGGACAGCTTGTCGTATAAATAGACAGGTGCACCGTTTTTTACTATACCAAACATTAGGCAAGCCAAATGTAGCTTTCGACGATGTTGCATCTTTATCATACTATGTTTATTTAAGAATGGTGATACATGGGCCCTTAACGGAATATCGAAACAAAAACGAGCGCAGGCATTCTGCACTCTTTGGATAAGTTTTTTAGTTTTGGCAAGTAGGCGAGGACCATAGACAGTGTCCATGTAATTTAATTTAGACAAAACAAGAGATTCCACAAGTTGAATCCGTATTTGTTCACTTAGATGCCGTCTAACCTTGTACAATACTCTAAGTTTATAAAAGCAATTTCGGATACAATCTCCAATATGGTTCTCAAAGCGCAAATTGCAATCCATACGAAGACCCAAGTTACGTGCCTCATACACTCTCTCAATCGGTTCATTTTTAATTTTAATAAGTAAGGGTGAGATTATTTTCCCCAACTGATGTTGTGACCCAAATACTAGAAATTTAGTTTTCGAGGGATTTATCAGAAGGCTGTTTTTATCTGACCACTCGGCGATTCTGGAGAGATCCTCATTTAGTTTAATTACTGCTTGGGTAGCATCCTCAGGCTTGAAAGAAAAATAAATTTGTGTATCATCAGCATATAGGTGGTATTTGCAATGAGTTATTCGTGTAGATATATCAGCAGAGTACAAAACAAAGAGGATCAGACCCAAAATGGACCCCTGAGGCACACCTCTATCGATGGCCATTTTCTCCGATTTCAGTTCTGGGCTGTTGCCGTGGCTGAGTTTGACATACTGATGGCGATTGCTGAGGTAGCTGTGAAACCACCGCACAGCCTGACAGTCGAAACCGTAAAAGCTAAGTTTGGATAAGAGAAGATTTACATTTAGAGATTCGAAAGCCCTGGAAAAATCTAGTAAAACCAGGAGAGTACACATACCCTTATCTTGAGCATGAATTATATTATCAACAACATCTAGAAGGGCTGTTGTAGTCCCACGGCCCTTTCTAAATCCAGATTGAAGCTCAGGTAAAATATGGTTTCTTTCCAGATAGTCATTCAATTGAATAGCAACGGCCTTTTCTAAGATCTTTGATACACATGGCAGAATACTGATGGGCTTAAGGTCCCTTAGATCAACTGGGTTTTGTATCTTAGGCAGTGGGAGAACTATAGCCAATTTCCATAGCTCTGGAAAAGTCTGGGACGTAATTGATAGATTAATAATGTTCCTGATAATATCTAAAGTATAAGGAAAAGTCCTTATGAGCATTTCCAGGCTGATTGAGTCACAACCCACTGCATTAGATTTTAGACCACGAATTATTTTAATTATTTGGTCCAGAGTAATAGGTTCTAAGTGAAAGACTGAGTCTGAAAAACGATTAAACTCATAAAATGTTAAATGTGACATGCTTACATCTGAGTCTCCAGGTATATTTAAAAAATGATAATTAATTACATAAGAATCATTAAAAAATAAAGGGAGTTCATTCTTTTGCTGGTGTAGGATAGTATTCTTAAGGTTAGTCCATAATAACTTCGGATTTTTAATTTTGTTGTTAACGAAATGATTGAAATAGGCTGTCTTTTCCTGAAATAGTGCTTGATTAACCATTCTTTTTAAAGTTTTATAATATGCATTAGTACTGTCAGGCTGACGATTGTGGTAATCAGCCAGGGCCCCATCACGCAGCCTCATCATAAGCCTCACAGTTTCAGTAATCCAAGGCGGGATGTGATCCTTGACTCTAATTGTTTTTTCAGGAGCATGAAGGTCAAACACCGCCACGACACATTGTGTAAAGAGGCCTACTAGGTCATTGACACAGTTTGTTTGTGAAATCAAATCCCACCTTATGCCCTCCAGATCTTTGTTGAAATTGTCTTCACAGATGTCTTTAATAGGCCTATATTTAATAATTTGGGGAACAGGTTTTTCACGCTTGATATTAAACTCGCAAGCTATAAGGCAATGACCATGAATGCAACCGACGTGATCCAGGGCGATTCTCCTTGCATTGAGATCCGTACATATTACATCAATGAGTGTTTGGTTATTTAACGTGAAATGTGTAGGTTCGGAAACTAACTGATTAAGGTTGAAAGCTTTGCAAGAACAAGCTCATCAACTCCCATTATCCGGTTTTCGGCCTGGTCACAGCACTACCACTGCACTCGTCAACATTACGGATGATATCAGGTCTGGTATGGCGGTTGGCAAACTTACACTCCTATCTCTGCTTGATTTTAGCAATGCCTTCAATACTGTAGACTTCGATGTACTGCTTGAGACACTTAGCTCTATTAACATATCTCCAACAGTGGTTGACTGGTTTCGTAGTTACCTGTTTGGTCACCGGCAGCCAATCCGTGTAGAGGATTTGTTCTCTTCATGGTGCAATGTCACTGCCGGGGCGCCGCAGGGTGGCGTTTTATCTCCTCTTCTTTTCGCTATATTTATAAATTCTATTTCCTTTAATTTACTTTCGTCCTACCACCTTAATGCAGTAATCTACTAATTTACACGCATGCTACTGCTGATAATATTTCCATAGCCATTGGTAATATCAATATAGACCTGGCTCAAATTAGCGAATGGAGCAACGCGCCCCGTGCGCGTTAAAGATCAAGCCTGCCAAAACCCAAGTTATTATAATTGGAAGCACCCGGTTAAGATCTAAGCTCGACCCTACTCAACTACCAGCTATCACCTTCGATGCAGCTCAGTGACCAAGTAAAAAACCTGGGCGTGTACTTTGATAAAAGCTTAAGTTGGGGCATACAACTTAAGGAGGTGAGGTGTAAAATCTTCGCATTGGCTGGTTCTCTGCGGAGGCTCCGTAACTTTTTGCCGACTGCCACTAAGGTTGCGCTAGCACAGTCTTTACTCCTTCCAATCTTAGACTATGCCGATGTAAGCTATCTTGATCTAACAGAAGAGCAACTAAATAAACTAGAGCGCCTTCAAAACTTCTGCATAAGGTTTGTATTTGGTCTTCGCAAATACGATCACATCTCTGCATTCCACAAAAAGCTCAAGTGGTTGCCTATTCGCCTTCGCCGGAATACGCATATTCTGTCCCTGCTATTCAATATTATTTTCAATCCTAATACCCTTTCTTATCTTAAAGATCGTTTCAGATATGTCAAAGACTCCCATTCCCGTTCCTTGAGATCATCAGAGAACTTACGACTGGAAACACCGGTGCATTCCACTAAGTTTTACGGCCAATCCTTTACAGTGCAGGCTGTCCAGCTCTGGAATGCATTGCCGATGTCAATAAGAGCTGCTCAAACAGTCAGTATATTTAAAAAACGTGTCAAAGAGCACTACCTCACCATTTATGTTTGTATGCAATTATTTATTTATTTATTTATTTAGATATGTTGCTAACCAAGCTGTGAGTTATATCCTATCTATATTTTAGGTTAAGTATATATTTATATTAAGTATTATGTAAGTTTATTGTTAGGTATATAGTATCAATGCTCTTAAATGTATTTGTTTATGTATTTGGATTTAGTATATTGGTTTTCATAACGCCCTGTACACCTGTAGCTACCTACCCTCATCATACTTTATTCTCTTATCCTGTCCATCCTAAGGTTGTCTGGAAGAAATCGCTTTTAGTGATAAGGCCGCCAATTGTATCTTTCTCTTTGTTTGTTTTTTTATCATTCTATGTTCTGTGTGTACAATAAAGTATAAATAAATAAATAACTTTTTGTATGAAAACAAAGCTGAAATCGCGGAAAAAAATATTTGAACCCTGTGTCGCGTTATGGTTGAGTTTATTTATTACTCGCGAACCCGTCGGGGTTCGCGAGTAATAAATAAACTCAACCATAACAACAATATTGTATATAGTATATAGCAACACTGAAGACAAACCTCAAAGCTATTGACACTTACTTCTGTCAGGTAAGTTTCGCCGCTCTTTGCATTCGAAGTTGTGAAGGCCGCGAAACTCTATGTGCTGATGAGTTTCCATGATTTAATTCGTATTGATGTAACATGTTTATAGTTACTATTGTGTATCATTGTGTGTGCGCAATCCGTGATCCTGTGATGGGATTAATACAAAAGTATTCATTAAGTACCTATACAAGTTTAAATGTTCTTTAGGAACTCTGAGTGCGGTTGGCCGAACGAAGCAGCTATTATCTCCTGAGGACAGGAGGTACATCCCTAAGGTCCCCTTCATTGGATAGGGCGTCTGCCAATGTTTATAATGTGTCAGATCTGTCTAGTTGGACATAGGTTAATGATGCCTATAGGGTATCAGATATGCACAGCAGGCATATCATATAACAGGCATGAGGATCGGACGGTAAACCCACAATGAGCATGTGATTCACTCCAAGTGAGATAATGAAACTCGTATTAATGTACTAAAACTCTTGTTATTTACATACATTTGCTTTCATGTCATTCTAGCGGCTGGGTACTTAATGATCTGTAGTATGATCATAATTGTCTTTCTATAACAGATGTGACCGACTTCCTACAAGGAAGTGATGATGAGTTCTGGCGTGGCTGAGTGAATAAATCCGCATCATGAGGGTAGGAGGGTGGAAAACTTGCATGTATCAGATTAACTTTAACAATTAAATCACTCTCAGCATTCTTATCTATTAGATACTTGATAAAACTTTAAAGCGAAGCAGAATTACTGTCATAACTAATAAGACCATTACCATCTCAGATTTCTATTAAGGAACTTCGGCAATAAACTTGTGTTAACTTACTTCTATAGATGGTTGTATAATTACCTAAGTTATACTTGCCGGATGGTTATGTGTGTATATGTATATATATTGTCGCGACACCCTGCTATAGCATATGAAACCGCTGATTATTTTTCCCCTTTCATGCTGCTATACAAAAAGTTGTATGTAATTTGACGAGTTCTGCTCTACAAATGGTTTGATTTGTTGGGTAAACATATAATAATAACTTTGCATAGATATCCGTCCAAAATTGTTTACGAAATGGTCACCCTGATTGAACTTCATAGAAAAATTAATATCCAATCTTCTCAAATACGAATGAAGAAGTCGCGGAAATAGACTTCTGAGCTGTTTATCGTGACTAAAAGGCTTAGGATTCACGTTTTATATTTATTATGATGTCAATTTCACGATGATTTTCGACTTTAACTAATGAGCCAGACAGCCACATGCTTCTTGAGAAGTAAATGCTTATTTCGCTTTCCCAATTGCGTATGTTATGTATTGAATGCATCAGTAGATGTCACATGTGCCGCCACATTTCTTTGAATTGTACATACCGTAATGCTCTTGAAATTCGTCAATTTATGTTAAACCTAACCTCAAAAACATGTGCTCCTCTGGCTCACCAATTTTGATCAATCATTCTGCTGTGAAGCCGGTACATTGAAAATGAGTACTGAAATAAGAAGTCATATCATCGTCACATTCCTCCCAGGTGGTTTTCTTTAAGAAATAGCCAGGTAGCCAGAGGAGCACATGGAGACGCGAGCATTGGGTGCATAATGAAGGTTGCTAATCACTTGATCGACTTTAGCCTCAACAATACATTATTTATGGCTAGATTCACACTTTTGTGGTGTGTTGTGTCGAGTTGACTTAACACGACACACAACCACGCATCACTAGGTCCTGTCAGAAATGGCGGGATCGTTTTTTAATGGCCACACTTCAGAACTATCAGAATTCCGTCAAAAATAATCTGAGTATAGTATATTTTGTAGCATGTAGATGCATGGCAGTACTGGACTTCTTTTGGACTCCGCGCTCCGGACGCGAGGTCGCGCGAGACGTGGCAAAGTGAACGAGGCGAGGCGAGCGAGGCGTCTATTCACGCTCTCGCCTCGCGACTCGCACGCGAGTGTAAATACCGTATAAACGCAAAGGCACTACCTAGTGTGTATAAATGACACTAGATGGCGCATTACAGGGCCGCAATGATTTTTTTCAATCATTAAATCTTTAACTTACGTAGTAACTAATACCTAATCTGTGTCTTTAACTTCGCTCGCGTGAGAACCGGAACATCGTTTGCAATCCTTCCCGATTAAATTGTTGGTATGGTGGTCATTTTAACCAACTTCAAAAAAGGATGAGGCTATTGAATCGTTTATATTTTTTACTTTTTGAAGATAATACTTACCACATGATACCATTTAATTACTTACATTCTTATCATCTTTTATCACCCGGACACCCGCATCCCACCCCCTCAATGCACCAAGTCCCAAAACTCGATTCGGTTACTACCAACTAAAACTCCTAACGCCCTCCAGGGCGCCATTGGGCACTGGGGGTAGGTCGTAGGGTTCGCAATCACCCCTAAGACCAGGCGGCCGTGGCCCGGTTACCCGGCCCCCTCACGGCTGGAAGATGGCCGAACAAGTCTGGCCATCCTCCCAGACGGTGGAAACCGTGCAAAGCTAGCGATGGCACACCCACCATCGTCAGCGTGGTTTCATTAGGAAATGAGGCGATCATACCGTCGCCTCCTTCCCCTTAACCGCCTGCGACGGATACGGGCCGCATGAGCATCCTACTCGCGATTTATTTGGAATGTTTGGGACAAATTTGGCTGTTCTGGATAGGTATCTGTAAAAGTAGGAGACTCTGGTATTTCATCAGACGATGGATTCCATGGCGGATACTCCCTGGAAGTTGTCGGCTGAGGCGAATTGGAGCGTATTTTTATAGTTTCAGTTAATTTGGTTGAAATTTTAGTTTTATTTTGGACTGAATCCTCAATGTAGCCTTCGGCGACTGTGCTGAATTTCCAGCCTCCATGTCTTTTTAAGGTTGTCATGTTTGCTCCAGAATCGGCTAAAAGTGTTGCTGACGTTCGTCTATAACAATGTCCGGTATACTGCTCACAGTTTGGCAACTGTCGGCATACGTCTGAGATTTTATTTTTACCGATCACTTGTTTATAGCATTTTCCCTTCTGATAGTTGAAAAAAAAACGGTCCGCTTTTACATCACTGGGTCTCATTTTTTGATATTTCTTTACTATTTGTGTAAACTCTTCTTGTACTACAAACGAGCGCTCAATATTTGTTTTTAACCCCCGACGCAGCGCAAAGAGGGGTGTTAAAGTTTGAAGCCTAATGTCTGTCTTTCTGTACGTATATTCGTAGAGCCTAAACGAATCAAGCGATTTTAATGCGGTTTTTTTTAATTGAAAGCTAAATTACTCGAGATGGTTCTTAGCCACGTTTGATGAAAATCCATCCGGCCATTTATGGAGATGGTCAACTGCCTGCCGAAACGGTATAAAAGATACAAAGGTGGCGCTTTGACTAAAATAATGTACACACTTTGCAAATTTGGGCACAGCAAAAAAAAACAAAATAATTTTTTTCTTTCTGTTCATAATATTCGTAGTGCCTAAACGAATTAAGAAGCGGTTGCAATGTGGTTTTATTTAAAATGTTGTGTGTAATTTAAAAAGGATGAAATAAAAATAAAATTCTAACATTTTAAAAAACCCCTGACACAAAAAAACTTTAAAAAAAAAAATATGTCGGGGGTTTTTTAAATGTTAAAATTTTTGTTTTAGTCAGTTTTAATAGTAATTTGGCCTTGACTTCAATGTCCTTAATTGTCAAATTTGTGAGTTCACTGCCTCTGCAAGCGCCGCTTATACCGATATCAATACCACCTGTGAAAAACATTTGTCATGTGTTCAACATGTCATTTTTTAGTATTTGTGTAATAAATACGTTCATTTTTAGAATAAATCCATAAATACTTAGATAAATTACCTTCACTGCCAAGTACATATATCTCGTCAGGAGCATCATTAAAAAAAGATCCACTTCATGAGGTAAAAACCTTAGATTTCTTACTATTGAACTCCCGAGACTGTCTTTTAAAAAATGATGTTATATTATGGATTTTTTTCAAATTTACATTGTGCTTTACACTAAGTGTACTCTTGAGCATTGAATATCGGCTCCATAGCGTAGAAGGCTGTAGTTTGCTACACAGTCCATTAAAATATGTAAGAAATACACTTTCGGAAAACGATTTTATATTCTTCTCTGCTCGCCACTTCATAAAATCATTGTATGTGTTTATATATCTTTCTTTTGAGATTTCTGGCAAAAGATTTTCAATAAGACAATTTGCCTCGTCTTTAATTGAATGTACCCTTAGCACGAATAATTCGTGTTTGCGAGTAGTTAGCGTATTCGAGCTTTTATCGAATATTTATACGATAGACATGTATAGTAACTTCAACAGCGCCTCCATGACTAAAACGAAAACTAAAAAAAACTTTATATAAAAAAAAATTAAAACCGACTTCAAAAAACTAAAAAGCAAAAAATAAACCTTTTGGAGTCGGTGCCAGCCAAGGCAAGAAAAATAAAATAGTTGGACCGCAAAGTAGAATGCGGTAGGTAGGTAGAGTCGGTTTTAATTTTTTTATAAAAAGTTTTTTATTTTACAATTTTTAAAGGTAGAACAGGGGGGCTACCGCGTAACTTTATAGATATGAACATCATACGTTTTGCGGAACTTTAAGTCAATATTGTAAAAAAAATTGCCGCTATCAGATCCCTGTTTAGTGATGTCAGGTTTAACAATAGCTAGATAGCAACGTTCAACAAAACAAAGCAGCAAAAATGTATCAAAATAAGGAATTTAAATGACAGATGAAGCCCATATCCGTATCCATATTTTTTAGCCGGTAGCCCCCCAGGTCTCGTACCTACGCTAATAACCTTATGTCAACTCCTCATTACCTTTTACAAAGCTGCTTTTCCCGGTGCAGGGACGTTACTTATTGAGGGTTTATAGCCTATAGGTATGTTGGCGAGGACCAATAGCTATTTAACAAAAAAGTTTCATCAAAATCCGCTCAGTAGTTATTGCGTGAAACTTCAGCTCGAACAAGAATCTAACAATTACCTGGATGATATAATTGTTTCATGACTTCCATGACATTAGGCCCCATATCTCCGAAGATTATCATCGGATCTCAATGAGACTTATATGGGACCAAATTGACAGTGTACCCGATCGAACAAAAAAACAACTATTAAAATCGGATCACCAACACCGGAGTAATCGGTATACATACATCGGACAAAAAAAATTTATATACCTACGGGTTGAATTGAGTACCTCCCTCCTTTTTTGTTGAAGTCGGTAAAAAGCCGTAGCATGAACATCGTGACAATAGCTGCTTAAAGTGTTCGTATCACCATCGAGTGGTGAAAGTGAAGTAAATAAAACTTAGTATGAGAATCGGTAGCACGAACCTTTTTTGACAATCAAAACCGTAGCGTTGACAATGAATTCGAAGGCTGGGTATCGAATTTTGTCTCACTGAGATTTATCCAGTGAGAAGGTGTTTTCTAAAAATGTTGTTCCTTGTTTTGAGCTAATAACATCTGGAATAGGTGTAATTTATATCATTTCCTTGTTTGTCATTAATCAATTAAGATCCTAAAAATTAAAAGATCAAATACATCTGAATTTTCATTTCTTTTATTACCTACTATAATTATTACGAAAAATCTTTCTAGAAAAATATTAAAACTAACTTCAAAAAACTAAAAAGCTATAAATAAGCCTTTTGGAGTCGGTGCCAGCCAAGACAAGAAAAATTAAAGAGGACCGCAATGAAGAATGCCATATGATTTTGTATTTTTTGCATTTTTCAATGCTATTTTTATACTTATGGTAAATTTTAAATAGAAAAATATTGAAAAAAATTTACTCGGCCACAAGTAAATTCTCAGAAGGGAATCGAACCCGCGACCTTTGGAAATCCGGTCCAATGCTCTAACCGCTGAGCTACCGAGACTTGCGAACCATCGTCGAAATTCTCCAATACTTTTATATTTTTAATACGCTGTAGGTCAGCGTTGTCACATCAATGCTAGGAATATCCTTGCATTCGAAAGAAACATCTTTTCAGGTGTTTAACGATCGATTAAGATGCAACTGCCAATAATTTATAATTTTGTATTTTAACCGCTGAGCTACCGAGTATCTCAGGAACTACTGGGCCGATTTATAAAACTCTTAGACTATTAGAAAGCTACATTTCTCCCGAGTGACATAAGCTATATTTTATCCCCGATATTCCCACGGGAACGGGCACCACGCGGGTAAAACCGCGAACATCAGCTAGTTTTTTATATTTATGCACCTTGTTAGTCGATTTTTGATGGCATCGGTTTACCCTCTGTACCGGAAATAATTAGATAATCTCAGATATAAATATCAGATATAATCTCAGAATAATCTCAAATAATAAATATAAATAGATAATTGAGAATCCATTGTTCTTTGGACACCGGTGTCCTGCTATCAAATTACGAATCAACCTCTATATGGGTTATGGGATGTGCTAGCTGGACTTAAAAAGGGAATGTGATGTACAAATTATCTTTCCTGCTATCACTTACTCAAAAAATTTGATTAAAAGTCACGATACTTGTCTAGTTGGTTATGGGATTAGTAACATTAGTAACATTGTAGCAACAACCAAGTACCATTGCTGCAGGATCTTCAGGAGATAATGACTAATGCAAGAAGCACTAGTTGGAAACGGAATAAAAACTAAAATAAGTAAGAAAAGGCTATGTATTTTGGAATTGGTGTAAACAAAATATGTAATATTAAGATTGGAAGTGAAAAACATAAACAAGTGAATAAATATAGTTATTAGTTAGGTTTCGTAATTAAGAGAGAGCTGGGAATGTGGTGAATAGCCTGATCTGCATTTCATATCTTGCTTTAAAAAAAGAAGGACAGAAAACGCTCAAATATCTGTGTGCGATGGAGTGTTGGCCGCCGACTTTAATGTACCTATAAAAATGATATACACTCGTTAGCAAATAAATCTAGCCACTACTTTATCTTCATACAAACATACTCACTTCACGGTCTTATAAATAAAAAAGTATGTGTATTTCTGCAAAAATTTGGGTGTTGATGGCGAGGTTAATTGTTGAATTAACCAATTGGCATTTAAAACAACTGAAAACACTTATTGATTTCTTAAAAATTCCGTAAAACAAATGATTAATTTTCATTCCATAGAAAGTTGTAGGAACTCTTATTGAGTGAATTTGTTTTTCTTACCTTGCACAAAACTGAAAGTTTTCTTGAATTTTTGGGACTTTTATTCGCAATTCGAGTATTCGACTCATATATCGACGTACAAATGTTTACATAACTGTTTATACTTGTTGAATAATAGGATTGTGAAGTGAGTATGTTTGTATGAAAATAGCGCAGTGGCTCGATTTCTTTGCTACCGAGTGTAGTTGGGTATGGAAAAATGAGTGAGAAAATACAGCAGTAGAAGTGCAGTAGTGAAATGCATTTATACGAGTCTTTGAGACATAAAATTGGCTAGCTTGATGGGATGAAAGCCAAGATAGTGACAAGAATGGAAAAAAACATTTTATAAAAAAAAAACAAACCGACTTCAAAAAGTAAAAAATAAAACTTTTGGAGTCGGTGCCAGCCAGGGCATTCTACATTGCACTTCTATTAACTATATATTTTTTTGGCCTTAGCTAGCTAGTTAGTACCGACTCCAAAAGTTTTATTTTTTACTTTTTGAAGTCGGTTTGAATTTTTTTTTATAAAATGTTTTTATTTCAGATTTTTTAGTTACATCATGTGCCGTTACTTACACTACAAATCAGCCCATACAAAACAATGTCATCTAGGTAAACGACTACTTGCCAAAATTGATTGATATTTGAGTGATTGATATTTTTCAAGATTATGAAAAAACTACTAGCCAGATCTTCGTAAAAATTATATGGGACCACACATAAACCATTTCTTTCAGATAAAAAAAGAATTATAAAAATCTGTTAACAACTGGCGAAGTTATGGTAGAACATACATAAAAAAAAAAATACAGTCGACTTGAAAACCTCCTCCTTTATTTGAAGTCGGTTAAAAAGAGGGCCCGAGACGCTAAAAACTTTTCTGCCGAGCGCAACACACAATTTTTCACCTCAAAGACAATTTAAACATAAAGGTTTATGCCACGTTCCGAAATCCAATCATAGATTGTGAAACCTCACCCAGCCTAATATAAAATTCTTATACCAAATAGTTTAATCTTATCGTTACGGAGTATTATAATTATTTTAAAGTTATTTAAAATAAAAATAAAATGTAACAAAAAAGTCAATAGTGCGATTCGGAACGCATATTTTTAGGCCCTTAAAATATGGTTTATTAAGGTTTAAATAAAAAAAAACTATTTTACCACGCTAGGCCGCAAAATACAAATTGAATGATAAAACCTCCTTTTACGAGCGTGTGAGGTGAAAAATAAATTGTTACTGACATGTACGAGTATGTACATCACAGTTTGCGGTACTGAGTATTTAATCATGATGCGTGAAGTGCGGTAATATATTGTCAAGTCCTAATAAGAAGATAGGTAATTATACTTACGTGTTATTTTTGATATACCATTACTTTAGGGTTTTAATCAGTCAAACCATGTAAACAAATCGAATGGCATAGGTTTATATTTCTCCAGATCGAAAGTTTTTTTACTTTTCCAAACAAATTTATTCGGCATATACTTAACTACTTACGTTTTTTTTTGTGGAAAAGTAAAAATATTTTTTTTTATGTGGGAATAAATATACTAATGCCATTTAATATTTTATCCAAGGATATAAAAAATCTGAATACGAAAAACGAGATTTTTACCATGTTTTGTATTTTCTTTCGAGTCTTCAAATTCTTTAGCCCTAAAAAGAATTTTAGTTTAGTATTGATGAAAAGATATTTATAATTTCAGTTTCGTTTAGGTACCAAAAAGTTGAATTATGGTGAAAACTAAGGTGGTGAAAACGTGAATCTGAAATAATGTTCGTGCAGGTGGAGAAGGTTGCGAGTGACTTTGCCAAATTGTTGTGTACGTCTTAAAGACAGAAAATAATTATATAATAGGTTGTTTGTCGAGTTCATAAGAGTGATAGGAGAAATTATGTGTGGAATTTCATTTCTAAGTAATCAGAAGGCGGACGGAACAAACGGTCGGAACGAACGGACGGAAGGCGGAAGGTTGCGGAGTAGGTACCTAATCACCATAAAATTACAAACGGATGGTTGGAAAAAAAAAAGAGTTTGTGTCTTCAGGAAGTCACTATATTATTATAACTTATATCTTTTATCAAGACGTTGTTTTATGTGCATAAATTCGTACCAAAACACATTAATTGTATTATTAACGTGCGTCGCCCTAATACAGCAGGAATGAAATTGGCGGGGGGCTATAAAAATGGCGGACGCGCCATTTGCAGAGCGACCATAAACACAAGGTTCATCCCCACACGGAGTTTAATAGTTTTTCATTTGAGTAAGTAGACGCCATAAAAAGGGGAATAAAGTTTGGGAGAAAATTGCATGTATTGCACAGTGCTCCGTGCCTATGGTTCCTTGCGATCGTAAAAGTTGCGCACATAAATGAGATTTGGGAATTGTTCGTTGTTATTTATGGATTTGCCTATGCATGCAAGAATGGTGACGTTCTTTGCAATTTTAATAATACAACGCAAAGGATAAGTATGTAAGTAGTCATGTAAGTAGGTATAGCCCGGTCACATTATCTCGAGACCTGGCGTCGATGACGTCACTCGCGTCGGCGCTCTGGATATGGTGCGCAAAACAAGCATCCTCTAGTAGGATATTATTATAAACAATAAGATTTGCAAAAAACAAATATTGAATTAATTAATTTAATGTAGGTAATATTATTAAGGAATGAAAGGAGAACGGGGCGGGAGGTTCGCATTAAAGCGAGGTCTCGAGATAATGTGACCGGGTAGTAATGTTCTACTCAGATTTTTTATTCGACGGAATTCTGACAGTTCTGAAGTGTGGCCATTATAAAAACAATCCCGCAAAAACCGAAACGGATTTGAACAAATTTAGGAGAAATAAAAAAAAAACTTTGTTGAATTTAAGGCTTCACTTAGAAAAACTACGACTTAAAAATTGACTTTTGATTTTAAAAAAGTAATCTCATTTTTTTATAGCACATTATCGAAGTTACAACAATCAATATGGAATTTTTTTTCCTTTCACTAAAATCCCTGACCACTAGATTACCCCGATGCATAAGTTACAAATCTCTGGTACAAAATTCATAAATAAATATATAATTGTTGATTGTTATCAATAAACTTTTGTTATAAAATCATTTGCCGTTTGTGTATCTGCTAAAATAGTAAGAAGCCAAACCTTAAATAAAAAAATTACAAATATTTGATATGAAAATTATGTTCTTAAGAAATTTTAAATAGAAAAATATTGGAAAAAATCAACTCGGCCACAAGTGAATTCTCGATTCCTGTAAGGACTTATTTTTTAAAATTAACAAACAATGTATGTTAAATTGTCATATAAGTATAGAAAGTTATTTTTTGTTTATTGATATCAAAGTCAAAGTCAAAGTCAAAGTCAACGATTTTTATTCAAATAGACTTACAGATAAGTGCTTTCGATTCGTCCAACCATCCATCGTCCGTCGTTTTTGTCGTTGCCAAACACAAATCTACAATCTTGAAACATTTAATATAAGAGGAAAATTTTCTCATACTTAGTTATTAGAATATTTTCCTTTTATTAACAATAGTCATGTACTGTTTTATACATGACTATATACTGTTTTATGTTAGTATCACTTCCATGCATTTTGGTCTTTTAAATAGTCATCTACCTTGTAATAACCTTTGCTTAAGAGCGTTTTTAATATATTTTAAATTTATGCAAAAGCATCTCAATCACTTGTTGTGGAACTTTATTAAAAAAGGCTATGCCTTTCCCCAAAAACGAGCGTCTACATTTCTCAAGCCGAAATTTTGGAACAGCAAGCTTATTCTTGTTTCTAGTATTAAAACTATGCACATCGCTATGCATAATAATAATAAATAAATCATGATGTTGCCTTAAATATACTAAATTATCTTATATGTATTGTCCCGACAAAATTTGTATATTAATCTTTTTAAACAAATCTTTTAGAGAATCTCTCCGTCGAAGGTTGTAAATGGCGCGCACAGCTCTTTTTTGAAGTATAAAAAAATTTCGATATTGGATGCTGAGCCCCACAACAACAGGTCATAGGACCATAGGCCATAGGAAAATAATTAAAGTAAACTAGTCTTGCCGTTTCAATATCAGTTCGCAGCCTTATTTTCCTTATTGTGAAATCCGCAGAACTTAGTCTATATATCCATATAATACATTTAAACCTACATGACAGAAAAGGTTTGTGTTGAGTGAGATGACAAAAAACGATCGCTGTCAGAATATGCTATTTGACAATGCGAAAAATAAAAGGTCAATTACTGTTATCAGTATAAATGAAGAGTTTAAAAATGGTTATTTATTAACGTAAGTTGAAAATAATAACAACTTTATTTAAAAATCCGTAAATAAAAATGCATTTTTTAAACGTTTGTAAGCTGACACAAAACGCGCCTGATTCGTCGAGTGTATGATGACGTCACCTGCTGGTAAACCTTGTTTGACTTGATGTGGATGATATGTCCCACAGATCAGAAAACAGGCAAGTGACGTCACCGACCCCATTGCAGCGCCATATTGTCAAAGTTTTAACCGCCTCTGTGGTCTAGTGGTACAACCACCGGTATCAGACCCAGGGGTCCCGGGTTCGATTCCCAGCGGGGGTACTTACTGTAGTCTGGCTGGCTAGCTACCACCATCTTATCTAAGCCTGACGCCATAACAACAATGTTTTCAGCATTGTTGTGTTCCGGAAGTTCAAGATATGATAGCCAGTTCCTCAGTGGCTGAGGATTCCGGAAGAGGCTCGCTTCCATCTTTCAGCCTTATCAATACTTAATATGAGGTATGATGAAGGCTAAGAGTTTCCCCGTCGTTCATAAAAAAAAATGCACAGTACTACGGTGGTATGGTTCCGTCCCACCCTACCCCCAGGGGTATGGTGGCTAGGGGTATACAAATACAAATACAAATACAAATAATTTTATTCGCAGTAAATAGGGTAGTTACAATGAAGGTGGTCGTCATTAATTAAGTGCTTAAACCTATATAGCCATATGAGATAGCATGCAAATTTTTTTTAAGGATTAGAGCGTAATATGCATGTTAATGAATTAAATTAAATTTTACATCATACATTATTATTATTATTCAATGTCATACCTAATTCAATGTCAGTTTCTTCAATTCATAATCATAATATTTTTCAATGTCATAATTTCATGTCAGTTTAATCTTGTTTAATTTATTATATAATTTTGTCGTAATAATATCATTTATTAAACTTAACCGTGCATAGACTACAACTAGACTCCTTATGTTTCAAAAATTCATCAAATACAATGGTGGGTCTGCAGGGGGGATGTCGTAAGAGTCGACTAATAGGCTCGACGCATTGAACACCTGTGCGAGAGAAGGAAAACTTGAAACAAAACCTCTACCAACCCGTGTGGCCAGCGTGGTAGCAGTAGGCTAATAGCCTCCTATGAACGCCACAATAGGCGTGAGCTAGGAGAGGCTTATGTCCAGCAGTGGACGTCCACAAGCTGATGATGTAATATAAAATAGTGTTAGATTGTTTAGATGTGTTTAGATTATTTTTAAAAGCAAAAAAAAAGTGTATAAGAACGTAATTTTTATGTCAAATATTTTTTTATTTTTTATTAAGGTTTGGCTACTCACTTTTTTAGCAGTTATACAAAGTGCAAATGATTTTAAATAATAGTTATTTGTTATGTAAGGCTGGAAAGTTGGTTATTTAGCGGCGAGCGGCGAGTTACCTCTATTGAAAGCTGAGCAAGTGAAGGTTTTTAGGATTGATCCACGAGCGTAGCGAGTGGTTCAAAGATTGAATCCTGAGCGAAGCGAGGATTTCAAAGCAAGACGCTAAAAACTTTTCTGCCAAGCGCAACCCACAATTTTTCACCTCACAACAGCGAAGAATATTTTATGGTTGTTTCCGCGGTCAACTTCCGCGGTATCCTTCCAAAAAATTCTTTAAACATAAAGTTTTATCTAAATATACCTTATTCTCGTTGTTTTAATGATATAAAAAACTAAAATAATAAAAAAGGGAGTATTTTATGTAATTATTAAGTTAAATTTTATTTATAGATATAATATAATATTAAAATAAGTTTAATTAATGAGTTATTCAAAGTACTCGTACTTAAAAATAACAATAAAAACGATTCCTTAAATGTTGACACTGACATGAAATACAAGACAAAGACAATTTAAAAATAAAGATTTATGTCACGTTCCGAAATCCAATCATAGGTTGTGAAATCTCACCCAGCCTAATTTTTTTTTATAACAAATAGAAAAGTGTTATTATTAATCTTATTGTTATTGTTTTTATGATTCAATGAACTAAAATAATATAATAAAACCAAAACGGAGTATTACAATTAATTTAAAGCTATTTAAAATAAGAATAATATGTAACAAAAAAGGTCAAGAATGCGATTCGGAACGCATTATCACATATTTTGTATTCAATTAAAAAAGTACTTTGAAGCGCTAGGCCGCAAAAAGCGATTTTCTACGCCTAAACTGATTGACAAAACCTCCTTTTCAGAGAGTGTGAGGCGAAAAATATTTATTTTTTAATTTCGATCAAGATTTGTAACTTGTGCATCGGGGTAATCTAGTGGTCAGGGATTCCAGTGAAAGAAAAATATTTTCCATATTGATTTTTGTAACTTTGATAATTTGATATTAAAAAATCTGATTACTATTTTAAAACCATAAGTCAATTTTTAGGTTCTTGTTAACTAATTGAAAACTTAAATTCAAAAAAGATATTTTTTATTTCACATTAATTAGTTCAAATACGTTCCGGTTTTGGCTGGAATGATTTTTAATAGCCATCACCTCAGAACTGTCAGAATTCCGTTGAATTAAAAATCAGAGGATAGAATAGAACTTATTAGATTACATGCTGTGTTACACCAATTCCATTTATATTGTCAACTATAATACTAAGTTATAATTTGTGTTCATATTCGATTGTAGTCCATGAGAGGTCATAGTTTGTTCTAGTGTCCCTGTATAGGGACAATGGGCACATGTGTGGAGAGTTTAGTACTAAAGTTATAAATATTTTATATTTTCTTTTCAGAACCGATTTCGAATTTATAAATGGCCGAAAGGACGTTTAACGATATTTCTGACTACGGAGGGCTTGCAGAAGTACTAGAAAATATTTTGAATGTAAAAGATGACCTTGAAACAAGTTATAAATTGGTAGCTATTCCTCCAGATCCAAGTGTTTTAACAATGAAGAAGAGTTTGACGAAGATGACATTCAGCATAACACTTTTCCGCGAGATATATACCTGGTAGAGTAGAAGTTTTCGCTTCTCTGAGTAATGAGTATTGAGAAAGCAGTGATGATGAGCCCCTACGAAAACAATCTAGGAAGCCTAAGTGGCGCAAATGTGAAAGTGTTTACGAAGGCATTGCTTCAAATAGTGAAGACCTACAAAAGCGCAGAGAAAATGTACAAAAGGAACTTTTAAAGGAAAGAAAAATTTAGGCCCATAACAAATCATCATTGACAACAAATAACGAACCATTAGGGTCAAAAGTGGTGAAGCTTTTGTTGGAAAGAAGTCAATGTGTTCCAAGCGAGCATATTATTTATTTTGATTTTTTTACGAGCCATGGCTTACTACGCGAACTACGTGAGTCTGGATACCGAGCGACAGGCACTGTTCGTGAGAATAGAACTAAAAAATGTCCTCTTATGTCGGTCAAAGATATGAAAAAAGGCAAGAGCTCATTATGACTAGCGGTTTGATACTGCTAATCAAGTTTTGTTCGTCCGTTGGCTTGATAATGTGGGTACTAATTTCGATAGCGTACACCCTTTGGGAAAAGTAAAAAGATGGGATACTGTACAAAAGAAAAAAGTAGATATGGACATCCCACATGACTTACAGAATTATAATAAAGGTATGCGTGGTGTGGACCAGGCAGACCAATCTATCGCAGTATATAGATCAGCAATTAGGGGCAAGAAATTGTAGTGGGTATTATTTACCTATATGCTTGATGTGTCAATTGCTAATACCTGGCGTCTGCACTCTTTGACCAATGAAGACAAATTGGATCAGCTAGAATTCCGTCGAACAATAACGCGATTTTACTTGAAATCTGATGGGCGGCAAGTTCGAAGACGAAAACCATCATTTATTGTTCCAGGAGTTGCAGCAGATGGAGTTAGACACTTTCCTCAGAGACTGCCGAACCAATAACGATGCGTCATTTGCCATAAAGAAGTACGATGACAAGGCAAAAAATGCTTAAAAACATTGTGCATCGAAAATAAAAATTGCTTCTAAAACTACCACACTAGCCCATTGTCCCTGTACAAGGACAGTGTTATCTTTAATACTTGTAAACATTTTATTTTCAGTTTTTTGGATATTTAACTTTGTAAGAACCCTGTTATTAGTTTAATAAAAAAAATTCAACTTTTTTCATTCTAGTTTGTTTTTGGGTCCAAATGGGTAACGGTCTTTCAAATAACCACACATAATTTGTAACCGACTTAAAAAAAGAAGGAAGGTTATCAATGCATCGCGAAGGTAATAGGTATATAATTTTATGTAAGTATGTTTACCGATTACAACATTAGGGTTGCTTCCAAATTAATCCCATTTTTTTAATTTTCACGGTTTTTTAAGGTTCACTAATTTTCAGAAATTCTTGAAAATACAGTCGTTTTCGTTACAGTTACATAGATGGCTTCTTTGTGCATGGAGCGATTTTTAATGTAAGTAAGCTGGACTTATTCTATCTTTAAAAACTATTTATTTGTAATTAAATCATAAAAATATAATCTTTAGTTTTGGAAACTGAATTTCGGGAATAACTCGAGAACGCGTGGCGTGGAGGCATCGAGTTACAACTAAAACCATATCTTGAGATCAACACAGTCTCTTCGAGCTGTAAAATCAAATGAATAGGTTTATGCCGCAAAAATACTTATTTTTGCTGGACTACAAAGGAATGAGGTAGGCAAAATGCCGCCTCTTTCTACCTATCCGTCTGCGTTGGAGCCGATTACATGAGCCTCCTCTTCGCGAATCCGCTCCCGTATCTCACGAAGTGTCGTCTTCGCAAAAGGAGACTGCCGCCTCCCAGGATCTCTTGGTGGCCAATGATGATTCTAAAAACTGAAATAATATAATAAAACTAAAACGGAATATTATAGTTTATTCAAAGTTACTTAAAATAAGAATAAAATGTACCATAAAAAGTAAATAGCGCGATTCGGTAAGGATTATGACGTATTAAAAAAAATGGTTTTCCACGCTAGACCGCAAAATGCGATTTGCCACGCCGAAATTGAATGACAAAACTAACTTTTCCGAGCGTGTGAGGTGAAAATGTATATTTCGACACTCAAGGGAATCAAAATTTATAAGGTACTTTCCGTTGGCGTAGTACTATTGAATACGTCGTCGTAGTCATAGTATCGTGACGTTTACTACAAGTACAGGAATATATCTGAAAACTATACATTCTCGTATGTAATTAAATCATAGAAAAAGTATTCTTTAAGTTTGGAAACTGAATTTCGGAAAAACCCAGTTTTCCCAAATTCAGTTACAGAACGCGTAGAGCTACTGAGATAAAATTAAAACCATAAGTAATATTCAAATCAACAGTCTCTTGAAGCTGTGAAAAGATCAAACTCGTAAATTAACGTAAAAAAAGGTAGAGCCGTTTATGCCTCTAAACCGTATATTTTGACTCTCTCAAGGGAATCAAAATTCAGAGGATACTTGCCGTCGACCTAGAACTATAACATTTCGCAAGGTATATCGTCTTTTACTACAAATACTACACATTTGTAATGAAATAAAAAGTAATGAAATAAATTTTATAAATGTTTTTTTAACATATAGTATCAGCAGCATTGTATTGAAGTACGTTTTCTATTCTACGACAACAGCTACAGCACAAGGCTACAACACGAGCTTTTATATCTAAAAAGACAACAATTAAAGGCTCAGTAGCTCAGTGGCTGACCAGTGGGCCGGATACTACTACCGAGTCAATTTTTTTCAATGATTTTTTTATTTCCAAAAAAATTTCATAAGTATAAAAATAGCATTGAAAATGCAAAAACTTGAAAATCTCAAATGACAATAACTAGTACGCAACAAATACTAGTCGTCATTTGACCTTATTCAAAACATGTGATGTCAATAAGGACCACTTCTTTTGTGTCGATAATTTGAAAACTACATCATATTTATCTTTTATTTTTTTTCGTTGTAATGCAGTTAATATATTATGTTTGTCCTTCCCAAAAGACTTATCCCAAAATGTTATAGTGGTGGTAATAATAGAAATTCATATGCTGAATATCTCATGTGATTGAGGTTTATTAGTAAAACGCATTATAGTTTTCTATTGTTCTTTATTAGTGGAAACAATTTCAATAACAAAATATAGCATTATTAGACCTTTTTTTAGATTTTTAGATTTTTCTGGACCTCATTAAGACTAAGAAGACACAGTTATTGCAGTGGACGTTATTAAGCGTATCAATTAACAATTAATATTATAATTAACTACCAAAAGTTAAATTTAAAAAAAATGTTACGTTAAATAAAAAAATAATTTTATTATTACGAAAAAGTGCCAAAACTTGAACGATGATTATTAATCAAATAGTTAAATTAAACAAACAACAAAACAAACAAAGAGTCCTTATTCGGCTACCTTGAGGTGGTCCTAATTAGGCACTTAGCTATTTCAAAGAAATCCTATCAAAATAGTCAAGAAAAAACACTTCTTTCAATAACTTACCTTCACAATACACGTCTAGATGTATACTGTATCTGGATAAAATAAGGAAAAAATCATGAAATTCCACAAAATCCACCAGAAAGTTTTATAAGTTAACCGACGTGTAGTGACCTGCACAGTATCGACAGCCATACTGATAAAATGGCGGCGTGAATCGCAATAAATGTCAATGCACTTTTTTGATTGGTCAATGAGGAACGTCCACGCGCGATTTCAATTTCATTTATTAACGGGAGCGGAATTTTTGAAATTGTGGTCCTTATTAAGTGCTGGCCCTTGTTAGGCGGCGGTACCTTATTTTAAGGTTTTTGACCGCGATCGTAACCACGGCACATATAATTACTTTACTCTTTGCCACGGCAGCTGTAAAGGTGTGTCAAAACGTCGGGAAAACAAACGTAATAAAATATAACCTATAATATAAGTCGGGAAACCCAAAAAACCTTAAAATACACGTAATATTAAATATAAACTCGTGTGAATAAACATTGCGCTAGTTATCCGTAAAAGTTGTTTTATTTCAATGTACTGTACGCGCTAAAAATGTATAGACCTATCTGTAGCAAGTAATTTTGATTAAAATAAATAGGTAAATATACTTTTTCAGTTCCTCAAACTTCAAAATTCTGAATAGGTATAAATGGAGTTGACATATACATAACACCACCATGTGCCCCTCCGATACAAACGCTCTTAAATTCACCCTTACTTTTAGTTTCCCCTCGAACGAAATCCATTCTCTTTATGAACACTTTCCCATCAAGTCACCCTCGAAAGTATAGTAAGTATTACATAAAATTTCGTCTCAAGAATCGAGATCGAAAATCTATCCCAGAAACTGATTAGTTCCGTTTACGCAGCGCAATAAACGTAAAACGCTAATTTGAGATTTACGGATATCGTAAATCAGTAACGTTTATTGTGTTGTGACAAAAGAACAAGACGGAACAAGCACAATTCCTACAATGTTTATATTATTACGGGAAAACATTTTATACAACGCGTTTTTTCATATCCCATAGCTTAAGGGTTTTATTCAGACCACTAGCTTCCGCCCGCGGTTTCAGGCGCGTGGTTTCCGTTCCCGTGAGAATATCGGGATAATAAGTAGCCTATGTTACTCTTCGTTTTTTCGACTAACTCTATGCCAAAAATCAAGTCGATTGGTTGCTTAGTTAAAGAAAGGACAAACAAACACACTTTCGCATTTATGTATAATATTAGTTATGATTAGGGCTCCGGCCTCTTAAGGCATTTGCTGACTTTCTTCGCTCATAACCAAGCTCTGTCAATGGATTAAGGTAGATGTATTTAACGACCTGTTTGGCGCAGGGGTACTAAACCCGCCTTCTGCGCCAGTGGGCCCGGGTTCGATCCCCGGACAAGACAAATATTTGTGTACACGAACGTGACTATTTGTCTTGGTCTGGGTGTTTAATATGTAGGTATATTATGTATGTATTTACAAAAATAAAAAGTATATAAGTAAGTTTATCCGTTATCTAGTATCCATAACACAAGTTCTTCATGAAACTTAACGTGGGCTAGATAATTGGTGTGATTGTATGCAATTATTTGTTTATTTATGTATATTTTTTTTGTTCAGGAAATATTCAACTATTTCTTCTTCTTAAATTTAAGAGCTGCGCTCTTGTCGGTGGAGTATTCAACTATTTATTTTAAAAAATTAAATTTTTGGCAGCCATTTGTTATAAAAGCATTTTTTTTCGTAAAACATGGTTTTCGCCAGCCTCCGGCCCCCTTAATCCAATGCCCGGCACTTCGGGTCTAGTCTCCGGCCGTCTAAAAGAAAACAGCGGCCGATCACTAGGTAACAACAACAGCAAATCGTCGGCTTATTGCAAGAACTCGTTAACTACAAATAATCATCAAGTACACTTAAACGCACGAACGAATTTATCTGGATATGTTTAATGTAATGCAAAAACACATTTTCTTCTTACTTTTCAAATTTAGACGTTATGACCTATGCATTAAGTCATTAACTACCATATTAATGTTTTTGGGTGATATGAAACTTACTAACCAACAATAGTGGTTTTTAGTGATGTAAAAAAATGTGCTAATGTTCCTTTCTGGTAAATAAAAAGTCATTAAAATAATATAATGAATTTTTATGCTTATGCTTCACTTATAACACTGTTAAGTAACAGTTGGCTAAAATTCACTATTTGCACGTAATTAGTTCTGTCATATACATATTGTGCATAGAAAGTTTTAAAAGAATCTTAGTGGCTTTTATCAAATTACATTACCAGCAAAATATTATCATAGTTACTTGGCTTAAATTAATTAATGTCCCTTAACAATAAATATCTTTTGTAACCGACGTGGTCCGTGCTAAATAGGGGCAAGGATCTCTGCCTGCCGCTGCGGTGATTGTGATTGTGATCATTCCGCTGTTCGGCGTTGAACGTAGTGTTGCATTGTGTGAATTGGCAGTTAGTGATTACTAACAAAATGGTTCGACATTTGAATTGTTTTTTTGTTGTGTAGGTAGGTTCATACACTAGAGAGTGAGTATTATATGAAAAACCTCCACTATGTGAGGTGTATAATCTATGATTATTGAGAATTATGCTATTTGCAAGTTAAGTTAAATAAAAATAAAAAACAGTTTTCAGCTGATGTTATTGAAGGCACACCACTCCACTTTATAATTTTTTTCTGATACCTGCGGCGGGCAAAACCGCAACCAATACCTTTTATTCTGCTACTTTATTTAGTTCAGACAACACATCTCGAAGTTATAGAACACAAATATCTAGAGTATGGCTGGACACACTCACATGGAGGTGGACAGCATGCATAGCGCTATTGTCAAAATTCATTTAAAATCAAATGCGCTACATGTAAATTTTGTCGATGACAGATCTCTGTAATGTCATTAGATTGGCCAGGTCAGATAGAAATAAAAAGCAGAGTAGCAGCAAGAAACCTTAGACGAATAAGAAACCCCATGAACCTATGTGATGGATAATACAGATATTTTGGACTTAAAAAATCTTATAGAGAATTTGTTACAAAATCGATTTGGTTTCTACTGATGGACAAAAACTGCAGTGGCTGAAAGTTAAATCTTTCAGGTTTGAAAAAAATCACTTAATATTGTCAAATATCGATATGACTACTCATCCGTTTCATCATTCATCATCATTTCATCATCAATTTTAAGAAATTATTAATTTAAGATTACTATAATATATAGATACTATAAAGTGTTTATGGCAAGAAGTCATTAATTTTGTTTTAAGCTTTAAAAAATTACCTACGTTTTATGTTAAGAATTTAATTCTTGTTGATTTGAATAATAATAATAATAATAATAGTATAAATACTATTAAACTGCCTTTAGTTTTTTTTATACAGATTGTATCCTACTAATATTATAAATGCGACAGCTTGTTTGCGCGATGTGTGTGTGTTTGTTACCTCTTCACGCCTAAACGGCTGGACAGATTTGGATGAAATTTGGTTTGTGGACAGATTATTACCTGTATTCACATTAGGCTACTTTTATCCTGATCAATTATTGTTCCTTACGGTCCACACGGACGATGTCACTGGTGGCAGCTAGTTTGACATGATTACGGCATTTTCATGATTGAAAAAGTTCATTAATTGATTTCTTATAATTTGGTTTCGGTAATATATTTTTTTTGCCATAACTTAAAATAATATACTTTCAGAAACTAAATCATTACTTAATTTTTATATCTAATTTAAGAAATTGTTAATTGCAGATTACTATAAAATGTTTATCGCAAGAAGTCATTAACTTTGTTGTTTTTTTAGCTATAAAAAAAAAACGTTTTGTGTTGCGAATTAAATTTTTTGTTGATTTGATTAATAAATATGTAACACTATTAAACATTTTTTTTTTATTTTATACCTATTGTATTTAACAAGATATGGCATGTTCAAGATTAAAAACTTTTTTATTGATTTCTTCAATTGATTTCTCACAATTTGATTTTGGTCACTTAGTGAGTTCTTGCAATAAGCCGACGAAATATCCAGTGACCGGCCTATAGACCTTTGGTATACTGGAGTAAGGCTCATATTTGAATATTGCTCAAATGATTACTGCTTCTTAACTAATAATGTTCTACGATTCTACACGATGATTTTTATGGTGAATGGCTGACTTGATTACTTAAAATATAAAACACAGGTTAAGTTATTCATTAAGTATATTTTAAAATTACCAAAAAAATATACTTACTTTCCTACAAGGTTTGACAATATGCAGTTTATTGGTTTTTATAGTTTCTAGGTGTTTTATAAAATACCCATCTTTAACAATGTTGCAATTTGAAAAGTTTATATTGTATAAATTTCCCAAAAAAATTCAATTTTTTATTTATTCCGGTTTTTGACTCAATATGAATAAAGTAAAACTTTTGATTTTATTTAAAACGTCAATTATCCATAAAACGTTATGAATAAAAAAAAATGTTTTTATTAAAATGAAGATTGAATGGATAAGGGTCTCAATTTTTGTATTTATATTAATTTTGGAAAAAATAATAAATACCTATTTGATAGTTTTACAGAAGTTTTGTAAAAGTTTCCAAAAAAGGGTCAATTTCCATCTTTTTTCGTTGTTTAATTTTTATGACTCAATAAGTGGTATAAAGGACTTAAAACTTATGATTATCCTGAAAACATAAATGTAAAAAAAACTCTATTCATTTTAAAATTGTATAATTTTGACCCATGAATGTAGGGCTTGAAAAGACCCCACTCGACCGTTGGTGTTCCAAAAAGAGGCGCGACCGAACGGCGGGTTTATAGGCATTAAAATAAATCATTTTTATTTGGATAGTGTGAGTGTGTGATATTGAGATATTTTTACGTTAGGGAAATAATAAAAACAAAGATTTTAATATAATAACAAAAAAAACATTTTAACATTCAAGTGAAAATAATAAAGTGTAGTTTCGAATGGATCTTCAACATCACATAATGTTACCAAATACTAAGTTACTTCTTCACACATCTCCCACATTTTTAACAACAATAATCAATGATGCCCATGGTGGCCGTGGTGACCGTGGTGACCATGATGACCCTGATGACCATGATGACCATGGTGACCGTGGGTTTGAGATACATCCACGTGTGACACATTGTGATGTGTTACATGGTGATGAGACACGTCAACGTGGGGCACGTGGTGATGAGACACGTCTACGTGTGCCACAGGGTGGTGAGGCACAGAGTGATGTGGCCCGTGGTGATGAGGGTGGAAGTGATGTGGATCGTCATCACAGCAACACAGTGTTAAACCCATCCTGAAAAAAATATCAGTGTGAGATGATTTAAAATACAGTCAAGTTATCTGTCACGCAATAATTGAGGAAAAGAAGTGATTCAATCTTCATTACACTGTTTTTAGAATGTCTCATTATCTGAAGTCCGAGAAGAAGCTAAATATAAAAATATATTTTAACATGTAATTTATACTTTAACATTAATTCTAGTTATAAAATTAAAGACTAGGTAAGTAATACCATATTGTTATTATTGTTATATGGCAGATAGTCACTAGGTATATTATTGTCTAATGTAAGCCTTACCTTAAATATGTTAAAAATATCAAAACTGTATTGTAGACTAGAAGAACACACAAACACTAACTCAAAAGCAAACGAAACAATGACTAAAACATCATCGTAAACCTATCTTAAGTATCGATCGTAATTACTTATTAATATCCCTCTTGATAAAACACCAATAAAGGTGATTCAAGAGTATTAGGTTAATATCTATATGACGACACAACAGTCAATTAACTAAATGAATCATAAATGTTGTGTGTTTTTACCACGGACTTTTCCGGTCGAGTCATTGCATGATCTTACTCTCTTTCTTATTTATTTACATTTCTGTGTTCTTTATTTACTAAATATCGTGATTTTGTGCGTACCAACCTACAAAGGATTTTAGACAGATAGTATTAATAATTAAAATTATTGGGTAACTAGCGGCAGCTCGCAGTTTATATCGGGATAAAATGCCTATATGTTCTCAACGGTGAAAGAATCTTTCTTCGAGAAAGGTCCAGTAGTTTCGGAGCCTATTCAATTCATTCAAACAAACAAACAATCAAATCATTCCTCTTTATAATATTAGTATAGATTAAAATTAAAAAGCTAAGGCATTCTACTATATAGTCCTATTCTCTTATTTTTGTTGCCTTGGCTTAATTTTTGCTTTTTAGTTTTTGAAGTAAGTTTTATTAACGGTTATTTTTTAATTTTTTTGAGTGTCTGTAATAGGTAGTTTGGTAAACTACAGAAGGTTTTTTTTAAAGATTGCATTAGTTTTCATGTAAGTACATTTACAAAAGTATCGTGCAAAATTCGGTTATGTTGACAAAGTCCAAGTAAACAAATATGAAACATATAATGCTCATAAATGCTCATAACATAAAAACTCCTATGCCAAACTGAACCAAATTTTATGGGACCAAATGGCAGCTATTCAGCATCGAACAAAAAAAGAATCACGTTAATCAGTTGAGAAATCTCGGCGTAATCGGTGTACATACATAAAATATAAACCAACTGAATTAAGAACCTCCTCCTTTTTGGAAGTCGGTTAAAAGGTATGTACTTTTTATCAAACTATAGAGCAATTAGAGATGTTACAAATCTGGTAATAAGATATACATTTTTTCATTCCTTATCTAGATTTGTAGCGTAGGTACTAGAAACACGATTAAATGATTTTGCCGGGACACTTTTTCTTTTCGAAATGACCTCTTGAAAATACGAAAATTGAAGATTATTCTCAAATGGGTTTTTATGTATATGTAACCCCATTTGAGAATAATCGTATGATTATAAATTGGTTTAATTAGTGGATACCGATGATATTATATGTGTAGTAGCATTTCTCTTTAAGCGCTATAGTTATTTACTACGAAGTGTTTTCTTGGTTTTTCGCAAAATCGGTCAAAATCGGTCGCGCTCCCGCGCGCGTCGCTTTCTCGTTGCTAACTAGCTTCAGTCGTATAGCGCCTTAACAAAATCTTTATCAAAAAGTAATTCTTATACTGCAATACATAAATATCTCTTGTACTTTGATTTAGTTTTTCGTAAAGTATTAATATGGAGTAAGATGGATGGAAAGCCTTTTGAAGTAATCAAAATATTACTTTTGTAGGTATTTCGTAAAGTATTAACAAATACCTACACAAAGTTATCAAAATGCTTTCCATCCATCTTATGAAAAAATTATTGAGGAATTTAAAGATGAAAAGCCAATAAAAATAAAAACTACAGGAAAAGTCTAATTAAAATTAGTCTTCAATTCACTTTCTATTTGTTAACTTGAATAGTATAGAACGTTGGCTTTATAAAAAAAAATCTGGAGTCGCTCTACTATCTGAGTGCCGAATTTTATCCCAATCATTTTAGTAGCTTTAGTGTGAAAGAGTAACAAACAAACAATCTGACATAGGTACTTTCACATTGATAATATTAGTAGGAAGTAGAATATCATCTTAAGTGTCTAGTATCATGTTTTCGTAATTAAAAAAAACTCGCAATTTTTTCACATTTAATGGTGCCTGTAAATGTACAACCGTAAACTGTCCTTACGCATTTTATGAGCTGTATAAATAATTGAAGTAGACGGCAGCGGACACGTCCTACATAAAAATAAAAAAGCCATGCGGACAACCGCGATAAAAAGAGAGCTTCTCATAAAATTGATATTACGGAGTTACCCTATTTCTTCTCTTCATATGTACCTATTTTGAAGACTATGTAATAAGGGTAAATAAATAGGTAGGTATATTACAATGTATATTAACTACCTCAAAACTACATATTATCACAACATCAATGGATTCTGATATTCATGTAGTCTTGTAAGTACTTTTAAGCAAGATAGCAACTTCGCTATGATTTTTTGTTTGCCTTGCTATTCTGAAAATGGTTAGGGGAGATGTGCCTAAAGCGGGCACCGAGCCTAAAGAGGGCACTCTCTTTAATAATGACATTTCAAAAAACTGTGCGCTGCTATCACTTGACCGTAGTCCCCGCGTCCCGCACACCTCGCGTCATTCGTTCAGTTCACCAGTGACGACGCCATTACGAGCTGCGTAAAAAAATAGTTTTTAGTGGGTTTTCCAAAAATATTTTAAGGTAAGTCTCAGATGTCCTCTTATTTTTGGTGTTTACAATGCAATTATCAATACGTTTTAGCTATTAAGTGGTTATTTGGCTATAATCCGGTTGCACAAAAAACCACGTGTCTTAACATTTTGAGGTTAGAATTTGTTTGCATATTTCGAGTGGCGAAAAAGGCAAAGCGGGCAAGGTAAAGCGGGCACGTGCCCGCTTTACCCACCCATTTCATTTAAAAACGAATTGCTAAAGCTTCTTCTGCTTTTTTTTGGATGGTAAATAATTACAAGCGGAAGACTTCGCAAGCCTCATGGACCTCCTCAACCATGCGGCAAGCATTGCGAGATGTTCAAGAATTAGGAAACTGTTACAAAGGTATTAACTACTTATGGAATCCCAAGAACGACGCTGTAAAGTCATCTGAAATCTGGGTCGTATGAAGTAAATCTTGGAAGATATGTCCTGATCCACAGAAAAGGATCAGGAAACTGAGCTTTTGGAGTATGTATCTCATATGGACATTTTGTTTTACGTTTTGTCAAAACAAGAGTTCTTGGAACTTGTTTATAATTATACTGAAATGAATATGCGTCAGCCATGTAATCTTTGTGTCTTTGGCTCCACATACCACACATCGTATGCAGCCCTTAGATTACTGCGTGTATGGGCCACTTAAAATTTATTTCGAGCAGGCTGTGGCCGTTTTAAAAAAAACTCATGCTGGACGAATAATTAATAAATTTTCAATTTGACGACTCTGTATGAAATAAAACAGGGAGAAAAAACTGCCCTTGACGAGTTTCTTGCCGGTTCTTCTCGTTACAAGGTCTCCCGCCGTAGGGTTTGTGAACCGATGGCGTAGCTTCTTTGACGTTCATAAGTGCTTGTAACAACCTAGGCTGAATAAATGATATTGACTTGACTTGACTAATCAAAATGACGTAGCCAAGTTGTTTGCAGACGCTTACGTGATAGCAGCAACAGTAAACAATGCTATAAACGGATTCAAGACCACTGGTCTTGATCCAACAAATCGATTTATTTTTGATGAATCTGATTTTTTGCCAGCTTCTGTTACAGAAAATCCATTAAATCCAACCAAACCCGCACAACCCGTTGAAGCATTTTTGCCACTTGACGAAGAAACTGATAGGACAACTCCTTCGCCGTCAATAATGGAAGACATAGCAAGCACATACAATTTATTACCTTCTGAAAATATAGAGAAAGGTTATTTGACCCCTCCACCAGCTCTGAATGTTACACCACAAAATCGTGTTACGACGCCTCCGGCATCATCTATAATGTGTATATATCTATGTTATGTGATGATTTGAGTGAGGAAATTATTCTCGCTGGTATAATATTTTCTTGTTGGAAGACGTATAAAAACGATGTTCCTTTATAATATAAGTTTGTTTACCTACTAGAAAGATATTTACCTAGATTGTTTCATTTCATTTTTCAAATTGTGATAAGTATTATTGATTTAATTATAAAACTTGATCATTTTTTTTGTTTCCTTTATTCCACTTTTATTGAAGGCAGAATATGGGTATTACATTTTCTAATAATTGTGATTTATGGATAAAATTTTCCCATGCCCGCTTTACCTCAACCCATGCCCGTTTTGCCCTAAACGAGTGCCCGCTTTAGGCCCCCCCCTCGGGCAAAGCGGGCAATCGTAGAGGTTTGGTAATTTAATTATAAATATTATATTGTTCAATTTTTGATAAATCGGACCATGCTACATTCAAGAGCGATAAATTAATTAATCTTTTGGGACAAAATAATAAACTTAAATAAGTTATAAGCAATATTTTTTCCAACTTTCCCTTAAGGTGCCCGCTTTGGGCACACCTCCCCTAATCACTTCAAAAGTCACCTCGCAAATCATCTCACTTATTTTAGTAATTGCGAACGTTACAAAAATGCTGTCGCGTCGATATAGGTACTTAGTTGGTATTTTCTTTTTGATTATTTTCCTTTTTCTTGTGCATAATTTAGAAAGTAACATTTTTTGGTACAAGCGCTCCCAACCATGTTAGAAAAGAAGTGAAGAGATATTTTAATGTGATTCAAATCGCATATACTTAACCATTATATGAATAAGATAGCATTGTTTTTTTTAATTACCTAATTTATGAACCCCAAAAGTTCACATTGATATGCAGACTATACAATTACTTAATCATTGATGTAATTAATCAGAATCCTAAATTGTTAAATTGCTCCTATATTAAGATGTAATATATTTTTATCAGCCACACAATGATCGATCATTTTTCATCGCTCACACCAATCAATTGAAGTAAGTACTAGAGTCGTCGTCTCAGCCACTTGACACCCACTGATTGGTATATGCCTCCCCAAGGATCTCCACGACGATCGGAAATTACTAGAAGTACTAGAATATGTGCTACATAATAATAATTTACAATAATAGTCTTATGGCTAACTATTTATTCTTACTCGTCAAACTGTTGATATAAAATTTTAAGAAGACTCATTTTCAGAAGTCTCCAAAGTGCGATGTCAGTGAGAAACTTATCGGTTGTGTGATAAATTTAAATGGAAAATACTAGTAAAAATTTACGCTGCTCATTTCTCAGGTGGGATTTGAACCCGATATCTGATGATAAAAAAACAATTTTTGTATGTTTTTGTTGTTATTGACCGGAACGTTATCAAACCGGTCACGACGGAAGACCAGCGCGGGTCGTAAGACCATGCATTATGCTGAGTCGTGACCGTTTTGGGACAAATCTTAATGTTCTCTGTGTGTGTACTTGATTTCGTAACTGTCTGTGTAATTTGTCTTAAATAAATCGATTTTTCTATCTTTTCTTTGTTTGGAAATCCGACTCACTGCTTGTCGAACTGCGGAATACGACTCTGAAATTCTCTGACATTGGCCTCGTGAAGAAAAACCTTCTAGGTGCAAAAGCAAGATCCTCTATAGGTCTGTAACGATGCCATTTCGTTCTAGCCTTATGGATGGATAAAACCTCCATAATGGCTGGAAACTCCGTAGTGTCACTCTATGGAAATCAAATTATATTTTTATCTGTTCTGTCTAAATTAAAACTTTCTCCGTTCCACGATCCCTGTTCAGCTCATTTTGACGTAATCTTACAGAAACCAGCAAGCTGAACAGAGCTAATTAAACCATTTTTTATCTAAAGTTGTGTTTATAATATAATTTTCATAATACATCAGGAACCCGTGTATCGGGGTAAGCATAACTACCTACTTTTTTACTCATTGTTTAGATTAAGTATTTATAACTAGGACTTTTGCTATATCTATGTATTTTCATATTGTTACAGTTCCTTATTTCTATTACTACGAAATAAACAAATCGCCTGTGAACTTGGACGAATTAACCACTGGACACGAAACCCGAGAAGAATGTATGAAAACACGATCAACCAATTCTTGCGGGGGTGAGGGGCGATTACTAATGTCAAATAGTGACAGTAGTGCTTGAAGTAATCGATAATTTTTTTATCGATAAGTAAGGAGTGAATGAATGAACCTATTGAGTTTAAAAAATCATGTGTGTTTAAAAAAAATAGTAAGTTAATTGTTTATTTCGTGGAAAAATTAATAGCACGATAGGTAAGGAGTGAATGAATGAACCTATTGAGATTAATAAATCATGTGTGTTTTAAAGAAATTAGTAAGTTAATTGTTTATTTCGTGGAAAAATAAAAAGCACCTAATAATATGAAAATCTCATTAAAAAAATACCTCAAATTCAAAAAACTATACAATATGGTTTCCAAAGCGTTAGTGTTTGGGTTTTTTTTTTGTGAAAAATGGGTAGATACATGCAACCTGATACTAGTACTGTACTGATAAGGCTTAAGATGGAAGCGCGGTATCCTCAATCTCTGAGGAACTAGCTATCTTACCTCTAACTGCCGGAACGGACTTGGATAAGATGGTAGTCGCTAGCCAGGCGGACTTACAATTTACTTACTAACACTTTTTAAGTGAGTAAAAAACATTAATATTTGGTTTATATAGTAATATAATTCATTATTTACATTAACTTCTTCAATCACTCGAGCTTTTTTATATAAAACAAAATATGGGTAATTAGTTCATTACAGAACCATTGTATAGGACATACACAATAGCAACCCCTCCATAAGTGTTTAATTTTATAATCGATTGCAATCCCTTTCAAAGGTCAAATAGTTGTGGCGCGATGCTATGTGATGCGATGTGAATAATATGTACCTTTTAAATGAAAAATTTAAAGGGATTGTGATAGACTTACAATTAGACAATAAACCCCCTGTGTGCTTCTCGAGCTGTGATATCTCGTATTCTACATTTTTTTTGGAGCCAAAAATCTAAGTACACTAAAATCTATTGAAAATAATCATCGACATTAGAAGATCGTTGAGACTAAAACATTTTAATTTCAACTCTAGTATCCATTTATATTTAAGAAATATGCATATTTGTAAAAAAAAAATATAAACTTGTTTTCAATTTATTAAAGATCTCAAAATTTACGCCACCGTACGAAATTAGCACAACCTAAACACAAATTAGAAATAGTAGACTAGCGTTTGGATAGCGTATGGTCCAGCATACGCTATGACAGTTTTAAACAACAAACAGAAGTTATCAACAAAACATCGCATATAAATTACCTATATTTAAGAAAAAGCCAAGGCAGTATCTTTCTAGCAACTACTAGCTGAAATACTAATTGCAAGAATATTTCAACCAATAGTTTATTGTAGTTTTAAGATTGTTTTACTTGAATATAATAAAACGATCTTAAAATTAAAATATTATAAGATTAAAAAATTGTATAATTTAGCTTACGTACATACATAAATATAATTAATTTTATTCTTGCTGTGACCTAACAAGGTCTATGTTAGAAACAAATAATAAATGTAATCACCATTTATGATAAATTTTAACAAGAAAAATATTGGAACAAATGAACTCGGCCACAAGTGAATTTTCAGATGTGACTTGAACCCACGACTTTTGGGAATCCGGCCCACTGCTCTAACCAATGAGCTACCGAGACTTGCGGACCACTGTCAAAATTCTCCGATACTTTTATACTTTTAATATGCTGTAAGAATATCCTTCCTTGCATTCGAAAGAGAAAAAAAACAAATGTTTAACGATCAATTATGATGATGATTTTTTAATTTTTGCGTTGTCAATGCTATTTTTATACTTATGATAAATGTTAAATGTTAATGTACAACACACTATGATAATGTACAACATAAGTCTAATACTAAAAAACAATACCGTGACTGATTGATAGGCAACGCACAGCCCAAACGGCTAAACCAATTAAACTGAAATTTTGCATACAGGTTCCTTTAACGATATTGGCGAGCACTAAGGAAGGATGTTTTGATATTACCACGGGAACGGGAACCATGCGGGTGAAAAAAGCATTTTTTTTTAAGTTTGAAGCTATATTTAAAATATAACGAGCTCAAAGTTCGTAGGGTTGCGTCGTATAATTACAGAGTTCCTTTAGTTATCTTCTGGCTCCATCATCAGACCTTAGATGTTATCTAAGACCTGAGTCCTCGTCCATGTTATCTCCCTGCGTACCGGTTCCACCCAATTTCTTCGTGTTAGGGGTTCAACTGTAAATCTGAAATTAATTTGAATAGTTCCTACATTAAAATTGGATTCGTTCGTTCATTTACATACATCGATATGTTTATCGATATGTTCAAGCCCTATACGACATAAAAATGCCAATTGATTGAATGAGTGATACATATAACCCAACCAAATTACTTATGCAATATCTTTGAAGAATTTACACGTACAATGATTACTTTTTGAAATGACGTATTACATTTTGTTTACATACCAAATTTTATTTATTTTACGAAAAATTGCTACTCTAATAGATTGAAATTATACTTACGCGTGAAAAGAAAAATGTTTTGATTGTCCGGTATGTTTTTTACAAATTAACTCAGCGCATTTACCCATTTTTGAGATAATGTTCCACTTCGAGTACTCGCGTCATACTGACAACGCCATATTGCTTACTGTGTCTAAAAGGCAGGGTAAGTGACAGAGGGGTAAAGGCGAACGCGGTCCTCGTTACGCGTCCAGTGGTTAATTCGTCCAAGCCTGTGAACGATACTTTTATTTCGTTTCCCTATTTATTAAATGAGTGCGGCGGTTCCGACGTCCCGGCGACTGTAGTGCTGCCGGACTAGGAGCCCCACCACAGGTCTAACGAGACTAAACTTTTTCTATCTTATATTTATTTTCCTTGTGAGTTACAAAGAAGTGAAAATAGTGGAAAACTTAAACTTATTTGTCACCAATGGAACTGAATATTTTTCTTATTAGTGTAAGAAATCATGGGTTACATTATAGTACCTACATTATGATATAAGTGCGGTAACTTTTTAATTTTGCATTTTACAATGCTATTTTTATGTGATAATTTTTAATCAAGTAAATATACTAGAAAAAAGCAACTTGTCTCATGTCGCCCTGACGGGACTCGAACCCGCATCCTTGGGAATCCGGCCCAATGCACTGACCAATTATGCTACAGAGACCTACGAGAACACGTTGAAATTCTCTAGTATATTCACCTTTTTCTACGGTGTTGGCCACCATCGTTTCATCAATGAGAGAAATATCCTCGCATTCGACATGATGAAACGACGGTGGCCAACAGCGTAAAAAAAAAAATTATCACATAAGTTGAAAATTACAGCCGAGGCGATATTTATACAAGAAAGCAGAGGCTGTAATTATCAAAGCGCACGTATGTCATACGACATTTTATAACATGTTTGCGAGGAAATAAATAAAACTCGGACTTTCTTAAACGAATAAATTTTTAATCGCTTGTTAAAGCAGTTATGAAAATTTGAATAATTTGTAAAATTTATTATTACGTTGCCAGTTGGCATTTTTAGTGTTGTCAAGTTATTATTATTAGTTACAATTTCACCAGTCGGGCAAGAGGCTTAGAGTAGCCTTTTTCGCTGCCTCTGAGACTTCTGGCGGTGTCGAATTAAAAATTTCATCACTACTTGACGTCATTTTCAAATAAAAACAATACAG
The DNA here is from genome assembly GCA_910589605.1 of Chrysoteuchia culmella. NCBI lineage: Eukaryota > Metazoa > Arthropoda > Insecta > Lepidoptera > Crambidae > Chrysoteuchia > Chrysoteuchia culmella. The sequence continues at coordinate 13,558,872 of OU342654.1, forward strand.
CGAAAAGAAAAAGCGCGGGGAATATTTTTTTCACCTCACACGCTCTGAAAAGGAGGTTTTGTCAATCAGTTTAGGCTTTTTGCGGCCTAGCGTGTCAAAGTACTTTTTTAATTTAATACCTAAAAATATGTCTTAATGCGTTCCGAATCGGACTATTGACTTTTTTGTTATATTTGATTCTTATTTTAAATAGTTTTAAATTAATTATAATACTCCGTTTAGGTTTGATTATATTATTTTAGTTCATTGAACCATAAAATAATAACAATAAGATTAAACTATTTGATATAAGAATTTTTTATTAGGCTGGGTGAGATTTCACAACCTATAATTGGATTTCGGACTGTGACATAAATCCTTATTTTTAAATTGTCTTTGTCTTGTACCTCATGTCAGTGTCAACATTTACGGAATCGTTTTTATTCTTATTAATAAGTAACGATATTATATTCCTACTTTAAATAACTTTGAATTAACTAAAATACTCCCTTTTTTATTATTTTAGTTTTTTATATCATTAAAACAACGAGAATAACGTATATTTAGTTTAAACTTTATGTTTAAAGAATGTTTTACCGGAAGTTGACCGCGGAAACAACCATAAAATGTTTCTCGCTGTTGTGAGGTGAAAAATTGTATGTTGCGCTTGGTAGAAAAGTTTTTAGCGTCTTGTACCTTTGAAATCTGAGCGAAAACTCGCCGCTAAATAATCAACTTTCCAGCCTTGCATAACAAATAACTATTACTTGTTCACAAATTAGCGATGCGCGCGCATCAGCGCTTTTTTTAAGGCAAAGGCATAAAAACAGCCATTATTATTAATAAAGTAAATTAATATTTTTGTACTTATGTTAAATATTAAATAGAAAAATTTTGGAAAAAATTAACTCGACCACAAGTTAATTCTCAGACGGGAGTTAATTTTTTCCCATATTTTTCTATTTAAAATTAAACATAAGTATAAAAATAGCATTGAAAAATGCAAAAATTACAAAATCATAATATTTTTGTGTTTTTGTTACAGATAAATGGTTGTAATTTACTGTCAAAATTAATTACATTAAAGAATTAAATGTTTATTTATTATATTTTATCTCCCAAAGTTAATTTATTCAAAAAATGTTGACCTCTTTTCTGACATAAAAACTCTTTGCTAAGATTAAAAAGTACCGTTCGTTTTAGACGGAGCATCTTGATAAACCGTGCGTTTTACATTACATTACCGCACAAGTGCGTAATGAGATACATTACGATATTGAAATTGGTGTAATAGGAGACCCTTTACGAGCAAATAAGTTATAATAATATTTTATCTCCCTTTTCACCCTCTCCAAGATAATAAATTTAACTATTTTTCGACTAGGTTCTTCTCCATGTTCCAAACTATCTAAAATAGGCAATTGCCTATTTTAGATAATTTGGAACATGTGTAAGTACTTAAGTACTTACTAAAATTCATATAACTTTGCTATTTGGCCTGACCTTGTACTATTAAGTATTTTGTGGCCTGACTAAGAGAAAACATTTTGTCTTTCCTCAAATTTGAGATTATTCCAATTATTAATTATTAATGTTGTATTTTAACCAATTTTGTTACCTAAGTACCGTGGAAAACTTTACTAGGATTATGTGTAAACCGTACATAGAACATTTTCTATGAAAACTTACAAGTTCACATATAGGTGCGACTTTGATTAGTGTTACAAAACTTTGTAAATCAGCTTCGTTAGTTTACGAACTCTTGCTAAAGTAGCCACCATCTTTTATAAGAGTACATGTGACGTGAATACGTGATCAACATGGATCGATATATTCGTGAGCGGAGCACGCAAGAAGGGTGACACACGTGATAAATTCCCACCTTTTTAGAATGGCGGGCAAGATACATTGCTCTGATTGGTCGCCAGTCCCGCGCTTTTCTCATAGCAGAAGACGCATGCGCTTTAGAAAGTTTGATTCAAAATGGCCGACAAGTTTTCGTTTGTGAAGTTACGCCATTTTTTTTCTCAGTTCTTGTGATTGGAGGATCTTTTACACTTGCCGAATTTCGATTGGTTCACAATTTTAGCAGATTGTGGGGAAATTCTAGATGGAAGCTTCAGTAAAGTGAAGTATTATCTAGTGTGTTAGAGAAAACTAGATTATTTATAACTTATCTTATAAAATAGGAATATTAAGTCAAACTAGAGTTGTACTTTTATTTCTTGGTAAGTTTTAGTTGACTTATATTTCAGTACGACAATATTTACATTGAGTTAGGTACCTACATTCTAAATTTCTATGAATTAAATATGTAGTTAATTTCATAGAAGATTTACTTTATAGGAAGAAATATCTCTTAAGAACATAAATTAATAACAGTTTCTTATTAAAAAAAGTATTACAAGGTATATTCATACGTTTCCTTGTAAATTATTGAGTTTTCTTCTCATGCTACTGTTCAAATATCGGTGTTTCATTTAATCTTGTCAATCTATCGTGTATTAGGTACTTAGCTAAGTACTTACCAACATCTGTCTAGTATAGGGTGGTACATGTGTGAAAATAATAAACACATAAATTCACTAAATTGTTCTGAAAAATCACAACAAACTCAATCACATTCAACCCACACCGTATCTAAAGCAATACTGATTGATTTAGGTTTTCTCAGTTTGTACAATCTTTGCAAGGAATAATAAAATTTGCCGTAGTTCAATGTTTAAGCTCGCTTCTATAGGCAGGGGTGTATTCAGGGTAGCGCGTGTTTACTAATTCAATCAAACATAAAAAAGTCGCTCCTTTTCATATAATTCTTTAAAAGTAAGTACAACACCTATTGTTCATATTATTTATTGAAAAAGATTCACCCACAAAATATCATTACGAAATAAAAACGCACAAGCATTGCTTGTGGAACGTTAAAAAAGTTTGCATAACGATACAAAAGTAATGACAAAAACTAAAAGGAAATATTGTTTAATTAATTTTTTTTTTTTACTAGAGTAAGTAATTATTTTGTCCTTTCTGAAATAAGTAGGTAAAAAACGTAGTGATTACTTGCTCAGTGTCAGTGGTTAAGTACATCAGCAAGTTAGGATGTACTTTTATTAGCTTTTCGTGTCCCAACATTTTCAGTATATTTTACCTCCTATAGAAAGTCCATCTATCAAAATAACAAATCGTAGGTACATAAAGGTACAAATAGTTTAAAAAATTAACTAAATATTTTAAACTAAAAATTTCGAGAGAGAATAAAAATTCTTTTAGAAAAGATACTTACTAATATTGAACACACAGATGCGTCCCTGTCCAGGTAGATCTTGTTTACCCTTTTGCTTATTCAGTTAACTGAATACACCAATAAAGCCATAAAAAGACAATGTGTGATAATCACACCTATTATTCCTTTTAATTTATGACTCAAATAAAGTTTCGGACAAAACATTTGAGCATGACATAGGTAAGGAGTATGTTACAAATACAAAGAATAAAGCTAGGTTTGTTTATGATACCTACCAAAGCTTTAAATAACACTTTTAATTCTTATTTCCTCTTTGATAATACCGGACAGCTGCTCTATATTTGTGATTCCTTTGAATGGATTTAGTAGTTACATTAAAAATGATGTATTTATGCCACAGTATTACGAATTAGTTAAACTTAAATAAAAAACAAAAAATCCCTCCTGTTTCAAAAGACAAGACAACTGAAAAGAAGAAGGAAACAAGATCAAATATAGAATTGTTGTTTAATATAATACTTAATATGCAGTCAAAGGCATGTCATGAACGATTTATTATAAAATTCTATGCCTCCGGCAAGGAACAAAAGTTCTATATTTGATCTTGCTTCCATCTTTTCAGTTGTCTATTAAAGCAGGATTTTTAATTTTTTAAATTTATATATTTTTAATTAAAAAAAAAAAATCACTTAAAATAATAGTTTCACCTCAGAGTCGCTTTGTAATTTTTTTTAACCTCACTTACCTAAGAACACTTGGGCTGTCGAGAAAAATCTAACGATATCTTAATTATAGAAATTTGTTCAGTCGTTTGAAAGAAATTAAGTACCTACCTAATAAAGAATATTACTTATAAACATACAAATATACAAAACATAACTCTTTACTTGTAGTCGGGTAAAAACTAACTAATAATTAATTCGTTGTAGGATATAGGGGCTATGCAGCTCCAGTTGGAACTGTAGTCACTGCGACCTATAAGATCTATTGTAACTCGCCACCTTGTTTAAAAACTACCTAACAGAAAAGGGGAGATAATTAACTCCGAAGTGGAATGGTCAGTAGGTTACTTGCCTAGATTAACCCCTATTATTACTACTACGGTATTATGTACATACTTACAATTTGTTCAATATGAAATCGCAGCCTAAATAGCAGCGTCTTTATTCCAAAATCTTGGTGACTGCAAGAGCCAACTTTTTTTTTGTTTTGAGAGAAGGGTTTGCTCTTACGCATACCAGCCGGTTATGCTAGGCTCGCCTAGGATATCCCCAGAACTGTGTCGTCCACCTATATAGCGCTTTCCAATCGTGGCTAAATTTAATTTCTCCAATTTAGGGCTAATGTAGGTAGTGCTTATTAAGCTGGATAGTAAGATACTTGTAACGCGTTCTCTACAATCCTAATCCATCCATCTAACTTTCCGAACTAATATTATAAATGCAAAAGCGTGTTTGCTTGTTTGTCCTTCCTTGCTATGCCAATCGACTTGATTTTTGGCATAGAGTTAGTTGAAAGGACGGTGACATATCAGAATCAGAATCAGAATAATTTATTTGTGAAATGTAGGTTAGTGTTACAATAATGGAAGAACTTGTGTTTATTAGTATCACTACATTTCCACCTTATGCTAGGTATACAACCTATACTAATTGTAGTATAGGTTGTATACCTAGCATAAGGTGGAAATGTGGCATGTGCATGTGGTGTGCATGTGGTGTGCTATACATACCTAGCATAAGTATTGACTTATGCTAGGTATGTATAGCACAAGATGACGCAAGCCATGTCACTTATAAACTAAGTCTAAATTATTTGTTAATTAAAATATCAATTTAATAATTAGTAATTCACAATGTCAAAAATATGTAATACCTGCAATAATAAAAATTTCAATGTCATAAATAATTATAAGTCAAATAATAATCAACAATAGAATTAATAATCACAATAAACATAAAATGTTATCTAAATCATTTCAAGGATTTGTCATTTAGAAATTCCTGCACCGAATAATAGGCTTTGTCAACAAGTAGTGCCATAAGACGATTTTTAAGCACCTTTATCGGCAACGTTCTAAGAGCGACAGGTATATTATTAAAAATTTTGTGGGCCATTCCAAAGAAACTACTGTTTATATGATCAGTTCGAAATTTAGATGCACATATCCTACTCCCATCACGATGACTTTTATTTGGATTTCTTTCTTCAAAGGTAGTGAAAGAATACTGGTTATGCGTTATGAACATAGCAACTTCGTATATATATAGTGATGGTAGAGTTAAGATTTTCAGTTGCCGGAATAACGGTTTACAACTCTCTGTTGGTTTAAGGCCAGTAATTGCTCTTATACATCTTTTTTGGTACTTAAATATCAGTCTTTTACCCACAGAATTTCCCAAAAAAAATTAGTCCATATCGCAATATAGACTCAACGTATCCGCGGTAGGCCATCAAGACACTGTCTCTATTTGTTATCTTGGAGAGTTTGTATAGAGCATAGACTGAGCTATTACTGAGCATAGGCTACTTTTTACCCCAATATTCCCACGGGAACGGGAGCCACGCGCGTGAAACCGCGGGCGGAACCTAGTGTTACACAATTAGGCCCCCATGCTTAAATTAGGCGAAGTCCAATATACCTAAGTTTGTTTTAATATATCATTGGGAATCACGGGACTTTTGGAACTGAAATAGTGATTTATAGTGATATTTTCAAACTACATATAGGTAAGTATGATAAATATTAAACAAAAAAAATTACTAGAAAAAAGCAACTTGTCTCATGCCGCTCTGAAGGTATACATATATAAGTATATTTCTAATTAAATAAAAATAAAATAGAACCGTCGAAAATGGAAATATCTTGCTTCAAAAATACAAGATAAACACAACATTTGGAATCAAGAAAAAATCCATTAGAAGAAATATTTCCATTTTCGATGGCTAAATTTTATTCCAAAATTTTTTATCATTTCTTGAAGCAACCTAACTACCTACCTACTTTTTAAAAATTATTGTTAGAAATGTGTAGTTTGAAATTATCATCATACCTATATTGAAATAAAACAACTTTTACGGATTTTAAGCACGCTGTAATTTCACGAACTAAGTTCTAATTGTTCGTATTATTTAAGATTTTTTGGATTTTCCCGACGTTTCGGTACTTTTCAGCTGCCGTGGCACGGGATTACTATGGCAACAATTTATTGATTTGATATTTTGATTTATTTATTTATATACAGGGTGGAAAAAAGACGGTATATAGCTGGAGGGAAAGTACCCTACATATTTATGTAACAAATTTTACACAAAGTGAACATTTCTTTTTTTTTTTTTCAAAAAGTTAAACTGCATTCAAACTTTTTTTTATAAATCACTTACCTGCACCGGGAATTGAACCGTGTTAAATAAGAAAAATAACACCCTGGACTTTTATTGTATCGCTGGATAGTCTTAAGTATAAATATCAATTTTATAAATTTACTTATTTAACTTTAAAAGTTGCGATCACAACTTATAACTGTTAGTTAATTAAGTTTTTTGAATAATATTTACTATAAGGCGATACAAAAGGCCACGAGACACGAGTTTTATCAATGAATAAGTTTGTGTTTAATCAAGTTTTTTGAACAAGTTTTTCAGGATTTCTCTTTAATTTTAGATAGTTTATTACTCATACACTTTCAATTTGATACATTAATGTAAATTAAAGAGGTTTTCCTTCTCAATGTCTTATTTGTAAATAAAAAAACTAGTTTATTAATTTATTCAAAAAAATAACAAAAAAATGGAATATTGCCTAAGTTTTAAGGAACGACTTAAGAAATTGCATTTTTAATATTTTTCGTCATCGATTTATACGAAAATGACACCAAACTTGACCTATTAGTTAATAAACACAGTCAATTGTAATTGTAGCTGAGCGGTTCTAATTTTACTTTAAGTCACTATAGTTAATAAACTAGCAAACAAAAAGTATAATAGTAAAGCCTATATAAGGAAAATTTCAGTAAATATAACTTTCAAGTACCTTCGCCAACAATAAGTAGCGAAAAAAATTATGTAGCTGAGTGGTTCGGTGCTTTGACCGGGTCCCTCCGGCATCACATGGAGGGGCCCCGGAGGCTACCAACCTTAACCAGCTACATTTTGACCCAGGGAACGACTGTGCCAAGTTTCAACAGAATCGTTTTTAATAGACCCCCAGAATACGCTCTTCGTTGTTAGTTCACAAATTTTTATCGATACTTATTGTTGGCGAAGGTACTTTAATGTTATTTTTTTTTTATGTATACTTACATTAAGTACTTTTCTATTTCTTGTTTGAAAATAAAAAAAATGTTTATTAATTACAGTGCCAGTACTTGAAAGTTATATTTTTTGAAATTTCCTTTATAGATATAGGCTTTACTAGTATTTTTTTTTGTTTGCAAATTGAAATACTAGTTTATTAACTACTAGCTTCCCGCCCGCGGCTTCGCCCGCGTGGACTACACGACTTATGCTATTGTGGGTTATCCATAAGAGATAAACATATACCACCGCGGAGTTTTCTGTAGACCTTTTCAAGGTGTACAAATACTTAGAACATTATTTTGATAAATCGCGTAGGGTTCAGCCTGCGTTTGCAATGTAAGCGGAAAAAATGTAATTAACGAAATCACATTAGAAACCTCAAAAATTTAATTCTCTACTCTATATTGAAGGTTATTATACATATTAACCTTCCTCTTGACTTCTATTAAAAAAAAAACTACACCAAAATCCGTTGCGTAGTTTTAAAGATCTAAGCATACATAGGGACAGACAGCGGGAAGCGACTTTGCTTTATACTATGTAGTGATAGTGACAGAGTGAAAATCATTATTTCGATTTTTTTTATATAGTGTAATTTTCAAGTGACTACTTTAGTAATTCATTTTTTTTACACCAGAAATAAATTTCTCGTCATCAATTTATACGAAAATGATACCAAACTTGACCTATTTGCTAAACAGTTATAATTTTTGGAATGAAGCCGGGCGAAGCTGCACTTTGGCCTCCCCTCCCCTCTGGCGCCAGAGGGGAGGCTACCGGGGGCTACCGATCTTAATCGGCTAATTTTGACCCAGGGCTATTTTTGCACCAAAGTTTCATACTTGTGTCAAAAAGTAAGGGTCGGGCGTTTTTTGTCGCTAAGCTCCTTTACTACTACTGGAACTTGTTCATCGATGGACATGGGAGACGGGCAGAGGGGCCATGCGGGCCCAGTTTGGGTTGGTGGGTGGAAACTACTGTAAATTCAGCCGAGATCGACGTCTAGCAGAGGAGCTCTTGATCGTTTTTTTGGCACCCATACCGAGCATAGTAAACAGATTGAACTGCGTCATCCACTCACTGTCCCTTGCGTATTATATTTACTTTGGCTAGGTATATAAGTTCTATAACGCGTGTATATGAATGGGGCAGCTGGTGAAATGACATACCTAAATAAGGATGAAAAGTAGATGTAAAAAAAATATGTATGGGTCATTGCTTAGTATAATTATCGCGCCTTTCTATATTCAAGATAGATAAATTTCATCTCTTAAGTTTTTAAGCTACAACGGGGAAACACTTAGGGCCGGTTTCAATAATCTATCCATAACAATAGGTAGGCCTACCTTGGTTACGTTACTTAGCAACCGCTGTTATTTTGGGTTATTTTAGGCTGATTAACAAAAATATCTAGGCAACAAAGCTCTAGTAAGCCTATCTCTTACTGAGGATAGGTTATTGAAACCGACCGTTAGCCGTCATAATAGGCACGAATAACTATTAAAATAGTATCGAGCACGAAATGTCAAAAAATGTATAGGCAAATGTAGTTCAGCTTATGTCCGGTAGGAACGCTGCTCAATATCTCCATTATTTTACTTTACTTCCTCGATACATACTCGAATGTTATTCGTGCTAGGCCTACTGATATTAATAAATAATGATAAAGCCAAAGGTGGTGATCCCACTTTTTCTGGAATTCTCAACCACTGAGGAACTGGCAATCTTATCTATTAAAGCGCCTTATAAAAAAACACGAAATCACTTCGTAGTAAATGACTATAAGCGATTAAAAAGAAATGAATCTATACGATGCTAAGTATTATTGTAGTCTAGCAATTAAACCAACTTCTAACAGTATGTGTAACCCCATTTGAGAATAATGTTGAATTTTTGTATTTTTAAGGGGTCTTTTCGAAAAGAAAAAGTGTTGGGGCAAAATCATAAAATCACGTTTCTGAAACTCTATAAATCTAGATGAAGAAATATAATTCTTATTACAATATTTGTAACATCTCTATCTAACCTTCGTAGCTTTATAAAAAAAAGTACATCCTTTTTTTTGTTGTTAAAGGATTATAGTATAATGTTAATTTGTACAATGTCCTGTGCCTTGTACCAAATATAAAAGTTTGTATTGTATTGATTGATACCGAACGAAGGGTGCTACTCACAGACATAATCTATGTCTGTGGTGCTACTAGACTACAGAGGCGGTAAAGTAAAAATATAACCATTTCCTCAGTTTTTTAACAATTACTAACCTGGGGTGCGTTTGCGTAAAGTACTCGTATTCATTTAACAGTTCATATCGAAATCGATCGTCTGCATTTTGTGTGGATCATTCCATACATTTTTTTTTATGAACGACGGTGAGACTCTTAGCCTTCATCATACCTGATGTTAAGTATTGATAAATATACTATAACTATATAACTTAAGATGTACTTACGTGTCATCTTATATTTGATGTTGCAAAAACATAATAAAATATCTTTTAGGCAATTTTTTGGTAAGTAGTATTAAATTGTCAAGACGAATTAAACGAGCCCAAACTCAGTGGGGTAGATTCGTAGTATTACCAAATTCCTTTGTCCACCTTCCAGCTCTATCATCAGATCAAGCACCTTGTTACAAGACCATTGCATTTTCGTCCGATTTACTTATGTATGCAAAATTTCCGCTCAGTCGGACAGACAGTAGTCGAAAATGTTGGTGCACACAACGTAGGTAGGTTACGAACAGTGTCAGTTAATAAATATCGAGCCTAAAAATAAAATGCAATAACCATCACCTAACTTCTTCAACTATTCATTTGCGCGAAAGACAAAAAAAACTGCGTTAAAAAAACCAACTTCAAAAACTAAGTTTTTGAAGTCGGTTTAAAAAATATTTTTGAAAATTTTAAACGGAACCTTCGGTGCGCGAGTCCGACTCGCACTTGTCCGATTTTTTCTGTTATTATTAATTGACATTGACAAAAAGTCTGGAAAATTATTAAAATTGTGCGGTCAATGTTAGTAATTAATCACTTTTACCTTTAATCGTGGTAATTATTAATACATATGTAAAAGAAAATTATTAACATTTACCGTAAAGTGTCAGTAGACTTGTCGTGATCGTGACAGTACCTTTCTCTTTCACCTCTTTCAGGTGCACGCAAACAAAACTTTAAAAGCATATTCTCGTGCTTTTATACATACCAAAGTTTCGGTGAGCTTTCTCTTGCTAATAAGCTTGCCCCGGCTCTAATATAACATTTCCACGCCAGATGTCTCTAGTGTTAATACGTACACCGTTCACGCCTAAAAGTGCTTTACTTTGAAAATAGATGGCGCTCAACATGGCAAACACGACAACAATGTGTTGTAGAGTCCGTCTCACGTAAGATGGCACGCGGACGCGGAATTTTACTGGAACTAAAATTATCACCTAGTATTTTAGAGTTTCGTACAAAGGAGATGTTCTTTTATTTATTTATTTATTTAATACTTCATGCACAAATTGGATGTACATAGGCGGACTTAATGCTATAAGCATTTTCTACCAGTCAACCTTAGGGTGATGTGGAGACTAGTAAGAGGTAGGGTGCACGCACAACCAGTGTAAAAACTAACTGAAAATAATAATATATGTATTTATATATAAAACAAAACATACTATATACATAAATACTAACAAAAACTAAAATTGTATTTATACATACTTATATATTTTTATATTGATATATACATACATATAAATATAATGTAAAATAGGTAGAAACAAACAAAGTTATTGACGATTATCAAGCTTGATTTGCTTGGTCTGTGAGATATTTGCGCAACTTAGTTTTGAACGCGTACCGACTGGTGGACATTCTGATATCCAAAGGAAGGGAATTCCAGAGAAGAATAGGATGTACGAGAAATGATGAATGAATAATATCAGAGTGATGAACGGGACAGATTAGAAGACGGTTAGAAGAGGAACGGAGATTTCTATCATGAGAATTATGAAGGTACTGGAAGCGCGAAGTAAGATAAGGGGGGGCATTAGGGGAGCTTAATAAAGAAAATAGGGTGGTCAAGGCCCGCATACTTCTGCGCTGCCGAATGGGCAACCATTTCAGCGTAGCTCGGTGTGCGGAGACATGATCATACTTACGAAGATTACAGACGAATCGAATGCAGTTATTCAGAAGGCGGTCGAGCTTATTAAGTAGATCTGCATTCAGGTCGAGGTAGCACACATCACCATAGTCGATTATAGGGAAAATTAAGGTCTGCACAAGCAATGCCTTGATATTGTCTGGTAGAAAGTTTTTGAGGCGGTAAAGATATTTTAAAATTCCATTGACCTTCTGACAAATACTTGAAACTTGGGTCTGCCAGTTCAACCTTGAGTCAACGTGTAGACCCAGATCTTTCACACTCGGGCTGAGTGGAATAGGAGTGCCATCGAAGATAATGGGACGCAGATAAGTTGAGTCGACTCTGGACATCATATGAGGGCTACCCACCAAAACAGCTTGACATTTACCCGGGTTAACAGCGACACCAAAACAGTCAGACCAGGACTTAATATTGTCTAGGTCCCTGTTCAACGCATTGATGGTGTCATTTAATGTATCAACAGTTCCCTGAGCATACATCTGCAAGTCATCAGCATAAAGATGATACGAACACTGAAGTTTATGTGTGATAGAGTTAATAAAAATTGAGAAAAGAAGAGGTGAAAGTATGCCGCCTTGGGGAACGCCAGTATCTAAATTACGCCAGGATGAGGTTGATTCATCTGACTGCACTGCTTGCTGACGCTGCCGAAGATAAGAGGAAAACCATTCCAGTACCTCATCAGAGACCATAAGATGGGACAATATGGAAAGAAGGATGTCGTGACTTACGGTATTAAAAGCATTGGAGAAGTCAATAAGTGCCAGGGCAGTCACTTTACCGTCCTCAACCGCTGACCTAATATCACTAGTCACTTTAAGGAGGGCAGTAACGGTGCTGTGACCGGGTCGAAACCCGGATTGGAAGGGACTTAGAAGGGAATTATGATGGATAAAGTGAGAGAATTGTTTATGAACACAGGCCTCAAGCACTTTGGACATGAAGGGAAGGATTGAAATAGGACGAAATTGATTGGGATGAGTTGGATTAGCGACTTTCGGGAGAGGGCGGACAAAGGCTTTCCGCCAAAGGTTAGGGAAAACGCCGGAATCGAGAGAGAAGTTAATGATGTGGGTGATAGCAGGAAGAAGATGTTCCAGTATAGCAACTATCATGCGGCGACTGATACAATCACAACCCACAGCATTGGATTTTATAGAAAGGATAATCTTTTGGATCTCTTCCTGGGTGACTGGAGAAAAATGAAACGGGTCTATGTTTGGACGCGTTAGACCTGCTATAGAAGCAATAGTGCGTGAAGTTGACGAACGATCAAGTTTTGATGTAGTGGTGAAATGGAGATTGAGATCGTTGAGTGAAATTGTGTTGGTTAGGTCTAAATTTCGCGATTTGCCTATACCTAGAGTTCCGAGGAATTTCCAGATATCAGCAGAAGATGAAGATGAGAGGTTATTGAGAATATGGCGACGTTTTGCGTTACGTATCATCTGGTTACACCGGTTTCTGGCAGCTTTAAAGAGTTTCCAGTTATCGTCCACACGATCCCTCCTAAACTTACGAAATGCTCTATCCCTACGCCTCATCGCCATTTGAATGCCTTTGGTCATCCAAGGCGCCGGTGGCCGTTTCAATCTGATTTTTTTTATCGGCGCATGGACGTCATATAAAGCCAATACCGAGTCGTTGAACACTTGGACTTTAGTATCTACAGAAGTAGCTTGAAACAAGGGGTTCCAGTTGATTTCTGACGCATCCTTTTGCAGTTTCCCAACGTCCATATGAGCAAAGCAACGCCTGTGCAAGACCTTAGGTATGGCTTTTGGGGGCTTGAGAGTATAGGATAGGAATATTAGGTCGTGGCGGGAAAAACCAGGAGCGATATGTTGACCATACGATGGGACGAGGGAAGGATTCGATGTGAGCATTAAGTCGAGCCACGTATCATCACCATCTAGATTATGGTGAGTCGGTTGAAGTGGCAAAACATGTAGGCCGGCTGACTTAATTATTTGATGGAGTTTCTGGGACCGAGGGGAGTTGGGTAACAGGAGATTGGTATTGAAATCACCCATGATGACGTGATGTGCATACTCAAAACCCAAAGACTCTAAAACCGATTCGAATTCGGTGAAATAGTCAATAGAGGGGGGACAGTATACCACACCAACAACAGCTTTATTGCACCCGGTTCCAACCTCCAGAAAGAGGTACTCGGCAGGTGAGTCAGGGCTAGAGGACGCTACTATCTTGAAAGTAAAATTGTTATGGAGATAAATAGCAACGCCACCCCCACGACCAATAGTCCGATCGTTTCGGATAAGGTTAAAACCGGGAAGAGAGTACAAAGAGGACTGAAGATGCGGTTTTAAATAAGATTCCGAGATTAATACTGCATGTACGTTTCGGTCAGTGAACACGTCAAGCAGTTCGTTGAAGTGGCAGGGTACACTTTGAGCGTTGATGTGGCACACGTTTAGAAATTTGGAAGACTGTGAAAAAGTACGACTTATAAACTCACCAAGAGAGTCATTGTCGGTAGCTGAGCAAAAACTATCGTCACTTGAAGCAGATTCGTTAGCAGAGTAATAAGCGTTATTATCGTCCAATAACATAATATACTAATAATAATAATAATGATAAATAATAATTTAAGCATCTAAAAATATAAATGTACATAAATAATGTCAGGTTGAGTGGTGTTACACAAGGTATCTCCACACCACCCGCCAGCTTTAACATCATTACTTTATACAAAGACAAGAACACAATAACAGAAAGAAAGAGAAAAAAAAAAAACATTCAAAACAGTAACAACTGAGGCTCAACGGTAATAACCCGCACACAAAAAGCAAAACACTTACATATTCCACTAGCACAAACTAAAAGTTAAAGTAAAACATATTTTTAATCTTATTAGTCATGTATGATAAAAATATTTTTAATATCATCATCAGTCGCCAAACAAAAAAAAAACAACATTTGACGGTTTGTCTTTGACAATTAGTGAGCGGAGTAGGTAATTGTGTTCTGTGGAGTGGTGACATACATGAAATTGACAATGACATTGACACTGTCAACTTTAAACTGATTCGATTGAATGTTTATGTTTATTACAAAATAATTTGTCGCTTGTGGAAAAGAGAAGAAATGAAGTCATGCGAATAATAATTATTACAATTAGACAGGTAGAAGTGGAGCGAATATGAAAACATGACAAGATAAAAAGTTACCTACCTTCATTTTATTTTATGTTGGATAAACGAAAATGGAAAAGATTGGAATCGATCAACAATATCGAGATGATGCACACAAAAGGCAAGTAACAGTAAAGTTTAACATACCTATTGATTCCAACAAATGGATTGTATGAATATGAACAGTTTACTGTATCCGTACTGTTATGTTATGTACGAGACGCAACACTAACAAAGTTACTTTTTCTTATTCGCAGGTCCAATACGGCGACTCGCAGAGGCCGATGAGGACTCACTTGGATATTTGGCGATGATGGGCTCCAGATCTTCAATAGCGACAACTCTGTGGCGTTTGCTATCAGAAGTCCTGAGGAATATCACGCCGTCTTGTGTCCAAGATGATCTCACTCCAAAATGTTGCCGGACCTTGTTGAAAATGTCTTGCCGTGGCTTAGTGAGGAACTCCTTTACTGAGATGTTGGTCCCCTTCAAGCTTGTCTTCGCGCTCCAAACTGCAGCCTTAGCGTCATACTGAGAAAACCTCACAAGGACAGGACGCTGATGTTCGCGCTCCTTGGAATTGGATGCTCCTAACCTGTGACATGTCTCAATGGAAGAACCTGTGAGGTCACCCTGGCCCATTTTAGACTTGATAATGTCCAGTAGCACATCCTTGCAATCCTCTTTCTCTGACTCGGGAACACCTAGGAATATTAGAGCTTTGCGTCGCTGCCTCATCTCCATGGCATCAATCTGCAAAACGCATTCGTTTATTTGCTTCCTGAGCAGCCCGAGCATACTGAACATAAGTTCCCTGAACGTCCGGAACTCCTCAGCTACTTTTGAAACTGTTTCCTTGCCAGGGACAGCGCTTTGAATTTGTGCTTCAAGATCCTGCATCCTCTTGGTGAAACACTCCTCCAGGTTCTTCTGTGCAGACATAATGCTAGACAGTTGTGACATTGTGAAATATCTTGTGTAGTTTGCAGTGCTGTTACAATTGTCAATGATGATGAGCTGGCAGGTGGTGATTAATGTGCACTAATATCACATTAAAGTTGTTACAAACGTAAGTTGTTGTTTTTTATTAAGAATTAGCGCGAATTAGACAAAAAAATTGGCAATAAAACCAATATAATTAAAATTTTAAATTTAAGTCTTTTCTGGGCTCCGTTTTTCCTTCAGGTCTTACCTCTGAGACAAGGTTTTCGAAAACAAAGAATATACCTACCCCCCCGAACAAAAATAAAAAAAAACATTAAAAAATTTATGATGTTAAATGTTTTTGCATTTTTCAATGCAATTTTATACTTATGATAAATTTTTATTAGATAAATATTGGAAAAAATCAACTCAGCCACAAGTGGATTCTCAGATAGTTTTCGAATCTACGAACTTTGGAAATCCGGTCTAATGCTCTAACCACTGAGCTACCGAGACTTGAGAGCACTTGTGGCCGAGTTGATCTTTTCGAATATTTTTAAATACTTGAAATATTATTATAAACCTTTTCACATTTTATGATTTCTAATGAAAGATCTATTTATTTATTTTACTCTTCTGAGTTTAATACATTCTACAACGTATTTTGAGGTTTTAATACAGTTAATTCAGTTCAGAAAATTTCATCAAGCGGCTTCCGGCTCTACTGTGTAGTTCCTTTGTATTATAATAAAATAAAACCTTCAAAGTCACACGATTTGAAATTATTTGAAATAAATCTTAGGTCACTATCGGTGCCTGAAATTCAGCGTTCTGACAGTTCACGCCACTCAATGCGACAATAAAAGAGAATCGAAGTTGGCAAAGTAGAAAAAGTTTGGCAACTAGGTACTTGGGTTGGGTTTTGGTTGGGTTGCAGCTGTTTTATTAATTTTAATTATCTAACCTTTTTATAAAAAAAATAAATGTTTGGGCCCCTTTTAAAAATATATAAATGCATGGAAAGGTTCCTAATTTTGTGCTCTTTGCATAAAATATAATTTCATCACTATTGTAAGACTTATGTGCCCCAGCTTCCATACAAAAATGGAACATTTTCCTTCGTACAAATTCATATTTCGTACAAATCTGTGTCCAATGATAATCAATGTATCACTGTTCTCTACTGTGTAGGGAAAGTGAGTTTGAGTATTATTTACCACCTAATCTCTGTATTTGATATTAAAGTAGAAAAATCAGTTCATTGAAATAAATTATGGCTTTAAACAGATAATGATAGGTAAGCATCTTGAATTGAAAATTTTAAAGTAAAAACGCCTTTGCATCATGATTATTCAATAATTTACTAGAAAGAACACTTTTGTTTTGCCAAAAAAAATCTTTTGACGAATACGAAATACGAATTGTAAGATTAGAGAATATTTTTTGGCAAAACAACCAAAAGTCAGATATTTGGTACGAAAAATGAATAGAGCACGAGACATTTTAAGAAAGTTAACATAATCTTATTTCCTGTAGATGGCGTTGTTCGGATTTATATACATTATTTCGCTTCTTGATACGTGTCCGACAGATAAGATAGTGGCCACTATGGCATATATTTTTAGCTAGAGTTTTACATTTATCTACTGGATGGGTGATAATATTGGTAATCTACCTAGTTTCTCTTTCCAAACTAGCTTCTGTAAATAGTAAAATTGGTTTGAGCCCTACGATTCGAGTCAAGCCGTTTGACCGTACGAGGGCCTAGATGGCACTGTACAGATTTTCATACAATCTTGATTCCGTGTTATGTGGTCAAAATAATGTGCTTTTCATATAATAACTGATTCAAGTTACCGCTAGAGTTTTCTATTATATATCTAAAAAAACTGATGAAATGCCAACGAATCCTATTCTCTCACTAAGATAATGTCGAATTCGAGATATTTTTTTTAAAGGCTTTCGATACCGTTAGTCACGTCATATTGTTACAAAAGTTAAATCAAATTGGCATTACTGGAACAGCTTTTAATATCTTAAAATCATACTTATCAGAGCGTAAGCAAGTCGTAAAAATAGAGAATCATCAAAGTCAACCTAAACCTGTAACGTGCGGAATTCCTCAAGGATCAATTTTGGGTCCTTTGTTATTTTTAATTTATATTAATAATATCAATGAAATTGGTCTTAAAGGTGACGTAACTCTTTATGCTGATGACACATCCTTGTTGTATTTTGGTCCTTCGATTGAAACTATAATCAAAGATGCGCAAAGTGACCTGAACTTACTAAATGAGTGGTTTCAGTACAATTTGCTAACTATTAATATTGCCAAAACAAACTACATAATTTTTAAAACTAAAAACAAAAAGATTTCAGATTATGAATGTTTAATGTTAAATAATTGTAAAATAAACCAAATTGATAGTGAAAAATATTTAGGGCTCATTATTGACAGTAAATTGACGTGGAAACCTCATATTGATAAAATTAAAGCCAAATTATTATCTCTAACCGGAGCTTTGAGAGGTGTCAGTAGGTGTCTTCCACGTGATGTGCGCTACACTATATACAATTCCCTTATTAAGCCTCACATTGACTACTTGATCGAGGTCTGGGGTACAGCCGCAAAATCACATATAAACTTAATACAAAGAGCACAAAACAAATTAATTAAAATCCTTTTTCACTATAATTACTTTACATCTACAGAAAAAATTTACAACGAAACAAAAATTTTTAATGTTACACAAACATACACATATTACA
The DNA here is from genome assembly GCA_910589605.1 of Chrysoteuchia culmella. Classification (NCBI taxonomy): domain Eukaryota; kingdom Metazoa; phylum Arthropoda; class Insecta; order Lepidoptera; family Crambidae; genus Chrysoteuchia; species Chrysoteuchia culmella. The sequence goes on from OU342654.1 coordinate 13,577,396, forward strand.
CTTGTTTACTGATTCGTAAAATAATAACTAAAAATATACACATACAAATTAGTTTCACAAAAAAGAGGCAAATACAAAAAATTCAACTAAGAAATGCGAATGATTTAGTGTTACGGTCCCCTAGAACAAATTATGGCAAAAGAAATATTTTATTTGAAGGTGCACAAATTTATAACAAGCTTCCCAAGGACATTAAAGAAACCCAATCAATTAACACATTCAAAAAACTGCTAAAACATTACATAAGTTCAAATAAATAAATCTACAATAATAAATAGGTATAATCTCCTTCTTTTCTTTTCTTTTTTTTAAGTCGGTTAAAAGTCTCAATATAAACGAACCATCATTTGTATTAATGCTTTGCACTTGCACTTAACTTGCACTTTTGTCGGCAATTTAAAAGAATAAAAAAAAAAAAAATCGTATTTAAATTAAAACAAAATGATAAAAGCTTTAAAATAAAGCTTTGATTACTGTCAATACGAAACATCTAATCTAAAACAATACAAAAAGAAAAACGAATTAATCTTAAAACATAACAAATTATTTTAAATAAGCCACATCTAGCGTGGCACTGAGCGTTTTTTTGTTTACATCAATGTTTTGTTATCATTGCGGCCGATGCCTGAGGCTCGCGGTGCTCGTGTAATTGTTGTGACAATGTTTTTAAAACTACCGTCCATAAGTACGTATCTCTAGAATATGTATTATTTGTTTGTTAATTGTGTTGTTCTCATGTAAGTGAATTAATGTATAATTCTTAATGAGAATAAATGTCTTAAACCTAAACCTTTTTTACCAAAAATCTCTTTTTTGAAAATCCTATGTGAAATCTCTACTACTGTCAAATTCTTTTCATTTCAACTATCATCGTCAATACTAGAATGTCGTAAATTCTTTTCAGTGAATTTTATTACAGATTTTAGGCTTCAAAAAATGTCGACATAATTACCACCGTGCGAGAATAGGCCCAAATCGTCCTTTTCGGGGCCTTCTTGTCCTTTTCGGGGCCTATAGAGCAGTGCGACGTATCTTGCTTTTAACCTTTTTTCTTGTAAGGCAAGTAGATGGCGCTGTAAGAATAGGGTGTTCGTCTGATATTCGTGGTCAAAAATTATTAGTAGAGCCCATAGAGCCGTAACGATAAATGTTTCTCGGTAGAGTTTTGCATTTGTCTCCTTGATCGGAGACCATATTGGTAATATACTAAATAATTAAAGAATAAAGCAGGTATTATTGCTCTTTTTTAAATAATAATGCACATATCTAGTAAAATTCTCTGAAATAAGAAATTTTACCGTACCTACTTACCTTACATAAAAATTCGTAAAAAATTGTAATAATCTAATATTTTGCAAGAATTTAATTGTCTTTTTTTAATTTGATTTGCTAACTATTTATTATCATTGTATACTTCTTTCTTTTAGGTATGTACAATCGGATGACTGGTAGTTATTTTGGGAAACGTTTTTCGAAAAGTATGAGGTTAAAGAAATAATTTATTATTCAAATGGAATACCCATTGATTTTCTATTATTTGTGACATTAATGCTTTATAAATATTTTACTTTTTGAAATAACGCTCCCTCTTTAAACCGGGAAGTTCCTCGATAGTTTTGTGAAACCGAAAGCAGCTACAACAGAACTAACTTAATAAAATTGGTGTGAGTGTAAAAAATATTTATTACTATTATTTATTATTAGAACTACTTAGCATACCTACATTATATAGGGTCCGCTGGCAGATTTCGAATTTCCTTTGCAAATATTTTTGAAAGTAAAAAACTTAAGGCTGGAATTTTGACGTAATTTGATTGGCCTTTGTGCGGAATTTTTTTACTAAACGTCTCAAGGATGGGTGGTGTGAGAGGTAGTGGATCGTATCCTCTCAGTAATTATTTACGGTGAGCCGGTAATTACTGAGCTTGTAAAGCAACCTCTTGCTGTAGGTTCACTTAAAATTAGCTCGAGTAACTTAACAATTTTGCTAAGATTCTTCATGAGTGTTCCTTCTTTATTTCAATTAGGTACCTTACCTAATTTTGTGAAACTGAAAGCGCAATGAAATATGGTCTTTCAGTTAAAGAAAATATTTATAGTAATTAGGACTACTTTAAATATTCCTTTAATTTCTTCTTTAAACCAATTTCTAATCTTCATTTCAGTAAGGTGCTGTAGTCTTAGAACCTCAGTATATAATACTAGCGGATCCTCGCGGTTTTACGGGCGTGGTGCCCGTTCCCTTAGAAAATCGAGATAAAATATAGCCTATGTCACTCGGGAGAAATGTAGCTTTCTAATGGTCTAAGAATTTTCTAAAACGGTCAAGTACCTAGTTCCTGAGATTAGCGAGTTCAAACAAACTAACTCTTCAGATTTATAATATTAGTATAGATGTGCGAAGGTATAGTGGGTCGTGTTCTTAAGATGCTTCATGAGCGTTAATTGTTTATTTTACTTACCTAGAGCAGCTACGACATAACTAATTTAAAAATTCGTTACGGTTATTTTTTAACTAATTGTCATTAAACAACAACTTCTCTACATTTCAGTAAGAGGCTGTAGCGTCAGTAGGTACCTTAGTACTAAAATATGTGCACCGAAGGTAGTGGGTCGTATCCCCTCAGTAATTATTTACGGTGAGCCGGTAATTACTGAGCTCGTAAAGCAACCTCTTGCTGTGGGATCACATAAAATTAGCTCGAGTACTTGGTTCAGTCGGAGCCTCGCTTCCCAGGCGAACGTGGTGACCAAAATTCTTCGTTTTGTAGGACAGTTTTCTGACAAAGGTTTTGTCTAAGACGGGATTAATAAAAACGACTCCAAAAAAAGTTTAAAATACTTTTATGCTTCTTGCTTTGGCTGGCAATGACTTCAAAGGGCTTACCGTACTTCTCGAAGTCGGTAGTTTTTTTTAATAAATAACTTTTTTAAAACCCTTCTGACAAAATCATTCGCGACTAAGACTTTCAAAGCCAAGTTCATCACACAAATTAGACATGAAAAATAGGATATATTCAGACCTTTTCAGACGCTGTCCTAGACTTTGAACAACCGTTCAGTTTAATAAGAAATTCATTAAAAGTTTGAACAAAATAAAAACAGTTATTACAATGCTATTGCAGAAGTTCTCTTGGGTAAGCTGTAAAAAAGTAAACTCAACGTAAAGGCTGTACTTTATGATTTTTTAGTTTTTGCATTTTCAATGCTATTTTTAAATTTATGACAAATTTTAATAGAAAAAAAACTGAAATTATTGACTCGGCTCACAAGTTATTCTCTCAGATGGGACTCAACACAGACCTACCCCTGTATACTGGCAAGCAGATATATTATAACTTAATAAAAATTATGTGTGTCTTGTATATAGCCAGCGAAAGGAATATCGAGATAGACGAAAAGAGCTCTTCAAACTGTATGAAAACCTAGCGTGTCGAATTTTTCGTACCTACGATGACTTCACGATAGAGATTTAGTGGTGTGGAAATGTTATTGACAAGCTCTTGCAAGAAAGCACTGCACAATTAACCATTTTCTTTTCTGAGTGACGCGTGTTTTCATGGCAAATGGTCTCAAGCGGACTGACTTAGGCCGGCAAAACTTTGACCGTGGATCAAACTTTTGACACGCAAGATAGGTACGCTTTTACCGTCTATCTCGATATAGGTCTATGGGATTCAAGGTACTTTTCAGTTTTCCTCCTTCCTTTTGCAATTCACTATGGGTTTTATAGATTAAAACTTTCATTTTTCTTTCATTACCTATGGTTTATATTTTTTTGACAACATTTTCATCAATCTTTTTTTATACGCGATAAATATTTGTGATAGTGATGTTACCCTACTGAAGGTAACAAAGTAATGTGCCGTAAAAGGCTTTTGCGCAAGTGCCGACGGAACCAAGAGCTGAATGTATTGCAAAATGCAAGTTCCATGTTCCTATAGGTTTGTCTACCGTTGTATTTGGTTAACGAAAGGAGTTAGCCTTATGAAATTCTTACATTTGGAATAATATTAAAACTTTTATGGTCATAATCACTATAACTATTGCGAAAAACGGGATTATTACCATGTTTGTATTTATTGTCGAGTCCCCGATAATCAGAATATTGTATATATTGAAACCTTTTAAATACTTACCTAACCTGTTATATTTTTTTTACGGAGGAATCTCTTTCTGTCACTAGAAGGCATGCTTTTGTTAAATTAAGTCTTTTAATAATTACTTTGCGGACAATGTAGTTGGTTTGATTGGTTACATAATTAGTTAAGATTTTGATATATTTTGTATTAGTAAGCTGTATTAAGCAATTGTTTATTGTTCCAAATAAAATAAAATAAAGATAATACTAAATAAATGATTTAAATATTAATATCGGGGAGTCGACTACAAATACAAACATGTTAAAAATCTCTCGTCCTAATAGTTCTTCCATTTGGTTAAAAATGTAGAAAATAAAGTATTATTTTTAATAAGAAAACAGAAATTTAAATGCTATTAAAGTTAAAACACAGATAAGGCTTCAATAATACGTACTAGTTAAAACGAATGTTAATTTTCTAAGATGAATTTTGACGAATAGAAATAATATTAAATTCCAGTCTTTTTTTGTTTTGTCCATAACATTAAGCATAAATTTTGAAATGATCCTGACGTTACTATCGGGTTTGAGTTAGAAGACCTCACGACTGCGACAATAACTTCTTTTAAAAAACGTAGGTAAATTAACCACAATAGTAACATTTACAATTTTAAAAACGACAGCCGCGGCTTTACCAATATGAAACGATCTTTGTTTCTTTATGCTTCACTAAATGTGTATGTACCTTGCGCTAAGGTACAGTCGGGAAATTTTATTAGAGAGATTTATTTAAAAAAGTAGGATATATAGAAAATGTTTCGTCGTCTCAACCATATAACACCCACTGCTGGGTATGGGCCTCCCCCAAAAGGGGGGGTTTGCCATAATCGCCACGCTTGGCAGGCGGGTTGGCGATCGCAGTATGGCCAAGTTTGTAGGAGACGCTGCTGCCCGTCTCCTGAAGGCTAAGTCCCTTAGTCGCCTTTTACGACACCCACGGGATGAGAGGGGGTAGTGCTATTCTAAGACGACACTACACAGATAAATGAAACACTAGATATGATGAATGATACACTAGAAAATGTTTATATCGGAAATAATAAAACATTAACAGGTATTTCATTTGAATAATAAAATAGTTTTTTCACCTTAGTACTTTCCGAGAAAACGTTTTTCAAAAAAGCTTTACTGGCCAACCGAGAAGTTAGGCTTACTAAGCTTACCTATGGTGTGAATGATACATTAAATAATTAAGATATTAGATTATAACAATACTCACTATAGTAGGTATTCAAGCAGCATATAGATTGTATTAAATTTAACAATGTGACGGGTGGACCCTTCAAATAAATCACGAAGGCCCCTGGCACGTGATTTCCGGTCCACTGGCGGAATTATTCTTAACGACCATTATACCAGACCTGTGATCATATCTCATACAATTGGTTTTGCAGGTCAATTCCATCTGGTTTGTTTGTGCGAGGGTGAACGTACCTATAAGGTTTAGGGCCCCATTTAAGAGGTTCATCTCATTTAAATAAGAAATTAGATGTTATTTGCACATCGAGTGATGCAAAAGTGGGGTGACCCCTCACCCCACTTTCCACTTTCCATTAATAGATAAGTGTAAAGTTGTGTTTAGGTTTTAATGAATACTCTAAAATGAACTCCAAAGCAGATAATAGTTTTAATCGTGACAGAAAATTAACACCTTAGACCATAAAAAACAATTTCAAGCGAGATCATTACTGGCTTGAAGTTATCCCCACCTGGAACAAAGTCAAGTTATGTATGTGTTTTTAAGAAAAGTGTTTACTAGAAAAATACTAGTAATTATAAAAAATAAAAAACGACTTTAAAAATCAAAAAGTTAAAAAAAGTAAACCTTTTGTTGGAGTCGGTGCCAGGTGCCAGCCAAGGAATTCTACATTAAACTTCTATTACTTTTATTTTTCTTACTTTGGCTGGGCCGACTTCAACAAAAGGTTTATTTTTTACTTTTTGAAGTTAGTTTTTTTTTTTTTTATAAAAAGCTTTTTATTTCACAATTTTTAAAATTAGGATAATCCCGCTCTTCGGTTTGACTCAAACTAGTAGTGTAGGCAACTACTAGTTTTAGTCAAACTATTTGGGTCAAACCGCTTGACCGCTAAGCAGCGCCATCTAGTGAACTATTTTGCCAACTAATAGTATAGGCAAATACTAGTTTTAGTCAAACCGTTTGGGTCAAACCGCTTGACCGATAAGTATTTAGGCGCCATTTATTGTCATTTTGCGGTTTTTACAACAGTATTTTTGTGATATCCTGAAAAATACTAAACTGATTTCGAAAATTTATAATCTATCTAATAACGTTTGAATCATTCATTACAATCGGTCCAACCGTATTCGAGTAATCGATGTCATTGTCGTCTCAGCCACATAACACCCACTGCTGGCTATAGGCCTCCCTCAAGTAATCGATGTATATACATAAAAAATCGCGCGATATACGCGACGAATACATAACCTTCTTCTTTTTTAAAGTCGGTTAAAAGTCGACCCGGGTCCCAAGTTTGATAACGCCTGGGAAAGTTGTGAGCCGAGTCGACTTTTTCCTTCATAATTTCTAGTATTTTCTAGTGAAAAAAATGTCGGTAACAATATCTTTTTAATACCATATCATCACGACTCTGTGTGTCAATGCACCACAACATAACAGATTTAAAAGAAAAAAGAAAAAGCACAAACATATTACCTACTCAAATCAAATTTTATAACAAAGGTTTTAAAACTAAATTATACGTGTAGTACTCATTAAAGGAATAAGGTTATGATGGTTAATCGGAAGTAAAGTTGGAGGAACGGACTCAGTTAACTATGCAAGAGTAATATATAATATTACTAGATGTCTGCCTGTCTGTATTGTAACATTTTCACAGCTAAATCACTGAACAAGTTCGACCGAATATAGCTTCTACTTTAACCGCCAGGTGTTATGAAAACATTGATTATTCGAAAGCACTTAACTAAAAGATTTTTACCTTTGGCTTTCCATTCTAATTATAAATTAAAAACTGCGTTAAAAAAAACCGACTTCAAAAACTAAAAAGCAAAAAATAAGCCTTTTGGAGTCGGTGGCAGCCAAGACATTCTACTTCAAGCTCATATTCTTTTATTTTTCTTGCCTTGGCTGGCACCGACTCCAAAAGCTTATTTTATGCTGTTTAGTTTTTGAAGTCGGTTTTTTTAACATAGTTTTTTTTTTTTTTTACTTTTTAGTGTCTGTAATAGGCTGTTTTGTAAACTACAGCAGGGTTTTTCTAGATTATATAAGGTTTCATGTACATTATAAACAAAATTATCGTAAATACTACATCGTCCAAGTCAACAATGAAATGAAATATATAGAAATGCTCATAACATAAAAAGTACTGGGTCAACTAATCTGCATCGAACAAAAAAAGCAACTATTCTGCATCGAACAAAAAAAGAATCATGGAAATCGGTTCAGAAATCTCGGCGTAATCGGTGTAAACACATACATAAAAAAAAAAAAAAAAAAAAAACTATTATGACTGAGTCGAAGCTGCAGTTAGCACATGTCAGATTATTAATGTTGAAAGCATTTCTTGAATGAATCTTCGCTTAATGGTAGGAAAAATTACTACTTTTGTCATTGAAACACGTCTTTCGAGAGTTTCGTTTTTCTCTCATAAGCAGTTGTGCATTAAATTTCTGAAACATCATCGTTTCTTGCCTATAAAACGAAAAGTAACGAATATGATCTTCTTTAAAAATATTTATCGTAACTTAGACGTAATTTTATAGAATTTACAACCAACAAAACAAAGGAAGTAGGTATAATGCTGGATTTTAATATCGTTAACCGAAGGCATTTTCTTGTTTTCAGCGGCATGAAATCTACGATAGGTAATTTTAACATTTAAAAAAATATTTAAATGAATACAAATTTACTTACTAGGGTAAAACAAAATATTCTTATAATTAAAGTGCACTTATAAAAAAATAATACCAGTCTTTGCATTGTAGGACTTACATATAAAAGTCTTTTACGCACTGCGTCCGAATCCGTGAAAAAAAGTTTTTATTTCACAGTTTTTAAAGGAAGATAATATCATCTCATCCAAGTTACAAATATGAAATGAAATATATAAAATGCTCAAAACATAAAAAGCACTGGGTAAAACTAGACCAAATTTTTATGGGACCAATTATTGGCTACAGGTCGCTTAGCTAACAATACCGCGCAAGTCGAAAATTGGCCTTATGAAGTTTAGACCACCATTAGAAAGATATTTTCGGCGCGCAACCAATGACGCTTCAGAAAAATCAAAATTATCTAATAGTAGCCCGTTATTCGAATGATTCTGGCACCGCGCAAGTCTTTGGCAGTGTCAAAACCGCATAAGTCGTTAGTTCGCCATACTGTATCGTGTAAACGTGTGATCGTGTAAAAAAAACATAGATTTTCACGGTTTTATCAACGAAAGCAACGTTAATTGTTTATTATAGTGATAGTAAAAGGTAAGCAACGTTAATTGTTTATTATAGTGATAGTTGTTATGATTGAAACGTTATATTTTACACATAAGCACATCTTAAGTTTCTTCGCGCACTCATAATTGAAATAAAACAACTTTTGCGGAATATTTAGTGCGATTTATTTACCCAAAATATATATTTGGTACTATAATTTTTCGGTTTATTTGAGGTTTTTTGGTTTCCCGACGTTTCGGCACCTTTTCAGTTGCCGTGGTCACGGGTTGACTAACTACTTATAAGTCTACCTTCACAAATTTGATTTATTATTGCGTTCGGAAACGGTTAAATAATTATTACGAATTAAAAGGTAATAATTTTTACTATAGCAACAAATATTGAGTTTCATATTTTGATTTGTTTGCTATTTAAATTACTTATTATTAACAAAAGAAAAAAAATATTATTCTACTGGCAGTTCACAAAATTGAGAGGACTTTCGAAGAAAGATACTGCCAAGAAAACTTCGAAAGCAGGCCGACCTCCATTTTTATGTTTGTTATTTATCTACAAAAAGAGCTAACCGTATCCTTAGGTCTTGCAGTAGGTATGTGATTTGAGTTGAGACTTTAATTTATGGATAATAGGAGCCCAAGCTGGTGGTATCTTCCAACCATCGTCTCTATTGAAATTTTAGAGTTTTAAAAGCAGTAGGTACTACCGTCTAACTGTCATTCATTTTAGGACGAATTACCATTTAAAGTATGTCTACTTATAAGTCCACCTGATTGATGATTAAGATTTAAGACTGATTGTTATTATGCTAAAGAGAGAATTCAATTCTTGATAATTATTTCTATTTACTAATATTATTATAACCAACATTTATTTTTGATAGCGACTGTCTTTATGTTATTTAAGGTTAATATTTTTGAATTAACATTTTTTATTTTGTTATAAGTTTAACTATGTTACACCTACCTATTTTATTAGGACTACGTAAGACTATCAGAACTAGGTAGTTAATATCCAAGACTAATAATTTTATTGTGATTAACCCATCCTTAATTAGAGTAAATACTATGTTTAGTTAAATTATGTAAATTTAAGACAAAGCTAATTTATAATGCTCTCTAATATTGTTGCTACTAGCCTTTTTAGACATTACAATAATATTGAAAAATTTCTATTACTGATCTGTGTTATCAATAAAGTTAGGACTACCTCAGGCTGAATAGAAGCTAGTTCAAAACTAAAACGAATGACTTTTTATGTAATAATTGTATTATCTAATACATAGTTACTACGAAACTTTTGGTATAATTTGTAGAGTAAGTTCAGTATTTTGTTGAAATTGTAAGGTAGTACATAATTATGATTCTGTGATTATAATTCTCACAAGCATTGAAATTGTTTTGTGAGCGTTAAAAATAATTTTGTTACTTAAATTCTAAGTAAATAAAATGTTAGAACACCGCAGAAGTCTTATATTTTGTTAAACTAACACCGCATAAGTCAACCTTATATCTAAACAGTATTAAATGCACTTGTTTTAACTTAATTACGTCATAATACAATCTAATACATACCTATTAATGTAAATATCCCACTATGCCTTCATAATATTTTAAGGAGATAATCAGTTTTTTGTCTCTCCTGAGAACTTCACAAATTTGACTTGCGCGGTATTGTTAGCTAGTTCGATGCAGGGTGTTAATAACACCCTGCATCGAACTAACAAAGAATCACGGAAATCGGTTCAAAAATCTCGGCGTAATCGGTGTACATACATAAAAAAAATAAAAAAATAAAAATTATACCAACCGAATTGAGAACCTCCTCCTTTTTTGAAGTCGGTTAATTAACTAATAACTTTTAACCAATTTAGGTAAATATAATGTTATTTTAAACAGCTCGCAGATTCATTACGATCTAATTATTCAACTCAAATAACCAAATACTAATTATTCAACTCAAATAACCAAAGTTTCACAACTGTTACGGTCGGGCGTCTCAAAACATTTTCTTACTTCATCTTGAAGTTTTAACATTCTCCCTTATCACCCCTCGAGTCCCAACATCCGCCATTTTAACAGCCCTGTGGGAAAGAAACGGGCGTATAACTGTCACCTGAGTGTGAGGGAGAGCAAAAATTAGGGTAAAAAGGAAGGGAATTGTCTCGAGTTTTAATGTAAAATAAAGATTAGGGGAGCCGCTCCGCGTGCATTTTGGATACTTTCTCTTCTGTGAATTAAATCAGTTGCCTCGCTCGTTTATGATCTGGAAAGAGAAATTAAATTAATGAATGATGTGATAATTTGAATTCAGACATATTTTTATTTATAATATATATTTTTTTTCTTTGTCAGTTAATAAATGCAAATAAAGCTATTTGCATAATAAAAGTACACTTGCATTGTCACAACAGAATCATAACTTAGCACATGAAAAATTAAACATTACATGTCAGTCAGCTGACATACCTATTGATAATACAACTTTATTCTAACTTTACTCGATTTTGTTTGTGTTCATTTTTATTCATTCATCATCCAATATACATTTTGAACAATTTTTAAGTACACCTTTTAATATTGCGGACCACCGTCGAAATTCTCAAATACTTTTATATTTTTAATACGCTCTGATGCAAGGATTTCCTAGCATTGTTGAGACAACGCTGGCCTACAGCGTATTAAAAATATAAAAGTATTGGAAAATTTCGACGGTGGTCCTCCGCAAGTCTCGGTAGCTCAGTGGTTAGAGCATTGTACCGGATTTCCAAAGGTCGTGGGTTCGAGTCCCATCTGAGAATTCACTTGTGACCGAGTTGAATTTTTCCAATACTATTTAAAATTTATCATAGGTACTTAATTTTCTTTATTAAAAAAAAATATTTTTTTTTGACGTATTTGTGCAGTTTCTCGATTTATAAATTTATAAAATAAAACTATTTGTAAAACAAAAGAAAAAAATTCAAGCCCGCTTTAAATTGAGTGTCAACTACCGAACAGAATCAGAAGTAGGTACTCAACTCCGTTATATGAGCTTTTTTCTATACACGTATGTACTATACTAGAAGGCACTCAGGCAAAATTTCCAGCGTGTAGAGTTGACACAAAAGTTTACGATCCTCGTTATCGAGGCCGTTACTTTACGTTATTTGATCGCATTAGGGGGTGCTGACTACCCCCAATGGGTATAATATATTAGAGGAAGCAAAAAAAGTCTTATTTATTAAGCCTTAGGGTGTTTAATGACGGAGAAAATATTTTCGTGATTTATTGTGGAATTAGGGATTGCTATTTATGTGAGTGTTGCTGTATACATACCAACTAATGTACTGCAGAATATTAGTAACCACTCACTAGTACGTTTTGGGATGATTTTTTAATCACTGGGGTAAAAGAAATCAGCCATTTATAACCAACTAAAACAAAATGATAATCACAAACTAAAAACGGAACTGAATGACATTTTTGTGTATCAGTCGAATAGCTTTTATCGGGGCCTAAAACAACGTTTTTTCCAGTTGTTAAAATTCATTTTCTATTCCACATCCATTAGTTATTTTTCAGTAATACTGGTAAGAAGGTACCTAGTCTTTCTTTTAACCTCAGAGGCAGGTTTACCAATTTTCATCAAGTTGAACAAAGTAACTTCGGATTCACTATTAATGTATTATTTTATTAGTCGTATTATCAAACATTTTGCTTTACAGTAATCGATTGTGAAAAAAACCTTGTTGTAGATACACAAATAAAAGCAGTATAATAAAAACTAACCACCACTCTAAATGTCTAAATTAACGTAATTTTGAATACCATTTCCTAAGAATGAAATAAAGATAACATTTTAATAAGACTTGAACATTCGTCATCAGCCATTTTTAATGTCCCCACTGCTGGGGCACTGGCCTTCCATATGGATGGATAAGGAGAATGGGCCATGACCCACCACGCGGGCCCAATGCGGATTGGTGGGTTTTAACGACTGCAAACACAGCCGGGACCAACGGCTTAATGTGCCTTCTGAAGCACGAAAAGGAGTTCGAGATAGGTACCAAATTTTAGGTCACCCATCCCGTGACGAAAGTTGCCTAGCCTCAACGGAGTGGAAGGCGGCTAGTTCTAAAGTAAACCAAATTTTTGTTATTTGAATATTTAACTAGTCTTTTGTTTTTAGTCTAAGTATACTTTATATTATACGTATATAACAAGTAAGCAGTTGTGATTGAAGTAACGCCTAGATTTTAATAGAGGAACTTTGCAAGATGAACATTGAAACTGATATAAATTATACATAAAAAGTTTGTATAAAAAGGAATTGTATAAACGAAAAATTACCTGAAAAGTAGGTTTTTACTATTGTATAATCCCCTATGCTTTGTGGGCTGCATGGGTTAGATTGCTATTACATGACCTTAGAACTGCAACAAGAACTGTTTCTCAGGCCATTTAATTGAAAGAAGTGAAAAAAACATAAAATACATAAGTACCTAGTTAATATTTACGTCTCCACATCCTCATACGCTAGTTACCTAAGTAAATATAAATTGCATGCAGTGTCATAGACACGTGTTGATAATTAGACAGGAAATTGATCCAGAGGGGTGACTATAATCTTAATTTGTAGTCAAATAAATGCGGGACCCTCTACGGAGTTAATCTTTCTATATCAACAACGTGTGAGTAATTGCCTAATTTTATTTAGATTAATTAGAATTGATTACAATTAATTAGAAATACATATCTACTAAAGTTTTATACTACGAGATTTATTTGGAATAATTATATCTAACTACTATTAACACTGAGCAATTTGTCTAATTTAGTGCATAGTAACTGAAATACCGATTTATTTTCTTTTTGGAAGCCACGAGAAAATTGTGGTTGGAAAAATATGTTTTTAACAGATTGAATTGACTTGGTTTGGTTATCGACAGATAAAAAAAATATAAAAATCGTAGGAAATAAAATAACGTATAAATCACAAACTCCCAGTCTCCAGAATACTTAAAATCAAAATATCAGTATCTCTGCGGTCCTCACGACCGTCATCTTCGCTCTGCTAACTCTCTCTCCACACTCCTCTCTATCACTCTGGCTACATGTCTGAAACCTTCACACTGCATGCCTTGCATCTCTGAAATCGACCCCTATAAGCCATCTAAATTTGCTAGACGATCTAATAGCAAATTTTCTTTTAAAAGAAATGCTCGCACTCTTCTATTGGACAGCTTAACTTCGTAGATTGTAAATCATCATCGACGTATTTATTTCATAATTTGATATCCTATGTCTTAAACATTATATGTAAGTAATGCGTGTGATAAATAATTATATATAAGTATTAAATGTATGAGTTAGTATTTAAGATTTGTTGTATTTATCTAGCTATCTAGTTAGTAGATTTTTTTAAGCCTTTATTTGTACCGCATTCGCTGTTATCAGTTTTCCTAAAGGTTAACTGGCATAGAATACTTTTAGTATTAAGTTCGCCTTTTGTACTTTACTATGTTTATTTTGTACAATAAAGTTAAATAAATAAAAATCAATAAATTAATGAAATCGACTAAAACGATTGGATTAACAACGATTTTTCTCCATTCGAGTGCTGTGTGCATGTGATTGTGCGCCTGAGTTGTCTCCTGTGATAACACACTTGTATCGCCTCTCCCTGAAAACAAATACCGTACCGAAATGCTGCCAATGTTCAGCCAGTACCCAAGAAGGGAAGTCGTGCGGACCCTTCCAACTACTGACCGATCGCCATCAAATCCATAATGTGTAAGGTTATGGAAAAAATACTGAACAGAAAGTTGCTTTCATATCTAGAATCTTCTAGACTATGTAACGCACTGCTGGGGCGAGGCCCTCGTGATGCACGGCGAAACAATGCCGTGTCTCGTACGAATGGCGTTCCCGCTGGCTTTTGTAGTAGGATAGCTGATTTCCTGACTGAACGGTCGATCAGAGTAGTCATAGATAGTTGCTCCTCTGGCTTAGTGACTATTGATGCCGGAGTTCCTCAGGGGTCCGTTGAACGCTTTTCCTGTTGCACATCAAAAACCTGTTGATACCAGGAATTGTTGGGTATGCAGATGACAGTACTGTCGTGGAGAGATACCTATCTGAGCAAAAGCCAGTGGTGAGGACGTGACATTGAAGACGTGACGAGAGAAGCCATGGTTGAGTGAACGAACCTGACGTTAAATCACGTCAATGGAGTGACTGTAACCTAGTCGATTTCAATGCCTCCAAAACGCCTTGAAACGTTGAACCTGACTCCTACATTCCTCTATAAAGCTCAAATCCGTCCTTGCATGGAATACTGCAGCCACCTCTGGGGACGGCTCAGCGAAATACCAGCTTGCTGCACTAGACACGATCCAACGCATAGCTAAGAACAAATTGGCAACAATTAATTGGTGGCTAAGTACTCAACAGCTTTTATATTGCACACAGCAAAGGAGTGGAACTCCCTGTGTCTGTGTCTGAGGCACCTTCTGGGTTAGCTCGCTCCATCGTAGATACTGTCTTTAGTCCCTGGGCTAGACTAGGATCAAGAGTGAACCCATTCATAATAAAAAAGAACCGAATTTACTAAATGCTTTAAGTAAATCGCAAATCCTATTATCGAAAACCAAAATTAGGAAGTGTACTGACCACTGCACTTAATTGTAAGGCCGCCACACCACCCACATGAAAAGCTCTTCTTTTTTTTCACGTTTGTCTTTAAACCGTATTCGTTATTTTACGATCACGGCTTGCAATTGTGGTGCACGGGTGTATTGAAAGTGCATACCCAGTACCTTGTTTTAGTCGAACAGTCAGGGCCTGTTCACTTATAAATAATTGATAGTTAATAATATGTATTTTATTCCATTTCCTAGTAGGGATAAGTGAACTCAGAGTTCCACTTAGGTATGAGTAGATCTAAGTGGATTTTTTCCCACTTATCCATACCTTGGTAGGGATTTTCTTGTCAAGTTTAGTAACTTCATACAAAGAGTGTTAAATTTTTTAATTCCTACTAGAATTAGTGCATAAGACAGACAGTGAAACAGGCACTTAAGATAATGTAGCGATTTGTCAATCGTATTTGTTTACCCCGGGTTTCTATAACTGACGAACGGATTGTTTTGGCTACGGACAGTTAAATTTTGACATTTATTCTATTGAAATATGTCAAAATATAACTGTCCGTTGCCAAAACTATCAGTAAGTAAGTTACAGGAACCCGGGGTTAAAACGGATTTTTAGATTATCTGGGGTTTGAACAAAAAGCGTTTTCACCTCACACGCTCTGAAAAGGAGGTTTTGTCAATTAGTTTAGGCGTAGAAAATCGCTTTTTGCGGCCTAGCGCGGCAAAGTACTTTTTTAATTTAATACCTAAAAATATGTCTTAATGCGTTCCGAATCGCACTATTGACTTTTTTTGTTATATTTGATTCTTATTTTAAATAGCTTTAAATTAATTATAATACTCCGTTTTGGTTTCATTATATTATTTTCGTTCATTGAATCATAAAAACAATAACAATAAGATTAAACTATTTGTTATAAGAATTTTATATAAAGCTGGGTGAGATTTCACAACCTATAATTGGATTTCGGACTGTGACATAAATCTTTATTTTTAAATTGTCTTTGTCTTTTACCTCTTATCAGTGTCAACATTTACGGAATTGTTTTAATTCTTATTAATAAGTAACAATATATTCCTACTTTAAATAACTTTGAATTAACTATAATACTACCTTTTTTATTATTTTAGTTTTTTATATCATTAAAACAACGAGAATAAAGTATATTTAGATTAAAGTTTATGTTTAAATATTTTTTTTACCGGAAGTTGACCGCGGAAACAACCATAAAATGTTCCTCGCTGTTGTGAGGTGAAAAATTGAGTGTTGCGCTCGGCAGATAAATTTTTAGCGTCTTGTACCTTTTAAATCCTCGCTTAGCTCAGGATTCAATAG
Source organism: Chrysoteuchia culmella (assembly GCA_910589605.1). Taxonomy (NCBI): domain Eukaryota; kingdom Metazoa; phylum Arthropoda; class Insecta; order Lepidoptera; family Crambidae; genus Chrysoteuchia; species Chrysoteuchia culmella. The sequence goes on from OU342654.1 coordinate 13,593,944, forward strand.
AGGTAACTCGCCGCTAAATAACCAACTTTCCAGCCTTGCATAACAAATAACTATTTCCAAATTGTTCCTTAGGCCTAACTTCTTTTCAAAGTATTTTTTCTACTTCAAAATAGTAAATATTTTTTTAATTGACTTTTATTAAAGAACGTCTATACTACCAAAATAATATATCCTTAATAATACATATCACTCGTAAAAAGCTATGGTTTTTTTTTTATTAAAACAACTTTTTCGAATTTCAGTGCACACTGTTTATTACCCGATATTTAGTGGTACTTATATTGCATCGGTTTTTTTTCAGTTGGAAAATATGAATTCTAATTAGCTAACTGCTTTATATAAAATCCACATGACCTAAAACATGATTTCTGATTAAAAAAAAATCATAGAAATAAACTAGCTTTCATTGCGTGAAGAATTTTCAAAATAAGATAAGAAAAGGATGGTGCCTATACACTTAAAATTCTGTCCCTTATTGACACATTAATTATAAATTTTAACCGCCTCTGTGGTCTAGTGGTAACAACCACCGGTATCAAACCCAGGGGTCCCGGGTTCGATTCCCAGCGGGGGTACATATTGTATTCGGTTTGGTTGGTGGTAGGACTTGTTGTAAGTCCGTCTGGCTAGCTACCACCATTTATCTAAGCCTGACGCCATAACAACAATGTTTTCAACATTGTTGTGTTCCGGTTAGAGATAAGATAGGCAGTTCCTCAGTGATGAGGATTCCGGGAGAGGCTCGCTTCCATCTTCGACCTTATCAATACTTAACATCAGGTATGATGAAGGCTAAGAGTCTCCCCGTTGTTCATAAAAAAAAATGCTGAGCGTGAACAAAGCATAGTACCTATTATAGGTTAGGTGGGTTCGTCGTTTTAATAGTTATGGTTGAATCACGTCCCTAAATGTGTAAAAATACCTTATATTTAAATTGAAACTAGAGGTACCCATTGAATACATTACCTTGTACGCAAACTACTCGTAGTTAGTATGTGAGTATGGTGTGTGGAGCTAATGTAATGGCTGTGTCAGGCGAGGCAGCCCTTTAATGGTCTCGTAATTGCGAACTAAAATTAAGTGTTATTTTTATGGTGATTTCTCTACTACTACTTAGTTGCTTTAAGTAGGCGTAAAGCGTTTTATTAATTGAAATATTTCATTTTGCATTTGAGACCTGCATTAATTTATGGGTAAATTTTTATTGTTGCGCTGAAAGATTTGAAAAGTTGTGGAATTTTGTTCTGATGAACGATCCCTTTGATAAATATATTTTATCAAAAAGTCTTTTAGCAAACTTAGTATTTCCTATTACTTAAAATATAGAAAACAATAACGAACAATAAAGTTTATTTTATAAATATGACAAGCGCTGAAGCAAGCGCTACATTTTTCAACAAGATACTTAATCTTGTTGAAAAATTCATACCTTTTCCCCTTCAAGCAAGACTCTACTCTAGATATTAGGAATGTTATAAAAATATTTCGCAATATACAAAACACAATGCTATACCTGTTCAGTAATTTTTTTTATAACAAAAATTACAGATAAAAAATTAGCTATTGATAAAATACTTAGGTATTTCCTTTTACGATGACTGGATAGGATAACTATCTGCTAGTTACCCTCATCGCAAAACCTTTTTACTATCTTTATTATCTTACCTTTGGTAAGACTAAATAATACTTATGGATGCAGATAAATAATTTATCCCCCTTTAATTTATTTAACCTCTTTTGAATTTCATACGTTTGAAATGGCGATCGTAACTCAAATGTCAGGCAGTTTTAGTAAAAAATCAAATTTAACGTACACATACCTGACCCTTGGAAGGGTTAGAGGATATTTATGGCGCGTCCCGGCGCATGTGCGAACTTGCCTCGCCGTAAATCGCCTCGTAAATTGTGGGCAACTTTGTATACGATGCCTTACAGCCGTGGAATCGAAAAGTTTGCGACTGCGTTGGTGTAGGTATCTAGAATTGAAAATATGTGAGTTTCAGTATATATAAGCAGGAACAAAGGTTTTTGTAAATATTGTAGTCCGTACTTATAAATGTGAAAGTAATTCGGTTTGTTTGTCTGTCTGTTAACTTTTCAAGCCTTAACCAAGGAAACAATATTGATGAATGTTGGCTTAGAGATATATTATAATATCTTAGAAAAGGAATTGTAATAAAAATGATTACATTGCCTTATCTAAGTAAATTAGTAACATCGATAGCCTGATAATGGAAAAAATAATATTGTAAAATACCAAACCATAAGTCTAAAATCCATATTATAAATTATGTACCTACTGTATTGATATCCAGTACATAATTTATAATGTAGACTTTCTTTTTTTTTCTTTCTTACTATAATAAAAAAATAAAAACAATATAGCGAATTAAACTCTTGCTTGTAACAAGAGTTTATTTAAAAAGTCTAACAATTCGTAAAATGAATCTCTTTTTGTTTCAGGTTTCAGGAGGAAAGAAACTGGCTGGTGACTTCCACATGAAAATTACCTAGTTTTCACGCGCTATTTTAAGTTTCTGTTTTATTTAGTAGGATAGTCATTGACTCTGCCTATTTTATTTTAGTTTTTTCCTATACCATAAAAAAAACAATAAACAAAATTGAAATGATAGAAGTTTTAATCGTTATCTGTGTGTAATAAACCAATAGCAGTTATCTCTTCTCGTTGGTTAGCAGCACCATTATGGTAATTAAGATGTTTAACTTTACCGCCTATCTAATAGAACTTTATGAAGTTTTGATGGGAAGCACGTGGATCTATAGGCATTCATAAAAGTATGGTGTCTGACTAAGAAATATTATTAGGTATATTGTTGTTCGCTTTCTCGACGTTTTGACACTTTCACAGTTTTTTGTTCTTTTAATTTAATGATTGTGTTTTCTGTTATAATGTTTTAGGTACGTAAATAAATGTGAACAAAATGAGGTAAGTACTTTATTAGACATGAAAATAATAACAACGGATATCAGCTGCCTTGTCGGTAATCAATAGAAACTTGACAGGTGTTCCGTTAGTTAAAAAAAAGATAGTCACGTCTGAAAAAGGTTAATTTTACGATCATAAAAAAAAGTAAGGGCATCTTGACATAATTTTTTTAAAGTAATGTTACACCAACATTTAAACAGTGTTGGTGTGACATTGCTTCAAACATTTTCATGTCTAAAACTTAAACGTGACTTAAATATTTTTAATCAAGGTTAAAATAAAGGGAACAAAGATGTATTGGGTATTATTTTTATATATAAAGAATACTTTAGACCTGCAATATCATAACGTGCAAAAAATAACTACTACCAATACATAACAACGTAAACATAAGACAACCAAGCGACCTACTCGAAATAAAACGCTGAAGAGCTATCTATCTTAACAGCGGAACGCGGCCAACAATTCCGTTGTTACATCAAAGGGGAACATTATCCTTTCTACCAGAGCCGTTAAACCTTATCTGGAGAAAGCAAGGCGAGCAAGCGTCGCAATCTACATAGAGCTGATAATGGCAAACCAGCGTAACTAAAACTCCCGACCGAAGAACCAAAGCTTGAAAGTCCAGCAGAGTAATTGAAATCCGGGAGTTCTTTTTACACTAGACGCTATATGGGCAATCTTAGGAGAGCGCAGTGGGCGTTTTATGGCCGGGAGGAACGCTTTTATATTTATTAAGTAAGTTGGGCTTTCGGCAGTATTAATCCACCTTTATGGAGGGGTCTAGGCGCCCATCCTCGATTAAAACTGAGTGCGCGATTAGATACACTTGGCGAATTGGTTATTTTCAAGATGCAGCGCCTTTTGTTTCGCATTTGTAAACTTGACTGACTGTAAAAAAATAAATGTCAGTTGTATCTTTTTTATTTATTACTAGCTTCCGCCCTCGGTTGCACCCGCATTATTCCCGTTCTCCGTAGGAATATAGGTATAAAAAATAGCCTATGTTACTCTTCGTCCTTTCAACTAACTCCTTGCCAAAAATCAAGCTGATTGGTTGCTTAGTTAGGGCGTGAAGGAAGGACAAACAAACACTTTCACATTTTTAACATTAGTTAGGATTGAGAATAACTGCTGCAGCTGTGCTATTTCACTTACTTTTGCCAGAAAGCTATAAGCTAAAGATTATTTTGGGTAAGATAAAGGTGTATGGTATATCAGTTTCAGGTTATTTTTCAGGTTTCAGCATTGCGGATTTCTTGTAGTAAGCTCAAGAGAATTAAAGCTCTCCAAAACTATCCTGAACCTGAATAGTGAATTTTGGAGCGTCTATCCATCATGTCAATGTAAATTTGAAAATGAAATTAAGTGCTAAACGTCAAACTTTCTATCTTTCGAATGAAAGAGCAATGAATGAGCAATAGTTGATATGGCACAAAAGTTGTAGGATTATTCTAAATCAACTTGGCTATTTCAGAAAAAGGCCCAAAAATAATGATCTCCGTTATACATTTTAAAGTTTAATCGAATTTTTTTTATCTATCAACCTTTCAACCGATTTATTAATGCAAATGTTTTCTAAAGTCGCTTTGAGACTCCCTACTCTACCAAGGTGCCGTAGCGTAGGTGGGTCCGTACCAAGGTCCCTATTTTTAGATCACTCGAAATTTTGATACTTAATGTTTTTGCTTTTTTGCTTTCGGTAAAACTAGGAAATGTAACTCATGTCGTTTGGGACCACGGTTTGTGGTCCCGAAAACCGCATCAAAAATAAGAATTAATTCCAAAAGGGTATCCAAAGGACCACGGTGGCGGTCCCAAACGCCAGCCGACTCAAATGTAAAACATTGGTATTATAATTATTATTGCTGATGAAGAAAAGGCTCTTTTTCAAGGCTCGTTTTTAAGAAAAGCATTTCAAGTTTCGTTGTTCATTGACGTTTTGTTTTAATTTTATTTTCAGGTTTGAGTTTGACGTTCTACCTCTCGTCTTCGGTGACACTCACAACTCACAACGAGTGGCTGAGCGATTAAAATATAAATAGAAATCGAGCGTTGTGTGAAGAATGACTCCAATATAGGGTCATAGTTCATTTAAACCACAGTTATAGTCAACAGTACGTCCAGCTTTACATTTAATCCTTGAGAGAGACTTCATATTGCTCGTAATAGCGGCGGCTTTCGTAATTATTATAATTATAATTAATTAATCACCCAGGAAAAATACAATATGTTTTGGCAAATTACATAACTTACAACTATAAACATTATTTAGAGCTTAGTTTTATTAAACCATAATTAAAAAAGACAATTGTAAACATCTGCATCCGAACTAGTGAACCTGTATCTCAGGTGCAGTGCTCTTTCTCTCACTGCGATCAAGAGAAGGTTTAACGAGAGAGGTAAAATTATCATAAGTATAAACTAAAACTAATAAAAATATGCCAGAATCACTACAAATCCTCAAAATTAAATTAAATGTAATGTAAAAATACAATGGTAAAGCCTGACGTGCTCTTGACTGTACTCATTTCTCCTGTGGGCCACCGTACGTGAATGTTATCATATTTTACGGGGCACGTGAAAACGCGAGTTTTTATAACGGCGTTTTATTGCCTTACCTAGATTAGAACGCGCTCTCGAACGGGAGAATGTTACCTCGTGAAAAATGTGAAAAAGTTACCGAATTAGATTAGATACGGGTTGAGTAATAACCGTGGTTATAATCGAGGTCAAGGGCTTTTTATTTCAGTGATTTTTCTATTATTTTACTATTATTTTGCATGTTTCACATTACTATGTATTTGTACAATAACTACATAAGCGTAAGAAAATTACTTTAATATAAATACTTATATATATCTATCTATTTGAAAGAACTTGAAGTGCCCTACTAGTTCATTGGGCACAAAATATAAGGAGGAATGGCGAAAATCCACTTCGAGTCGTTGAGCTAGCGGAGGAAGGAAGTAAGTAAGTGTTCCCTTTGGTAAACAATAAAGGTACCTACTTACTTATTAGATATTTTATTTTAAATATAATAATATTATTCCTGGCTACCTTTCTTACTGCAATGTTTAGCTTTGGGTTGCATTTATTCCAAAAAGGTATCAAGGATTCCTTCCTTGACGACGCACACAAAAGTAAATAAAAAGAAAAATGCTTATCTAATAACAGAAAAAGTGAACTCCACGTTTCAACTAAGTAATCCAAATAATTCGTTTTATTCCTTCCGCGGATAAAGCTAATGTGATTTTTTTATGTTGTTTTTTATCGTGCAGCATTTCGAGTGGGCTAAAGAAAACAATCTACGCTATGACGCGTGAAAGAATCGGCCCGTATTTATGGGGGGAGTTATTGTTTGAAACGTCTAAGTCGTAATTCCGCGACATAAACCAGGCTTCACTTTGGGTACCCCCTTTCACCCCCAACGGGTGTACAGGGGATGCTGTTTTTCCCGCGCCAAATGGCCCGTTTGAAATTGTTGTTTTATGGAAGTTTTTAGTAGTTGACTTTGCTCCGGAGAAAATATAGAACGGCAATATTTATACCTACAACACCTATACATTATATAGCGTCACATTTTTCCTTTAAAACCGTGACATAAAATATGAGTGATCGTCAAAACCGGTAACAGAGAGCAACGTCGAGAAGTTGGGAATCGATAAAAAATCAAAATAACGACCTGTCACAAATAATATACAATGAATATTATCTCCACCATTTTTAAAGTTCGAACGCTGGGTGCTCGCTTGTGATTGGCCGGCGCGTGACAGCTGGATGAAATACGCCGGTCGGCCGGCCCCGGCGGCGCAGCGGGCGACAACATGGTTCCACTAAAATCCTCTAATGAAATTAAATTCCGTACGTTTTGGACGGGCTCGTAAATAATGACGGTATCTAATCCTCTGATTAACGAACATTGTGAGCGCTTTTTGTTAATTATGTTTTTTAAGACGGTTTGGTATGTAGCTATCCTTATGTATAGAAAATTCACCTTAAAAAGAGCTGTTGATGATGTTGTTTATCTTATTCTTAATCAGTTAATAAGTAATTAGTGTATAACGCCCGGAAATATGTAATATAAGAATTAATAGAGAAAGCTGAATAACGTTAAATAATTCAAAAACACTAATTTGAATCTTCTGAATTTATTAAATTTGCTTTAGTATTATGTCACTCTAGTCATATTCAAAATGTTTTACGTTTTTCTGTTTGTTTTGATAAGGATTTACCCAACCTAATCTAAGTCCAATAAATCGTACAGACATTATCGAACACTTTTATGACACCGTATTGCTTACAAATCAGTGCCATATATCTCTCTAGTATGGATCGTTCGGGTAACGTATCATTCTGACGTCTTAGCACTTTAAAAGCGTTTTAGATAAAACAGTGTCGAGATAGGCCTGTGGGTTTAGCTTAGCTACAAAATTACAAGTTTACGATGGACAATATTCCGTATAACAGCTTATAGTACCACTCGTGTGGCGGTAGGGTAGCCAAGGATTTGAGAATGTTTAGGATAAGTACATTCGTCATCGTGATTCACTGATATTTCTAATTTTTGATAGAATTATGTAGAAAATATTTTATTACAAATTAAGGTAGTATTTCACAGCAAAGGGAAATGCAGCACAGTTTCACAATGTTACTTAACATTGGAAAACCTTGAGAGCTTTTAGTATTTTTATTTATTTAACATACCAGTGAAGCTAAGAATAATAGTGTTTTTTATGAACTGACTAGCCGACTTATGATTGCTTTCTGAGTTGGGAATTTTACGATGAGAACGTCTCAAACTCAAGTCAAAGCAAAATGTTCATAGATCATTTAATTTAGGGGCGCTTCGTTAGGGTTACTAATCAAATAAAAATATTATTATTTTGTTCTTCAAAGCGCACCTATGTTAAATTTTGAATAGAGTATCGTAATTTATAGGTATTGTAACGGGACTGACGAGAAAAATAGCAAACAAAAAGTCCCAGGGCATACCAGGGCAGACAAAGCAGGACTTAATATAAAATAAATATAACATCAGAACTTCTCGAAACATCTATAATAACTCCTGGTTACTTATGCGACCCTGGTACTTCAATTAAAATATTTTAATTTAATAAGTATTCGTAACGTCCCCCTTAACAGCAATTAACAGAAATGAGTTTTAAAACTACTGTCGATATCATAATATATTACGTTTCCTTCCTGCTCTTCGAGGAATACCTCCAAAATCAAGTCGATTAGTTGCTTACTTAGGGCCTCAAGAAAGGACAAAAAAACACACATTCGAATTTATAATATCAGTTAGGATTAGGAAGGATTGAAAGAATCTAAGTATATCGAATTAAAAGAAATTGGACAACTTTATTACTTTCTCAACTACGACAATTCACATTTTAAAATACCTTCACAACCTCAATTGAAGCAAGTATATTCTATTCTCTGCCTTTTACACCCGCTTTCATCCTTAGTCAATTTCTCCATTCCATAATAGGTTGCCTAGTAGAGATCGCTTTAAGCGATAAGGCCGCCTTTATAACACCTAGATTAAGTTTTTATTTGTAAATATTTTATATTTCCGTCCACATCTTTGCAGCACAGTGTGGTGATCCTACTTGGAGCACTAAAGAAGTGCTTTAGTGCCCTTCCGATGATTTACTGGGTGTATTCCTCGAGGCCGGAGCTATGGCCCCTGTAAACGTTGGGATTAACAGTTAAGCACTCTTACTATCTTTCAAAGTAGCAGTCACTAAGTCTTGGCTCTAAACAAATAAATAACTCGAAGTTTTCATTGGAGGTTGGTAGTTCTATATTTTGGTGTGGAAGTCACTAAATGTTGGCGATTAATAAAATGTAGGTTTTTTTTTATTTAGTACATAATTTCATTATGTACAATCGGGGAACTTCCCGGTTGACCAGTAGAGTTTTTTGGGAAACGTTTTCTCGGAAAGTACTAAGGTTAAAGAAATAATTTATTATTCGAATAAAAAACCTGTTAATGTTCTATTACCAGCGATAAAAACATTTTCTATATTAAAAAAAATCGCGATTTCAGGGTACAAATAATAAATAACATTGTATAAAAGGTACCTATTTTAATCTAAAATCATGAACGAATATATGAATGATAGAGTTATTTATACATGCATAGGTAACAAACAATTCAGTATAAAAAAATTAAAAAAATGGTTCTGTATTTTATGAAGAAATATTACTGATTTTTTTTTCAATAATTTACTGTACCATACGTCTAGTGTTTACAAGAGTAGGCTTTCCTTATGTCCAAGTTTCTCGAAACTAGGTAAATTTTAACATATGCGATCTAAACACACTATTACAATGGAAACGAGCAAACATTTATTAGCATTCATTGTTCAAAACGTTAACACTCGTAAATGACTTATTTATAATTATTAAGTAAATGAGTAAAGTCCAACAACATTAAACATTGTCTTACAAGCCCACCCATGCTTTAAAATAATAAAATTTGAGCATACGTCAAACTGAGTGTAAGGCATAAATTACGGATGAAAATCGATAGTTCATTCGAACGATAAAATAATAATAAATAATTTTAATATCGAGAGCTAAGACAATAATTGTTCTAAGCCGCATCTCGAATTCGAGAGCGCCGTTTGTCGAAGCGATTCTTTAATTTATGAAGGTTCGAATTCGAAATTAATTTATTTTTAACTAAGGGACCGTGGGTAGCGCGTCTCAGGAGTCACGGATATAGAGTTTCCTTCCAAACTGGTTTCATTTAAAATTTATGCTCGGGTAGTTTTTATATTGCTACGTATTTTGTGTAAAATGGGCAGTGGATCGTTACCATGACATACCTACCTATGTGAATTTTTAATTAGTTATCTTCTATTATTATTTGACTTCGAAAGTTACATCTTGCTATTACTAGAGAAATGGAAATATGTATTCAATATATTATACGTAAATTTTCTTTTGAAATAGCTTTTAATTTCTTATTGGGTAAAAAAAATATGATTACAAAACTAAACGTAGAATAACTTATACTTCAGTTTTTGCTTTGTAAGTTTATTAAGGGCCATTGTCACATGATATTCCTATTCAGTCATCCAAAAGTGACAAAATTTCTTTAGCGCTAAACGTATTTAAAATCACTTCGTGAAAGTCCGCCTCAATTGCATTTGTGTTTCCCCTTCAGTGCCCTTATTCACTTATCTATTAGAGAAAACGATTTTTGAAAATGTCGAAACCAGATACGACATTGGCGTGGTTTGAGCAAGGAATCGGTAAGTGGTCATAGTGAATACGGGCCCAGGTATGATCAATTTTTAAAACACAAGTGTTATAAATCAAATATTTATAGCGTTTGCACGTATGATATTTATTATCTCAATCGTCACTTGGCATCTCTATAAAATGCTATTTCAGTATAGCAATATTTTCAAACACATGCGTCCTTATTCCGCGGTACGTCGTAGACTTCAAGAAATTTACGATCTAATATTTTTATGCAAAGAACGTCGCCAAATGTGGCTCGGCTGGTGTCGAAAAAATACCGAACCGAGTCCTTCTGCGCGTAAAAAGGGATGAGACAGGATAAATATACACGCAGTCACCCTTTTTGTCCATTAAAATGGCGTAGCTTTTTTCTGGTGCCGTCGTAAAATGTGCCCCAATAAATATGTAAATCTGCCGAGGGAAAAAAAGATTGGAATAAAGAGCATGTTTCACTTTCGAATGGGTTTAATTGGTGCAATTGCAAGGACCAAAGATGTGAGGACGACGACCTTTGTGTTGAATATGGAGGATGGATCAGCAAAAAACAGGTTGGTTTTACCGGCGTAACGAATCAGGACTGGTTCTGATCAGGATTGCTTTTTGCGTTGCATTTTGAGTTTGATAAGATTTTCCTTAATTTTTTTCATTGTTTTTGCAACTCAAACATAATTCAAAATTGGTAGTGGGTACTACTTATGTATAATTAAAGTAATCAAGTCAACAAAGGAACATAATTTTTGCATTTACAAACATTTTCTCCATGATGAATTTTATTCTACAATCGTCTCTAACTACTCAAAGTCTATACCATCTGAGTTTTACCCTGGCATCGGCAGCTGGAGATAGTTGTTTGTTATTCTAGGAGCTTTCTAGCATTATTTACTTTGAATTTGCAATTGAATTGCACTTAGCCCTGTCCAGATTTTTTATTACAAATATAATCTGTAACAGCTATTTCAAATACAAAATAACCGTTAATTTCAAACATATTTTGAATTATACTGAAATTGATATCAAAACAAATCAAATACTTTTTATTTATTCAACAAGAATTTTTAAATTGTCATAATTTTCTTTCTTTTTTCAGCTGACAAGAATAACGACCGCAAGAAACTTAACAGCTTTAACATAAGCAACAACATCTTAAACCTAATCCTACTAATATTATAAATGGTGTTTGTTGTTCCCTCGCGGCCTAACTAAACAACCAATGGACTTGATTTTTGGCATACAGTTAGTTGAAAAGACGGTAAGTAACACATGCTACTTTTCATCCCGACATTCCCCCAGGAACCGGATCCACGTGGGTGAAACGCTAGTTGACAAATAACCATGCCGTCTGTCTATGTATGTTCTATCTATTTTCTTCCGTGTTCACATAGAGACATCCCACGAGTCTTATCATAGTCCTCGTTAATGCAGGCGAGTGGTTAAGGAACCCTTTATCTCCCCTCCGTCCCATACACATCCCATTAATTCACCGCCGTACCAACTGACGTTAAAATTACATAAAGATGACAGTTTAGATTTAGAAGTATCTTTGTGTTTACGCTCTACAGGATGCTTGTGAATTCAACATACGAAGAATTTCGTAAAGAATTATTGTTAACAAACTTAAAGTGGAGAAGGTTGGAGTAACAAAGTTTAGGTAAAAATTTATATTAAGAGTGAACTAAGCTTTAACAATTTAAAAGTATCCTCCATCACAAAGAACAATCATTTTCTATAAATTAAAAGCCAAAAAACTTAAATGAAAGTCTTCAGTCAGTATGTTAAATGTTCATCGTGCTGAATTTTTTGGTTGAGACTGCTATATTTTCGTCATTAACATAACACTATTTATAAAAAGATTGTATTTCCAAGTACTTATAACCTGACTACCTTCAAAGCAAGGGTGAATAGGCACCTTCTGGGTTAGCAAGCTCCATCATGGAACCTGCCCCCTAATTGTCTAAATTAAAATCTATCACAATCCCTTTCAGAGGTATTGTGATTGTGATATTTTCGTCTGTCATATTGCTTAGACAGTTCAATCTCGTTTATTCCATACCTTTTAAAAAGCGTCCCGATCACAATCCCTTTCAAATGTCAAATAGTGTGAGCCTGAATATCTTTCAAATTACGAATTGAAAGGGATTGCGATAGATTTAAAATTAGACAATTAGCCCCCCCCCCCCCCCCCCCCCCTGTTTTAGCCCCTGGGCTTGATTGGGATCAAGATCAAACCCATTCAAAGTAAAAAAAATGTAACGTTGTATACCTTATATTATTCATCGTTACATTTGAACTGCCTACGTTTATTTCCATCTGGGGCTTTATTATTCTTGACGGAATGGTGTTAAGATCGAAATCGAATCAACGTCAAAAGTCAGTAATTTTCTCAATATAACATAAAATTTTAATTTCTTTTCGTAATTTGCCAAAACAAAACGTGTAACCGTTGTTCATAAATGAATTAGAGTAACGTACAACCATTGGTGGAGGTGGCGTCCGCTGCATCGATCTGCCCGGGCGACTCGAGGGAGCCCTCCCGGTCCCGGCCCTCCGCGCGTGTACACTCCGACGAATAACGGTAGGTATGTGGACTACGAAAATTCTTTTGCTCCGCTTTTGTTTTTGAAATGTATTGGTGACATTTATTAAAATCTTTGCTTACTTTTTGTTTAGATGGTTAATGGTTTTGTGGTATTTGTAATGTAAAATTTGAAACCTACCTAGTTACTTGTTTGACGACCAGGAGGTCTACTCTCTAAGCACGAAACCTGTAGTTTCGGCCTAAGTTACGGACGTTTCCTACTCCGTATTACCTACGGAAAGCTTATTAGTTCGGAGACCCGAACTGAGAATGAATGAGAAATACGTTTTGACATTGTCCCTACTCCCAATGTGTTTGTGCCGTTTGTCCAAAACTAGTACATTCCGAAATCAATTCAGAGTAGGCTCCATCCGTAGTTACGGCAAACTTACGTACGGGGTAATCTTATCTTAGTTGACGGGCTTAAAGAGTAGGCATCCTGTTTGGCGCAGGGGTACTAAGCCTGCCTTCTGCGCCAGAGGTCTCGGTTTAAATTTGACTAGACAAATATTTGTGTGCATGAACATGTCTATTTGTCTTCGTCAAGGTGTATCTATATTATGGATGTATTTACAAAAGAAAGTATATAAGTATGTTTATCCGTTTATCTAGTAAGTATCCATAACACAAGTTCTTCATGAAATTTAACGTGGGCTAGAGTATGTTGTGTATGCAATTATTTATTTATTTGAAAAATGTAAGTTGCATGCAGTTTAAGAATAGATTGGATAAATATTTAAAAACTAAAGAAAGATAAAAAATATATATAACTGGATTCAGGCCATTATCAGTTGTTTCAACTGCTTGCCTGTCAACTAATAATAATAATATTAATAATAAAATCTTTCTCCTATGAATTTGTATCATAGGTACTTACTTCACTGCCAAGCGTTATGAGGGAAGACAGGATGTTTATCTCTAGAGCAAAATTTGTGTGCCTTTTAAAGTAGGTACCTAATAATTAAGGGTGACTTACCGACTGTCACAAAATACGTTTAGAGCTAAACATGTTTATAACATCTCTCTGTCACTTTTGAAGAATTCAAAAGTAACTCCTTCTTTCTTAATTAATGGCGTGCTCGCGATAAATTTCGCGAATTTTGCCAATGTCAAGTAAATATATTTTGTATTTTATAAAAAAATTACGGTAGATTGAGTTAAAAGTGGAGCCTCACAACACGTGTTATTACGAAGAACTCTGGTGAAACTCCCACTTTTCAATTCAAACGAATGACTGAAATGACAATGTCATTTTAAATACATTTAGCTCTTTAATCTGTTTAGTAACGTTGGTGAAAGTCACCCTAAGTACCTAATCTAGTAGAAAAACTAATAGCGATTCTGTGCGAAAAGCTTTCGTTCTACTTTTGGGAATAAGAAGTACATAATAACAACTACTTAACGGCTTCTCAATTTTGATGGCTAAACAAAAGGTTTGTCTTTATGAAAGGTTATGATCGACAATTTGATGTAAGTAAAAATACCATAGTACAAAATATAACAGCTTAATTAAATTCAATTAACAATTTAATTGAATTTGCAAATTCCATTAACTACATAAAATCTAAATTCTTTATACATATAAATAATTCACAGAAACATAAACAGTATAGTCTCATTTAGTAGGAATTTGTCGATATCTTTTCAACTCAAAGAAGCATTTACAAGACTCAAAAAATACTTAACCCTAAAGTGACGTTGATTTACAATGACCGAGCCGTTCGAAAACCGCGAGCGATCGTCCGAAACCCGGCAACATTCTCGTAATGAATGGAATCGATCGAGCCATAAGCGGGTTATTTACGATCGGGCTCGCATCGCGTGCAGTTCCAAAGGTGTGTTATTTATACCCCCCAGTTTTTATTTATGCCCCCTTTTTTCGCAGGTCGTAACGGCTCGCAGTAAAGGCGACGTAATTTTAATTTCATGATTGGAAAGCTCGATGGCCGGTTATGTGGCTTAATGAGTTTATGGCGGCAATCGGGGTATAACGGTCGCGACACGACGATTTCGCGTTTAAGGTCGTTTGGCTTTTGTTTTTTTAAATGAGCCAGAGGGTTAAGTTAGGGAACTGCTTTGAATAAAAACAGAAATCATTTTTATTGGATTTTAAAATAGAGACATGTGAAATTATTTAGTTCTTAAAATACGCTGCGTTTAATTGTGAATGTTATGGTAGCTAGTATTAAGAGAGTTATGAGCCCTATCAACTTTTAATGTGTTACGTACAACGTGTTAATAACTTTACAGTACAGTAAACCAACTATAAAAGTTGCACTGTATTGCCTTCCATTTTCAGCCTAGAGTAGTATTACTTAGACACTTAAAATTTGTTATAAAGTAAGGATTAAATTACTAAAAATAGATAGTAATTTTGTTGTAGGACTATCTTTTTTGTACACAAGGGTTTACAAAAATAAGGATTCAAAGATTATGATAATATTGTAAGATGTATTTTTTTGGTTTTTTACTTTACAGAAATGTACTTTTTATTAATATTCATTGTAGCATGTTTGAAACTAAACAAAAATACACCTAATAACCACCACCTAGACATTATGTAATAAAACAAGTAAAAAACCATACATAGCATGTATAAATCAAATGTTTCGTGCTTCCAAAAGCTTCTTAATTGAACGCCAACCCAAATTAGAGCGTGTCTGAAATAAAAGCTCCACTTGAAACTGGGCCCGAAACGCGGCACCGCGCATTCCCACACCATATTGAAAAAGATAAATCTTTTCCCCGCCCCGCCCTTCAACTCCGATCCATTAAACACCAACTTTTTGTACACACCCGTATCCAAAAATACATAAGGCTCATATTACTCAGAACCCGTTTGAGCCAGTCCCATCTATGGCTTACAATGTAGAATAATCTCCTTATTCAAACCTTAGGTACCTACGCTTATAATAAAGTATGACTTTTTGCGCCTAAAAGGCAGAAGCTTTGATTTATACGCGCGCTTACAGTATTATGTCTGCACTTACGTTTTTTATTCCTTTCATTATTCGCAACATTGTAACGCGCAGTCACTTAACAAAATATGGCGTATTAAATCGCATAAAGAAAACAGTGTTTTAAGAAAAATAGTTGGAGATAAAGGAAAAGTTGTAAGGGTGTCGTAACTGGGACATAAAGCTTTTGAATGTTCCCCGGAATCTATGGAGCGAGAATTGTTAATAAAGATATAGAGCGATGTATTACGAGACATTAGTGAAGCTTTACGAGCAGAATGATGGCCGATAGATGAATGCACCCGCAGATACAAAGCCGATCATCGATTCAATGAAATATTTACAAAAACTCAAAGTCAGAATGACCGAATAACGTTCTAATATTAATATATCACATACATTTTCAGTTCCCGTATTAAGTCGTCAAATAGTTTGTATTTATTGATTGAAATACTTTGATAAATGTAGAATTATTTTCCTAATTTTGATGATCTACTGTTATGGTAAGACTGTGGATATGTGATAGGTAATCATCTGTTTTGGTTGATTTATTTATAGCGTTCGTGATAGTCGGCACAGACTTTATATGAAAGAAAACTTTGGGACAAATTATTATCGATAAGAGTAAAAGTAGGTTGTTTTAGAAAATCTCAATAAACGGTCGATTGTTTTGCTGTCTATTTTCATTATTGGCCGTTGCGTCTATTTGCATACGATTTTGCTAGCAATTACTCATAAACTAGTAATTCATTAGAGAAACACAAATTGCATGTAACGTAGTCTACCTTGAATACATATACAGCATACAAACACCCACAGCTTATAATATTATGTAGGTATCTAAGACGAAACCTTGCCGTAAATGTCTCGGTCGAGATAATATTTTACGACGGCTTACGAAGAGGCGGGAACCCAGGGATCGCCTTATCTTTCCTACACACATGCTTCGACATCCAAATTTATCGTCTTAAAAATACCCTACAGATTAAAAACGAAGATAGCTCCGCTGTGCGGGTCGGCTGATAAAATATTATTTTTAAATTGAAAAAAAAAACCTTCGAAAGCATGGAGTTTTAACGAAAATTTACGAGGGATTCGTTTCGGAGTAATATTCGGCGGCGGCATGTGATGTTCGTTTTTGTGTGACCTGTTGAGTTCAGATTTCCTGTAGTATCGGCCTATATAATTTGTATGATAAGATCTTTCACCGCTGTATTAAATGAATATTTACTTACATTATATACTGCTTGCTTGCAGTCACCTGTGATTGTGTCGTATTCGGAACAGCATTACATTTTCCAATGGAAAAATGAAAAAAGTACCTACACAAAATTTGTGTTTGATTTTTTTATCTTACCAGAATATATAGGTACATAATAGTCGTTGTTTTGAAAAAATATTTCATTATGTCGTTTTAGCTTATTCTATAATGGTAAAGTTTTTTTTATTCAAAGTAAAATGTGGGTATAGGTACAGGTGGTTAATTCGTCCAAGGTACAGGGCTACATTGCAAGTGGTTCTCAAATTTTCAGGAGTGAGTCAGAATCAGTTTCCTAATCCACCTTAAGGTTAAAAAAAAGTTTCATATATAATTGGTGCTGTTTGCTAAAAAAATGTACAATCAATTCAATTTTATTCATAGAAATGTATACTTTCCTGCTTTGTCTATGGAAAATACTATTGTTAGCTGTGAAGTGAAATAAATCAATTTTTCACTAAATACTTATATGGGTTGTTTTTACTATTTTTATATCATTTATAAGTTCTCAGTTTAAAGACAACATCGTGTCAACTATTCAAACAATTATACAGCTTAACTGATATCGGTGATTCGCATTAGCAGTCACGTACCACTTCACGAACTCAAATAAAACAATAATTAAATATTGAACAGTAGGTAGATAAATAATACAATATAAATATTAAATTGCAGTTCAAGTGATAAATTTATTTAACAACACACCGATACGGTTGCCGTATACTGTAGATTTTTGAAAGAAACCTGTGAAAAATGACACTGCGCACGGCACACGACATTATGAACATGTACAGTCCGTTCATCGTAAGATGTCCCACGCCGTGATGTTATTATTTAAACTTTACCACTTAGATTATTTAAAAATATGCAAGTAAAACATATTAATATGTGGTACATACAAGTTTAGATAATGGGGGTTAAAAGGTACATATATTTTTGGCAAGCACTGTAGGCAATGCTGCCAATTCCCAGGGCAGGGGACATACGGACTGTATACGCTGAGAGTCGACTGGGAAAACCATTGACTACTTGTGAATTGAATATGTTAAATTTTAGGACGTATGGTGTAACTTTATTTTTACCTATGATAAGTTTTAAATAGAAAAATATTCGAAAAAATCAACAAGTGAATTCTTAGATGGGACTCGACCCACCTTTGGAAATCCGGTCCAATGCTGTAACCACTGAGCTACCGAGACTATAATTTATCCGTTGATATTTTTCAATATTTTTCTATTTAAAATTTATCATAAGTATAAAAATAGCATTGAAAAATAAAAAAATCATAATTTTTTTTTACTCTTACAATATTTCGTTAACTTTAATTAAATTCTATAAAATATGAAGAAGAAGAGTCTTCGAAAGTCTTGGTTTCCCAAATGAAAAATCATTGGCGTTGCTAACCAAAGGTTGCCGTACGGCTTGAAGTCCTGTCTTTCCAAGTAAGAAACACTTTATTTTAAAAATGTAGGCGATATTAAACAGTTATATAACCAATTTGGTATCTGTAAAGAATATTAAACGGAAAACGAACGACACGACGTTACCAGACTCGGCTTCTCAGTGTTTATCCAAACTATTATTGGCTTAAACACAATCAAGATAAATATATGTATTAAATTACACTTCAAATTTCCGCCTTTTGTATATTTTGTACAATAAAGTTAAATAAATAAATAAATGTCATATTAGGTTGATGGATTTTTTAATCGGTGCCAGGTTAACCTAAAAAGGAGGTTACAAAATAAGTTTTTTTTACACAACGGGGCAAACGTCTTAATGTGCCTTTCGGAGCACAGAGCACGGAGGAGCTCGAGATAGTATATTTTTGGTCGACCATACCAAAAGTTGCTTAGCCACTACAATCGAAAGCCGCGCGAACACAGCGCCTTGAAATTTCTCAAAATGGTAGTAGTTATTGTGAAAACTGTTAGTAGATTTTTCTCGTATCGTCTCGATTTTTAACATTATACGGGCGACAATACTTACTACAATGTTGCCAAAACGAGCCCGCTAATCAAGAAAGCACATTATGTAGGAACACCAGATAGCACTCAGGTTTTCACTTAAGCAAATACTAAATACTTTGTATAGTGACTTAACGGAATTTATTTTAGCTTATTTACCTACATATTTATTTTACAGTTCAGTTTGCTAATTTTGTATTTAGTGAACATGGCATTTATTTGAAATTGATAACAGAAAACAAACATGGGGAGGCTTATACCCAGCAGTGCCTGTTATGTAGCTGAGATGATCATAGTAAATGAGAGCTTTGACGAGTTGTATTACTTTGTGTATTTTTACTTGTCGGTGTGTCCATTCAATATAAATAAACCTAAAGAGTTGCTTTGGGAAGTAGTATTTGCATAACGAACTTTAGTAAAGCTCGCTTTCCATCAGGTGAGGTGGTGATCAAATGATTGTCCATATCATTTACAATAAAAGAAAAGATTTTTTTAATGAACAACGGGGCCTTCATCATACGTGATGTTAAGTACTTATTGATAAGGCTGAAGATCTATCTTATCTCTAACTGTCGGAACACAATGCTGAAAAACTTATTGAATCTTCATCAAAAGGAAGGCACAAGTTTGTTTAAAAATATAATATGCTGTCTGAAATATAAAGGAGCATTTTACGCTCCGTCATCGCAGCGTCAGCGTCAGCCCGTTGGAACATTTTGCATCATCGACGATGTTGTAATGCGATCAACTACGTTGCACCCCTACCAAGAATGTTAGAGAATCGCTGTTGAGATGAGGAAACAGGAAGAAAAACATCGACTGGGTGACGTTCTAATTAAATGTCGCTATTCCAGTTTTTTTTATTAATCTATTAAATAAAACATATTTTCTGATACTTATTATACTTATAAGCGTTTAATTACGGAATTAATTGAGATTGCAGTAATTACTTGTGAAGTAAGCGTTGTTTCCAATTGTATTACTTATAGATTCATAATTTACGGACGGTAATATTTATATAATGTTAATGTACAATTAGCGTTGCCTGTTTTCTAATAATATATTTTTATTGCTACCTTATGGATATCATAGTTTATTGTTAACAAGGCAAATTAAAATAAAATGCATAGTTGAGATATAATGCGCAAGTCAAAGTATTTTTTGGGTGTTTTTCATTTCCCAATGCTTCGACTTTCCAGGGCTACAGAAAAGGTAGAAATAATGAACAACATATGCCGATAATAAAATAAGGTTGTCGGTTATTGTGGTTCGAAGATATTTTCAACAAGCCAATAGGCCGGGCTTGCCCCAAACTATAAACCCGATCAACTATACTAGTGAATAACAATTGACTTACAATCACGTACACCTACTATATTAACTTAGTTCTACTAAAATTTAAAAAATCAACTTCTAATGAATATATTTCAACAAAGTTAACGCTAAACAAATCTAAGAATCAAGGCGAAGCAACATGCGCAGGCACGCCACGATATACGCGTACTTACCTACGCTAAGCATTTTTATCTCGTTTACGATGGTTGTTGAACTCATTTTGATGATCTTAGTATGACGTTTCTTGGACACAACACTTAACTTTCTTAGGACCGACCTCTGATACTATTCTTAATTCACTTTATCACTTCTAAACTTTATAAATTTATGATTTTTCTAGCAGCATTTGAAATAAGTTTCACAGTGTCGACTGGTTTGTGTTTCAAAATGGACTAACACGGCTCGCATGGTTCACGACCACGTTATATGATGCCCAATAAACCGCATCTATTATTCCGCTGGCAGCTGACGTAGAACTCTTAAACTGGATTTATGGCCATTATTCGGATCCACTGACCTAATTTTGTGTGCCATAAGATTTTAATTAGTTTTCATTATCATATACTTAACGTTACACACGGTCTACGCGAGCTGAGAGAATTATTTTCATTTAATTCAGGAAAGCATTGTCATGTTTAGGTCAATAATTCAAATATTGGACAGTCATTATACAAATTATATAATTATATAATATAATTAATTCCTTGACATAAGAACCTTATTTTACTGTTTGCGTAAAACACGGTGGAAAAATAGGGAAATCTCCTTTTTTTTCGAGGAACAATGGTTTTTTTAACTTCGTAACTAAATGTGGTAAACGTGTTTAAACAATTGTGTTCCTTTATTGCGTTAAACATTCGTGTATCTTTTATCCGGTGCTACTAACAACTAATTTGTCTAAACGTGGTAAACTAACAATGTAATGACGAATCCGTCATCTTATTAATTTTGCACAAGAAACAGTGTATTTGTTGTACTCCAACTTGAAATCTGACACCTACACGTAACTGGGAAGTGTCTCAACAAGGGTGCCGCCAACTAGTTCAAAACTAAGAACAGTAAACTAATATTGAACGTCAAATATAGGTCCTAAAGCCCCAAACACACTAAATATTGGAACATGAGTTCGTTAAGCCGGCTCAAAATGATGTAACGATACGTGCAAACACACGATGTGTATCCAACTTATTAACAGTTCTTCACTACTTCATGAGTTGTCTAAAGCGACTTATGAACCTTTCTGATGTAACTTCTAACTTTCAACTCTATCACTGAATCTTATGGTAGCTTTTAGCTGTAAACTAAACGATTCTAAAAATTGCATTCAAATGATCCGACCGTTTATTGCACCCACAACCCATTCGAGTTAACGTTTGACTAATTTGTGAAGTTATTATAGTGACATTGTAAATTGGATCGAATAAGTATATCAATTTGATAGGATATATTATTGGAGTTCTAATGATAGTGATGAAAAAAGGATACCCTAAATAAAAAAGCAAAAACTTACTTGGATCTAGACCATTGTCTGAACGTTGATGATGTTAATGTATACTGATGATGATTGTTCAATGACTGATATGATTCAGTCACGATTTTGCTGTTATCTCTTCTCTGTACTTGGAACTGTTGTATTGCCAATACTTAACAATACACTTAAGGTTCAGTACACAATTAAATGGATAACTATGATCTAACAATATCACAGCGAAAACAACGTGCTATGCAACTGAAATCGAAACTTTAACTGGCTACCACCAGCTCATTCACCTTGAACCCTGTTTTCACTTTTCGCGTTCAAATAAACGCGTGTTTTATTGTTTTGTCCAGTGTTATGCAAATGAGAACGGCCAACAGTAGCATTTATGGAAGGGTTTCCTAAAATCGGTGGAAAAAATCGAAAGTGAAAGCCAACTGGGGGCATATTGTGTATACGTCACGGTTCGACAGCTTTTTTTTGCTCAAACCTAAATATTTACGTAGATATGCAAAAGAAGTTTTTTACAAATCCGCTACCGAATTGTCTTTGTTATTGGAAGCAACCCTTTTGACGGCTGTCGGGTCGGTTTGTTTGTTGACTCGGATCGATTGTGCTATTGTTTGTGTGACGGGTGCTAAATTCTTTGAAGCTTGTCGTCTCAGAATGATTGCTGTTTTTTAAACGGATTTGGCTTTTCGGAGGTTTGTTTGTTAAACTTTACCGGTTTAGAACGGATTAGCAGTTCTAAATTAGGATTTGCATAATAAATGAAACTAAGAAAATATAGGTACTAGAAAAAAAACACTGGTCTCATGTCGCTCAGACGGGACGAGGCATTTTTTCTAGTATATTTTCTTATTTATATTTATTAGATAAAATGGGATAGTACAATACAAAATTAAAAAATTCTGATTTAAGATGTCCATCATTATATTTATTGCCGTTAATTCTTAATATTTGTGCACTTCTAATATTTTTATCAGAAATTTTATTTGCATGAAAACTTCAAAGTTATTTCTCTGCCTTTACTTTTGACGAGCAATAGAATGTTTTATATCTAACTGACGGTAAATTTATCTAAATCGAATTGCGAAAGTTAAAACGGCATGAAAGAAGTAGACGACTGGCTGAGGAACATAACCAGTGTTCGCATGATAAGTCCGAAGCCGAGTAGAGACGGTAGTCAGCCATATTAAATTTTACGAGGGGGACGCGAGACGCCATAAAGCTTGAGATAAACCCGATCGGCCGAGAAAAACAATCCGCCGAAATGACGGCTCTCTGACCACAGATAGCACTTGCATTTATTGAAGTACCTACTTAGTAATAAAACCAGTATCTAATTATATCGAGGTTTCGATTTCGTTCGGCGATTGGTGGGTTAATGATTTAAGCGGTGGGAAAGGCGTCTGTCAACTGTCTTTTATTGAACTCATTGAACGATCCTATTTAATTATATGAGTCATTGTTCACGATACCTGGGTAGATTTAAATCGACCTTCACCTTGAAACCTTCGTGTAACTACGAAGAAGTTCCGTGACTATATAGCCATGAAACCTTTTTTTGGATAATGATATGGAAGTTAAGGTTTCAATTATAACTGACCTACAAACTGTTGATGATTTTACTATAGTTTTCTTTATTTTATTCTGTATAGCCTCTAAAAATGCCACGAAACTCTGTAATTGGCTTAGGAGTCTAATAATGACGTTACATTAATTGAATTTGTAAAGAAAAGCTGTTGAGTTTCTAAATAAATAAATAAACTTTTTGAATAAGAAAATATATAATATAGGTACTAGAAAAAATCAACCCCTCTCATATCGCTCAGACGGGTTGAACCCCCACCGTTGGGAATATGGCCCAACAATTCTTTGACTCATTGGCATTGGCGTCTGAGCGATATAACTGAAACACGACGATTTTTTCTAGTATGTTTTCTAGTTTAAAAATTAGCTTTAATTATTCGTTATAGATCAAAAAAATAAATTCTTCTTTCTTGTTGTATAAATGAGTTTATTTGGTAGTCTCGAGTACTGTGATGTTTTGCACGCGGCGCGGCGCAAGCGCAGCGAGATAGGCTGAAAGGCGACGACTGTGGCAATTAGCGGCGCACTTTGTAAATACCGCGCCATTCCTGGCTGATCGCAGTACTGGCAGCAAAATAGTTTGTCATTGTACAAATTGCAATTTTCGCAAAGACACATAACATTAAAGAAAGAAATAGTCAAGTTTCTGAATCAAATTAATTGATTAGTTCCGATTCGGACACCGGTGTCCTGAGAACAATGGAATATCTTTGTATTTTATTTTTCGAAACAGTTAAATATATTTAAATAGGTACTGCGTTAGCTTGCTCCACGGTGGATCCTGTTTTAGTCCCCAGGCTAGACTAGGATAAAGAGCAAACACATTCAAAATTATATAAAAAACTTGTCTTATCAACTCAGATTAGATAGATTAAACTTTGGTAGTAAAACAAATTTTCTATGAGTTGGCGCTGCCGCCTCTCTCTCGTGCCGCTGTTTTCATACCTATGGGGTCCGATGAAGAATGGCCGGGCCCGGTGGGTGTCTAAAATGGCACCGGGCTCAGGAGAACCCGGGACGGGCCGGGCCTGGTTTGCAATCTCTACTCAGTACACAGTATCAGGCTTGTGTAAGGTTACTTTTTGGCGCGAGTCAACACGGGAGAAATGTTGCGCGCCATGGACCTAGGATCAACTTCCACTTCCATATAAAATGTTTGGCATGACATAAACTTGCCCACGGATGAAGGCATCCAAATTCCAAGATTCAAAATATTTAAATTTGTCACATTTAGAGAAACTTTAAGAAAAAATCCTTCAAACCCGCGTGCTTTGCCCTCAGTACACCGGTATCAGGCTTGTGTAAGGTTACTTTGTGGCGCGAGTCAATACGAGCAGGAATGCGGTACGCACGCCACGGACCTAGGAGCAACTTCCACTACCATACAAAAGCTACACCGTTGCTTTTGGAAAGCAAGACATGTAGTTACCGATGTTTTTAGAAATACTCGTAAGCTTTCTTTAAATTCTCAATGAAATTATTATTTAAAAAAACAACGAGATTCAGCCATCACCTTACCTTACCCATGGACATAGCTTTTTGTTGAATTTTCAGTCGCTCTTTTTTGTCACAGATAATACTAGTATAATGCCATTTTGGTCTGATTTGTTGAGCAAAAGAGGTATGTTAAAAGCTTCGCTTGAAAACCTCATGGATTCGTTTGCTTACGTAGGTTTGGATCTATATTGCAATGCAAACAATATTTATAATCACCAAAGACTATTAGCTCAACAGTAGGGTATATGAAAGGCAATAATTATGTCAGCAATTAGACAGTGGCTCAACTTTATGAACCAATATTATACTCGTAATAATCGTAGAGTTCGATGGCGCAGTGGTTATGGCGTTCGGCTTGTGACGGCAAAGCAACTTAACCATTGGCGGGTCGCGGGATGGAGGACCAATAGCAAAACTTTGCAAATTCGAGCTCCTCCGTGGTTTGCATCCAGACTCACTTTAAGCCTTTGGTCCCAGTTCACTAAAGGTTGCAGTCGTTAAAACACCCACTAGCCACACACTCCAGTAGAAAAAAATGAAAACATGAAAAAAGCAAACAACAAATAGTAATGTAATAATTGATAATATTTTAAGTTGTGCCATTATTTGTTAAGGTTTGCCCTATACTTATTGAAGAGTTGATACTATTAAAAGGAAAAGTTAATTTTTTTCTTCCATAGCTCTTAAATTCGCATCGTACTTTTTGTACAAAAAACTCTTTTTAGTTACCAATAAATCTTGACATAAAGCACTAAACCATGTACTCCAATTCTTTTAGCAGTTTAATTATTCCTTGACAACGATATACCGTTGTCGAATTCGAAGAGACTGTAAATTAATGAAAATGGCTTAAGTGGATTGATTTGTCTCTAAAAGGACTCTAATATAATGCAATAAAATTCTTACTCTTTTTAGTTGCAAGATGACTGTTAAAAGGTTTTGGTTCGAGATCGAACACGCACTGATATTTCGCAAATAAGTCTGATAAATCGTTAAAGTGATTTAATTGTTCCATTAATTTTATGTTATCGTATGTTAGGTTTTGTGGTGCAGCAGTCACTTTGCTTTTCTGAAGTTTTTCTTTACTAAAGCTTAGGTAGATAAGTAATAAAGATTTGCTAGTAGAATACTTACTATTACTAACGTATCGATAGTGTGTGTACATACTAAATACTCTAGATAGAAACCTTCTGCGAAAATGGAGAAAAACGATCTTTTTTTTAAACACATATTTTAATGAGAAATAACCTAATAAATCAGATTAAAAAAATACTATACGTAGCTAAAAACCTGTACTAGCCGAGTATTCGTACAGAAATTTGGAAAATAATCTGGTTTTTTTTGTACCATTAAAAAACAGTATTAACTCAAATGATCTTAATTATCAGCGAAAAAGAGACCGTTTTTCTCCATTTTCGCATTGGGCACCCTCGTAATGTTAAAATAGTATATAGAATATGTTTAACCATAGAAAAACTACTTTTCTACAATTTTGACAGGTCAGTAACTCAAACGGAAGAGCTTTGTCCGAAGAGCAGTAGACAAACTGTGGGTTCGAGACAAATAAATAAATACAAACATACCAATCATCTATTACAAGTTAAATTTCATAAAGAACTTGTGTTATGGATACGAGAACAGATAAACATACTTTGACCTACTATTTTGAAAATACATACATAATATACTATTAAACACCCATATCAAGACAAATAGACATGTTATAGCACACAAATATTTCTCTAGTCCGGGGAACGACCTCCGGCGTTCGAACGAACAAATCCAGGACCTCTGGCGCAGAATGCGGGTATAGTACCCCTGCACCAAACAGGTCGTCATTCTATTTATTTTACAAATTCTATTTCTATTTCCCGGACTTCGTGAGCCGAAAAAATACAGCGCAATTTTTTTTTTGTTACTTATTCATTAAAAAGAAACTCGTGTGGGCATAACTAGTACGTTTTTTCCACAAGTATGTTCTATCTATGTATCTAGAACAAGAAACTATTTTTCTTGATTAAACATTTTGAATATTGGCTGACTTCTTATCCTCCATTAACCTGTGGCCACCAACAAAACCTTCAAAAATAGATCATGAAAGCAATAAAAATCGTTTGTAAGACTTAAATAGTCACTTGATAAAGCAAACATTATCGTCCGAAAGGCTTTGTAGCAGTCATTTTGTTGCCACAATAAAATAATCAACATGGTTCATCGTTACGTTGTTCTACCAAACGCGCCGTTAAAACTGAATAAACAACACCTAATAATGTGCTCTTGCGCAAGATAAGAATCTGTTTTACAGCACCTTCATTAACCTTAAAAAATTGTTTTGACTATATTTGGTTTACCGTGGTTTTTAGGGTTTGCACGCGATCAAAGTTAGGCATTAATTATCTAGATTTTGTAATTTTGAAAAATAGAGATTTATTAATCAAAAAAAAATAGTTTCAAAATTATGTACTGTGAATGTGGAGTAGAGTGATTCGCACTTTGATTATTATCACTAACTCAACACATTAGTATGTTCAAATAATATAGCTCACAATAATATATCATTATATACAGGTGAGGGAGGCAATATTTCTTTATATTTTGTTTGATATTTTAGGAGTTTTCAAAATCAACTCAGAAAGAACAGAATCCATTTTTTTGTTTAGACATAAACTAGATAAATAAGTACTTAAATCAAGGAAGTTTATTGTTAGAGATAGTAGGTTTTATTTTACAAACTACTTCACAGATGAAAATCTTGTTTTATAACGCCGTGTTAATTAAAAAGTCGCCATATGTTTTTGCAAATTAACGGTCTTTCGAGCTCTGTTAATTAAATCAAAGAATATGAGATTATAACTTTAATGCATTAATTTCGCGTAACTGTGAAATCGTTAGTGGTGTTGTATTAATTAAAGGGAGTAAGCATACCATGAATTATGAGGATTCTAGGGTTTGAGAAGTTACTGCAAAAACCTTAAATTTGTATTAAATCAATATATGGGAAAAATAAGTGATTATAGGAGAATAAAAAGCAACACCTCTACACTTTATGATTTGTAATTTTTGCATTTTTCAATGCTATTTTTATACTTATGGTAAATTTTAAATATAAATATATTGGAAAAAATTAACTCGGCCACAAGTGAATTCTCAGACTGGAATCGAACCAGCGACCTTTGGAAATCCGGTCCAATGCTCTAACCGCTGAGCTACCGAGACTTGCGAACCACCGTCGAAATTCTCCAATACTTTTATATTTTTAATACGCTGTAGGCCAGCGTTGTTACATCAATGCTAGGAAATATCCTTGCATTCGAAAGAAACATCTTTTCAGGTGTTTAACGATCGATTAAGATGCAACTGCCAATAATTTATGATTTTGTAATTTTTGCATTTTTCAATGCTATTTTTATACTTATGTTAAATTTTAAATAGAAAAATATTGGAAAAAATTAACTCGGCCACAAGTGAATTCTCAGACTGGAATGGAACCAGCGACCTTTGGAAATCCGGTCCAATGCTCTAACCGCTGAGCTACCGAGACTTGCGAACCACCGTCGAAGTTCCTCGAAAAACCTCTACACTTCTTACCATGAAATATCTTTCACGTTGTCAAAGAAAGTAACATTTATTGCTGTTATAATCCACATCACCCTGCCTACTTTATTTAATAACCAGAAATGAATATTGTCACAGTATGCCATTATGAAAAACTGACCGCGATTTAAATAAATTTCACTGTAGTATTACCTCCAAGGGACCTAATTTTCATGGAATCGAAAATAATAAATTTTTTTCGAAGGAGATTTTAATGAAACTTTTTTACAAATGTAATATTTGTTCGATTGCATGGGACTTCGGCCCCAGATTAAAGGAAAAAGCTATTTTCGAGTACGAAGTTAAACAATGTAAATTCAAAATCTGTTAAAGTTATAGTTATCGTTAAAGTAACATGGTGCAATCCACTCTTAATTAAGAACAAAATTACAACATACCTACCTAAGTAACTATACCTATCCTAAAAAAGTTGCATTCCGAAATTTTACAGGTGTGAGTTATGGCTGTCATTTTGTTACCAATACAGTTTCAGTAATTAGTAACAGTTAATTTAATACTAAACGTTCGTAAAATAATTCAACCAGGACTTTATTACGTTTACCTTTCAGCGATCGTAAAATGGATTAATTAATAAAGAGAAATTAGTATTGATGTCAGTTCGTGTTTAATTAGTCGACACTGTGCGCTGCTGCCAAGTAATTTAAAATTTTTATAAGTATTATTTTAAGACCGAATATCGAACGCCGGTCAGAAATCGTAAAAATTCATATGGTTACTTACCAAATTTGGTGCAACATTGGGTAGCCAAAAAATTCAAAAGAATATAAAAAATGATTTTTCAAAGGATTTTCTTTCCTAAAAGCATTTATATATGTATCGGATTTAATGCTTTCTTGCTTAAATTATCTTGTATCCAATAAACCAGCTCCTTTATACAACGAATACAATATAATCCATAGGTAAACTCCACGAGCACAACATCGTAAACTTTCATCGTAACTTACCATACATTAACATTAGTTTGCACCTAAAAAGCTCTATTCCCAAACAGCGCACAATTGCAGTCATTATCGTTGTCACTTCATAAAATTAAAAGCGCAACGAGAGCAAAAAAGGGAAAACTCACAGGGTCGCTGAAGAATCGGGTGGTAAATAAAAAAAATCACATGGGGTCGATGATACATTATTTTCCCGGCGTCCCCTGGCAGAGCGGCGCGCGACGCAGCGACCGCCCGCCCAGCGAGTCACATCGTCTCTCGCCGCCGAACCGACCGCCCGCGCCTCGCGTTCAATAGTGCACATAATTAATTTACAACACCAGTAAAAGTGATGATACAAGTTTATCGACTATAAATCTGTGGAGTGTTGTGATCGCGTGTCGCAGGTAAGTGATAATTGCTCAGTCGCATGCCGCGTTTGTGGAGCAAACACTGCTGTGAAAACAATGAGAACCCTTGCCGACACTTCGAATGCCGGCATTCTTGACGGATCTCGGACGCGACGGGATTATTTTTAGTGAATTGTTTTAACAGTTAAAGCCTTTTTATATGTTGAAGTATTTGAAACATGTTTCATTTGAGGCCTACGCGCGAATTAGGGTTGTGTAGTTCATCAAAACGACGATGTTACAATGTGCAAACATGGAGATAAAGGCAAGTGAAAATTGCTTTTATTTAACCAAACTATCTTTTTTGTATAAGTTATTATTAATGTTATTGCAAAACATGATCTTAAAAAAGTTTAAATCTATTTTATTGCACCAATATCAATAAAATATATTTGTCAACAGTGCTACTATACTAAGGTAATTTAGGAATTACTTTATATCAGTCGGTTGTTAAAACATAAAATGATAAATGTAAAACGTGTTCATTTGAAACTGAGATTAGAATATTAATTATTTTTTATTTGAATAACGTTTTGTTCATCTGATACAAAATTTGATAAGCACTTATAAAAATAATAAGGAAATATTCGTACTGGGTTGGTGCAAGGTCTTCTTTTTAAAAATATTGTTTATCGGTAGTTTAGTCTCCGACGGGCCTTTCTGTAAGCAGACTACAGAGATACTTTAAATTATCATTAACTAGTGTTACACTAAGCATAATTTTCTAGTTTAGGCATGTAATATTATCATATTTTCTTAACATTTTCTAAAAAAAAACGCACAATATCATGTTTATAACAAAATGTTGCCAAAAATATAAAACCGGGTGACAAGTTCTTCTTTTACGAAGTCGAAAAATTTAAAAAAATATTTATCTATAATCTGTAATCTTATGTGTGTGGTGGGTGGAGTTGTGGAAACATTGGGTCTCATGACAATAGGAAAGAATTCGAAGCCTTCACAAATTCAATTCTACTTACATTGTTTATAATCCTTTTTTTTCTTTAAAACTTAGACCTTCACTTTAGGATTCGAACCTCGGTCGGGAAAAACTTAAGATTTTTTTTTATAAATGTTATTGCACCCGGTAAAACCAACTTTCACACTTTTACTATCTTAATCGTATAATTATTATGGTTCCTATAATAAACTTATTGTAATGTTCACGATCTCAATGAAACGGTTATAAATCTTTGTGTTCTAGGAAAAGATAATACAATTGTTACCTTTTAAATTTCCCTAAGAAAAGACATCAACGTCACTATAAATAATACAAATGTTGATTTTATTATTATTTAACGATATAATTTAAATACATAATCATAGAATCTAATAATTCATTAGATCTGAATTTTTATGAATTTATTTTGCAGCGATTTTACTAAACCACCACATAAACGAGAAAATTGCAAATTTTGGTAGTGTCTGATTTTTTTTTTAACTAGTAGGTAACACCTACGTTTATAGATAATGAAGAATAAATAGGTATAAATAACACAACTATACAATATGGTTACTACTCAAATTTCTGAGTAGTTGGAGTACATTTGACTAGACTAATTCTTATCCACAATACAGATTATGAAATGAGAATTTTTAGTTTTGAACGTCTTAAGCTTTACTCATGCGTAATACTTATTGTATGAGTGGTGTCCGATCATTTGACAAAAAACAAATGATAAATTTTCATTTGAAAAATAACATTTGAGAAAATTATATTGATAAATGTATTATGTTACAAACTATTGTTTAATAAACTACTTATTGGACAATATATTTACTAACAAAAAAATATTATGCTAAAATATTAATTTACAAATTGATAATTTTTTAAAACATGTTAGTTGGCAAAACAACGTAAAGCATAAATGACATTTGACAAAATGCATTGCTTGTAAATATTTTATTTTAACCAAAATCTATGTTAATCAACAACAATATTTCTTGGTTTGGTTAGGTTACTTTAAGCACAAAGTTATTACAATATGTGTAGGGTCAACTGAAACAATGGTTGGTTAGGTTAGGTTAGAACTGCGACCACAACGCCATTCCGAGAAGTGCCGTGCCAGAACCGAATTCTTCTTATTTCGCTTAATTGAGGCAGTGATTAAATTATAAAATACCGCCTATTGTACGGCTTCGTCTGATAGTTATTTTTAAAATGAATCATTAAAATTTATCTTCTAACTTTTTGTAAAATCACCAATTTGGCAAACGAATTATTTAGTCATGAGATTATTTTTAAAATAATATTTTAACAGTTTAATTAGGTATTTCTTAAGTAAAACATTTGCGAAACATGTATTATGTCAAATGATTGTTTTTAAAGTAATATGTTTGCGAAATGAAAGTTTGTCAAATGATAAGTTTTTCAAACGTTGTTTGTAAAATGATCTTTTGTCATACGTTTTTTGTTAAACAATAGTAAACCTGTATGAGCATTATGCTTTGATAAATATAAAACAAGAAAATTATAGTAAAAAAAAAACAACTTGTCTCATGTCGCTCTGACGGGTTTCGAACCCGCATGCTTGGGAATCCGGCCCAATGCACTAACAAATTACGCTACAGAGACCTATGAGGGCACGTCGAATTTGTCCAGTAAATTCACCCATGGTGTTGCCAACGTAGAAAGGATATCCAAGTATGCGGGTTCGAATCCCGTCAGAGTGACATGTGACAAGTTGCTTTTTTCTAGTATATTTTCTTGTTTAATATTTATAACATAAAAATAGCAATGTAAAACACAAAATTAAAAAAGTTATAATATGCTTTGAGTTGAGTTTGAGGTGATTAAATTTAAAATAAGGCCTAATTTTTTTTCATTATACACGCAATAAAATGTTTTCGTAATCAAACCACTACGGTCCTATATATTTTAAAGTGACTTTTTCTGTACAACACAGTCTAAGACACAGACCTTAAATCAAGCATTATATTTATATGATGACTCGATCTACCTTCATACGCAATCAACTGTCACGTAAATTATTTTGATCCATAGATCACTAACAATTCTTTAAATGAATGGAACTGGCCATAAACTCAGAACGGCGATTCACCCACGTGATGGAACTGTTTAACGACATCAACCTTATAGCAAGGGGCTTAGAGTTCACTTCCATTCTAATATCTGGATGTTGTTAGATTATATTAAAAAGCTAGACGCCCAAGTGGCAGAACAAAATAAGACTATGCTTTTCATCTGATGTTTAGGTACTATTCAAAACTTGTAAGTAAAAAATGAAAATATTTCCATTAAATTAAGTATAAGTATGTTTTTTATGTCATTTTAGTCTAAGCATCATACATATTATACACCAAAGTGGCAGAAATTAAAAGACTGCGCTCTTCATCTGATGTTTACTAATCAAAACTTGAGAGTTAAAGTAAGGAAACATTTTTAATGCAATGAAGCTTAAGTAGTTTGGTGAGATTATAGCCAAAGAATCACTACTCTATTAAATTTATAGCGAAATTCGCTCGACTTGGCTTACTGACGTGCCCTCAGAAATGTAGATTTTCGGCCACAATTTGATTTAATTGAAAAACGTAGTAGAAAAGGACATTAATTTTCATTGCACGTTTAATGCTTCAAAATGGTAAAAAAAATCATTTTCATAGTAAAAAAATAATTTTCTGATGCCTGTATACTGCACAATTCTGACATATTTTAGGTATACTCTATTCACTACTGTCACTTTTTAAGAAGCTTGCATCCGGTCTAACAATTTTTTGCATAAGAAAAGAGCTTTTCTAAACTTTAAGTCCAAGCACAAAGGTTCATTTTTATTAATGCCTGTCTATGTTTATTTTTATGGAGCTCATTCATTTATGAACTCTCGAGTGTTAGATTAAGAGCAATCAAAGCAGGCTTTTAAACCGAGGTCAATTTAGAAGGTTCAATCTTGTTTTATGATTTGTTGTTATTGCAGGTTACTTAGGCATAGACTATACATAGACAAATCGATTCCTAAGCCAATAAACATCTTAAAGGTACTGATTTTATAATCTGTATCTGTATCTTTAATTGACGGTGTGTTTGCGATTGAATTTCTCTTTTATAACAAAGGTAATTAAGTAACTAAGTAGGTACGATATAACGAATTCCGTCAGAAAAATAAATTGCGTAATGCAATGGTCGTGGTTTGTGCGACAGTGACGTAAGTACCTACTCGTACATACTAACTTACCTAAGTTGGAGCTTGAATCAAATATACAGCTGTAATATATTTTTAAATAAGTTGGCATTTTTAAATCTCGGAGTATTTGTAGTGTTAGTTGCCACTGCTGTTTTTTTTTATTTTTATTTTAAAAACTTTGTTATTAATTCTTCGGGTATTTAATATGAATGAAAACAGTTTGAAATGCTGAATGTGGGCACAGTTCTAGTTAAAGGAAGGCCCACGCTGCACTCCGAAACCACGATTCCATATGGGAGGGTAGTACAGACGAGGGAGATCGGAAGAGAAGAGAATCTAAAATATTAGTATAATACACTAATATTTTAGATAATAGAAAGTTTATGAGGTTGTTTTGATGTTTGTTACTCTTTCAGGCAAAAACTACAAAACGGACTTGGTTTAGATTTGGCACACAGGTAGTAAATAACCTGGATTAAAACATATGATAGTTTTTATCCCGATATTTCTACGAGAACGGGAACCACGCGGGTGAAAGTGCTCAGGCGGCCTCCAGTATAAGTTATAAAGAATTTTTAGTTAATTTACAATGCTATTTTTGTGTGATTATATTAGAAAAAAACAACTTTTCTCACATCTTGTCCTGTCTGAGCGATATGTAACGAGATGAGTTTATCTCGTATTTTTTGTAGCATAAATAGTTAGGTATATTATTTTACTTCAAATATCATTACATTTTTATTTGAGACCAAGGAAAATGAATAAGAGATTGAGACCATACCTAAACGAAGATTAAACTAACATCAAATCTTGTAGTAGGTATAGGTATAATAAGCGTAATCTATACTAATATTATAAAGAGGAAAGATTTGTATTTTTGTATGTAACGAATAAACTCAAAAACTACTAGACCGATTTTGACGAAATTTGGTACAGAGAATCCTTAGACCCCAAGTAGTAACATAGGCTGTAAATGATCCCAAAATTCCCACGGGAACGGGAACCCCGCGGGTGAAACCGCGCCCGGCCTCTAATAATGAGATAAAAAGGTATCTTTCACAATATTACGAATTTCAATCATAGCGCAGAAACAATTTTATGGTATGTTTTATTTAATCAGGAGTGGTAATAAACTGTACGAATGGTAATTACAAAACGTAGTGAGTGTAAATGTGTAGTAGCACGATGTTATTCGAAGGGGATATCGGTATTTAACCGGCCTGCCGCGGGTTTCTAATCAATATCCAATCAATGCCGGTTGTAAAGTTAACTAAGCGGGAAATTAAGGCCCGCGTGCGAGCGAATACAGGTTGAACATTAGCAAGTGGCGGACAGCTACTTTTAATGAACAGTTTTAGGATTTTTAGTTTTTGCGTTTAGGTACAATGCTTTTATTATTGTTATAAATTGAATAAAAACGGCACCAATACCAACTAGAAATAATTCATAATTCATTTATTCTCACTATAACTCATTCGAACAAAAATACATAAACATTGCTTAACTTAAATATAAGATCCAAGATAGCAGAAGACATTATTTTATCAAATAGGGTTACGGCGGGCTAACAACACCTTCACAGCGCCTCTAGTGGGCAGTAGCAAAGCTACAGATTCTCATACAAAATGTCTCCCGTTTACTGTACAGTAAACGGAAAGAAAAACTCATGGTAGGCCCTCTGGTCACTTATATGCAATTTTAAAGTAGGTAACCATTAAAATGAACAGTTTTCTCACACAACAAATTGGTTGTTTCATACAGATCATCAGTAAGTAAGGTAAGGTAATCTGAAAGGTTTGCAATGCATAACTTTAATTAGGCATCTTTGCGCTCTCTCAACTGATAAAACCGTAATTTTTGAGGCACTTCTCCAAGCAGTGATAGAATACGTAATTAATCACTGACTGTGCCAAGGCTGCGTAAATTCGATTAATAAGCTTTGCAGAAGCTATACAGCGAAGTTGTTACAAACCCAGACAATTTGCGGATTCCACGAAAGCCGTTGGTCGACTATTACCTCAGCGTATTATACAGATTCAACTTTGCAAGGTAAGTACATGTACAAACAGAGTTACTAGCGTGATTGCAGGTGTGAAGCTTAAGTTGGAGATTACGTTTTGGTTGAGATTCATTGCTAATGGAAAAACATATGTAACTAGTTTTAGTTATATTAAGGGAAAATAAGTTTAATGTTAACCAATTAGAAACACTCCTCAGGCCTCGACCAGCAAGTTGAAATAATGATTCCTTGGTAGGACCTTAAAAAACAATTACTGTGTCATCGGCATTTAAGATGACAGTACCACCCTTCGCGATTAATTTAGTAAGCTCATTTACGTAAATGAGGAACAATATCCAAAGACGATACCTTGAGGAACACCAAAAGACACCTCTAGTTCGCTATTTAAGTGTTCACCAATTCGAACTTTCTGCTTTCGCCCACTCAAGTAGCTCCTGAATAAATTTAAGAGTATTACTATTATACCAACGTTTTTCAGCTTATGTAATATAAAAGGATGTCAAAAGAGACGGTGTCAAACGCTTTTTTGAGGTCTAAAAAATTGCTAGGCTTTTTTCCCCCGTTCTAATTGTTTGGAAATAGTTTTTTTTTAAAGTACATTTTCGTAGATTTATTACGCCTAAAACCATAATGTGAACTACAATTAGAATGTTCAAAATTTTCCTTTGCTGGGTATTAATTTTGATTCTAATGTTAATTTCAAATCACATATTCAAAAAAAATAAGTCAAAAATATCACAATTTATATACGCTTTAAGGGAACTAAAAAAATGTACAAATTTAAAAAGCCTACTACGCCTACGCACAAGCGTGGCTAAACTACGGCGTCATACTATGGGGTCGATGCTCATGAACTTTTTATTTTGCAGAAAAAGTGTAACCGTATACTTGCAAATATTCAACACAGAGAGAGCTGCAAGCCCCATTTTCGCAACTTCAGTTTACTAACATTATATAAACATATATATAGGTACTAGAAATGTGTAAGTTTGTCAGAAAACACCCAAATTTTACACCAAAGTCATAAACTCGCTCCGGTACAACATGCCTCGGTATAAAAATAACCTTTTTTCAAACATGCATGGAAATGTTGTCATCATTTTCGAAAAAAGAATTCGAATTTACGGACAAAGAAAATCAAATCCATTGCAGGAGCGTTTTTTTAATTTGGAACATTACAAAGAGTATTTTACAACTCCAGCACGCCGTTTCATACAACATTGCTGGAGCGCTGTAATGTTCCAAATTCAAAAAGACGCTCCTGCAATGAATTTGATTTTCTTTAGTAATTATTAAATGTATAATATAAAAAGTTTCTTTTATTTCCCTGCATTCTTTTGAGAAAAGCACTATATATGCCTCGCCGGAAATGGCAATTGCCTGTCTCGTATTAGTGAAGTCCTCGCCTACGGCTCGGCCTTCAAACTCATACTCGACCTGCAATTGCCTATTTCACGGCCTTTGCAATAATGTACTATTTTTACAATCGGGGAATTTACTTACCGGTCGACGTTTTTAAAATATTTAAGAATTAATTTATTATTCAAATGAAACCCCTCCCCCGACTGTACCTACGTAGCGTATCTAGGTTAAAATAATATGGCGAAGGTAAGTCGGACCGAAAATTTCTCCAAAAAATCTCTTACCAAACTGCATGGTGGATTGGTGTAAGTAGTGGGATTCCTAAAAAAACATTTTATAAAAAAAATTCAAACCGACTTCAAAAAGTAAAAAATAAAACTTTTGGAGTCGGTGCCAGCCAGGGCAATCTACATTGCACTTCTATTAACTATATATTTTTTTGGCCTTAGCTAGCTAGCACCGACTCCAAAAGTTTTATTTTTTCCTTTTTGAAGTCGGTTTGAATTTTTTTTATAAAATGTTTTTATTTCAGATTTTTTAGTTACATCATGTGGCGTTACTTACACTAAAAATCAGCCCATACACAACAATGTCATCTAGGTAAACGACTACTTGCCAAAAGGTGATTGATATTTTTCAAGATTATGAAAAAACTACTAGCCAGATCTTCGTAAAAATTATATGGGACTACACATAAACCATTTTCTTTCAGATAAAAAAAGAATTATAAAAATCTGTTAACAACTGGCGAAGTTACGGCATAGCGTGGTCACCGTGGTGGACCGTTTTGCCTTTTTACACCATTTTGTTTTAAAAATCAACTCAGCTCATACTATTTATCCCATGTCGCAACAAATAATATACTCAATCAAAGCCAAATAGATGAGCAACGATAGATTAGCTGATGATTATGTTACTTTTTGTAGAAGAACTTTTGGTATTAGATTTCAGTTATGACGTAATGACCGATTTGAATACTGAAATTATTGTTTAATTTGAAACTTTATTTGAAACTATTTCTTATTTTTAAATAAAGTGAAACATAATTTATTGTTGGTATTTTTGTTAATTAAAATGGCATATCTTGTAATACTTTGGCATGACCACTTTGCCCTTACCCCCATGGCCGCTTTAGGCGCTTACTCAGGCAAAGCGGCTTTTTGACAAGTTTTCGTAATTTGCAAATAATAATAAACTTTAAAGTTTTTGCGAAATGTGATTACACTTTATAAAGTTTATTAAATTCCCTATTCATTAATATAGATAGGTACTTTTTCAAAATCGATCTAAATTGTATTTTTTTTTAAAGTTAAAGTTAATGTGGCCGCTCTGAGCTGACCTCCCATAATTAATTAAAAACCAACCAAAACACTGTCTCAACTTATCAAAAATACAATTAATGTCGTAGATCAGGAAATTATATTGTTAATGTTTATTTGATGATAGATATATATGGGGAATAAAAGTGGCCCTAAAATTCAACCTTGCGGAACGCCCGTTCTTACTTTATTAAAACAAATGTACATAATGGATTCACGGATATAAGTATATTATGACTTGAGAAATTCATATATTGAAGGCAATAAACTGCTTTGTTGTATTGTTTTTATGGAGAAGATACCAACCTACAGCTGATGTTCTCTTTAAATAACCTACAATGTGAATAACTCACCCTAGTCAAAAACCTGGTCAAAATCTGTAATTTATAAAGATGGGAATTCATTCTTTATTTTTGTGGTCCCTGTTGCCGAGATATGGGATGTTTTTAAAGGACGAGCTAAAATCAGGCTGACCCAATGCAGTTTGGTGAGTGTTGACTCCTGTTAAACATTTGTGCCTTTCAAATCTCTCGGACCTCGAGATGAAAATTAATATTTGATGACCAAATCTTAAGGTCTGCCTTCTGACCTCGTGTAGGTAGGTACCTAACCTAATTTATACACTACTTTTCTTTTACACTCACTTGCGACTACACAACTTAATAAAAATGTCTATTCAACAAAATAAAACGAAAAAAATTATAAGCGACTCAGTTGATAGTTAATCGGCCAAAACTATCTATTTTATACCACCATACTGCGAACAACAATGAGAAGAACTCTATCATGATAGTTAAAGATTATATCCGCCGACATACTAAAGTTCACTTTGAAAAAACCAATATTGAAAAAAAAACCTTACTTTGCTCAACTGATGCAAACTCAAATCTTCGATGGAAAATATTTTTACCGATTTTCCATTGCAATAAAATTAAAATCAAAGGAATTAATAATTATGTTGCGGTAAGGTAACTCACGGATAGTTGCCGCACTTTATGACAGACTGTGTTTTATATTTTCGACTCATTTTGGTACTGAACTGAAAGAAAGATATTTGTATTATTAGTATGCGTTGCTAAGGGATAGACGCCTCTAACGGCATCTATCCGGATAAAAAACGAGGCAAACTATCCGTTTCGTAGAGGCTAGATGCCTTGTGTTATAAATAAAATACATAATTAAATAATAAAATAAAAACATGTTTTAAACGTCAATGAGATACCTAACGACCAACAAGAAACAAAAACAATCCATTCACCATTACCAACAAAAGTTTGGGGCTTTCAAAGTAGCACTAAAATAATTTTAGTCCCTTGTTGTTGAAGCACACAAGTACTTTACAGCGCTTCTCACGACCACCATTTGGGGTACGCGGAGCGGGCTATCTAATAGATAGAGGGAAATTCAGACTTGAGGTCATTACCCTTACAGGAGTTTTTGAAATCGTGGCATGTATCCGACTGCGGCATATATCCCTGACTTACCCTACAATAATTTCACCAATAATAAGAAACTTAAAAGTTGATATAATTTGTGACTTTTTATTAAAAAGAACTGCTACCTACCTACCGGAACTTGAAACACATCTCAAAAGTTCATAACATTTGCATCAATAAACTCGGAAATTCCATTAGGCTGAGTTGTCTCTTCGACTCCTCCTCAATGATTGATGGTATTACTTGTCCAAAGTGGAATTGGCTGCAAGGGCGATGAAGGCGGGCTTTGAGGAGGCGGAGCTTGGAATAGCCCGGCCCTTTGCAAATGGCGCCGAATTCATCCAATGAAATGAGAGACAGAGAAGAGCGGCTTGGCCGGTTGCTAAGCAACGAGAGGTGGTGTTATGACTTTTTCATTTTGGGGAAGCAAACGGATTTAGATTATTCAGAGTCAAATATGTGCATTAAATTTTCAAAACTTTTAATTTGGTGTCTGACTCTGTATGTGGAGTCGATGTTTTTATTAGTACTCAATTTTTTTTTATTGATGGAAAGGTATTTATTTTTAGTAAAATAAATGTCCTAGTTATACCTACTCTCCAACACTATTATTCTTAATAACTTAGTAACTAATATTTTGATAAGTAGGTTTGTTGTTTTTTTTTTCACTAATAAAGCCACATGAAAATAAAGAAAAATACGTATTCTTTTTAATATTTTTTCAAATTTCTTCCTTTTTTTCAGTACTCTCTTTCGTGCTTGTGAGAAAGCACCGTGAAAAGCAAAGTAAACAACGCATCTTGTGTGGCAAATACAAAAGCTCAGACACAACTTAGTATCAAAAGACAACAACAGATGTCACTTCCGCTGCGTGTGGCCAACGAGTTTGAGGTCAATCCCAATAGATGGCGCTTTGCAGAATAAATCTGGTTCTGTTTTTAAAGTATTTAATATCAATACGAAATAAGAAAATAATTTATTATAAGAAGTGTTTTTGTTTTCTACCACTAGTAGGCACTTTATCTATTTAATAGGTTACAGTTTATACACATAAAATGTTGTATTTACATAGAATCTCAATTCAAAGAATAAATTTCCATAAACTTAAAATATAAGAGACATTTTAAGTGTAAAATCTCTAGCACAGAATAAATAAGTAGTATGAATAGGTACATATTTAGTTTGTGCTAAGATACCCTTTATTTGATTATTAGGTGGAATTATGCTTACATTTCTTAAAATAATTTAATATGGGTGCCGCTGCGCCTTCATTCATATTGTAGTTCTTTTAAAAAATCTATGTAGAATTAGTCTTTTAATAGTTAGATACTTTGATAGCAAAATTTAATTTGTCTTAAATTCAGTATTTTGTATTTATAGGCTCTACATCATACGATTCTACAAAGCAACTTTGGTCTCTCTAAATTGCTTTGTATTTGTTTGGCTTGCTTTGTTGAGTCGAGCTCCGAGTTTGGGATTCGGTTGAAAGTTTTCCTTATCGTTCTAAGTAAGTCTCATAGATGGCAGCACTAAATATTTATTGAAACTCGGAACGTAAACATTTTATAGAAAGCAAGAAGTTTGTTTTCCTTGAATTGAATAATAGTACCTATATTGTGCTGTATTTGTAAATTTAGAGATAATTATTATAAAAAATATCATCAGAAAACATAATAATAACTTGGTTAGGTACCTACAATAAGCATAAAAGTTAAGGAAAAAAATATATTTTATTTTTTGTTTCATAAACCTTCCTATAATAATAATGTTAAAATAATTACATTAGTGGCTCCTGTCATGTAATTATTTTTAACAATAAAAAGTGGAAGATAAATCTCAAAGTGGTATAATTTCTGTTTGCCACTAGCAATCATTAGTAGATACTTATTAATAAACAATAGTTATTTTTTGTATACGAATATAAAAATGATAATAAAATAATTAGTTT
This sequence comes from Chrysoteuchia culmella, assembly GCA_910589605.1. Taxonomy (NCBI): domain Eukaryota; kingdom Metazoa; phylum Arthropoda; class Insecta; order Lepidoptera; family Crambidae; genus Chrysoteuchia; species Chrysoteuchia culmella. Next base: position 13,635,979 of record OU342654.1, read on the forward strand.
CCCCTTATGAAAAGACTAACTTCTGCCCGCGGTTTCACCCGCGTGGTTCCCGTTCCCGTGGGAATATCGGGATCAAAAGTAGTCTATGTTACCCTCCGTTCTTTCAACTAACTCTATGCTAAAAACACGTCTTTATTGATTGTCTTAATTGGTTGCTTATTTAGGGCGTCAAGAAAGAACCAACAAACACACTTTCTTCACATTTATAATACTTATTATTATTATTAGGTATAATAAGTATTAATATAATAAGTAATATATATTATATTATTATTATTATATTAGTTAGGATTAACTCATTTGATAGAATCAGGCGTTACTTAGAAGAAAACAATATCTTAGATAGCGAAAAATATGTAGGGTAGCTTAATTCCGCGAGAAGTTTTCTTGCGGAATTAAGCTACTCACTCAAATCATTCTTATGGGAGAAAATCTTATCTACTTTACTTGTACAATCGAGGAAGGAAGGAAAGGCGTTCTTTCAAAAGGTTGACTATTAAAACTATCATCAGGAAGAAGGAAGGATAGGATTGCTAAAAAGGCTCATTGCAAACCTCTGCTCATCATCCACCTCATATGGAATAAACTGATAAGCCTGAAGTGAAATTACATTAAAATAAGACTAGGTAAAATGAGGAGTCATTCGATGCGCCGCCCCCGGCGCCATTGAAGATGTTCTCCACCTTAACGTCTACAGATACCTACTGAATAGTTACAAACCGCATTGGGCCCGCGTAGTGGGTCATGGCCTGGGACAAATTAACTCGTCCAAGGTCATGGCCTAATCTCCTTATCCACCCATAAGGAAGGTCTGTGCCCGAGCAGCGGGGACGTTAAAAATGGCTGATGACGACTTATTAATTTTTACAAATGTTACTAAGATTCCAGTTCAATTGTTTATTAATTTTGTAAAGTTTATTGCTGCTTCCTTGGTTTGTTACTTCTTAGTTTCAGTGACGATTTCACAAAAAATATTCAATATTTCGTTTCATTTTAGAATGTGGTCAGATGGTTTCTTAAAACCTGCAGAAAATTTACTTTGTTCAAGATCATAAAAGTTGGTTATTAGCATAAACGGTTTGGCAGCAAAAGTTTAGGAACTGCTAGACTGATTTTATTTTCTACACAATTTGTGTAATTACCTACTTTTTATTTGTTTTTAACTTAAAATTAAATGCACAGAACCCTCGCTGTGCAACTCAGGTTCGCAATGGTTTGATTTCTTAGTACTTACTTACATTTTTTTACACATACCTAATAGGTATGTAAGTAGGTACCTAAATCGGTGGTATTGTTGTGTTGAATCATTACTTACCTTACTTAAAAAAAAGGACTGGCTAGAAAGAAATTGCGAATTGCCACCAAGGTTTTCTTTTGTCTTTAGAACGAACATTGAAATGCATCGCTCGATTGATGTGTTTTTGCGAAGTTGGCAAGTACAGTGGTATAAGCGATCGGATAGTGGCGAGTCAACTTTGCTTGCAAGCTTCCTCGCAAGTGTATTCTTATAAAATCAGGCGCTTTCTGTTTTTTTTTTTAAATATAATATATAGGTTAGCGCTTGACCGCTTGACCACTATAATGCGATCTAGGATGAAACGCGCTTGCCTAGAAGACGCGATACGCGACTTTTGTTTACTTACGCGGTTTGTCGAGGCGCTCGCCACTGTCCTTGTCTGGTCTAAATCGGGTATAATGTGGATTTGTCGATAGGATATAGGTACTGCAAGCATATAATAGAAAGATGAAGGAAGAAAGAAAGAAAAAAAAATATTTGTGACAAATTACACGGTTACGACAGCCAGTACACACAGAGAACAAGAATTGTCCCAAAACGGTCACGACTCAGCATAATGCATGGTCTTATGACCCGCGCTGGTCTTCCGTCGTGACCGGTTTGATGACGTTCCGGTTAATAACAACAAAAACCAAAAACGATTTAAACACACAAGAAAAATAAATATACCAAGAAACACAAAAATATTAATTAACAAAACAAAACGATCACAACACAACAATATAATGTGATTAAAACAATAAAACGGAAACATATGCTAGGCTGAATGGGCTCGATCCTACGCTCTTTCAATTATCTTTTGAATTGAAAGAGCGTAGATTCAGTTCACAGAAGATAATTAAAAAAATAATCTTTAGTTTTGCTGTCTGATGGTGTCTGTGACATTGACAGGCGAAAAAGAAATAAAAACTTTTTATAAAAAAATTAAAACCGACTTCAAAAAACTAAAAAGCAAAAAATATACCTTTTGGACTCGGTGCCAGCCAAAGCATTCTACTTTGCGGTGCTACTATTTTATTTTTCTTGCCTTGCCTGGTTTGAATTTTTTTATAAAAAGTTTTTATTTCACAATTTTTAAATATAGAAGAGGTCCCGTGCCTACGCTGATAACCTTATGACAACTCCTCATCACCTTTTACAAAATGCTGCTTTTCCCGGTGCAGGGACGTTACTTATTGAGGAGTTCTCCCGATACTTTATCATCAGCTGCACTTCATCACATGCATTGAGTCTAGCATAAATGGCTTATGAACTACATTAAAGTAATCGTACCTATAGCTGCCGTGAAATGCTAAGTATTTTATAGTTCCGATGACCATTTGTGGTCTTCATCATCAGTTCCACTTCACCAAATGGTGCATTCTGGAAGCATATGCATAAGTTACTGTAAAAAACACCGAAATCGCTATAGGAGTCCCTATAATATTTGAAGAGTTCTCTGGATTACTCCAGGATCCCATCATCAGATCCTGACATGATAACAATGGGACCACATAGGAAGTATACCCTTTCGAACAAAAAAAGAATTACTCAAATCGGTCCAGCCGTCTTCGAGTAATCTCGTAACATACATAAAAAAAAAACGTAAAATTGAGAACCTCTTCCTTTTTTGAAGTCGGTTAAAAAACAAAGGTTATGATTTGCCATCATAACAGAAAAGTTGAAGTTGATTGAAACCTTGCACAATACCAAACTAAGTATTTAGTGTAGAATACTTCGATTGACGCTCATAAAGGTCCCAATAACCGTTAAGTTTTGAACTAAGCCGACTTTGCGGGTCTTCTATATCTACTCAAACTATGAGGCACACAAAATGGCAATTACACTGATTTGATAGCTAATTTCGCGAGAGCACAGCCATCAGGAGACGGGGTGGGTACACTGTTCCGAAAAACTTGGTTCTACCTACTGAGATTGCCATCCCACCTGATAAGCGTGGCGGTTATGGCAAACCCACCTATGCAGAATCACAAACTACATGGTTATGATAACAGCTATGGTAAAGGCATGACAGGAGGTGAAGAAATGAAGGGGCGGAATCCCCGAGTCTCAATCTATAAAAACAACGACAGATGCACCTTAATTCTTCCTATCCCGTAATGGATGTCAGAATTCCCTGTTCCGCCTTCCAACCCCCCATTCACACGGGAATGAGGTGATGTGAATGTCACCTCCTTCTCGGGCCGCATGTGCTGCTTCCTTCCTTCTGCAGGATCAACTCCTCTCCTCACAGGAGGAGACTATCGCATGCCAGGATCTGTAGATACCCAGCTTTTGCTGACGATGCTGGACTGGGAGAGGTCTTCACCTATCACTGCTATGAGCTCTCCAGCTACTCGATCTCGGTAGCTCAGTGGTTAGAGCAGCGGGCTGGATCCCCAAAGGTCGTAGGTTCGAGTCCCACCTGAGAATTCACTTGCGGCCGAGTTCATTTTTTCCAATATTTTTCTATTTAAAATTTATCATATTCATCATTCATTGCATAATAGAACATTAAGAGGTATTTCATTTGAATAATAATAACTTATTTCTTTAACCTTAGTACTTTCCGAGAAATCGTTTCCCAAAAACTCTACTGATAAACCGGGAAGTTCCCCGATTGTACAAAATTCCCTTAAGTCTCAATGACGTGCAGCTATCTTGATGATAATAATTACCAAAAGATTATCGCAGTTATTCGAAACAACGTAATTCGGCCAAGGATAGAACTTATTAAGGCGATACTCGAAAAAAATATGCTGAAGCGAGATAGCAATGAGAAAACGACCTGCACGGGAACGAGACCGATTTAGGCAAAAAAACACGTATTAAAAAACTACAGCTATTTAAAAATAAACTATACTATCCTAAATATTATTGGTGTCCACTTATTAAACCAATTTCCAATAGTGTTTATGAATAATCTTGAATTTTCATATTTTTAGAGCTCTTTTCGAAAAGAAAAAGTGTCGAGGCAAAATCATAAAATCGTGTTTTTAAAACTATACGAATTTAGATAAAGGTATGAAGAAATATATATGTTATTACCAGATTTGTAACAACTGTAACCGTGCTATAGTTTAATATCAAGATGTCCATACTTTTTCCGAGTAGCGCCTTAAATAACATTGCTGATTTCTCGCCCTTACAATAAGATAGCGCATGTTCATAAATGTCGATCGAGTTATCATTAAATTGACCTGGTTAGTTTTCACTTTCATGGGCTTACTCTAGTTATAATTTATTTCGAGCAGGTCATAAATAACTAACCCGACTTAAGTAACAATGCAATTCTTCCGAATAGGTAATGCAAAAGTAATTCAGTAAATTACCTAATTAATTTTCGACAAGTGTTGTAGTCGAAATGAAAATTAATGATTATTTCTACTTTCTAAAATGAAAACTAAACGTATCGATATGGCTGTAAGGTTGAAATCTGCAGAAAAATTAGGAGGTTTTGATGACATTTCCAAAAGTCAAAAAGTCGACTTGGTGACTGTTCGCTCTACGGAGACGATAGCCTAAATCCCATTATTATTTTTCGTTAGTGTAGCGGTTATATTTAAATATTATTATAAATGAATGGCCATCAATTACAATTCTTTAATTATTGCAAATTTTTTATAAGCCTGAAAAATGTTACAAGAAAATGCTTTTACCGGTCACTGGGACACAACCGGTGCTATAGGGCTCCCTTAGGTACGCTGACAAAATCATGTGTTATTAGGTACTGACAAAGATGGGATCTTTAAGATGTTTGCATAGGCCCAATCCACTTTAGACGGATTTCGCTGAATACCGGTTATTGTGACTTACTTACCTTTCACATTACTATACCCATCTCGCTCTAGACATTCTGCCTACTCATCCATGACGCTCTGCGGGAAGGATCCAAAACGCTTACAAAGCTCCTAAATATACCAAACAAAAGATAATCATTCAATTGTTCACCTTAGACTGTTGATATACGAACTATTTTGCTGCAGCATAACCTGGTGGGTGCTGGGGGTGGGTATGGGGTGGCAACCCCGTATTGATTAGCGGCCATTTTGTTTCGCGCATGCGCTTTGACGAGTATTAACATTTCACGCGGTAGCGGCATAGATGGCGCTCCTATCGATTACATTTTTACATTTTATTTAAAATAATGAGATTCTTACTGGTTAGGTACACAGCTAATACTTTATATTTTGAAAACTTTAATTTTATAAATCATTATATTTTATGCAATTATCCCCAAGTTGACTTCTTATTCATGTAATATTTTAAGGGTTCGACGCTCCTGAAAAGATATACGTAGGTCACAAAATCACACCTCACATCACACATCAAAGGTACACACCTTTAAGTTAACAAACTTAATTTTTGCATAAGTATACCTATTACTTACCTATTTGATTAAAAAAACTAAGTAGTCTAAAGATAAAGCAGTAACATGATCGCTATAGGTAATATTATCTCTGATCATTCACACAATACAATCCCTACTTAGTTCCGGTTTAAGTCGGCATGCCAGATTTTTTTACATGATGATAATTTTTAATTCTTTGAAAGCTCAATTTAGAAATATATTTTTTTTCTGAAATAATATCATATAACTAAGTAATGTTATATCAAAATCTGTTGTGTCGTTACTCACTATATATAAAATAGTAACAAAAATAATAACAATATTTCGTACCGTCACACCAATTAACTCAGCCCCAAAGTAGGCACTGTAAGGCTTGTGTTATGGGATACTAGGGTAACGGATTTAAATATCTATAACTTTACATACCTCCAGGGTAGAAAAAAAAGACGGTCACTGTAGGGAAAGTACCCTAAATATTGATATAAGCAAATTTAATCCAAAGTAAACATTCCTTCATTTTCAAAAATGAGCTAAAAGATTTTTGAAAAATTAGGTATCTACACCGGGAATCGAACCGGAATGTTTGAGAAAAAAAAACATCGTGTACTATTACTACTATTAGTACTATTCAATAGTATATTGTACCTACCTCTTACTCACACCACAGACAACTTAATAGTGCTCACACTAACTAAATAAAAATGAAGTTCACTTTAACTTACTTATTAGATCGAAATATGAACCACATGGAGCAATACACTGATTTTAATTATTAGGATATTTTATTATTTTGTAATTTTTGCATATTTCAATGCTATTTTTATACTTATGGTAAATTTTAAATAGAAAAGTATTGGAAAAATTTACCTAAAATTTAATTTAAGTTTATTTAAAATTTACCATAAGTATAAAAATAGCATTGAAATATGCAAAAATTACAAAATCATAAATTATTGGCAGTTGCATCTTAATCGATCGTTAAACACCTGAAAAGATGTTTCTTTCGAATGCAAGGATATTCCTAGCATTGATGTAACTACGCTGGCCTACAGCGTAGGTATTAAAAATATAAAAGTATTGGAGAATTTCGACGGTGGTTCGCAAGTCTCGGTAGCTCAGCGGTTAGAGCATTGGACCGGATTTCCAAAGGCCGCGGGTTCGATTCCCGTCTGAGAATTCACTTATGGCCGAGCTTATTTTTTCCAATACTTTTCTATTTAAAATTTACCATAAGTATTAGAATATTTACTTTTTTTACTAATATTTACCATAATTTCATACTAAAGGCGACAAGACGAGAGTTCAATCGATGAATATTTTTTTAAAATAAGTAGGTTTTTAATTTTAGATAAGTACTACTTATTCTACTTACATTACATTGATCTTTATGATTAACACTATCGATTCGTATCATAAAAGTACACGATGTTATTTTTCTTATTCCGCCGGTTCGATTTCCAGTGCAGGTACCTAAATGATTTTTTCAAAAATCCTAAAATCTTTGAATACAGTTTAATTTATTTTTTAAAATGATGGAATGTTTCCTTTGAGTAAAATTTGCTCTCATCAATATTTAGGGTACTTTCCCTCCAATTACCGTCTTTTTTCCACCCTGTATATATGTGTAGAAATATAATGTATATATAAACGTCCATGACTACCTGAGTGCTCTTATTCATCATACAAACATTTGCCTCTACCGGGATTCGAACCCGGGACCTCAGAGTAGGCGACACCTTGAAACCGGTGTACATATTTACTTCTACTTTACTCTACCACGGTGGCCATAAATAATTACGAATCTATAGGTATGTGTTATTTACTTATTTATTTCTCTGTAACAATAAAATTTGGAATACTGGTTACATTATTTCATTGTTATAAAACACAAACATATTCTTCTTCATCCAAAACTAAATTTCAGAGTAAATTCGGGTTGATACCTAAGAGATTTCGACCCAGGATCTTGGGCCGCGTCACGTGCCCGGGAACCTACAATCCAACAAAAGATAAATAACAAGCGAACTTCCACCTTAGCTTCTACCAAATAAGAGTCACAATATACGAAAGATATATCTTTGGGACTGGCATAATAAAGGCCAATATCGTGTTGGAGAAACGCTATCAGGGAAGTGACTTTCTTTATACTTTTATACTTACTTTTTGCTTTTATACTTTTCTTTTTACGTCTCCGCTGGGGCCGAGACGTGACAAAGGCCTTTCCGATGAAAACCTGTATTAGAAGTTAGACTTTGTATAGCTACTAAAACACTGAAAAACATCGGTAAAGCTTTATGTATTTTCTACTTATGCTAACAACGTAAAAAAAACTTCCTAAGATTTCATAAAATTGGCCAATTGTTGATTTTGCAGTATTTTAAAATGACTTCTCACTATTTGTGTAGATATGATTTAACTAAATTTATCAAAAAATATGTTTTAAATTAATCAATGACATTTTATAAAATTTTCCCTTTTTCTTATACTCGAAATCGTCAATAATAGTAGTTGGTTACATTAGCAAGTAGGTTATATTAAGAAATTACCAGTTAGTCTTTATGGTTTCAAGGGTGAATTCATTGATAAATATTACATGACTAGCACCGCAATTTTTTTTTATGGTTCTTTTAATCATTTGGGATTAGAAAAATAACTCTTTGAGACAAGCTTCCGTACGGTGTTCCATTTACATGGGAATGTTTATATATACCTAGAGATGTAGCTACTAGGGGATAGCGTAACTTTAAATCGATTTAAAAAAAAAGAAGGTTATCACATCGTCGACTTTTTTGACTTTCAAACCCGACACGGGTTTGAAAGCTACTTAAATACTGTAGCATGATAATTATAACCTTTGCATCCAGTGACATTGCTTTTCCATAATGTTAAACCGCAGTCTATCTAACTTCTCTGTGATTCAACTATGCTGACTGTCAGATTCCCCCGCGAAAATTTGTTATCAGTAATAACCACTTCATGTCAGACTTTTGCTAATAGCTCTTTGTATTAGTGAGTAAAACAGTAAAAATCTCTATCACCGTTTGCCGTTAAAATCTCTTATTCAATCTTATTTATTATTTTATCGTAATATATGTAGGTATGTTTAAGACACTGTGGTGGGTCGGCTTCTTAACCTACATAAATACTACAGCCTTATAATTAAAACCTTTGCATCTAGTGAGATTGCTTTTCCATTATTAAATGCATGTTATCTGTTCCTAGTTATAGTTATAATTTAAAGTGTACCAGTTATACAATCACATCTTTGGAGCTCGACTGCCTGAAATGTCCGAGATAGCGGGAGCCTGATGACCTGTGCTTGGGTTTTTTTTACCTATTTCCGGCATCAGTTTTACACAAACTTAGCTAAGATTGGTACTTACTTAAGATTAGTGAACTAAGGGCCGGTATTTCAATATCGACTTATCTTGAATCGATCCAGGATTGAAGACATGTTCGACTTATGTGTATTTCAATATAGAATTAAAGTTTAGTGACACATAAAGTCCATCCTAACTACCTAGCCAAAATCTAAACCGAGGAATTCAGTGACTTTTGTGCCGATCTGGGATTAGTTGCTATGGTAACCTAATTTTGATAAGCAAAAAGATATTTTTGATTTACATTTAGGTACTTATTATTATTTTTTTTAGGATCAGTAAATAAAAATTTTTTTTATTAGGTTATGTGAATTCAATATTTATTTAATTACCTTGCTACAAATTGTATAAACAGTGAATATATGGCACCATAAGTCATGTGGAGAGACATTATGCCTGCCGCTATAAAATGGACACCTACGGGCACATTGATAGTGTCAAATATAACCTGTTTAATCACTAATAATCTAGCAGGCGGATCACTGGTTGTATATTTTCACTGCAACATTTTGTACAAAAGCCAAAGCCACACACAAATTATATCCAGGGAGTCGTACAACATTTGGTTCATCATCATATCAGCCACGCGGCACCTACTAATTCAATAATATGCTCATCATCACTGCTAAAAGTTGAGCTTGAATTTTAACTAGTTACTGAAACAAAAAGATTTTATGGTAAGATAATCGCCATGGTGTAAAATGGTGAAGAAAGTTTATAGACAGTAGTGGATAGATACAATACTTACGTTATAGGCACTAAATTAGGTTAATTTCTTCAATAAAGGTTAATTTTAGCGTAAAAAAAATATTGTAGAAATAATTGCACATTACAAGAATATTTATTATACGAAATTTTGAAGTTGTACAAATTAATGATGCGTAGGTAATGTGAAAATTTGAAAAGTGAGAAAACATTCTAATATGTCAAAATTGTTCGCGCTATTTTTCATTGCGAAGCCTCCACAACGAATCTCATTGGTCGTCTCGTGCACACGCGAAGCCAATGAGCGCTCAATGTCACCAAATTACAACAAAAATTCATAGAAATCTAACAGATTCTGTTTGTAATGTTGCAATATTGCAAAAAAACCCTACATTAGTTAGGGCGAAGTATATCCGGATTGAAATACGTTGTTGTCTTTCATAAGTGATACTTACTCAAATGATGGACTTAAGTTAAGTCATAAGATAACTTGACATTGAAATGCCGGCCCTAAGAGTTTGTGATGATAAATTAAGATTTATTATTATATAATTAATTAAATAAATAATTCAAATATGCTGACTGTCAGATCTTCGTGTGAAAATATGTTGTAAGTACCAGCTCAACGTCCGAATTTGGTAATATATTTTTGTATACTTAAGTCGGTAAACTGTTTGAGGTTGGAATATCATCTTGAATCCAATTATTTTATCGTAATGTACGTATGTATAAGAGACTGTGGTGGGTCGGGTTCGAAACCTACATAAATACTGTAGACTGATAATTAAAACCTTTGCATCCAGTGACATTTATGCTGATGCCGGGATCCGCTTAATGGCGGCGAGATCTTTGTGAATAGGGATCACTTTAATTAACATTTCCAAGATACCGCTCCCTTATTTACCTAGATTTGTTTGGGTATTTTGGGAATTGGATTGGACCGTCAAAGTTGTAACTGATATATTAATTTTGGATGGCAATTAAGTATTAAGAGTAGAACCACGAGTTTACGTAAATAGGTACATGAAACAACCAAAGTTTAATTTTGAAATCAAAATTATGCCGAGATATAAAATACCACAGATATAAAATAGCTAAGTATAGTTATTCAGATGCCCCACGAAGAAGAAAATAGTCAAAATATTAAATTGTTGTTATGTAAAGAAAGATTTCTAGTAACTAGCAACTATTTTAAAAATATGTTTATAAGTAGGTACTAGATAATAGTCCGGGAGAGGCTCGCTTCCATCTTCAGCCTTTCAATACGTAACATCAGGTATGATGAAGGCTAAGAGTCTCCCCATCGTTCATAAAAAAAAAAACAGTCAAAAAAAATTGTTTTAAATACGAGTAAATAGGACATTTAGCTAATACCCGTAGGTTTTTTTTTGCAATTTTTCCTTACAAGGAAAACTTTAAAGTAAGGCATCTCTACTCGCTGGCTCTCGTTGGGGAAACAATAAGGTCGTGATTACATGAAAAAATTTAATAGTGTTTCAACGTTCGCTTACTAATCGCTATTGTTATGAACCAATACAATGAAACATGAAAGTTGTATCGATAGTTTTCTAAATAGAACCGGCGGCGTCTTGTAGAAACGACAGCACATATTGGACTTTCAGATTTAACTTACTTGAATAATATTAAAATGTATTTGATGTGTCAACAAATAATTACAATTAGTAAATTCTCTGTATAAAATGTTACCAGATCTCTATACCTAAACATGGAGAAATGTTTTAAGTAGAATCCGAAACGAGACCACTGAAAAACAAAAAAAAAACATAAAAGCTGCGGTAGAACTCGGGGGCTCTCTGGTAAAAAGCTGTTTTTCTTTCTTGTTTTAATCACCAGAGGTCTTCGCAATTATTCAACAACACATTGAATCTTGTCTTTTCTGATGATATAATAAAGTTACAACTCTCTTTTGTTTTTCGTTTAAGTACAGTACTCACTTTAAAGTATAGTAGTATCAGATTCATATAGGTAGTCTAGAAGTCCACATTGCTAGGAATATAAATTAAATGCAGTTTCCACGCTCGGGGGCCTTAATACTTGCAGTAAAGCAATATTAAAATAATATAGTAAGCAAGATGGCGCTGTTCGGGGTGTATAGGTCCGTCCTTTTCGCAATATTACTTTAATATTGCACTATCAGCTGATAGTTGGGCTCTAGTCTAAAGGCTGAAAGTAATTTTTCCATTTTATTACCGTTTATAAATTTGCATCAACTCCAGAATTCTATTTGATTCTACACATATTTCAGAAGATTCTGTAATAATTTTGCGAAAATTGAGTATTTCCAATGAATCATAACATACAATTTGGACTTTAAATTGAATTTAACATTACTGTTATGTAAATCAACAATCGATATCCAACCCATAATCAATTACCTACTACTCTTTTAATATTTTATAATCCTCTAAAAAATCAGTAAAATTTCCTGAAGTGTTACTTTCATCTTTTCGTTATCTATTTGCTTTCTGACATGGGGTGGCTCTATTGTCACTTACTTATATTGAAATCAAAGCAATTTAAATGAAATTACGATAAAAAGATTTAGAGCTTTTATTTGAACATAATTTGCAGATTAGCTCTCTGAATTGAAAGGAAAAATGTACTGAAAAAGTTTACGAACAAAACAGTCGTAGATGACAACGAATATTCATTTGAATTGTATTAAAATAATAAAGAATTGAATAATACATATGATATTCATATGAGAAAATAAGTTTAAGGATCTATTAGTGAAAAAAATAGAAACATAAATAATTCTCATTAGTATTGAACAGTTTAAATAAAAAAGAACACTCTCTTATATATATTTTTTTACTTCATTAGTAAGACTCGTTAAATACTTTAAAAAAATCTTCTATCTGAAATCATCATCAGCCTGTGGACGACCACTGCTGGACAAAGGCCTCTCCTAGCTCACGCCTATTGTGGCGTTCATAGGAGGCTATAGCCTACTGCTACCACGCTGGCCAGACGTGCTGGTAGAGGGTTTGTTTCAAGTTTTCCTTCCCTCGCACAGGTATTCAATGCGTCGAGCCTCTTAGTCGACTCTTACGACATCCCAGGCATGTAAGGAAGTGGTGATACTTGTACTCTTAGGCCGTCACCACACGGCAGTTATCTGAAATAAACCTTCACATTTAAACATTTTGTAATATGTTACAAAAACATATTTTAACCAGATTAAAATGTAATTGTTTTAGCGCATTACATAAATCAACATCTTGATTTATCTTAATTAGATAAATCAAGATGCTGATTTTTAAATGTCTGTAGAAGTTGAATGCTTAAAGATACTCGATCCCGGAAAATATAATAAATCAATAATATATTAGTTACGTGAAGTTATTACAATTTTATTCATTAACTTTCAGTGTCAGTGTCAGAATGTCAACAATCAGTGTTTTGCAAGAAAATGTAAATCTTAAATAAAAATAATTAAACAAAACAGTTGTCGTTAATCAAAATGCGTTTATTTCACCATCGGCGTTGTTTATTTTTTAAAATTGAAAATATAAGTATTCAGAATGCAATCAGAAATAATAATTCAAGAATGCTTATTTTGCGTGTTGCAAGCCCTGATGAGAAATAAGTTCTTGTAAAGTGTTATTTGTTCTGCGGAAGAGAGAAAATTGCTTGTTAATACTTAGAGACTTTGTCTCTGACCCAGGAGAATTATTAACAGTTATTTCTATGCTTTTTAATAACTATGATTTCTATTGCGTGTAGATGCCATGAAAACGATAAATACCCGTTTGTACAACAAAAACAACGTGGGCGCGAAGATGAAATGTGAAAGTCACGGTTGTTACTTGCAAGTCATATCACGGGAAATTTTCTTATTGAACGAACATTTTCCATTGGAAACAGAAAAGTATATTGTAGTATGTATAAGTATACTGTGGAGGAGCTCATTGGCATGCGCCAGTTTAGTGCGTTTGGTCTGCGGTCCTGCGGGCAATATTATTTTGACATTGCTTCTTTTTGACATCTCGTAGTATGGCTCTTGGTCTTGAATTACAGCAGAGAGCAGAGTCCGCCTTTATCAGGGAAGTTCATATTGCTGATGATGATTACTACGAAATCGTCGTATTCTGAAACAATAAAATGAATTTACTTTTATGTAAGTGCAAAAAATATTAATAAAGCATCAGAATTCATACATACCTACTTCACAAAAATGATCTAGAAGAAGGCGTATATTTTAAGAGTAGGTATGCGCACAGCGGTGCTTAGGTACTAGTTTGCTAGGACAATTATTATAGTTACTAATAAAACATTAGGTACCCGTAAACGCGTAAATATATATCCAAAACCTATTCGGTACGCAAGCAAATTTAATTTATGTACACATAAACAAACTAATTTCGCTAAGAATACGAACGTGGCTTAGTGTGATCCCGAAAACCCGGGTATCATCTTATTGCGCCCCCCGGGTGGGCCGCTCTTAACAAGATTACATTGGAGATAAACCCGGATGATAGCGGGGTAAGCCCGGCAACCGCCTCTAAAATGAAATTAAAATACAGGCACGCCTACCCTGGCATTAAGAACTTGGGGTAGTTCGGTTGAAGTGCCTAATTTCATGGTAATAAGTTGAAATATAATTGTGTGTGATAGTTTTCTTCAATTTGTTATTTGAGAATTCTACTTTATTTAAGAATAACATAGGAAATTCCAAAGTATGTTGTTTTGTTACCAGTTAGTCATTGAAATAAAGTGAAAATAGAACGTAAATGGTTAGGCATGTGTATTACCGAACACAAATCTCCTATGTAGCTACAGCCTTTCAACATATCTTCAGTATAAGAAGCAGTTTCCAGTTTCTTAAATTTATTACGTTTTTGTAATTAATACTAGAGCTGTGGTCGCTCGTAGCAAGATTACATTGGAGATAAACCCGGATGATAGCGGGGTAAGCCTGGCAACCGTCTCTAGAACAAAATGAAAATACAGGCATGTCTACCCTGGCATTAAGAACTTATGATAGTTCAGTTGGAATCCCTCATTTAAGGGTAAAGTTGGAATAACATGCAAATATGCGTTATCAAACCTATTAAGATTGTTGTTACTTACTTATCAGAAATTTAATTTTAGTGAAAATTGTACTTATGGTTTTTTTATATATGTAGGCTACTGATCATATCTACAGAAACACGTGGGCTGTAAGCATGTAGCTCAGTGGTTAGAGCAGTGGACCCAAAGGTCTCGGGTTCGAGTCCGGTCTGAGAATAACTTGTGGCCGAGTCGATTTTGTCTAATATTTTTCTCTTAAAAATCATAATTAATTATCATAATAATAAAAGGAGTATTGAAAATGCAAAAATCATAATCTACAGAAACAGTTCCAGTAAGGAACAATCACTTTTTTGTTGTAAAACAGTGCAACGAACTATACATCGGTAACTAGACGGAAAATCTGTCTTTCAACCATATTGAGGCTATTTTGCTTAAACTTTAGACAACTAACGAATTTGCTGAAAATGTTGCGGTATTCGATTGTTTAATTTAATAACACACTACCATCTACTATGAATAAAAGTTCTTGTCTCGCATTGCTGGATTGGTTTCAACCTACACAAAGCATACATATAGACAAAGAGATCGTCTGAACAGGCACCACCTAGTATTGATCCAGGCTTGCTTGTTTCAAATTCAATTCGCAGAGTGGGAATAACAATAAAACGTGGACGTCGTGTATCTGACGGTATCACCTGCGCCCAGAAACGTGCGGTGAATCCAGAATTACTGGGAAGTTTAAGAATTAACTTATCCTTCTGTTTGTTGAAAGAATTTACTTCGAAGAGTAAAAATAATTAAAAACTTACTCGCGGAAAAAGTTACCAAACATAATATTCATTTTTCCCGTGTCAAGAGTGCTATAAAAACTTTTTTATGTTCCATTTTTTGTTTTAAGATTTTCTTGATGTTATTTTTCAATACATAGCTTAGTACATTAAGGGCCGGTTTCACCACCTACTGATAAAGTTCTGGATAGCTTATTTGACAAATTTTTCATATAAGTATTTTATATTATATTTTTATATTTTTTATATCGGTCTTATAAAGTATACACTTTGGAGAGTGTGTGAGAGAACTGCACGACCTTGTTCCTCAGCCCCTTTCCACCATCGGGGTACCAGACGCAGGTTAGCGTTGCAATGCGCTGCCTGCTCATGTTGGCCTCTTTAAGGCGAGAGTGAATAGGCATTTCCTGGACAAGCATGCAGCCATAGACCAAATCCTGTTTATTAAACACGATGGTGATCAAATTAACGCCCAGCTATTAAAAAAAAAATTGGTCAAAATGATCTGTCAAATAAGCGATCCAGAACTTATCAGTAGGTGGTGAAACCGGCCCTAAAGGTAAACTGCCTGCTACCTAAATTTTTTAAACAAACTTTTTAACGTCTTTAAAGTTCTTTACATGTTAGATCTCATATCATGGTCGCTTATTTATTACTATATGTTGTATCTTTAGGACAAGGTCTGCTTCATTTGATAAATAACGAATTATTATAATTTTACCAATAAAAAACATCTTAATTATATATAAAATATAGCCGTCGTTTTTAAGTTAGGTACTAATTACCCACGAATATCATATTTCATTCCACGAAGGAACACCCATAAGCGAATACCCAGAAACGTCAAAATAAAATTCACGCGGCAACTTTTGTATATGAGAGGCGTCTATGATATATCTCTATTACGTTGTACCTTGCAAAAAGCCAAGCCATGATACGCAACGTGGCCTCGCGATAAATCTTCACGAATTCCAGTTTTATTTATTGAGTTGTATGGTGTTTTTACGATGGTGCGCCGCGGGGGCGCTCATTACGGTGTCCGCGTAGAATGATGAAAAAACTTTTCCGGGCGATATCTCTTTGCAACATTAATTACGAAACTCGGAAAGTTTCTGCCTTTATTATTTCTTTTGCCACTCCGACGCGGAGAAATTTTACGATTCAACTTTTTCTTATTTCTTTCAGTCGGTACCCTGATAAGGGTATATGGACTACTTATATAGACGGGAGGGACAGAAGACGTCACGTACAAAAACAGGTCTCGCCGTTTTATGCGAGCAATTTGGGTCGTGCACAAAAGAAATGCTAACTCGACTGTAGACGTGATATTGGCTGGATTTTTATATCGCTCTTTCCTTATATTTATACAGAGGAGAGGGAATTAACGTTACTGTCAGAGAAGATTGCTCAAACTATAATTAATTATAGGGTTACAAGAAATTGTGTTTTATCAACACTATTGTTGAAGGTCGCTTTAATAGCGTTAATATTAAATAATTTGCTTTCTCAGTTGTGTTTCTTAATAATTGAATCTCGCACTTAATAAACAGTTACGTGTTTCGAATAATGGATCTCCATTGGGCATTCCGAACAGTTAATTTACTCTCAATTCAACACGGTTGCGTAAGCTCAATAAAATGCAGCATCGGTGTTAAGCCTTTCATAAAATAAGAGACCAAATTACCTGCCACAGTGCTCTTCGAAACCGGTAAAGTGTTGCCATATCGACAACTTTTATGTGAGCTTGTGTCACATTTACTTTATTTTAATAAGCGTTTAAAAATAAAACTCTAAATAAACTACAAATGGAATAGCGTTTAATAATCATCGATAAATAATATTTCATTAGTAGTTTTCTTGTAATCACCGCTGAAAGTTTACGAGAAACGTAATAAAAAATTATAAGACTTCTTGATTTCACAAAAATCTTTGTCCAAGCTAAAGAAATAATAAAAGATTACTTAAACAGAATTATACCAGACAGATTTAACATCACAAACAGATTTAACCGCCTCTGTGGTCTAGTGGTACAACCACCGGTGTCAGACCCAGGGGTCCCGGGTTCGATTCCCAGCGGGGGTACATATTGTATTCGGTTTGGTTGGTGGTAGGACTTGTTGTAAGTCCGCCTGGCTAGCTACCACCATCTTATCTAAGTCTGACGCCATAATAACAATGTTTTCAGCATTGTTGTGTTCCGGCAGTTAGAGATAAGTTAGCCAGTTCGCTTCCATCTTTAGACTTATCAATACTTAACATCAGGTATGATGAAGACTAAGAGCCTCCCCGCCGTTCATAAAAAAAAACATAAGAAGTGGTACAATTATTTTGGAAAACGTTTTCTTGGAAAGTAATAAGGTTAAAGAAATAATTCAGTATTTAAATAAAATAACTATTAATGTCCTATTAGTTGTGATATCAAGGTTTTCTATATATCTATTACTTTTTTAAATAAATCTCCCTAAGAAAACTCTACACTGGTCAACCGGGATGTTGCCCGACTGTACGTTTCATAGTACCAGCAGCTTTATGGTATAGTTTAGAATTGAATAAACAGCCATACCCCGATAGAAGTGAGGGGCATAGCTCCCCAGTTAATTTAGATTACTATTACCCAAAAATCGTGTTAAAGTTGACGAAAAAATCAAACAAAAAATAAAAACATTACATATACAGAACCTTACAATTAACCTACGCAATCTTAGAAGTGCTGCGTTACTTTATAGTACCAGCAGCTATATGATATAAGAAGAGTTAGGTAGACAGCCATATCCCAATAGAAGTGAGGGGCGTAGCTCCCAGTTAATTTATGTTACTATAACTCACGGACGTCGGGGTAATTTAGATGTTCTGGCAACATTGTCGTAATGAGCAATGCAGTGCAGTCTAAGTGGGTGGCGTTGTTAAGTTTCCCCTTAAAAATCTCTTGATGTTAGTATGGCTATACATTCAAAATAAATTACCAATGTAAGACGCTGTAAATATACATGAGCTGGTATAGAACGTTTAGTCATAGATTTTACAATTGGTTAGATACTATTTGCCTCGCGCAACTTTAAATTCTATTTCAATTTTGATACTTCGTTGTTGTTACCCTTTCAGCCCAGGCCAACACAATTGTGACATTAAGTCAAAGTAAAACGCTGCCATGCATTGCCACGCGAGTGCCAAGATATGCTTAGCAAAAGTTTGTTGAACTAAAATAATAAGGTTTCTTTTTAATTCTTTGTTAAACTTGGTTTTGAGTTAGAGAGAGGTTAACCAATATTAAATTAATTAATTGATTTATGAGAATAATGTGGAAAAAATGCAATAACAATATAATTACAATTTTTAGTGGCTAGTAATATGGCCCACATCGACACAATTGTGACCGTCACAATTGTAACATGGAATGAGTAAGGCCCAAGTTGATACAATTGTACGCCCCCCTGAAAAGTCCTGAAAACACATTGTATCACTGAAAGTGTACAGTTTTTGTATTCTCTGATCTCCAACGATAAAGAATATCTATTTTTTTTACACTATCGTTTAGTTTCGTCGTGGGTCTGAAAGGGATAATTACTTTTGGGAGTTCCATACATACTACTTCATTGGGAGTATCTTCGTGGGAAACTCAGGTTTTAAGTGTATGCATAAAAAGATAATTTTGATAAGGAATAGGTCAACGTAGTTCTGTAGCTTTTGAGTTTTCGTTCAAAGTAAGGTTTTTGATTCCGTAAAAACCTTACTTTGAACGACTCTGATATTAAAATACAGTAAAGAAATAGCAAATTAATAACACAAAAGTTATAATCGCAATAGAAATAGATTTATATAGCACAAGCAAC
This sequence comes from Chrysoteuchia culmella, assembly GCA_910589605.1. Classification (NCBI taxonomy): domain Eukaryota; kingdom Metazoa; phylum Arthropoda; class Insecta; order Lepidoptera; family Crambidae; genus Chrysoteuchia; species Chrysoteuchia culmella. Next base: position 13,655,346 of record OU342654.1, read on the forward strand.
TTACTTTAGAAGTTAAATATTGTTAAGTAAATATTGCGCTTAAAAAACCGCCACATGAACTACGAGTAGGTATTATTTGAACAATGCTTCCAATACTTTCGAATTCGAATTTTCCATCGTTTGTAAAAATATGGTTGCAAACCTTTTGTCCTGACTTTTCTATCAAATCTTTTTAAACATAATTAAAACATTATTGAACTGTTTAAAAGTTGTAAGTACTTTTTAAAAATCTAAATGACTTTTCAGCATACATTTTTCCTTTACTAAAATGAAAGTCTAACGTCTGTAATATGTCAGAACCGAGTAAGTAAGTAGTATAATAGACATATAGGGCATTCGAATCGTCATTTATTTTCCTACCAGCCATTTAGGACATATTTTAACTGATAAGAAGAACGGCCGCCGCCGCCGGTAATGTAAACTTTACAAATCCATAACTCTGAAAGAGTGTTTAACACATAATTGATCGGTGAAACTGTCCCCGAGTAGTAATTTAATATTAAACATTCATACCTACATAAATGTTGTAAACTACCAAATTAAAGGGATATTATTTCAATTAAGTATATTCACAAAATCACATAAAAATAGTAACAACGTAAAATAAAAAGCAAGCCACCCTGTTGCTAGCCAGCGAACCCGAGATAAACACAAATAATGCCTAGCAACAGGGTTGCCAGATCTGTCGTCAACATCTCTCCCCTCCGGTAAGAACCGAAGGTCTAACAGAGAAAAGCTATGGCGACAGATCCAGCTTTACTATTTTTCGCGCAGGTCGCCGTAGGACCCCTGCGCTAGTCCTTACGTCCGCCACTCGCACGACGCCGTCCCTTCCGGGGAACACCTGCACAATTCTACCGCGAGGCCATACACCCCGAGGCAAATTCCCGTCACAAATCAAAACCATATCGCCCACACGAATGTTGCGGTATTCATTCAGAGATCGGCCTCGTGGCAGAAGGTTGGGCAGGTATTCTCTAAGCCAACGCGCCCAAAACTGGTCTGCCAGACGATTAGCCTTCTTCCATCCTTGTCTGCTGACGAGGTCTGCATCGGTGGATTCAGGTGTTGGCAATGTGCAATAGGTCCCCAGCAAGAAATGATTTGGGGTCAGGGCTGGCTCGTCATCATGAGCTACGGGCACGTGTGTCAACGGTCTGGAATTTACTACTTGTTCCACCTCGGCCAGAAGGGTTATTAAAACTTCCTCTCTAGGCGCTTTCTCCCGGAGCGTAACTGAAAGGTTTCTTTTCACGCTACCAACTAGGCGCTCCCAGGCTCCTCCCATCGATGGAGCTGCAGGTGGAATAAACTGCCACTCAATATTGTTGGACGCTGCAAACTCCTGAATGCATGAATGATTAATAGCGGCCCAAGCTTCTTTTAGCAATCTATTTGCGCCTACGAAGGCTGTTCCATTATCTGATAGGATTTTGACAGGACATCCGCGGCGTGCTATTAGTCTTCGGAGAGCCATAATCGCGCTATCAGCAGTCAAACTTCCAACCACTTCTAAATGGATTGCCCGTGTTACCAGGCATGTGAATAAAGCCACATATCTCTTTTCGCGAGATCTCTTCACAGCTACTTCTAAAGGTCCAAAATAGTCGAGTCCTACATACGAAAATGGATGATAATGGTGCTGGAGCCTTTCGACAGGGAGATCACCCGTAGGCGGTATCTTGGGCCTCGCTCTTCTAAGGCGACAAGTTTGACATCTAGCGGAGATGAAGCGTACCGTAGTTCGTAAATGTAAGATGGCGTATCGTTGGCGAAGCTCGTTGACAACTGTCTCATTATTTCCGTGCATAGCCCAGATGTGATATTTTGTTATCAGGAGTCTTACAGTTGGGTGTCGACCATCGAGAATAATGGGTTGCTTGACATCGGACGTCAATCCAGGTACTGAGCTGATTCTTCCGAATGCCCTTAACAGACCGTCATCACTCAGCCTAGGGGTTAGCTTCCACAGACGGCTTCTCTTTGGAATGACTTTTTCTTGATGAAGGTAAGCCAGTTCCTCGGCGAAAGAATCTCGTTGGGCTTGTGTGAGCAGACATACCTCAGCATTCTTGACGTCGCATGCGAGTAGCGGACGCAAACCACCTCCGCAAAAGGTGACGACGGTGCGCGCCCTGCTCTCTTTCAATAAACGCGCAAATTGAAAGACGCGTGCGGTTACCCGTAGTAGCCGTCGCCAATCAGAGAATCGGTCTGCAGACAAAGAAACGCAGTTAATAGCGACCCTTTCCCGAGGTCTCAGTTCGATATTGACATCTGGAGAAATGAACTGTGTCATCTCCTGCGGCCAAGCTTCTTCCTTTTCTTTAAGAAAAGATGGACCATCCCACCACCTGTCTAAGGATGTCGAATTGAGACGAGTGGCGTCGTCGGCCACGTTACAAGCTGTGGGTACCCAACGCCATTCATCAACTCGCGTCTGTTCCGCGATTTCCCCCAACCTATGGCTAACAAAAGATTTATATTTACGAGAATCACTCCTAATCCAAGCAAGGACCGTTTTAGAGTCTGACCAGAAAACTCTACGTGAAGCTTGGCTGCGGTGCTCACTACATATCGTCTGGGCAAGTCTCACACCAAGCAAAGCTGCCTGAAGCTCTAAGCGTGGTATACTGACTGCTTTTAAGGGGGCTACTCTAGATTTACTAGCGATGAGAGCGAGGTGAGTGGTACCGTCTTCAAATAAAAAACGCCAATATGCAACGCATGCGTATGCTACCTCACTAGCATCTGAAAAGACGTGAAGCTCTTGCCTAACAAAAGTAGACACAGCTTTATAGGCGCGAGGTATTTTGCAAGCGTGAACTGATTTTATATCGCGGTACCAATCCCCCCATTGAGCACATTCGGGAGATGGAAGTGGAGCGTCCCAAGAGTTTACCAACTGCCAAGTTCTTTGGAATAAAATATTACCCCTGGTCACTTTAGGCTGCAAGAATCCTAAAGGATCATAAATTCGCATAAGATCTCTGAGAACCTGACGTTTGGTAAAATTCTTAGGTACAGGAACGTCGACAGCAATTTTAAAACTAAAGGTGTCATCTTGAGGGTTCCAATGCATTCCCAAAACGCGCACATCAAGATTTGCGTGTGCTACACCTAAATTGAGGTCGACATTACCCATCTGCTCTTTGCGAAGATGTGATGGAATCAGCTTAAGAGATTCGGGAACGTTCGACACCCAGGAACGCATCTCGAAGCCACACTGCGCATGTACATGGAGAACGTCGGCTGCTAGACATGTGGCGTTCTCTAAAGAATCGCAGGAAGCCAAAAAATCGTCCATGTAATGGTCTCGAATAATGGACCGGGCAGCTTCAGGAAACCGATCTTGGAAGTCCATAGCGTTCCTATTTTTTATATAGATAGCCGTAAAGGGAGAAGCGGATGCACCAAAAATTAAGGATGACATGCGAAATTCTTTCAGACGTCCGTCAGAGGAGTGCCAAATATAGCGCTGGCAATCCCGATCCTCCTCCCTGATCCTGATCTGGGGAAACATTTCCCTTATATCACCATTTAAGGCAATCTGACCTTCGCGAAATCTCACCAAAATTCCAAACAAAGATTGGAGCAGATCAGGCCCGGGGAGGATGAGCGAATTAAGACTGACGTTTGAAGACTTTGCCGACGCATCGTGCACTATACGTAATTTGCCCGGTTTATTTGGGTTAGTCACCCCAAAATGAGGTAAGTACCAGCGGCGGGAAGACGAACTTGGATAATCATGGTTATCTATGCATTCCTCGGCATATCCTCTTTCAACATAAGCTTCGATATTAACGCTATATAAATCGGCGTACTCATTGTCTTTGTTTAACCGCCTTTGCAAACTCTGAAATCGAGACAAGGCCAGAAAATAGCTATCTGGAATGCGAGGTTCGTCTTCCCGCCAAGGTAAACCGACTTCAAACCTACCATTATCTAAGCGACGCGCAGTTTGTTCTAACAAACTTATGGCCCTAGCGTCCTCCGTATTTACTTTCTCCTTGTGTTTGATACCGATGGAGTCTAGCCGGTAATAATCTCTGATAAGATCTTCTAGTTCGTTATCTCTAGAGTCGTCAGTACTAACGTAATTAATAGAATGCACTGAGAAAAAATTTCGAGGGAGATTTCCATATAAAACCCAGCCTAAGACGGTGCGGGCGGCTGCCGGCTGCGGCGCGGACCCTACTCTATTCTCTCTAGAAAGCATCAGAGGCCAATCTGAGGTGCCTATTAACACTTTTGGTGCTGCCAAGCTGAAGACTAACTCGGCTGCGATATCCTGGAGGTGCTGAAAGTTAGTATCCCTAACTGTGACCTCTTGAGGTCTAAGTTTCAAGTTAGAGATAGCGCGAGCATTACGGACGATAAAACTTTCCTCCCCGTATTTCCCGCGGATTTTAAAATCTACATATTTAACAGGGATAGCATCACTAGTTCCTGTGATTGTTTCTATACGCATATTCTCTACGGTCCCAGAAACTCCTAGCTTATCAGCTAACTCCGCATCAAGGAGGGTTACTGTAGATCCGTCGTCCAAAAGAGCAAAAGTTTCTACCTCGCCTTTAGGGCCAGAAAGTATAACCGGTAATACTTTCAAAAGTATAGAATCTTGTTTTTGGGACGCACAGGAATATGCAGTATTCGTGATTGCATCCTTGTTAAGGTGAGATGAAAACTCGTTGGATTGCATAAAAACTTCTTTTCCACTATCCAACAGAATTTCTTTTTTATTGTTGGTGGTAATGACATGAGATGTCGATGGCATTGGAGTGACAGATGACACGACATTATTTACATTTGGATGAAATGAAAATTGCGTACTTTTCGAAAGATGTAAAATTTTATTATGCAATTCTTTGCAACCATCAATGCCGCACGGCTTCGCCCTGCAATTTTTATAGTTATGTTTGCCTTTACGTAGACACCGAACGCAGAGTTTGTTTTCGCGTACCCATAATACGCGATCGGAAATTTTTAACGCTGCAAACTCCGGACAAGATTTTACGTTGTGATTGCTAGAAGTACAGTACAAGCACGGCGAAGACGTGCTGACATCTATTGGAGACGTCAAATCTGCGGATGTATGGGAGGATGACAGTGCATCAATGTGATGAGCATGTGTAGTGCGGAATGGGCGCGGGTTACTGCGTTGTGGGAGTCCAGCCGGCTGCAACGCTAGCAGCCTGGGCTTGTCGTTATGAGGCACAGTGTTGAAGACTTCACACAGGCCAAAGTTGGCTTGCTTGTCGGCCTCCACTTCGAGGAAGCGCGCGAAGACTTCAGTCTGCGGACGTCCTGGAACGCAGCGCTCCGCAGCGTAGTCGCACCACTTATTTTGAAGAAGCGGATTCAGTTTTGCAACTAAAATGTGAATAAATTCTGGTGAATGTATGTAAGGTGATTCACCTAATAAATTGACTATGCTAATACAGTTTTTTACTCTGCTTGCAAAAATAGCCAATGCGTTGGTTTCCCTTCCAACTTTAGGTAAGCTTCTTACAGAAGCTAGCTCGCTAAGAACAATCTGCTTAGGACGAGCGAAACGTGATTCTAGTGAGCGCATAACAGGCTCAGGATCAGTAGAACATAGCAGAAGGGAAAGAACGGCTTCTTTAGCCTCTCCACTCAAAGCTTTGCGTAGCCTAGCTATGTTTTCGCTTGCTGTGAAATTTTCCTTAGTGTCCTCGAATGTACGCTTAAATAAAAGCCAATCAGACATATTTCCACTAAATTCAGATAACTGGACTCTACATTCGGTCCTCTGACTCGGCTTAGCTAATGAAATAATAGCATTAGTAAGTTTCTCGATATCACTCACCGGGGATATGGTATTATTACCAAAGCCTGGAGGTTGAAGGTGAAGATCACCATTGCGCAGTTGGCGTGGTGAGTTAACTGCTGCCACAGTAGCACCAGCCTCCGATGGACGCTGCGTGGTGAAATCACTTTTCGCGACCCAGTCTGCCGCCATGTGACTGCTCCTTGCGCTGAAAGTCTCCTCCGCCTCAAGTGCTGCGATCGCTGCCTCATAAGAAGCATCCGCGGCCTCGCGTTCGGCTGCAGCGACAGCCTCTGCAGCAGCTGCCTCTTTCTTCGCAATAGCCTCTGCAGCAGCTGCCTCTTTCTTCGCAATAGCCCCTGCAGCAGCTGCCTCTTTCTTCGCAATTTCCGCGAGCTGTTGCTTATGTGCCGCTTCTGCGGCCTTGAGTCGAGCGACCGTTGAGGCACTTGATGCGGAGGAGGATGATTGAGCTTTGCTCCCCGCAAGTTTACGTTCCTGTGACCTTGTGAACATTTTATAGGAAAATTTGAATTTTGAGAATATTAGAAAAAAAGGAAAAAAGCGCTGATTCCTTTAGCCGAAGGACCACGATGTAAACTACCAAATTAAAGGGATATTATTTCAATTAAGTATATTCACAAAATCACATAAAAATAGTAACAACGTAAAATAAAAAGCAAGCCACCCTGTTGCTAGCCAGCGAACCCGAGATAAACACAAATAATGCCTAGCAACAGGGTTGCCAGATCTGTCGTCAACAAATGTATTTAATAATAAAATAACCCGTTAGTAAAGCTAGTATTTAAAAATTAAAGGTCAACTAAATACTTCTTGAGTCCAACAACATTAAGATACTCTATCCAAATGGATTCTACATACACCTACATATATTTTTAACATTTAAGTAAAACATCCAAAGGGCGGCTCAGCACTCAGATTTTTTATATCTCTCTACGAAATCATTTTATCACTAAAATACACTTTGTTTTAATCTTTCAAGAGTCGAAATTAGCTAGTGTAGCTATGTGTTATACGACTTTGTTGACGGAAGCTTACGCGTCCTGGCTTAACGAAAAAGCTCATAATATACATAAGATATGGCTTCATGTGGCAGTTTGTTATGAAGTTTATAGTGCAGCCAACACGGTTCTAGTTACAACGTAAGAAAAAAAAGATATGGCAGCGATTTGAGTGTTGTTAATAATTTATAGGATTATATCGGTCTTGTTTGGGGCCAGAAATTATGAAAGAAAACAGATATAGTAATTGGAGAGTTTCTTTCACGTATTTTATGTCGACACAGCGTTATGATAAATGCCGCTATGATGTTGGAATGTTATTAGATATTTTTATTGAAGCACCCGTCGGGTCGTAAAGGCCTATCTGACTATTTACTTTGACATTTATAATTTGTGAGCTGCCGACAGGGACCGGGCTAAAAACTGAATGTCACTTATAGTTTTTATTGCACGCTTTTAATATGCAGTAAAATGTTGTCTGTAAATACTTTAAAAAAATCACACTTACATTTTCCGAGATTTCTTTATAAAACTTTCTTAAGATACCTATAAATTAAATTGGCAAAGATTGATTTAGTATTAACTGACCCCAAGGTCGGCCATAATCTCTGAACCAGCATAAACTAAGGCTTTATTAACAATGACTCATACTTTGTCATTTTGTATAATAAAGAAGCTAAATGTCAGCTTTTAGTGATATTGATTGAATTTTAAGCCAATGACATTATTTCAATGTAACTCAAATAAATTTCAATATTCTCTTGAAGTTATATAAAATTAAGTTATTTTACAATTCTAAAACAATATCTCAGCAGTAGGATCATACTCTAATAAAGCATCTATGTGCTTTACTAAAAAAATAATAATGATGATAAGTTCTGATTGTTTCTGCAAAAATCTGTCGCATATTGCCTGTCCTTACTAATCTTAGAAATCATTTTCTTCATTCATAAAATCCATTAAAAATTTGTAAAGTAGTTTTCAAACGCAATTAAAATCAACCTCATAATTACTGGAAAACTCAAAGGGCCCTATATTATCTTTGAAAGTACCTATCCGTTGACTGCTTCTCAGTACTTTAAGCTCCAACAATTAGGCTCACTGATGATAGTTGTGTCGGAGAGGCCCGGGGTGCAGGTGCGATCGTAAAATGTACGTTTTATGGAAATATAAGATCCTTGTCGGCCCTCGGATGCCTTGCCCTTGCTCGAAGAATGTAATCTCTTGAACGCGGCGTAAACTCGCTTAGGTATTAAAGGCACATACATAAACGTATCTAAGAGATCTCCTTGGCTTTTATAACTTGGCGTAAATTGTACACCTCTGAAATCTTAAGACTTGTTTGTTTTTTGCGATGCAAGTAGGTAATTATAGGTTAGGTTTTTTTTTGAGTTGTTATAAAAACAGCGGCTTTTGAAGAATTAAAATTAAAGATTTACTTTAAAGTTACTGGATGAATGTTTCAATGCGTAATGTTGGTTCGTTTTGAGACAAAATTTGACTGCGAAATAATGATTTCGAGCCTTTTTGCTCGCAGGTACCCGCGACTTTGTCTGAGCGCGTTAAGCTAAAGTTGATCGCTTATATAAACTTTGAGAGTTCGAAAAATTCAAATATATAAAAAAAAACTGTGTGTAGGGTGTAATTCTAAAATTGATCCATAAGTTTAGACACAAGAAATTGACATAGGCATTAGGAATCTTCCTATAGACAAAAACAAAATAAAGTACAAAAACTTTTTAAAAGTTTTCACCCATAAAATAACCCATTACGAAAATGCATTAAGTGAACTTACAAAACAAATGAATATAAACGAAAGCTTACCCGGGCTATCAAATTTTGATAGCGATCCAATAGGCACGACTAGCAAAACACTCGAAATAGCTGGCTTTACTTCCGAATTCTCGACTGGCAACGCAAATCGATAGCCGATACTAATAAAACTGCGCCGATTCGCGAATACATAAAACGAAGGATTCGAGTCTTGCGCTTTCTGTATTACCCAAACTAAGGAGATAGGCCAGTATGTCAACTTACCGATAAAATGTACAAAGTCAAATCCTGAAAAGGTTAGCAGATAAATAAATTATTTGTGTTTTAGAATGAGATTGTAATACTTTAATACTGAAATCTATCGAGAAACTTAACGTTTTTGATAGTGTAACTTGAGATTCTGCTTGTCTTTGTTTATATGGCCGAAAGCTAGAGAAGGGTTCCCACTTTTATTGCAAGGAATTTGCATATAAAGTAACCATTGAAGGAAAGCGATCTCCTTTTGCCTCCATGTTTTTTTTTCGTATTCATTGTTGCGAAGGCCGCGGGCTCACATTTTATGGATCATGATGCTTTCTTAGCGTTTAAATAAATAATGGTATCAACAGTAATTTTTTTCTCGACAGATTTATTTGGGAAAGTATAGTTTATGTTTTGATGTGACGACGTTTAATTATATTTGGGGTCGTAAATGTTTAGATCCGTATCTTACCTCTTTATCCAAATACTTTTACTACTAAATCTAATTTATGTATTTTTCCCTTTCAGATTCATGGCGCATTTAACTTAATTGAGGATTAAAACTGGTACGTAATTTGAGCAGTTAAAACGTCGTTGGCTTGAAGTAGTTACCTATATATTTACAACATTGTGTAGTTGCAGTCAAATAAAGTATTGGAATTATGATCAAAAAAGAAAAAGAGTGAGTAACGAAGTTTACCGCGGGGCGGTTCCAGCGATTCCTAATAAAAATGATATTTAATTGAAGTCGATAAGGCCTCGTGCCGAGAGGCCTAATAAACTGCGTTTATTATTATTGTGTTAGGTCGCCTCTCTGCACGATAAACGTATCTATATGGATAAGTTGTATAATATAACACACTGTTTCTCAGGTTCATGAGAGGGTCTTATCTTGCCTTTACCCTTTGAATATCTTTAAGGCGGCTAAGGTTTCGATTTGGTTTATTTGTGCTGTCTGGGAGTTACGCTTGGGTAAGTGCCTTGCACAGTCTTAGGCACGAGCTCATTTTATAGACTTTAGTATATGGTGAATAGTGCTCGGTTGATATTCTGATTATTCAATGAACATTTGGGGTTATTGACGGTTGTTGAACTCAAATATTTAAAAATATTATCATCGGACCAAGCATTGGACCTAAAACACTTTTTCGAAGCATTAGGTACCTAAGAAGGTTTGTTCCTTCTTAGGTACCTAATGCTTCGAAAATGTGTTTTATGTCCGACGATATATATTTTTCCTTACGTTTTAGGCAATTAATTATTAGGAGAAAATGTTGAAAATCCACCTGAAAAGTCGAAAATTGTTGTAACCCAGTCACAACAATTTTCGACTTTTCAGACTTTTGGATTTTCCAACAATTCATTTAATGAAATCTCAAAAGAAACTACTAACTTTTTAAGTAAGTACCTACCCATTCACAGTCGCTAGACCTGCAAATAAGTAAATGTTTATTATTTTTTGAGATTGAAAGTGTATTCTTTTTATTTAGGTATTTACTGTAAAAACATAGTTGTGTTCCACTCGGGGGATATAATTTTGTTAGCCGCGTGATATAATTCAAGTATGTTTGTATGTTGCTTCCGGGATTTTTTTGTATTATTTTCAACACATTATCACAAAACAAGCGAATATCCTGTAAATTAAACATACATTAAAGCGGGAATCTCTTGCTTTTCAACCTTAACGACTTTTAAATCATCAATATTGATACAATTTGCGTTAAACAATGTAACTTCGGACATTGTAACTGCATTTTGCCGGTGGTGAAGATAAAAGACAGTACAGCACAATGCCGGTTAAGTGATAGTTATGGCACTTTTATAGGCAGTTAGATTTATTTTTACTGCACTGTTTGTTTTAATGCGTTTTTCGCGAGTCGTGAGTTCACGACGAATGCTTTCCCATTCATTTCTTACGCTAAATGCTCTAATAGCGTTGTCAGTGTTTAAATTGATTAAGTTTATAGCTGTTTTAACTATGTGGATAATAAGATATAGAGAATGAATGTGAATTCCTTGCAAATTTATGAGATTTATATCACTAAAAGCGTTGATTAGTTCTCACACTTGAGAAAAAATGTTCTGATGATCTAAAGGATGAGGTAATTTTTTAAACTTTAATTTGTCAAATGGTATAAAAGGAGTAGTAATACGGCCCTTTTGAACTATGCACTTTATTTATTTGTTAACGAATATCAGACCGACGTCGTACAATTTAAGGGTCATTACAGTTTTATTAATTTATGGGCTATGAATATGTTGGAAATTTAGCTATTATTACACCGACGGGTCTTTAAATTTATTAAGTAATAATAAAATAGCTACACTTTATTTTATCATATTAGCGTTAAGTGTACCTAACTATAACTCATTCTTACTTATTTGATTTTGATGTTAATTATATACTCAGCACAAAATAATTTGGCATGTAAAATTCTTTAAGTACTTTTATCAGATATTGAGATTTAAATAGTTATTTGTTATGCAAGGCTGGAAAGTTGGTTATTTAGCGGCGAGTTACCTCTATTGAATCCTGAGCGAAGCGAGGATTTCAAAGGTACAAGACGCTAAAAACTTTTCTGCCGAGCGCAACACACAATTTTTTACCTCACAACAGCGAGGAACATTTTATGGTTGTTTCCGCAGACAACTTCCGGTAAAAAATTCTTTAAACATAAAGTTTAATCTAAATATACCTCGTTATTCTCGTTATTATATTATATTATATTTTATATTAACGTATTCTAGTTGTTTTAATGATCTAAAAAACTATAATAATAAAAAAGGGAGTATTATAGTTAATTCAAAGTTATTTAAAGTAGGAATATAATTGTTACTTATAAATAACAATAAAAACGATTCCGTAAATGTTGACACTGACACGAGGTAAGTACAAGGCAAAGACAATTTAAGAATAAAGATTTATGTCACGTTCCGAAATCCAATCAGAGGTTGTGAAATCTCACCCAGGCAAATATATATTTTTTATAACAAATAGTTTTATCTTATTGCTATTGTTTTTATGATTCAATGAACTAAAATAATATAATAAAACGAGAACGGAGTATTATAATTAATTTAAAGCTATTTAAAATAAGAATAAAATGTAACAAAAGTCAATAGTGCAATTCGGAACGCATCATGACATATTTTAAGGTATTAAATTAAAAAAGTACTTTGCCGCGCTAGGCCGCAAAAAGCGATTTTCTACGCCTAAACTGATTGACAAAACCTCCTTTTCAGAGCGTGTGAGGTGAGAAATAAATATCTTGGTTTGATTTCAAGGAATAGAAAAGAAACATACAGATGACTGATAACTACTACGTATTTTTTTTTATTTGTTAGGACAACCAACACAATAAAGTTACATACATAAGCGTACCTACTTAAAGGTTTCAGTATCAGTAAGCAAACTACAAACTAACTAACCAATTAATTCGTTTAATAAGTATACAAATGTTTAGTAACAAGATCATTTATTAAACATCGGGATTGATTAGTATTTATTGGTGCCCTACCAAAGGTGGTCCGACAGAAAGCTAATCAGGATATATGGGACCATAAAATACAGTAGCCGGGGCTAATCAAGTTAGATCACTGGGGGCAAATGAGATGAAACTAGAATTTAATCTAACTTGTAATAAGATTATTGCTAAATCAAGTTTAGTATATGGGAAAATTTGGGGGTTTTAAAATAAACATTGATCAATGTTTATTCTAAAATGATTTTTTTCAGCTCAATGTTTAAGAGAAAAATCTCTAAAATAAAAGTTTTCTTGTACTTTTTGTAAATCAAGGAATCTTTTACTTTTCGCAAGTATTGAGTGCTCTTCCAACCTCACTTGGCGCTAAAAGTTAATGCCATTTATTAAAAGTAATCGAATATTAACAATACATTGGGTAAATTTCTTGAAAGTTTTGATTTAGTAACATACCTATAGATATTTTTTGAGAAGTAATCCATAGATTTATGATTGGTCTCAGCTTTGCTTTAAGAAGAATAAATCTATATAGTAATCCTTGGTTTTTCGCATTAAGGTGGAACGATTAAGTTACAAAAAGCTGAACGGTCGTTAGATGGCGCTACTTTCGCTATTTAGTAGTTTTTATTTATTTGTTAATTGTTCTTTGTATCTTTTTAACTCAAAATACTATTAGCGTATTCTATAAATAAATATTGAATTTTCGAAACCAACATTTATCTTTTTGTAGTACATAAATCATCCAAATATCTCGAGAGAGTGTTTCTGTCTCCCAATTTTACTAATCACTCACACATGCATACCTTATTTCTGAGTTTCTTGTAGTAGAATATTTCGACCCAGCTGAATATGGTAAAGTAGCCCAGCGGTCTACGTACTCGGCTTAGATATCAAAGAGTTAGGGTTCGAGACTTCTGATGGTAGATTTTTTTTTATTTTTTTTTAATTATTTATTTTATATTATTGTTTATTTAAATAACATCACAATATTAATTTAGATGTATAAATTGCAACAAATGCAATTGCAACTTTTTTAAATTGCACAAGTGACAAGAATGTAATTGATACTCTAAATTTTAAGATTGCTTAGTGTGTTTGCCCATTATAATATCTTTTTTTTAAACCACTGCTGAACAGATTTTGATTAAAATTGCAGTGTTTCCTCAATCAAAAAAAAAGTGGTGGTGGTTGTTGGATCATCATGTTACCGTTTTCTATACTTCTATACTATATAATATTACTAGCTTCCCGCCCGCGGCTTCGCCCGCGTGGACTACACGACTTATGCTATTGTGGGTTATCCATAAGAGATAAACATAAACCACCGCGGAGTTTTCTGTAGACATTTTCAAGGTGTACAAATACTTATTACCTTATATTGATAAATCTCGTAGGGTTCAGCCTGCGTTTGCAATGTAAGCGGAAAAAATGTAATTATTTACGACATCACATTAGAAACCTTAAAAATTACAGTATTTCTCTACTATATATTGAAGGTTATTTTACCTTCCTCTTGAATCACTCTATCTATTAAAAAAAACCGCATCAAAATCCGTTGCGTAGTTTTATAGATCTAAGCATACATAGGGACAGACAGCGGGAAGCGACTTTGCTTTATACTATGTAGTGATAAAGAGGAAAGATGTGTATGTATGTATGTAATGAATAAACTCAAAAACTACTGGACTTATTTCAAAAATTCTTTTAGGATGCTACACTATCCCTGATTAACATAGGCTATATTTTATCCCGATATTCCCACGGGAACAGGTACCACGCGTGTAAAACCGCGAGGATCCGCTAGTACAATACTACAATACTATTATATTAGTTTTATTTAAAATCAGTACATTTAGCTCCTTTCGGTATATTGGCGCGTATATAAATTTGCGCAAATGATCATATTTTGTCTACTTGTTTGTTAGTTACAATCTCCATTTTATATTATAATAGTTTTGGAATCAAGCTCGAGACGCCATTTTTATACTTACTCTTTTTGTTTACTTATGTGGTGAAATTTTACATCTTGTAAATCTTGTTAAATTCTACCTTTAAAGCTTTAATTTACTGCGATAATTTATTATGGTGATGTAAAAACTTAGAAGCTTGATTTTTACAGTTCGGGGGAACCATAGACTTTAATCTTTATTAATATCAATTTGATACTTCACGTGTTTCTGAGGATTGAGTCATTAAAGGCACTTATGTGCATATAACTAATTTCGTGTTTTAATTTATAAAGATACTGATATAAAATATTAATACATTAAACATGTAAGTAAGCAAAAATGCCCCAAAAAATATTACTATTAAGTACTTACCTCATAATAAAAATTGTATTATTCAACAAATACTTAATTCGTAAAGCAGCGCAGCGAACACCGGGGTTGCAAATAATAAAATATCTATTGTGTTTCGTTTTCCGATGCCTGAGAGGTTATAAAATAAAAAATGCTAACCTCTTGTGTATCTTAAATATGTACTATGTAATGTTAAGTACAATCTAGATAAAAAGTGCTGAGATAGCGCTCACATTCATTCATGCACTGTACGGTGAAAATGGTTTTTGAAGGCTAACTGACCAATAATTGAGGCAAATTTAATTACATTTGTTCATTCGAGCAAACGGATTTTCGTGTAAGAGTCTTTCACGTTATTAGCTTTTCGCGCAAATGTCCTGATTCATAGTCGAAACATCAATAGTCAAGTGATATGTGACGTCCACAGATATCAGAATTAAGGTCAAATTCATGTTTTGTATTTGGTTTAGTCTATGTTTATCTCTATCCTATCATCATACTTATGATGTTTTGAAAAGCTAAGTAAAAACATCATAAGAATTAGTACTTGAATACTTAGATTGTTTTCTTAACTTTCTTAACGGTAAAATCAAAATTAAGTCTGTTATTATCATTTAATACGTTAAAATTGTAATATTAATAATAAAATAAATCATTAAGATCGTTAAATCATTAGGATGTACGTAAAGTAAATCATTTCTAGTCAGAAAATAAATTTCACTCAAAACTGAAATATTTCAACCCGTTTTGAAAGATTTCATAAGTTTCGTTTATATTTCATTTTCATTTCACTGAAATTTTAGTCAGTAGTATTGACCATCCCTAGTCACAACAACACAACGAAAAAACACTATAAACAAATGACAAATACGGATCGGTCGGTGTTGTCAGTACGTAGAATGTGATTCCGGACAATTTAATACCTATTTGAAAAAATAAAATATTTAAATATTAAGTACGTTACATAATACAAGTAAATTTTATTTGCACAAAGCAGATAAAATTTTCTTTTCTTTTTTTTTGTTTATAAAATCTTATTTTCCATTTTTTGACAGTGATGGGAGAAAAAAAGTTTTACGCATAAAAAACAAAATGTAAAGTCGTGTTTAGCATTTTTTTTAAATCGGAGTCAGGATAAATCCTACAAATCACAACTTTATATCATAATCCCAAAGTAAATTATTACTGACGAAATTCATCTCTTTTGGGACGCAACGGCAACACAGCTGAAAATTCCAGTAAAGAGAAATTTAAACAATTATTAAATCGAGACAAACGTAAGAGCGGCAACTTCGCGCGTTGCGCGTCTTAGCCGCATGGAATGGCAACGTCGCGATTTTTGTATACGTACACGACATTTGTCACATACACACACGTAATATTTGCAAAAAAATTGTGTTCATTTATAGGTGATTTCTGAATGAAACAATGTTTGTTTATTAATTAAGCGCAAATGAATACCCGAAAAGAAATAGTTGCACATATATTTAAGTATTAATTCTGTTAATCTACCAAGATTATCTCGACTGTTTTTTGTATGAAAATCGTTCCACCTTAAACCGTATCATTGCGGTTACTATTGTTAGTATTTGCGTCTCAAAACAAAGACGCCATCAAAAATTCGGCTTGCGACTCGCGGGATGTATCCAATAAATCAGTTTTACAGCATTCCTGTGTCATTTCAGTCGTCGAACGGCATAAAATGATAATTTTACTGCGCTCCCCTTCCGTCTCCAAAGTTTACGACAATTGTGAAATGTATCGACAGTTCGGGTGTCACCTCTGAGTTGTCAAACTTTGTTTTGCAGGCGATTGTGTCTGAATTTTCCAATATACGTAAGTCAATAAGGTTTAAAACCCCTTGAATTTCCGCATTTGAGCGCAAAGATTTGGTCCATTGGAAGCATATGCTACATGCTCTGCCTAGAAGTTCCCCACACGCCTGTATTTTGGGAAAGGTGTTCCGAATACATCAATCTTTCAGGTGACTTTACTGTGTAACATAATGGATTATGGCGATGTGTCTCGGGGAATATGGGAATATTTTAGAAGCTCATGACTGCTTACATATTTTTTTAGTGGCATAAATCAGCGCAGCTTATACAGACTCCCTATTTGTACGTTACTAATTGCGTTCAAAGATAAAAAAACTTAAGTAGATAAGCAGATATTACCAACTACACTACAGAGATACTGTAAGAAAAAAATCATCTTGGCTTAGTTAACTATAAGGTGTGAGAAAATCATGCAAGGTACTCAAAAGAAATCTCAAAACCTTACTAAATGTAAACCGTTAACTTTTTTCACTTTTTGTTGCACAAAAACTCAGCAATAAATTCTATTATACACCAATTGGTCTCGAAAGTTGTTAAAATTATTAATGCCCATGATAATTACCGACACAAACAAACATGATCGTAACATTGTTATGTAAAATAACATTTTATTGGTGCAATTCGTTATACTTGCTCTTGTTAATGCTCTGAACAGAAAACTTGATGGGGATAAGGATATAAAGCTATGAATTTATGGTGTCTTGTTTGAAGTAAATAAACAATTCCTTTCCTAACTAAAAACGTTTGGGAAATAGTTCTTTTTGATAAAGTAGGTATAAATTATTGTTCTACTTAAGTTTTTGTGAGAATCATATAAAATATATTATTTATCAGATTAGATCGGCCAGTGGTATTTTCACCGCGTCAAAAGAGTTTCACGGTTATTAACTTGTGAAAAGAACACACGGTGAAATAAATTAACAAATTTAATCATAATTCCGTTTTGAATTTTAATGACGTCAACACACTGCATTTCTAGTATAGTAATGACGGGCGTACAAAGGCGCTGTAAAATGATGGGACACAAATAGCTATTCGGGTACGCCGCAACAAAAAGTTTGACAACAAAAATTTGGTAAAGCTCAACAATCCTGAATGGACAATGTGAATTATGCAAATATACCCATTTTGACAAGGAAAGTGTTAAATGTTTAGATTACATCTGTCCGTTTGTTCGTATTCATTGGCCGATTTTATTCAGCGCATATTTTAGTGGCTAATGAATGGAAGTTTAATTGATGTTTTTTATGACTCGTTTCATTAAAACGAAACGGTAAATGTTAACGGAAACATTTGTTTCATAAAATAGTGGCACAGGTAGTGCCTTATATTTCAACAACTTCCCTTTATCCGAAAATTAATGTATCGCTAAGCTTTGGAGTTAAACTAGTGTTTGATATTTGCGAGACATTTTACGAATATCGTCTTCAGCCATTTTTAATGTCCCCACTGCTGGGGCACTGACCTTCCTTATCGATAGATAAGGAGAACGGGCCATGACCCACCACGCGGGCCCAATGCGGATTGGTGGGTTTTAACAACTGCAAACGCAGCCGGGACCAACGGCTGAACATGCCTTCCGAAGCACGGAGGAGCTCGAGGTGGTAAATTTTTGGTCACCCATCCCGTAACCGACCATTGCGAAAGTTGCTTAACCTCAACAATCGCAGAACCACTGCGCCACGGGCTCCTCAAATATTACGTATTCGTAAATAAATATATTTACGATACAAATTCAATACGCAATCATATAATGTAGTTAAGTACCTACTGCAACACTGTGTACTGTGTACTGTCAGTGAACATTATATTAGGCGCTAAGATCAACTACTACAGATTGTACCTAATAGAAAATGCGCGCTTATTTTTATTTTATTTCTTCAGTTATTTTGTGAAATAATATTACAAAAAAAAGACGGGTTGCACTCCGGGAGTGCCGGCAGAAGTGAAAACTTGATTATTAACGTTGAGCATGTTTGATATTTTGGAATGGTTAGGGAATAATTTTGCACCAATTGCTTTATCAGTATAAAAGTACTATCATTTATGTGGTAGAATACAATATTCATTTATTGCGCTATCGTACACAAACATGACAAACCATATTAAAGTGAACGTTAAGTTAGGTAATAAGATATAAGAAAACATTAGTTATTATAGAGAATCGAAAAATATATATTGACAATAAAACAAGAGACAAGTAAAAGACATTATCAACAGTCTGTCGCTAAGCAACCGAGACCATAGTCAACCTGTCACCTCAACATTCTCCATCCGTCCTACGCTTTTTCGATCAGGTCACGTGTCCTGACGCGAGTTTAAGATTTTATACCCATTACAGAAAAAGTGCTCAACGCCGCTAAAGAAGTTTTCACTTCAAAAATAGCAATTAGATATAGGTGTCAATGCATCCTTTTCATTTATTGTATCCAAACTATGAGCACTGTTGTGACAAGGTAAATAATAATAGGTTGATTATAATACACACAGACAATAAAGTTGAAAATGGCAAGTCATATTTTGTATGAAAAGTTTAATTTCTCATATTATGTTCAATACAAATAGCAAGGAAAAAATTCAAAAGTCTGTTTGTCACTAAGGGTTTAGCATACCAGCTACACTGAATAAAGATTAGAGGTATTAACGTTTAAATTAGTCTCAGCTGGAAATGACCTGGCGTTAAGGGGCGTCCACGGTTGTCTGTTAACAGCGGTCAAATTCAACAAATTCAAATATTCAAACAAACAGCAAAGAAAATTAAATTCTACTTCGGTAGACGGAGGCTACTGGCAAATCACATTTCGCATTAATATGAAACCTGACAAAATGAAACGTTTTGCCATAATCTGTTCTTAATACAAATAGCAAGGAAAATTGATGTTTGTAACATAGGTGGAATCAGACGGTTAATTTTTCGTTCATTTACTCATTTCATTCGGTACTCTTTCACTTAAAATTAAATGTCTGAACACAAAATTGAAACAATCATTCTGAATTTCTGAATGAAAAATAAAGCATTCATTGTGTCCAACCATCTGATATCACCATAAGCGTTTAGCATACCAGATATGCCACAGAATACTTAATAGTATGTCATATCACATTTTCAATAAACATTGTACCAGACAGCATGAAAATTTTAACCATAATCTGTTCAATTCAAATAGCAAGGAAAAAACATTAAAAAGCCTGTTTTGTCACTACGCGTTTAGCATACCAGCCGCGCTGGATAAAGATTAGAGGTCTTAACGTTTAAACGAGCCTCGGCTGGAAATGAACCGGCGTTAAGGGGCGTCCACGATTGTCGGTTTACAGCGGGCTGGTCGTTCAGTCTGCCGTAAACTTTCCTATAAAAACTCGCGTTCTACTGCATCATCAGTCACTTAAGATGTCGCCACACTTTATCTCTTTTTCATAGACTTCAAAAGTCTGGAATGCAATTTTTGTTTTTGAACTTATTTTAATAGCCGTTGAGTGGGGAAATAGTAGGATGGTCGAGTTCCAGCAAGTATCAACTTAACACTTTTTTTTAAATGAAATTTTAAGGATAAATCATTTCATTGATTTAATTCTGAGCAGTGATTATGTTGTGCCGTAGTTGGTTAGGAAAAAGTAGAATTTTCTACCTTTTAAAAAAATATTATTTTATCAAAATTTGTGAATGTTTGTTAATTAACAATATGTAAGTATTCTAGCGTACTTACTATCTCTTTCATTATTGGCTAAATATTTTCACGAATAGAAAACATTTTATTTCGAATTCAAGCGTTATGATATAAGTAATCAATGCTCGAAAACGGGAGCTTCAAAACCAGTTATGGCAAAATATCGCCACTATAAGTTTATTTCATTACTACTGCTAAGATTATTGTTATTCTATACCTGGAGAACGTGTATTGAAACCATCATCTCATAAGAACGTTTTGTTTGCGTTTTATTAGGGTTTCGTAGCCTAAAGGCAAAAAACGAAACCCTTATAGATTCGGCCAA
This sequence comes from Chrysoteuchia culmella, assembly GCA_910589605.1. NCBI lineage: Eukaryota > Metazoa > Arthropoda > Insecta > Lepidoptera > Crambidae > Chrysoteuchia > Chrysoteuchia culmella. The sequence continues at coordinate 13,675,779 of OU342654.1, forward strand.
ACCGATGTATGTCACACCCTTTTTATTCCAAAACTATGAGGATTACACAGTTGAAACTTGGTAGGTAGATGTATTCTGTAAACCGCTTTACGGTTTTTACACAAAAATAATAAAATTATATGAATTAAGGGGGGGCATACATGGAACTGACACTGAAATTTTTTTTTCATCAAAACTATAGGTACGTTTGGGGTATCTATTGATAGGTCTTTGAAAATTACATTGAGGTTTCTAAAACAGTTTTTTCTCAAAGTCAACCGTTTGAAAGTTATACACTTCCAAAGTGGAAAAATGTGTGTCCCCCCCCCCCTCAAACTTTTAAAATAAAAAAGTAAAAAATCTAAAAAAAATATATGATGTAGATCTTTATAAAAACTTTTAACGAAAATTGTAACCTGGAAAATGGGATTCCAAAACCGCAAATTTAACTTTGTCATTCATACAAACAAACTTATTTTTGCAGACGAAAAATTATAATGGCATTTTGGCAATAATAATAATATAAACTTTATTGCACACGATACAAAAACAAACACATACAGAGAAAATGACAAAAAACAGGAACACACAATAGGCGGCTTTATAGCTACGTAGTAGTCTCTTCCTGCCGAACTTCATGACGAAACCCTTCATGTGCGAGTTCGACTCGCACTTGGCCGATTTTTATTTTTATTGATGTTGTCACATTTTGACACACTTCACACTTTGGAGACGATGATTGAGCGAAGACGTCATAAAACAAGCTTACTTTAAGAGATTCGTAGTACGAACTAGCATGGTAAGATTGAAACAATACTGCGCTAAGAGGTAGTAGTAGGCCACCAGGAGGCTCTTATATTTTCTCAAAATATCAAAACTAATCAAGATTTCCTAAACGTTCAGAACGTAATTAGGGGTAAATAATGAGGAGATCAAGACGTAAAGATAAGCCGACACGTTCCATTACGCCTCATGCATCTATGGATGGACGTTCATTAGGGGAGATACGTGGCACGGAACGTTAATGAGCCCGGGAGGAGATACGGCAAGAATACTAATGTTCGGTAAGATAGGGCGCGGTTACTTCGCCATACATATGAAAGTGAGACGTAGGTATGTTGATATAAAAATAAGGCTTCTTTAAAAAATATATTTTTAGTTATAAAAAACATGTACTTATCGAAAAAAAGTGTGAATTATAACTAAAACTTATTTCGTGTGTAGATAGGGAGGAGATACGACAAGAACACTAATGTTTGGCAAGATATGGCGTGGTTTCTTTGCCATACTTATAGATACAAGCATAAAGGCTTTTTAGAAATTTCATATTAAGGTATAAAAACAGGACAACGAAAAAATGCAAATTACAACAAAAACCTGGCTCGTGGATAGATAGGAAGGCGATAGTTAGGAACAGCAAGAATAATAAGTAATGTATACTTCTCCATACTTTATAGGTGTAGGTTAAAAGGATAAGAATCTTTTAGAAATTTAATTGAAAACGAAAAAATGCATTTTATATCAAAAACCTGTAAAAATAGCTGTTTGCTAAATTGTGTACATTAAACAAATAAATCTAACATAATTATAAAACATTTTTCTTCAAAAAAACTACAGAAAAATAGCGATGCTTGAAATTACCTAAGGAAAAGGTACAGAAAAAAATGAAAAAATGGGGCTTTAGAAGACCCCAATAAAAGTCATCTTACTGAACTACATTTAATCTTACTGTAGAAAATTGTTAGTTCAATTAACAGAATTTCACAAGAACCTCAAGCTTCCGTCTTTAATTTCCCGTATTTCTTAATGCCGTCTTGTAACCGACCTACGAAGACACGACCATCTTACAAAGCATTTCCCCAATCTTTCTCAAGAACTATGGAAGTTATCATTCAGTTTTAATTATATAACCGTGTAAAGTAACGTTTTAAGACCATTATATTTTATTTCTTACACGCAGACTCAAGTTTTACATATCACTTTAATAGTTTGATGGCCGTGATGGAGCTGTACCTAGTGAATGCGTCAAAGTTCTAGGGTAAAATCCTGTTTTTTTTTAGTATGAGGCAAATTAGTCTTAGTAAAATTGTCGTTGCATATTGTATCTGTTATTTAAACAGATACTCTATAATTATCACACTTTATATTCATTGAAAAACCTGTAACAATCTTGATTTATGTATATGTAGAGCATTACGTTTTCTGTTATTTCAAATTCTCTTTCAAAATCTCATTTAGGTGCCCAAGGTTGAGTGCCCGCTCCAATGCTGTGTTCTCAGTTCCCTTATGCAAAACTAATTATTCTAAAAATCGATTTTTGATCCGAGCTTGCAATATACATAATAAAAGATACTGTCATATTGATTTATTTAACTGCAAACTAAGTGCTTATATATCAGCCGTGAAAAAAGTTAATAGTGTGTAATAAACAATACAGTGTTATCTGCTTCAGCCAAATTCTATATACTATTATACCGCCTTACTTACATATTTCCTTAACTTTGGTTGTTGGAATGGCATCCATGGTTTAGGTTTTCTTTTTACTTTTATTTTATTGTTATCTTTTAAATTTTTATTCATTATAGTCTTCGCTATACAATTGTCATCGTTGGAAACTGTTTTGGCTAATGAATAACTTATAGTTATAATAACTCTAAATGTATTATAAGAGCTGTATGTTTCTTTTAATTCAATAAAAAAAAAAAAAAAAAAGAAAATCCCTAGACATGTTATCATCTTGGTCCTACAAAGGTGGAAAATCGTCTGAAAACAAAAAGGAAACAAGACACAGAAGTCCTTAATTTTCCTTAACTTTTGTGTCTTGTTCCTAAAATCACATTTCTTTCTCTTTGTTAGGTGTCTATTCACAAAAGTACCTAGGTACAAACTCCGTTTGTGCTCTAACTATTTAGGTATGAGTTGTCCATTTGTTTTACTACGTATAGTTATTTCCTATTCTTTGAATACTAGTATGTATATTATAAAAGTTTATGTGTTGCGCTGTAAAACAAGTTTCTAATCGCGCTTACATTACTCGAGCCGTTGGGATTACGTCATAATATATTTCCACTAGCCATTGTTGTTTTATTGCCAAGCCCTTGGCTATGATACAAAGAGCCTATACATAATCTCGGAGAATCGTAGTCGCCAGAAACGGAGCTTCAAGATTATTAGGATGGCGTATTGTTTAAAGTTTTACATTTTTGCTATACTGATAGCCTTTTGTTTAGACATATTAATTACACTATTGAATATTTTACCTAGGTTTTAGTGTTGACTCAAACAAAACGGATATAAAAGAAAAATCAAAAGTAATGTACGAAATAGACATGTTCCTACTTATGTATTTTTAAAACGCGTAATATTTTTTATTTAAAATAAGAAACTGCGTTAGCTCTTAGGTAAGTAAAAGTTTCTATTCATAATAAAATATTATCGCCATATTTGGTTTTCTCAATTCCACTGTGGCGACCGGAAAGCGTAGAGACGCTCAGTTGATAATATTCTCCTTAAAAAAGGCGCGAACCGGTCCGCTCACGCACACAAGCGCACGTATGGATTAGCGCGCCGCGCGGGCGAACGTCACAAAATGGCTGCCGTAAAAACAAGTGAACAGTGAGTTACGGCGTGGGGTCGCGGGGGGAGGCGGTCGCAGCCAATGGCAACGCGCTGAGCGAGCACACCGCGTTCCTACCAACTCTGCTCTTTCTTTTACGATCGCCCGTTGTTTTTCTCCGGCGCGCTTTTTCCTGATTTTTTTCTGCGGGAAACCGTTTTGCCCATTTTGTTTGCTTTGTAAGGATGCTACAATGTTTTTTAAGTATTTTGGCCCCGGCGGGGCTTTCTTTTTAGTGCGGTACAAAACATAGTTTTCTTACTCAAGCGGAAAATTACTTAGAAGTTTCTCTGATCCATGCAAGCATTTCGTTCAATGTATATTAAATACTGTAGACGACCTTTTTTGTTGATAATGTAGGTTATGGATTAATGACAATGTTATTACCTACCCAAAACTTTCCATTTTGTTATTATCAAAATAGTTGATGCTCTTTTTGATAAAATTTATAGGTAAGTACTCTTGTTAGGTATGTCGAAAGTGACAAGTTATAAAACATTTTGATGATGAAATAAAAAGGCATAGCTAAAATAATTTTTACTTTATAGTACTTACTTACTTATGATACAAATATTTGGAATAAGTTACCCGTTGATTTTAACTGAACAATATAACAAAATTTTAGAATATTTGCACGAATCCTCGTATCGTTTATTAGCAAGTTACACGCGATGAACAATTATGGCCCTCTAACAAAATGGGAGTAACAAAATTTATTTCGTGCTTTGCGCCCATCCAAAATCTTACTGCCTCCGTAATATTCCCCAAAAATGTCATGGTGGAGTCACAAACAAACACGGTAATATGCGAATAACATGAAAATTTTATGGTCTGCCTGAATATAGTTGTAAATAAAAAAAATAATTAATTATACCTACAAAATATTACGAAGGTAAGTAGGTCTATGAAAACGACATTCCTTTATTTCCTGTCCATACTTCATGAGAGAATTCCATTTTAAAATGTGTTAATTGATTAGCCAACCGCGTAAAATTTGATAAAACCATAAAAATACATAATCAAACGTGTGAAACTCTAAAAAATAATCTATTCATTATACACTGAAATCAAACATAAAATCAAATTGATTGGAAATAAATCAATTTTAATTTGTGGTTTTTTAACTTGTTAAAAACTGGTTCAAAACATTCTTGTTTATGAAATGTAAGGGACGTAACATAAAATACTTTATCAATCGCCATTTACAGTTGAATAATTGCCGCGCTTTTAATTAGGTAGTGTTTAGTTAGTTCTTTTAAAAAGGTAGGTAATAGTGGCGCAACTTGGGTACTTTTTCTCTATGATTATCTTATTAGAAGAAAGAAAGAAAGAAAAGCAATTTATTTTAAACAAATTACACGGTTACGAAAGCCAGTACACACAGAGAACATTAGGATTTGTCCCAAAAGGGTCACTACTCAGCATAATGCATGGTCTTACGACCCGCGCTGGTCTTCCATCGTGACCAGTTTGATGACGTTCCGGTTAATAACAACAAAAAGAAAACAGCAAAACAACATACGATTTAAACACACAAGAAAAATAAATAAAAAAGGAACACAAAAATATTAATTAACGAAACAAAACGATCATAACACAACAATATAGTGTGATTATAACAATAAAACGTAAACTTATGCTAGGCTGAATGGCCTCGATCCTACACCAAGACAAAAGACAGTTCACAGAACAGAAATAAAAAATAATCTTTAGTTAGGCTGTCTGATGGTGTCTGTGACATTGACAGGCGAAAAAGAAAAAACAAAGGTTACAATTGAGTTTCACCCGAGTTCTTTTCGTAATAACACGTGTTGTGAGGCTCCATTTTTAACTCAATCTACCGTACAATTTCTTTATATTACGAAATATATTTACTTGACATTGGCAAAATTCGCGAATTTTATCGCGAGCACGCCATTAATTAGGAAAGAAGAAGAAGGTTACAATTTTATTTGTTCAGCAGCAATTTACAGTTCGGCACAATATTATTATAAAAAAAAACATAGAATAACACATAGCACAATACCAAACATGATGGACACTGATAATTTAACACAAAGGAAAAACAGATTAATCGGGATACGAAGTATAAAAAAGCACATACAGTTTTGCATTGGTTATGAATTTTAGTCGGCTCAATGTAAGTAAACAATCAAGAAGCAGAAAGTATTTGAGGCTGTAGAGGTAAGATATACTACAGGCGACAGTTCATACAGAAGCAATTTTCGAAAATACAATGCGGAAACAAAAACAAGACCACACCAAAGAGCATTATTATCAATCTATGTAGAACAATCACGCGAAAAACCTCATTATCATTATCTCTAATTTGGGTTGCATTGGTTGAGCACTTAAAAAACTAGAAATGTCACAGAAAAACTATAATTCTTGATCGTTAGGTAGTTTATTGTCTTTATATTTCTGACATTGAAGTTAGTCTGTTTGTTGATTTATTTAAATTCTGAATATTTTTTCATGAGTAATGTACTCTCCTCAATTGTTTCTTTTTATTACTTAATTTTGTTTTTGTTTCTCTTTACTCTTGATCCTCTCATCTGAAGTTTGATAAGTAATATAAACTTTTCTGTCAAAAAAAGAATACTGATTTCATGTTTGTCCGAAATTTAATTTTATCCTTACATTTTATCTTCTGTTTTATATTTTTCAACGTAGTAATATTTTACCCAAGTCAAACAATCGCATAGAAATAATAAGGTGGGTTGACGGCTTCGAGAGCGTGTTTTATCTAAATTGAAACTTTAGTTGGTAACTGGATTCCATCACGCAGCCCGATAAGACTCGAACTGGCTTCCCTAACGGTTGAATAAATTTACACAAAAAAATATGAAAAAAACGCTCTTATTACAGGAACATAAAGCCTATTCAAAAACTAGCCTTCACAACTTTTGATAAGTAATAATTTTATGCGTCATAATAATTAATTAAAAAAAATAGTTCCTGCTTAATTTTATTAAATAATTACTTACATGTTATTTAACACCTGCGTTGGAACTTGTGCAATTTTTTTTATATATCTACCTAATTAGCTTAAGTTTGTTTCGTTAGCGGAAACATTAAGGCTCACCCAAACACACATGAGAACTGACGCGATATTACATATTCATCACAAAAAAATTTTGCTCATTGTTGTTAAATTTTATAGTCTTTTTAAGAATTCACCATTGCGCATATAATTTTGCAAAGTTTTCACAACTACCTAAGTAATATATGTACTATCAATTCGTAATTCCATAAGTTTATCGTAATGTCTAAGTAAGTTACTTACTTTATTTGGTTAAGTACTTTATTCCAATAATAAATTACCGTTTTGCAGAAGGACTAGACTTAGATACTTCAATAAAAATACAAAATCTCATAGAAGCCCAACTGACTTGTCTCTTTAGTTAATACATAATGATAAAAGTCAGTTTTTCTAAAAGAATCCAAGAGATTCTTACTACTCACTAAGCCCGGTACGAAAATAAAATGGCTCTTAATCCGGCAGAGTAATAAAATGTAAAAAGTTATTAGGCACGGGGAACTCATCAGGAAAAGTTGCAGAGTAATAATTTACTTAAGACAGGGCCTGAGACGTGGGCTTGTAATATCTCCACTGACATATTTATTGTTTGCCAGAGGGCGGGGGTGGCGCTTCTCGGCTTCTCCGAAGGGGAATCACGTTTTTGACACAAGTTTCAGATACACACAGCCAAAGATGTGACAACCTTTTTTTTGTGCACCACAACTAACCATAGAGGCAACACATTATAGATCCAAATCGAAAAAGTTTGGAAACATCTAAGATAAAATCCTTTTTTGTTTATAAAAAGAACAAAACACTGGCTGACAATTTATTTCTTTTTTTTCAACTCTCTATTTGAAAGTTAAACGCTTCACTTTGTTTTCCTTTTACGATAGAGACGTTTGAATTGATTTAAATTATGGGATCTAAACAAAATTGATACGAATCTTTAAACAATATTTTGAAGGTAGACAGGTGATACAATGGAGTTATCCCGTCAGGGCGACATGAGACTAGTTGCTTTTTTCTAGTATATTTTCTTGTTTAATATTTATCACACAATGGAGTTATTAATAAATTAGCCCGTATAAGCTTATCTTTCAAACAGCAGGCATATCAGGGTCCATTTCACAGTTGTGTATCTATATTAATATTACATTGTTAGCTAAAAGTTGCCACATATTAATATTCAAGAGGAAAATGTCATTGACTTGTAAAATTTCCTTAGGCACTTTTATTTCTTACAAAACTACAAACATTTTATGTAAAAAAACTAAACCCATTTTGCTGATTAATGAGCAAAAATAAGTTACTGCAATATTATGTAATTTTGTTATTCTTGTCTTGTCAAATAACTCCTGAAAGCAGAATTTTACAGAAATATCTCTTCATCCATCCATAACGAAGGCCAGTGGCTCAGCAATGTTAACATTGAAAAATGGCTGATGAGGATGAGGACCTCGTCTGAAAATCTATTGAGAAGAAAAAAATCTCACTGTTTTTCTGGCTGTTTAATGGGCATATATCTTTTTTTTTTATGAACTACGGTGAGACTTTTTGCCCTCATCATACCTGAAGTTAAATATTGATAAGGCTGAAGATGCAAGCGAGCCCCTCCCGGAATCCTCAGTCACTGAGGAACTGGCTATCTAATCTTTAACTGTTTATCTAAATCACTTGGTGTTGCGTACGCGCTGAATTTGTGTGCATATCAGTTTAGGGTTTGTATAAGTATAGGCAGCAGTCAGCTGCGAGGCAGAATTAAAAAGCAAACGAGTGAGTTATTTAGGGCCGTCAAATATATATTAAGAACACCCTAGGGCTTTTCCTGAAAGATTTGTTTAATTTTCAACACAATGTCGTAATGATTTCAATTAGATACTGATTGAATTTTTGAAATCAATTATTTTCTAGAACAATACAATAACATCGGCCAGTCAGGGGAAAAGCCTGAATATTCGAATTAATTCAATAACTACGAAATCGATTTTGGATGATATTACAAACTGTTTTATAGTTTGATAACAGAGGTAGAGAGAGATATTCAAGTCTCTTAGCTAAGCAGTAATGAAACAGGAAAAACATGAAAATTATTTAACCAGTCATAATTTAAAGTCACTAGTCACTTTGTTAATCGACTTCAAAAAAAAGAGGAGTTTCTCAAGTCGACTGTTTTTTTTTTTTTTTTGTATGTATGTTCCACCATAACTTCGCCAGTTGTTAACAGATTTTTATAATTCTTTTTTTATCTGAAAGAAAATGGTTTATGTGTGGTCCCATATAATTTTTACGAAGATCTGGCTAGTAGTTTTTTCATAATCCTGAAAAATATCAATCACCTTTTGGCAAGTAGTCGTATACCTAGATGACATCATTGTTGTGTATGGGCTGATTTTTAGTGTAAGTAACGGCACATAATGTAACAATAAAATCTGAAATAAAAACATTTCATAAAAAAATCAAACCGACTTCAAAAAGTAAAAAATAAAACTTTTGGAGTCAGTGCTAGTTAGCTAAGGCCAAAAAATATAGTTAATAGAAGTGCAATGTAGAATGCTTTGGCTGGCACCGACTCCAAAAGTTTTATTTTTTACTTTTTGAAGTCGGTATGATTTTTTTATAAAATGTTTTTTCAAATAAGTATGTCACTATTCAAAGCGAAAACAAAATTTTTCAGGAGGTTCAGTAGTATTAAACTTTAGAAATAGTATCACCAAAAAAATTTATTTATAGGAATATGTTATCCGTTTACGTCCGGTAGGTCATTCATTTTCATACGATACGTCCGCGATACGTAATCGAAAGTTCTAGGCCTACTGGATTTAACAATTTTCTTTTCAATTAAAAAAAAACTACAAAGTATAAGGTACCTACAGCTCAAACTTTAAGCTCGATTAAAACATGAAATATCAAAATTGAACCAGCTCGCTCTACATATTGTTACAACCCTAATTCATAAGACGCCGTCAGTGTGGGGCGGCGGGGTCGTCGACCGCGCTTTGAAATACCGCCGCAATATCGAGCTTAATCCCGTCTGAACTAAGCCTTACAGTTTGTTTGACCGGAGATTAGGCGTTATCGCTCACGTAATAAGAACCATTATTGCACCGTGGTAATTGCAGACAGATATTGTTAATGGAACCGTAGCTGTAACTGATAATTTTACTGAGTATCAATATCAGCCGAAATTAAGTTGATATTAACCAAATGGAAAAGGGCTGAAAAATGCTAACACAAGAAAATATTAAACTAACATGTTCCTCTAAGGTGCAGCAAAGGCTAATATTCTTCCTCTATAAGTACTTGTGTTAATCGGTTTGGCGCCAACACCGGCATAAAATAGCCATCTGTCAGATTTTCTGTGACCAGTACCAGTTGGGATATAAATAAGTATAGGATTTAGTACAACCTTATTTAGTTTCAAGTGCTGAAAAACTGAATATGAAAACAACAAAATCTTTACTACTGTAATGAAAGTTCAATGAAAAATCGTAATCTAGAGCTAAATATAATTATTTGCCTTTATTCATAATGACAATTTTAGTTTTACTGTAAATTGAAATGAACGGTAATGCTTAATTAAACAAACGAAACATTGTGCAAAATGGCGGAAATAATTAAAGTACAATACACAATTGATACAGATTATAATTAATTACTGGAAGTAAAGTTAATTAACAAAGTACCTGAAGTTTAGTTTTAGTAGTTATCGCGCAATCGACCAATTTAACGGTACGAAATCATTTTTACTGTTAATTTCAGGAAAAATTGAGACGATTTTGTAGTGACTATAAACACTTGTAAAACAGATGACGATGATCAACTTACACTTTTTTATTTGGTACGTTTTAACATATATTTTTTTCATTACGTATAGAACTTTGCTACAGTGCGCATTCTCTTCCGTTGTACCATTTCACTTTTCACCAACAAAACCATTGCAGTGCAAAATATTAGTAATGTGTGGTGTACTTCAATAAACTATAGGGTACGTAGTCTCATCAGTGTGAGAAATCTTGTTTTAATTATTCTCGTACAACTCTTCAATTACTAACAGCTATTATGTGTTAGTGTGCGTACTCTTGTAATTTTCTCTGCGCCTTAGTTGTAAACCGTTTGGATGACTTTCCAATCAGTGCCGTACAACCAGCGAAGAGTTTAAACGAGAATTTATTGTACATAACCACAGGTTACAGTGTCTGAGCTAATTCGACGCACTATGTACAAAGTAGGTTGGTGAGTCGATCGAATTAAGCCGTTTCGCAAACCACAAGAAATTGCTGAACCGGACTCCGTTGTTCGTTATTTACATAGCTACTAGCCTATAAATAAATACTGGCCCTCACACACACGTGCACAAAATGACGATGTTTTAACTTTATTTTATTTTTAAACGCGCGAGCGGGTGCGCGCTCACTGGCTGTAATTTCGCGGTGCTCGCGGCGCGCAGGCGCGTACGCACGCCGGACCAAGATGGCGACACAGAGATTCCAAGTTTGAATTAAAATTTTCGAATAACTGAAAGTAATTGTTTGAAAACAATCCGTGCGAAATGACTATAGTGGTTTTAGAAACGGCAGCGCTGACGTTTACCTCGTTATCGGTTGTGGTCGGACATTGATTTTTGCACGGTGCTACACGAGTAATATATGATTATAACACCACATCACAGTTATGAAGTCGTTATGTGCCAGAAGATATAGAAGATTTATGGATTATTAGTGAGTAATGCTTTTTACTTTTTTCTTTGTCGTTATACACTTCCGCCATTTTTTTTGTAAAAATATGAAAGAAACCACGTGTTTTGTTTTAGTCATTTCATGCATTCCGTGGCTCTCTAAAATAATGATATATTTTTCCATTTTCTATATGATAATAAGCTATTATAAAAAACTAATTTCATTTGTGAAACTTTTTCATTTCTTTACTTAAATTAAGAACAACCTTAAATAATACCCATGCTAAAAACTGATTATATCATAACCTCACATTTTCGTACATATAAAATACTTCAAGACCATGTTCGATGGCTAGTATATTAAAATATAAATACATAGTCAGAGTTAGACATTGGAATCATTATGTGAGGCTACGACATCGCCTCTGAGGTCAGTCATTTATCTGCAAACACATGATTTATAGCAAATAACTCGGGGCTCGCCTACTATTCAAGACATTCATACAATACTGTATAAAAGGCAAGCTACTATGGTTTGCAAAAATAATTAGAAATCGTGTGCGCACATAATACAACAACCTTTAATTATTTATAAGTTAATTATAGACTCACACGATACTTTTGTTATATAAATAATACAACTTGAATGTTGTTGTGGTAGATTACATTTAATGATTTTATCAGATATATGTTATTCTTTTGCTGTTTGTGCAGTCGGGGAATTTCTCAGTCGTCCAATAGAAGTATTCCAGTATTTGGGAAACGTTTATTCGATAAATAATATGGTTATATTGGTTAGAGAAATAATTTATCATTTAAAATACCTATTAATGTTCTATTATTGTTGATATAAACGCTTTCTATAAATCTATACCTTTATGAAATATCGCTCCCTATCAAACTCTACTGGTCAACCGGGAAGTTCCCCGATTATACTTATACCTAGTCAGAAAATAGAGGATAACTGAAACTTCATAGATTTAAGAAAAATGTGCGTTTATTATCATTGATTAAGGGTTTTCTTGTTCACTCAGTTTGAATTTTAATATTAATTAAACTAATTGTAATAAACAATATAAGATTTCCCATATCAATTCCCATCTATCTTGTTATCTTGTCTTTGGCTTTTCAGTGAAATTTTACTGTACATTATCGTCCCTTCATAAAAAAAACTAATTACAATAAATGTAATAATTTAGCATTCTGTCAAATAAAATATTTCAGATTTTTTTTTTACCTACAAAGAAGCAATGACCAAAATCACAGATTCAATAAATTGCTACTACTGGGCAGCCGTCCCCTTGTTTTTGTGAGAGAGGTTTGTAGAATTTTAAAGAGTGATTTCAGAGCAACAAGGCCTTGTAAATAATAATCAAACCTAGCCAAGGCGGTGCGATCGTGACAGAAATATTGAAATAAAGAGCTAGGTTTTAATGTCCATCGTCCACGATAGAAGTTCGTGAGAGACGCTGAAATCGTGTCACACGAACAACTTATCAGGCATACAATCTAGGATATGTGGCAAATGATACATACATTGATAACATATAAGTTATAAGTATTAATTAATCATAAACCTAAGCCCAAAGATTCTTTCCCTTTCTGGGTCCCACTGTCTACAATTAAATCAATAAATTAATTCATATTATCCCATGAACAAAACAGCTGTTAAAAATCAGTGTCACCCTTCCTTGTGACAAAGTCATACGACGAAACTGAAAATATCATTGGCATATTAAAGTAAATTGATTTAACTTATACACTCGCGAGCAATGAGAAAGTTCCAGTGACATAGCACCAAATTACTTCTAAACGGGAAAGGCTAGCTTAATGACGCCGTCTGCAATATTGAAGTACATTTAACAGCGCATCAGAATATTAATGTGTGATTTTTAATTAATTTTAATTTATGAAGCTAGGTTCTATGTCTTAGGAGATATTAAGGTGTTTGTCGGCATTTTATGGGTGGAACTTTTTCATTTCGTCAGTGTACTTATTTCGTATATTTAAAAAGAATCCATTTGAATTTAAATAAATAATAACACAATACACATACTCACCTTCTCACATACACCCACTCACCCACATTTTACACACCGAGAGGACTCTATCTATACTTAACTATAACTATACATCTATTTAAAAAAAAGCTTTTAAACTATGATATTAATTTAAGTAAATTACCCTTCGTGAACTATGTACTATTGCAGCTTAAAAATTAATGTATCTAATCTTCTCTGATGCAAGAGGCGCTGGATGCTGAAATACAGGTCATTACCTAGTTTGGCAACAGATGCTACATTTCTACTGATTTTTTTTAATTGTCACAGTAATGTATACGCTTAAGTACCTAAATGTAAAATCATTTTGGTAGAATAAAAAAAAAAATTAAATCCCTAATACGATATTGAATGTTCCAAGCGATGCGTAGATATCAAGTTTTGTGAAAATTTACAGCACGCAAAAACTGTAAAACTAAACATTTACGAATGACACTAACTTAAGTATAACATTGCTTTTTAAGTGCATTTAAAAAATAACCTTTCACCTCACGCTCGGAAAAGGAGGTTTCGTCATTCAATTTCTGTGTAGAAAATCGCTTTTTGCCGCCTAGCGCGGTAAAGTACTTTTTTTAATTTTATACCTAAAAATATGTCTTAATGCGTTCCGAATCGCACCATTGACTTTTTGGTCATTTTATTTATTTTATTTACATTTTATTCTTAAGCTTTGAATTATTTATAATACTTCGTTTTGGTTTTATTATATTATTTTAGTTCATTAAATCATAATAACAATAAGATTAAACTACTTGATTAAATAATTTTATATTAGGCTGGGTGAGATTTCACAACCTATGATTGAATTTAGGAACGTGACATAAACCTTTATATTTAAATTGTCTTTATCTTGTACCTCGTGTCAATGTCAACATTTACCGAATCATTTTTATTGTTATTTATAAGTAACAATATATTCCTACTTGAAAGAACTTTGAACTAACTATAATACTCCCTTTTTTAATAGGGTTTCGTAGCCTAAAGGCAAAAACGAAACGAAAAGATTCGGCCAATCCGATGTATGTCACAGTCACTTTATTCCAAAACTATGAGGATTACACAGTTGAAACTTAGTAGGTAGATGTATTCTGAAAACCGCTTTACGGTTTTGACACAAAAATAAAAAATATATGAAATACATGGAACTGACACTAAAAATTTTTTTTTCATCAAACCTATACGTGTAGGGTATCTATAGATAGGTCTTTAAAAATTGCATTGAGGTTTCTGAGACGATTTTTTCTCAAAGTTAACCGTTTGAAAGATGTAGGTACACTTCCAAAGTGGTAAAATGTGTGTCCCCCCCCCCCTCTAACTTTTGAAATAAGAGTGAAAAATTTAAGGGGTTCTTATTGCTACGTATCAATCTCTTCCAGGCAACCTTGGGTGAGAGACGAAACCCTTCATGTGCGAGTTCGACTTGCACTTGGCTGATTTTTATTTTAGTTTTTTCTATCATTAAAACAACGAGAATAAGGTGTATTTAGATTAATATTTTTTTTACCGGAAGTTGACCATAAAAAGTTCTTCTCTGTTGTGAGGTGAAAAATTGTGTGTTGCGCTCGGCAGAAAAGCTTTTAGCGTCTTGTACAAGACGCAACCCTTCATGAGAGATTGAACCCTTTATGAGCGAGTTCGACTGACACTTGGCCGATTTTTTTAACATAAGTTGAGCAAACCGCTTTATATTTTTAGATTCATAATTTTAATACTTAGTGTTATAAAATAAGTGCTAGCTAAATTCAAAGCTTTTCTTCCTAGCTCTTTTACGTATTCAACTAAGTATTTACTTTTGCTGGTTCTGTTATAAACATTTAACTAAATAGGTAACTAACTAAGTTTGTCTTCTTTGTTTCGTTTTCATTAGTGCTTAACAATTTAACGGGCCTACGTGTGAATTGGCTTAAAACTTAATTTAATTAATACACTTTGTCTTTGCAGCTAACTAACCTACGAGGGTGAATCAAACTTAGAAATGGAAACACTATATTTTTTGTGAATGTTTTTATTTTTATTTTTAAGTGTCATTTTCATTTAATATTTATGCCAAATATCTATTGATTCCGCCTTGTCCTTTTAATTTTATTAATTACTTTGTAAAACATATCTAGCAAACAAGGTTTAAAACGAGATACGCGAGGTGATAAAGTACCAAATACTACGGATATTTATTCGGATATTCCGCAGTCATTAGGGACTGACGCTGTACCTTATTTCATGTTCGCTTACTGGGTAGCCGACTTGTAGCCGACAATAGCCGACTTTTTTACCGGACTTAACATTTCTCTTATTGAAAGAGCAGGTCCATGGAACAAGATTTCACGACAATGACGCGGTAACGAGATAGAGAAGTTTTTGAGAGTCAAGGAAACTTTTTTCGAAGGGAATAAAAAATTTGGAGAAGTGTAGAGAAATAAATTATTTTTTTGACATTTAACTGATGCTTTATTGGCGATCTTAAGAACTTTTTGATTAACCTGTAATTAGAAAGTTTATGAAAAATAGAACCTTTGGCTTTTCCATTAATATGCCCCTTAAGTGTTCCATTAATAGGAAATACAAAGTACAGTACGAATAATAGGTACCTATTGTATCTTATAACTAGAAATGATTCGCCGAAAGTATGCGCACAATACAAAATAACTGCATCAAATTGGATATAGTTAAAAAATATATTAATTCTACAAGCACGAATTTGCAAGCGGAAATCTAGTTTACTATAATAAATTAAGGAAAATTATTTCAGAAAATAGGTCTTCAATTCTTTAGGTATATTATGAAAGGAAAATTAGCATTACAGGCATTCCGAAGCAATATTTCTTGCTCCTCAAAATACTTGTCTGCATTATGTGCACGTCTACTTGGCATATACCTAAGTGGTCCAAGGAATGGCAAAAATTTTATCGCAAACCCGTTACCATGGCCGATCATAAATAGTTTTCAAATCGTGAGTCGCCATTCCGTACGGGCGTCACTACGGAGTCATGCTCCAACCTTCTACGTGCGAAAGTATACCGTCCTTAGGGCGCAATAAAGTATAATTTACGACACCCATCGACCTTCATTTAGCACGTTTTGGCATCAATATGGTTTATAGACGCATTGTACCTAAGTATTTGCCAATGCACGTAAAATACTAAGCGGGTTCTCAAAATGCCAAGCTTATTTACCGTCTAGGAGTCTCTGCGACTCATGGACTGAGAAAATGGGAAAATCCATTTATATGCAGGCACTAAAATGTAAAAAATGTGTAAGTTTACTATGTAAGACTATTTTGTAAATAAGTAGTAAACGAAAAATGAAACTGTTAATTTGGGCAGGAGAATAGAAGAAATAATAATATAATAGAAGAGTTTTGAAACTTGCTCAAATTGTAATGTACAGCCCAATATAAGTACTCAACAGTGTTAAAAAATATTTTATGCTAAATATTACAATGAAGTGATCATTGTTTCAACTCCAACGAAAGAATACTCTCAAGGCTGTTATCCTAATCCTAACTTAATATTAAAAATGCATAAGTGTGTTAGTTTGCCCTTTCTTCACGCCCAAAATAAGCAACCAATCGGCTTGATTTTTAGCATAGAGTTAGTTAAAAAGACGGAGAGTAACCTAAGCTACTTTTCATCCCGATAATCCCACGGGAACGGGAACCATGCGGAAGAAACCGCAGACGGAAGCTAGTTATTTCATAAAAACAAGCATGAATCATTTTTGTAGACTTCGGTAAAAACAATGTTTGAACAATTTAAGAATTAAAGTAAGCGTTTATAAGTTTCATTAAAGTAAACTTGCATCCTGTGGACATTTATCCAATATCAGAATAAAAATCGAAATTATAGTATTTGCCCTCCTCCGTGGAAGAGAAGTATGTATTTTTTCAAGTTGATTGAATACGGCTAGGAGCAAATCTTTGTATGATGATTATATGAGCATTTGTACTTGAGTCATGGTAGTTTATATAGTAACTATATTTCTACAATATTTTACTTATCTACGTATTTTTAATAGTACCCATAACACAAGCCATATAGTGCTTACTTTTAGTCTAGCCTAATTGGTGTGACTGTAAGAAATGTTTATCATTTATTTCATTATATAATCAACATCATATAATTACAGAAATTGCACGAGGATCAATTCTTGCCACTTGCCAGAAACCTCATGGCTAGTATCGGATTTCTTTCCGCCGTGTCCCACACCAATACATGTGTAAAGATTTATAGATAAAGACTTGTAGAGGTATTAATTGTGAACTTTATTGGTACACTCAATAAAGTTTTATTGGGTTCCCAGCGAGAGTCAATTACTCCGGATTAACTCCGTGATGAGCTAGGTGTGCGACTTGCCCAATTGTTGTTGTATTGTTGTAAATTCTCTGTTTGTTCTGCGGTTACAGTAATTAAACGAGGGAATAGCCCTGATAGCGTATGAATAGGTAATTACAACACATTGTGTCCGATAATGAAATGTAATCAAGCGTCAAATTAAAAGGTTTATCAAATGTTTGCAAGATTTTATGTTCCTAGTTGCTACTGCTACTACTATAAAATTCAGATGACAAATACAAAATGCTAGAGAAGATTTTTACCAACAGTTTGTTTAACATTTACTCCTTATTAAAATTCAAAACCAATAAAATACCCTTACTATAAATATTGATAGATGTACACCCGCTGAGTATGTTAGACTTCATTCATATTCTATTCAGCTAAAGCACATAAAAGTCGATCGATACATATAAGTCCAGCTGGTGTATTTATAAATAAATTATGTTTACACAAGATGCTTATTAGAGTTTGTTTATGTTTGACGTTGGTTTGGTGTACAACGTTAAAATATGTTAACTTAAAATCTCAAAACCATATTAATACGTAGGCTATAGAGTGTCTACAGTATTTGTTATAACTCCTAATTTTGAGCAACTTTTTGACACTTTTTTTCGCGAGTTCATCAGGCCACGAAAAACTTTCCTACCGGACGGAACCACCTTTACCGATACTTTTTTATTTGACGATTCGATACATACAGCGGTGGTCACATAATTAATGACACTAGCCGATTTTCATACAATCGAGGTAAAGGAGGTCGCTAAAAGTGGGCCATTTAATGTACCGAGGCGCACTTTGCGGCAAATAATATTGGATATTATCCTGAACATTAAACTAGTTCTTTTTGCTATCTAGGAAGCAAGAAAAATCTTTTTAGTTACGGAAAAATAACACGCAATCTAAATAAAAACATGTCGCACATATTAGAACAATGATTCAAATACTAACACTCATGAGATGTCAACTTGACATTTGTCATCAATCAGTTAACTTCAAGGAACATAATTCAAGGAAAAATAGGTAAAAATAAAATGTGTAAATATTTCTTACTCTTACGACTTTTGTATATAATAGAAGTCATAGAGTAAGTAAGCAATAACTACTTAAGAGTAGAAGTGTGAAGACGAGCTCCGTGGTGGAGTGGTGTGTACGCACTGGTTTTTATGGCACCGCTATCTCTGAGGTTGTACATATTTATGAAATAATAATTCGTCAATAAAATATTTTGAACACTTACTTACTTTTTTCAAATGTTGCCATAGAGAATAATTGGGTAACCGTTAGTTCACACTTTCAGTGGTTATTTTTATGGTTTATAACCATAAATATTGTACAAAAAAGCATCTGTACACTTTGATATTCAGGTACATAAAATGGCCCAAACTGTATGAAAAATTAGCGACCTCCTTTGGAGCCTTGTTTCTGTGCCGAGGATTGACCGAGCTGTGATCTGATAATGGCTATCCAGGGGGTGAATGGAGGAGATCCAGATTGGCATACATACCCAACTGATCTGATCAACATTCTAAAAGATGTAAGGATTAGAGTTTTCAGTTTCAGAAATTCCATACATTTTTATGCGATAAATATTATACAAGAAAATATACTAGTAAAAAGCAACTAGTCTCATGTCGCCCTGACGGGATACGAACCCGCATCCTTGGGAATCCGGTCCAATGCACTAACCAATTATAATACAGAGACCTATGCATTCGCATTATCAAATCGCATTATCTCATCCCGTCAGGGCGACATGAAGTTGCTTTTTCTAGTTTAATATGTATCACATAAAATAGTATTGTAAAATACAAAAAATAAAAAGTTATAATTTTTATGCTAGTTTCGAATTCTTTAAAAACATATCCATACATCTCTTAGAATGTTGATCAGATCAGTTGGGTATGTATAACAATTTGGATCTCCTCCATTCACTCCCTGGATGACCATTATTAGATCACAGCTCGGTCAATCCTCGGCACAGAACCAAGGCTCCAAATTTACCTCGATTGTATGAAAATCGGCAAGTGTCGTTAATTATGTGACCACCGCTGTATATGTAGTGTGCGAAGCCACCGGGGTGCTTCCATAAAAAAGTTTTTCGTAATTTTTTATGAGTCCTGCTAATAGTTTGAGTTTTTAAGTAAAGATAAAATAACTTTATGTAACTAAAACATGGAATTTCCAACCAGAATTCTTAGAAATAAGGGTTGAGATAAAAATAGCCCGCAGCCAAAATGTTTGATTTATCGAGAAATCTCACAATTATAGTGTGCGGGTTATGGGGGTATGAGTTATGGTGATTCGTGATCATGGCAGCGTGATCCACGTAATGCCCCTTTATGACGGCGCTGATGAATGGGATGCGGCAGCCGCCATCTTGGATTATGGTCTGTGGTGTAACTAGGCCTAATGGACATCGTATATACACACTTAATAGTTTAGTTGATATATATTATGAACAAGAATGATAGTCTCATAGTTGAGTCGAAATCAAATTTGGCTTTTTTTTTACATTTCGCTTACATCGATTTCAAACTATTGATGGAGATAGAGTTATTTGTGTTTAGATATTTAATCGTTTAGTCTTATTGATGATGATGATAACCTGACAGTTAATTTAAAATCAAGTTTTGCTTTCGTAATATTTCATTTTCCTTCATCGATATAAAACTATTGACAGACATAATAGAAGCTTTGAATATTTATTATAAATTTGATTTATGATCAAATTTATTCATCAATGATGGGTAAGTACCTATTTCAGAATAAGTTACCTTTAAGGTAGGTATATTCCCAGGTATCTTAAAGGTAAATTATTAAGAAATACTTAAGTACCCATTTTCTTCAAAGATCATAAATCAAAATATAAATCAAATCAAATAATCATAAATGGCACAAATTACATCAATAGGTTATCTTAATTAAGGATCTTGGGTTAATTAATAACAAATACTAAGTCTACGATGTGGCCATATGTTGCATGTTTATGGGATTAACATTTATGGGATGTTTCTGTTAACTCATAAAGCATAAAATTTGGCGGGAAGCAAGGTTTCACCGCGCAAGTAAAGAAACGTAATTTTTAACTAGCAAATAAAAACAACACTCGAAACCCTTGGATCAAAAGTCAAATTGACGTTTTTTAAGTTTTAAGTCAACAAGTTGCACCGCTGTTACAACGAAGCAATAAATAAGGTACTAAAGACAACACTTACATATAAAGAGATCGTCGACATAGCTGATACCGCGTCATCGTCTGTCGCGATAAACAAATCGTCGACTGCACTCCCCCTATCGGGCCCGTAAAAACTTAACTATCCGGCGACACGAACACACCTGAGTATAAATCACGACAAATAGTAATATTTATCGAAACATGTACGACACGATCGTGTTTTACGGAACTTGTTCACGCTTGGTGTTGCGAAAGGCGACTTTGGACGCGACCTACAGACAAGTAGACAAGTAGACTCTACAGTAAACATCGGAATATTTTCAAAGACAAAAGACGATCATAATTTTCCGAAGGAATAATTAGACTGTCTTATGTTTTGCTTGTCTAATCCCGTACGATATTAACTAAGTACTTATTTTATGTTTGAAACCAACCACAAATGAGCAAGACCACTAACAAAATGACCGATTTGTAACTATCGGGTAAAATGCAAATTTCTAAAATAAGAAAGCGAAAACGCATTTTACCACAAAAGCCAAAATATTTTACCCCATCATTTCCAACATTATGCAAATGAACTAAAAGGCTTGTGGCGCACAATGATCTATATTTTTTGCTGCGTATTGTCTAACAGCGCCCGGTTATTCATGACAAAAGTCCATGATTTGCTTAATGCGTATCGATAATTTATTGTGTAGGTTGCGTAAGTTGGGCCGTGGGCCTTTGTGGGACCGTGGCACTTTCGGTTTCAGCGTACTGATTAGCATAACAGGGTATGGGACAATGCACGGACACCCTTTCGTGAACAATCCGTTTCACTTTTAAAATTGCTCCATTGTTGACATTTTCGTGGCGGCAATAAATAAATCAAGTATAATATACGGTTGGGCATGTGGCAACTCTGTTGATGTCCAGTGAACCTTTTCAAAACTGGTAGGTATATAAGTTTATATAAGACGCAACGTTTTGTAAATGTGCAAAATATCCGTTGCTGTAAACTGGTATTCTTTAGTACAAAAAGCTGTTGATTTTGCACACTACTGGCGAAATTTAATTTAAACTTATCTACTGTTGAAACTAAAAGAAAAATTAAAAGAAAAAAAAAAGAAACTTTGTATATGGAAAAGAAAAAACAAACTATCGGTATTAAAGTTACTCGATATCAGGTTCAGGTTATCATTAGTTTTTGAGGATGGAGAACTATATTGTAGGTTATGGGCTGGACAATCTGTAATTATTGTTTCAGGAAAACATCTTAGCTCAACCAATGTCAAATGAAGCGTCGTTGAGGTGTGGCCATGAAAGAGATGATGCTTTTTACTCTGAAGCTGCACTTTTGAGGCCACAGACTTATATCGAGATAGACGGTAAAACTTTTTGTACCTACCTTGCGTGTCAAAAGTTTGATCCATGGTCAAAGTTTTCCGACCCAAGTCAGTCTGCTTGAGACTATTTACATGCAAACACGCGTCATTCAAAACGAAACTGGTTAATTGTGCATTGCTTTCTTGCAAGAGCTCGTCAATAATATTTCCACGTCACTTAATCTCGCTTGTGGCGTCATCGTAGGTACGAAAAGTTGGACACGCTAGGTTCTCATACAGTTTGAAGCGCTCTTATCGTCTATCTCGATATAGGTCTGTGTTTGAGGCTTTACCAGGCCTGTTTCACTCTCAGTGTATGTTCGAAAACATTCTTACGCGCGGCTGCAACTCCGGCGTTGCTAATCTAGCAGGGACTCACGAGCTAGCAGTGAGGCACGACGTGCGAGTTTTGTTCGCCACCTATTACTTTACCGAAAAAAGCATGTAAACATTGTGCAGTATTTAATTGTTTAAACACATATCGCGATTCAAATTTACCTTTTTTACTTATCTTGTTGTCGTAATATTATGTCATTCCGATTTGATACGAAATATACCTACATAAACACATAAAATATTGAAATAATATTGAGTTTCATAAACAAACGTATGCCGTATCTATCTTCTTATTAGGTTAAAGAAGTAGGTAGGTACTTTAGGCATGTATGCCAAATTCTTATACTTTTGATAGGTATTAATAATTAACCCTTACCTACTTATTTTACCTACCAACGTATATTATTTACTTTGCACATATCTTCACAAAATCTGCCTATAAATAAATTAATAATAAATCTCGCTTTTTTTTCTCTTATCGTTGCTGTTATGAGGATTAGTTGCCGGCCACGTCTGGTGTAAGAGTTTATCAAGCTGCCTATGGCCTCTGACTTGGTTTAACAACTGTTCTCAGATGGCAACAGCTGGACCGATACGCGACGGTTCAACGTGCCCTCCGAAGCACGGAAACACTCATTTTGTAATACCTCTTTACGGTCACCCATCCGAGCCTGACCGAACCGAACGTTGTTTAACAAACGTGATCAAATACGATCAGTTTGTCAAGCGCTGCCATGAGCGCTTCAAATATTAAAATAATAAAAAATCATAATGAAGCAACCCTAGCAACGTCAGAAAGAATACGAGCTACGAGATAAAAAGAGACGCAAATAGTGGGTGAATTGCACTTTATTGCATCGCAGCAAAACTAGCTATTTGTTTGATTGGGTTTGCAGAGTGAACTTTCTGTACTTGTAGTATTTAGTATTCTGTGGCTCTACCAACTCCGCAAGGGATGCGCGAGGGTCGCTATATGTTTTAGTTAGAACTGCTTAAGTCGTTAAAACTAAGACTGTTGCTGAAGCCGTCGGATGCAGACAGTGTAAGACCAATCTTCATGGGGATATCCTCACATCTTCCCGACTCTACACCAAGCAGCAAGTATCCGTCGTAATTCTGACATGAGGATAAATTCCGATATCATAAACTAAATTTCTATGAAAATACTTACAAATACGCCCATATCCGATAGTCGGCACCCATCAAATCGTTTTGTGTGACTAATCTGTTTTAATGAAACAATAATAATAAACGCCTAACAAGTGGTCAATGATGGTAAAACTGTTGGTATAAACGGCAATAGCACACATCATTATGGCGTGTAATATCGTTTTACAACTTTAGAGCAATAAATAAATTGACTGCCGTTTGTACATTTTATTACTATTTAAAAGTCGATGACTGTTTAAAACGAATAATTGATTTACGCCGGTTATTCATGTTATTTGATACCGTAATAAACAGCTATGGTTCTTTTTCTATGAGTTTTTCGAACCTTTTTGAATTAGATATCCTAATGACGTAATCATTTGTGACAAAGACTTTGGTTTAGTGGTTCAACCGTTCATGTGTTTAACTACCGATCATGTTGTGGTCGTAGGTTGGATTCCCAGAGGCCAAAAGTTCTATAAAATTAAATGATTTGTATAAATATTTGTGATGGTCTGGGTTTTTCTTAGTTTTGAAAGTAATATGTCTATGTATTTAAAAATGTATTTAATTATTATTATCTTGTTAAAAGGCTAATTTACACAGCCATAAGGTAAAGCAAGTAAACTTTTCGGGAATGTAAAAATCATTGTTACTTATTTTACCAAATCATTTTCACAGGGTGATACACTTAACTCGCATTATCTTTCAGGAGTTCGATCTCATTAATTTTTCATTATTTAAAAACAAAACAGAAACGCTGTTACTGTGGTTCTATGTGTGTCATTTTCGGATTTTATTTTCAATAACTTTTGCTCACTTGTGGCCGAGTTAATTTTTTCCAATATTTTTCTATTTAAAATTTACCATAAGTATAAAAATAGCATTGAAAAATGCAAAAATTACAAAATCATAAATTATTGGCAGTGGCATCTTAATCGATCGTTAAACACCTGAAAAGATGTTTCTTTCGAATGCAAGGATATTTCCTAGCATTGATGTAACAACGCTGGCCTACAGCGTATTAAAAATATAAAAGTATTGGAGAATTTCGACGGTGGTTCGCAAGTCTCGGTAGCTCAGCGGTTAGAGCATTGGACCGGATTTCCAAAGGTCGCTGGTTCGATTCCAGTCTGAGAATTCACTTGTGGCCGAGTTAATTTTTTCCAATATTTTTCTATTTAAAATTTACCATAAGTATGAAAATAGCATTGAAAAATGCAAAAATTACAAAATCATAAATTATTGGCAGTTGCATCTTAATCGATCGTTAAACACCTGAAAAGATGTTTCTTTCGAATGCAAGGATATTTCCTAGCATTGATGTAACAACGCTGGCCTACAGCGTATTAAAAATATAAAAGTATTGGAGAATTTCGACGGTGGTTCGCAAGTCTCGGTAGCTCAGCGGTTAGAGCATTGGACCGGATTTCCAAAGGTCGCTGGTTCGATTCCAGTCTGAGAATTCACTTGTGGCCGAGTTAATTTTTTCCAATATTTTTCTATTTAAAATTTACCATAAACTTTTGCTAAGTTTTTTCTAACAGCATTAACCTTTCAGAAATTCATGGAGGGCGTTAGTCAAGGCGATATTAATTAAAATAGCAAAGCGTGTTCTAGCAATTATTATAGACACTAGGATCTAGTGATAATAATTACAAGTTTTTAACTTCATTTTTTATTTAAAAAAATATCAATAATGTTTTAAAAAGAAACTGACTTAGTCAAATAACAATCAGTGGAAATTTCAGCTAATTGTACTTTACAACTTTTAATTGCACCAAGCTAGTTTACTTGAGCATTTATGCAATAAACTGACGCTTTATTATAGCAATAAGTAGGTACATAAATTTTAACCGTCTCACCTTTTACCAGTAATTATATTTAAACCGTAATTAACCCGGTTAACCATTACTTCCAAGTAGGATTAGAATCCTTATCATGTAAGTTAATCATCTGACTTTTGTACGAATGTAAGCTCTTGAATCAACACGTGTTAATAACTAATAAAACATTTTATTGGAACATAAAAAGTTGAGATTTATAACGCATAGGTGGTCTATACAATTTATATGAGTGATTCACTTTCTTACAAACGTCTATTAAAATCATTCTGTTTTATATAGGCAAGTAATATAGCGTTTTATCATAACTACGTTTATTGCAATCTCGTCTAAGTGAATATAAAAGTTTATCTACAAAATTTTCGATCTCTTCATATATTTCATACAAAAAGAGAATTAATAACTATTCCATAGTCTATCTGCGCAAGATCTGTGGTAATATATAGGTACAATTACTAGTTTCCGCTCTCGGTTTTCCCCGCGTGGTTCCCGTTATCCGTGGGAATATCGGGATAAAAAGTAGCCCATGTTACTATCCGCCCTTTCAACGTTTGGCATAGAATTAAGTAGTTGAAAGAACTGTAGAGGGGGATTCCCCGAAATTATTTTTCCCTATTATTTTAAGTTCTATTCGCATTATTCCCCAAAATTGAACAATTGCTTAGTTAGGTCGTCAAGAAAGGACAAACAAATACACTTTCGCATTTATAATATTAGATTAATAAAGTTAAATTATATGATATGCTATACTAGGTATGTACCAATTTATAGTGTGCTCGTTCCTAGGTCTTTACCAGGACGGGTATGCTAGGTGACCCCAGCATATCCTCAAGGCAGGAATCTGTAAAGACTGGATTCCCCTCACTCAAAACAAAAAAAAAAAAAAAAAAAAAAAAAAAAAAAAAAAAAAAAAAAAAGGTATGTACCAATTTAATTTTATTAATATGATTTGCGTTGTCATTTGGTTGGATTAGCTAGTTTATGACAATATTTTTTTGTGGAATATATTACAGACCAAAAAACGGTTGGGACCAGATAAAGAATTTCAATAACCAACTTAATGTACAGCATTTTCTTTATCTACAAAAACAGACTTTTAGAAAGGTTTTATTAAAAAAACGATACCGCTTTATATCTGGGAATACATTAAATATTTACATTTAAAAATAAATTACTTTAGAAGATATCTACATAGAGTAAGCTATCAGTGACATGTCTCTCCACTCCGCTTGGTATTAAGTTACAAGCCGTGGACACTTTTACGTTTAAAAGTCGATAAATTATTCAGGTTTCAATTAAAAATTCTTAACATCGGCCCCAAAATGTGTTCAGATAAACATTTCAACACGCCCAAAAAGAAGGAGGTTTTATAGTCGCTTTATCTAGTTTGGTAACGGAACGTAATATAAATGTTTATTTTATTTAAATGGACGAATAATGCTGCGAATAATGTGTTTTATGTCGTTGTTGGTATTTAGTAACTACTCTGAATTATTAGCCATGTTTGCACGGGATTAAATATTTAATTTTTCAAATTCAAAGTTTATTCACTCATTAACATTTTTATTGTAAAAGGTCTTTTCACAAAAAATCCTTAGGTTTATATTAAAATCATTTTCAGTCGAAGACGGGCTGACTGTTTGAGGCAGCGCCATTTTCCTTGAGGTCTGTGCCGTGATTTTCATGTTTATGCGGTTATTTGAGCCCAGGATAAATAAAAAACAGTTTTTCAGCATGTAAACAATTACCTATTTATCCTTTTCCGAAAATCGTTTTATTAGTCATTAGGTACGACAAAGAATTTAAGAAAAAATACCGATAAGACGATGTATGTCATATATTATGTTGTATTTCAAGCTCTCTTTTGTACATTTTCCTTCAATGTCTTTTGAAGTCTCTTGAGATCTCTTTCAGTATCAAATGGTTCATTCTAAAGTATGTCTTGTATGCAGGCAGAACCTTTATTTAGTTTCCAATGTGATATTTCAAAACACGGCATGTTCGACGCGTGGGATCGGCATCTGGGGCGAGACGGGCGAGCTCGTAAACAGGACGCCCGGCAGAAAAACGTTATATATAGACACGGAAAAGTGTCGACGAAGGCCCCCCTATGGGATATTAGATTAGCCCGTATTTTACGCAGGATTTAGAGGCAGGACTCGGTCTTGTCCGTTTATCTGTATCGTTATTTACCTTTGCTGCTGGCTTTCCAGTGCAGATAGTAAAAGCACAGTTTAAATAACTTCTCTTAGTTTTTATGCTGTGGCAACGGACAGACCGAGCATAATTCGAAAAATCTTGCAGGCTATAGTCACCTATTGTGTCCGAACAATATATCTTATACCCCACCAATGCCAAATGTAGCGTAGTTGAGGTGTGGTTTTGAGTGTTTTGACTCTCAAACTCCACCTTGTTAACCTCGCAAGGGATATATGGCGTCGCGGTATGTCAACAGGACGCCGACAGACAAACGTTATACAGCGGTGGTCACATAATTAACGACACTAGCCGATTTTCATACAATCGAGGTAACTTTGGAGCTTTGGTTCTCTGCCAAGGATTGACCGAGCTATGACCCGATAATAGCCATCCAAGGAGTGAATGGAGGAGATCTAGATTGCTATACATACCCAACTGAACTGATCAACATTCATGAAGATGTAGGGATCAGAGTTTTCAGGTTTAGAAATTCCATAAATTTTCATGCTATTTCACTTTTTTTTTAAACATGTTGTTCAGAGCAGTTTGGTGTGTATAGCAATCTGGATCCCCTCCATTCACTCTCTGCATGGCTGTTATCAGTTAACACCTCGGTCAATCCTTGGAAGAGAACCAAGGCTCCAAAGTTACCTCGGTTGTATGAAAATCGGCTAGTGTATACCGTGTGGGGCCTAGAACCGGGGAAAATACTTATTGAAAATAGAGACTCTCTAGAGTATTAGTATTTATTCTGAATAGGTTCCAGTTAATCAAAACCCATGCATTACTAACAATAAGAATTTAAAGTTACGATTCATAATCAGTGTATTATTGCAAAATGATATTATCGCTAACGTTGCGAACTTATCGTGGTACAGGGGACAGTAAAAAAACTTACTGCAAAACATCATGATATTCCTATCCATTAGAAAATTTACCTTTAACTCCTTGAATAGCAACAACCCCCGCTACTTCCCACAGCATAAAATCTCTGTTACAGTTATCTGTTTACAATTTTATCCTCCATGCATGGCATTGTCATGTCAACCAATACCTACCAAGTATACTCTTTGTACCAAGTAGATTCAGCCATGGAATTTTTAAATACTAGTACGTAGTATTAATTCCATGAATTCAACGCTTTTTATATTATGATCTTTTTAAAAAGAAGATCATAGTGTAAAAAGTGTATTAATTTGAAAGAATAGTTTCGATTAGTAAAGTCAGAATATTGTCATAAGAATTTCTTTGGTTTCAGTTTAAATTAATTGAATTAGATGTCAAAATGGATTTGAGTGCAAATAAATAAACACCAGAAAAAACAATACCTACGTGGATTCATGAAGTGCTATAACAAGACAGTATTATTTTTCTATCAGCCGACACATAAATTATTATTGTCAAAAAGACGTTCCGAAGTAGCTTCGAAAAAGTTGAGCGGTACTGGTTGTTTGCATTACATTGAATTTACGATAAAGTTTGTTAGCAAAAAATCAAAAACTAAGATTTGGTTTTAATTAGTTGGGACCATAATGATTCAATTACTAGTGACCTATAGAGCCTCCGTTTTTAATATTATCCCCGGTTCTAGGCCCCACACGGTATAGACACGGAAGTGTCGACGAAGGCCCGTATTTTACACAGGATTTCGATGCAGGACTCGAGGTCTTGTCCGTTTATCTGTACCATTATTTACCTTTGCTGCTTTCCAGTGCCGATAGTAAAAGCTTATCAACGAACAGGGTGCATTCGAAACTTGTTTTCGAATATGCCCGGTCCGTCCGTAGGCGATGAGCTGGAATACTGTCACATTTTCTGAAAACATGTAAGACCCAAGTCTATAAGTAAAACAAGCGCAAAAAGAGCGACTAATGGTTATGCTGTCACTTACATGATGTGTTATGTACCTATGCATTTTCACATATACCTAGTCGGTACCGCACAGACATTTCAGTTTGATCAATTGTAAAATTGTACAATTGTTTTGTCCTTTTGTCCTCGTCTCCTCATAAGAACAAAACTGTTAAAATTATTACAAGATGAGAATTCATGAGAAAATTGTGAACGTAAAAAAATTGCAGCTGCCCTAATTTGTAATTAGCAATCTATAGACTGCTACTACTATTTGTTATTAATTTCATTAATTCGCTTACAAATATTCTTGTTAGGTACAGTTAAATTATTGAAATATATCAATAAAAATATTTTACATTAAAGACTGTTGCTAGGGATATGGAGTAAATTAGATCTGTATCTAGTAGAAAAGATTCTGATGTATTGTTTTCTATGGCAAGTATTTAACAAGTGACTAACAACTGCTCGAATATTTAATTGTACTCATAAATACCAATACGAACGATATATATACGAAGATTTGCCTTTTTCAAATTGATGTCCATACTAGAATTAACTGAATTTTTTTACGGCTCTTGCGTTTCCAATAATTCCTGTTTTATCTCACAAACTTCACATGAAGATATCTGACATAATGGCCCCCATTCACTCTCCACCCCTTTTAATCACTCGCCCCACCCTTTCACAATTAAGTACAATTAGAACATTATGCGCTCCCGTTGTGATTCCAACTTTTCCCATCAAGTCTAAATTAAAACACAGAACACCCCTATCTGGGTATAAAAAACCAAAGGCTGGATTTTTTTTATGTTATGGTTGTGTTTGAAACACTGCGGGTCCAAAGCATGAACCTGGTGATGAAACACATTTATGTTGGTATGTAGGTACTTTTTTAAGACAGAAACTTTTTTTTAAGAAAGTTATTTTTCATTTTAATTTAAAATAACACACTTTCTACCTAAAATTGTCACATAACGCTGCGCTGTATGCTCAAAGTATTTTCAGATAGACCTAATTTATTATTTAACCTATGATTCCTTTTGAGAATTATATTTTATAAACATATTTTTAACATAGCTCCGTTGGTAAACTTTTTAGTTGCTGAATTGATAAATCTCACGGAGATACCTAATATCCATTTAAGTAGAAAGCATTTATTGTCATACCATTCTGAAAGCACACAGCGATATTCATAGCTTTATAATGTAATGTTTTTTGTAAATCACTACTAACTAGAGAATTTTAGATCAATCTCACAAAAAATGGTAAGTATTGTAAAAAACACAATCTTAGGATACATAAACCAATATATCTTTCATCGTCTTTAATGAATTCGTAGCTATAACTCATGAATATTGCATGAACAAATTTAAATCTTAAAAGGCATCACGGACCATTGCCTCGGAACTACTTGCGCCAAAATTATATCACAGATAGGGGACGGTGAGGGAAGACTTTTTATTATTTATGTAATATTTTGCAACTTTTTTAATTCGAAGGGTGTTCCCCTAGCTAAAGGGTGGGTCGTTTTAGTTCTTTGTAGATAAACATATCAATTTGTAGTGTTTTGTTAGAAGATAAATATGTGGTGCAATTGTCTGGTCGCCTATGTTCCGTTCAGTTCGGCTGATGACTCCAGTGGACGCACTTGGGAGCTAAATTGGAGTGTATAGTGCTTTTGTTAAGTGGTGCAGAATTGTTTGTGGATCAAAAGCAGTTTATCGAATAAAGTTTGGTGAGTTTAATTACTTTTTAAGAGCAGTGGTAGTTAAAATTAGTCTTACCTGAGTGATGATGAGTACCAACTATAATTTAATTAAAAGGCGTGCAATGTACTGCACTTGGTTAATCGACACTTTGGGACAAACACAAGAGCTCATTATTATTTAATTCGTAATTAATTTGCAAAGTACGAGCGGTACTCACAATGTCATTTCAAGAGGGAAACAGAGCCAAGTTGATTCACAGTCATAAAAGCACAGTACTTAGCAGGTGCTTATAGCAAATTAGCAATGCTAAACAAACAGAATAACGTTTTTCATCAATACTTGATTAAATTGGGTTTTAAAATTAAGTAGGTATCTACGTAACGTAATTAGGTCATATAAAAAAAAAACGACATCAATTTGAAATACAACCTATGGCGTTTTAGACGTAAAATCGTTAAATAAATAAGCCAACGGCTGAAATTACACCGTGTTTACCTCATCGCAACCCTTTCAGCATCCGCCGACCACTTCCGCAGGAAAAAAACAGCGGAGCAGACGCAACACGGCCGGCATCCTCCGAGCGACTTTGCCCGTCGATCGATTTAAAGGCAAGCGAATAAAATCGATTTTCCCCCAAATTGAATAGTCATAAAAGTTACGTAGCAGCAGCTTTTACGTTCGGATTGTTTACACGGCGGCGTCGCGAGAGTAAACGCTTCTCGATAATTGATGATTTGATTTACAACATCACTAAACAGTCGTTGTTTGGGCGAGCGATCGGCCTTTGAATGGTACGTCATTACGTATCTAATGGCCGCGGGGATAATTATAGGTAGGCATTTTGGCCGTAAACTGTAATACAGGTGATTTAACGAGTATCAGGTAGCTATAGCGTGCCTTATATCGACCGAAAAGTGTTTGGAATTGATTTTGTTGAAGTTGAAGAATTCAATTTCAATACCTATGCGATAGTGAAAAATGCAATACCTAGTTAATATTTTTCCGCGTGGTAACAGTATTTGTATTGAGCCAAAGTTTATTAAACAATGAGAGCAAAGTACACTACACACTTAAATATCACTTAAATAAAGAAAAAAGTCATACCTAAGTATAATTACGTATGTAAATAGGGTCACGCCTGTAAGCAATGTAATTATATCTTTCACTGAACTACGATCTTCACTTATTTCTTACGCTTTACACAGCCAGGCAAAGTTTGAATCATCTTTTGTCAAAAAAAAAACAAAAGAAAATATCATAAGTTCATACGTACCATGATTGGTAGCTACTTATAGAATGAACCATAAAAGGATATTCTCGTAGGTATCGCAGACCTACAAGTTTCCAGTCATTTGTTTTACGGCCGGCAGCGGCTGGGAGAAAATAAAACCAGTCATCTATGAAAGCTCATTATCTAAATCTGCTCGGATTTTCTCAAAGGAAAGTTATAAGGTTTATTTTTTGCACGTAGATATCAAACAAATACTTATGTGCAAACATCTGAAAATGTCTGTATTTGATTCTCTGACTCTTTATCCATCCAGAAGGCTAAGCGTATGCTGGTGCGCAGACGTTTCTGCACGACGTAGATCTGTGCGGCGCGCAGTCCGCACAGGCCGCCTATGTCCAAGCAGCATACGCATGCGTGCCACACATTGGAGGCATGTCTGCGCGACAGCATACGCTTATCTTAAGAAAGGCCAGTGCCCCCGCAGCGGGGACATTTTAATGGCTGATGACTAGGAACATTTATGTTAAATTAAAAAAATACTAAATAGGAAAGTTTAATTCATTTCGATCAAGGGAAGGTTACAGACTCCTGTCTAAATTCACCTCCTTTTAAATTTCAAGTCGATACTAAAGAAAATTATTGTAGACTTGAGAACAATAAAAGTTCGCAATTCGCGTAAACACCCCCACCCATACATAAACTACCTACACACAGCATTGTACAATGAAATATTAACAAGTTTTCCCGTTGAAACATTAAAAAACCGTAATCAGGGATCAGGGCAGTTCAACAGCCAACCAGTTCGCTAATAAAGTCCGATACACAAAGAAACAATTGGACCGCTTTATGTCAAACTTGCCCGACTGCCTTCCGTGTGGCACTGCCCTTTTTATTGAGCTGTTCGACATTGGGAAAAAGTTTAAGGAAATGCCTTTTGTTACTCATTCTTTCCATAGGTATAAAATAATGTTACTGCTTTTGTCGCTATGTTAGTAGGTACTCAAAAT
Source organism: Chrysoteuchia culmella (assembly GCA_910589605.1). NCBI lineage: Eukaryota > Metazoa > Arthropoda > Insecta > Lepidoptera > Crambidae > Chrysoteuchia > Chrysoteuchia culmella. The sequence goes on from OU342654.1 coordinate 13,709,333, forward strand.
TCAAAAGCTTTCAATAAAATGATAATATTTTGTCGCTATATGTTCGTACACAAACTTCAAGAGCTTTCAATAAGATGATAGTATCTAGTATCTTTCAATAAGATGATACAATTGGACCTCTTTAGGTATGTCAAACTTGCGCGACTGCTTTCCGTGTAGCACTGCCCTCTTAATTAACATGGAAATACATTTTGTAGCTCATTCTTTCCGTATGTATTATAAACCTATAAAATTCAATAGGCTTTATTAATTATAACTTTTTAATTTTGCATTTTACAATGCTATTTTTATGTGATAAATATTAAACAAGAAAATATACTAGAAAAAAGCAACTAGTCTCATGTATTAAGTTAATGTTAGTGCTTTTGTCGCTGTGTTAGTACGCAAAAATCAAGGTTCCCATGGGAATATCGGGATAAACAGTAGCCTATGTTACTCCCGTCCTTTCAACAAACTCTATGCCAAAAATCAAGTCGATCTGTTGGCTTGTCAGGGCGCGAAGAAAGGACAAACAAACACACTTTCGCATTTATAATATTATATAAGGATAGGATTGGGATTTGGTTGCTATGTTAGAGTACCTACCCAATGCTGCCAACATCAACCGGAAAATCGATAAAACAAATCTAAAAGCTAGATGTTATACCTATATACTTACGGAAATTTATGACTTTTTCTTGAGTTGCTTCTACTGTGCAGTAGAAATTAGAATGGAAATTACAAAATGAATCTTGAAGCAAAATTTATGAACAAGGTGCTTTCAATAAATTGTTCGCCTTTAAATAGTTAGCTTTACTTTATTTATAACTTTTAATTTGAACTGGCAATTATTATAATAAGGTATTTAATAGTATGCCTATTAACTGCAACTAATAACTGCAGGTTTACGTTTAATATTTTTTTTGAGTGCCAGTTAAAAACAAATGTGTTTTTAATTAACTTCCATATTTTTTAAGCATTTAAATTAAATTATTCATTATTATTGTTATTTTGTCAAAAATGCATAACCACAATTATAAATGAAAACAAAAATTACTGCCTATACTTACATCCCAATATCAACAAACCAAAATATATGATAATACTTTGAGAATAATAATTAAATGATGAAATTACTTTAAATTATACGCTTGCATGTAATTACCTATAAATAAATAACTAAATAATTTCATACAAACACACTAATTATCTAGCCCACGATAAGTTTTATGAAGAACTTGTGTTATGGATAATAAATAACGGATAAACATACTTACCTATATACTTTTTTGTAAATACATACATAATATACATATTAAACACCCAGACCAAGACAAACAGACATGTTCATGCACACAAATATCTGTTTTGTCCGGGGATCGAACCCGGGACCTCTGGCGCAGAAGGCGGGCTTAGTGCCCCTGTGCCAAACAGGTCGTCAAAGCGTCCTTATAGTTTTGAAACAGGTGACTCTTAACACCCAGTAATCCTAAATCACTGTTTATATCTCTACCAGTGATAAACTTTAACTATTATTTGACAGTGTTATTGCGTAAATTGCAATTAAAAGACGATTACAAGGCTTGTGTCTGCAATAAATCTAAGCTTATTGCGTATCAATCAATCAATGTACTTCCAAATCGTGACCTTGTAACAAAAAAAATATAATAAAGATTATGAAAGTAAGCGGTGTGACCCCAAAGTTGTTAAATAGCAGGTTGCCTTAACAATCGCCTGCTTGCCTAGATGCTTAAAAATATATATTATTTAAAACTTTATCTAAAGTGCATATTTATCTATGTATAGTTTTTGTTGTTGCAGGAATAATTTTCAATATGCAGAGCGGAATTTCGCCCTTCTCATTTTCATGCTCATTTATCTGATTACAAATACCTATTCTTTTTACGATTTTCTTTTTATATGAAATAAAATCAAACTTCCGACTTGTAGAGCTGAATTTTTCCCTTTTTCTCTTCTTTTATTTAGTATAGATGTTCAAATCTCTTTGCTAGCAGCTTCTAGTTGTATAACAATTATCTATCTAAGCCCAATTTTACCTTGATCTGTCCAGCGGTTTTGAAATGTTTTTCAACAGATCAGCCATAGACTTTGTTTGCGCTTGTAACAGAGACTACTCTATAAATCCTAATAAAACGTTTGAAAATATAAAACATAAATTTTCATATTAGGAGTGTGGATTTCGTAATACCGCCCAACAGTTTTCTCTAATTCGCCGTTCTTGAGGGTTCAAATTTCACGATAAAACGTAGCATATGTTACTCAGGAATACTTAATGTAGCTTTTTCTGGTAAAGATTTTTTTAAACCGTTCAAGAGATACTGAAAGTTACAAACTTTACGTTTTTATACTTAGATGTAGATTGTTTAGTGCCTATTGATGATGAGCACCGAAAAGCTACAGTAGTAATCTTATGTTACCTACCTGCCTCCCTACTTGTAATACGACCACAAGTGCTTACCAATAATTTTATGACTTAAAGCGTCGGTCTGACACTATTTAGCCTCTTATCTCTGAGTGATTTTTAAGTATGTAGGCTGGTTATTTTGAATTATGCCTTTTTATTATCTACTTGACATCTGTGCTTAAAACAGCTGATTGTCGATAGAATTGCTGGTTATCGGCATCAATAAGTGAAGGGCAATATAAACTTCTAAAAATAATTATTGGAATCTTTCTTTAGATTGTATTCTATGCTTGAAATAATCTTTTGATTTTTCATAAAAAAAAGAAAAATGTTTTCTTCGAATTTCAACAAATAAAATTCAGGGTTTGAAATTTCAAAATAATGGTACTTGCGCCAACGTTAGCAATGTGGTTTCAAACATGATAAGAAGACACAACTGATGAAACTGAACAAACTTTGGCGTTGTCTATGGAGACAACTAAATAAATAATTGCATACAATAACACCAATTATCTAGCCCACGTTAAGTTTCACGAAAAACTTGTGTTTTAGATACTAGATTAACGGATAAACATACCTAGTTATATATTTTTTTTGTAAATACAACAGAGACTGCGACTGAGACGTATATAATAATACATATTAAACATCCAGACCAAGACAAATAAACATGTTCATGCACACAAATATTTGTTTTGTCCGGGGATCGAACCCGGAACCTCTGGCGCAGAAGACTGGTTTAGTCCCCCTGCGCCAAACAAGTCGTCAAAGCTTAATAACTGTTCCTAAAGTCTCAAAGTTTAGCCTTAAGTCACTAAAATATATAGGTATACTGCGCCTAAATTTACATTCACATTTTGGTACCTTTATTATTTTAAATTCTCTATAAAAAAAATCATAGAATACATTTTCATTGTTACAGATCTCCAGCAAGATGGTATGAATCGAGAGAATCGATAACATTCTGCAAGACGTAGCCTAAAAGGTAAGTCCGCCATCCACAACTTCTTCGATACAAAAAAGAAAAAAAAGCTTCCGCCATTATTTAAATATTCCAGCATCCCAACCAGTTTGAGCCAACCCACCCACCGGTGCATCGGGCGATATCGCCATGATTCTTTTGAATTTTTCATTCCCCTGCTTAAATTGGAAGTCACCCACTTGAAAGAAAGAGACTATAACCTCGTTATGTTCGGAGCTTTCGCTTGGGTGCGAGAGGGATAGCGTCCGAAGTAACATGGCGGCGCTACTATGGTATGTCGAGACCGAAATTCTTAAGCACACATACGAAGCTTTCGTTGTGTGTGTACTATATTCGTATCGCTCGATTGGGAGGGTCTTGCTTCAGAGGTAGACAACTTAAAGTATTTCCATTTTAAAGTTAATTTAATAACATTCATTCCTAAAGTTGAAGAAAGAAGTAGACAAGCTTTTTGGATTCTTTTGCTTTGTCCGTTTGGTGATAATTTATAGCGTAATGTAATTTCTCATTTTCTCGATAGGTATTTTATCTCTTGTCAGTTAAAATCATCAAATTAAAAAGAAACATTTAAAAAAATAAACAAACTATATCCATCTTGTTACCAATTTTGCTCTCAAATATTTGATATTTTAACAAAACTTATTGAAACTTAAAAAGTTTAATGTTAATACAAAAGGTTTGCAACCAGTGTCATCAGTAGCTGTTCCTCATAATACCCCTAGATGGCGCTGTATCAGAAATGTAAAATCTGAATAAAAACACTACCTTACTGGACATTTAAACGATTCAAAATATGGCTTACAATGCGAAAACTTAGTTTTTTATCTCAGTGTGTCCGAATATGGCTACGTCATAGACTTTTTATGAGTGTCATTAAGTAAACATAATGACACAATTCAGTGTTTTTTTCTAGTAGGTACTTAAGCACTTTACGGAAGACACCGATACACATTAATGATGTTTTAAACTGTTCTCGCATTAAATTAACAACAGTGAATATTCTGTAGGTCAAAAATTTGTTTTTATAATTTTCCCTACTACTATAAGTTTGGATAAAAGCTCATTCGCTCAAAGCTCGTAAAAGTTCAATGATATATTTACAGATGGCGCTTTTTCAACATTTTTAAGTTTGTCTGTTCGGTTCTTGATTGGAATTGTTTTCTTTATAAAAATATTTTAAGCCTTAATAAAACCTTTAAACAAAATATATTATAAGTTGCCTGTAATAAAAAAAAATATTCTTTACCCCGCTCAGAGTTTTCCGTACGTATTATTGTAACAGTCTATTAACTTCTCTTACGGTGCGTTATTAAGACGAAAAGCCTTCAACTTTCCTAAGTATTTTCATTTTAATTGTAATTGTTTACTACCACTATACGTTTACTAATCTGCGAACTTACATTTTGATGCTTTATTTTTGTCTTTTGGTCGAATTTGATTCCTATCAGTAGGAAATCTTCCCAGTATAAATTACTAGACAATAAATCTTCTAACCATCTTCTAGATTCACTGCAAATTTCTTGCTTAGATATTTCTGTTTAACAACGGGAAATAACAACATGTGCCTATTGATTGATCTTTTGTAAGACCTATCACTTTCTGAGGATAGGTTATTGGAAATTACCTCTTGTTAGAAACTTCATAATTTCACATCTACAAGGGAAACTAGACTTTATTTATTTGTTAATAATGTCGTGAATAAAGTATCAAGTTTTCTCATTTACATTCGACTAAGTAACACTAATTTAATTACAAAAGTTTTTTTCTTAATATCAAATGGAATATGGTTTATTTTTAATAGGAATGAAAACAAGAAAATAGGATGTGACTTTTATTTTGAAATTTGGAGACTAAGTGATAATAAACAAATTTGTATTAAAGTCGGTAAAAATAACCCGTCAAAGAAAAAATCAACCCGTCTCACTAACCTACCTGTATAGGCAAAGTATAAAAATCTTAAATCCATTATTGTGATTATTTAATTTTTTGTACTAAAGTAAAATTATTGCAAAAAAAAATCATAAGATATGAAAAGATAATTCATATTTCACGATGGACCTCCTCTGACGACCTCCGTGGTAGAGTGGTACGGGTTTCAAGGTATCGATTCTCTACGGTCCTGGGTTCGAATCCTGGCAACGGCAAATGTTTGTATGATTAATACGAGCATTTGTACCTGAGCCATGGACGTTTATATTTATATTTCTACACAAAAATACTTATGTATATATCCGTTACCCTAATATCCTTTAACACTTGCGTTACAGTGCGTACTTTGGGGCTAGGTTAATTGGCATGAGTAAGTATATAAAGAGAAAAGAAATAATTATTTATTGTTTTATTTTATTAATTTCAACTCAAGTAGTTAAAAAAACATTAGTTTAATAAATTGCAAATTCATATTTGTATACGGTATTTAATTACTTTTTTAGTTAGGTTAGTTATTTTATAGTTAGGGTTTATTTATGGGTTTACTTGTTTTATTTTACCATCTGCATTTGCCTTCTAAACTGATTCTTAATGCACGAAAAAATGTGTTTTGTAACAGAACTTTGTAAAGAGACAATACCCAATAAACATACGAATGTCTTTCCTAGAAAGGAATGCTGACCCAATTTTGTATGAAAAATTCAAATTAGTTTTTTGCTAGCAAAGAGAAAGCTGCAGTTAGTCAGTTTAGTTTTGGATTTAAAGCAAGAAAGTAGTGCTGTGTGCTATGAAAATGTTTGTAAATTTAAATTATGCTAGTATTTTTGCTTTTGATTTCGTATTCTGTGTGAGGTTTGCGCACACGCGCTTTTCTTGGCGTCTCGCCAAGCGTTTGATTTCGAAATACAAAACCAGATGGCGGTGAGGGTATGTACTTTTTCTTGTGTATTTTTTAAATGACTGAACGTACCAAATTTAAAAATAAAATCTATATTTAGTTTTAGTGTCAATGAAATGGCTATTTAATTTTGGGCATAACATTTTTAAACATAATATCACAATCGATTGTAATAATCATCATTAGCATATAATCATGAAGCAGAATTTTAAAACCATGATATTGTTTGGCATAAGTATTGAAATCCAATTTTATTTATTATTTCTGAAGTATTTTTCATTATTTCATTTTTTTGAGCATTTTTCAATAGAAGTTTATCCCCTAATATTGAAATTTCAACCGCCTCTGTGGTCTAGTGGTACAACCACCAGTATCAGACCCAGGGGTCCCGGGTTCGGTTCCCAGCGGGGGTACATATTGTATTCGGTTTGGTTGGTGGTAGGACTTGTTATAAGTCAGTCTGGCTAGCTACCACCATCTTATGTAAGTCTGCCGCCATAACAACAATGTTTTCAGCATTGTTGTGTTCCGGCAGTTAGAGATAGGATAGCCAGCTCCTCAGTTATTGAGGATTCCGGGAGAGGCTCGCTTCCATCTTCAGCCTTATAAATACTTAATATCAGCTATGATGAAGGCTAAGAGTCTCCCCGTCGTAGATTAAAAAAAAAACCATAAACTCGAAAGGCAGAACAACTTGACGCATATTTTTTTAAGCATAATTATTGTTTAGCAGAACAATCACAATCAATATGTTGTTATATACTGCATGCAAGTAGGTATGCAGACATATATGGCTTCTGTCACGGCTCCGGCGCTGTGGGGCTACGGTGGACCCACGCGTGCTTATCGTCACAGCTGATTTTAAGGCTTACCACCACAGCTTCGGCTAGCCGGCCAGCCTCAGCCGCATCGGTCAGCCTTAAAGCCAACTGCTCTTCAGCACGCGGGCCACCTCGCCCCTCCTTCGCGGCTCTAAGTTGCACTCTAGGGGTACGTGGTGGTACGTACTTACAATACTACGTGGTGTCGGTTTTGCCAGCAATTCCTTTACGTCACTTATATTGTGTATAAAATTATAGATTAAAAATACTAGAGAATTTTATGACAAAAGATCGTTATGAATTTCAATAGTTATGACAATAAAAATAGTGATTTCATAATTTATGCTAATTAAAATAATGCTTTCAGATAACTATGCCTAATAAATTTCTTCTATATATAAAAATATATAGAAGAAAATTATGCTTCTTGATGAATATGCCTAGTGTGTATATGCCAAACAAAATTACCACTATTAAAATATTATCAGTATTAAAACATAAGTTTCACAAAACCAGTGTCTAGTATTTTAATATGGGTGTTTTTTTGTTACCTTTATACTCGAAATAGGGAAATTTTCCGTAATTTCTTAACGACAGAGAAGTGGCTTCAAACTTAAGTTTTTTTTACATTTTTTTTAAATCCCTGGTGATGTTAATATTATAATTTTAACAAGTATTTTTACTTACTTATTAACTATGATGGCGCAGCGACCCAAAGAGAGTCTTGGCCTCCGATAATAAGACGCGCCATTTGGGTCTGTCGTGTACAAGCTCCTTCCAATCTGCCACTCCGAGCTCACACATGTCGCGCAAGACATGTCCTTCCAGCGGTGTCTCCCAAAAGGGCGCCGACCGCTTATATGACCAGAATAGGTCCGCTTTACTGCACGATCGTCCTCCATCCTCTCCAGTTGACCAAGCCAGCGAATTTTCTTACAAACTTCTTACAAACAAGTACTTTTAGTTTTGTAAATTAATGTTAATCTTAACCCTGCAATAAACCCTAGACACTGTGTTAATAACATATTAATACTCATATAATTATACAAGCAGATTCAGATTAAACGATTCGCGTACCTTTTTACCCAAGAATTAAGTTAATTATAAAAGAAAATGGCTGCCTCGAGCACGCTGTGTGGTCCCTTCACGCTAATGACCTACGGTGGCTTAATTTATTGTACCGAGTGCCACAGATTAGGTTGGAATCAACTCTGTTAATACATGAATATGGATTTTACGATTATTATTGAGGCAACTTCTTGAGTATTTAAGTAAATGTGAAACTTTGTAAGGCTTTTGCGATTTTATTTATTAGGGTCCGCGGGCGAATAATAATTTAGAAGGTCAACTTTTATCAATGTGATTTTTTTATTGGATATTGTTTGGATTTCTGAATGTGTGTCATGATAAAATGTTATCCGTTTAACTTTTAAATTATCAAAAGTTCTATCAAGAGTTTGCTACAGAAAGAGGAAGACATCTCAAAATAATAAAACCAGATTATTTAAGTGGATATTTCTGGAAGCTATTTTAAGAACATAATAAAACACTTCAGTATTAAAAAAAGTATGATATTAAGCATAGTTTATTATGGCGTTTATGCTGCTCATTTTCCCTACGAGCTTATAATAACATTATACAGAAGTAACAATGAAGCCTTCGCAACCACAAAGTATCTATTTTTCATACTGGAACTTCTTAGCGTCTGGTTTTTACGTTGCGGTCTTTGCATTTCACTTTGATGCGCACTGCCATATAGCTATATACTTATTCCAAGAACAATTAAACTAATGGTCGACTTAAAAAAAACACAAAGTGCATGCATCATTTTTACATTTTGGGTTATCATTGTGGAAACTTGGAAAATCTATAGGAAAGTTGGAAAATCTGTAGGAAACTTGAAAAATCTATAGGCTTGTAAATTGTAAAAAAATTTCATTTTTAACAATACAAAAGTTGTAAGTAATCGGAGCACTTCTCCCTTATGCGCGAGATGCAAGAGGCTAGTATTCGTACCAAAAAAAGGAACCCTTATGGTGCGACGCGACTCAGTCTGCCTGTCTGTCACAGCTAGACATCTCAAGAACTACTAATGCTATGAACTTAAAATTTAGAATAGTTTTAGATGACGTTTGCACAACTATTTTGCGAATAAAATACATTTTATTTACAAAAATTCGAAGTAGAGCTACTACGGCATGTGGGTAGTTTCAAATTTTTTTTAGGTTGCATAGTTTTCTACTTTGATGAAAATTTAAAAAAAAACCGGTCCCCCCCTTATTGCCAAAGTTTGCATTGAGAAAAATCTGGAGTTATTCTATATAATAGAAGTTTATGTAAAGATAACAGGAAAAATAAAACGATGTCTTTTAATATATACGTTTACGTTTACGCATACGTTTTTTGAAACAAAAGAAAGTACCCCACCAATAGGGATTTTAAAAATGGCGGATGATGAAAGAAAACTATAAGGTTTAAATACAAAATCTTGAAGCAAAAAAAAAAGAGAAGCGTTTAAATTTAGGACGTATACGTTCCACCTCCTTAAAGATGTGTAAGGAGGATCCATTCTCTCCAGCTAACCTCATTAGTGAGGCGAGTTATCTGTAACGGGTGCGTGGGTGATGCGGTCGCTCTAACGAATTACCCCGTCTGCGTCTTGAGTCTATCACTTGCCACTTCTGTACCATGAGGCTGTAAAGTTTATTAGCCCATCTGAGAGGTATCCAAAAGTAGGCTGGTGATTATCAAATCGGATAGTTTATCGATTTGGGAAAAAAATCTTTGAAATGAGCTCGATGGAATGCCGTTTCAGGTCCACTAGGAATTGGTTTGATTCTTTGCTTTAGAAGTTAGGTTTTGTAATAGTACATTATGATATAAGTGCGGTAAGTTGAAAATTACAGCCGTAGGCGAGGGCTACAAGAAAGCAGAGACTGTAATTATCAAAGTGAACGTATGTCATACGACGTTTTATAACATATTTGCGAGGAAATAAACAAAGCTCGGACTTTCTTAAACGAATAAATTTTTAATCACTTGTTAAAGCAGTTATAAAATTTTGAACAATTTATGAAATTGATTATTACGTTGCCAGTTGGCATTTTTAATATTGTCAAGTTATTATTATTATATCTCCCAAAGTTAATTTTGTTCATAAAATGTTGACCTCTTTTCTGACTTAAAAACTCTTTGCTAAGATTTAAAAAAGTACCGTTCGATTTAGTCGGAGCATCTTGATAAACCGTACGTTTTACATTACAATAACGCACAAATACGTAATGATATGCAATACGATATTGAAATTGGTGTAATAAGAGAACCTTTACGAGCAAATATGTTATAAAATAGTTTTTTTTAACAAAATATTTATTAATTTTTTATTTTATATTTTTTGATACGATACTTACACTGACTTACACTTTTAACTATTTGATCTCGTGCAGTAATGAACCTCGCTTAAGTACTTAGTTAAACTGATAAACGCCTTAGAATCAAAGCTATTAAAGTAATTTATTATTATATTACGGTATAATTAAGATAGTGCTATGTTTGTTGATAACTCGTAAATATACCTATTACTAATAACTATTGTAGTAATTATACAAGTAATAAATTGTTGTGTCAAATAATCACTTATAGTAACTACCTATTAATTCTGTTAATGGCTAATATTATTGGAAATAAGAAATTTTACCACAGTGAAAAGTTTTCTAAATAATGACTGACTTAAAGTTTTTGCAAAACTACTTAGGATTTTAGTATTTGCACATGAATGAAAATCAGACAATTTTTTTATAATTTTTGTGTTTTTTTTTAATGTATTGCTTATAATAAGATTTTTATTGTGTGTAAGAATAAAAAGCTGTTTATTTATAAAATTAAATTTTAAGCTTATTTAAAGATTATTATCTCTAACTGAATAAAAATTATTGCAACCTCCAAGTTTCACCTGTTTTTCACAATAACTCGGTTCAAAGTAGAGGAAATCCAAGTTCCAAGTGACCAGTATGTACTGTAATATACATCTTTTGTTAAAAACAAGACCAACAACGGAAACGACAGTATTGGACTGCAGCTTATTTAGCTTTCCATTTTCGGACCATGTCACTCCAATCTTTCGTTCGTTAGTAGGCTAACGAGTTGTCTTTTAAGATGGATGTTAGTGTGACTTAGTTCTAAAGTGTTCAGCTACTTTTTGTGCTGACGGTACCACGCGGGTGTTCCTGAGTTATGTGTCCGCTCAGTGACTAACAGTTTACAACCTCATTACCGCTAATAAGGCGACTCTTGATCCAACTGATTGATGTTTAAGGAAGAAGACAACACTGAATTAAGCAATCAATTCCAGGAATTGGTTGACGAAATTAAAAATAAGTAATAGTAAAAATAATTTATTTACTTACTGAAGAAAGAAAATTTTGTATCAAAGACAATATTACTATTAGCCTTGATTGTTAAAACAACGGATTCTTCAGCTATTTCCCGGTTTAAGTGCAGTGTAAATCCGTACCTTTTTTACTTGTTTTTGTTTAGTGAAAACTGGACAAAATATGATGGGATACTAGTGTGGATTTCATCCGATCCGCAGAATTCGATTATTTTAATACACTTAATAACAGCTATTCCAAAAAAAACACTTCTAATATACCTACGTTGCAATAACGTGTAACATTCTTATTTCAAGAGTTTATGTAGGTTAGTAGGTAGGCATATAACAAAAAATTGGTAATTTTTTTACCGCTAGACGCAAATTGCATTTAATATAAATAATATTAAGCAAGAATAAGCAAGTGAATTTCAGATGGAGGCTAAATTTGAATACAATTAAGTATCTACTTTATTTGAATATGTTTAGCACATTCAGTAAAAAATAAAATAAAGAACCACACAGGTATATTTATCTCCTCTTTTTATTATTGTTTTTTACCACCAGTATTTGGTAAGCACAATCAATTTAGTAAAATATTTCGTCCAGATTTTTACGATTCCCCATATTACAAGAGGGGTGTAAGTGAAAACATGTTGTGAAGCGGGGATATCCTTGCAATAACAATAACTCATATAGTTCGTGCGCCCCCCGCTAGATGGCGTACGGCGGACACAAGTAATCCATTTGGTCTTACGGAGTTTTACGGAGTTTATGTAGCGAGCTCTTAAGAGAAACTGTTATTGTTTTATGTTATTATTTATAAATATCGGCGGTTCGTGCTGTGTTCCTTGGCTAGGAGATTTGGGGCTCCGAAATTCGTGATAATTTTGTAACTTGATTGTGTTCCACTGCGTTAATGACTGTGGTAATTCTCGTGACTTCCAGTAGCATTTTAGACAGCTTTTAATTAGCATGGAAATAGGGAAAATAAAATTCGAAGTCTAGTATCGCTGATGTTATACAAATGGAAATTCATAAGTAATAGAATAATAAAACGTATTTCATTTGAATACTAAATTATGTCTTTATCTTATGTACTTTCCGAGAAAACGTTTCCAAACCTCTACTGGTCAACCAGGAAGTTCCCCGATTGTACCTACCCTGGATAATTGAACTGAACATAAATTACATTATATAAAAAAAAAAAAAATTGCCAAAAATAATTAAACTTCAAACTGACATCTCCTTTGGGCATATCTAAGAATTCCTTTTGAAGCGTGAATAAGAAACCTTTTCCTTGAGACATCCGAAGAATCCAAGTCGTTATCTCCCGACCCCCGGGGGGCGGGGGTATAATCTGTGAAGTTCCAGACCCTGGAATTTTGCGGATGAGCGTTTTAATTGGAAACCCGCGAGAATATTTTGTAATTGCACTGGCAAGAATCTCTCGGTGTATACTGTGTATATAGGAAATGTGCGGTTAGACTGGAATTCGTAATTAAAATTTTGAGATCTTTGGATTATTTGTTATTAAAGGGTTTTTGTTGTGGTTAAAGGGGTTGGCTTTGCTAATATGCTACAATAACAAATTAAATGAAATGATAGATAAGCACACTTTAAATTTTAGTGTTCATTTATTGAATAAAAAACTTTTTTACGGACACATTCTCGTAATTTTTAAAATTGCAAGTTTATTTATGTTTTTTCGACATCTCAACACGTCAACTAGAATACCTACTATTTATTGTTTTATGAAATGCTATTTGTTATAAATTAAAATAATAAGTAGGTAAGTACCTACCGAAAATTGATGAAGCAATTTTGCACAATTAATGTAGATGTAAGAAAATTTAAGTGGGTTATAATTTTTCATAAGTCGATCGAGAAATGAAACCCATTTTTAATTTTATGAGGTTTCATTTAAAAAGTTTCAACAACTCATAAAGCTGATAAGCCTCATCCCTCCAGCTCTTAAAATACTTCTTAAGAAAATACACGTCTATCTTAATCTCAAAGCGTCATTTAAAAAGACCTGCAGGAACATTTTCCTCCAAATAGGTTCGGAGTTGAATGAAAGAGTTCCGATAGTATCGGATAACAAAGAAAGTTTTTTATTAGCAAACTTCCATTGGTCGACCCCTGTCTGCTTCCAATTTAAGGAAAAGGAGGCTGTTAAACGGGAACTTGGTACATTTGAACGGATCGGCAAAATGTACGTTTTGGGTATTGACTTCGACGTATTAGTACAAGTCTTCATCTCCTTCATTTTATTTATTATTTATTTTTATCACGTAAAAGTTTATAACCTAGCTTCACAAATTTTAGAACTTTCCTAAGCTATAAGATTTCCTTAGCTACACAAAATTTTTGAATTTTCCTAACCTTCTCAAAATTAAGAATTTTCCTTATAAGTATTTAGATTTACATTTTGCATTTACAATGCAATTTCAAATGTTTTTTTTTGGTCTATATATACCTGTACGGCAATTAACCTCAAAATTTTATTGTTACCTAGAGAGCGCCTAAGGCGTTGTCAGCACTTTGGTAAATGAATATTTTATTTTTTACAACTAATTAGTTCGCATTCAATATCGATATGTTCATGTTGTGTGACTCATTACTCCAAAAAAAATAGGAAAACAGTTCGTATTCTAATTTCAAGATTTTCAAGTAAGTACTATAATTTTAATTCAATATTTCAAGATTCAATTCAGTCAAAGTTGTGTGGTAGCAAGAAACCACACACAACCAAAAAAAATGAAATGATAACACAGAAACAAAACAGAAATCACAATCAATATAACGAAGTCATATTTACGTTCAAGAACACTGGAAGCTCCGGCAGTAATTTCATAACCAATCGGGCCGTAACAAAACATGCCCAGCCGGCAATACAGGGTTTATGTTTGAATTTAAATTGGTACATTTTATAATAATGTCTTTGAAAGACGCCGCACTCGCCCTCGCCCCCGGCCTTTTCTTTTTTTTATAATGTAATTTTCTTAAATCACCTCCTTCACCGCTCTGCCCTCCTGGTACTAACGCATCTATAATAGACACAATTATAGTCTGTGGCGAACAAAAGGTTGCTTTTATTTCGTTATCTTTTCCATTCTTTTTCCTCCGACAACCAGCTGAGGTTCTTTTTAATTAAGCGTTAAATTAGATACTGAACGGGGAAGGATTACTTGGTGTATTTTGGATATTATTCTCTATTAGTTTTATTTCTTAAATTTTATGTAGTGCTCGGAATTTGGTTTCTTTATTGTATTCTCCGAGTTTAAATATAGACCTTTTGTATGAATAATATTTTTTTGCAGGGAATTAAAAACAAAATTTTCCCAGTTTCACCACAACTTGAAATACCAACCTAAAGGTAGAGTTTAATTTTACATAAATTGATAATTTCAATTTAAATAATTTACTCGAAAAATACGTGAAAAAGACAGCCCAAGTATTTAGGCATCGATGTACCTATATTTGGAATGACATCTCTGATGCGTGGGCGCATAAGTAAATAAATCAGCGACGCTGTATGCAGCTCAAACGTCGTCCAGGGGTCGTTCAACCCGAACATCTGTTCACATATTTCAGTCACACACTTACAGCATTGAAGAGCTTAGTTGATGGAGAAATGTATAAATTATAGCTTATATTTAATTAAGCCGAATGGTTTTTCATATTATAGGTCACACTGAATATTTATATCTGAGCTAAACCATAAAAATGTTTCATCGAATATACTCGTACCTAATAATCAAACTGATCAAGCGATTCGCAGAACGTTTCGCAAGCTCGATTGGTAAATTGAATACCATCCAGTTTTATACAAAGCCCGCCAGACCAGCGTCTCGCCCGACATAATAATAGGGACTGATAATGGCCACACCGTCCGCCATATTGGTTCAAGCGCGGGAACCCGCTCTGATTGGCGCGCGTGGCAACATGGTTGCCTCGCCACGTGTATTTATAAAAAAATATGTTCTAATAGTTTAGCTAGTTGCCTTTAATAATAGAATGTCTGCTAATTCTGATCGTTTATCTTTTGTTTAAAGCTTTTCTTAAATTTTAATGAGAATGTTTAAGAGTGGTAAGTATTTATTACCCACGTACTTTTTAATTGGAAAACATAAAATATGTCTTGAATGTTCCCTATATTTATTTGGATTAAGAATGGGAACATTTGCACCGAGTTCTTTACGTGGCGGGTCGCGTCTCGTATTTTCATCCAACGGAGATGTTACAAGATTTACGAGCACTTTAGACGCTCAGCAATTCAGCACATTCAGTCTCCACAACCATAACTGACAATCTTCTGTCTCGTAATTTCAACGAATTATTTTTCTTACCAAAAATATTCCGTTCTAGACGGTTAAATAAAACTATTTCCCGTTTTGCAAATGTTTGCAAATTATATTTATATGTTTTAAGGTTAGCAGTTTCGCTTACGTTGAATACAGTTACGTATGTAGCAAATTCATTAGAATAGTTTCAGTTTTGCGGTAACTGGTTAACTCGTTGGAGAGGTTTACTGAGGCAGCATTGCTTTCTAGCGGTGAATTTCGGAAGATAGTAAGCGGCTGTTCGCCTTAAATAAAAAGCAGTCTTATTTGTTTAACTTAGAGTGTTATTTTGGTTGTTGTAGTTGGTTGGTACGTTGGTATATTTGAAATTCCCTTTCGTTCGGAATGAGTTGTTTAGTTTGGCTAAGATAACGCTTCCGTACGACTCGGGAGCTGCGGCTGTGGTATTCGTTTTGGGAATGCAAAATCACGAATATGTTTATTCTTGTTTGCTTTCTTAAGTAGTTTTGAAGAACACGTTAAATACTGAATAACTGTAACATTTAAAAATCTTTAAAATGGTTGATAGACATATACTTAGCAAGTTCATCTATCGAAACAGGCAACCACATCCCTTTTAGCTTTAAAAGTGTGACTTTCATTCTTTCAAATCTTTACAAAAAATGGTTTTCATGCATTAATATCCTAGATTTAGTTTTAAGTCGATATAATAAACTTAAAAACCCAAGTACACAAACATAAGTACAGATAAACACTTCAAAACTAGGTATCCAAAACAAAGCACATTCGCGTATTTGCACGCGCAACCCATATTAAGCTAGACCTTTATTAAGAAGAGGGTTTAGCCACGGTGTGCCCCTACCCGGTAATTTAATAAATGCCCGCCCGGGACAATTGGGGAACTTGCCCACTGGCGAAATTGCCCGGGCATTTTGGCCGGACACGGCTTAGTTCATCTGATTAATTTTGTTATGTAGGTATCTATGTGGGACGGGTTAGTTAACTATTCATTTGAACATACTTAAGCTATTTAAGTTTTTATCATTATATTTAACAATATGCTATACCTTTATAAGACGACAGTATTGCTACCAAAGAAATAGACTTTGTACAAGCACTTGGTGATTTATAGCAAAGAACAATGGGCTGCCAAGTTCGGAAAATTTTAAACTTTTTATCAAAAATTTAGTTTAATAAGAACAAATAATACTTTTATAAAATTTTTGATGGTATTTAAAAATACATTAAAAACATTTTCCATTTTTGGTTCTACCAATTTATACGGATTTTTGGATCTACTAATTTAAAAAAATTAGGCTTGGAAACACTGCATGACATCTCTGTCTGACTGACATTGACACATGACGTGTTGAAAAGTTATAAAGTTACATGCGTGGTCACAGATTTAACTTTTTTTTATTATTTTATGTTAATGGCGACGCCCTTTTGGATTTCGCCAGTGCTTACTGTCTGTTACTTTGAGGAATAATGTTATTAATATATAGTTTATTGTTTTATGTTTATCGTGTGCCTGAAGTCACCACTGTGCTCAGCAGAATATCAGTGCAGCAGGCCTACCCGTCTGCTGCGTATACTGAGCTGAGCACAGTTTTGACGCTGCACGTCTTTGCTGTAGGTACATTGGTGTTTTAATAAGTATGTTGTCGTGCAATGTCAAAATAAATGATTTTTCTTTCTTTCATTTTCTAGAAATCATGGAATAAAGCTTTGTAATTTAAGAAAGATTCAAAATATTTCGGAAGATATAATAATAATATTCCTTACCTTACCAGGAAAAAAACACGAACCTATCTCCGCAGAACCGTCGGCGTCCCAATTCCGCCAAAGAAGCCATTCATATTCATACGCATTTATCTCTTTGTTCGGTGTTTGGCAACTGCCTTGTCACGTTCTTTGTTAATTTTGGTACAAACTTTTTCAGTAACTAAATAAATAATTTTTAAATGTTTTATTACAACAAAACTAACTTTAAATGGGAAATGTGGTTTCTACAAATGTTTTCAATTTAAGAAAATCAGTATTTTTATAAGATAGCAATAAGCAATTTTTGTTGCAATAAGTGCTTAATGCAAAGCAAAATAATTAAAAATATTCAAAATCTTAGTATTCTCCTTAGCGTACCAGGAAAAAAAGGAACCTATCTCTGCAGAACCGTCGGCGTCCCAATTCCACCAAAGAGGCCATTCATATTCATACTGCCTTTCACCCTTTGTTCGATGTTTGGCAACTGCCTTGTCCCGTTCTTTGTTAATTTTACACCAGTTGTTCATTATGCCGTAATAAATTCATCTAGCTGAGCATCCTCGTTTTCTTATGCTAATTTAGTTTTTCGTGATCGTCTATAGTTTGTGTATTAATGGAGAATGAGAAAGTTGGCCTGAACGGGTGGTGATGTTTGAAAAAAAATTGTTATTTCATCAGAAACAATGTAGAAATTTTGTCTGTCAAAAATTGTTAGTAAATTCCCATTCTAGTACTTTGAACTACATCTGACTGAAAAGTTACTATCGATAATTGTAAATTTTTAATGTAGGTTATATGATTGACCCGCTACTTTTAACCCTTCATTTAAATATTTTAAATATTTTTTGTGTCAAGAGATTTATCTCTTACTTATCTACATCTAAGATAAAGATATAAAAAAGATTTACATAAAGCTATGAATGGTCTAGTTCGAGAATCTGTATAATATAATTAAGCTCCGATTTAATTAATACCAATTGAATTTTATCAAGTGTTTTAACTCCAGAACATTATAAGGCGGAGGACTCGAAGTTGTTAACGTAAATAAGTTCATTTTATCTCATCCCTGGCTTGATAAAGGCCCGCTGAGTGGAGATTCTGTAGAAAATGGCTGATTTACATACGAATGTTAATAACTTGCTCTCGGCACGAATCTTGCTTCAAACTGGTTTTATGTACGGCTAAGGTCATGTGATGAGCGATTTTGGAGAGCGAACGTTAAGCAACGGTTTGCCAATGCACAAGAAGAAACAGCTTTTGTATCTGAATAATATTTTGTACCTACTCTTATTTGTTCTGTGAGTCCCGTCAGAGCGACATGAGACAAGTTTCTTTTTTCTATAAAAATAGCATTGTAAAATGCATAATTAAAAAGTTAAATTAAATTAGATGGCTGTTTCAACTTTATCGATAGTCAAACATTTCTAAAAATATTTCTTTCGAATGCGAGGATATTACTCTCATTGATGAAACGACGGTGGCCCACATCGTAGATAGGCGTATATACTATAAAATTTCAATGTGTCCTCATTAGGTCTCTGTAGCATAATGTACATGGTGCATTGGGCCGAATTCCCAATGATGCGGGATCGAGTTCCGTCAGAGCGACATGAGACAGGTTGCTTTTTTTCTAGTATATTTTCTTGTTTAACAATTTCCACAACTGATTAATAGTTTAATTAAGAAAATAAGACCACCTTAAGTTTTCCTTGATATAGAGCAGCATTTAGTTTGGCTATTGTACCTATATGGCAGTGGCGAGTGGTCCAAATATGGCGAAGGTAAGCCGGACCAAGAAAAATCTACAAATAAAACAATAATTAACATGGAAATCAAAACATTTTGTTCACTTTGTAACTGCCTGGCATGATATATATTTAACTAATTGGTGATCTGCATGGTGGATAACTGTGGTGGGATTGAAATGTGAGCGATGTGGCCATGACAACTCGCTGTATACGTGGCCACAGCCTTACTAGATAGGGGCGTGACACAAAGTCCCAAATAAGGTGGATGAGAAATCAGAACATCTTATTTTAAAGACAACCTTTAAAATAATTAAGCCATTCATTTTATTATTGCGTGCTTTGTCTTAAGTTTGCTTAATATGTAAAAAATAAACATAAAAAAGATAAATTATTTAAAATCACATTGTCACTAAATGTTTTGCATAAATGGTCACATAAAATTAAAATACGTTTTAGATTATGAAATCGAGAGCAATGTATTTTAAATTATTTTATTTTGTAATAGGTAGGTTTATAACATAGTTCGGTTAGCATATTATTATCATGTCTGCATTAGGTAATAATTATTAGATACCTAATATATACTTAGATATTATTATCAATTTTCTGTCTATACTTATATTATAAAAAGGTTTGATTGTTTGCTTGTTCGTTTGTTTGTTTGCTACGAATAAACTCTAAAACAAGTGAACGGATTTGGATGGAATTTGGTACACAGTAGATAGCCTGGTTATTATTCTTTTTATCCCGATATTCCCACGGGAACGGGAACCACGCGGGTAAAAACCGCGAACGACCCCTAGTATAGTATATATATACCTACTGTAACTATAGTTACCTAATTACCTGTATAAGTATTTATACTGTCCCTGTTACCAATAATTTAATAATAATAAAAAATGCTGTACTTAAGTGTTTTTAACTAGATAAAAACATATACGTATTTCTTGCTTTAACTAGAGGAAAATGCCTCCTTTCTTCATGTTATAACGGACAGACCATTTAATTACATACATGGTAAAAAGCAGGTGATTGGCTAAACTTATAAAATGTTAATCCAGTTTTATTTGTATGACGGGCATAAGAAACAACGTTTAATTGCGATGCTTATCACCACATATTATGCATGATATTATTTTTAATTTAAGCCGACCTCAAAAAGAAACAAGTTTCCCGTTTTTATTTCGGTATGCAGCAATACTGTAGTTGGAAAAGTGAGAATATTTTTTGGAAACAGAAAGAATTATCAATATTTTATAATACTCCTCTTGAATTTTTATCACAGATTATATTTACTTAACTAGGTATAACTCATTTAACTAGGCATAAAGGTGTGTAACAAATAATGTAACAATAGGCACACATTTTTGTACGAAAGTTTATTAAAATATTGGAACAAAACTGTTACTGAATTTAACGAGGTCTAACTTACTATTCGTAATGGCTGCGTTAATTTTAAGATTTGAATTTGACCCATTACCTACACACTAACTATATATCACTGACCTGACGTAAAAACACATTATCTTATTAAATTATAAGTTTTCTTTTTTAAGATATGAGGTTCTCAATTCGAGGGTTTTTTTTTTATGTATGTTACTCGATTACTCGAAGACGGCTGGACCGATTTGAGTAATTATTTTTTTGTTCGAAAGGGTATACTTCACATGTGGTCCCATTGTCATCATGTCAGGATCTGATGATGGGATCCTGGAGAAATCCAGGGAACTCTTCAAATATTATAGGCACTCCTATAGCGATTTCGGTGTTTTCTATGGTAATTTATGCAATTGCTTCCGGAATGCACCATTTGGTAAAGTGGAACTGATGGTGAAGACCACAAATGGTCATGGAACTATTAAATAGGTACTTAGCATTTCACGGCAGCTATACGATTACTTTAATGTAGTTCATAAGCAATTTATGCTCGACTCAATGCATGTGATGAAGTGTAGCTGATAATGAGGTATCGGGAGAACTCCTCAATAAGTAACGTCCCTGCACCGGGAAAAGCAACATTTTGTAAAAGGTGATGAGGAGTTGTCATAAGGTTATCAGCGTAGGCACGGGAGACCTCTTTTACCTTTAAAAATTGTGAAATAAAAACTTTTTATAAAAAAATTAAAACAGACTTTAAAAAACTAAAAAGCAAAAAATAAACCTTTTGGAGTCGGTGCCAGCCAAGGCAAGAAAAATAAAATAGTACACTTCTTTATTTTATAGAAATATAAATCACAATAAGCTAATTTTAATAACTGATTTACAAATTTCACACATTAGGTGCTACTAAATGTTTGTAATTTAAAGCAGGTTGAGCCTAAAACGTTTTGTTCTGTCCAATCACATTTTTATTACAGTCACACGTCTACCTATACAGATATATTAGTAGAAGAGGCACGCCTCACAAACTTCATGAATCCCAATGTTCCGGAAAAAATAAGGAGGCTATTTATATTCCGGGTGGTATGACTCCGCTTTTCTATCGCGCAAATCTGAGTAGGCCGCACTAAAATATACCAAGGTAACCATCGATATTATTGGTAGCATTTGGGGCTACAATTCGGTTTGAAACATAAAATTGTATAGGATATTGGAAGAAAAATATGCCGAATGAAATTTTCTTACTAGAAGTTTTAAAAGTTCATTAAACTTTCTGGACATTTTGTTTTTATAATGCAAGCAGTGAATTGATTGTTATGTTTTTGCTTACAACACGCTTCTTTGTACATTTCATTAGAAAAAGAAATGAACTCAAATCTCAATTGGAATGCGTGCTGTTTTCTGTATTAGCAAAGTTTTTACCTAAAAGCCTTTCCAAAATGACGATTCGGTTTAATGACTAGTCTGTTTATTTATAATTCAATCACGATTATCAGTTGCATCCTGCCAAATGCAAGGCGCGAATGACAACTAAGAGGGTGGCTCGTACAAGAAGTACCTCCCGAAACAAAGGGACGCCTATCCCAGCCACGCGTCGGGAATAACAACGCGCCAGTTTCCAACTAAAATATCTTAGGAAAAGGCGGAATTACTCGATTACGTTTCTGATCATGTACCACTGGCTTCCTTTCCACCGTCGCGTTAACACCACACGACCTTGATTTATGTTTGTCTCCAAATGATTTACGGCGATTTAAAAGGATACCCGTTTTTATCACCTACAAATTAACCTTTACAATAAGACAACTCTTGATGAACTCTTTAATCAAATGTTATATAGTATTACAAACTTGTTAACGCAAAAGAAGCAGAATATAATTTAAAAACGGTGGTGCCGCTAAATAAATTCTTTCTCAGACATTTTTATATTTCCCTTACATTTGTGCATTCACTTCAAACTTAATTAGACTTTATAGAGCGTGCCTTCCCAATTTCGTTTTACTCTCGCCTGGCGCAGGAGACTTATTCATTGGGCCGGGGGCGTTGAGGGGGTAGGAAGGGGTGGTGGGGAGGGCTCGGCCCAAAATAGCAAATAAATGAGACGAAAATGTAAATGTTGCGCTTCAAAGATGAAAAGCGCGCCGCTCGGCCGTTCTTGTTAAGCTCATCGCAAATGTACCAGAATTAGGTGTGCGTCTAAAATAATTTTCAGCCCAGATGCGAACAACGGTATAGTTACGTATAAACAACTGCGTGAGATACATAACAATATAAACATCCGTCGGTTTGCTAGCCTTTGCTTTGGGAAGATGTTAAACAACCGCGCTGATGGTACAATAGTGAATCATGTTCCGTTTAAAAATATGTACTACCAAGTGTGTTTCTTTAAAGACTTTCGCAATACATGTGTATTAAAATCAGAATTTTATAGAGGAGTAAACTTTGTCTTTTGAAAAAAAAATACAAATTAATAAGATACCTATATAAGGATCAAATCCTGTGTCGTTTTTGGGTAAGAAAATTTTGAAATATCTGAAGAAAAATTTTCTGAATTACGAGTATATATATTTAATCACGTCTTTTACATCGATTAGAATTCACTAGCAATCACGCCCAAATGTCGATTAATCATCTAGGCTTTCGTCCAGTCCTTCGCAAAAGGGAAATATTATGGCACAATCCTTATTTATAGTCCCCGAGCTCCCTTACGTTTAGTCCCACACCGTTCTTAGAATGTTCATTTGGATTTGAAGCACGTTCATTCATTCGAAGGAAACAATAGTTTCTAAACTATGTAGCTATGTAGGTATATGTCGAAGGGTCTTATTTCTCTTTCTCTGTATTTCGTTAAGAACTGCGTTCACTAGACGGGACAGGTCGTGTCGCAACGAAACGCAAAAATATGCCTGTCTATTTTTTGTATAAAATATCCTCCACTAGCGACGAATCGGAACGGGCGGGCGGGCCGCAACGCATTTGTGCATCGCTCATTTTTCAGCAGCGGTGCATTGCGATTTGGCCCGACATCCACCGCTAATGGACGCCATCCTTTAGAGCAGGGATTCCCAAACTATTTTGGGACCCCTTTTGCAAACTGAACTGTTACGTGTTAAGCCCCATAGGCAAATTACTTTAAGAATCCTTTGTCTAGTTTTTTTCTTATAAAATACTTACCAATTTAATAACTTTCGTTTCGATTGGTTAAGCGAGTAAGGTGAACTTAAAATCATTTTCTCATCAAAAAACAAAATAAATAGACATAAAATTAAATTACGTAAATATCAAGTATAAATTATCGTTTTAGTTTATGTCAACCCTTGGGAAATCGATATCGATCCCCTGGGATCCAGTTTAGGAATCCCTGCTTTAGAGTCACCTCTGTTGAGACTGAAAAGGCTTAGGCTACGTCTAGACGTATGATATAGCTACATCCACATTTGGCGACGCAGATACTCGGCGCCGAAGAACTAGCTATTTATTATTAGCACGATAGCATTACGAAGACCACATTCTAGTTCCGACTTACAATAATGTTTGTAATTAATTAGTTCGCGTTTAGAATAATTTACGAGATGAATACCATTAGGAGAATCATGTTCTTTTTATTTTATTTAAATTATAAGAGAAGGTTTGGTTCATAAATTAGTAGGTAGATATTAAATTGCTTAACTAGTTCTATGCTGTGAAAAAATATGCTGTTTTTATGTGTAGAATGAAAAAAAACGGGACCAACTTTGGACAAACGCTATGTTAAAACGTTGGAATAATTTCAATTGGTTCAGCCGTCTTCGAGTAATCGGTGAACATACAAAAAAAAATATAGGTACAATCGGGATACATCCCGGTTGACCAGTAGTTATTTTGGGAAACGTTTTCTCAAAAATTACTAAGTTCTATTATTTGTGATATAAACGTTTTCTGTATATCTGTTACATTTTTAGTAAAGCTCCCTAAGAAAACATTACTGATACTAGTTGCTTTTTTCTAGTATATTTTCTTGTTTAATATTTATCACATAAAAATAGCATTGTAAAAAGCAAAATTAAAAAGTTATAAAAACATTACGGGAAGTTCCCCGACTGTACACGACGAATTGAAAACCTTCTATTTTTGGAAGTCGGTTAAAAAGGGCCTTCTTAAGCTAGACATCTCTATTGAAGATGCTCCCTCGGATATTGTTTCCTAAATAAGTTTAATAAAAGCGCACATAAGCCGAGTGTGGCGACATATGTTGGTTCGGATTATGTTGAATCATTGTGAGTATTTTTATGACATGTGTCTTATATATTTTGGAGAAATTGTCTGGCTTAAATTTTAAACAATAAAATATACTAAAAAAATCAACTTGTCTCATATCGCTCAGACGGGACATAAACGATATTTCA
Source organism: Chrysoteuchia culmella (assembly GCA_910589605.1). Classification (NCBI taxonomy): domain Eukaryota; kingdom Metazoa; phylum Arthropoda; class Insecta; order Lepidoptera; family Crambidae; genus Chrysoteuchia; species Chrysoteuchia culmella. The sequence goes on from OU342654.1 coordinate 13,734,320, forward strand.
ATTGTTTCGGTTTACATAAAAATAGCATTGTAATTGCAAAATAATAAAAAAACAAAGTAAACTTGCTCAAGAATATGAAACTTGTAAAGAGCTACCGAGACGATCGATAGCGATTGTCCATGTGCTACGTGATTGTCAAATGTGATTAATGTGCAATTGAAGCAGTCTTTAATATTTTTGGGTTTTTTGACTTGAAACAGTCAATTGCATTCAATCACGTTAGTGCATTGACATTGACAGTAGCATCAATCGCCTTGGTAAACGATCAACGGCGATTGATCGTATCAGTGCCTCTTAAGATTTTTTTATTATAAAATAAGAATGTGTGTCAAACAATTTTGAACAACTTTTTTTAATAATGTCTTAGGCCTAATGATTTTAAACGTAATAAGGTTTTACCACGAAGTACTGTTGCTAACTTGCAAAAGCTTTTTTCTTCAGCACATGTCGTGAGAAACTGTAATCTTGCGCTAACATTAGCACCGTAGAAATTATACCAGCTTAACATGCGATTTGAAATATTTGTATCCGTTATACCTCGGGAAAGTTATTGCTATTTAGCGATTGTGCGCGATTTGTAAACTCAATTTAAAAAAATATGGGTCAAAATATAATAAAATAAAATTTGGGTATTATACGTAACATTATCGTACCTACCATGTTAGGAAATTATGCTTAAAATGTTAATAAAACGTTACAGGCAAAACAAGGTGCAATTTTTTACTTGTTGTCACGTTTTAGTCCCACATGACAGAAAAGTATGTAATAATTCTTTAGTAGAATGTATAAAACTTTAAGAAAACGCACTTAAACATAAAGCTGTTTTCAGCAAAAACATCTGCTTAAATGCACCTTAAAGTACTAAGATTAAGTAATATTTTCAAATAAAAAGCTTCGCAGGGCAGTTCATATACCTATGCATAATCCAGATGCAGTTTTTTGCATGCACGCCTTCTCCTAAAAGCTTTTTATGCCATTGTCTTAAGTGCTATTTTCGCGTAAAAAGCTGCACAGAACGGAGTCCACCTATGCATATCTTTATAATTATCTAAAAGTGCATCGTTGCATCCGCTGGTTATGGCCGTGTGCAGATCTTTGATACTCTGTTCTAAGAAACGCAAGGGCACTGCACTGTTGCCGTTTTTGCATTACTTTATGTACTTACCGCGTAGATAGAGATTCCTGTTAAGAAGTTTTAAAAGTCTTGAGATATTCACTTGAATATAAAATGAGTGGAAATGTTCATGGATTTTATTAAAAATGGTGTTTAAATTTCTGAACTTTTCCATAACATAATAATAGCATTTAACGTAATGGAAACTATAACAGAAAAAATACAAAAATTCTCTTCAATCGAAAAGCATCACAAGACCGGCGTCGGCCTCATTACAATGGAATACTTATTGTGTTTAATTTTGCGATACCCGACGAGTTAAGATGTAATTTTATAACAGATTATTTACACACTTCACTAAAAATGCATATAGGATAAAAAACCTTTCCGTTCATTTAAAAGTTTACCCTAATTTGTATAGATATTCTATACATATACTGTAAGTATTATTAGAACAAAACAAAACTAGAAACACGTCACATTTTTCTCTCAATACAGTGAGCAAAATAATAATGATTTATTCATGAAAATGAATTAATTTGTCCGAGTGGAAAAACGAGGACGCTCGCAAATCCACTCCTGAATTCATCTGAGTCCCGTAAATATTTTATAGCCGCCGAAAGAAAAAATACGCGAACAAATTACTGAGAAATATCGGGAGCAGTTTTCAATCTTATTCCTTAAGTGGTGTACAAACGATAAAAATAAATTTAGCACTTATGGGCATTTATTGCTGAGATTTCTAGAGTTGTGTGTACGCACTCCCTCCTAATGGTGTGGGGTGAACGAAGGCTTCAGCCTTATATTGTAATGAATTGAATGTGGATAAATGGTGAAGTGTTTATATATATATATAAATAACATAAAAAATATTCTTAAAAAAAAAAAACAAGATCAAGCTTTAATAATTGCAATATAGGTATACCTTGCGGCTCTACCATCATATATAAGACACCATCATATCATAAACACTTTGTTTGAGATAGCGGTAGGCCTCCAGACTGTCTTTTAATGCTTTTCCAATACTTACCATTCTTTATGGTAAATTTTACTACTAGAAGAACTACTAGTAAACAATTTTTATCAGTCTAATTACATGCAGTTCTATTTAACTCAAGACATCGATACAAATAAAAGTATAAACATAATCGAACCGCCGATAAACTCTAAAAGCAAAGGCAACCGTTTTTACTCACTATAAAACTTAATAACTATATTTGTTTTAAAATATCAAGGTTAATTGTAAATAGTCAGTTTGCGTAGGACGCTTAGTTTGTATGTAAATTCGCTTAAAGTTTTTACGATCGATCCGTCCAATCGGAACGGAATGAAGCTGTATCGCTCGAAATAAAGCGGTGGACATCATTATCAAAGGAGCTGTCATCGGTGTGACATTCTATTTAATTTATGGCACCAATTTAAAACGAATAAGCGCAGCGACCATCAGCCATACTTCCCTTTTTTTTAAATTTAACTCTTTTTTAATTCCCTTCGGAGATATTAATAGCTGTAACATTAAGTTTAGTTGTATCACTCTCAAGACGGTTTCATAAAGATTTATTGTGTTAATTATCGTTATGTAGAATTACAAAAGTTTTAAAGTAACTTATCAATGAGTTGATGGTGTTATTGGTGGAGAAACTTTTTGATATAATGCTGGGTTAGTCTGTTTTTTGTTGTAAAGTTATAGGATACATGACATCTTTGGAAGTACTTATGTATTAAAGAACTAGCTGCCGCCCGCGGTTTCAACCGCGTGGTTTCCGTTCCCGTGGGAAAATGGAGACCAAAAGTAGGCTATAATTTAATCCAGGTTATCTTCTATATATGTGCCAAATTTCATCCAAATCGGTTAAGTAGTTTAAGGGTGAAAGAGTAACAAACATCCAAACATCTTCACAAAACTTTCGTACTTATATTAGTAGGATAGTAGGATAGGATACTCATTACTAGAGGTACGGAATATTTTCTCAAATAACAAATATGAAGTTTAAATAGAAAAATATTGAAAAAAATAAACTGGGCCACAAGTGAATTCTCAGATGGGACTCCAATCTATCGAAAAATTGCATTGAAAAATGCAAAAATCATTAAAAAAACATTAATTTTTCCTGATAAGGATTTTTCGCATCAATTTCGCATTTTTTACCTATTTAACGTAATAACAAAAATAGGTATGTTTTCGAGTGAAACACAATTTAACATTAGGTAATTATTTGTTACCATGGTTGAAATTTCAAAATTTGACTCCTTAAAAGAGCTGTTCTTCCTTTGGTCTAAAGAAACGTTCTGCGTTTGTTGGCTGTTGGTTGGACTCCAGATGCTCTGTAATGCTGCTTTAGCAAAGAATGATAAGATCTGCGTCACTTTAAGTGGCGCCAAAACCGAATCGTATCAAAATCATCTACAGTTATTGTTTATGTCGCAGAAAATACGTACAACTTATAAATTTGCATCTATCGGGGTTATATCAATTTTTTCGCATAAATTCGCAACTATTTCGTAAATACGAAAATTTTTTACACCTCTAGTCATTATGTATCGTGAGTGGACGTAATATTCACTACGTAATAGTATTTTTGTTGCCTCAGTTGATTCCATCGCAACTTTAACAAGCAATGAACGTCAAGTTTTACATGACTGTATGTCAAATTCCACTCCGTTCCAATCAAAACAAGGATCTGATTGTTACTTTATGTCTCATACGTTACAAAGTAACACAAAGGAGCATTATTTCAATTTGTAAATGTGTGTTGTAAAATTACAAGATTGTTCCAGTTAATAAATTTCACGTAGGTACATATGTAAATACATGATAAGACCTACCTCACAGTGGTTTGTATTGAGAAAAACGGAAGGAGTTTTGTTTCATTTTTACAGCGTTGTAAAATTCTAAATATGTCTCCAGTTAATTTACTATGGTAATTCGTTTTATGGAATAACAATGTACAAGTTGTGGAACGTATTATGGTAACCAGTAATTACTTTGGTTTCGAAACAGTTTCTTTAGGCATGTTTATTTACAAATACTATTTGTCTTACGAAATCGAATTCTATCAAAATTTATCTATTTTTTTTGTCTCACTGCTTTTACGTTTTAAGAGAGAGTTGAGAAAACTACAACTTTGAGATCTTAGCTCAAGTTACACCCGGCAGGCTGATTATCTAACAACAATTCACCTTGTTATTGGTTTCTTCACTGTTATTACTGTCGCATTATACTGTATGACAGCCAAAATAACGACGAAACTGAAACTGAGCCGAGTTTTTGTTAAATAATCAGCCCTCGGTGTAAAGTATTTCATATTTTCCTCTTTCAAATAAATTGCTGCGTCCAAAACTTTACACAGAGTTACATTTCTACTTAGATAACTTTAAACGTACTAAGGTATACCAAATTCGTTGTATTTGTTGACCCAAATAAAGAGAAAAAAAATCTAGAATTTATTTGATTAAAAAAATATTGTTTTTTTGTTCCAGGCGTGTTGCAAGTAAGGTCCGAACGCGGCTCAACGCGGTCGACCTTACTAACAGGTGAGGCGGCAACGCCTTACAGAACATGATACTAAGGTTTGAACCACCACCTTATTTTATACCCCATAAGACCCAAAATCTCTCAGCAATAAAACCAGACTTGAAATATCAACCAACTCTCTATCCCTTTTAAAGTGCATTCTTGTGACAAAGACGGGACATATTTTATTAGTTCTGACTGTATCGTTACAAATATACAACAGTTAGGTGTAAATGACGGTTAAGATCTGTATCTCGTCAATTTTCACTCGTTATGCATTTTTTAATAAATATCCTGCTGGTTTTAGTACTAATTCATGTCAAAATATGCTAAATGAGCACGTGATATATAGTTCTAGAATGGCTCATTTAACTTAATTATTTGGGTTTTAATTGCAATTTACTTATTTAAGCACCGGATTTCTGTAGTTACCGTTAATAAACATTTTTGGTACAAAAGTATACAAAAACAGTAAAATTATTTCACGGTGCGCTTGACTGAAAATTCTGAAGACATTAGAGATAGAGAAAAGTAGTTAATGACGATAAAATAGTAAACTTCGATACAAACTAAATATAATCGTAAGATGATAACTTATGTAAGACCTTACAAAAATTAACCTATCCTACGTTTCTATTGAATAAAATTTAGTTTTTCTTTAAATTGAAAAATTACAGGACTACAAACTGATATTTTTTTATTTAAATAAATATTTTTTCTTGTCATTCCATTGAATTTCAAAACATTTTACACAACTAAAATGGGTTTACGATGCGATAGTTTTTAATTTTTATGAATAAAGGGTTAATTTGCATAAAGTCTACTTGTCGGTCAGCATGATGCATAAATGTGCATACACGCCTAAACGTGCCTAAAGGCACGATTGATCGCCCACGTAGCCGATTGCATTTTTATTGCACGTCCACTGGATCTGAAGGCCGAAATGCAAATGAGGAAATTTTTGTGGTCCGTAAGAAAAAGGTAACACAAAAAGATTAATGTATCCTTATTAGCTAAAATGTAGAACTTCAGTAGAGCAATTGAAAGAAGAATAAACATATTTGTTGGACCCTAAGAAAAAAAAAGGCGCACTACTCAAAATAAAAATAGTTTTTTACAAGCTAATACTCCCTGGTATAAAAAGAAAATTCAAGGAAAAAAATCATACAACTATCTATTTAACACCAATAAAAGCAAGAAAAATCCGGATAAGTGCGAGTCGGACTCGCCCACCGAGGGTTCCGCACAAATTTGTAGATATCTAGGTACATAATGATATAAATAGTTCAGGAATTTCTTACAGTTTTTTCTAAAGTTTTCCCGAAATTTAGTTTCCGAAACTAAAGACTATATTTTATAATTTAATTACAAATGTATAGTTTTTAGCTTTTTTCCTGTATTTGTAATAAAAGACGATATTATTTACTAAATTTCATAGTTACAGGTCAACCGGAAGTACCCTATGAATTTTGGTTTCCTTGAGAGTGTAGAAATTCACGTTTTTTGCGACATAAACGGTCCTATTTACCGACTTCAACAAAAAAGGAGGGAGGTACTCAATTCAACGAGTATTTTTTTTTTGTTCGATCGGGTACACTGTCAATTTGGTCCTGTATAAGTCTCATTGAGATCCGATGATAATCTTCGGAGATATCGGGCAATAGGGAAATATCATACACGTTTTGGCAAGTAGTCGTTTACCTAGATGATATCATGGTTGTGTATGGGCTGATTTTTAGCGTAAGTAACGGCACATGATGTAACTAAAAAATCTGAAATAAAAACATTTTATAAAAAAAAATCAAACCGACTTCAAAAAGTAAAAAATAAAACTTTTGGAGTCGGTGCTAGCTAGCTAAGGCAAAAAAATATATAGTTAATAGAAGTGCAATGTAGAATGCCTTGGCTGGCACCGACTCCAAAAGTTTTATTTTTTACTTTTTGAAGTCGGTTTGATTTTTTTTTATAAAATGTTTTTATTTATTTTTATGTTAGTTTACAAGTTTAATTTTTTACCCATTCAACAAACTGTTGACCTAAATATATGGTTTTAATTTCAACTCGATACCTCCACGCGTTCTCGAGATAAACGAGGACAGACGGACGGACGGACAGACGAACAAAAAGTGATCCTATAAGGGTTCCTTTTTTTCTTTAGAGGTTCGGAACCCTAAAAAGGGCTCGCAAAGGTTGTCGCGAATGAAACGACTATAGTTGTATAAGCTTTTTGATCCTTTGAAGTCACTAAAACCCCTTAACACACCTGTTTATTCACAATTTAATTTACAACATTCTGCACGATTTGCAACAAAGTTGCTGGAGTGATATTGAAGGTCGACGTTTTAATCTGCGACAAAAAATGGCGGCTTTTCGGAGAACCAGGCATGATTTTATAAAGGAATCGCATGAGTATGTTTCGCTGTCACTTAAGTTTTATGGGCGGTCGAATAAAATACACGCACGCTTTTACACGCCATGTATTTACATGATTTCTTAACATATCAAACATATTTTTAGTTGACACTGAATTTATAGCGCCGACGAAAAGCAGAAGCGAACTTGTGTAATCTGCTGGAGTCACACGCAGACTTTTGAACTGAAAATATCTGGAATCACGGAAAATTGTGAAGGCTATGACAGCTTGAATCGGAAAGTGGAACTAGAATTAACATAGGTATTGTACAATAAAGTCTGATGTTGTACCTTCATGGAAAAGTACCACGCGAACAGTACGAGAGTCGTCGGTCGAATATTTTATTTTAATTCGTTGATCGGAACGTATCGACGTTTCGATCTATTCCGGGCGGGATTCGAATGTTGTCCTTGGAGATAACATCGGGCCTATGGGACGCGTGGAATACTAAGTTGGGACCACCGGCCATCGAAGCCTAAACGGGCAGCAACCGAATGAGGAGGTACTATGGCAATTGCCACGATGGAATGTGATTCGTGATGATGCTTGACAAACAAAAGACAGAGTAATTGTGTAGTTCTTTGGTGGTTAAAATATGAGTAGATTGTGTGTCTTTAAATTAGAATAGAAAAATGTGATTTTTACTTTCGGAAATTCAAATATCCAAGATAAATGCAAATGGTAAATGCAAAAATGACCATCTCGCTCTCTAAAATGTCGATGAATTGAAAACAGTCATTGTTATTTAATTTATTAAAGCTAAACATTGGCGACCAATGATCTACTTTCGAAATATTTCTAATTTTTACATATTTTATCGCGTTTTATAGACAGCGATTTAGAAAAGGCAAACTTATGGCAAAAAATTGTAAATCAATGGATCTCGAGGTCACTTGCGATGCAAATTCTTAGCTTCTTCGACTCTTGATATTTTGAGAAGTGTGAATTCGTTATACTACTGTGAATTTTGACGTAGATAATGGCGGGTCTTCTTTAGAATTGCAAATGAATCGGCAATTTACTTTGAATCGTAAACCCGGGATATGATCCAGCCAGTTTTCGCGCCATTAACCTCTGGACGCCCCCACTCCTTGTTGTTCGCGTTATTACAAATATTGTTTGTGTCTACGCAAACATTTGGCTCGTATTTGAATTTATGTCGGCGTGATGAAATTTGGTTTTCTATGGTTGTATTAATTGGTTGTAATTTTTGTATTTTATTACGCGTGAAATTTAACTTATACTTATCTGAAAATTTGTAGGTATATATTTCCGTAAAAACATGACAATACTGTAATATAGAAGAGATTTATAGACTTCTTGGAATTACCAAGGTTATCACTACATAGTATAAAGCAAAGTCGCTTCCCGCTGTCTGTCCCTATGTATGCTTAGAACTTTAAAACTACGCAACGGATTTTGATGCGGTTTTTTTAATAGATAGAGTGATTCAAGAGGAAGGTTTATATGTATAATAACCTTCAATATAGAGTAGAGAAATACTGTAATTTTTGAGGTTTCTAATGTGATGTCGTAAATGATTACATTTTCTCCGCTTACATTGCAAACGCAGGCTGAACCCTACGAGATTTATCAAAATAATGTATACCTAATCTAAGTACCTATATCTAAGTATTTGTACACCTTGAAAAGGTTTACTGAAAACTCCGCGGTGGTATATGTTTATCTCTTATGGATAATAAATAAAATACAAAGTGAAAATACTTTAAAAACGTTCAATTGTTATTCTTAAATAATAACATATTGTAAGATTTTCATTTAGTAAATAATTTCCAATAAAATACAAAGTCGAAAGTCGAAAGGGCAAACTGTTTATTTGTGCATCGAACCGTGGGAGTGGAAGTAACATTCAAACAGAACATACTTGTGGTTTAGATAACACAACTTGACAGCTTGTAATAATGTCCAAACTCGTCCTATCACCAGTGCTATTGAAATGCGGACCTGACCAGTGTAAGTAGAGCTTTTGGGATTAAGATGACAACCCGCGTTGATTTGATTAGAGGGTGAGCGGCGGGGGGTGGGGGGGGTTCTAATTAGGTTGGTGGCACATACTCGGCTGGCCTATGCTGTAGGATTGAGTCGTAAATGTCAACTGGAGTGGCCTCAGCCATCGTTCTGCTGCTCTATTTACTCGCACTTGAAGAGAAAAAAAACTAGACGCCCGGATTACGATTCCTGATGGAAGTTTCGAGTTGGAATGGAATAAAGTTAGATGAGAACCGAAGTTCTTGATGCGATGGCTCAAGTTTCTCGACGGATTTTGTCCTAATCCCGTTTGATAGATGCTACGAAGTATATAGAGATATATACTCGTATGAAGCTACCTACATACACGACATTTTATGTGAAGAGATTGACGAAAACGTGAAACCAAGCTGCGATAGAAATCCAGTTCAAGAAAATTTTATGGTTGTGTATGATTACCTAAACAATTTCTCAGATATTTCAATTTGTTGTGTAGCTAGTCTATGATAACAATAAATACCTTATGTCGAAGTAAATCCAGAATATTTGTTATCAACGAGAGAGCGATTTATGCGCAAAAATAGATTATGTATTTACGTCTTGGTTCATAATATATATATGTTACCAACGTAATCTTTGAGATACCATAATGGTTTAATTGATTCCGGTTCAGTAGTTATAACATAATTTATGGGCTAAAGCATATCGACATCGAAATATATTTGCATGTTATTTCATCTGAATCTTCTAGTCTCACACAGCGGGGTGTGTTTTCTCCAAATTGGCAGAGATCCAATCGTAAATTGGAAGTAGTTAGAACATATACCCTCCAACATAATATACTTATGTATGTATGTTGCCTATCATTGGTCCGACTTGGTTCATACAAGCACAGATAATATAATACTATACAAGCAAGCGATATTCAAAAGCAACAACTGAAGCTAAAATATTTTTGTTTAAACAAACGACAGTCTCACGCTGACGTTGCTGACCTAAAATAATTTGCTGCCACAAAACTGTACAAAATCAATCATCGCGACCTGCCACAATTGTTATGTAACACAAAACAGTCAACAACGCGTTTCCAACATAAACAAAAAGTTGTAAACATGTTTTTTGTCGCCTACGAAAACTTGAGTTCGGGAGAAAAAAGGGAAGCATCCAAATCGGCTATTTTATGTAAAACGCGTGACTATTCACCGTATCGGATGTCTTATGAGGATTTATGTATACTCGTATTCCAGGGTAAGCCGGCTCAATAGGCGGGTTATGGTTAAAAATAAACAACGTTCGTATGCGAGCTAGATTTTCAATGATTTAAACCGAATTCCACACGTTTGTTGACTGCTTATGTCATTTAGTTTATGTCATTAGTTTGAGATTTACCGATATAGATTAATTTAGAAGATGTTTTTGATGCAGTCATGAAGCTATTTTATGATTGTCAAATAATTTTTGGTATATATTATTTACATGTTAAACTTTTTGTTATTAATATAATTAAAGGATGGATATAAAATAAGTTTAAAAGAGAAAAAAATGAACTAATAGTATCTGTTGAAGTAAATTAGAAGTTATATTTTATTTTCAGGTTACATCAAAATGTCTTTAGTTTCGTTAACGACTATGTTTATCAGCAAACAATTCATAAACATGTATACCTCTAAATAAAGCTTCATAACGAAACGGCATCCAATGAAGTTTTTACAGCGTACTGATTGGGCCCACCTGACCACACCATCGGACGACAATTATCGTATTTTAGTGCCTGCTACGAAATATTATGTTGTACAACTTCATAATTTGTTCCCAGGTTGCCGTGCCCTTTCACACAGACATCCCTAGCGAGTTTACGACAAGGTGAATATAATTTTATATTATTATCTCACTTTCTTTATTGTTTATTATCATAATTTCAATACAGCTGGCTTAAAATTATATTGCTATTTATGTGTGCGTGTTATCGCAAACATCAGTTGTTCCAAATTTAATTTGGAAACGTACGATGTTCGCTTGTTTTCTTTTTTATTTTTATTGTATTTAAACGGTCACTGATATTGAGCTGAAGTCGATTACTTGGTGTAAGTTTTTTTTATAATCTCGTCGTAATCTTGAAAGAGTATAGTATAGTATATCTCGTTATACAGCCAGATACCGTTGCTCGTGTTTAAACCGAAGCCAGTTTATTTGTAAATTATAAGTATGAAAACATCTAAAATACTTTGTAGAAGATAGACACCGGTACTCATAAGCGGTTAACTGTATATTCCAGCTTTGACGATAGTAGGAAACTTTAGTGTATTAGCGGGTGTTTGATGGAAATAAAAAGTACAAAATTCTAACTTTTTCCACATCTTTAAATTTCAAGAATTTTCAGTTTGTTTCGAATAGCAACCTAGAAATAACTTTTATCAATTTTGGAGGAAATTTAATCACACACGAAGCAACGCTGTAAAACATATAACATAATCTTACACAGGACCAATTCGAATCGATGCGTTTGCGCAACCCACACATGTTCGAGATAAGAAAGCATAGTTTTATTTACGTTGATGTATAGCCGACCATTGGCCCGCGTTCTAACGTAAATATTTATAGACGGACGGACACTTGTTCCTATGTTTGAAGCTGTCATTCAACGCGTATGAAGCTAGTCTGTTTCGATTCTTTGTTTTTGTCTGTTTGTATGAGAAATTTTCGTTTAAGATATATATTAACGACTTCGTTGTAAGTGAGACAGTACTTAGGTGGCAGTTGTGAATTATGATATTTGCGGATAGTGAGAAAGTCAAATAGTCAACGTTTTACTCCTGTAAGTCGCTATAAAAATTAAAAGATAGTTACGTGACACTATTTGTGAGAAACGGCGTCTTAAATACTTCTAAGCATGAATCAAAGTCAAAGTCAAAGTCAAAGATTTTTATTCAAATAGACTTATAGATAAGTACTTTCGAATAGTCCAAAATTTTTTTTCCCTACCAGCCATTCAGGACATCTTTTAACTGATAAGAAGAACGGCCGCAAGAAACTTATCAGCTTTAACAGAAACAACAACATTTACAATGGAACATGTTGTTGCCAAGCACAAATTTACAATTTTGAAATATATTTAATATAAGAGGAAAATTTTCCAATATTCAATTATTAGAATATTTTCCTTTTATCTAATTTATAATAGTTATGTTTTCTGGTTGTAATGTAAATATTTCTATTTTTTTCATACTTTTCATACTTCTCTCTTCACAGTTAAGTTCACAGTTTTGAAATTAAAAATATAACTTCATTCTGCGTAAGATAAGCATTTAAAAGTACCTACTACTTATTTTCACATATCAAAAACATTGAAAACAAAGGATTTAGTCTATTATTTATTATGTCTAGAAGTTCTTTAACAGAAATTGCAAAAATAAGAAGCCTTATCGACATTGTCCCCATTATTATATTTTTACATAATAATCCTCTACAAAGTCGTTGCAAAATCGTCAATCATGATACAATACAAAAAACAAACTAATCCCTACAATTAGCTGTGTTAACACGTCGACGGACAAACAAATTTATCGTCACATTTCTTGTTACACCGAACAATTGCACCTTAGACCGTGTGGGAAATTAGCAATCGTTACTTCACCGTATTTATTTTGATAATTCGGTTGCATTAACATAATTGTTGTCTCACCCTGTTAACAAGAGTGCAAGAGTTATTTGTCATGTTATATATGTTTTCGCCTTTGTTCACCTGATATATTTTATGACCGTTTCTTGTGTAAACACAACGTCTATGGGTGTGAAATATTGTAAGCAGATTTATTGCATTCGAGCATTGTTTGCTTCGAGTCGGTGAAACGGAAAGGGTGGCTCAAGGGGCTGTCTTGCTGAATAGTAATGTCCGCCCTATTCGAGAAAAATAACAAATATTTTATCTAAAAAATCCTGAAAATAACGCCGAGAAATGACCTAGAAATATAAGGAAGAACACTAAGTAACAGCATAAGTCATTGAACTCTAAAATGTGTGGCATTCGAACACGGCCTTGCCATTGAGAGCGTTCATAAAATGAAATTGTATAATTTAATCTAGTACCTAGTATTATTTGTGGTGAAATTAACAGACGATAAAATTAAGTTTATACTCACAATAAAATGTGAGTGAGTTGCCGTCATAAAGTCTCGCGTTTTTTATTGAAGCAACTCGGCGATGGCGAGTGACGCTTGCAGTTTGGTTAAACGGCAGTTTATGGCTATTTTGGCTCCATTAATCGCTTTACTACGCACCCGAGCCTCCGCTTCGACAACCCTTCATGCCGGCACATTGATATACCTATTAACAAGTTGTTTCGTAATGGAAATCGGTGCTTCGACACTTCATCGGTTTAATAAAAAAAAATAGTAATTACCTTTTTTACTTTAATTAGCAAAAATTAATAATAATAATATATATCATATTTTAAAATTTATCTTTCGTATTGCAATTACATAAGCTAAAATTCTCGACCAGGAAACCAAAAAGTTGCAATTTGAAGACTAATTAATTTTTCCTTATGAATTTACAATTTTACACCATATTATTATCGAAATCAATTTACAAAAAAAAAGAAAAAATGAGATGAAAAGACGTAAAATACCAAATCTGAAAATTGCCCTTTAAACAAAACATATTCTGCAACAGAGTTCCAAAAAATACGAGAAGTATGAAAGATACGGCTGGGCGCCGTCGTCGGCCCGCCCGCCTTCGCTAGAGTCGGTCCTGGAAGGGCCTTAGTTCCGCCGCCCGCCGCTAGATGGCCAGGCGCGCGCTAGTGTGCGCCGCCACACTGCCGCACGCCGCCGCCACTCCGCGCTCGACCGCGCCGCCGACAGCGCGCCTCGCGTCTCGCTCCTCAGCGCATAAACACGACACGCTCGTGACAACAACTCGTCGCCTAACAATCGTCTAACAAAAATAAAGAGGAAAACTGTTGCGTCACTCGATCGAAAAATTCCAATAAATAAGACTTTCTCGTTTCAATGTGGACAATTTACAATTATAAACAATAAAATAAAACGCGATATTTCAAAAATAAATAAAAACTTAATTTAATCGAGGTTACGAGCTTATCATATCAGTGACTGTTCAACTTCTACCACCGTTTCTAAACAAATCAGCCGCCTGTTTTTCTGGACAGTAACCTGCGGTCGTCATCCGGTGGGCTAGCTAAATCGGGACTCGCGTTTAATTTTCATGTGCCGCTGCGGTGTGGACGCGTGTGTGCGCGGTGCGATGTGCCCGCGGCGCGCGTGAACCGGCCCGTGACGTTCCCGCTCCCCCGTGGCTTGCCCGGCCGCCACCCTGTACCCTGACAACCATGTCGGGGGCCTCGGCGCGCCCTGCGATGCGGCTGCCGCGTCGCCAGCGCCCGCATCCGGCCACTCCGCCGGGCCGGCCTGGTGGACCATGATGAACGGGGTCGGCGGCGCGCTGTACGACGAAGCGCACGCGTCGCCACCCGGCGGCTCGCCTCCGGCTGCGCCAGCCGCGGCCCCCCCCTCCGCCTCCAGCGCTTCGCCGGCCTCCGTGGGCTCCAACCCTCCACAGGCTCCGCTGCACATCCCAGCTAAGCGATATGAACCTGAACCGGGGGTCATCCGGCACGCACAGCAGCCGTGGGGCTACCCACCGGACGCGCCGCCCTCCTTCGAGCACCAGTACCCCACCGGCCCTACATACTACAACCTGCCAGTCGAGAGGGAGCCACGTAAATCGGCGCTACCTTTCTGGCCGACGAGCGGAGGCGATTATAAGCCGTACGCGGACGGTGGCTGCCATCAAGGATTCTCCCAACCCTGCTGGAACTATGCGTATGGGGCGCCGCGAGGTGACCAGCCCCTGCCCTACGTCGGTGGCGACGAGCGCCGGACGGCCGTCTCCGAGGCATCCAGCTTCTCCCACGACGCCTACGGATTGCGGAACTACGCTCCTGAGACGGTGTCCACGGGCCCCTACCCGCCCCCAGGCTCTCTACCCGGTCAGTAACACTTATAAATATTTACAACAATACTCGAATCTCGCACTCACGTTTTTACGTCCGGTCGCGATTCTGTTTGTAATCTTTTAGTCGAACTTATCGGTGTGCCAAACGCAGTCTGACAAAACATTTTCCTGAATTTATAAACACGTATACAAAGTTTGCGAGTGCCAGTTTCGAGTGTGTTGGTGATTTGTGTTTATTTTACAGGTTATGGATATCAAACTGTAGATTGTTAAAGTTGATTTGTTAGTATTTTATTATGAGTTTGTCAGCCTTGACCCTAGGTGCGCTCCTTGGCGCTAGATGGCGGTGGGCGGCGCACACTGGCCCGCACCGTGCCGTTGTGTGCACGCACACATCAGCAGCTTGAGATCGCTGTGCGGGTGTCGCATCGTTGTTCGATGCACACGCCTGCATTGCCTGACTCTACATCGTATTTTTCGCCGATATGGAGTTCAATAGCTGATTGCGACGAAGTCACGAAACCTTTTGTTTGAAGATTTTTTAGAAGATCATTATTTTGTTAGTTTACACTTATAATGATTGGATACACATAACATATTTATCAAGATTTGGTAAAAAAGGGAAAAAGTAGCATAAAAATAATATAAAAAATTATGTCCCTTTAAAATCAAAAGTCGAGTAATGTGTAAAAAAAATGATTAAGTTTTTTTGCAAGCTTACAACACTCATTAGCAATTCTCAACACAAAAATAGTTCAAAAGGCTGCTCAAATCGTAAACCCAGAAAAATGCACAAAAACCCCACCAAATGCATCCGTAATCCCTTAAATCTGGCTACTACCATACAAAACAGCCAAATCAAAACATTTTCCCACAGACCACCATAAATTTGATGAATGAACGAAACACGTGCTACAAATGTTTAAAAACGTACCGTAAGCACCTTTTTATAGGCAATGTAAAACGGCGCCATACAACCAGTAATAAATTAAACTTTACGTAAAATAAAGCGCCAATAAAAATGTATAACTAATAAATAAACACGATACCTGAGCGTTAAGACAATAAACTGACGTTTGAGTAGTAGCAATAAACAAAATATTGCCACAATAAATACATTAAAAGGTTGATGAGACGACATAAAACTAGACTGGTCTGTAAGTAGCCAGTGCTTACAATTTGACGCTGTCGTAAGATACATATCACTTTTATGATTCATAAAACTGCGTCGACGTCACAGACGTGCAATAATAATGATTTCTTCCCTAAATCGCGGCAGTGGTTGTATAATTATACTACAAGCCAATAAAAGACTTCATTCATAAAGTCTAGTTCACGCTAGTTCACTTTCGATAGCCGCCTAACCATAAAGATGGGTTTATCGTGCCTCTGACGGTGGAGGTGTAACTTGACATAATTTTGCGTAAAACGCGCATATAATGGCCCATTAAATGGAAACAATTGTTGAAAAAGTTATACGAGTGTTCACGTCACTTTATGATTGTGTGTTTATGACCCACCTGAGGTTGACATTGACTTTGATTTGAGCATTTACGGGTTAGTGAATAGCTTGGGAAATGTCGTGGTTAGGATTGTACTTAGTGACGTGGGAGTTTGAAAGTTCACTTTTTTTTACTTTTCCACATTTTTGGAAATTAAAACCATTTTGAAATTTAAACGGAGACATGTTATTTGGTGTAGTTCTGGAATCAGGTCCATTATTGAAAGTATACGAATCAACGAGGAACTGACACCGCAACTAGAGTTAGGTTAAAGAGATTTCGACCTTATGCGTGTTGAAATAAGTAGGAGCTGACTACAAAGCTCACCCCAAGAAGCTTGCCGGCAGATAGACAATGCTCGCGGTCGGGTAGGTAAAGTTTTATGGGCGAAGAGAATCCGCACTTTTATTGCCTCTGATCGCTACCTATCCCCTCATAATTGACAACTCGACTTGTCATTATGTTTTCTTTAAACAATTGGCGATGCTTTTAAATCTTGAATGGTTGAAAATGTTCTAATATTATAACATGATCTTAAAAGAGTCGTGTATTCTCATACTGTAATTAATAAAACTTCAGTTGGAAAAGCACAAAGCAAAGTAAATTTGTTAGGAAACGTTACTTTTACATAAACCATAGCTGAAGGAACAACAGTTGACACGCTGAATAAACTATTCTTAGAAACCTTTGCTTCTATGTATAAGCTTGCAGAACGAGGCGCTAGCCAACAATGTTGGCAGTTTTAGCAACAGCAAATACAAAATAGTAAAATGTGGACTGATAAGAGAGAGTTGCAACAGGGAAATTTTATTTTCAACGCAACCTAAGTGGGTCAACATGCAATTGAAAACTTTATACTTACCAGTATCTAAACTCTATAGTCCCTAAATATTATATTACCAAAACTGCACTCGTATAAAACACGGTATGGATAAAAATTAACATAAAAATCATAACTGTAACAAACCAAAAATGGCAAAAAACATATTTTTTTAAATATATTTCAGACTTCCCCCTCATTATTATTCAATGTCCATCTTATTTTGTAACTAAGCAGTATTTCCTTGTCATAAGAGGCTAAAGAAAACTCGAAATTTTTCACTTTCCAAATAAATGGAATTTGTATAAAATATAGTGCCCTCAAAGCATATGAACGTTCTGCAGCTCAGATGCTTACGACACACATTCATCTAGACAATGAGGCATCTATTTCGCAACGTGCATGCAAGTACCGGTTTGAATAATAGGAAATGATGCAGTGTGTTGCACGCATCGAATATCGAGAAGGTCGCATCGTAGCATACAAAGTTTATAGTCGGTGATATCATCAAAGGGACCGAGCACATAAACCCCCAGCGTGTTATTTCTAACGCGCCGTACTCGCCTCCAATTGTTTCTATGAACACCGCATGGAAATGGCTAATTTAGAGCCCAACGTTCCGGCGCGGCACTGTGCATGTGCAGTTCACAGTGCAAATCGACTCACACTTTGTTCTTGAACATTATTCATTCAGACAGTAATTAGGTTAATCCGGCGACACAACGAGAAGTACGAAATAATACATGACATTATTGGTTGAGATCGTCTGAGATATCGTGCCAAATGATACTTCCACGTGTTATATTGAGCATATAAATATCATAATTTGTACAGATTTGACAGAATAATAACTGAGGAATACACAGTGCTATGAATGATAGGGCTGTTGGTGGAGAATTCCCATGTCCATTCGAACAATCTAATATAATCGACGATAATCAAAGACACATTAATTCAACTTATTATTTTGTCCACACAGGTTCGTTATCGATGTCAGCAGTTGGTGTCGGAGTCGGTTGTGGCTCATCGAATCCCCTCGACTGGACCGGCCAAGTAACTGTCCGCAAGAAACGCAAACCTTACTCCAAATTCCAAACACTGGAACTGGAAAAGGAGTTTCTATTCAACGCTTACGTATCAAAGCAAAAGAGGTGGGAGCTCGCGCGGAATTTGAACCTGACAGAGAGGCAGGTGAAGATATGGTTTCAGAACAGACGGATGAAGAACAAGAAGAACTCGCAGCGGCAAGCGGCGCAGGCGGCGCAAAACAACAACAACAACTCGAACGCCAACAACCACAACCACCACGGCGGGCACCACCACGCGCCCCACCACGTGGCGCTGCACCACGCCGCTCCCGCCAAGCACCATCAGTGACCCGCGCCCTTCTCTGGGACTTACCCCCTTCATCACGGTATAGCTAGCTAAATCGAAGGAAAGTTCCAAAGGACAATTGTGGTGCGGTCGTATAAGGTTTGACGATATCTGAAGGTTCCCAACTTCGTTATCCGAGTTCTTGAAACGCTAAAGTCGCTATACCGTCTCTTACGTAAACTGGACGCTTTGCGCCTCGAGTCCCAGAGAATCTCATAGTAAGATAAAATTGTGTTGTCGATTTGTGTATAGTATTAATTACGAAATTATGTTCTGTAATTTTAACGAGACTAAGTACATGAGTAGATAACGATTCCTGATATTAATAATGTCTAGTATAGCGCTGATTATGTATTTTGAAATTTATTTAAGTACGAATTACGATTATTAAAGACGTCACCGATGAATTATAGTTTCTAGATAGTTTATTGAAAATAAATTTTGTAAAATATTTTTGTGAGACTGCTTATTGTTGTATTCGTATCGCTGTTCGAAGGGTGAATTAGTATTTAATCAGTTAATTTTTATTTTCGTTACCAAATTGTTGAATTACTCGGGTTGCTTTGGTGGCAGTTATAGATATCCATTGTCAACTTGTACTATATTTAGCCATTAATTATAGATAACGGCAGCCATCGTAGCTAGTATGTACCTATCACTACCATCGACGCATCACATTTCCCTATAGAATGTTACAGTAATAAGCAGAATATCCACATTATGATCAAATATTTATTACTGTTTAATTTCTTATTTCATAATTCATAAATTTTGTTATTTAAATTATGGATTTCTGATAAAGCTTTAACTCGGTTCCAGTAGAATTATTCAATAAGTTACTGTTATGACATTTTTTTTAAATATTGAAGTTGATGTTATAATCAATTAATTAGGTATTATGGGCAAGTGCATTAATATTGTCCTTTATTGGTTCATTGTACTGTTCGCTTTAGCCTCTCCTATTACTTTTATTTTGTTTTAGTTAAATATTTTATTATTTATTTTTACACAAAATGTAACTGTAATGTATAAAGTAGTGGTATCATGATCTACATCGAACGAATTAATTTCAGTAGGCACGTGTAAAATTATATAAACAACTTTTAATTTTGTAGTGCTCATCCTAGATTTAGGATACATTTTTATACTATTTAGCTACCTTCAACTTCCCCACTTTATCATATTATTATATCTATGTAATAAATGTTTTATTGTAAACTTAGTAGTTCAATCGGATCTAATTCATTAAATCTGTATTGTCCCGTAATTTTATAGTTAATAATTAGATGTTTTTGTACAAAAGGCGACCTCTTCTAGGTGACCGAATTTCTTACAATTGCAATTGTTGCAAAGCATCTAAATAACCAGTGGAAGCTTAGATGGTCGGAATAACATTTAGAAAAAATGTTGCATTATTATACCGGTTCCATAAACTTTGGCTTCTAAAACGTAAGAGATTTGTGCATTTCTAATATTATCGAATGAGAAAAGCAACTTATTGGCTAAGTACTTAGTAGTCTATCTTCATAAACAATAATTACACTTAAACCAATAGCCAAATGCCGTTTTTAAGATTATGGTCTCAAGTAAACAGCTTTTTAATTCAGACTGTATTTCAGTAGATTATTCTAGAACCATACTTACCTAAATATATTAATGTAATAATTAAAGGTCTCGTAATTATTATTGTACAGTTAAATTAATGTAGTTAATCACGCCAGAAAATGTGAGGTTTTGTTAAGTATAATGTAAAATTAAAATGAATGTGCTCTCGACAGTTTTATGACGAATTTAGAAAAGATTGTATGAAAGGGGAAAAAATTAAATACTTCGTCGTGTCTGGGATACTTTTTTTTTCAACCCCATTTTTTATTGTAGTGACCTCAGTTATCTTTATAGGAGTTTAGTGTTTCTTAAGACATCTAATTATTAGTTTCACGTCAATTTTCCTTATTATAATTTGTTAACTATTCATTGTTATTCGAAGGAGTATACCCAACAGGCAGTTTTGGGACATCCTTATGAAAATGATAGTTACACGAACTCTATTAAAAATGCTATCAGTACGATCTCAGTAAATTTTTTTGTCATATTGCAATATTGTTTTTTGTTGTTTATCAAAACCCCAAAGACATTTTTCAGGCTATTAATTCATTTACAATAGAAGTCTCTGATCGTTGAGTACTATGAATTTCTATTAAGTGAAATTAGGCACTTTATAACTTATAGCGGATGAATAAATAAATTAATATATTAAAAATAAACAACTGAAAGTACTTCAGTCAGTTGTCAGTTAGTCAGTTGTTAATTCAAAACACTGGTAAGTCAAAGCGAATAATTAATTTTACGGCGACTACCTAACTGCCCGTAAATATTTTTAGCGCTAAATATATTCAAAACATCGCTCTTTCACTTTTGACTTCTACCAAATGACTGGGATGCATATGTCAATTTAAATATGTTTAACGTTAAATAATTTAGTGGCATTCGGTGAAAGTCGCCCATAAGTGTAAAAATACAACTACAATAAAGTACACATACACTAAGTGCTCAGTGTGAGTTTTCTCACCTTACTCGCTTAAGCCGCAGTTTGCGAATAGAGTTTAATTTTCAACCTTATTCCCATTGCTTTAAGGCTATTTGACAAAATTTTTCTCTCACGCGATGGTTACGTTTGGACATTTGCAAACTTACACTAGGCCCTTTGATATTTTTGTTTAATTTTGAAGTACGAAAGAAGACTGAAGAAATCTAAAGACAATGTATGAATATTAAACATGATGCTAACACAAATTTTAATTTAAAAAAAACTAGATTCAGTCTGTCTGTCATAATTATGATGCAACAGCCGCTAGCTAAGATATTCATCAGTAGATGGCGCTGTCAGACAAAGTTGAAATTTCCCACCATGTGCAAAAGCTTGTTCAAGGGTTTCAATGAAATATTTAAAGATTCGTTAGAAATCTTAGTTTACTTATTGATTTTCAGTTTTTTTCTTTAACAAACATAAAAATAATAACTTGTCTTCGAGTCCTCTTAGTTAGGTCGTAATGTTTGGAAAGCATTTTACCTAATCTTTCGCTTATTTTGGACCTGTGAGTATGAGGATCTTCGTCTGTTTACCCTAACCGTAAAAATGATCCAAATATTTTTTTAAATGTAAATTGAAATTTTGTTGTTTTTTACGAATGTGAACTTTTTTCGATTACATGAGAGAATTGGGCCCAAGTCTTTCTGGGCCATTTGCCAACTCAATGTTCAAAACTGTACGTTTTTTTTCATCAAACGTATTTTTAGTGAATAGTATATAGCTTAATCAGCCTTAGTTGTCTGCAACATATTTTAATATATTTTATCAAAATATATTTCCACATTTTTAAACTTTGATTTCACTATAAACCTAATATTAGTCCTGACATTTGAGAGACTGTCTAGCCAGAGAGAACGGAGGGCTGATTATCTAAAGCAAGGTTAGACTAGCAAATTCTTTCTGCAATTTCTTGATAGATTACTTGCTGGTTCATTTACATTATGTGCAATATTTGAAGCAAGTATAGCATAGAACTTGCACCAAGGTCTGCAAGCCCCAACACTTGCAGAAGTTAGCGTGCCATACGCTAACTTCTGCAAGTGTTGCAGAAGGCAACTTCTGCAAGTTTTATCACTAGTCTAAACCTCGCTTAACGAAAACTCGGGTCAGTTTCAGTTTGGTTGCTATTTATTTATTTATTTATTTATTGGCTGTCGGACAGTATGGAAATGTGACAGTATTGACAGCGCAAATCTGGTTGCTAGGTGATTTTTGTTAGATAATCAGGCCGATGGTCTTTTTATATCTACTGATTTGAGATCAGTCTCTTCGAATCTGTTATTGTTTACTCATTTAAGTTTCACGAGTTGATAATAAAACATTACAAACAGTGCGATAGTAGTTTATACGTGTAAAATGTTTCGAATTCAGATTATCCAAATCCTATTGATTCCATTTAATAGCACGTATAAAATCTGTATAATATACCTCCAATGGTGGACTGGAAGTGACAGAAAAACATACAATGTGCCAGCTGCGAGTTTCCAGTGCAGAGGGCCCAGTTGCAAATGTCCAAACGTAACGTTTGCGCGTCAGAGTAAAATTATTAGTTTGTCTTAATACAATAGGAATAAGGTTGAAAATCAAACTCTATTAGCAAACATCGACGTAAGCGAGTAAGGTGAGACAACTCACACTAAGCACTCAGATATTAAAAGTCTATCAGGGCAGCTCGAAAACTAATAAAGGCAGGCTTGCAACCTGTTACTATGGTTTCCAGGCAACATATTAGATCTAGCCAATGTCAAATGTGGCGGCGTCGTTGGGGTGTGACTGTGACCCATACCGAAGACGTAATATATGCGTTGTGTACATAAAACTAAATAAGAATATGTAAAAATAATTAATGGGAAAAGACTTTATTTTTCGGTTTAAAAAAAATTGGTGTAATTTTCACACGCAAAGAAATGCGTGCAACAACGTGTGCGTGTGTCTAGACGGCCGAGGTCCAATATTTTTGATTGGTTTTGATATTATTTGCGGTTTTGTAACTTTAAATGATAATCTTTAAAAATATATATTGACTTTGATCCTCAATAGCTGTTGTACTGTAAGGTTCCCAGATTTGGCCTCATACAAGAAAATGCTAGTTACAATGAGGAGAATACGTGGTTTTCGTTTTCGTTATGAGTATTTTTATCACCGTATACATTCACTCACAAACTGTACCTTTGAGCCAAGTGAGAATATGTATGTATGTAGTATATTTAATACACATAAAACCAAAAACAAAGTTTCAGAGTTCAGTAAAACATAGTTACTCTATGAAAATAAGATGTAGAGATATAGAAGACAAATCTAATTAATTTACAGTGTACATACAAACATTACCAAGAAACTTACATGAATCATAAATATCACTTTGTAAGTATACAGTAAATTAAGTTAAGCACAGAGTAATAAATAGTTATAGCACAGATTAATACTCGTAAATAGTTCCATAGGTAGTGGGTTATTCTGATGATAAATGAGTAAGTTTAATGATTTACCTTACGTACTTCATACATAAGTTTTAAAAACACGATAGGACAAACTGAATTTAACTGAACTAAACTCTATGATTTTTGAATTTTTGCATTTTTTTAACGCTATTTTTATACTAATGATAAATTTTAAATAGAAAAAAATAGAAAAAGTCAACTCAGCCACAAGTGAACTAAACTCGTTTTTAAGCCATTGTTCTGCTGCAAGTAATAAGGAAATTATGGTGATATCATGTAATTAAAATAAAAAAAAAAATACATTTTCCGAAATCCACCACAACTTCAAAGATCAAAATAAATTCTAATAACTAATGACTAGACTTTGCACAATTATTCTCAGTTAATTCTTTATAAGAATGGGACAATGTTTTGTCATGTTATACCATGTCATGTTTCATAAATATTCAGATCATATAGGTATTTTGTTTGTCAGCGGGCATGAGCATGAGTTTACATAATCATACTATGTATGTCACAACAGTCAGCACGACTATGTCCACTCACGTAATCCGAACCCTTCACTTGAATATACATGGTGGCAAATTTTTTAAAAAGCTTCAGTAAGCAGCTTTTTAAATTTTCATATTTGTTCTGACATAAACAAATATGACAATAAAATTGTAAGTGGACTAGGTATTTAGACGAAAAAAATCTATTCTGTGTTGCAGCTCTTTGAACCGTCTGCAAAAAGGAAAAAACAAGTAGTAGCTTTTAAAATGTTCATATTTGTTCTGACACATATGGAAATTTTAAGTTGACTTTTGGCCAAATATGACTACTTATTTGGACAAAATTTTCGTACGCTGTGTCGCAGCTATTTGAAATGCTAGCAAAATACAAAAATACCCTTTGTACGCAGTTTTTAAATTATCCTATTCGTTTATTTGTTTGGGCAAAGAGTTTGTATTTTGTGTCGCAGCTCTTGTAATTCTACTAATATTATAAAATGCGGAAGTATGAAACTTTGTTTGTTTGTTACTCTTTCACGCAAAAACTAATAAACAGATTAGAATGATATTTGGAATACAGATAGTAGGAAGCCTGGATTAATACATCGTATACTTTTTATCCTGATATTCCGCCGGGAACGGGAATCATGCGGGTGAAACCGCAGGCGGCGACTAGTAACAAATAAACAGGCAGCGACAAGGTGAATCGTAGGTATTTTATATCTTATATTTTATTAAAACTTATAAACGTCCAAGGATCCCTTGAGAGGATTATCGTACAATGTAACCAATGTGGTATGCGCCGAATGGACGGTCGGACAACCTCCTTGCCGATTAGCATATAAATGAAGCAAACCGAGACAACTTCATATTTTACAACCAGTACAAAAAGACCCCTGTTTATTCACACCTTACCGCTTTTATCTTCCACAGACTGAAATATCATGGTTCTTCCACAACTGGCTGCTGTAGTTTAAATATGGAACCAGCTCCCACATTCAGCTTACAGCATAGATGTTTACTTCTACATAAGGTTTTTTTTATTTGATATATTAAGCTGTGACATTAAAGCAACATTGTAAGTCCGTAAGTAAAGGCAATGAAATCGAGGATTCAGTGTTATTCGAGTGTGACATTTTCTCCGCTTTAAGATAATATTCGTTGGATGGAAATCATTTGCATATAAATATACCTAAGCAACGCAGTGGTTGGTTATTCCAATAGTTACTTAGATCATATTAGATTCTTGCTATATAAAAGAACATGTTATATATCTAGTTACTTAAAGTTTAAATTAGAAATACACTGTGAAATAAATAGAAGCCAAAGTGTTATTTCATGTTATAGTTG
Source organism: Chrysoteuchia culmella (assembly GCA_910589605.1). NCBI lineage: Eukaryota > Metazoa > Arthropoda > Insecta > Lepidoptera > Crambidae > Chrysoteuchia > Chrysoteuchia culmella. The sequence goes on from OU342654.1 coordinate 13,759,891, forward strand.
CATAACGTGATGTAAGTTTATTAAAAGTCTAGTCTAAAATAATGTCTTTGACATTTTGTATTGTATTATAATTAAATAAGCACTCATATTGATTGATTGATAGGGTTCGAATCCCGTCAGGGCGACGTGAGACTGGTTGCTTTTTTCTAGTATATTTTCTGGTTTAATATTTATCACATAAAAATAGCATTGTAAAATGCAAAAATTAAAAAGTTATAATAAGATGACTGTTTCATCTTAATCGATAGTCAAACATTTGTAAAAATGTTTCTTTCGAATGCGAGGATTTTTCTCTTATTGATGAAGCGACGGTGGCCAACACCGTGGAAAGGTGAATATAATATACTAGATAAATTCGATGTGTCAAAGTCAAAGTCAAAGTCAATATCATTTATTCAGTCTAGGCTGTTACAAGCACTTATGAACGTCAAAGAAGCTATGCCATGGTTCACAAACCCTACGACGGGAGACCTTGTAACGAGAAGAACCGGCAAGAAACTCGTCAAGGGCTGTTTTTTTCTCCCTGTTTTATTTCATACAGAGTCGTCAAATTGAAAAGTGAAATTAACATATCAGTAAGGTCAATTTCCGTCACAAAAAAAATACTAATTATAATATTACATTTTATGGTTATTGTAACCGTAAACAATTTTCAACTGGCAAAGAAAGACTTATCTATCATACATTACAACATTTCTCGCATTACAAGATTACTGTACTGCAAGTTGTGAGGAACATACAGGTCAGTAAGTATCAATTTATTGTAGAAAAAAAATATTTAACCTTTAAGCACAATATTAAGATAAGCAGACTGAAGTAGACCCATTTCCGCTGGCGGCACCCGTTCACGAGCATGACGCATGAACCAGCCATCGCTTCGCTCAACCATATTTTAGGGAACGTAGCGACCCGCCTCATACGACACCTCATAGGTCTCTGTAGCATATTTGGTTAGTGCATTGGGCCGGATTCCCAAGGATGCGGGTTCGAATCCCGTCAGGGCGACGTGAGACTGGTTGCTTTTTTCTAGTATATTTTCTTGTTTAATATTGATAAAATTTTGATATTTACTAAGACTCGTTAAAAAAGAAATTTCAAAGCTTTTCTCCGAAACTTTTACCTTTTCAACACATGCGTTATTTATAACAAGATATTAAGGCGCATATTTGTGCAAAATTTTGCTTTTAAACATCGACCTACAGAATTTATTTTAATGCTTGTGCTGATACAAGTTCGCACTTAACACCATAAAATATTAAATGCATTCCATGATAAAATGAAATTGCATCAAATATCACCTTTAAACCACTTAGTATACAGTAACTGGGGAAGTTATTAGTTCTTATGTTTTGAATTAAAAGATTTATCTATATTTACGATGTAGTCTTGCATAGTTATGCAACCAATAAATACTTATATAATTAGTTACTTTGACATAGTATGTTATTAAAATCTTACAACGAATAAAATCAGAAAATGTTGATAAAATAAAATAATAATAGTTATGGAAACACCACATACTCAATAATGTTAAAAATGCAGCAGTTAAGTTTTGGTTTTCAGCTCCATATTAAAAGTGACGAAAAACAAAACTACTTATTTTAATTTAATCGAAACAAATTATATATTTTTTGACTGTTGTATAAATTATAAATTTAAACAATAATAAATGTCTTACTCACCATATCCGAACGAAATAATATAATATTTTATTGAGGGTAGACTTAAAATAGTCATCCCGTGACCACTGCCACTGAAAGGTTTCAAAATGTCGGGAAATCAAAAAAACATAAACAACGTGGTAATAGGTATATATGGTTTTCCAATAAGAACGGGTAGATTTTGAAATGTAATAAAATAAGCTGTATGTGAGGTATTAACGAATATAATGGATTTTTTGAAATTTATGGAAAAGACTATGTATGGCAATTACTATGGTATATAATAAAGTTTAAATATCCGCCGCCACTTCCTCTAACTGGGCCTCCAAGAGCTTGGGCAAAAAATAGCAATTTCAGGCGAAAAATCATCTTTAGTAATAAGGTGCATTTTTGATTAATGACTGTATTAATAAGCAAAATTGGTTTAGGTATATGGGATGATGTCAACTCACACTAAAATCATCTGGCGATAGTGCATCAAAAAAAAACTGTTTAGTGTGGTTTTGGGCCGAGGCGTAATTGGTCTTTATTTTTCGTTAACGACGTTGGTGAGGCCATCACTGTCAATGGCGATTGCTAAAGTTCTGTGATTTTGGCCCACACTTAACAGTATAGATGTAGACGATCTGTGGTACTAACAGGACGGCCCTGTGTGCCGTACAACATACGCCACAATAGAAATTCTGCATGAAGGATATGGGGAACGTTATTTTTTTCAAACGTGTTGTGAACTTGCCACTAAGATTTGACCCCTTCAGACTTTTTGTGGGGTTTGCTGAAATCGTTGGTCTATACCAATAAACTACAATCGACTGATACCCTCAAAGTCAACATAACTAAGGCCATCGATCAAATTCAGCCAGATTTATGCGGCAAAGTCGTAGAAAATTCGATATCTCGGATCCATGCCACCGTGAGAAGTCGAGGCGGAAATTTGAGCAAAGTCATATTCCATACAAATTGGCATATATCTTAATATATTTCAAATAAAAAAAGATATTCATTAATACCTCACACACAGCTTATTTCATTCCATTTCAACATCGACCAGTCTTTATTGGAAACCCCTTTATATTCAAATAATTTAAAAAACTGTGTGTTTTATCAGTAGTAATTACATCACAGTTTTTCTCCCAAAAGATCTCAAGGAACTAGACGATAAATAGATGAGCTTCGTAGCCTTCGGATTTCAGGGACAAACCAACAGATGTAAGGTATGTAAAACCTGATTTTACTATATCAAAATAAAACAACTTTTACGGATTCGCTATATTTTCACGTCATCCCGTGACCACGGCAGCTGTAAAGGTGCCAAAACGTCGGGAAAATAAAAAAAACCCCTAAAAACCCTAAAAATACGGACAATTACAACGTAGTTCGTGAAAATATAGCGCGTTTGATATCCGTTAAAGTTGTTTTATTTAAATGAACAGTGCGCGCCAAAACATAAGATTTACTATATCGATTAAAATATTTCTGAGGTTTATTTTACTTTATCTCTTATAGCCTTGCATATTCCTTTATTATAAAAAATAGACACGGGAGAAAAGTGTGGATGAAATGATGTTTACTGTCGATAAACTGTTGATAGTGGAAACACTAGGAATATTCTTAGCTTTCCATTTCCTACCGATTCGTTATTTATTCGTTATTTTCTAATAAAAAGTAGTCATTGGAGGTATAAAATAATTAATGTCGATATTGTTGAATAGAAAACCTTGGATGTTACTCAACTCAACAACAGATAAATCAGTGGGGCCCCGGAAACAGTTTGACTCAAACACGTAGGTTTCAAACCATTTTGATTTAAGAGGAGAAACTAGTAGCTGTGTAAACAAGTCAAACTAAAATCTACGTGTTTGAATCAAACCGTTTTGAGGTTTTATTTGAGAAGACTTTAACGATTTGTCCTCTATTTACTTTTTGGAGATCATCACCATCGTCATCATCTCTGCCACATGACCCACTGCTAGTTATAGTCCTCCCCCAAGGATCTCCACGACGATCGGTACTGCGCTGTCCTTTTTGAATATAGGTATGTAATATACCGTTTATGTTCTTACTATTTATTTTGTTATACTTACATGACTTTGTATTTTTCCCAACTATAGCAGAGTGCTTTATATAGGCTGGTAATAATAAAAGATTATTAGATTCAACCGGATTGTTTTATTAACTTGATTTGAACACACAACACAACATTCGTACAATTATAGAAATCACTGTGAGGAAGAGACGCCATTAGTGTTGCCACACCAAAGTTTTTTTTAAGCTACTATAATTCTATTGTTCTCACAACACCCCTCCCCAATAGAATTATCATTTAATTCTTTACATTCTAATATTTGAGTTTAACACAATACAACAAATCAACTGAACTAAATTTTCATTGTTACCTACATACACCACAACAAAAATCAAAGTTCTTTATGATATAACTTTCACTAACACATACTAAATAAGCTAACAACTATAACACATTTCTTTAAGACAGTAACATATTTCTGAATTTAACAAACGATTCTTTACCAAGGTGCAAGGTAAAAAAATCGGCTAATTGTTCACCTGTAGGTACATACTTCAACACAATAGTCCCATTTTCAATATTCTCTTTAATAAAGTGATGTCTGATGTTAATATGTTTTAATCTTCTATTATTTTCTGGATGTAAAGCAATTTTAATAGCAGACTGATTATCTTCATACAACAGAATACCTTTTACATTAAAATTAAAATTAAAATCAGACAACAACTTTTGTAACCTACAAGCTTCTATTACACTTACACTCATAGCTATAACTTCAGCTTCAGTAGAAGATATTGCTACAGAATTTTGTTTTCTAGAGCCCCACATTATTGGACACCCAAAGATTTTAAAACAATAACCTGTTGTGGACTTGCGATCAATTATATCCCCTCCCCAATCTGCATCTACATAACATTCTAACTGTGCTTGTGCCTGTGCGATTGATGGTGTACACAGCGGTATTTATTGCTTCCCCCCATAGATATTTTGGTAAGTTCTTCGCTTGAAGCATAGTACGCGCTGCCTCAGTAACAGTTTTCATCTCTCGTTCAATCTTCCCGTTCTGCTCCGGTGTATAAGCTACTGAGTTTGATGCTTTATGCCTTTCTCATTTAGGTACTGTTTTAATTTCAAGAATTCTGTCCCTTGATCAGTTCTTAATACATCCAAATCATAACCCGTTTCTTTTTTGGAAAATGTTACAAACTCTTTTATTTTCTCTTGTACTTCTGATTTTTCTTTTAGCATATAAACTTTCCTGTAGTGTGTGTAACCATCCTATAACAATAAGTAATATCTCGACTTGCCTAAAGACTTTTCTTCCATTGGCCCACACATCAGCATGAACCAACTCGCACGGCCTTGACGACCTTTGTTGAGAGGTTATAAATGGCAATTTATGTTGTTTTCCTTTTATACATTCCACACATTCAATATTGCTATCTATGTATTCTATGTTGTGTCTTTTTAGGATGTTTTTGCAGTAATTAAAGTTTTGGTAAGCCATCCTGACATGCCACTCCATCAAGATAAGTTTATAACTTTTGCTTCTACTTACATTTGCCTGAGATACCACTTTGGATCGAAACTTCATGCATTTATTTCTGAGCCATCCCCAATCACGATTTTTCTTGACACTTTCAGTTCATGGTAATTTGAAAAACAATTTAAAGAAAGAAAGAAAGAAAGAAACACATTTATTGACACACACACATACGATACAGACAATAAAAATAGAAAGGATAGAAAAAATGTATAAATATAATAAACACAACAAAATATAACTACTTAATAGGAAGAATTGTGTGGGCACAATAAAACCCTATCTCAGCGTTTTTGCCTCGTGTCAATCACAGCTGGGCCGAATGAACAAAGAGGCGCTGTTATTCTGACAGAGTTTGCGAGAAAGGAAGATGACAAGAGAAGAATAAATAAGATATATACAGACGACGAGAATACTTAAAATACACAATAATACATAAACTTATAAAACTAAATACTACAATACATATATACTACGATCAATATTTTCAATAGGCAGAACGCTCTCAGCACTTTGTCACTGACAGTGACAGATGTTGGACACGTCAGAATTGCCACGAGTTAAAATGTGTCACATGGGTGGTTTTTTATACAATCTTATGTTTACAATTTTACAAAACATAATAGAAGTTAGTGATGCAAATAATTCGGTTACGTGCCGCGGATGGTGCTCATTCCAGAATAACCGCTGGAGATTAGAACCCGCCCCACGGTAGCCGGACATGACGTACAAACCTGATGTGAAAAAAACAGCGGTAAGTTGGTAAAAAATATTCATTTGGCTTGAGACTTTTGTATCATCAAGAGATGGTTTTTTAAGTGTTTTTTGAATGTGAACTTTGTTTTTAGGTCACGCAACGGCGGTGGTACGTCATACCAGCAACGCGAGGCAGCGTATCTGAACGAACCGCGGAAGGCCATGGTGTGGTGTGTCGGGGTGAGAAAAGTACTTGTACAAGTCCGCTTTGGATAGCGGCTACGCTCCTGCGCCCATACAAGTTTGGTCAAGAGGTATCGCGGCTTTCCTGTTTTAAGTACATCAAATAACAGTGACGCTAGGTGAAGTTTTCTGCGGGCTTCCATTTTTAGTAAATTTGCAGAATTTATGAAAGGAGTCACGTGTGAGCGAGGCGGCACAGGAAAACAGAAGCGAGCACAAGAGTTTTGTACACGTTGTATGAGCTTTTTAGTCCTAGCCAGTAAGCAGGGCCCATACACTGTGTGACAATAGTTTAGCCTGAACAGTACCAGTGATTCGCAAAGCTTGATTCTGAGTTTTTCACACAGGTAGGGCCTTATTTTGTATAGAAGTTTGAGACGATAAAAACAGCTACGCACGCATTCACTCACATGAGACTCAAAATTTAGGTTATTTGTCATATGTTTTGTGGCCCCGCTGTCCAAAATCCAACAATCACTGTCACTTGTACCTTGTCCATACATAGCGCTTACTATAATTGCATTATTTGATTTAAATTGTTCTTTATTTAGGCGAAAACGACATTCCCGGATAAAATGTCCCGGTTTGCGACAAAAATGACAGACTTTATTGTTTTGTCCATTTGTAGAAAAACAGTCTTTACTAACATGTCCAAATTTCTTGCACTTGTGACACTGTACATTACTTTTACTAGTTTTCCTATACTTTTCGCCAGCTGCCAATGTAATTGAATTTGACTGGTTAGTTTCCTCTGTGATTTCTTTTCCTCTGAGTCTTTCTTCTTCCATCAACAACTGTGCTGTGAGATTATTTATATTCTGTTTACTTTCTTCTACTGACTCCCAGGCACTGATGAAGTGTTTGAATTTTTCTGGCAGTGACATAATAATTTTTGTCATCAATATTTTGTCGCCGACTTCCTGACCTAGCTCCATCATTTTATTAGTAATGTCTTGTAGTTCAGATATATGTTCGTTGATACTTTTTCCCTTAATAAAATTGTATGAGAAAAAAAATTGTTGTATTAAATGGAGGCTGCACGATGATTTTAATTCAAAAATGCTGAGCAGTTTGGCCCATATTTCAGCACTTGTGTTGCAGTTCACAACTTGTATGATTACATTCTCTGCCAATCTATTGACTAAATTGACTGCGCCTTCGCGTCATCTTTTATCCACTTTTTGTCTTTCTCCGGCTTATGAAGACCGCTCACAATTTCCCACAGCTCTAAGCTGTTTAATAGGACTCGTACTTGGAATTTCCATATGTTCCAATTTTGGACACCAACCAGGCGAATTGCATTGCCTGTATTTTCATTTGCATTTCTTACTTCTGCCGCTTCAGCCATTATCGATCACAATCTCGACACGATGCTTGAAACGTATTTCTTACAAAATTGTCCTTCGTAGACTCATCTGGGCCCATAACCTATAGCAGAGTGCCTTATATAGGCTGGTAATAATAAAAGATTATTAGATTCAACCGGATTGTTTTATTAACTTGATTTGAACACCCAACACAACATTCGTCACTGAGAGGAAGAGACGCCATTAGTGTTGCCACACCAAAGTTTTTTTTTTAAGCTACTATAATTCTATTGTTCTTACAACACCAACGTTTCAGCTTACAAGCGTGTTTATCAGATAATATTACTTAATATGCGCTGAGAAACCTCGGCTCTCTGAGTAATTGAGAGCGCCGCAGCTAGTAGGCGAATAGATATCTATTGATACAGTTTTTATTGATACAAATTGGTCCTTTTTTGTCTTTTGAAGATATCTTAACGCTTTGAATATGGGAACGTGGAATCCCGCGAGACACATTTGATTTTTTATTGTGTCTGGAATCCCGACAGAAGAGAGGTTAATAGGCAGGTTGGCAGAGAATAAAAGTTTGAGGATAAAAAAATGTAAAACATCATTCTCATAAGCACACCTCAACGACGGCGACTTCGGATTTGGCATTTTTTGCATTACGAGATGTTGTCCTTACAGAATAGTGGTTGTCTGCGACAGTTTTCCAATATGTCTGCATGAAAAGCTCTCACATTTTACATTTTTCTTTCACTCCCAGTCTACCATGAGAAAGGGGTTTGAATTGTTTTTATGGAGGCTGGCCTCGGCCAAATACGTAGTAGGAGACGCCTTTTTAAAAAAAAATCAAAATGACATCGCACGATTATACCTATATAAATGAACAAGGGACACATAGTGGAACAAAAAATATTATGATATATAATGCCCTAAAGCGTCACGTTAGCCAGAAAATTAGAGTTAAAAATGATATGAATAAGGTTGACTGGTGGAAAATGCCTAAGGGCATTAAGTCCGCCTTTATACAATGTGCATAAAGTATTAAATAAATAAATAAATAATACCGACCCAAAGTATCACCTTTGTAACTTTAACCTTATTAACGTGGCACTTTAGGGTATTATGTTGTTTAATATTTTTTGTTCATCTTTACGTTCCCTATCCATTTATTTTGGAATCATGGTGCGACGTGATTTTCCGTTTTTTTCATAATGGTGGACCGGTGACGAGGCCAAAAGGTTCAAACCTCTTTGACGGGACGGGATATGCAACCAAAAAAGCCCAAAATATACAATAAAAGGGAAAAAATATGCAACATGGAAGAATAAAGGTAGTCGTATTTTTTCAAGGATAACAGTAGTAGTAGTAGACAAATGGTTTCTACGATCGCCTAATATATTTTTGCAAGAGAAAGAGCTGAAAAGGACAGTCCGGTCTCTAGTTATAGGTATGTGTATTTTGTATTTTCCCAAATTTCAGCTTACAGGCGTGTTTATCAGATAATGTTATTATGTAGTGCGCTGAGACACCTCGGCTCTCTGAGTAATTGAGTGCGCCCCAGCCCTGCTATTAGGCAAATCGAATCTGCCCTCCGCCCCCTCCAATATGTGAATAGGGCTGCCAACTAAGCGAAATAAGGCAAATAGGTTTTTCCCCTTTTTGCTAATACTTACTTTTTTTTGGTTTACATTTTTATTGTAGGTACCTGGGTGTGATAAAGTAGGCATTGTAGATTGATATACTTAAGTACGGTTTATTAATTATTACACTAAAATGTACTTGACTAAGAACAAACTTTGTGTTAGTCCTACAAATTCAGATTGTTTGGTCAGGAAGTTCCACTTCCTTGTTTTAGTAAATGCAAAGACGGAACAAAAAAATTGCATAAGTATTGAAATATTTTTCAATACTTTTCAAAAATCAAAAAAATCAAAAAACCCCTAAAAAACCTAAAAATACGGACAATTACAACTTATTTCGTGGAAATATAGCGCGTTTGATATCCGTAAAGGTTGTTTTATTTCAATGGACAGTGCGCGCCAAAACGTAAGATGTACGTATGCAAAAGTATTACTTACCAACCAAAGTAGGTGTAAGTGTGCTGATGAAAACATAATATTTACAAAGTCGGAAACTTTTTAATCTTTAGTTAAGCATGGCTTGGTATCAAAAATTTTAGTCTATAATGATCAAGATAAATATCGTTATATTGGTAGTTAAAAATTCTAATATTAAAATTAAACAGTTATGGTGAGCCCTGTAACTCTGTTTTCTTAACTAAATTAGCCCTTTTTGATTACTTATAACTAACAGAATCAAAGCCTTAACCTTTTTTAGGCTAAAACTACATTAGATTATATATTTTATGTGTCTGAAATATTCCGAAAGCTTTTAGACGGTTGCTAATCCTTCTTGGCGCCGCACCAAGGATTCAATTTGCACGATGTAAATAAAAGCCGAGAGAACGCACGCATCAACTCTGCCGGATTCAATTTCGATAAAGTACGCAAGTACGTATAAGTATATCAAGTTAACTTTACGTATTCCTATGCTTTGCGAGAATTTTATACGTTTTATAAATGAATGGGCAATTTGTGAGAATCAACTTGAGAAATAGGGTGAAGTGTTTTTCTAAAAAAGAATACATAATGATTTGCGCCTACAAACTTTTTTAACTGTATGTCACAAAAAAGCTTCTGTATGCCGTGCAAAGACATATACTTTGTTTTTTATTTTTTATTTAAAATAAAGAATAGTTAATGGTAGCACCTGGGTAGCAATAGGTTTCATTAGGAACCACTCGACTCGAGAGGATGATGCTTTGATCGAAATATTATTACTCACTAAGCACCGCACACGATCTGAAAAGGAGGTTTATACTTATTAATATATTGTTACTTATTGTAACAATATATTCCTACTTTAAATAACTTTGAATTAACTATAATACTCCCTTTTTATTATTTTAGTTTTTTATATCATTAAAACAACGAGAATAAGGTATATTTAGATTAAAGTTTATGTTTTAAGATTTTTTTACCGAAAGGTGACCGCGGAAACAACCATAAAATGTTCCTCGCTGTTGTGAGGTGAAAAATTGTGTGTTGCGCTCAGCAGAAAAGTTTTTAGCGTATTGTACCTTTGAAATCCTCGTTTCGCTCAGGATTCAATCTTTGGACCACGAGCGTAGCGACGCTCGTGGTTCAATCCTAGAATGCTTCGCTTGCTCAGCTTTCAATAGAGGTAACTCGCCGCTAAATAACCAACTTTCCAGCCTTGCATAACAAATAACTATTTTTTTTTACTGCACTGGTTTTCCAAAGCTTTAATTTTAAAAGGTTACAAGTTTCAGGTTCAGAACCATTTCAGAACCAACAGAGTTACTTAGGTATACAGATAGAGGTATACAGATAGGTATACAGATACAGAGAGGTATACACATTACTTACATAGATATATAACACCGGGGACAGCACAAATACAAAATTGTCTCGGGTGGGAATTGAAACCCCCGGTGGGAATCGAAACTATTACAATCCCCGGCTAAGTATGTACATATACCACTGTGCCAGCACGGTAGCACTAAAAAAAAATTAAAACGCAAAAAGCCACGGTGCGTTCACAAACACAGCTTTTAAGCTCTCAAAAAAGAACACTGGTAAAAGCTTTTTACACCCAAGTACAAGAAAATGAAGAGATTAAAATAAAAGCGGATGGATGAGAGCCGTCGCACGTCTTAGGGGAGATGTTTAAAATGGACGGCGAACAAGGTGGGGACTGACACATGCCAGAAGACAAACAGATAAATCGTTTTAACCGACTTCAAAAACGGAGGTTGCGTGTTGGAATTTTCAAAGTATTCGAAAACTGACCGATGCAAGAAAACAAACAGCGTTTTAGAACTTTACTTTAGAATTGCATAATATTCGTATAAGCTAATCGAATAAAGCCTTAAGACGGCATAGGAAGATCTCTCCAATACTTACAAAAAAAAAACATAAAATATTAACAAAATTGTCCTAACAAAGTCTAGATTGGTCTATCTTAACCCTTAGAATATCTCAAACACACTGAACATATTTTTCAGATCGATCTTAAACACCGAGCATATTTTTCACACAATATCTTTTCAGCCAGAAAACGATAAAACAAAGTCGTATCAAAACTTCGAATTACATAAGTAAGTATTTAAAAGATCCTATAAGTAGAGTAGCAAGAAAACTAATTGGTTGTTATTAACAAAAACCATTTACTAGCAAGAAACCTCGTTACTCCCTAAAAAATATAAACAAACGATGTTTTATGAAACATTAATGCCATATCGCTTAAAACAAAGCCTTTTTGTATCAATAAGGAAAAAGAAAAATCTATCTCTCCAACGGTATCGGAAAAGTTCCCCCAAAACTTTTCGCAAACTTATCATCAATAAGCGTTGTTCGTACTGTTTGTTGTACGGAATAATAAAAGTATTCGACGTGCAAAACATAGTGGGTCCGTCTCCTGCGTATAGGTGTGTCCCTGTCTGGCCGGAGCGGTCGGCACGTCCGGGGGTCATAACAGCGTTTGATGTTCTGCTCTCCAATGCTGGCGGGGCCGATATAAACCGAGATGTACGGCTGCGCTCTGGGCGACGCCTATATTGCCTAAACATCTTTCGGTGTTATAGTACCGTGCGGTGTGAACTTGTTATGTGGAACATTTTAACGCTTTTTGGTTAATATTTTTGAGAAAAGTTTTTATTTAGCAGATGGTTTTGAGGGAGGTACTATTGTAATCATGATATATATTTTTCCTTAGCGTCTCGATCAAAGCAAGAACATGATAAATTAATTTCTGAGTGCAACATAAAACTCGTTAAACAGTTAAGAAAAGCTTTTTCTGGTCCGAATTCATATATTTAATTTATATCATTTTCAAGCTCCTGAGGATGCTCCGTGTAATATGTCGGACGGCGGGCGGTAGTACATCTTGCAAGTTTTTCTTGCGAAGGTAAGCTAGGTATATATTTTTGTTTCCATAGTTTTATTTATATTACCATCAAAGTGATGATTTGTGCTAAGGGTAGGCCTTTATTTTAAAGCTGAAAAAATTGTACATCTATGTTTAATTTACTAACATTTACTTTAGTCTGCTCTATTGTTTCAGCTGATGTAGGTATCAAGAACTTCAACTTAAAAAAACTACGTCATATTACTTATACAACAGACACAAAACTAAACAGACTTAAAAGAGAAGGTTTTCGATTCGTCTTGTTTTTAGGTTTCCGTACCGCAAAAGGAAAAAACAGAACCCTCACAGGATCACTTTGCTTTCTGTCTGCCAAGACTCTTTATCTCGGAAATGCGTGGAGGTATCACGTTAAAATTAAAAGCATACACTTAGAGACTTCCGCAAAGGACATATCTAAGAAACTGCCCTTAACATGTATATTAACGTCTTACTAGAGCGTAACATTAAAATATTTATATTTTAATTATTCTGTGTTCAATATTCATAGATCACTTTCATTAAATAATCAATCAATTAAAGGATGCCAAGTTGATTTCGATGTTTTTGTCTCACAAGAAGAATTTCCGTATTAAGAAATCAGTGGGCGAAAAACCTTATTTTATATTATATTTGTGTAAACTGAAACAAATAATATTAGAGAATTTATGTTTTTAAATTATTAAAAAAACTATGATATTCTTCATTTTGTTTGTTCATAACAGATCATCAAAAACACAAAATAATTAATAAGTTTGGTTGACCTATAACAATTGACAAGTGATGAGCATCTGTAATGATACGGCAACGTTCAGACGGCATTATTTTCCCGCAAACCACACACTAGTTTTTTTTTATTAAATAGAGCAGTGGCAGTAGAAAATACTTGTCCACATATTCTCCATGTGAGAAAATATCGTGTTTAATGTGGTACGACTTCCATACAAACAAATATTGCACATTAATTGGTTCATCATACCTTAATAATTCATAAATACATGCGCAACTGACTCGTTTCAGTTATTTGTTTGCGCGAAATAATTAAAAAAATGTACTTTCATACATAAATCACGAATAAACTAATCTTATAATTTCAATAATTCTACGTATTTGTGTGTGACTCATCGCATTTAGGTATATTCCTCATGTATGTAACAATGTTTTCTGCATTGTTGTGTTCCGGCAGTTAGAGAAAGATAGCCAGTTACTCAGTGGCTGAGGATTCTGGGAGAGGCTCGCTTCCATCTTTAGTCTTATCAATACTTAACATCAGGTATGATGAAAGGCTATGAGTCTCACAGTCGTTCATAAAAAATAAACGGTCATGTCTAAGAGTGGTAACGCGTTTTCTACCAGAATGCCGTTCCGCAACATCTATCGTGACACGATAACGTGACCATAATCAGGAGATCACGTTTTGGGTTCGAAGGGTCAATTCAAGTCAGTCAACAACCATGCGTAGGATGGCGCCAGCTTTCAACATGCCTACAGCTCTAATTATTATTAACTTGTTAAATGTCCATGTCGATAAAAAACAAAACAAACTTTCAATTAAAATAAAAAAAAATTGAAACGCCTTTAATTTTCATAAATAGTGCCGGTTTGTTTATAAGAAAAACTAACTTTTGCGAAAGTTATATTTTAATTATTATGCATTTTTTGTATTACATTTTTTATTATTTTTTTAAATTTATAAAGACGGAACCCAAGAGGGTTTTTCCCCCTATCAAAACTTTTTCTGTACTGTGGTTGAGTTATGAAGAATATAATATAATATCCCTAGACAGTGTTGATGTGTGTACATTGCTAGGGCAGTCGTCCATACAAAATTTAGCCATCTCCTTTTAATGCTAGATGTCTAATTATTTTTTATTACTCCTTGTTTTAAATAAAAAGTTACACATTTCAGGATTTTTTGTAAATCCCACAAAAAGAAGTGAAATCTCACCAAAAACCTTGGCAACATTTTACATGAAAAGATTTTTGGTGAAATATAAAATACAGGAAATGACGGAGTTAATGCCATAGGGCATTCTTAGGTTAGGAAAATCATAATTTATCATTTCCTTTTAGTTTTGCTTATTATCAAGTTATCTTTTAAAATAATTTTCTTTCAGTTTAAAACAATTTATTAACTTGGTTTGAAGATACTTTGTTTTCGATTGAAGTTGGTGATTTTTTTTGTGACATTTCACTATCAGTAACAGCTACAATAAATTTATTTTTATAACACTTACACCAACTTAGCCCCAAAGTAAGCACTGTAAGGCTTGTGTTATGGGATAATAGGGTAATATGAGTACATTTACTTATACACAGATAAGTATATTTGTGTAGAAATATACTTATCTCTGTATAATTAAATGTATTCATAATATACATCTATGACTCGGTGCAAATGCTCGTATTCGTCATAAAAACATTTTCCCCTGCCGGGATTTGAACCCAGCACCTAAGAGAGTACCTTTAAACCGGTGTACGTACGTACCATTCTACCACGGAGGTCGTCAAAACAACACAAGCATTTGCTACGGCTCAAAATATGTATATTTAATTAAATACGATACCTACCCAATTAAACATAGGCATAAGTTTGTGTTTAAAATTGTGTATGTTTTGATATTTAATTCCTACTTTGTTTCAGTTTAAATATATTTTGAGTGCAATAAAAAACCATCTTCTGAAAGTGAAATATGAGCCTATTACCAGTACCTACCTAATTTTATTTAGGAATTTGAATTGAAATAAATAAACGAAAGTACATCAAATAGAAAGAGGAAACGAAAGATAAACCGTTTTCTTTTACATTATTTGAGTTTTCTTAAATAATAAAAAAACACATTTTAGCTTAATTGTAAATCAGAGTTACTTTGATATTGAAGTTAAATTGTAGAATCCGTAGATTTTCTTTCTTTATTCAACAAATACAATTAAAATACAAATGTTTATTATAAAAATAATACAAATGTCAAATCCTATTGAATGATTTATGAAATTGTATCTTTTTTTATTATGAAATGCAATTGCAACAATGCTTAACATCAGCCTCTGTGGTCTAGTGGTACAACCACCGGTCCCGTCCCGTATGTCCCGGCCATATTGTATTTGGTTTTGAATTTGTTGGTGGTAGGACTTGTTGTAAGTCCGCCTGGCTAGCTACCACCATCTTATCTAAGTCTGACGCCATAACAAAAATGTTTTCAGCATTGTTGTGTTTCGGCAGTTATAGATAAGATAGCCAGATCCTAATGATTGAGGATTCCGGGAGATACTCGCTTCCATCTTCATCCTCATCAATACTTAACATCAGGTATGATGAAGGCTAAGAATCTCCTCGTCGTTAATAATTAAAAAAAAAAAGATTCGTATGCCCAAATTGGTAGGTACATCATGGTGATATTATAATATCCAGTCAACTTAATTTGTAGGTACACAACAATGTAGGATGACGAATAAATATATTTTGAATTTATACTGCTTCTTTTTATCATGGTTATTAAATTTTCCTCCCACCTTCTACCAATTTTAGATTAGAATGCAACTCAAAAAATCGAATCAATAATATTTTTTATCACCGAACGCCGCTACAAGGCCACATCCTTTAAAAATATGCAACACGGCGGCGGCACGTTACGGAGCGGATACCAATTCTATCAACAACCCATAAACCGCAACCTTTCTTTGTCTCGCTTCTTAATACTATCGTGGCGGCGAGTGAGATAGAAATCTACAAGTTTAATGGGCCGTTACGCGAGAAAAAAATCAGTCCGCATTCGCGAGCGTAGATACGCAAGTGATAGTGTCAAATCGGAAGGCAAGTTGGTGCACGGTGCAGTGTTGGTGACTTGTTGCTCGAGCCAAGTAAGTAGATACATTTGCATACCCACGGGGCGTCGTTACACGAGCCACGGCTATCTTACACTGGCAATACTGGCATGGCAGGCTGGCAGAACCGGTACCAGACACGAACTACCCATCTCTCGCTTTCTCGTAGTGTGTCATTGAGTCAGATTATGTCACTTGCTGATAGTAATGACGAATAGCTATGTTTATATCGCGGTTCGTTCAACTTGCTAAGGCCAAGTTTTATGAACATTTCGCTGAATGGCGAGGTGATTGATAGCAAAATGTAAATAAGGTTTAAACTTGTTATCGTGGACGGTCATAAGGTTGATTGTCCATTACGTTTCAGTGTTGACGAGCTCGTTTTTAAGAACTAAGTTTTTTTTCTTGGATGATAAATGAGGACCTATTTTCGTCACACGTGGTTGCGCTGTATGCTTTTATTAATAAAAAAATGTGCTTTAAATGCAAATTATGTTCAAGTTTCTATTGTTCCTTCTTATCTGGAATTTTCTCACATAACTCAGCTTAAGTGTAATAATTTTAAAATAGACCTACCACAGTGTTGTTCTTTTACATAAAATTCACAGAAATTACTATTTTTTCTGCTCCTAAGTTTGTTGAACTTTACATTCCAAAATGTGTAAAATTGACACGTGATTTTCTTTTACAATTTTTATGTGGTTTGCTCCTTCTGTATAATATATTTTAAATGTTTGTCGCTCTGTAAAAAAATCATATTGATTGTGTTTTATGTTGTTGTCGAAAGATATATGTTGCTAGAGAATAGCAAACGCTATTCACAGACACATCATAAAAGACGTCTCTCCATTCCACCCTTTCAGCGTTTTAAGGCGTCACAGAACTTTCACAAATTACCATAACAACAAATGAGCTGTAGTTTGGTAACAATCTCTTTCGGGAATTCGAAATGCTTATTGTCCCTTCTGTGTTACCTTATTTGCATAAAAATGTAATATTAAGTTTACTGAGAAACCCATCGATGGATTCTTAGTTTTCGAAAGCGATGAGTCGAGTAGTCGATCGATTCTCGATAGTTATATTCGAAGATAGGAAAGGGCGTTGGGTGAGGTATAAAGTATATGGTTAATGAGTTAAGGCGGTATTATCAAAAGATAAAATGTGTGATGGGTTAAAATGAAAGCTACTACTACTGGAACGAATATAAAATAGGCTTAATCTTCGATGCTTGCCCTTCTATGATTGGATTCGTGTTTACGGAATGTTTGTTAATACGTTCAATTAACGAACATAGTTGCTTATCTGTATAATATTCTACGTGTATGTAGGTATGCATTAGTTCGCACACTCGGTGCGCTATTATTGAGGTTAAGGAACTTTCGCAATGGTCGGTCACGGGATGGGTGACCAAAAATGTACTATCTCGAGCTCCTCCGTGCTTCGGAAGGCACGTTAAGTCGTTGGTCTCGGCTGCATTTTCAATCTTTAAAACCCACCAATCCGCATCGGGCCCACGTGGTGGTTCATGGCCCATTCTCCTTATCCGCCCATAAGGAAGGTCAGCCCCAGTAGTGGGAGTATTAAAATGGCCGATGACAACGATGTACGTACTTATCGTGCATATATTTGGAGAGGCCATTTTCTTGTCTCTTAATTATCTCATCATTGTTCATAGCACGAATAAGTTTCGAGTAAGTATCGAGGAAGTAAAGTAAAAAAAATATGACATATTGAACAGAGTTCCTACGGGACGTAAACGGAACTACATTTTCCTATATTTTTTTTGACATTACGTACTGGATACTTACTCGATACTATTTCGATATTTATTCGTGCTTGCCCTAAGGTTTAATAGAAAAAAAAGTTTTCATTTCTGGTAAATGTGTATTCAATTTCATACCCAAATTCCAGTCGTAGTCCATGTATATACTCGAAGAAAAACCTTAAAAATACTCGAAAATTACACAACTATTTACTATCAAACTAAAGAAAGATTATCTTACTAAATTATTTCATAACACATAAGTATATAAATATATATTTTTCTTTTATATTACAGAAAATCTGCAGTCCATGTAGGTAAGTATTTTATTTATGATAAATTTTAAATAGAAAAATATTGGAATAAGTCAACTTGGCCACGTGACGAGGTAGCTCAGTGGTTAGAGCATTGGACCGGATTTTCAAAGGTCGTGAGTTCGAGTATCTATGAATTCACTTGTGGCAGAGTTGATTTTTTAAAAATTCAAAAATCATTAAGTGTTTTATTGTTATATATCCCAATTAGTTTTATAAAAGTAGTTAGTAAGTTACATACACATGCCAACAAAGTATCTAAAAGATTTTTCCTCCAACAATCATATTTTTACATAAAAACCTACACAATAATATGTTAGTAGAATGAACCTTACAAAATGTGTTGAGTAGGCGTCATCTTCACTATCTCAAAACAGTATCTCCATTGAGTCTGTCTGTTTAAGTTTGTCCATTTTGTAAAAGCTTCTCTACATTACCATTATAAGATAACGATGACCTTTACAATATTACTTTAAACTTGCCTTAACAAAGTGTTAGAATACACACATGTGTTAAAACTTGAAACTTGTTTGTACATACTACGCTCTCTTTTGAGGATTTCTAAATATATAGTATACGAGTATCTAACATTTTACCTACATATTTAAATTGTTTTATTCTTGATGATTTTGTGAATTGTAATTATGTTAAGAAGCCTAAATCCAGGTAGGTCGCTACTTTTCTTAAAGCTACTTTTTCATATTTTTTTTTATTTTTAACCGACCTAAAAAAAAGAAGAGGTTATCAATTCGTGTGTATGTTTTTTATGTTTCTCGGTCATTTATGAACCGATATGAATAATTATTTTTTGTTCGAAAGGGTAAACTTTCAAGTTGGTCCCTTTGTCGTCAAGACAGGATCTGATGATAGGATCCTGGAGAAATCAAGGGTACTCTTCAAATGTTATAGGCACACCGACATCGATTTTAGTGTTTTCTTAAGTAACTCGTGCAGTTGCTTCCATAAAGCACCATTTGGTGGAGTGGAATGATGATGAAGACCACACACGTTCATCGGAACTATTAAAATACTAAGTATATTACGGGTGCGATACGATTCCTAAGCAAATATGATCCTCACGATGGACATGGTAAAAGAGTGCTGAGCTTAACTAACACAAAAAAAAAAAAATTAAAACCGACTTCAAAAAGGAAAATGTTAAAATTAAAACCAAAATAATAAAACCGTCTAATTACAACAGAAACCGTCTTAACCGAATACCAAGTGGTATTTTAATACACACCTAACTTTATATTTGATACCTTCATACTTATTATACATACGTAATAATACATCTGTTTTCTGTCCAACTAGCTTCCTGTTGTCATACTCAACCCTGAATAAATTACATCAAAGTCCCAAAAAAATCGAGAAAGCGGGTCACCCACGCTTGTTTTATTTAGTCGAGTCATTGTCATGCAAATAAGTTTGACAGAAGTAAATCTGGCCTGCGTACTAGTTTTGGAAACAGTTGACTATCAATCGTGAAGGAAGTTAATAGTGAATAGTGATAATTTCATCAATTGGATTACAAAAAAAATGTGTCAAAAATTAATGTCAAACTGCGATTAGTGATTGATTTAAATGGAAGTGGTTGTGAATAGAGTTTTGAAGTTGAAACTGCAGTGTGCCAGTGTTTTGATTATAAAGATAAGTTAAAATAATATTTTTATAAAACATCGTCTTAAAATTATAAAATAACATCGTATAAAAACAATAATCCAATTCGAATAAATCGGTATGGCTATGTCTAGGTACTTTTATAGCTATAGTTACCCTTCTCTTAAAACAACAAAATAATGGACTCTTTGTATTTTAAAGACTTGACATAGTACCTATAGTATTTTTCTTTATTATGTTTATTATTTTGTTGAAACCAATCGTGACCACTTTAGTACAAATACTTTATTTGCCATTAAATAGGGTGGATAAATGAATGTTGGTGGTAAAATTAGAAATTAATAGTAGTTTTGAACCTATTTAGCCATATGGAACAGCATACAAAAGAACCATAACAGGTATCATAAGAGACCTTTACATGATAAATTTTACAAGCTAAATGAAAATGTACTAACAAATAACAATGTTAACTATAATTCATTAAAATAATGTCATGTTTTATTATTATTATTATTATGATATTAACTTAAATTGCTATTATTCAGTTGAAACTAAAATTAATAAGTGAATCATTCTCATAAAAAAAATAATTAATCCATGTCATTTGTATTTTAAAATTTCGTCAATAGAATAAAATGCTTTTTCTAGTAACCATTTGCGCAATGATATATGGAACATGTTTGATGGGAGCTGTTTAATGTCATCTGGTATTTTATTATATATTCTTCTACACGCGGATAAGCCATTTATTAAGAATCGCTTTGTTTTGGAATAGTCTCAAGGATAATTTTGTTAGGACGCCTAAGACTTCTCGTTGTCCCTAGTTGTCGAGCTCGCGTGAACAAATGGTTATTACTTTTAACAAATATTCCAATTTCAAATATGTAAAGGCAGGTAACAGTTAAGATTCGAAGAGTTATGAAGTAAGGCTTACATGAAACATATGGAGCTATTCCACATATAGCTCTAATACATCTCTTTTGTGCAACAAACACTTTATGAATGTTTGTTGCATTCCCCATATTATTAGACCGTACCTGAGAACCGATTCGACATACGCATAATACGCGGTTGAAGCAGTATCTTTTTTTGCAATTCTTGTTAACTTGTATAAAGCAAATGCGAATCTATTAATTTTGACGCAAATTTTATCCGTATATGTTCTTTCCAGTCAAGTTTAGGATTTTCCAGGCCTAAAAATGTTACCTTCTCCGGACTCATTATGCTTATCCCATTATAATCAATAGTTATTTTTTTATCTTTAAAATTATTAAAATTAAGAATATTTGTTTTAGATTAATTATTAGATTATTTTTATCCAGCCACTCTTTTATTAGTATTTTAATGTCATTTATATGCTGTTCTACTTTTTCTTGTTTGTTTGTAGCAACTGAAATCGAAACATCATCCGCAAACAGAACAGTATTACAGAACAGTATTTATAAGTAAGTAATAAATTAAATATTGAAACTTAAATTAACTTAAATCAACATAATAAACAGACGGACAGACCGTACTGATTGAAATATAGTGATTTTAAGCTTCTCTCAAGGTAAACAAAGTTTTTCAATTTATTTTTTAGAATCTGCGAACGTTTAATATTTTTAGCTGATGTAAAAATGCTGGTATTAATAGCGACAGTTTTTAGTAAATCCAGCTTCTAGTAGGCATCATGACAAAGTTATTTCAATCTTTAATCAATCTCTAATTACATTATAAATAAATATCCGGAAAATTTTCATGCAACTTTGTAAAGTTAGATGTTTTCAAGATGAATAATAAAATAAATATTGACTTGTAACATATTTCATAAAATTTAATCGGTCAATCAGTAGACATTTAATAAGCGATTATTCAGGTATATTTGACTTTTACGGCCACTGTTTGTTAATTAATGATATTTTTATATTAGGTCGGGCGAAAATGGGCCTTATTTACACTGTAATGAGGACTATCAGGACCTATTAAATGTTGCGGTTTAACGAGCCTTCGTAGGTAATGAACAGTGAAGCGTATTAATTTTTCAATAAACTTTGTTTACGCTAGGCACTCAGTAGTATGATAGAATAAAAAGACAGCAGAATTAATAATCTCGTACAGAATTCAATTTTTTTTGGGACACAACGATGTTATTGAATGTAAACCTTTCTCCGACAATTTTTTCTGTGATAATTATTTTACATTTTTTTTTATTATAACTTGACCAACTTGACTGTATCACTAAGTCCAATATCTTAATGACTGAAATACAGTGAGCCAAACGAGGTCTTATCAGTAAATATTTAATAAGTTTTTCACTGCGATCAATATTAAACAATGAAACTATAATATTCCAACTTTTTAATTTTGCATTTTACAATGCTATTTTTATGTGATAAAATTAAATAATAAACAAAAAAATATACTAGAAAAAAGTAACTTGTGAAGAGACAAGTTGCTTTTTTCAAGTATATTTTCTTGATGAATATTTATATAATATACCAATTTATATTTATATTGGAAACTATAATATTCCAATATAAATATATATTTTTTTATTATGCAATCTGCTTCGTAGTACAAGAGTTAATTAATACTTTGTAATTTGCACATATCCATCTATGGACAGGTACTCATAAAATTTTGTTATATTATTATCCTCCTTCATACATCACTATAATATCCAACTAAAGTCACACGCTTAATGGTTTAAATAATTACTTTATGTATGAGCTTTAGGGACATTTTTATGTATGGTTGCGCGTGCGCAAAGAATATTAAGACTAAAAAGAATCACAAAAAGTATACCATTATAAAATAAGAATAATGTTTAAATGTAGATCGTTCGACATACAATATGAGTACCGAATAGTTGAAACAATTGTCTGTAAAATTATCAAGTTTTTTAAAGAACTCAGTCTAAAAAAAACGATTTGTGTTGTATATTTAAACATATGATGTCATTTCCTTTGGTCTTAAATCATGAAACTTGAAACAAGGTCTCAGAGCATTTTGTTGATACTTAAACAAAAAGATACTATGTATGGGAGTAAATAAGCATAATAAGTACCTACTTAGCTTTTCAAGGTAATTATAAGATTTTAAACTTTCGCGTTCCAATATAATTATAAATCAAGACAACGGGACTCAACGCGATATTTTAGAGTAATTCTAGTTTTTCCACAAAGCAACCCTAATTAATAGATAATAGCGGAAATAACTTTGTCTGTGCCTTTTTAAACCTGTACCAATTTTTATGAATTTTGGCATATACATATATTAAACTTTGGATGTTCTATAAACATTGACCACTTTTCGCGAAAATGTGAATTTATCATAAAGAAGCGCGATTTGATCGGATTCCACGCGACCGAAGTTAGGGGCGAGTGCTATTATTTTATATCGTTTCTTGAGAAACAAAGTTGCAAATAAATATTAAAATAACTATCTCATATATTAGCTGATAAACCGGATTGCAATTCTCAACATAACTTTTGATACAATACGGTCTGTAGTGTACTGTGTAGGTACACTTGATGAGAAAATAACTAGTGGTAATCTAGGAAGTTTTAATAATTTCTACAAAAAAAAATTTGGGATTATAATTATTTAATAATAAGATCTATTCTAATGTTATAAATTATATGTGTACACAGGGAGAGTTTTTACACTGAAGCCACTGAACTGATTTTGATGATTTGTGACAAAGAGCAAGATTATTTTTTTTAGAAGGAAATAGGCTACTTTTTGTTGTTAAAATTTGTAATGACTCTCAACCTTAAATCGAATTTAACGTGGACGAAGATGCGGGCAAATAAACATAAAATTACCGCACTTACATAGTCTGCTTTACAAAGGTACAGATAGTCAACATATCGTCCAAACACATAAGTACGACATCAAATTAAACGAGTTTGTTTAAAAATTTCGGAAACGTCAGTTTTAAAATTTACCTCTTAAGTAGGTGAAAGGACGGATATATTTTTACGCCAGTAGAAACGCCTAGCACGTAAAAATTTCGACTGAGCATCGAGGAAGTAAAGTAAAAAAAATATATGTGATATCGAGCAGCGTTCTTACAGACGTAAACGGAACTACATTTTCCTATACATTTTTTGACATTACGTGCTCGATACTCTTTCGGCTGCCATCGCAACTGTGTTTCACAACCAGTAATTGTCTACGAGGATTTTTTGTCTTTCATGGCAACCAGTTGTGTTAGAAGAATGCTTACTCGATACTATTTCAATAGATCAAAATCCAAACTTACAATCTCGGAAAACTAGTTTCCAAATATAGCTAAGAATTCTGACTTTCTGTTATGATGTTGGTTGTACCTACATTATCCAGTATAACCAAGTTGCTTTTGAGGCGTTTTATTATCTTTATAGTATTTTACCTTTTTATTGAAGGACACTCTTACTTAGTTGGTTCAATAAGAATGCAAGTTGGATTTTATATGCATTCAAATTGACTATACAGGATAAAATTGTTACTATTTTTATGAACGTTGATGTTATGTACTTTAGTGAAGTCGATATTTTTTCAATTATATTATATTTTCGTTCTTTCTTTGTGAAGTTATTATGAGAGTACTTACTACTCATGTTGTTTTAATTAACTTGAATAAAAGTGCTTATTGTCATATTTAAGTGATATTATGGTCAAGTTACAATTAACTATGGTATTTTGAACTTTGTTCTTATATTAATAGGTCTTTGTTTCATTAAATGTAATTGAATACAGTTTATCTTACAATTGAATAGCGCACTGCCTGTCGCATCAATTGATATAAGTATGATATATGGGGCATCTAATGAATTTATTTTATTTCACGTTGCTTGACTTTAATTGGCTCTCATTGGTTGATTCTGAGAACATCGTAATTCGTAATTTGTAATACATTTTATGTTTTATTGACGAACGATATGTAGTTACTTAGACTTGTGTGAGTTCAAGCTTTGCATTTTCTTTTGGTCTAGTGAATAATATTTACATAAAAAAAAGATCCAAATTATGTTTTTCGATTATCATGATGTGCAATATAATTTATGTAAGCGTACGAGAAACGTTCTTAAAAAAAACCTGACATAGTAACTTCTGAAATAAGCAAAAGGTCAACTAAAAAGGATGAAGGAAACCTTTAAAAAATTCGACAAATTGTTCGAGTACGTATATAAAAATGGTATTGAAAAATGCAAAATTCAAAATCATAAAAAAATAATCGAATACAAGAAATGTATACCGATTAGTTACGTCCGATAGGAACGGTGCTGAACCTCATACACTTATTGACGATACTTTTTCGATAACTTTTCGCGCTTTTCGCTCTGAGCCTGTATAGTGAAATACCTACTATATACAAAAGACGCCTTAACCCTAAACCGCCTGCCGAAATGCATCTTCGATCTGAGCGAGTATTTTCATTACGCTAAAAGCTCATCCCGCTAGACAGGTCCCGGAAAGCCGGACCAGTCGATAACCAATGCAAATTCTGACGTGAGCTAACTGCAGCGCGCATGAGCGTTCGCATATCCGATCGTAAAACCACCCCGCCCCCCTCTCTTTGTTTCTGGAGACTAAGGGACGCGCACTTTCAGTCTAAGACCACTAGCCGGTAACAGAATTTCTATGAAACTATTGATTTGTCGGCGGTGGTCGCTTAGACTAATTAATTAAGTTTTACAGAGAATTCAGTACGATGCTTTTGGAGTACAACCTTGTTAATTACATAAAATCAAAGACATAACATGATGGAAGTAGATCTAGTGCATGTCAATCAAAAGTTTTTAATATGTAAATAAGATTTATTCCTCTTTTCTTGTCCATAATTTTTTGGATTTGTTCATGAACATTTATTATTATCGTAAATACTAGTTTCTTAAATATTGGAAATTGAGCAAAACCTTACTTCCTTAGTTGCATTAATCGCCTACTTTTACGGCTTTTTTTTTTTACAATCACACCGATTACCTAGCCCACGTTAAGTTTCATGAAGAACTTGTGTTATGGATACTAGATAACGGATAAACATACTTTTATTACATATTTTTTCTGTAAATACATACTTAACACTCAGACCAAGACAAATAGACATGTTCATGCGCACAAATATTTGTCTTGTCCGGGGATAGAACCCGGGACCTCTGGCGCAGAAGGCGGGGTTAGTACCCCTGCGCCAAACAGGTCGGCATTATTTTAACAAAATGAAACAAAAATCAAATTCTGCAAAGCAAAAGTCGACTTTATTCGAGACATTTAAATTTTTCTTCTCTTAAGACCATTTAACGTTTGCTTTTTTCGCCACGGAATTTCCTCAAGGGCTGGGATTTTAATCTAGCGATGCGCCGTTGTTTTGTCTTTAACCCTTTCGCTGTCGGCCGAGTGCGCAATAATTGAATAATGAGGGGGTGGCGTAAGCCTTGCCTGGCTTTTCCCGGGGAAATTGGCTTTTTCTAGATGGCCTGATAATTAACGAAGGAGCTTCAAAAAAAAAAGGTTAAGGAAAATTCTAGTCTGAAATGAATTAAATTACTCGACAACGGAATGTTTTTTATGCTAAGAAGGGTAAAGGATTGTGAAGCAAAAGGCGATCAATGTTATCAAAATAATAAAAAGGACACGCTCGCCCAAAGGGTATCAAAATGCAAATCTTATAGTGTAAATAATCGTTACGTGTGTACATGTAGAGTGATATCACACCTCCAGCAGGTAGAGATCATCGCATCCGTAGGCCGTTCCCCTTTAAGCTGATTGTTATTCGACGCCCGTAATGCAGGTAGAGGCCCAAGATTGCTATACCAGCTCTATGTAGAGACATATGGGGCATGGCGGATTTTGGCCTCTAACAATTTGGTTGGGGACGAGAAATAGAAATTTTGAATTCTGGTTTTTTTATTGCGTATTTTTAATAAAATTAAAATATACTAAATTATTTCGATATAAAAAAATCAAATGAAATAGAAACATGTGAGATGACATTTTTTTATTGTTTTTCTACCATAATATTATCATTATTAAAAATTGTTAAAAGCTTTTACTTTTATACTTTTCTTGGATTTTATATATATTGATACAAAAAAAATCGCTGAAAATGACATTATTTTAACTTAAAAGAGAGAAAACAAACTAGTTACTAGTTTTATATATTTAAATATACCTACTTATTTGTGGGAATACAACAAAAAATATCTTAAAATGTTTTCTTTTGAGAAGTATTTTCCCAGGCCGCTCTGAATTATATAGAGACGCGAATTGTGATGTGAATATAAATCAGTCAGCGTGATCGATCGGTTACCGGGACCGGGATGTGTTGTTTTATTCTTCGGTGAAAAAAACGAATATGAAAAAAGGGAAAGGGTTTTTTACAGTTCACGTTTTTGACAAAAAAAATAGCAATTAGGAAATGATGAAGATGATAAGATAATCTATTTATTTACTCTATAATAATGATTGCAATCCTATAAGGAACATTGATAAGCAACAATGTTTGAATGTTTCATGAAACTTTGACATTTCAAACTTTTGTATAATGTTATTATCCTCGAGCTATTTTAAAAGCTATATAATTATAATATTTTCAGTTAGTAAATGAATTTTTATTATGGGTTTTTTATGGCCTGAATGTTAGAAAAAAAATGCATATCCTATTGTTAAAAAAATACTTTGAACGTAAGCAGAATAACATCTTTACAAACCCCAACAAAAAAATGCTCTTAATAGCATTTTCACACAAAGTTAAAATCACAAACATTTCGTCGTGAAACTTACAAAGTTAGGCTCATTAACATCTTTTTTTTTTACCAAAACGAAGGCCAATACCACAAACCAGTTTCACGATACTGACGATTTGTTTCGTCTAATCTGTCGTAATCTGAGCCGAATGTTCATTTCGTGAGCCGACTCTATCAGGGCTCATTGTAGAGTCACTGTGTAGAGTTGCCAGAATGGCTTTATCTTCAATCAATTACTTTGAATACTGCCGAAAATTTTGGGGTTTTGTTAGAAGCTGAAAAATATATAATAGTATTAAGATTTTCGCATTCATTTTTTAATGAACAACGGGGAGATTCTTAGCCTTCATCATACCTGACGTTAAGTATTGATAAGGCTGAAGATGGAAGTGAGCATCTCCCGGAATCCTCATCACTGAGGAACTGGTTATCTTATCTCTAACTGCCGGAACACAATAATGCTGAAAACATAGTTGTTATGGCGTTAGATAAGATGGTGGTAGTTAGCCAGGCGGACTTACAACAAGTATAGCCACCAACCAAACCAAATACAAATTGTACCCTCGCTGGGAATCGAACCCGGGACCCATGGGTCTGATACCGGTGGTTATAACCACTGCACCACAAAGGCGGTTAAATGTTTTTGTTTATTAGCCAGTTTTATAGAATACTTAGTAGGTGTTATCCATTTTCTCAGATTTATGTAAGACAATATTCAATGGTATTTCCTGAAATAATTGAAAAAAAAACCTTAAAAATGTGAAAGAATATAAAAGGTTTTTTTAATTTAAAACTAAAAATTAAAGGGAATAAACTTTGTAGTTAGTATAGTAATTGTTTTTCATATGAATATATTTCTAGTTATATATTTCTCATCCTCAAATTAGTTTCATCTATAAATGAAGACTGTAAAACTAGCACAAAAGCAAAAATAAACTGTTTATAGCATGAAAGCAACATAGTAATCGACAAACTGCATTCTTGAGATTCGTTATGGATCAGAATTTTAATGAAAAAAGATAAACAGGCAGTGCTTTCTCTTTGCAACAAAAATTTCAACTACATACTGAATTTATAGAAAGAACACCTTATAGTTTTCGTCACATACCTATGCTGTTATTTGTGTATGTATTTTCTGCTCTAGTGTGAAATTTATCATAGAAAAATAGCAGGTTATTTACACTGTAACTATTGACTTTTTTATTTAAATATTGTAAGCAAATATTATAAAAAATTAAACGCGTAGAACGTGATAGGTATTTCACCTACCTTTTTTAACTTTCAATATTTATAATGCAATGCGAGAGTTTAAGATTGTATATAAGGCACATAATTATTTTAATATACGTTTTTTTGGTGCATTCAAATGAGTTACGTGGTATTAGTACGTTTACATAACGATTCTTTAGTAACAATTTGGATGAAATATCGAACTGACGTGCGTCGACTCTATCAAGAGCTCTTTGACGGTTATTGGGCGATAGAGCCGCTCGCGTTCCCGGAATGGCTACATCGACTACCTTTGGCTAAATTTGTTTATATATAACATCATTTTCTTTTCACTTTCACTTTGGTTCACTAAAACTTACAGAAATATTTTTTTTGCCAAAAAAAGCAAAAAGACATCTTTGGTTTTTTTTTGTCAGAAAATTCTTTTCTCTTACGCTAAGGCTACTGATTCCTTCTTATTTAACAGTATTATGAATATTCCTGATTTAAAGCAATAGGGAGGTATATAAGGTTACATTATCATTCGGAAAAGCGAATATTACAAATTAAAAAGCTGCACAAAATTTTCATGAAAACGTTAAATCTATCTTCTTGGCACTTTCAAACTTTAAACTAAGGGCCTGTTTCACAATCTAAAAGTAAGTTTTGAGTAGCTTACTTGCCAGATATTTTGGCAGATATGATATGAACAATATGTCAAATCATCTGCCAACTAAGCTACTCAGAACTTACTTTTAGATTGTGAAACAGGCCCTAAGTCACGCAACTAATCGGCCAAACTTCGCATCAAAACAATAAGTTTGTACCTACACTAACGAAGCCTTATAAAAAAGCTGTCACAACAAAGGGCCCTCCCCACTAACCAATTAAGTTCCAACACCCAATTGTTGATCATTAGTCGCTAATCCAGCTCATATTCAATCAATACCCAAAACTTTACCCACACACCTCGCCCCGCGCGCCCCGCTTCGCGCGACATTTAATGACACCCGTGCAACGATCCCCGCACGCCATTCTAGCCTTTTCAACCACCGAACAAGGTCGAAACTCCCTTAAAACAACCCACCGCGTTATATAGCACCGAGGATCTATAAAAGTTACGTCTGTAATCTAACATAAAACTCGGGCCGTTTAGATGCGAACGCGGCCACGGGCGACACATCTCGGTTCGCTCCGTACTTTTACCGAAATATGGAGGTGGTTTTCAGTGGTTTTTTGTGGTTTTTTCTGTGGTTTTTCGCGTGGTTACGCCGCGAGTGTCGCGGGAAGCACGCGCGGTCGACGCCGAGCGCGCGGACACACAGCTGTGGGTATGTACCTTTATTTGATTTTAAACTTCACGTGACTATCGGAACGCGGTGGAAACGTGCTTAGACCATGTGTGGAAAATTTGTCACTAGCTTCTTAGCTTTTGTGGAAATTTATGAAATGTATTTCGGTGATGTAAGGGCGTTTGAAACCATTTTTTTGTGCGCGAAATGAGTGAAAACTCGACCGATTCGCAGTTTCTTGACAGAAAAAATAACTATATGAATGAAAATGTGTAATTTTTGTGACTTTTCCCTCGTGATATTACAAATTCTTATCGGTTCTCATATTTTTGATGTAAAATTGTAGTTTCTTTCTCAAGATTTTCACGACAGAAAAAAAATATCAGATGTTTTATTTCCTTTTTAAATGAAAAAGAAATTTTGAATTGATAAACGGGTTCTCTGTATACAATTTTGTTATTAACATATAATTTTCTCATGGAATTAATGAGATAAAACCAGTTTTTAACTCGATTAGGCGTTTACGAACGTTCAAGTTAAACGGGAGGAGATTTTCTTACGTATTACGTATTAGTTATTCTTAAGAATTAAGATTAGCAAATCGAGAATATTAGGTTCTGGTGATATTGTACGTGTTTTTATATATTATACGTAAATTTAATTATTTATCAATTAACTTCTCGACTGTGTAATATTTTACCTAGGAAATAAGCAGGTATAAAAATAAAATTTATATAAAAAAACTGGATATTTATTATTAAATAAAATGAAAAATATATGTAAGGTGTAGGTGTGTCCAAAAGTTTTCCGAGTGTGCCTAGTGGCGCCATCTCTTAAACAAACACACAACTTCAAGAATCGAAGAAAACTTAACATGCAGCAACCATTTCCCCTCCCTCTCAAATGCACGTTGAAAATATCTTTCTTACCCTTTCCCGCTGACCAGCCAGTGAATGACAGCTCAATGCACCGGCGCAATCTAAAATAGAACTCTCCCGTCCTCGAGATAAGGCTGCAACTGCAATGCAAATGAATTCTATTTAGTTCCTACTAAAGATGTTACCTTGCCGCTGCGGAGTGCACCTTGAAATATAGTTGTCTCTCTCACGCTTGTGACGTTATCTTTGTTCCGTGCATGTTGCGTTATATGTAGATATCTCCGTCGGCGGGAGATAAACAGATGTTTGTTAGTGTGACATGTTATTTGAGAGGAGCCGAAGGTAGAAGTACCACCATTACGAAATAGGCGGAGCATTGCTGCGTTTATTATGGCGGGACAGATGATATTTTTGCTAAATATTTTATTTATTTATTTTTATAACATGCCGATATTGTTTTATACATTTATATTTATATACGAAACTCGATAGGTAGCTAAATATTTATTACAAATGTTTTTAGTTTTATGAAAATGTTTATGATGGAGGTATATTACCTATAAGTTAGTAGGTACCTATATATGATTTAAATAAGGTAATTCTTAGGTATTGAATTTTGGTAAATAAGTTGGAAGTTAATAATTATTCAGTAAATTTTATATATATTTAGCTTAGGTACAAAAAATATAAAATTCGTAGGTAATTCTATACGAATCTGTACCAAATAAATAAGTAATAATAAGCGAATTGTTATTTCTAATATTCTAAATGTTCCCGTTCCCGTAAGAATATAGGCATAAAAAATATCCTTCTGTTTTAATCCAGGCTTTCTTCTATCTTTGTGCCAAATTTCATCCAAATCCATTCAGTAGTTTTTGCGTGAATGAGTAACACACGTCCAAACATCCTCACAAAGTATCGCATATATAATATTAGTAGGAGAGGATTGGATAGGATGTAGAGAAATAATAGTACATTATTGCAAAGGCCGTGAAATAGGCAATTGCAGGCCGAGTATGAGTTTGAAGGCCGAGCCGTAGGCGAGGACTTCACTAATACGAGACAGGCAATTGCCATTTCCGCCGAGGCATATATAGTGCTTTTCTCAAAAGAATGCAGGGAAACATACTTTTTATATTATACATTTAATAATTAATAAAAGAAAATCAAATTCATTGCAGGAGCGACTTTTTGAATTTGGAACATTACAGCGCTCCGGCAATGTTGTATGAAACGGCGTGCTGGAGTTGTTAAATAGTCTTTGTAATGTTCCAAATTAAAAAAACGCTCCTGCAATGGATTTGATTTTCTTTTAGTAATTTAATAAATTTAATAAATGAAATAAGCATATTCTCAAACATTGTTTTAAGCCCCATATTTTTTACTTTTCATAAAAATAATACTAACATTAATACTATTTATGAATGATAGCCGATTGGATCTGTTTTGTAGCTCATTGATGATGGATGACGACACTGCTTTTCAACAGCTTAACCCTTTCGCGGGCATTCAACGCCTATAGCAGTGATAACAATAAAAATTCTATTGTGTCTCGTTCACTGTCTCGTTAATGCTTAAATTGTTTTATATCATTTTTTTCTATCTTAAAATGCTTTATGATTTTGTAATTTTTGCATTTTTCAATGCTATTTTTTCCAATATTTTTCTATTTAAAATTTACCATAAGTATTAAAATGCTTTTTTATCTGTTAATTTTACTTACCATTATGTAACTACATAGCTTTCATCTGTGGAAGTTTGTAATTAGCTTTTAAGTGCTTGCTTATTTACCTAATTTGTAAATACTGCTGTAAACTTCCCAAAGAAAATAAAATAAAATAAAAATGTAAAAATAATGCTGTTTCCCTTATCTCCGAAGTTTGCGCAACTAGAGAAAAGTTTTAAATTAAGAAATAAGAAAAATATATAGTTTACGTTAGAGTCATTCACGGCGGACAGATGGATGGGCGAACAGGTGGACAGGTGAATAGAACATAGAAATGTGATACAAGTTTATATAGAAATTACTTATTTATTTATTTATTGGAAAACCAACTGCTTAGCCTATTACATTAAAAAACTTAAATATAAACATAAAGCCATTTACAGGTCTAAGTCAAAGTCAAAGATTTTTATTCAAATAGACTTATAGATAAGTACTTTCGAATAGTCCAAAATTTTTTTTCCCTACCAGCCATTCAGGACATCTTTTAACTGATAAGAAGAACGGCCGCAAGAAACTTATCAGCTTTAACAGAAACAACAACATTTACAATGGAACATGTTGTTGCCAAGCACAAATTTAATATAAGAGGAAATTTTTCCAATATTCAATTATTAGAATAAGATACATAAAAAAATTAAAACTAGCCTAGCCCAACTATTGAATATACACGTACACATAACTTAAAAATATGACTCATGTCCTAAGTGACACATTGTATTTAGCAGCTATCACCGAAAAATAAGCGGCTTACAATACGCCTACTCGACGCCTCGCTACTGTTAAACAGATCAAGATTTACCTGTTTCGAAAGTATATTAAAATTATTACTCGCTCGCTAAAGAAAAGAGTTCCGTCTAAAGTTACAGGAAAAATACAGGAAACATTGTCATTACAGGAAAAATAAAACGATTTTTCTAAATAGCACACTATTTAAGAAATCATGAATAGGATAAACAGTTTGCAATATGGAGTGTTTTTGTCTGATAAATAGATGTTAAATTATTTTGATAAGTTTTGCTAATAATAATTATTATTTACTAATTTAAAAATGTGTTCAGTTTTTATTTCAAATATTTAATTGTCAATTATTAGTATTTTAGTTACTCTTTTTATTTTTTTTTCTTTCGCAGAAAGTTTTAACCGCGTCTGTGGTCTAGTGGTAACAACCACCGGTATCAAACCCAGGGATCCCGGGTTCGATTCCCAGCGGGGGTACATATTGAATTCCGGGAGAGGCTCGCTTCCATCTTCAGCCTTTTCAATACTTAAAATCAGGTATTATGAAGGCTAAGAGTCTCCCCGTCGTGAATAAAAAAAAAGTTGTTTGACGTACACTCATTTGTCACATTCAAAACGCATAATTTTGTAAGGCAGAATTATCATTAGGCATCATTTCCTGATCGATAATAATCAAAAGACAGAATCATTATTTGGCAGAACGCTCACAGGCAGAATCGTCTTTTGCCAGAAATTTCATGGCTATAGTATTTATATCGCGCAAACATTCTGCCAAATGATGATTTTGCTTTTTTATTATTATGGATATGCTGTCAAGGGGTTCCCTCTATCTGGCTGAATTTCAATGCTCCGGAACTTATTTGGCACCAGCGGCAGCTCGCGGTTTCACCCGTATGGTTCCCATTCCCGTGGGAATACCGGGATAAAATGTATCCTATGTTCATTACCAGGCTATCTTCTATCTGTGTACTAAATTTCATCCAAATCCGTTCATTCATTTTAGAGCCTATTCAGTGCAAACAAATAAACAAACAATTAAATCTTTTGTTTTTATGATATTAGTATAAATAACACATTTAGCAGAATCTTTCATAAACGAATATTTTTAAGCATAAAAATTATTAAGCATAACTGTTGATGTAGGTAACATGTCCGAATCTACAACGGCATTTTGTTAAAATATCAGAATTTCATTTGGCATAATTACCTTTAGCATTTTTTATTTCGCATCACTTTGTTTCACATACCTACTTTTTATTTAGTGACACGATAACTTGGTATACCTAAATTTCACTTGGCATGCTACGAAGATGTTAGAATTTCATTTGGAATAAGTGTAGTTTTTATATTATTCTTACATAATATAGAGTTCAAAACACTGTCTCTGGTTCAATAATTGGCAAGCATACAGTTAGCATGCACCTAGCATGCAAGCATATAGCATGCATACAGCAAGCAGCAAGCATGCAAGCATACAGCAAGCATGCAAGCATGCAGCATACATGCACACATGCAGCAAACATGACTTCCGTCACGGCTCTGGCGCTGCGGGGCTCCGGCGGTCCTATGCGAGCCTATAATCGCTGCTTTTCGCTCACCACCGCAGCTTCGGCTTGTTGGCCGGCTAAGCTGGCCGGAGCCAGCCTCAGCCGCCTAAATTACACTTTATTGGTAGGTCATACAAGACTGCAAGTAGTCGGTTTTATAGATACTTGGGTCTGTCACTGGCTATTATAGCACAACATTGCAGGATTTTTATATATTTGTATATTTTAGAATATCATTATTTTAACTATACTTATACCTAAAATTTTATATAAAAAGTTGTTACAAATGTTCATTAGAAACCTAACGAAATTATATTACAAATGAAATTCTGACATCTTTGTAGTAGGGATGCCAAGTGAAATTGTACCAAATAGCCGTGGTACTAAATAAAAGGTAGATATGCTAAACAAAATGATGTTAAATAAAAAAAAAGCCAAAGGATGCCAAACGAAATTCTGCCATCCTAACAGTGTGCCATTGTAAATTCGGACATATAAACATTCTGCCAATCAACAATTAAGCTAAATAATTGCCTAAAAAATATTCGTTTAAGAAAAATTCTGCCAAGTGTGTTAAGCCAAATAAGTGTCGGAGCATCGAAATTCTGCCAGATGGAGAGAACCTGGTCAGTTCAGTTACTTACTCATTTATAAAACATGAAAATATCGATATTGGCGTCAATTTCAATATTTTGTAATAAATTATTTTATTACACAGAAAACATGATGTTGTGCAAGGTTAAAGTTTTTGTGCCTGTTTTAGTATTTTTTCTGTAAATGTCAGCGGAACCGGAACTAGCTCGCCGCGTGCGGCAAATTGTCGGCGAGTGGTACGTGGAGATAAAGATGACGTTTTGACGATGACGCTCGGCGTGACGCGCGAGAGTTCTTTGCTCTGATTGGTGGCTTTAACTTCACGGTGGTGTTGCGGCGTTAAGGCGCGTTTTAATGGGTGGAAATCGATTTGGAATTTTATAAAACTTCAACTCTACTCAAATCTGATCCATTTTTTTTATAAAAATGTTCTCAGCGGTATCCGTGAAAAAAATGTTCTTAAAAATTAATTTTGCTCTGCTGTTGGTTCTTAGGCTAACAATGTAGGTATGGGCGCGGTACATTGTCCTTTGTTAATTAACTGTCCTCCTGTTCGCCCTTCCAGTTGTCCGCCTGTTCGCCCATTCATCTGTCCGCCTATTCGCTCATCCATCTGTCCGCCGTGAAGGACTGTACGTACGTAAACTAAAATATTTATACCGGTTTTTAGTCTACTTTGTGTTAGATTAATCCCCGAAGTATTTAAATTATTACCTGTTAGCACAGTTATCAGCCACTGCCTCAGACATTTGATGCAATCAAATAGCAACTGTTTTTTTCCCCACCCGACCCAACCTGACCTGTCATCATATCGCTAGAAGTAGGTACTATTCACTGTACAAATCGGAACATCCTGCTTGGCGCAGAGGTACTAAGCCCACTTTCTGCGCCAGAGGTCCCGGGTTCGATCCCCGGGCAAGACAAAGATTTGTGTGCATGAACATGTCTATTTGTTTTGGTCTGAGTGTTTAATATCTATATTATGTAGGCAGGTATTTACAAAAAAAAAAATATATATAAGTATGTTTATCCCTTATATATAGTACCTATCCATAACACAATTTTTTCATGAAACTTAACGTGGGCTAGATAGAATTGGTGTGATTGTATGCAATTATTATTATTATATGATATTATTTTTAACGTAACATATTTTTTTAAGGGTGCTTTTCCACCGGAGATGTGCTTTGCTATGTGGCTATGGATGCGTTTGATAACTACTAATAATAATATTTATTGGTCCACATATGCAGCTATCAGTGGTGAAGAGTCTATACATACCGATTCCCATCGGCTTCCCTTTTAGAAATCCCACCTGCGATGATCCACTATGCAGATCATAATAATAAGGTATGTCATTAATTAAAATATTGTCACTAATTAATTTAATATACGCGTGAGCTAGATAGTTGCAAACAGAACAAAAGGTTTTTTATTCCATATTAATTACTAGCGGATCCTCGTGGTTTTACCCGCGTGGTGCCCGTTCCCGTGGAAATATCGGGATAAAATATAGCCTATGTCACTCGGGAGAAATGTAGCTTTCTAATGGTTTAAGAATTTTCTAAATCGGTCCAGTAGTTCCTGAGATTAGCGCGTTCAAACAAACAAACTTTTCAGCTTTATAATATTAATAATAAGTATAGATTGTCTGATTTCTTGGTCTGGTTTACCTTCGCCATGTCCTATCGATCCCTCGCCACTGGCAAATATGTTTTTTTTTTTTTAATTTATTTATCATTTAAAAATACTTTATTATAATTTTTACATTAGTAGCATTTTAATATACCTCTGAGGTTTGTGGTAAATTCTTTGGAGGCTACACAGTAAATAATTTGGGTGGCAAAAAAGTATTCTGCAATTAGGTAAGTATGTTATGAAAAGAAGTAGAATAATCAAGTTGCATTTCCCATACCAGCCTCGATATGGATGGATTCGTGCTATGGATGGTCTCCGTGCACCCCGTGTTTTCCTTAGGTACTGTCGATAAATTGCATAGGTCGAACTGCGTTTCTTCCTCGCCCGTTACCTCGCGGCAGCTCATCTTCATAGTGCCCATCTTCATCTTGAAGCGCTCATGGCCGCGCTTGACAGACTGATCGTATTCGACCACGTTTGTTAAGCAACGTTTAATCCGGTCAGGTATCGGATGGGTGACCGTAAAGTGGCATTACAGCTGAGCGCTTAAGTGATTGGAGGGCACGTTAAACCGTCGGGCCTGGCTGTTGTCATCTGATCACAGTTGTCAAGTCTACCCGTGCCATACTAATGACATGCCAGAAAAACCATTTCCCTAAAATTATGCTTTTCTATAAAATTTTATAAGTTACCGACATGTATACCATATTTTTTCAATCTGTAGATTAGATTTATGAATATTTTAACTATGTTCAGATACTCAACTAAAAAAACTATAACATCAACAGTATATTTGTTTTATATGGTTAGAAATAGCAAAAAAACACCTAAATAAAAAAACAACCCCAAAAAAATCACGATTTTCAAAAATGTCACTTCAAACCAAAGAGTAGATATTTTTTTTTATCACAGATTGGAGTATATTAATCAGGCTTCGTTCTGAAATCAAGATGTTCATACAAGAATAAACTCTAACTATTAGAAAATAATGGTTTTCGGCTGAAATTCGGAGAGGACACCGGTGTCCGGTCAGGGTTTGAGTAATGTAGTTAAGTATTTTACAAAACGTTATGTAGGTAGATAATGTAAACAAAGCTTAACTCGATGCTGGTATGGCACGGTCTAGCAACTCCTGGGGATGCTCGGTGTGTGGGCGAAACACGTGTAGAGTAGTCGGTGAAGGTGCAAGGTGTGTCACTGTGCTGCATCTGCATTTATTTGCGGGCGGGCGGGCGGTGCATCTTGCACGTAAGTTCTTGCGGAATTATGCTACATATTTTTCGTTTTCTACTAAGATATGGATTTCCGCCAAGTAACGCCTGATTCTAATAAATACAAAGCTTAACCTCTCTCTCAGCCCCTAGTTATGAGA
Organism: Chrysoteuchia culmella; assembly: GCA_910589605.1. NCBI lineage: Eukaryota > Metazoa > Arthropoda > Insecta > Lepidoptera > Crambidae > Chrysoteuchia > Chrysoteuchia culmella. The sequence continues at coordinate 13,798,586 of OU342654.1, forward strand.
CACAATAGATATTCCATTGTTCTCTGGACACCGGTGTCCTGCTACGGTGTCCATGACATAACATCGATAGTTAAGGACCTTTATTTTTTATTCTTTTCATTCTTTTTTTTTTGTGGCTCTGACACAACAGGTAATATAATATAAATATACCGTAAATTTACCTTTTTTTATTTTTTCACACACCAATTATCTATCCCAAGGTAAGTTTTATAAGAACTTGTGTTATGAACATATAACATACAGTGGTAGTCACATAATTAACGACACTAGTCGATTTTCATACAAACGAGGTAACTTTGGAGCCTTGGCTCTGCCAAGGATTGACCGAGCTGTGATCTGATAATGGCCATCCAGGGAGTGAAACTAATCTGATGGCAGTAGATCAGATCAGACCCGGCTGCACTTGCATTCGTTAAAACCCACCAATCGACATTAGGCCCGCGTAGTTGGTCATGGCCCATTTTCTTCCATTAATAACGAAGGCCAGTGTTCCAGCAGTGCGGACATTAAAAATGGCTGATGACGAACGAATATACCTACCAGGTATAGATCCAAATTTCAGGACCCCGGGTTCTATCCGAAAATAAAAAAAAAATTGCAATCAGACTATTGGAATCAGTCTAGCTAGAGTAAAGCTAACCATACAGACCGTTAGGTAAATAATTTTCATACTTCAGTTTCTGTGACTCACTAGTGAGTTTTTGTCCAAATAGCATTTTCATATTCATGATCTAAAAAGAATCCAATAGGAAGTTTTATGTGCATCATGAGCATATATTATGTAATATGATTAATTTTTAATTTGTTTATCTTAGGGATTTCACAGGTAGAAACAAAAGGTTCGAGGAACTTCCCGATTGACCAGTAGAGTTTTTTTGGGAAACGTTTAGGTACTCGGAAAGTACTAAGGTTAAAGAAATAATTTATTATTAAAATGAATAACCTATTTATGTTTCTATTAGTTGTGATATAAATGTGTTATAAATACCTATATCTATTACTTTTTTAAATAAAGATCCCTAAACAATCTTTACTGGTCAAAGGGGAGTTGCCTGACTGTAGGTACCTAATGCCTTACAGTTTGTGTAAAAAAAATCTCTCGATAATTTGGAACCATATACCCACATTTGATGAAACCGATGACACAGAGATACTGATCATACCTTCTGAACGTTAGTGGACTCAAACCACATCCAGGACCAAAATGCTTAAATTTGGAATAACTCAGTGTCTATACCAGTGGCTCTCAAACTTGTTCATCTATCGCCGACTTTGAAAAATCAATTATTTATCAGCACCCTTCATTTTTTTTTACTTTGCCACATCTTAAAAACAGCATTTTTTCTGGGCCCCTTACCGCTCTAGGCCACCAGCACCCACAAGAGGGCGTTATCGCCCACTTTGAAAAAGATTGGTCTATACGTTATGTTTCCAGTACCATCATGACTTCTGATATCTGTAATACCTACAAGTGCTTAAACATCTTTTCTTTTATTGGCTTTTGTATGTATTCGATACTAGCTTCCGCCCGCGGTTTCACTCGTGTGGTTCCCGTTCCGTGGGAATATCTATGCAAAAAATCAAATCGGTTGGTTGCTTAGTTAGGGCGTCAAGAATGGAAAAACAAACACATTTTCGCTTTTTTAAATATTATATTATATATAGTTAGGATTAGGATTTGAATTGTCAGATATTTGTTTAATCATGTATATTTCCTGTTTCAGGTAAAGTGGCCAGGTACTGTTTCTCATTCTTTAATGACCAAGTAAGTAAAAAGTAAACGCAACCTATATTTATATTTGTATTTATATAAGACTTATATTATTTACTGAATGTGCGTTATTTTAAAGTTTAGTAAAAATATGAGACTTTGTACCTATTTAATGCTTCAACTACTTACTATCTCAAATTGAAAGTAAAGTAATTATTACTGACTACTTGGAATCTCTGAACTGGGATAGGAAAAAAAATGAAGTTTTATTATGGTGTTCATTTATCGTTTATTTACAAATACCAAGTTTATTTTTTCTTTCTTCGCACTCCAAAATTTTCGTAATAATACTAAGTCAATATTCACGTGTTTGAACTTAATTTCACTAGGTATCTATTATTCTTAAGCTAAGATTAATGCTTACATTAAAAGTGCGAAAAGACCCTAAACACATTAAATTCGCTATAGAGTCAAATAGTCGTAAGTGATAGCACGTTCAAGCCAAACTGGTCCTTAACATGTTTCATTACGTTTTATAGCTACGTGAAACACGAAGTCGTTTACTCTTTATAGGGAAGCATGATTGCATTTAGTTCTGATGTTTTCCGCATGGGATAATGGCAGCACTGAGCGCTGTAGATTAGTTCAAAAATTATGACATAAAACTTTTAAAGTGGTTCTATAATAAATTATCAATATAATTACGTTTAATATTAATGCAATAGCCAAACAAAATTTCAACAGCTTCAAATAAATTACGGTATTTGTAAATAAATAAATTAGAATTTAAAAAAAAAATCTAAGTTTATTATCGGATACAAGCGTTAAGAAAACTACTCTAACTTTACGTTACGTACAGCGCCATCTAGTATCGAATAGCGGAACTTCAACGTAAAGTCACGCTCACATAGCACCTCCCCTCTTGCCCCAAGTTGACAGATAATCAGCACGCACACATGCAGCTGCACAGATCCCCCGCCACCTGAGGACGGGGAGAGGGGACTAATGAGAATACGCTGATTTTTTTAGCAGAATCATCAAGATGAGATCTTTGAATTTTCGTTGGAAGTTCAAATTTGTGAAAATTACTTTTTGATTAGAAAATGAAGACTGATTTAATTTTCTTGTAAAATATTTAATTATTTTTATATCATTAATGTAAAAACTAACTACTGTTACGTACGCGGCCGAAGAGAATATTACCTTTAGGTAGATATCTCTATTACTAAATTTTAAAACAGCCCTACAAATGTTCAAAAGATAATGAGTATTTGAAGTCAAATCTCTTTTTAAATAAATTCATTTATCACGTTAATTTAAATAAACAAAATTATATAGGTTCTTAATTCAAAATCCTGTTTGTCTCGACATACAAACGACTCTATAATCGGCTCTACAATACGTTAGTTATCTTGAACCAAACTTTTATGATATAATATGTACCGGTATACATAATTCAATACTGGTTTTATCAGAATAAAATTGATTTTAACTTCAAAAAGCTCAAACCAACATTTTTCGCTTGACCATTTGCGCACACAACAAAGAAATTAACCCGCTCGCATTTTTTGCTCAAAAACTTTTTGCTCAAAACTTTTTGCTCGCACCCATTACAATTAGGTAAGTACATTACAATTTTTTACCGCACCGTTTTCAGTGTTTTGCAGTGCGGTAATCATGCCAGTATTGTTTAGTAACTTTGGTTAACTAAAAACTAGAGTAAAAAGGGTAAAGTAAAAACTACTTTTAAAGGATTACAAAGCAATAAGGATAGTTTATAGGGGACATTAAACACACAATAGCGAGGTGACTTTGACGACTAATGCTCTAATAAAAATACACATAGTTGGAACAGAAATATTCCCAGTTTAAACGTTTAGCTTAAAGAGGCAAGTCACTCGCGGGTTGAGTTAATAATTGTGTTTTAGATAAGATTTAAGTGGTTTAATTAGTGTGATAATAGTGATTGATAGTGTTAGTGTTAATGTGTTGACGTGATTGGGTATTGTGACATCGATGCAAATGGTAAATGCGTTAACTTTTAATTAAGGCTATTAGTACTGTTGGACAAATTAATTGTAATACGTTTGATGTACAAAAAAAAACATGATTTTATATTTTATTGAATTATTCTTGCACAATAGCACAAACATATTTATAGTATAATATTTTTTAAATTATGTTTGTACTAATCACAGGAAAAATTCAGCATCAATGCAAGTGAAGAATATAATTAGACAAACGTATATGCTTCAAGATATAACACTTACATAATATTTTCTTACACACTCACCATATTTATCTAGGAAATCCAATATTAGACACATCTGTCGAAAAAAAATCTTAAAATTATAAAACTTTTGTATTTTTGTTTGTTGTTTGTCTTAAAGGCAGTTTATTCTCGAGTCTCTTAAAACTAGTCGAAAATCAATTTGAATTCAAATAAAATAAACACTTTAAAGGTTTACATTAATATTTAGCAGATGTTCATTAGTTCATTTAAAGTGTAAATTTTAGTCAATCGTATTTTTTGTGCGGTCATATCTAAAGATTTTTTTTTCACTTCCGCTTATAAACTTATTTTAAATAAATTTTAGTAGATATGTACACCAAGACATAACTACCCAAGTCGTTAAGTAACTATTTTCGTATATAAAGACAATAAGACATATAGATAAAATGAGACAATAGAACATAATGTCTTCCTTGTGAGCCATGTTCTTACATCAAAATTACATACATACTTATATTCTGTTCACGTTTATAAGACTATTTGTATTATAATTTAAAAATGGAACAATAATATATGTCTACGTTGTATTGCTGAGTTGTTTTTAACAGTTTGCATTAGTAGGTAGTGTAGGTAAAAATGTTCTCTAAACTGAATTTTGTTATGAATCTTATATATTTGAGTAAAAATCACAGGTGAATAGAAAAGAAAGCAATTGGTAAGTTTAAATTATAATAAGGGTAAATTTTTAAATAGAAAAATATTGGAAAAAATTAACTCGGCCACAAGTGAATTCTCAGACGGAAATCGAACCCGCGACCTTTGAAAATCCGGTCCAATACTCCCAATGCGGTCAATCCAAAAAGAGCAAAAATTACAAAATCATAAATTTAAATTAGAAGTAAAATTACAAGAAAATAACAACTTTTTCACAAAAAAAAAACTTCTACTTATTCTCTTCCTACATAATTAGTTTTGAACAACATTCTTTGTTATAGATATTTATTCTATAACGCATTTTTTAATTAATTTTAATTATTGAACTTTAGTGAGGCTTTTGGACTTAAAAACATTTATAAAAAACGGTTAATCCTTAATTATTGACACTATACTAAACTGACCTAAGTTTCTTTACAACCAACGCCCAATAGTTAACGCAAAATAGGCCTAAATTGTGTTAAGTATCATATTGTTACTCGTATAGAATGTAACCTAACCTTTTTGAACAACAACTTCTACTAATTTTTACAAAGTAGTTATGTAACCTTTTTTACTCTTCTCTAGAGTATAATATGGATTCGTACATCTTAAAATTTGGCGCGCACTGTTCATTGGAATAAATCCATTTTAACTAAGTTCTAATTGTCCGTGTTTTTAGGTTTTTTTATTTTCCCGACGTTTCGGCACATTTTCAGCTACCTAGGTCACGGGATTAGATCGTGAAATATAGCGCGTTTGATATCCGTAAAAGTTGTTTTATTTCGTATAATATGGAGTTTTAAATTAATGGATGAATACAGTAAATTATGTTCCCATACCTCATAGGGCTTATGCTATATTTATATGTTAAAAGTGTTCTACCAAAGCGTGATTGAAGTAATGAATTCAAATCAGATGATTTGAGTGATAATGTAACGTATACGTCTCGTGTAATCGAATTAAAATGCATTTATTCAATAGCCGTAGGCTTACGTTTATTGACACCACTGGCGTTGTAATATCTTTATATAAAGAAAACGTAAAATGTAAAAAGTAAAATGCATTGGTTGCGTTACGTTAGACAAATCAGAACAAACAGTAAATGTTGTTTTAATTAGAAAAAACATATAATATTACAAACGTAGTTATATTAAATCAAAGTCAGAGACACATTGTGATTATGACTACTTATTATTTTCCGTGAAGGAGAAAAACATTAAACTTAACAAACAAAATCTATATTTACCAATGTTATAAGTACTGTGCTTACCTAAATGTGATTTATTGCAATTTATACTGCCGGTGAAAATCAAAATTCCCAATCGTAGCGTGGCTTACCAACTTAATATACAGTAGCATCCGTTTATTATGACTCCGCCTATATTGACCAACCGCCTATATGACGTAATTACACAACGAAGTTTGGTTTCACATAAAATTCAATGTAAGTAACAAAGTCGGATATAATGACATCGCTTACAGTGACATGTCGCTTATTACCATTTTTAATAAATTGTGTCCGTTTATAGTGACCGACAAGATTTTTTACACAAACGTACGAAGGTACGTATGTGTAAAGAATCATCCCGAAGGGCATGTTCGTTAATTCCCGGCGACGTTCAGCACGTGGCTGGTTTTTAGTTTGAATCTCAGTGAGTAATTGCCAGTTGAATGTCACGGATTTGTTTTAGTGATATCCTATGTAAAAAAAATACATCTCAACGTCCTAAAGCATTTACGATTGAGGAGAAAGGTGCTATATTTTTTTTTCACAAAAATGCTTTCGTCCTCTTAGTATGACGTGTCAATACCCTTCGATATCATTATAAACGGATTCCACTGTAGTTCCAAATAAACTTTTGGTACCAAAAAATATTTAAAGCAGGGATTACATTGTTATTTATCTTGGTTTCAAAGTTATGCTTCAAGTTCAAGATAAAAACAAAATACACAGAAAGAGCTTGATTGGACCAATTTATAGAATAAAATATTTCAAGGAAAACGTTTCCTCAGATCATGAATAAACAATCACCCGCGTCTAAAACGTTTTAGTAATTAAAATGCTGCGTCATCTGAACAATTATTATTGCAAAAGACATCAATTACATACATTGTAAGCTTGTATAGGACAGGCATTGGAACCAAGGGGCGGGCACACACGCGACCTAGCGTGCGATACAACATTCAGCAAACTCCTACCACGGAAACCTTCCGACGGAAAAGTCCTAATTACACACAATAAAGCCTTATCACCAAACCTTAATGAACATTATCCAATAGCATCGCATTTCCATGACAGCAAACTCTCAAACTCATTTCCTTTAGGTCTACGTCGAAGGGAAAACTCAAATGAAAATCGTAATGAACTTTGCAATTGGTTGTTTCACTTGTTTATTGTTTTTGATTTATATACGCATGTTACGTTGCCCGCATGGCTTATTGCAATTATAATCGGTGTTATTAAAAGTATTTTCACATTGAATTCGTACTGAATCGCGATAATTTGCAAACTTTTACTTTTAATTCTTAATAAACAAACTACTCATGTACTGTTTAAAATTGGAAAGATCAAAATATTCTTTTGAGAATTTTCGATCACACCTTTCCCTATTTTCAGAGAACATATTCTATAAATCTTTTCAAATAACCGTCAAAAGCTTCAGATCTAAAAGTTTTTTTTTATTGTACCATTTCCTTTAATCCGAAGAAATAGTAGGTTCGTTAAAAATTTTCGTGTATAATTTTGTTGAAATATCACAATTCAACGTGACAGGA